>CM066148.1:1260000-2510000 GCA_033617975.1 Populus alba x Populus glandulosa | reverse complement strand
TTGTAAATAAATATGCAATAGACAATGAAGATTTTGAATCCCTTGATTGTTGAAGGATTCATAATTTATTTATAGCTCACCAGTCTTTTTATAAAAAAGAAAGACTAAATCATAATATTAATTGGATGATATTAAAAAGTAAAAATATCATTGATATATACATTAATATTAATGAAAACTATCCCTATTATGTGTATTAAATAGAAAAAATATTTCCAACATGGAAAATAACTTGTTTAATTGTATGGTTCTATAGGTTTGTTTGATTAATTCTCGACCTTTTATTTATTTATAGTCTATAGCCCCTCAGGTTTGCAAGTTTGATCAGTTTCTTAACTTGCATGAGTCATCGTCCTCTATATTGGTATGTGTATGGTTGACCCTTTTATGGTAGGAGGGAGGCCTTCAAACAAATGAAAGAAATGGTCACAAACATGCATGAGTTTCTTAATTTCCACAATATCTTTAATTAGTTGATAATTTCATTCATTCATATATATATATATATATGAATATTTAATATTTAAGTATTATTTATTATTCAATGTAAAATAAATAGGAATATTTATTTATTTATTTATTTGAGATATGCACATAAATTCTATGATGGAATTATAAGTATCATATATGTGTGTTGTGTTATGTTAGTATAAGAGGATGTATATACTATATCGAATTAAAAAACATTGAATATATCTATCTATATAATATAAATAAATATATCTCAATTTAGATTTGGATTAGATTTTGAATTGGGTTTATAATATCTGTATTATATTATATTTGTTACTCACCAAATAAGATAATTATCCTAAAAAACTCATCCATTTAAGTTGGGTATGATCAATATCCATTAAATTCAGAATTAATAAATTTTTAATCTAGAAAACAAGTAATGTGCATTCTATTCATTTTTTTTTTAAGTTTTGAATCTTAGAAATATAATATGAAAACTATACAAAATGCACCTAGACCAGCCTATCGTTCTTTTTCTATCATTTAATTGGAGGTCAATACATATGGCAATGCTAATAATTCTAGTTAGAAATAGCTAAACAAGTAAAAGGCCGTCCGTTCAACAATAAATTAACAAATCAAAGGATACGTTAAAATTTTTTATTAACATTTTTGTGCAAGAAGGGCTCAATACTCCATCCACTTGCTGTATTGATTTATTATGCTGAATTTTCCGATTCATTTTGGCAACTGGTGAATCTTGAAACTTGACCTGGTCTTATACCGTTGACTTCTACAAAGTCTATAGAATACAGAAAAGATATGTTATCGTTCTATTTAAAATACAGGAATTTATTTTAAAATTATTATAAAAACATATTTGTTATAATTTTTTCAATAAATATTTATTGTCTATGCCACAATCATTAATGACCAATCCGTCGTTTATTATCATTAAAAATACAAATGAATAATTCTGTCTATAAAGTTCTTGTGGAATTATTTTTTTGCACGCTACCTTGTTTATAAGATTGTTGATGTTTGATTTTTTTTTTGATAGAATTAATGATGAAAAAAGAAATTATCGACAATTAATATTCTAACAGATAAATTTTGTTAGTGATGCCATCAGTAAAAATATTATAAAAAATTATGTGTTTTATACAGACAAAATAAATACGTTGATAAAATTGTTTAATGGTATAGTTATCCAGAAATATAAGAAGAGTAAATAGATACATAGCATAATAATTCTTGTAGATGGTGAGCCTCTAATTACCAGTCCCAAAGTCGTGGAGGTTAAAAAAAAACTCACAGACACCCCAATCTACAAAATGAAATAAAATATACATAATATAATGATAGAAACATCACAAAGGGATAATTAGTAGAGATGACTTCAAATTTTGGAAGAGAAAGAGACAAAAAGATGTTTCCAAGAAGTAGTTGTGTCTATTATTGCGATTTACGGTGCTTTTTAATCGAAGTGTATTTTTTATTTAAAAATATTAATTTAATGTTTTTAAAATTAAAAAAAAAAAAAAAACCTAACCACGCTTGACTAGTTGTTTTTAGTCTTAAAAATTCAAAGCGCAACACCTAACTGTTTTTTTTTTTTTTTTTTTTTTATAAAGGATGAGTCATTTTCATAGCTAAAATTCTTTCAAATCCGAGCACCAAAATGGGATGAAGTTGTATAGACTTGTTTGTCACCTTTTCTTTCTCCCAAGAGAGTGATTTATCAGTGGCCAAAAATTTATTCTGCTATGGCTTTTGGTGGGTTCCATTGCCACCCCAATTTGGATGGAATTACAAGACACCAATTCGAACGAGTGCCTTGAAGAAAATAAAAAACACAAAAGTAAAATCTTGTTTACTATATAAACTAGTTATTTTTTTCCAGTAAAATCTTTTTTTTTCCAGTATCATTAAAAATAAATAAATAAATACTTAATAATATTTGAAAAATAAATTATTAATATTTTAATTTATTTTTTCAAGTTTATTAAAGACTCTAGGGACCAAATTTAACAAATGAAAAGGTCAAAGAATGATGAAATTGAAAACACAATTTAACTTTATATTTATTTCAAATAAAACAAATAATAATTAAAAAAATATAGACTAAACCTAACAAATAAAAAATTTGAAAGATGATGAAATTAAAAAAATAATCAATTTCATGAATTATTTCAAATAAAATAAATAGCAATAAAAAAAATAAAAACAAAAATTGGTATAAAAATCAATTTAAATCAGATTTTAAGAGACAAAATTGAAAAGAATAAATAAGAAAAGGGATCAAAACAATATATAACAATTAAAAATTAAATTTAATATAATCAACAAATACCAATATTTTTTTAAGAAAATTAATTACAATCTCTACAAAGTGTATTATGCTTAAAAAAATACTTTCTTAAAAATTAAGTTAAATTTTTCTTCTGCTATAAGTATTTTCAATTGACTGATATTAAAAGTGTTAGATAAATAGAAATTTGTTATCATCTATGGCTAGCTTTCTTAGTGACGAAGAGAATATTATTATAAATTCTATAAAAATGTGAGAAGAGAGAACAACACACCAAAAGGCAATATAATAAAATTGATTTAAAAAGTGAATTGATCGTAACCTTTTGGATCCTTAACAATATATGCCAATATCTAGAAAGCTGGTTTTATGAAATCTCCGCAAGATAAAAAAAAATAAAAAAATTCAGGTGCTTTATCAATTAAATAAAAATGAATACTATGTGATAGCGGCATTAAAATATTTGATAGTTAATAAAATTTATTTTCTCTCTTAACTTTTTAAATTTTAATTTTAAACTTAATATATATATATATATATATAGAGAGAGAGAGGGTGTGAGATTTTTATTATAACACTAGACATAATTTATTATGAATTACTATAATAAAATTACTATTTTGCTCTTGGTGGAAAAAAAGAACCTTAATGATGGAGTAATTTGATTTTTTTTTTTCATATGATCATTAAAAGATTATTAAGAGGTATGCTAATCTTTTCCAAGTTTTATACATAGTGAAATATTGTATGTACTTCCAAGGTCAACAAAATCAAGAACCATTGACTACAAGTTATATGATCTCTGAAAAAAATTAAAACAATAAAAATATTTATTTATCTCTAAGATAAGAAAATTTAGAGTTTTTGCCTAAGGGTTTTTAGGTTTTTCGCTTCTTAGAATATAGTACAAGATTAAAAAAAAGGCAAGTGTGTAGAGATACTTTTATCCTTTCACACATGTTTATATATATATATAGATAGATACATACACACACACTTTGTCATAGTGTGTGACCTTCTTGTATTTTTAAGTTGAAAAAATAACTTTTTATTCTAGAAAATTGTAGGCGCATGCTCGTTACATGTCAAGGAGTGGTGGCACGTGCAACACTATTTGGTAGCCAAATTTGCCCTTCCACCATGTCTTTGAAAGCATTATCATATCCTCTTTCTAATGATTTGGCACGTGGCATCATTTATTTGTTGCTAGTGGTCATTTTTCTTCTTCTTTATTTGCTCTCTATTCTAGAGAAAGTACATGTCTATTCTTTTTTATTTTAGTTTTTTAATTTCAGTCCTTATGTTTTTTATTGCTTATTCTCGTCCTTCTTCTTTTATAAAAGTTTTTTATATTTTCAATTTAGTCTTTAAATTACAATTTGTCATATTTTTTTTTCAATTTAGTCTTTATTTTTTTTTCAATTTTTTTTTCTTTGGATCTTTTTTCTAAAGTTTTATTCGTTTTCAATTTCAACATTCAATCAAAGTTTATGTTTTTTATTTTTTCTAATTTAGCCCTCATTCTATTTATTTCTTTTTTATTTTGTTAAAGTTTTTACTTTTCAATTTAACCCTCTAATTTATTTATATTTTTATGTCCTCTAGTTTATTTTTTATTTTAATTTTCACCTTCATTCTTTTAATTTTAATTTATTATGTGATTGATTTTTTTTACGATTTTAATATTTTGTGCTTGGTGGTTTCTTTATTTATGGTGCTTTGATCTAGTAACACGAGTAATGAGTTTGAAAAGCCAATATGATTTAGTGTCTTTTTTTTTATGATTTTATACATATGAGCTTTATTTTATAAAAAAATATTTATAATATGTTCAACATTACATAACATTTTTTTTCTTTTGTTTTATTCAATTAGTTTCATATATGTTTCTATTTTAATTATCTTTTATTTATTTTAATAAACAAATTTAGTAAACACAAACGTGTAAATGTCTTTTTTTACGAGATAAAATATCTTGATTTACATCTATCTTTCAATTTTTCCAGTTTCTCTTTCAGTTATTCTCAATGATTATTTATTTATTTATTTACATAGTTGATTACTAACTTATTTGATTAGATGCTTGCATAATTTTTTTTTAATTTACATTTTGAATTTTTTTATGTAAAAAAATACATCAAAATAGTCTATATACCCAATTTTTTTTTTTTAAAAAATTATTATCCGTGACGAAGCGCATGTAAAATAGCCAAGATTCATATAAAAAGTGTATACTTAAAATTATTTCCTTAAAAAAATTAATCTTAGTTGAGGTTTCTAAATTGACCTAGAATATCTTTGACCATCAAATCTATAAAGAAAGAAAAGGTGGGAAAAAAAGTGGCAAAGTTCATACACATAATATTCGGAATATGGGCCAGGGCATAATAAAGAGATTGGGCTGGGTGTTGGCAGACCCAGAACTTGATGGTTCTGAACTGGCTGAATTATTGGCCCATTCAACCTCGACCAATCAGTTCCTCTCATGGTCACGGCTTGAAAACATTATCTTCATGGATAGATGTTGACACCCCTTATCTGTTTAATTACTGTTAAAGAGTCAAGAACACCTCCCTTCTCGTATTAAAAAAAACACAGGACTGGGAAAAATGGATGCAGGGATGCAGGTAGCGCTTCCCATACTAGGAGTTGTAGCTGCTGCTGCTGCTACTTTCTATGTTGTAAGCTTTTCTGAGCTTAGAGAGGTATCTATCTCTTAACATCTTATCTCTTCTCTCTTCATAGGCAGATGTTGTGTTTGTTTTTGTTAATGTTTTGTTTTTGTTTTTGTTTTTGAACATGTAAGAAATCATTTAGAGATTTGGAAGAGTCTGAGGATGGAGGGTTTGAGTCATCTCTAAGCTCAAGAAAAAGGAGAGAAAGAAGAAAGGCTGAAAAAGAAGCCAAGAAGTGAAAGGACAAAGAAAGTCTACATATGAATGATCTTCTGCTCACTTGCTTTTTGTTAAACATTCTCATGGAAGTTGAAACTTGCTTTTCATATATATATTTCTTGGTAATTAGATCAGAAACTTGGTTTTGAATAGTTGTTGTAATTGAAATACCATCATAATCTTAGAACAAATCCAACACTTTCAATATATCTTAATTAGCTCGTATTTTATCTTCTTAATATGTTCAATTATAACAATTATACGGGGGTATTGATTTTCACAATCAAGATGTTAATCATGATGTGTTTGATAACATGTAACATAGTATTTTTTTAAAATACTTTTTATTTTTGATATTAATATATTAAAATAATTTAAAAATAGTAAAAAATATTAATTTAAAGTTTTTTTCAAAGCAAATATACTTTTAAAAAATATTCAAAAATAAAAACCACCACATTTCTGAACAATAAATAAATCAAATGAGATTTTAGAATAATTTTATATTATTTTTTAAGTATATAAAAATTCTTTAAATTTAAAATTTGTGCCAACTTATTACTGTGTTTTACTTGATTATTTGAGAATTTAAACAGTGAGTTTTAAAATGATTTTATATTATTTCCTGGTAAAAACTAAAATCACCACCAAGTCAAAAGGGCAATCAGACCTCTTTTTACTACTGCTAGGCCCACTACAAGGCCTACCCTTGAGTTGGTGAAAAAGAAACCATGGCAATCAAAATTTTCAAAGACAATTTCTGAGCCTTTGTCCCAAGAAAAGTGTGCAAGAAGCAATTGCTAAAGACGAGAAAAAAAATATTTCTGTTCAACTAGGGCTTGGGAGTTTGCTAGAAGCGAAAAGACCCTAGTTGAGTTCGTACTGGCATCAATTTATTTGGAGATCTGTTCATATTCCCAAGCATAGTTTCATCACCTGGTTAGCAATCTTCAACAGATTGTTTGCCATGGTAAGGCAAATCTACATGGGAAGAAGTATAAATGCTGCTGCCTGTCTTTTATGTGGAAAGCAAGCGAGGTCAGAGATGACCAGATGATTGTTCCCATGCTAGACCTAGCTTTGTGGCAGGTACTTAAGCTCCTACTGGGTTTTGATGAAACGAAATATACAGTCATTCATCAAAAACATTCTAAGCCATGCATGTCCATGGTGGGAAAAAAAACCTCTCCAATCTCCATTAACGATAGTTTAAGCTTTTAGGGCTTAATTATCTGAAATATGCACGTAGACATCCGGTAGAATTGGAACGATATAGAGAAAATCAGCGTGGCCCTGTGCAAGGATGACAGGCACAAACCTGAAATTGTTATGTTTACTGTGTTTCTGATCATAAATGATCTTTTCTCTTCCATCCTATCTATCGTTAAGGTAGTATTTGGTTAGGGTTCAAGATAGGAAGAAGCATCTATCGAGAGGATAAAAACGTGTTTAGTTGGAGGGACGATGATGATTTCTAAAGTGAATTTATGTTATTTCAAGACAAAAATGACAGGAAATATATCCTTTTTATCTCAACTATCTCTATTTTTTCTTTCAAACGCTACCTCAAGAACTTGAACCATAAGAGAGTTGTCCTGGTCCTAGTCTATATATATATATATCACCAGAAGAAAGCTTACCTTTGTACGTACCAGCTTCCTTCTCTAATCCATGGGTGCTCATGATTTATAGCTTTTTTTTCCCCTTTGGTAGATCACTCGTCGCATACTTGTACAGTTTGATAGAAACATTACTCAATTGGTGGTTCATTTTCTTACTCTCAAGGTGGAACTAAATTTGATCAAATGGGATGCTGACAGTGGTGGATACACTCAGACATATATATAAACCATGCATTAGTAGGAGACAATTATCCATGGAAGCTGAAATGTCAGCGTCTACTCAGACAATACCCAACTTGTTGAGAACGACACGTGAACCGATTGTACGGAGCTTCGATTCAAAAACAAGACAAATATTTCACCATATATACCGCGAGCATATGTCAACTCAGTAATCTATTTTTTTTCGAAAAGTTTTCAGTTTTCTTTTTAAATAATTAAAACGATATCGTCTTGGATTTGCTTGTGACTTAAGATTACGGATATGTAGAATTTATAAGTATGATTAGAATTAATGTGGTTTAAAAGCATACAAGATATCAAATAGCCTCGACGTTATGGATGAGATTGCTGTCCAATATTATTTCGCAAACGTTTTATAATAATATTGTATAAAAAAATAAAAAGAAACGTTATATCGCTATAAGAAGCTAGCATAGTAAATCAACTTCTTAATCATTCTTATTGACTAAAGCTGCCAACTTGCAAGCTTTTCTTTACCCACCATTGGAATGGTGTCTTCGCTTAATCTTTCGATTTGAAAACTGAACAAAAACAATGAAGATTTGGCAAAGTTTATGATTGAAAGATAGTTCATGAACTCAACTCATCAAGCCGATCATGGAAAAAGGAAAAAACACTTCAATATAGGAATAAGAAAATCCTATAAAAAATTAATAATGGAAAAAACAAGCCACTCATGCCAACATATGCATATAACTTGCATCCGATCAGCTTCAGAAATTGGACACGAGATACTACGAATTATGATCTTTAGCTCCCTTTTTTTTTATTTCTTTTTATCTTGGAGATTAGTTAATATAGTTTCTGATCATATTCATATAGAAAGATGCATGGATTCAAGGGAATTTCCAAAGGTTCTGGTCTCCAGTGCTGTCATAGGCCGTAGCATCATCACCTGCAATGTCCAAGCGAGGAGGGCTAAGAAGCATCGCTTCTGCCATGTTCACAAGAACATTAGGCATATCAAACATCAAATCCTCGTCAACAAACTGATCATTGACCATTGGCCTAGTTTCCTGTTCCATTTGATAAGTGTCCACCATACTTGGAATCCCTAAAGCATCCTTCGCAGCACCTATAGCAGCAGCCGCAGAAGCTGCGGCCGCCTGAATATCACGCGGTGACGTGGAAGCAGGAACAGGCAGAGAAGCAGCTGAGTTTGGGAAATTAAGCTCTGCATCCTGGCCTTTAAGTGCACGCGCTGCCACATCATACGCAACAGCAGCCATTTCAGGGTTAGGAAATGTGCCTAACCAGATTCTGTTAGGCTTCTTAGGCTCTCTAATCTCAGACACCCATTTTCCACTACTCCTACGCCGGACTCCACGGTAAACATGATGGTGGCCTGAAACTTTAGGTGCAATAGCCCCAGCAGCAGCAGCAGCAGAAGCGGTTCTGCTACTTCCACTGCTACTGCTACTGTCAGCACTTGAGGTGTTGCTTTGTTGATAATATTGCATGGTTTTTCAATAAGATAATAGGTAAGGAATGACGCCGGAAAGATGGCTTCAAGTGTTCCATGAGAGAAGCCATTTATGGAGGATCGGATTCCAGATAGAATCTTTATTGAGTTTGGATTTTTAAGTGCAAACCAGTTGTTGATGAACTGCTGTCTGTGAAGGGTTGGGGTGTATGCCAGTGTTTTTGTTGGATATCTTGGTTGGATTGCGGTTTCCGCAGCAAAACTGCATGACTAGCTTGTTTAACGTCAAGAATAGTGATGTTTTTGGACATCTTACATCACTTCTTAGGGTTTGATTTCCTTATCTGTAATATATATGGTGGGAAACAGTGGGTGAGTTGTAGTGCTGCCTGTTTCATTAAAAAGTACTTGACAAACGTTTGTGCAGACAATTTAGCAGCAGTAAATTTGTGGGACTACTCATGTACTACTGCTGCCTTTTGATTAATATTTTAGGGCAGAAAAATAAATCATCAGTAGATGACAGCTTTATGGTCTGAGGATTACTTATGATATCTTAAACAGTGCTCTTAATGCTCTTGCCTTTTGTGTTGAGCAAGACATCTCTTTTTACCATGTAGAGTTTCTAATGGGGTATTTTTGCTTCAACACCTCATTTTATCTATTCATCGTGACATGTCTAAACTGTATCATTTCGTCAATTCTGTATTATTTTGCTGCTAATTTTTCTTTTTAAAAAATCTTTCTAACGTATCAACTGAGCAAAACCCAGGTACCATGAATTGATCTAGCCGCGTATCCTAGCTGTACAGGAAATCTTTGCCGACGATCCGGACTTGCCATGTTTCTGGTAACTATGGATATTAGGTACATCAGAAGATGATCAAAGTGCCAGAACCAAAAGTTCGTGGAAAGGATGGAATCCAAATCTATGACATAGAAACACTCAAGTGCAGGGTGACTATATGCACTGAGTTCTGATGCCTAATCATTGAAATCGCGCCTAGATATCACATAATCAAGCAGTCTATATTCCACCCTAGCTTCTAGGCACACTAAATTCCTAGAACAACACCATTAAAATGTATAGAATAAGCACAGCAAACCTTAATTAATTATATATGGTTTTGCAATTAGTAAATCTATAGATGACACGGGCGGGACGCGTAACAATTAGCGCGTTGTACAAACCCTGTTTTATAGCGGTTTATCAAAGGTTATTTTCATGTTCTTTATTTCTGGATTTTTTTATTAATTAATTAGGTTTCAGAATCTTATTTGGTTGGTTTTAGCTGTTTCTTAGAGTTGTTTATGTTATTTTCATTAGATTATAATAATTTTAAAATTATTAATGTTCACAATTTAGTTTTCTCGACGACCTTATAATTTTAGAGTCCGAGAAACCCTATTTTCTTTCTTTTTCGCTATAATTTACATCAGTAAACCATTGAAGCGAAATGCTACATCAGGAACAAATAGGGAAAGCTATGGTAATCAAGTCCATTTTGAGCATCGAAAGCTTTTTTCTTTTTTTATGGCATGTCGGCCGTGTTTCATGCATGGTTTAACTGTGCTTAAATCAGCTACTCTCCAACACACGTCTTTCCGAGCAGCTTTGCTCAACTCAGTTGCAGACAATCCTGACTTACTTGATCCACCTTTAACTTTATAATTTGCAGAAGCTCCAAAATTTGTCATTTCAAGTGCCTAAAAGGCCCTCTGCAACCATAGAAGAAAGCACACGATTTCCATAGCTCAAGGACCTTTTCATAGTCATAGTGTATAGCGACTCTGCTTGATAAGTGAGGATTAAGAAACCCTGTTAGGGCCCTGTTCTTTTTCTTGTTCATCATGAGGAAGCGAGGCTGTTTACTTGCTCTAAAACTTTAAGACTGGGATCGGATTTCCCATCATACTCGATGCATGCGTCAACTAATTCCAACATATATTGTATGTGACTAATTTTCATTCTTGGTGAATATGTCCAACGTTCTACAGTTTAAAGAACTGTTGGTCACTCCAGGCAAGATTGTCATTCCCTGCTTGCTTAAAGGAGGAGGAAAGGGAGGACACAAGATGGATATGAAATGGGATTTGCTCACATTTATTAGATACCAAATGTCTCACAATTCACAGCAGCAAATATATTTGCTTCACATGAAACCTACAGTATGTATAATATTAACAACTGCTGTTTACTGCTTCTTGTGTTGAGATTTCAGTTCCTTTACCCTCTCTTCAGTAGCTCTCAGAGCTTTCCCATATTTGCTAATCAACTGCACAGAGAAGTATTTATTCATTAAAAAGGGATAATTCCATTCCACCAAGATAACAGCTTTGAATATAAGATGCAGCACTTGAAAAAGTAAGCAGGGAAAATATGTATATTGGTTAATCTACATGAAAACATACCACATCAACCTCTTCAGGAGACATGATAAATGGTGGAGACATCATTATGTTATCCCCTGCAACACGTACCAACATCCCATCTTTCTCACATTGTGCTCCAAAATATGCGCCAACTCCTAGATGCCATTGCAACTCAAGGATTATTAACAGGAAGATGAAAAAGATAATAAAAATCAAGTAGAACGGGTTACCAACACAGAGTGATAATGCATGCTTAAAGGTAACTCCCATTTCAGGTACAGATTTTCCATTCCAGAAAACTATTGTTGCTGAAAGATGTTGAAAGCATGCCCTGTATTATCTAAAGAACAACCGAAAAGGGAGCTGAAACTAACCCCACTCAGGAGGGAATGGATCATTCGGTGACTTGTTGTCCACGAACTCTGTACCAAGAATCAAGCCAGTTCCTCGTATCTGAAGTAACAGAAGATATTACAAGGTAAAGTCTCTGGTAATATGTTCATTCACCAAATTTGCTTAAACAACAGAAATTGTACCTCCCCTATGATAGGGCTGTCAGCGAAGGCTTTTACACCATCTTGAAATTTTGGGGCAATTCTGTTTACCTGATCAAGAATGTTTCTTTCCCTGCAAACAAGTAAACATTTAGCTAAATGCTAAACCTTAATATAAAATAAGTTAGCATTTGTGTCATGAGCCATGCCCTACCACTGAACAAGCTCATCTAAGATAATCGATTGACAGACTAACGATTTAATCAGATGATCATGGAGCATAAATAAGAAATTATATTGCAATTTCCTGTCGCCAATGTTTACAGGAAGAAGGGATGTTAAATGATGCCTAATGATCATCAACTGGTTGGTTCATTATAAGTATATTCTTAGAAAGGTATTCATTCTTGAAATCAAAATATTTGAACTTGTAAGTAGAATATCCAAAGAATAGCAGAAAAGGACACACTTGTATATCCTGAGTGCTTCAATGGCTACCGCACAAGCAACAGGGTGGCCAGAGTAAGTGAATCCATGAGAGAAAGAGCCTGAAATAGAAGAAATTAGGAGACAACAAAATGAAGAAGCATTTTGTAGCAATGAAAAATATGGTCCTTGATGGATATTGCCCACTTACCAAGTTTGCTGCTTTGAGAGTGAATCACATCTGAAACTTCAGGGCTGACCATAACAGCTCCAATTGGCATGTAAGCAGAGGAAAGGGCCTGGGAAACCAATGCCAAACAAGGCATAGAGATCAAGTAATATCTCAGAAATTAAACACATTGTAATTACATTTTCATCGACCTTACCTTTGCTACAGATACAAGGTCTGGTTTGATGTTGTATTTGTCACACCCATACATCGTCCCAAGCCTTCCAAAGGCACAAATTACCTAAAATAAACAAAAAGAAGAAAGCAAGCTTGAATGGCCAACCTCTATAGAAATTGGTAACAGGGATGGAAATTTAGTACCTCATCCGCAATAAACAGAATTTCATATTTTTTCACCACAGCTTGAATCTGCAAGAGACAAGAAGATGTTAGACTGGTTATATATGTTGGCGAGCCAAGGGAGGTTTTTTTCCTATTCATTATGGGAGTCGCAGGGGTGGCGGGAGGTGATATATTGACAAAAGACAGCAAGCAAAGCACAAAACCAGCACGCCATGTTTATTAGCATGGTGGAATTAGTACTTTTATACTAAGCAGAAGCCTCACTGGTCCTATAGCACGATGGAGGACCTATTTGCCTCTCAGTTTCACAATAACATAAAAACTATATATCATCCAGTTTCATCAACATTAAGACACCAACAAAACTGCGTGATGAAATGTTAGCATTATTTTTTGTGACTTGCCAAAATATGTTAAATTAGCTATCAAAAGAGACATTTTTCATCCAGGAGATGGCCATCTCAAGCAGATCGTGGTACTGGGTTAAGAAAGCCTCACCTTATCAAAATAAGTTGCTGGTGGAGGTATCACGCCCCCTGCCCCCATGACAGGCTCAGCAATAAATGCAGCAATCTGAAATGAGCAAGAACAGTACATGAGCAACCACCAATTCCTTTAGTTCTGAATTGGGTTTCCAAACAAGATGGTCAATCTAAAGATCAAAGTACCGTCTCTGGTCCCTCTTTCAGGATAAGATTCTCCAAATTGTTTGCTAGTCTGGTTGAGAATTCCTCCTCTGTTTCACCTGTCACGTGCATTAACAAGACTGTTAATACAAATAGTGTCATTAAGAGGATCTGAGAAGTAAGACAAGTCCCAACCTGGGAGATGATAGCGCCAGTAATGAGGACAGTCAGTGTGTAGAACAAATGGAGCAGGCAGATCAAATTTTTGGTGCAATGCTGGAAGGCTGTGACATAAATTAATTGGTTAATCAAACATGAGTTTCCACATGTTAAGCTTAAATATTCTCATCAAAGAAGTGCTCATCAATTATCTTTACCCAGAAAGACTGGCTGCTATCAAAGTTGAACCATGGTACCTGCCAACTTCAAATATACTAATTAGTAAATGGGAATATTCCCAACAAGAATATGGAAAAAATAATCAATTGAGCATTCCACATACGATTTTGCTCGAGCTATAAATTTCTTCTTATTTGGTCTTCCAAGAGCATTGTTATAATACCATACTAGCTTCACCTACAAATAGATAATTCAAGACATCAAGTAAGTACCCCACTAGGAGAAAAAACAGGAAAAGGAAACAAGGTAAAACAGTATTCTTGCTATAATCACCATCATTGCTATCATTGATTAACATGCAAAGAAGGCAAACCTGAGTGTCATTGGCTTCTGATCCACTATTTGTAAAGAAGGCTTTTGCCATTTTACTTGCAGTAAAAGTTTCAAGTAGTTCTTTTGCAAGATCCTGTTAGACAAAAATGATTATTTAAAACCAATGGAAAGCATTTTCAGAAGTTATTATGTCAAATATTTTGTAATGAAAGAGGCAGCAATGCTTCTGTTTTAGAGAGGCAGAAAGCAAGCCATTCACAGATCATATAAGTGAATCAACTGGTGAGAATCCCGTCCATGAAAATGCATTGCACATCAAAATTAAAGTTATTTCAACATGGAAAAGCAAATGCAAAAATATAAGAGTACCAAAGAAGGTTTTGTAGTACGATTCCAGAAGGAGTGGTAAAATGGCAACTTATTCAACTGTTCTGTTGCAGCAGCCACGAGCCGTGGTTCATTCCCCCCTGCACATAGACAATGTTTCAATACAATATACAAAGTGGAACCTAAATATGCAAGAGATTACAGGGAACTCTAGTTCCAGGAATTCTCATATCCTAGAACTTCACAGGCAATGAACCAGGTGCAGGAGGTCCAATAATTTGAATTCATCAAAGTGGAGAAAAATGAAGACAATAAGTCTCTGCTCAACTAGAATATGCTGTTCCATTTACCCAAGGCTGTGCACCAAAGACCAGCAAGAGCATCGAGATACTTCTTCCCATTGATGTCATATACATAGCTACCCTATAGCATTCAGCAGCTTCCAGTTAGTTATGTAATTCAAAGGGGGAAAAAAAAACTCAGCTTCAAATATTAACAGCCATTTTGTAACAAATATGCTGGGTCAATCAGAGAAGAGCTGTCAAAGGAAGTATACCTCAGATTTCTCTATGACTAGAGGATTCAAATCACTACTCTGCCAGCCAGCAGTGAAAGGTGCCAGCATATCATGTCCCTTGAAACTGCATTAATAAAAAATTGTCAGCAAATAATCATCCACAAAATTGTATTCCTGGCAAGGGGGAACTTGAATGCAATTACACAATTGTCCTGGACACATCTGCAAATCATCCACGCCATGCAGAAGCACAATGGATGCAGGCACGTGAGTTGTGTGTGTGTGTGTGTGTGTGTGGGATGTTAAGTACCTGTTACCATCAATAGTTGAATCTTCCTTTTGCAAAGATGCCTTGGTACTGTATAATCTGGCCAGGAAAGGGGCCCGAAGAAGATGCTCCTGTGAACTTCCAGAAGCAGTGCCATTTTTTATGCAAGAACGGAGCTAAAAATAAAAGAAAGTGTTAGCAATGAAAAGGCATTAATGGTGAGCTGCGAAACTTAGAAAGCAAAAAGATCATTCACTGTATGTTGTAACAGCCCATGGATTTCTCTACTCGGTTCCATAATTCCATGCATCATCCTATACACCAATTTTAACATGATAAACAGGGTGATTGGCAAAGAAGGAAGACAGAATCACAACCAGTTGTACAACCTAATTGTTTTAGAATCATCTTATATAATCCTCCAACAATCCCGCATCATTGATTCCGGTACTGGTTCCATTATTTTCAATTGCCAAGTAAAGATTAGTGCATTTAACCTTCAAAATTTTCACCTTCTTTGATGTGAAGCAGCACATTCATTTCAATGTCTTTCAAGCTCCAATAACAAAATGCATTTTTAGCCTTTCTTTTTGTTTCTATTTTTCCATTTCCAAAGAAATATACCAGTAAGTGCTTCATCAAACACCCCATGAATATAGATCCCCTTTAAGCAACGAAGGAAAACGCAATCCATTCAGATCGATTCATGGAAAACGCAATCCATTAACACCCCATGAATATAGATCCCCTTCAAGCAATGAAGGAAAACGCAATCCATTCAAATCGATTCTAACCACTCAAGCTCGACGAAACTCCCTTTCACATTATTGATCACTAATCTCCTTTCAAGAAGACATATAACCAAAATATTCCAATAATTTGAAAAACATTTTCGAGTAACATAGTTAGTGATCTTGTTAAAATACAAAAAGGTGTACGCGGCCAAGACAAATATATAAAGAATCAAATAATGATTTCCTTCACTTATCATGTGATAACCAAATGGGATATTCAAATTTTATCCGCTCAGTTCAACACTAAAGAGCAAGTAAAAATCAGCTAAACAAGGTGATGAACTCACAACAATTAAAATCAAAACATGATTGATTTAAGAACAAGAATCAAGAATGCACGAAAAGAAAATCCAAGAAAACAAGAAATTCAAAAACTTTTTCAAGAACCAAAATTATCCAACAAAAGGGTCCACATGACACTGTACTATAGGATAACTCAAGAAAACTGAACAAGAAGGGGAAAATAAAAGATCAGCGGTAGTAATCAAGAATGCCTGAAAGAAAATCCAAGAAACCAAAAATTCACAAACTTTGTCCAAGAATCAAGAATATACAACAAAAGGGTCATCATAAATGAGTGTTACAAGATTGTTTGATACCTGGGATTTAAGAGTGGATCGCAGGAGTTTGCTGATAACCATGTTTATAACTTCGGACCTCTCAATCAAAACAGGCAAGCATAAAGGAGATTTAGTTGATGTTGAGTATGAAAGAGAGTGACTGAAACTGCTCCTCCATGTTTGGTTTTTATTGCTGATATCAAGTGTGTTTAATGTTAATTGTTGAAATTTGACAATGATTTGCCAAGTGGACCAACTTGTCAGAGATTCCCTTTACCATATATATTCTGCTATCCATTTATATTAGCCTATTCAATATTCATCGTATAGTTGCAATTTTTTTAGCTGAAAAAGAATAAATTTTTATATTAAAATATTTTCATCATTGTTTGATGCATAGTTTACTGAAGAAGATAAACTCTTGTCTGGATACCAAGAATCAAAGAAAACATATTCATTGCATATAGCCTAGGCTCAAACGTAATCCTTTCTCTTTCACAAGACAGACCTTTCGTTTAATATTTTTGTTAATGATTATAATATTCTTTAATGAGTTTTTTCATATTTAATTAAATATTTATATCATTAAATTTTAAGTAAATTATTCGTGTTAGATTTATGGATTCATGGAAAATTCTTTATAATCTTGTTTTGGATTCAAATTTAAAATAATAATGTGACAAACAAAACTATAAATAATCAAATCAAACCTAGAAAATATATTATTTCACGCAAGATGAAATTGAACTCTTGCATTATTTGAATGGAGAAATAAAATATAGTTTTGTCATTTTAAAATTCCTTTAAAGAGTACTATTATACAATTTTTTTTTTTATTATTTTATAGTTAGAAGATGAAGTCCTGTTTAGTCCAACCGTGTTTTTTATATTTTTTAGTTTTAAAATAAATTTTTAATATTTATGAATTATTTTGATTTATTAATATTAAAAATAAATTTTAAAAAAATATTACTTTGATGTATTTTTAAATAAAAAAATTTTATAAACAACCTTTTTTATAGGGATATTTGAGAGAGTAATAATGGTTATTTCTCAAAGTATTTTTACTTAGAAATATATTAAAATAATATATTTTTTTAATTACTTTTAATATTATCCTATTAAAACAATTTAAAAACAAAAAAATATCAAAATTTTATTAAAACTTAATACTATTACAATTTCAAACATCTACACTTGCATGCTAAAACTTGAAAGTTAATTTAATTTTTGCATAGTGTGTTAGATATGTTAATTCATGAATTAGCAAGAAGATTTAAATTATAATTAAAAAAATAAAAACAATAATTTTAATAAAGAAATCCAAGCCATTGGATTATCATATTTATCTCTCAAAACATTTTTTATTACTATGATTTATCTATCTATCTTGATCTTGGTAATTGTGCTATTAAAGGTTTATACTTCTGTGCACGTGGGGTTATTTCCCAAGGTCGAGATCAGATTATGCATCAATATTTTACTACTGGGCCTGCTCAAATTAGACCATAAACTAGATTTATAATGGACTGGATGTGTCTTTCATTACTTTTTGAGTGGAATTATTGTAGGATTTCATACGGTGGTATTGATTATTTTTTAAAATAATTTTTATTTAAAAATATATTAAAATATATTTTTTATAATCTCTTAAAAGTATAATTTTCTCAAACACTATTTAAGTATGTTTATCCAAGTATTCTTTGTTTCAATTTAGTGTCACAATTTAATATATTATTAAAAAAATTTGATTTTTTTTAGTTTTAAATTATTACTATTTTTTTAGTTTTTAAATTATTTTAATATATTGATATAAAAAATAAATTAAAAAATATATATTTTTAATATATTTTCAAATAAAAAACACCTTAGTATTGTGAGGTACAAGTGCTTAAAATAGTTCAACTTGATAGTATCTTCGTTCAGCTGGACAGTGCACAGCTAGAGACAGCTGAACACTGTTCCAGACTGAGTACAGCCACCATACACGGTTTGCCGATCCATATCGAAAAGGGCCAGAGTTTGATTAGATGAATTGATAAGCTACTAAAAGCCATGACCGGGATTGGTGGAAAAAGAAACACTCAAAACATCATTGAATTGTGGAATAGAAAGCAAATTGATTACTCTGCTGTAACTCATCAATGGAGACGATTGTACAGGGTTAAACAAGAACTTCCTAAGAAAAACATTGACCACAATGTCCTGGAAAAGAGGGGGAGTGGCAAGAGTCCTTGATTCTCATTTTCATTCTTCAAATGATGACTGAAATCACAAGTTCTTCTCTAAAGAAGAAACCGCTTGAACCTCGTAACGAGGTTGGGTTTATGATGGTTTGAAATTGCAAGGTTCCTGGGGTTGTGCAGCTCCCGTAAGGGTTTCTTCTCCAAGTCCATCGCTTAGCAACTCACCTGATAATTGGACGAAAAATTCCACGTAGATTTTGTTAGAAGTCAAAATCTTCAGCCTTAACCCTACCTCAAACCAGAACCAGAAGAAGGGTTGGTATCAAAACCCCCAGGGACAAACACGGGAAGCTGGTTTGATATTGAATCTCTTTTGAATCTAGACTCTCGAGGTAAATTCAATGCAAACCGCTGTTGGCCCTCTCTCAAACCTGAGCTTCCTTCATTTCTCAGACTATCCCTAACAGGGACACTCAAAAGTGGACCTCCAAAGAAAATGGAGTCCCCTGTGTACAGGAGCTTCTCAGATGACTGAGCAGGAGCTTTAGCTGATGATGATGATGACTGTTGTGGCGGTATTGCTGGCTTTCGACCATCATTGCTTGTTTCTGCGTTGGATTTTGGCAATACTGTTTGTGTAGCTGTTCTATTCCGAGCTTCAGAAGCTGACACAGGAACTGATACATACCTACCAGCCTCTTGGTCCCAAACAACAGACGTCCTTTTGACATCTCTAAGAAGAGAAGCAGCTGGAGCTGAAAGAAGCAATGGATCAGTACTACTTCCCTTCTGCGTGATTTTTTCATCAAATCCTGATGCAGGATGGGATAATGGGTTGTTGGCAGTAGGTAAAGGAGCCTTAGAAGTTACAGGATGATCAGGAACAAGGCCAGGAGCTGAGGTTGCAGCATTAAAACGACCTAGACCTTGAGTTTGTGGTAGAGGACTAAGCATGACTGATTCTTGGACATGGCTTGGGCTGCTGAAGCTACTAACACTTTGAGTCCCGGTTTCATACTCGTCCCGGCTTCCTTGACTTGGAGCAAAAGAGTTTCCTAGTGCTGTTAGTCTCGGCTCATTCTTGATCTCTTTGTTTGTCCCCATATCAGTGCTCACACTACTTCTGACACTCATATTGCCACTGGAGCTACATTCAGTATCGGGTAAACGGCGATTATCAACTGGCTTCAGAACAGAGGAAGATGCCCTGGCCTTTGCTGCTGCTCTCATAGCCTCGGTGGAATCTAACTTCGCAAGTTTCCAAGCACTAATTCGAACTGGCCGTTTGGGTACCTTGCTACCTCTTTCTGCAGCTCCAGCAGCATCTGGGTCAACAGTTGATGGGACCATCCCAGGCTCCAGGTGAGGTATGACTTCATCCTGATGCAGCCAAAAACACAAACAATTTCCATAAAGACCCATAAAAAGTTAAGACCTTGTCCATATTAATTTTGTAACATTTGTTAACAGTCAGTTAAAAATTCTATATAAGTCTTGAGAAAATAACTAAAACATAGGATAAGATCCAAGGGCAAGAAGTTCCTATTAAGAGTGAATTGGGACAAAAATGCCATGTGGGAAAACTGGCAAGGAACAGACTCAGAAGTCTCTGCAGGATTCTTAGCTGGGATCAGCACAGTCGTCCTCGATGACACACAACTGAATATGGCAAACACAAGAGTCTAATACCTGATAATCCACAAATACCCGAGGAGGAGTGCACCATGCTCCCTTGTACTGCAGGCCAAGAGAACTTCCACCACTGAAGCCAGTCGTGGCAGATCCTGATGGAGAGTATACTAAGTTTGGCATTTCCTCGTACTCAGATGCTCCAGCAGGTGCCTCACTCATTGCTCTCATGGCCACAACATACTCATAGGTGGTAATACCCTAATTCAACATAACAGAAACAAATAAAAACTTTTATATTGCTGAAATTGCCCAAATATGGTTCTGAATTTCAGATTCTAACTTCTCGTCTGTTTTTAAAGCAATCAACAAGAGTACTAGAAAACTGAAAGTAGTTTCTAGTCTATCAGTCACTAACCTTTCTGATCAATATAATGTGGAAAAAGAAGAGTTCACTGAGAGGTACACAAGCCAGGATAGAAACTACAGTGCATACAGCCTGCACAAATTGAGATCCAGCATCAACTATAGAAATTTGATAAATTTGAGATTAGTGATAAGTAACAACTTTTGATCTAAGGTTATGGTGCACGTACCACAACTGTTGCAAAAGGAGCTATAGAGAAACCATTTCCAAGTGTCTCGACAATTTCAATCTTCATGCTTTGCTTGTTAACAAAACAACGAACAAAGACAGCAATACCAACTCCAGCTTCGAGTACAAGCTGAGCCACCCACAAGCAGAAATGTTACCATTGGGAAAACATTTTCAGAAAGAATAATTCAGGATTACCACATATATCCAAATGAAACAACTAGCAGCTAGAATATGAGATATAAAGATCACATATAATATAAGTTAAGAGAGAGTAGCACATACCCAAGCAAGACTAGTAGCCATTAGAGAAATAAAAGTCACATAGTTTTTATACCCCACACAATTGTTAAGCCACTGCAGCCACACCATAGATTCAGTTAGTTTTTACGAAATCATATGTTGTCGACTTCAAAACCAGTTTAGTTTAGGAAATTCAAGATGTGTGCCTGCAAAGAGCACTAGAAACAACATGAAAGTATACCCGGCAATGGTGATCAAAACCATCAACACATTTATCACAACTTCGACAGTGTTTGCTGAACTTGCGTACCTGCAATTTAAAGATTACATAGTTAATAATAGGGACAGCCAGCGTAAATTCTTTAAAGCTGTCACTGGCAGCATGTGGCCAATCACTGGAGATACTTTACAGGGCGATAAATTAGCAGAATTATTTGGAGACAATACTGTGTTGCATGTATTGAGTGCATTTAATCATTGAGATGATGTACAGCTAACTCAATAGACTGATAAATAGAGTACCACAACCAAAAAGGGAAAACAATGACGATAAACAAAACAAGAAGTGCCTCACTTTTTACCTCAGCATTGCACAGTGTACAGAACAAAGCATCTTCACGATTGCCCTGTTGGTCAGCTATCTCTCCATGTTTGCGGCAATCTTCATGAACAAAAGGCGCACAGAAGATTAAACCGATGTTATGGGAAGGTTTTCTGGTTGGAGATTGCACAGCAGTCTCGACTCTCTCAACTCCCCCCACTGACCCTTTCTTACTAGAGTTTGCTGGACCTATAGAACTTCTGGAGGGTGATGAAAACGAAGAATGCATAGCACTTCCAGTTTCATCAAATTTTCTAGGCAGATCCTTCACTGAAAACCCATGTTTCACATTGAGTTTATTTGCTACATCGGAATTGAATTTAGACATGATGCCAGGATCTGCAGGGTTAATTGCAGTACACCGAACATATAGAATAAAGACAAGAAGTACCTGCAATGCCACAACAGGAATCAAGAAAACAACATCAGTCATAAAGGTTACTCTTAGTCTTACACATGTTGATTCTTTAAAGAACAGCACTTGGTACAACAAGAAGACTAAAGTGATCCATGACATTAGATGCAACACGTCCATGGTAAAGCAACCAAAATAGACTTTCATTCTTTAAAATGTTACCAATTTTTTTCGTCTATGACACAAATTTCTCTGTGGAATATATAAGGGAAACAAACTTAAACTCAATACACAGAAATGACAAGAATTCACGTACCACTGGAGTGTAAGTCCCAAGAAGCACATACTCCCAGATTTTGCCTCCAAGGAAAGGAGCAAAGAAAGCATAAAATGCAATCACTAGTAAGCAGAAGACAGTGATTGCAACAACCTATCAAGACAAGTCACCAAAGTTTAGCGCAGAAATTAGCACTAAAAAAACCATAAAACACTCATAAATTCAGTAACTACGAAATGCCAAAGCCAATTTCGCATGCCCGCATAAAAAAGATGAATTCTTTAGCGCTTTTTAGAGAACCCCAGAAGAGAAGATCAATTTTTTAGCAAAGCGAAGCAAACCTGATTAAGTAAGAACAAAGAATGATAATTGAGAAAAAAAATCTCAAAGTCTCAAAAGAGAAGGTTTTTATGGTCATACCTGAAAGGTATGAGCTGGTAGTTGCCATCCATGTTTCCTCACCATAACTGCAAAATCCAAACCCCCAAAACAGGCCAAAACCCTAAACACACCCAAAAAAACTCTAGCTAGAAAGAGAAAATAACCTAAAAAGAAAAGAACTTTCCTCTCAACCACAGTAATCCAAACACCAAAATCAATGCAGACCCTTTTAAAGCCAAAGAAAGAGAGTAAAGTTCAATTGGGTTTAGGCCTACTCCCCACTCCTCAGTCTCACTTGCCTTGCAACTATTATCAACTAAAATGAAGAGGAAAAAGAAGAAAAGAGCTAAGTGGGAAAGAAAAGTGAAAAGAAAAGAACAAAATGAGAGGCACTGAGACTGAAAAAGAAGGCAGGGAAGCAGTAGCACTTATAGAAAGAGTACATGGAGAAAAGGAAGGAGATGTGAAGACAAGAAGTGGAACTATTAGAAGAAAAACACAAACTGACAAAAGCTAACAAAAGCGTTGACAGACACCAGACATAGAAAATCCATCAATCTCTGTGTGTATGAATATTTTCATGTCATCTATATAGTTGTTAACTTGTCATCTGCCTCATAATTATTATTTTCTTCGATAATTTGGTGCCTAAAATCATTTTTTAAATAATAATTAGTGCCTAATTTTTCATTGAAATGTTTCTATCTAGATCTTTTGGAATTTTTTTGTGTTTTTTCCGTACAGACTGGTAGGATCATCAAATTGGATTTTTTTGGATTCAATTCATCTCGTCAATTTAACTAGTAAAAAGCCTCCATTTTTTAATATAATTAAATGAGTTTAAAAATGAGAGAATTAAAGAAGTGAGATGTCACTTCTATTTAATATGTCATTGATGACTGAAGTGATACACATTACCTTAAAATATTTTAAAAAAGCATGCTCATTATGTTATAATGTTTGTATGTCAACTCTGATTGGTGAGTTAAATCGGTGATACACTCACTTGGGATATTGTTCGGGTTGTATTTTATGTTAGAATAGGTGGGAGTTGGTTTAGTCAATTCATAATTTAATTAACTCAATTAAAATCTAAATAAGATTTAATTTGATATTTAAAAAAAGCATTAATTTTTTTTCAAAATATTATTAAAATAAAAATTTTTAAAAAATATTGTTTTAAATTAATTTGAGTCAAGACAGATTTATCCGTCTAATTTATAATTTAAACCCTGAAAAATGTCACAAACAATATAGGATTCTATAATTATAAAACTAAAATTCAAAAAGAAATTTTTTTAGTATTCATTAAATCTCTTTTTAAGAAAAAAAATTGATCAGCGTGGTCATGAACAATGTTTAATTAAGACCTGGTTTAGCAATAACATAATTAAATATATGTTTGAGGCAGTAGTGTAACCATAATTTTATAAAAAAAATTGATTTTTTTATTTATATTTTTTAATTATTTTAATGTGTTAATATAAAAAAAAATTTAAAAATAATAATGAAATATTATTTTAATATACTTACAATCAATAAAATATTTTAAAAAATAACATTTATCACCATCCCAACCATTTAAATATCATATGCATGTGTGTTCAAATTTTTCTTGCCTGAGGTACATGTGCGTGCGTGTTGTGTGGTGGATGTAAGTTGGTGTCTTCTTTTTGTAAGATATAAGGTATTTATGAGTGTAATAATTATGTTTCAAAGTATATTTTATTTTAAAATATATTAAAATAATATATATATATATATATTATACAGTTATTTTTAATATTAATATAAAATATAAAAATAAACAAAATATTAGGAAGAAGCTGAGGCATTTATTGTCTTTCGAAATTATTGTCTCTCACTACATTTTGATGTCTTTCAGCTTTATGATGATGGCATTTATAAGTGTGAAGTGGACAGCCTGAGGCTGGTTGGGGCTGACCTCTCTCTCTAGCCCATGTTCTGGTTCATATTAATGGTCGGCCCTCCACTCCAAACTATTCTATATTTATGCATGTCCTTTTCTTCCCCCTAGGGAATCCGATGTTGTTATAGAGTTTTTAGAATTTTATGCTACATGTATATTCATTAAGGTTTCAATTTTTTACCAAAATGAAAATATGTTTTTGAAAAATAACTTTTTTTAAAATAATATTTATTTTCTAACACATAAAAGCTTATTTTTTAAATTGATTTTAAATTATTTTTCATTAATCAACTTTAATGAGGTTCGAGATTTTAAAAATAATAAAAATTATTTTTCATGAAACAAATAAAATTTAAAGTTGAATATTATAATTTGAGACCCACCGATAAATATACTATGGTTAAATGAGTTTATTTTTCATATTTATATCCTAAAATTTAAATAGTGAATTAATTGAGTCAATTTATGTATTAGTAAAAACAATATTTTTTTAGAAAAAAAAAAACCAAAAAAATCATGGTTTAAATTAGACTTCAAATTAACAAGTTTTTAGATTGACCTTTTAATGAAATTCAATAAATATAAAAAGATTTAGAAAGTGATAAAAATTATTTTTCACGAAACAAACAAGATTTAAAATATAATACTATAATTTGAGACATACCAATCAATATACCATGGTTAAATAAGTGTTTTTCCCATATTTATTAAGTCAGTGTCTTAGTAAAGTAATCTAAATCCATAATAACAAGATGTTGTTTTGAATAAAAAAATATAAAAGAAAACATGATCTAAGAGTGTTTGAGGATCACGTTCTATTAAATTTTAATTTTATTTTTATTAAAAATTAATTTTTTTTACATGTTTTTGATCATTTTAATGTATTGATCATAAAAGTAATTTTTAAAAAATTATAAAAATATCATTTTAATATATTTTAATATGAAAAACATTTAAAAATTAATTTTTTAATATATTTTTGATCATTTTAATGTATTGATTATAAAAGTAATTTTTAAAAAATTTTAAAAAATTTCCATAACAATACTTTCAAATAGTGCTTCAAAGAGGCTCTAAATTGACGAGTTTCTGGAGTGAACCTTCGAGTTTAATTATTTTATTGTATTAGAAACTTAAACCTCAAACAAACTTGGTAAATATTTTAATCTAGGACGTGAATAACTGAAAACAGGATTAGAAAAGTGGATTAAACATCAACTTTAATTTCTAAACACTATCTATAACGATAATCCATGCACTGATTTTTCTTTAATTAACTCGCGCACCTACTTCTTACCGAACAAGGACCATGGACGACAGCAAACGCAGAAAGTACCAAATCAACGCTTCACACGCGCCATGTCTGTAGCAATCAATTCTCGATAGAGAATAAACTACATCTTAACTCCTGCAAGTTGGAAACTATAACAGTCTGATCCTCAACAATTAAAAGGTTCCAAAATCAACCTGAAAGTCTTATTTTAGGCCCAAAAAAGATTAAAAGAATTAAATTGATATTTTTTAATTTTTTATATTAGTATAATTAAGGGTTATATATAACCTAAAGCTTGATACCATGGTCGATCAATAGATTAGTTATAGACCATGTTGACCCCATCTAAAACATTTTAAATTATTATAGATTCTAGTCATTCTAGATTTTAAATTGATATAATTGAATTTATAACTTTATTTTTATTGATAGTTTTGAATTATATTTATTACTTTTATATATGGTTGATATATTTAGAAATACTTTATTTTTGCAAGTTGTTTTTATATTCATTATCGAAAACTCATACATGTGATAAAAATTTACCAAAACCACGAGGGGCTAAAAAATACCCAAAAAAAAAAATTAAAAGAATTATATTTGGGAGTGTTGTTGATGTTGCTTTTCTAAGTGCTTTTCACTTAGAAAAGCATGCCAATAATATTGTTTTTATTTTTTAAAAATTATTTTTGAGATCAACACATCAAAATGATTTGAAAATATCAAAAATATATTAATTTAAAGCAAAATAAAAAATAAAAAATAAAAAATAAAAAAATTTTAAATTTTTTCGTATGGAAAAGGACCGGATTGAAACTTCTTGGAAACTCTAAAGTTGATATTGAAAATTTCAATCTATAGAAGTTGATGCTAAACATTGTCAAATCTACAGGGGCTACAAATACAGTCTATGTTAATAAAGGGACCAAAATCACCCTCACACGAGTGCTTGCACACGCGCGATCGCTGTATCTCACTCGCGATTGAGAAACAGAGCAAACAAAGCGAGAGTGAAAAAAATTAGAAACCCTAGAAACAAGAGAATCGAAATTGAGGAAAGATTTCTTTCAACCTCCCACTCGCTCACCTCCCTCGCGTGAGCTTTCACTTTGCAACTTCACAGATCGAACCCAACACACAGACAAAGAGAAGAAGCTCTACAGGTACGTATAAAGCTTCTTTTTCTCTCTTTCTTGCGTGCTTTAATCATATTTTAATCTTATTTTTAGTGGCGGGTTTCGGCTTTTGATTTGATTTTTGTGAAAAACTCTGTGTTTTGGTTGATGGGTTTTTCTTGATGTCGTAGAGTTTGAGTCTTTGATGTGTTTGGTTTTTAAGGTTGTGATTTTGTTGGGGGGTGTTTGAAGGACCTACTTTTTTCTGAAGTTGAGGTCAAGGAAAGGAAATAGAAAATGGGTTGTTGTGTTAAGGTTAGAATTTGTTCTGCTTAAGGAGAAATTGAGAGTTTGAGGCGGTTCTTGCTGGTTGTTTAGAGTTTGTTGGAGCTTTTTCATGAAACTGGGAGGTGTTTTTGAGCTATAATTTGTTGAATTTAATGCTTAAATTGACTGAATTATATGAGCTTTAGGTTTATTTTGGTTAGAACATGGTTATTGTTTGGGTACCTGCCAAGATTAGATGAATAAAAGAGCTGTTGCTGAATTATGGTGACGTTGAAGTGGAGATATTGAGGAAGTGGATTTGGAGAAACTTTATATATCGAGCAAGTGATTTTAAGACTAGAAGTTGCATCTTTTTTTGGCAAACTCAAGAGTTTTACCACTGCACAGAAGATGTGGCCTTAAAAGATTAAAACTGTGTCAAGAAAGTTTCTTAAACATTGTGTGGCAATTAGGAAGACATGAAGCAAACAGTAGTGTGATGGCATAGGTGACAAACCACGCTGTTGCTGTCTATGAATGCATAGGTTAATTTTATAGTGTTTTGAATGTCAATTTTTTATGTTGGTGGTGTGTGCTACTTAATGCACCACAGAGTAGATAGGCGGAGAGATTAACTACCTTCACCCATGATGGCATGTGTGGTTTTCAGTTTCCTTTCCTTCAGTTACAAATTTGTTAGTGCGAGTTTGGTTCATATAAGTCTAATTACTATCCATTAAAAAAAAATTGCTGGGACCTGTGTCTGTCTATTTCTCTTTGATTTTGTCTATTTTCTAGTTTCCTACTCCATGTGAGAGCATTGTTTTCTCAACCCTCCAACACAAGTTGATTAGATTCCTTTCCTGTTAAAAACCCAGAACATTTGGGAGTAATTTGTTAGCTTTAAACCACAAAGAGTTGATGTCTTGGCTGTCTCTGGAGTCTAGATTGTTTCCTGACAAAAATGTCCAACTGGAAATCAGAACTTTAGTGATTGGACTTAAAATGCACAGAATTCAGCACATTGAGATTTAATTATCAAGTTAATTCACTAGATTATGGAAGGATCAGTTTAATGTTTGAGGCTTTCAATTGCTTCAAATTTATAGAGTCGCTAATTAAGAGCACTGGAATGTAACTGGGTTCTTGGGCATGCAACGACTCACTTGTGGCCAAAGAAGTGAGAGGGTGACTTTGTCCAGTGAGGAAGCTTTTGGAAACTTCGTTGCTTGAGAAGGGTCAGATTTGGCAGATTATGATTTCAAGCAATAAAGTTATGTGATCTATTTAGAAGTAGTAGCTTAAGGCATGATGCAGATTGCTATTGAAGCCAGGCATGAACTTGTATCAGAATTGATTGCTTTTGATGTTGTGAGATAGTGGTGAGTTATGTACTATGCTCTATTAGAGTTTTTTTTTTGGATATGGGAGTGTTTAGATTTTCTTAACCCCCCCCCCCTTTATTTTTGTGATGTTTTTTTATTATCAATTGCAAATCTGTAGGCTGTTTTATTAGCTGTTCTAACATGCATATTTCCCCTTCAACTTTTCAGGTGACTTGACAGCAGTGGTTGTAAGACGTGTTGTAAAGTCTCATCATGGACATCGATCTTAGGTTACCTTCTGGTGATCATGATAAGGAAGGTGAAGAACCAAATGATGTCAATAATATGTTGCGCGAAGTCAAGCTGCACAATGGAGATGTAGAGATTGGAAATGTTGTTGATGTTGCAGAGCAAGTACTTTCTATAGAAGGGGGAGATGTTAATTCTCCCACAATGTCAATGGGATTCAAAGAGGACATAAAACTTGAGCCACTTTCTGGTATGGAATTTGAATCACATGGAGCGGCATATTCATTTTATCAAGAATATGCTCGATCTATGGGATTTAATACTGCAATACAGAACAGCCGCCGTTCAAAAACATCGAGGGAGTTCATTGATGCAAAATTTGCTTGTTCTAGGTATGGGACAAAGAGAGAGTATGACAAGTCCTTTAACCGACCACGTTCCAGACAAACCAAGCAAGACCCAGAAAATGGAACGGGCCGACGATCGTGTTCAAAGACTGACTGCAAGGCAAGCATGCATGTGAAGAGAAGGTCAGATGGAAAATGGGTTATCCATAGTTTCGTGAAGGAGCATAATCATGAGCTTTTACCTGCCCAAGCTGTCAGTGAACAAACTAGAAAGATGTATGCTGCAATGGCACGACAGTTTGCAGAATATAAAAATGTTGTTGGTCTCAAGAATGACCCTAAAAATCCATTTGACAAGGGCCGGAATTTGGGACTTGAAGCCGGGGAGACCAAAATTTTGCTTGATTTTTTTACTCAGATGCAGAATATGAATTCCAACTTTTTTTATGCTGTAGATTTGGGTGAAGATCAACGTTTGAAGAACTTGTTTTGGGCTGATGCCAAAAGTAGGCATGACTACAGTAATTTCTCTGATGTTGTAAATTTTGATACTACATATGTTAGAAACAAGTATAAGATGCCTCTTGCGCTCTTTGTCGGAGTGAACCAACACTATCAGTTCATGTTGCTTGGATGCACCCTGGTATCAGATGAAAGTGCAGCTACTTATTCTTGGCTAATGCAGACTTGGTTGAGAGCAATGGGTGGACAGGCCCCAAAGGTTATAATCACTGACCAGGATAAAGCTATGAAGCAAGTCATTTCAGAGGTCTTTCCAAATGCTCATCATTGCTTTTGCTTGTGGAACATTCTGGGGAAGGTTTCTGAAAACCTGGGGAATGTGATAAAACAAAACGGAAACTTTATGGCCAAATTTGATAAATGCATCTTCAGATCATGGACAGAAAATGAGTTTGGAAAAAGGTGGTGGAAAATTCTTGATAGATTTGAACTTAGAGAGAATGAGTGGATGCAATCACTGTATGAAGACCGTGAGCAATGGGTGCCAATCTACATGAGAGGTGCCTTTTTGGCTGGGATGTCTACAGTTCTGCGTTCTGAGAGCATAAACTCTTACTTTGATAAGTATGTGCATAAGAAGACAACTGTGCAGGAATTCGTTAGACAGTATGGATCGATTCTCCAAGATAGGTACGAGGAAGAAGCCAAAGCAGATTCTGATACCTGGAACAAGCAACCTACGTTGAAATCTCCCTCACCTTTGGAGAAGAGTGTTTCAGGGATGTACACACATGCAGTGTTCAAGAAATTCCAAGTTGAGGTCTTAGGAGTAGTTGCTTGTCATCCCAAAATGGAAAGCCAAGATGAGACAAGCATTAGTTTTAGAGTTCAGGATTTGGAAAAGGAGCAAGATTTCACTGTTCTGTGGAATCAAACAGGGTTGGAGGTCTCATGTATATGCCGACTGTATGAATACAAGGGTTATCTTTGTAGGCATGCTCTGGTTGTTCTTCAAATGTGTCAACAATCTGCCATCCCATCACAATATATTTTGAAAAGGTGGACAAAAGATGCAAAGAGCAGACATCTTTTAGGGGAAGAATGTGAACAGGTACAATCTAGGGTGCAAAGGTACAATGACTTGTGCCAACGAGCTCTGAAATTGAGTGAAGAGGCTTCATTATCTCAAGAGAGCTACAATATGGCCTTTCGTGCTCTGGAAGAAGCTTTTGGAAACTGCATCAGCATGAATAATTCTAACAAGAATCTTGTGGAAGCTGGTACATCTGCCAATCATGGTCTCCTCTGTATTGAAGATGATAACCAGAATAGGAGTGTGACCAAGACGAATAAGAAAAAGAATCAAACCAAGAAAAGAAAGGTTGGTGGTCAAAAACGAATGTGAATGCTCTCTTCTTATGTTCTAATATTATTCGTCATAAATGACCTCCTCCATAACTGCAGGTGAATTCTGAGCAGGTGATTACGACTGTTGGGCCACAAGATAGCTTGCAACAAATGGTTTGTCCTCTTATACTTTGTCAAACAACCCAAAAAGAAAGGAAAAAGTTTGTATTGACGTGGCACATTAAATTCTACTACAGTTGAAACTTGATATTTGTTGACTAATTTTTTTGAAAATAAGATAAGAAAAAGCCAAAGACATTCATATTTGTGGTTGGCCTTCTAGGAAAAATAGCATGAATCTGTTATGGTTATGTTGTTACTCATTTAGTATGCAAGTGAACGCACTAGTCAATTTGATTTAAGGGCTGATGAGTATCTGTAACTCAATTTGATTTTCTAGGACAAATTAAGCTCAAGAGCAGTAGCCCTAGAAGGTTATTATGGAACACAACAGGGCGTGCCAGGAATGGTATGTTTGCTTGTGAATTAGGTCATATGCTCATGACAATACGGTGGAATGATTTTCTCACCCCACTCATTTTGAGCTATATGTTTTTGCAGGTGCAACTAAACTTGATGGCTCCAACACGTGACAATTACTACAGCAATCAGCAGACCATCCAGGGCCTGGTATGCCATATAAATTGTTGTGTGAATGCTTGATTTATGGCTGGTCTTGTCCAGTTATTAATCATCGTATATGATATGACTATGGAAATCTGGATCTCATATCTCCAGGGACAGTTAAACTCAATAGCACCAGGTCATGATGGTTATTACGGCACTCAGCAAAGCATGCACGGGCTGGTATTGTATCTGTTCCTGCAGCCAGTAATTTCTTTGTACTACAGTCTGCAAATGGTGATATCTTTGCACTGTTTTTACCACATGCAGGGACAGATGGATTTCTTTCGCCCACCAACTGGATTCACTTATGGCATCAGGGTCAGTTTGCTAGTCTTGATTTTCTGATTATGCCATTTTCGTTTTGCCAAAACTTCTCAAAACGGTTTTCCATGGAACAGGACGACCCCAATGTAAGAACAGCACAGCTACACGATGATGGATCCAGGCATGCATGAGCAGCAACTTTCTCACTGTAAGGTTCACATTTCGAAAAGTTTCTTGAATCACGTGGCGATTAAAGTATTGACAGCAATTTTCATTTCTTGGCAGGCGAGGAAGAACGAATCTCCCTTTTATCATGCAGCATGAAATGGTCACTCCACTGAAGCTGACATCTCTGTAAAGAACGAAAGCTATCACGCATCAAAGATGGCAGGGTTAAATTTAGGAAACTTACTCTTCTAGTGCTTGTAAAACAAGAGAAAAAAGAGTAGGATGCTTTCATCTTCACTGCATATTTACCACAGTAGACAGTCGAACAAATTCTTATAGGGGTAAAATCTCCCTTGTAAATCTTTATTGTATTTACCTACTATATCAGTGATTTGTCTTTAGCCTAAAATATCTGATCAGATAATATCAGTACTTATTCCCCCAGTAGATCACTATTTACTCCTGCTCTTTGTCTGCCTACTGTTGGAAAAATGATTAAAAAGCAAAGCTTTTCTTTAAATTCTTTTTCTTACCTCATGAAGTACTCCTTTTCATAGCTCCCTGTTAAGCCAACATGAACCTAATTTAAGTATTCTTCTAGGGGTATAATTAGTATTTCTATTTTTATTTTTGCTAGATACCTTTAGCCTCCCTTAATCAATCTTGGGATCAAAATATTATAGAGTGATTCCTCTTGAGGGGATATTGAAAGGTAAATTATCAAAGTCGTTTTCATAATTATTCATGAGATAAAGCTTGACTTATCTAAGATCTCTCATATCTTATTAGAAAGGGTATCTTAAGCCTATAAGATATGGGATCTGACTAGGAAGAAGAATCTTAAATCTTAAAAAAAACAAACAATTTGTTTAACATCTAATTACCAAAGAAAGTCGATCAAAATGCTTTAGGATGTTTAAACGGAAATTACCAGTATTTATTTAATAAAAAAACAGATTTTTGAATAGGTAAAAATATTTTATTTTTAATCAACGGGTTGAGAACAAAACTTTAGCTTGAACCGAACCGGTTTTTAACGGGTTAGGACAAGTCAAATTTTCTTTATTTTATTTCTTTTCAATAAAGACCGGCACAGGTCTTGGATGGACTGGGTGCTGATTGACCTATCCAGCCCGGTCCGGCTATTATATCTGCAATTTCAATTCTTTTATATTTTTAAGCAACACGCGCCAAGCGTGTGGCACATAAAGGAAGCAAACAACAAAGCGGTTAAAATTCTCAAACGACGACATCGAATTTGCATAAACAACAATAAACGCGCGGCGAAGAAACAGAGATGGAAGCAAGCGAGGGAGTGAAATAAAAGCCCTAATTTTTATTTTTATTTTATAAGATTTTTCTACAACCGAGCGAGTGAGACTCAGCGAGTGAGTGTGGAGAGGAGAAGAAAGAAAAACCCTAATTTTTATTTTTTTTCAATTCAGACGCGCCAATTCTCTCACTCGCGACTTTATTTTCCGGATCTTTCTCTCTTTATCCCTCTCAAGGTCTCTCTCTCTTTCTCTCTTCTTTAATTTTGGTGTATTAATTGTTTTTATAGCCGGTTTGGTTGCTGAGAAAACGTGGGAAAGTGGAAGTGGGAATTTGTGTTTTCCTTTAATTTTCTTGGTAACCAAACAAGGGATTGGAAGGAGCTGAAATGCTTTAGTGGGGTGTGATTTTTTTTCGAATTTGAATCGTTAGAGAATGAAAAAAAAGGTGGTTTTATTATTTTTGGTAACCCTAATTAATGCCCTAAATGAAAAATCAAGTTTGAAAATTTTCTCAGAATCCAATCAGGAGATAGAAAAGGAATAAGAATGATTTAATGGGTTGTATCGGTGTAGAATTGAAAAACGGAAGCTTTTTTTTAATTATTATTCCTGGTAAACCTTAATTAGTGTCCCGAATGAAAAATCAAGTTTGAAAATTTTCTCAGAATCCAAGCAGGAGATAGAGAAGCAATAAGAATGCTATAATGGATTGTGATTTTTATTGAATTTGAATCAGTAGAGAATGGAAAAATGGTTGCCCCCCCCCACTAACATCCAAGTAGTAGATGGAAAATGATTAGGAGTGTAATAATGGGCTGTGTTTTTTATACCGATTTTATTGAATTTCAGCGGAAAGATGGTAGCTTTATCATTTTTAGTAACGTTTGTAATACGTTAATGTTGATTGTCCTTTGTTTGAAACTCGTAATTTATGTATGGAAACTTTCTTTCACGTGTTCAGGTGCCACTGTAAAGAACTTGTTGCATTTTTTTCCCTAACTGGAATGCGTTCTTATGATGACGGAGAGGAATCATAAAATGATTGATGAAATGATCGATCTTCAAGATAATGTCCCTGCTGATGATGTAGTGGGTGGAAATATCGTTGGTGTGGTGGATGTGGTGCACAGTAGAGATGTTGCGGTTGTTGATTCTCCGAAAAGGGCTTTTGCTGTGTTTGAAGGGGATGTAAACTATGAGCTATGTGATGGTATTGAATTTGGATCACATGAGGAAGCGTATTCATTTTATCAGGAATATGCAAAATCTATGGGGTTCACCACTTCAATAAAGAATAGTAGGCGGTCAAAGAAATCAAAGGAGTTTATTGATGCTAAATTTGCCTGTTCTAGATATGGAGTTACACCAGAGTCTGATAGTGGTAATAGTCGGCGATCAACTGTGAAGAAGACTGATTGCAAAGCCAGTATGCATGTGAAGAGAAGGGCTGATGGCAAGTGGATAATTCATGAATTTGTCAAGGAGCATAATCATGAGCTCTTACCTGCTCTAGCATATCATTTTCGAATTCACAGGAATGTGAAATTAGCTGAAAAGAACAACATTGACATATTGCATGCTGTCAGTGAACGAACAAGAAAGATGTTTGTCGAGATGTCTCGACAGTCAGGTGGGTATCAAAATTTTGGGTTTGTAAAGAGCGAGATGAATATGCAGTTTGAAAAAGGCCGGCATTTGGCTCTTGATGAGGGTGATGCACAAGTAGTGCTGGAATATTTTAAGCAAGTCAAGAAGGAGAATGCAAACTTCTTCTATGCAATAGATTTGAATGAAGAGCAGCGTCTGAGAAATTTGTTCTGGGTTGATGCAAAAAGCAGGGCAGATTATATTAGCTTTAATGATGCTGTTTGTTTCGAAACCTTCTATGTAAAATACCACGAGAAATTGCCATTTGCTCCTTTTGTTGGGGTGAATCATCACTGTCAGCCAATCTTACTTGGATGCGCATTTATTGCAGATGAGTCTAGATCAACATTTGTTTGGTTAATGAAAACATGGCTTAGAGCAATGGGTGGGCAAGCACCTAAAGTTATAGTCACTGACATGGACAAAACCTTGAAGGCGGCCATTGAAGAAGTCTTCCCAAACACCCGTCATTGCTTTTCCCTTTGGCATATATTAGAAAGATTGCCTGAAACTCTCTCTCATGTGATTAAACGACATGAGAATTTTTTGCCAAAATTCAACAAGTGCATTTTCAAATCATGGACAGATGATCGGTTTGATATGAGGTGGTGGAAAATGGTCACCCGGTTCGAACTTCAAGATGATGAATGGATTCAGTCATTGTATGAAGATCGTAAAAAGTGGGTGCCTACCTACTTGGGGGATACTTTTCTAGCCGGAATTTCTGCTACACAGCGTTCTGAAAGTATGAGTGCGTTCTTTGATAAATACATTCACAGGAAAATCACCATGAAAGAGTTCATGAAACAATATGGAACAATTCTACAAAATAGGTATGAGGAGGAGTCCGTTGCAGATTTTGATACTTCCCACAAACAGCCTGCCTTAAAATCTCCTTCTCCTTGGGAAAAACAAATGTCAATGGTTTATACTCATGCAATATTCAAGAAATTTCAAGTTGAGGTTTTAGGTGTAGTTGGCTGCCATCCTAAAAAGGAAAGTGAAGATGGAACATTGGTGATGTTTCGGGTTCAAGACTGTGAAAAGGATGAACATTTTTTGGTCACATGGAACCAAACAAATTCAGAGGTGTGCTGTTTCTGCCATTCGTTTGAATATAAAGGTTTTCTTTGTAGGCATGCATTGATTGTTCTCCAAATTTGTGGCCTTTCAAGCATACCACCTCCTTATATTCTGAAGAGGTGGACAAAAGACGCAAAGAGTAGGCAACCAATGGCCTTAGGAACAGAACGGGCACAAACTAGGGTGCAGCGCTACAATGATTTATGCAAATTGGCCATTGAAATGAGCGAAGAGGGATCATTATCTGAAGAGAGTTACAATATTGTTCTCCATACACTAGTAGAAGCTCTGAAGAATTGTGTGAATGTGAATAACCGCAATAACAGTGTAGCAGAATCTAGTACCTATACTCTGACTCATCGTGAAGCAGAAGAAGAAAACCAGGGAAGCCTTGTTACCAAATCAAGTAAAAAGAAGAACCCAGTCAGGAAAAGAAAGGTTAGTTCTGGAGTTAGAATCCAACCAGGTGGAACTGCCTATGTTTTAATATTATTGTCTAATTATGTGCACAAGAAAAGGAAAAGAAATGATCAGTGCCTGTTTATGGTTCAGGTACAATCAGATCCAGACGTCATGCTTGTTGAAGCACCAGATAGCTTGCAGCAAATGGTTTGGCCTTTGTTCTATTCACTTACAGTAATCATGCAATCATTATATTATAGTGGTAATAGTGTGCATTGGATTGTAACAAGATTATGGCTGTAAAATTTGTTAAATGGATCCGCTTTGTGTAAAGAGAACTCATTCTTTCTGTTTTATTATTATTGAATTTCAATAGGATGGTGTTGCCTAGGTTGTGGGATTGTGCAATCGACTTGGACAATGGAGTTAATTGAAATTGGGTTTTGTCTCTGCAGGAAAATCTAAGCTCGGAAGGTATTAACCTTGGCGGATATTATGGTACCCAGCAGAATGTGCAAGGACTGGTGAGCACAGTCTGTAGTGTTTTGGGCCTTTTTATCCAAGAGACAGTATACAATTGTGTAAAAAGAATTGTAATTTCAACTTTGACAGCCTGAACCTGGTGCTGAGTGCAGGTACAATTAAACTTAATGGAGCCGCCTCATGATGGTTACTATGTCAATCAACAGAGCATGCAGGGTCTGGTAAGTCATGTTGGGTTTTGACCATGTACATATTCAACAAAAGCACTTTTATGAACGAGTTACGATACCTTGAATTGTGTTTGTATTTCCAGGGGCAGCTGAATTCCATGGCACCCAGTCATGATGGTTTTTTTGGGACTCAGCAAAGCTTGCATGGGCTGGTATAGTATTTTATAACAAAATACATTTTCAAAGAACTTTGGTTTCAGAAGAAGCAGTTGCCTAATTACATCCTTTCATGTAGGGGCAATACGACTTTCGGCCTCCAACTGGTTTCAGTTATAGCATGCAGGTGAGTTTTGGAGGACATGGTATCAATATTTGTTATCCTCTCTACGCATGGAACCTATCAATGAGTATAAATTTACTAGGCTGTGTCTTTTAGTTGCAGGATGACACTCATTTGAGATCTTCACATATGCATGGCAGTGCTTCAAGACACGCATAAGGAAGGAGGACGTTTCATATTGGCAGCTGGAATGACAGTTTTCCTCCTGAGATGGCTGACATCTTCCTTGGAGGTATATAACCCTGATTGAAAAACTAACTCCAGGAATTGCGAATGCCATTTTTACGAGCAGAAGTCATCGATTTGATAGTTCAGAAGCTAATCCCCAAAATGAAGGCAGAAGACATCATGGATTTTTTATCCAGAAGTTTATCTGGAATCCGGTCTTAATTTATGCCACACCAAGTCACTAACAGCTATGGTAGAGCAGTGACTTTAATTCCGATATGTGCATGATTACTCTTACAGGCACCACATCTGCCTGCTAATTGGAGACTTGAAGAGACTGTCCTGCTCGGAGAGTAGATCCCCCTTGTGGTGAGATGAAAAAGATGCCTCGTTGCTGGAGCATACAAGGAATGTTCTTCTTCATGTCCATAGTAGATTGTGTAGATCTGCTGTTATTAACCACTTCCTCCTGTCAACCCTTTCCTGGTATTAGTAGATGTGGAAAATACCTGACTTCATGTAGAAGCACAACAATTCTCAGGATGAGTAGTTTATTCAAATCAAATCAGATCGAGCTCTTCTCCTGTAAGCCCTCGCATGACCAGTCATGTAACAGGAGGAATTGGTCCTTGTAAAACATGTATTTGTTGATTATGACACCTTTCTCAACACTTAACAAATTTTTTTTTATTATTGTTGCTTTCATGTTGCATATTCTTTTCCTGTTTATTAAGTTTGAAAGAGGTATTGAAGATTGAAATATCATATACTAATCCTAGAAAAATATAGTTCTTCAAATCTTCAATTTCCCTTTTCAAATAATAAAATATACATAAAATTATTAAATAAATAAAAATCATTTGGTTAATAATAAAATGAAATGAAATGTTTATTTTTTAAAATATTAAAAAATGTATTAAATCTAAACAAGGAAAAAAAAATTAAATATTGAAAAACAATTGAAGATCAGAATCTCCTATAGTAGTCTTAGGAAACTATAATTCTTCAATTTGTTTTAGAAATTTAATAATCATTAAATTTAACAATTTAATAAAAATAATTTGGTTAATAATAAAAATAAAAGGCACTTTTTCCCTTTTATAAAAAATAAAAATTTCAACAAAAATAAGATTAGAATATCAAATACTAATTCAAGAAAAATAATTCTTTATTTTTTAAAATAAATTATATAGAGTTCTATTCTATATTAATTTAAAATTGTACTACTATGTTAATATATAAATTATTATAAATATATTTGTTAATTTATCTCAATTTTATTTTGATGTGTGCTTTCAACAAAATAGAGATGCAACGAAACGATTTGCTTTCTTCTTCTTTTTTTTTTATTTTTTATTTTTTTTTTAATTTTAATTTCAATTTATTTTTTTATTATTACTCAAATTATTTTTATTGATTTAATTTTATTTATATTTAATATAATTATTCATGTGGCATGATCTAAAACTAATAGACTTAAATAATAAAATTGGATGGAGAGGTCAACAAGTATAAGAAAGGATTGTTGTAGATCAAAATCATATGGAAGGATGAATATGACCAAAAAATGAATATAGAGGAGCATTCCGTGATTTCCATCCTAAAATAATTATAAATTAATTAATAAAAAAAGAAAAGAAAAGAAAAATGAAAGGCTGAACATGGCGTGAATTTTTCAAGGCTCAAAGATAAAGCTGCAGAAGCCTAGTAATTGCCGATTAATTATTGACCATTTCAAAATTAATCACCACTGTCCCCGATCAAATGCAGGTTATGTTTCCGATTATTTCACGAGTAAATACCGATTTCCTGTCCGAAAAGATCACCGAGGGATTGCCGACTATTTCCGAACTAATCTCCCCGTTTTAAAAGCCAACTGGTTTCTGATCTGCGATCAATTTATCCGATTTGGAATTCATCACCGATTATTTGAAAATTATTCACCATCGCAAATTAATTTACGATTATTTTACAGCGATTGATCGCTGCGATTAAATACCGATTAATATTCTGATCTTTTACTGATTTAATCACAGGATAGTTATGTCTGATACTCATCTTGCTTGCCACAGCGAACAAGAAAGATCATAAGAAAGGAGGAAGAGATCATACAAATGCCTGGAGTTAGCAAACTTCATGTGGTGTGTATGAAGCCCTTTCCCAGTGCAAGGGCACATAAACCCTATGCTCAAAATAGCATAGATCCTTCGCCATAAAGGTTTTCAGGCAACCTTTGCCATTACAGAAATTAACCTTTGCCTGACTTCTGTTTTGAGACTTTACCAGAGCATCCTAAACCCTAAACCTTCAAACTCTCATACAATTAGTGCAACCCTAAACCTTCTTGCCTTGAGAGAGAGAGAGAGAGACGCATGTGGAAAGAACCTTTTGTCTCCCTTGAGAGACCTCATTCCTAAACTTCGCCATAAATATTTTACAAGTGTTTCAGCACGTGTACATCAAGTTTATAACTTTTTTATGTATTTATATTTTTAAAAAGTTGAAAAAACAATAAGCTAACATTCAACAGCGCAGTTAAAAAAACTAGTTAACAAAAACTCTAAAATTCATGGGAGTTTTACCGTAGCCTAACATACAGTTAATTATGGATTGTTATAATAAAACTACTATTTTCCTCTTGAGTGGAAAAATGATGAAACTTTAAGGGTGGGGTGTCTTGGTCTTTTTTACTGGCTCTTTGTTTATTAAAAGATTTTATAAGGGTGTTTATGTCTTTTCAATTTTTTATCACAATAAAAATACTCTTTTACCTTTAAAATCAAAAAATTTTAAAACTATTGACCAGGGGCTTTCTTGATTTTTTGTAAGCTTTTTAACAATAAAAATATTTATTTGCCTCCAAAGTCAAAAAAATTATTGGGCTGCTAAATAAGGGTTTTATGAGGTTTTCAAATATTCATGTATAGTTAAAATATGTTTTTAACCTTGAAAAATACAAAAAATAAGTTTTGCATTAAGGGTTTTCTTTGTACTTTTACACGAGTATTTAATTTAATTGCCAGGGCCATTAGGACCTTTTGGTATTTTCACATTATTTTTGAATTATTAAGCGAGAAAAGCTATCGGCACGTGTTATGCAAGTGTGGCATCTGCACTATTTACACAATATATGTGATGCCACCAGGTGGCAAAAATCAGCCTTTCATTGTCTTCCTAGATATGCTATAGTGTTCTTTTTCGTGTGAAGTTGCACGTGGCAATTGATGGTGGTCGATTTGTCGCTGGTGGTTGTTTTTTTTCCTTCTTTTCTATCTCTTGATAAGTAATGTACATCATTGTTCTATTTGTTTCTTACTTTTCAATTTTAGTCTTTATTCTTTTTATTTTTTTATTTCATTCTTCTTCCATTTATAGAGGTTTTTTTCTTTTCAATTTAGTCCTTCAATTAATATTTCTCATATTTTTTTTTCAATTTCAGTCATCATTCTCTTAATTTTTTATTTCTCTTTTATTCATTTTATAATTTTTTTTCAACTTAGTACTGTAATTGCAATTTCTTATATATTTTGTTTTTCATTTCGGTTCCTTTTTTTCTTCTCCTTGGCATTTTTATTAAAGTTTTATTGGTTTTTAATTTCATTATTTAATCAATTTTTTTTTAATTTGACAGTCTTTCTTTTGATTTTTTTTCTTTCTATTAAATCTATTTTTCAATTCAATTTAACTCTACAATTGAAGATTTTTATCCCTCTAATTAATTTTTTTCACACTTAAGTTTTTAGATCCTTTTGTGTAATTGGTTTTTTTTTTACTAGTTTCATTTTTGACATTTAATGTGTTGGGGATTCGGCTTGATACGATCTTATCATTCTACATTAGTTTTTTTTAATATTGATTTTGTGATTATCTTCAAGTTTTTTATACGAGTTTATCTCATTTTCATGATTTAAATTTTGAGTTTTGCATATATTTTTTTAATATAAGTTTTTTTTTATTTTTCAAGATATTATTCTAATCCATCTATAATTTTTTTTATTCAAATAAATTTTATTTTTTAAAATAAAAAATATTCATTTTTCAATAATATTGTTGATGTGTGATTTGAATAAATAAGTTTGGTACACACAATCAGGCGAAAGTTTTATTTTATATGATTGAAAATATTAATCTATTTTCATCTTTTAATTTTTTCAGTTTTTTTAAATTATTATTAATAAAGTTTTTTATTTACATAAATAATTATGGATTTATTTTTTCACTTGCAGAGTTGTTAGCGAAGAGAGTAAGCCCAAGCTTTGAGGTATGGTACCTCTCAGGTTGTTGAGCCAAAGAGTGCTGCGACATGACGATATTCGATTTAGAAGCTAATTGTAGATTCATAATAATTACTACCAGGCTAGTAATTATTATTATTGATTATTATTATATAACCCAGCTTCTAGTTGATTGGACCGACTATAAGCTGCGGGCCACCAATTATTGATTGATTTTTTTCCAGTCATGTTCCGAAAAGGTGGCGTGTATAATAATGACTGACCACTATTTCAACTACCGGCTTCTGACAACATATTAACACACTGTTTTTGATTGTTTAAATATTTTTTTTATTTTAAATTAATTTTTTTTTAAAATTATTTTAATATTCTAATGTTAAAAATAAATTTTAAAAAATAATAAAATTTTTATTTCATGTATTTTTAAGTGAAAAATACTTTTTAAAAAATCACTACTACATTACTAAATAGTTTTAAAATGTTTTTTATTTAAAGAAATATTAAAATAATATATTTTTATCTTTTTTAAATTTATTTTTAATACTAGTATATCAAAATAATATTAAAATATTTAATTTAAAATAAAAAATTAAAAAAATATTTTCTAAAATATTATTGGAACCGATGATGTTATAGCAAAGATGTAAATAAAACAAAATGAATAACATAAGGATTCAATCAATAAAAGAAATTACATGTGATGTCACATCATCTTTTTATAGCCATGTCATCAAAATCACCTTGTCTTTTTTATGACGTGTAAGCGTTCCTGATAATTGAATCCAATAGAACTTTGACTTAACTTTGACTTCCTATTATGATAATTGGTTCTGCCTGCTTGCGTTTTGGTTTGGTCACGATCACAGACGTGCATGCATTTTGACAAGAAGGCTCACTTTATAATTGTGTTGCAAAACGTGTTTTATAAAATAATAAATTTTATATATAATAAATTTTATTATATAAAAAATATTATTTTAATATTTTTAAATAAAAAGTATTTTGAAAAGTAATTGTTACCACACTTTCATACATCCCTTAACTGTTTATATTAAAGTAGTATTTGATTTTGTAGCAGTGTTTGTTTTTTAAAGTGCTTTTCACTTAGAAATGTATTGAAATAATGATTTTTAATATTATTTTTTAAAATTTATTTTTAATATCAGTATATCAAAATGATCTAAAAACACATAAAAAAAATTAATTTGAAGTAAATTTTTTTTTTTAAAAAAAACACAATTTGACAACAAAAACAAACATTAACAAAATTTATTATTTCAATAATAAAAACTTAACATCAGCAGAAAAGAAATTACTGGTTATGGTTTTTCATATTATTTTTTAAAATTTATTTTTAATATTAGTATATTAAAATGATCCAAAAACACACAAAAAATTAATTTGAAATAATTTTTTTTTTAAAAAAACATTGATTGACAACAAAAACAAACATTAACAAAATTTATTATTTCAATAATAAAAACTTAACATCAACAGAAAAGAAATTACTGGTGATTCGTATAAATATGGTATTTTTTTTTAATATATCATGTGATCAAAATATCTTTATCACCATCACTCTATCATCATCAATTCAATTCTTATTGGAAACTCATGTGTTAAAATAAAAATTTCATGATGTGTTGCAGCAATGTTGTATTCTAAGGAATTTTAGGGTTTTTGAATATCATGCATGCAGTGGGAATAATAAAACAAAATTATCCAGGAGTTTCTAAGATCCTGTTAGACAAATCTAAAGCTGTTTACGAATTTATTCCTTGAATATTTGATCTTCCTGAGTTTTGAATAATTCCTTAAAGGTTGGGTTGTCGCAAACCCCAAGCCGTCCAATTGTTCGACCTCTAACGGTAATCCACACAAACCAGTAGTGATAAATCTCATAAATCCCTATTAAAGAAAAAGAGATTGTTATGCCTAGAGTGTTATTTATCTATTCTATGACTTGTATAATTTTTCTGTCTAACAGATAATCACAAAAAAATAAGAGGTGTCATAACCCATGTTTTGGTTCTTCCCCCCAAACTTACCTTTTTCCTTTCAAAAAATAAAAAAAATATATTAACAAGAAGACTTACAACTTAACAAAAACAAGAAGAGGAGGGTTTTAAATATATAGAAGAATCAAGCTAGAGTTTTGGATGAAATTGAGAACCTAATTATACCCCATTATACCCAAGACTAAAAAGATAATACAAATTCAAAGTCAAATTAAATGATTATTGGATGAATCTGCATACAAATTAAGACTGGAAACTTAATTAGATTTTTAATAAACCAATTTAACTCAATCACAGGCCAAATTAAAAGATTTAATTAGGTGCAAAGACTTAATTATATTTTTAATGGGTCAAGATATTAGTGATTTAATTGGTGAAAAACCAAAAAGATAGGAATTTTAAAGGACCGAACTTAATTTTTACGAAGTGAATTGATTATAATCAAGGATCAAATTGCAAGAAAATCAAAGTTTAGGGTCAATTAAGGGTTAAATTGAATAAATTCACAACCAAAGACCTTTTTGAAAAAGATGTTAAACTTCAAGGATTCAATTCGGTTGAAAACAGAGGTGAAATTGAACCAAATTGAAAGTTTAATGATCAATTTGTATAAATCCAAAACCAATGATCAAAATGAAAAGACACTAAACTTCAGGCTTGATATTTGAGTTTGAGAAGGGTAAAATCACATGAAATTAAAAGTTTAAGGTCAATTAGGGATGCAATTATAAAAAATCAAAAGATAAAAAGACTAAATTGAATTTTAGTCAAATCTCTACGGATGTAAAAACAATTTGTTTTGGTACAAAACAACGCCGTTTTTACCAACACAAAAACCAGAAAAAGTATGTCGAATGAATTGTCATTTGACCATTATTCATCATTTTCAACCTTTTGTATCCGAAAGACTGTTTGGATGACTACTTTTCTAGGACATTTAATGCCTCATCTCTCCACCAAACAAGAAAAACAAGACATTACTTTGATAGCCTAACACCATACTACACCCCAACATAATTCTTGTCGGCTGGTTGTTTTTATATTTGATATTTTAAAGAGGCTAACCTGATCAACCTTTCGTAGCTAAATTTTATAGCTTATGATGTTGACTTTAGGTCAACGATTAAGATCCTTCCTGTTTGAATCAAGGGCCAATATTTGTTTTCAATATAGACAAGATTTCTCTCTCTCATCCCCTATAAATATAGGTGAATTTCAAGTATTAAGCAAGGAGAACTTTAAAGAAAAAGTAAGTTAGAAAGTTAGCCTTTTTAACTGCTCAACCAACCACCCTTCCTTGTCTCCTCCTCCATCGCCTTTAACCAAGCCACCCAAGACAACCAGGTTCTCTCCTACACCTTATCCACAAACAATAACAACATTTCCTTTTCTTCCTCTTCACAATAACCTCCTGCAACGACGTCAGGAGCCACTCTAACAACATTTTAGCCACGCCAATGGACCGGTAGCAACATCGATGCTTCTCCCCTGCGCCAGGTAATCACCCTTCTCTTCTATGTTTTTACTCCTTCATTACATACAAGACATGAATTAATTCACGTCCTGTAGTTGTTGGCTTTTGCTAATAAAGGCCAAGATGGGTTGATCCCATTTCAGCCCACTCAACATGGTTAGGCTGGGTCTAGCTAATTTTTTTAAAAGAAAAAGAAAATATTGTGGGGCCTTCAGTCGGCCTAACCCAATGTTGAAATTTGCAAGTGCACAAATCGTAACAAGTAATAAAGTGATGAGTAGAGTATCGTCCCACAAGGATTTGTAAAAATTACTACTAATTACCAAAGTCTTTTAAATTATGATCTATTTGAGGAATCGAATAAGATAGTTTATGAAACAAAAAATTAATGATTAAAAACAAACAACCAATTGATTAAATATTATTGAATTCAATTGTACTGGTTCTAGGATTTCTGACTTATCGTAACTATGCCTATGTCAACTTTCTCGATTAAATTAATTACTCCTAATGTTGATAATCATGTTTTCCTTATGTAAATATTAATCTACGAACAATAAATTATTTTGACAAACAAATTTCATATATTCTACGAAAGTTCTGAACTTGTCGAAATTTATTAAGTACTGTAAAACCTGTAACGATTACAAAAGTTCTTAGGATATCTCTATCCTATAGATTTTTTACGGTATTTCAAACAATAGCTAAAACAATTATCACTTCTCAGTTTCAAATTGAATTCTTCATCATGCAGATGTAGGCCAAACACACGCAAGCATTACACATAGAATGAAATACTCAACATCTTAATGTAATAATTCAATCAAAGAAATTGTTCACATAATCATAGTAAGGTTACATCAAAAATACCAGAATAAAAGTCTACTCCATAGTTAAATTAAAGAGAAACAAACTTGATACGATGAACATCACTCAAAAGCAGAGAATTTCCGTTGAAAAGATAGGTGTCCTCCCGGTTTTCAATAGTATTGCCTCTGCCCCTCTTTTGTTCCCCTTGGTGCCGCCTCCTCTCTTTTTCTTTTCTATGTTGTAGGGTTTCTCCCTATATTCAATCCCCCTTTTTCTTCTTTTATATTGTGGCTTTTCTACCCCAACAGTAATGAGGAAAGTTTCCTTTTCTGCATTAAATTCCTTCCTACTCAGACATTGCGGGCCCGATTTGAGGTAGACAACGTGCGAATTCAAAGATCTCTATTTCTGGAGAAATTGTAGAGAATCAAATTGTCTTTCCAAAGAAACTGATCTTGCAATTGTTGGACGTCTGAGCGTTGAGATAAGGGCCATAAACCGAAATAGTCTTTGGAGTGAAGGAATTTCGGGTTGGTTCAATCCTTGTTTTTTAACTCGCTTTTTGGGCTTCAAAACAACAAAACTGAGTTATATGCCCTTCATATGTTTTGTAGACCTTCATCTCAGATATTTGAAAATGGTTACGAACATCCGGAACTAAATTGTATAGCTTCTTTGCAGCACATAATGAATCACTGTTCAATTTTACTACCCGGCTCTGCCTGTTCAGTAACCTAAGATCTGAAAACACATTAATTTCCCACGAGGTCAATAGTTCAAAAAGAGATTTAAAATTCTAATTGTCTTGTGCAACATATCCAAAATATTTAAAAATCAAGCATGACTAGTAGAAAATATACATGCTAAAAATTCCCTTATCACCCAACAAGGTCGAGCTTGGTACTTGAGCCAAAGTAGCCAATCCTAAAAATGGAAATTGTTAGGCCTTCAATTAGCCCAACCAAATTAGACCAAGCTCGGGGCCAACTAACTCATTTCTTAGACTAAGGGTGTGTTTGCCTAACACACCCTAATACCTTTCCCTTAGTTTTTTTTTTTTATATATCTTTGTTTTAAGGTTTAGCCAAACAAGCCTAATAAAAAGCTAACAAAAACTAAACAATTTTAAGAACCATTTTAAAATTATTTATGGGTCTATTGTATGTTTTTTCCAATAATTTTACCTCATATCAGGTTGTAGACTTATACCGTAAGATACATTCCCGATATAAAAGATATCTGATTTTCTTTGAAATTTCAAAAAAATCCAATTTTTTTTAAACAAACCTTCATTTCAAAAACGAAATTTTTTTTTTATGTATATGGTCAAATCCTAAAGTTTTTTCATGCATATTTTCTAAAAAGGATAAAATCATATTTTTATCGTTTTTTAAAAATACAAAATGAATATCATAACTAGTTTATAATTATTCATTAGGGTTTGACCAAAATACCAAAAATCTCACAACAATTAGTTTTTTGTATCCAAAGAGTTATAATTTAATTGTAAGACTTTTATATTTGAGACTATAAAATTACATTGTAAAGTATACCCTCAAGTATTAAAGATACAACAGAGAAAATAAATGTGATGCTAAATATAGGCCTTAAAATGATTAAGATTTAACCCAATAAGTTAGAGACTTCCTCACGAAGAAAGATTTGCCTTGAATCTTAAATAAGACTAACGAATATAAATATGACCTAGAACAACAATCAATCAACAATAAAGTTTACCTTAGGTAGGTTGTACCCAGGGGCGGAGCTAGGATCATTTGTTAGGAGGGGCCAAAATTAATATAATAAAATATAATATTTATTTTAATTTATTATATACAAGTTGTAAAAAAAACTAGTATAATTTAGTTTTATTTAAATAATTTACTACAAACATATAATAACATTTGTATAAAGTAAAATGTTCGAAGCAATATCAAATTAAGTCAAAGCAACGAAGTTAATTTCATCTTCATAATATATTCATCACTTTAACGTCGTTGGTCTTTATACCTATCAAATATAAACATACAAGGTATATAAGAAACATTAGTTAAAGCGAAGCGTTATTTATGTTCGATAAACTTTGAAATAAAGCAAAAAATAATAAAGTATGATTCTCACTAATCAACGCGGGTTCTTTGTAAACTGAAACGCATTGGAGTTGTTCAACCATAACTTTAACATTACACATTAGAGTTGGTTCATTAGGCTGCAAGTTATCAATATTTGTTTTTCAAAAAAAAATCAAATTCTTCTGATTTTGTTCATGGTTCAATCTAAAATCAAAACATATATCGTGAGAAAAAATTGATAATTTTGGTGGCCCTTCTAAAAACAAAACATTAAAAAAATCCAAGTATAATCAAAATAAACCAATAAAATATATCTAATTAATTAGAAGAAAAAAAAGCACTATAACAAGAATTCAAAAAACAATTGGTAAAACTAGCAGATCTAAGAAAACAAATTAAGCAAAAATGATAGAATTATATATAAAAAAAACCTCATTAAATTATTAACAAACATCTCAAAACAAAACAAAAATAGATTTTAAATTTAAGTTACCTTGTTTTGTTTGATGAAAAATAAATTAATTGGTGGCTTTGCTTCAATCTTTTCGTTAAAAAATTTTACTTTTAATTTATATTTATATTTTAATTTTTGACCGGTTGCAGGATTTATTGTGCAAAGTAATGATTTTGTATTTAGAGGATTTATATTAGGGCTGCATAAAATAATTCAAAGAAATTTAAATTGAAAAGTCACACTTAATTATTGTAAGAAAACTCACCTTTTTAAAATAAAAAAACCTCCTCCACACTTAATTACCCAATAATATATATATATATATATATATATATATATATATATATATATTAAATGAAAAGAAAAGGTAAGAATCCATATTAAATCACAAGAAGAACCACTTATTATTGTTAAAAACCTCTAATTAAATAATAATTCAAGAGTGGCTATTTAGAGTTTTTAAAAACCAACACTTACCGGCTACTGCTTCTACAAGATATATATATATATATATATCTCTTTTTAGGGGGGGCCCGGGCCCCTGCTTGCCCCCCCTTCCTTCCGCCATTGGTTGTACCGAAGGTGGTGCATTTTTCTCTTGCACAACTAGTCCATTTAACCATACTCTCACAGACCATTTGGTTTTATAATGACCGTAATACTAGGTGGTGATTCCTCAACTCTATAATCATAACTTTATGATTAAATCCAAAACCCCCCAATTCCAAGAGGCAGTTTCGCCACACGACGTTGTCACGATAGGATGGTGACTCCATACGGGACTTGTCTGGTTGGACTGAACTTTGCTTATTTGATTATTTGCCTATTTATTTTGTTGGCTTGTTTAATTTAACCTAGGCATATATATTTTTTTACTGCTTTAGCATGTTTTTTTTTTATATATATTTCTCATGTATAAGTACATCGGGTATAGATTAATGCCTTCATGCATCTTGATTTCAAATAAACTGAATTCTAGCTTAAGTGGGGAGTAACGGTCTATCTCATGACTTTCAGTCAGAGTTTAGATTCATGAAACATACAACTATGAGTTGAGCGTTTACTTGATAATGATGGTCACACTGTTCCCCAACCATTCCTTGTAAACCCTTATAATACCTTCATGAAAGGTGGTCACTGGACATATCATAAACCCTTTTAAGATCAGATAGTGAACTTACCCCTCATGTAATAACCTAAAACCTACCTTTAGGGTATGGACTCCTTAATAATTTATTTTGTATTAGGGCAAACCTGATTAAAATCCTGAACTCTACAGGGTTTTTGAGCTAAGACCATGACTTCTATAACTTTCTCTGAGTATGGGGAAAGATCTGAGATGATGCAATTAGTTAAAGAGGATTTCCCTAAGGACCAAGGTCGGGGAACTATTGCACATAACTACAGTATATTACTCCATGGACAATATAAAGAAGCTTGTGTCAGTTTTGTGGTATGTGGATGAGACTTTGTTTGAGAAGAAGTATGAGAGAATTACCCACCTAATAAGGATCTCAGTTCAGATTTCAGCAAGTCAATGCATTTTTGGAATCAAGGTTATCTATGTTTCACCTTCGGAGACATTGACATGACCCTTACCATTGAAGAGTATCTCCATATTTTCAACTTCACAAATGACCCTCACAAAGTATATTTCAGATAAAGTATTGAGAACAAAATTGTTGAGGTTGCAAAATTAATGCATTAAGACCAAGTTGCTCAATATAGGATGTCTAATGAAGGATTTTAGTGGAAGTTGATTGAGAATAAGTTGAAGACAAATAAAGACAATGTAAAGCTAGGAGAAGAGAAATACCAAGTAGTTGTTTTCGCCATCTTCGGGTTAGTTTTGTTTCCTTCAAAAGCCGCTGAGATCATTAGTATTGAATTTGTCAACACTTTCATTGAGTATGAATGAACAAAGAATAACCTCATCTCAGTTATCTTAACTGAAACTCTCTTATCCCTAAACCATTATTTACTGAATGGAAAGAGAATGATACGATGTTGTGTTCCTCTACTATTTATATGGATAATCAATCACTTGGAGACATCGAGAGAAGTTTTTAATATTTTTTTATGGTTCAATATTAGGCTGATTTTAAGCGAAGACTGGAACTACCTAGATGAGAAGGCATGGGTGAAAAAAATACCAAGCACTTTATCATAGTAATTTTAGGTGGATATCACATTGGGTGGATAGTTCATCTTATCTTATGAGTTGTGGTGACAAAGTATGGGTTCGACTGATTGGTTTGACTGCTTATATCAGCTACTCACCCTTGCTGCTTATACCAAAAACTTGGGGATTAGCCAAGTATACTATTTTGTTCAAAAAAGGCAAATTTTTTAGTTAAGCTAGACGCCATGAGATGTAATTGGAGTAGCTTGTTTTAGTCTACAGGGAACATTAAAAAAAATCCTTAACCAACCCTAATTACTTAATATGAAGAAGCGATGAATTATTCAAGGTGCTCAGAAGCACGAGAATGTAAAGCCAAAATTCAATCAATAAGGAGGGATCATCCACCATTATGGAACCCAAGAGAAAAATGACAAATAATATCACTTGTAACCAACTGATTGGTTATAAGATATATTAAACTAGCAAGAATACAATAAAGAGATTGGTCAGGTAGTCCAAGTGCCTATAATCAGTCCTTGTCTTGTCATGTGAGCCACAAGCTAAGCTTAATGTTAATGGAAACCTGGTTTATAATTAAATCACCTTTTTATACGGTGAGGCATTATCATTGTGATTTCAAATTAGAGAACGTTCAATGGCTACTTTTTTCCGGGTTCCATTTGATTTTGTGTTTAAAAAAATTTTTGAGTGCGTTTTAAAATTATATTTGGCTTGAAAATATATTAAATTGGTTTTTTTAATATATTTTGATGAATTTAATACTTTGATGTTAAAAATAAAAAAAAATCAAAACAAATTTATTATATTGTATTGTTAAACTAAAAACACTCTTGAAACATAATGAATCGCAATAACAAACATTATTCCGATGATGTTTGAGGGTGTAGTAGCGGTTACCTTTTAATGTTCTTTTCACTTAGGAATATTTTAAAATAATATATTTTTATTTTATTTTTTTAAATATTTATTCACATCATCACAACATATAAAACAATCTATATATATTATACAAAAATAGTTTTTGGTACCGAACAATTAATAAGAACTCTAAAACGCGTAGCATTTTCACTGTAGCCAAAGCTGTTTTTTTTTTTTTTTCTGTTGCATTTTTTTTTCTGTAGCAGTTTTTTTTTTTTGCACTTGTTTTTTTAAATGTTTTTTCACTGTAGCAGCTTTTTTTCTTTCTATTTTTTGTTTTTGTTTTTTTTACAAGTTTTTTTAATGCGTGGGTTTTTCACTGTAGCAGTTTTTTTTTTCCTCGCTTTTGTTTCTTCTGTTTTTTACATATAATGTATCACTGTGCACACAGTGAAACACTTGTTTTTTTTTTTTTGCTTTTTTCTTTGTGTTTTTTTTTCTTTTAATGAATTTGTTTTTGTTTAATTTAGTTTGCTAACATGAAAAAAAAATGTTATTTAGTTATCATACTTTCATTACACGGATCTCGGTTTTTTTTCTATATTAAGCTGGTTGAGAACTTAGCTTTGTAGCTTTTTTCAAAAAGAAAAAAAAACACTATGGATTACTACAGTGTTTCCCTTGCATGATTTTTGTTTGGCTGCAGTGTTTCCCCCACATGTTTATTTTTTAAATTATCTTTGTTAAATTTATTTTTTTAATATTGAGTTGGTTGAGAATTTAGCTTTAGCTTTAGCTTTCCCCATGTTTTTTCATTATAATTATAATTATATTGTATTATATTATATGACTGTTTTTTTCTTTTGTTTTTAATTTTTTTAATGAATTTTTTTTGTTTGATTTATATTTTTATTTAGTTATTATATTTTCATGATACGAATCTCGGGTTTGATGGGTTAACCTGATTTGATGAGTTTTTTTTAATTTAGTTTAGTTTGTTAAAGTTAATTTTCTTTCTATTTAATTATCAGATTTTCATGACACGTATCCTGGGCTTGACGGGTTAACTTGGTTTGATGGGTTAACCCGGTAATTCTGGGTAAACCCGTCATTTTTTTTCCTATTTAGTTATCAAACTTTCATGACGCAAATCCCAGGTTTTACGGGATAACCTGGTTTAAAGGGTTAACCCAATTAATTCAAATTTTTTTTCTTTTTCTTCATGAGTTTTTTTCTTCTGTTGATTTTTTTCTTTGTTTTTTTTTTAATTAATCTATTTAATTATCACACTTTTATGACACGATCTTATAACCAGACCCACATCCAATATTCTTGGGTCTAGTGTTATAGTCAGACTCACTTAAACTTGGGTCATGCAAGTTTAATTTTATTATTAATATTATAAATATTATTTTTAGGTCAGGCGTTGCAGCCAAACCCAAAATTCTTGAGTATAACTTTACAAAAAAACCCAAAATTTTTCAATTTTTATTTTTTAAAATATTTTTTATAAAACAAAATGACTCACACATCACAGGGTATCAAAGCTATTGTTTTCCAGGACCCGTGGTGGCATAAATTTCAAAGTAAAATCACCTTTTTTATATATTTTTTTTCTTTTTTAGTTCTACGACACTGTCAATTTACAATAATTGTAAATTGACAATAATAGGATAGGACGCTGGATAGATTGGATAATTTCTTTTGTAGTTTTGCACTTATGGACAATTTCTGGACCCCACAATTTTTTTCTTAACTTCTCTCCCTTGTGGCCATAACAGGGTCTAGGCCTGTTTGTTTCTGCGTTTCAAAAACGCTTTTGAAAAAATTTAAATTTTTTTTATTTTTTTATTAACTTCAAATTAATATATTTTTAGTATTTTCAAATCATTTTGATGTGCTGATGTCAAAAATGATTTTTAAAAAATCAAAAAATAACATTAGCATGTATTTTGGCACGAAAAATTATTTGAAAAGCAACCACAACCTCACTGCCAAACAAGCAAATGGCAGATAGCCACCACCCCTTTAGTCTTTTGTAGCACCAATTAGCATCGTCGCCTAACCCCTTCAGTCTCTTCTCCTTTTCAAATCGATATAAATGCTCAGGAGGATTTTTTTTTCATATATATATATATATAATTGTGTTTAAGTTGGAAAGATGGTAATTTAATATTTTTTTAATTTATTTTAATAATTTAATGTGTTAATATCAATAATAATAAAAAAATATTAGTTTAATATTTTTTAAAATATATATTTTAAAAAAGCACAGCATGAAATATTAAAAAAATCACAATTATATATAAAAAATCATAATTTAAAAATTTTATTTATATTTTGTTAAAAATATTAAAAATTATATTTTGTTATCATAATTATCTATTTTTTATATTTGTTTACTAGTAATCATCTATAATATCTATATAATTTGACTTTAACTGATTGGATCAAGTTAGACAATTTTATTTATAATTTTCTGTTAAAAATATTAAAAATTATATTTTGTTAGAAATCACAATTATCTATTTTTTAGATTTTTTTACTAGCTATATAATTTGACTTTAACAGGTTGGGTCAAGTTAGATGATGTAAATATTATAAATAAATTAAATTTTTAAACGTTTTTATTTTATATTGATTTGTTTTCATGGTATAGCTAGATATTTCGAACCATTTTATACATAGAATGATTTTTTATTTTGAATAGTTTTAAGAAACAATCTTTTATATTAACCTAATACGTTAAGAAAGATAATTTTTGTAAAGAAATAAATGTTATTATCAATTTCTTTAACCCTGGCTATCCTTTAGCTTCACCTTTGAATTGATTAACAAAATATAGAAGGTGAGATGTGCACATCAAAACCATCTCTTGCTGATGAAAGATTGTTGGGTCAGCACGACGATATTAATTTACGATGGTTGCATCAAGTTTCCACTCCCAAGTCACATTTCCTCATCTTATTGGTCTAAAAATGCAAGGACAATTAAATTAAAGCCTCACATGCCTCACATGTATTTATCTTAATTAAATTAACCCCCTCCCCCCACCTCTATATATATACTCGCTCAATATTTCCATCGTCTCATCGGATCAAAGCATACACAAAACCATGGTGGAAACGGTAAGATATGTATACTTGTGTTTGTTAATTTATCTTTTAATGCATCCTCTTAATTTGGCTTTTCTTCTTTTTACGTGGAGGTCCTATATATGTTACGTACAAGTTCTTGATAATCTCTACAGCAGATTCTTCCATGTCAGAACATGTTTTGAGTTCTTCAAATCTTTCTGTCTATAAATTTATCATGACGACGTTTTTTTAATGTTTTCTATTGGGATTAATCATGGTGAGGTCCTATATGAAATGCATGCACTAACTACTATCGTTACAGCAAGTCACAAAGATGGTGATTAAGGTTGACCTTGGATGCGAAAAATGCCACAAGAAAATCAAGAAAGTACTGTGTGCTATTCCTCGTGAGTCTTTCTATTTTATCTTTAAGAACAATGCTAGGTTTGAGTTGTTTTTATTACCAAAGGAAGTGACTAAGTTTTGTGGATTTGATGATGTTAATTAACGAACAAGAGAAATCCAGAACCAGACATATGACAAGAAGGAAAACACGGTGACAATCACTGTGGTGTGTTGCTGTCCTGAAAAGATCAAGAAAAAAATATACTGCAAAGGAGGTAAAGTTGTCAAGTGCATTGAAATTCCACCTCCTCCTCCTGCTATTACTCCTAATTCTCCTACTCCTCCTCCTACTATTATTATTAATATTACTCCTCCTGCTACTACTACTCCACCATCACCATGCACATGTTGCGAAAAATGCCGCGAAGGACCATGTTGTCATCACTTTTGTATGCTAACAGTACCTCCATATTGTTACGTACCTTGTAGAAGGTCAGAGTGTGATATATGGGGAGATGGATGTTGTAGTTGCCGAAGTAGGGGTTACTATGTGTGCAGAAGTGTTTATGTTTGTGAAGACTATCCTCCAAAATCAACTCCACCTCCACCTCCACCAAAATCAACTCCACCAAAATCAACTCCATCTCCACCAAAATCAACTCCACCAAAATCTCCACCAAAATCAACTCCACCTCCAAAATCACCAAAACCAGAACCACCACCATGCAAATGTTGTGAAAAATGCCGCCGAGGACCATGTTGTCATTACTTTTGTATGCCAACAGTACCTCCATATTGCTATGCACCTTGTAGAAGGTCAGAGTGTGATATATGGGGAGATGGATGTTGTAGTTGCCGAAGTAGAGGTTACTCTGTGTGCAGAAGTGTATATGTTTATGAAGAGTACTATCCCTCGACATGCAAAATCATGTAAAGGGAAAGTTCAGAAGACCGATGGTTTGAGTCAACGTCCAGCATCAACCATTGGATTCAAATCCAGTGGTCATGATGCATGGGCCTTTGTGTTGTTACATGTTTGGCCAGCAAATATGGGAGGCTTTACTACCTAGTCTTTGTTTTTTATGCTATCTTATCTTTGTATAGCACTCCTGGGATTTTGTCCCTTTGAATGTTTTCTTCCAAAGTGCTATTATATTGAAGTAATTTTTTTTAAAAAATAAAATTATTCTTAATATAGAATATTAAAACTATCTGAAAATACATAAAAAAAAATATACATAAATTGCATTGCATTGCATTGATACTCGTGTTTAGACTCAAAATAATAAAATAAAAACCCAAACTACCTCACTTCTATAACTCCATTAAAAAGAGCCAAACTACCAATCCATCCAAAATATAATAAAATAAAACCCCCGGATATATAGATCTTAATCATTTTTCAAACAAAGTCTTCAAGGAGAAACTCTTTTCACTATCTTGAATTAATCTTCAAGCTAATCACGAAAAACATTCAAGTTGGGGTTCCAATTTGCTTCCCGGTGGACACATTCAGTATGCAACATGTTTCGCGGAATGTCTAAAGACTAGCTATGGTATTATCCCCATGCAAATTTTGTTAATTAATTAATAATATATTTTTCATTCCATAAAACCTTATGAATAAACTCATATAATTTATAATATTTTACGCAGAGAGACCATCCTCTATGATTAAACAATAAGGTAAACAAGGTTGGTGAGATGTATAAATATTATTGTAGGGTTATGTAAATACTTACAATTATTGCAAAGAAAAGCAAAAGGTTCCATTTTGCAAGGTGACAGTGATGGTGACGGTGGTGGTGCGTGCACCTCCGTTTCTTTCACTTTCAATTGCTTTCTTCAATCCTTGATCGTTTGATTGCTTCTGTGGTGTAGACGTAAGCATGCTTGTTTCCTGGAAAAAATGGTGCCAGCCCAGCCATGCCTGATGATCCAAATGAGATAATGAAATTTGGATTATTATATATCCTCTGTCTCTTTCTCCTTTTCAAATCAATATAAATGCTCAAGAGGATGTTTTTTATTTTTATTTTTACACACACATATATATATATATATATATATATTGTGTTTAAGTGGGAAAGATATTAATTTAATATTTTTAATTTATTTTAATATTTTGATGTGTTGATATTAAAAATAAAAAAATATTTTTTTAATATAATTTTTTAAAAATATATATATATATATATATATATATATATATTTAAAAGGAACAAATATTAAAAAAATCACATTTATATATTAAAAATGTTGTTCCATAGGAATTTAAACCCAATGAATGATGACTATAACATAACAAAGAAGGGTAAGGAATTAGGGTTGTTTAAAAACGTTATAGAAATTGTGTTTTATTTAAAAATATTTTTTTATATTTTTAGATTATTTTGATATCCTGATATTAAAATAATTTTTTTTAAAAAATATTATTTTAATATATTTCAAGTAAAATAACACTTTAAATTATAATTAATATTATATTTCTAAACACCCCGTTAATATTTTATAAAACACTTGGACACAGCCACAGTCTAAACCGCATAATGAGTGCCCTTTTGTGATGATGCTACTGCTGTTTTGACCTCTTTCGTCTAGATGATGCACGCCTTAATTTGTTTCGTCGACAAATACGGGGAGGCTTTACTACCTCCTCTTTGTTTTTTATGCTCAAAGTCCTCGGATTTTGTCCTTTTGAATGTTTTCTTCCAAAGTGTTGGAGCTTCGGCAATGGTAGTTTTTATAATACTTTTTTAAAATATATTTAAGTAGTAAATTTCTTTTATATATATATATATATTTAACAATAAACATAAAAAAGAAACTATATTGTTGAAATATATTAGAATAACTTTTTTATTTTTTTATTTTTTAAGATTTTTTTTTACTTTTAAATATCAAAATAATTTAAAAATATATAAAATAAAAATTTAAATTTAATTTTTTTAAAATACAGTTTAATATAATATAAAATTTGAGTGGTATAATTTATTTGGTAATTTCTAATTTGTTTTTTTATAAATTATTAAAAATTTATTTGTGTAAATGAAATGAATAGTGTGTGTACACCGACATTAATTATTAGAACTAGAAGAAGAAGAAAGTTGGCGGACGCAACTTCAGGACCCCCAATTTGTCAGCTTTCTTCTCGATGTCCACACATAGCCATCCCTAATGTATCATTAGAGAATGTGAATCATTGGGTTTCTTTCTCATTTTCATATCTTTATAAATATATAGATGTTTGTCGTTTGGGGTGATGATAGGAATTGGTAATATTTTATTAGTTATTTTATAAGATTTATTTTTTAAAAAAATATAAATAAAAAAGAGAATAATAAAAATATCTCAACTTATTATTTCCCTTGTATTATTTTTTTTTTTTTATAAAGTAAATCAACTAATTACTTTGCTCTATAAATTCAAGTTTTAAAACAGAGGAGTTCGTTAGAATTAGGACACTTAAAAATATGTGTTAGTGTAGGGCGGAGGATAAAAATAAGAATATAGAATAAAAAGTTTTTTGTAATAATTTTAAAATAAATTTATATACTTTTAAAATAATAAATACAATGATCCAAGTTTTCTATGCCTCCTCACCCTCCGGTCTGTTCGTGATATGTTCGTGATATCTTGAATTGTGTACATATCAGGTGGGCGGCGTCCTTGTGCAAACTTATGGGGCAACCAGGGTTTGATTCTCCCTTGGTGCTTGTTTAGATGCATCATCTATCGTAATATTTACCTTTTTTTTTTTTTTTTTTTTTTATCTCTCCTTTGCCCCTTTACCCTTTCTCTCTTTACTCGACTTAAACTGCAATATACGTACTCTGTTGATTCTAGTGCAATAACATTATGCGTATTATGTTGCCAGTATGCGATTTTTTTGTTTTGTTAGGGTTGCAATTTTGCAATGCTTGCATGATTCGGCAATTTGACTCCAAGCAAGCTGTCCAATTTGGATGCCATGTGAACTTCATTCTCGAGTTGCTTAAAACCTCTGAGAAAATGGTATATTTTATGTGGGATTCACGCAGAAATTATCTAATCCCACGTGTTCTCTTCTTATTGGTCTCTAGATGCACGGTATTTAAACCAAGGTCTCACACTTCTACAGTTCTACCACTCAAGCTGTGACTTGAAATCACTCTTAACTTCATAAGCCTCACTTTTGGCATCTCAATCTCCCTCTCACCCTCCGGTCTGTTCCTTCACCCTGCCCACAATTCTATAATCTCATCAGGTCCAGATCAAAGCTTCGACAAAACCATGGCTGAAAAGGTACGTATGTGCATGGATGGATGTGGGGATTATGATATATTTCCTTCTTCTTCTTTTCTTGGTTTAGATTTGTCTTTTATTTAGCCCATTCATTTGGGTTTTCCTTCTTTTTATGTGGCGGTCCTTGTTTTTGGCCCTATGGACCTCATCTTCTTGTTCATTCTCTTTACTGATCAATATCCTTCCATATCAGAAAGTGTTCCGGTCCTTTCAATATTCTTCATGGCTTAGAAATTATGTCCTTGTTTTTATGTGCTCCTTTTGCAGAAAGTCACAACAATGGTGATCAAGTTTGACCTTGAATGTGAGAAATGCCACAAGAAAATCAAGAAAGTACTGTGTAGAATCCCTCGTGAGTGCCTCCTTCTCCATGTACTATAACTTAGTTTGAGCTGTTTTACTATAACTTAGTTTGAGCTGTTTTAAGATGAAAGGAAAGTGGCTAAGTTGTTTTTGTGGATTGTGAACTAGAGAAATTCAGAACCAGATATATGACAAGAAGGCAGGCACAGTGACTATCACTGTGGTATGTTGCAGTCCTGAAAAGAGCAAGGAAAAAATAATCTGTAAAGGAGGTGAAGCTGTCAAGAGCATTGAGATCAAGGTTCCAGAGAAACCCAAACCAGCACCGGAGAAACCTAAAAAAGAGGAGAAAAAAGAAGAGGAGAAAAAAAAACAACCGGACAACCCAAAAGACACAGTTGATGGCATTGGCAAGCCCATAGGACCAAACAAGCCGAAAGCGCTTATTGTTGAACCAGTCCACCCAAGGACATATTGTGCTAACTGCTACCGAGGGATTAGTGGAGGGCCATGTTATCATGACTATGGCAGGCCAGCACCCCCATGTTATGAAGCTTACGGACGGCCAGTGTATGATAGTTGGTCTGGCGGCGGCGGCGGCTATGGTTGCCAAAGAAGCGGTTACTATGCGTGCAGAGGTGAATATGTCTGTGAAGATAATCCCTCGTCATGCACAATCATGTGAAAGCATCAAGAATGTCGATGCTTTAGTATGGTGTCGATATGATCAAATTACACAATAGCATTACTTATGCTCATGTCATAACCTTGTCTAGCTAGCTAGTTGCCTATGTTGAAATGTTGGGGTCAGTTTTGGCTGCCTTTTGGGTCTTCTTTCATCGTTATTAAGATTTTATGTGATACAATAAGGTTGGTGATCATGTGGGAACTATAGTGGTTAAAATCGTGTTTTGACTCGTAAAATTATATAATTTTACAAGTCAAAACATGCATTATGAGTTGAATCGCTTGAAAAAATCAAAAATGAATAAAATCGGGTTGAAATTAAATGAAATCGCAAAAATCTGATGAAATCGTACAAAATCACGATTTCATGATCGATTTTATAATTTTAACAAAATTAGGTGCTGAAACAAAATTCACCCTTCTTGTCCAGCTGTCAGAAACCATTTGGATTTTTCTTGCACAGTCATGGACTGTCTTCACTTTTTTCTTGCACTGTCTTCACTCTTCACTTCAGTCTTCAGGCGAAACCGCGAAAGTACTAGCAATTCTTGCACAGTCCCTTGCTCGTTCTCCTGTTTTCTGGGTTTTTTCTATGAGTTTTGCTTGCGTTCCCCTTCCTAACTGGTAGAAAACCCAGGCTATAAAATTAGCAAGCAAACAAGATGGAGAAGGTAAAGCTAATTGACAAGCTATCACACTGTACGTACTTCAACAATGGAATTGAAAAGAACAGGCTATGATCTGTGACTAGATGGAAGTAATAAACACTAGGGATCGCCTCTTGAAATTATTCAAATGATCTTGATCATACGACATGAACAAACATTTCAGACTTGAAGTGCATAGAAGAAGAAGAGCTCTAAATCTGGAGGAGCAAAGAAAGCAATTGGTCTCCTCTGCAAAGAGCAAATCGATATCATCCTTTGCTTCCTCGGCGCTGGTGGGCATGTCTGAATCTCTGGTATCCGAAATCTCTCAGCTTTTGGAGTAGAGCATGCACTCGTGGAGATATCAACACCCTCGAAATCCAAGCCATTGATCCTTGAATAGTCATCACAGCTCGTGGAGGAGTTAGAAGGAAAATCCTGATCAATTGTAGTTGATGCCTCTTTAATGCTCTTCGGCTTCACAACTGCTCTTTTATACTGGGTTTTTCTCCTTGTTCTTGTTCTTGCTCTTTGGTGTTTCTTCAATTCAACCTCCAATTTCTTTAATTAATTAAATCAAAGTTTAATTAAGTACTCAAACTCATCAATTTTTTAATTAAACTCATAATTTTATTAATTAAATTAATCCAAATTTTAATTAAATTCTCAAAGTTATTAATTCTTCAATTTCAAACCAATTGACTCTCAAATTTTATTTGAATCATGTATTTTAAGATGCTTGAACTATGTATGAATTTTTATTTGACGGCTTGAAATATGTATGAATTTTTATTTGAAACATAATTTTTTTTTAATGTATTTTAAAATTTCTTACGATTTTACGATCTGTTTTTACGATCCAAGTTTGTAAACGACTTTCCGTGTCATGTTAAAATCGCGATTTTAACCATCTTGGTGGGAACAATCTTTTATTACAAGAGATGTTAAGATTTTTAATAAATTAATATAAGGGATTTTAAAAGCTCCATAATCATTGCTATTTGTATAGTGATAGTGCATCTCAACATCTCCTTTCCATTAATTTTCTTAAATTTCTGACAGTAACTGGTCGATGGCTTTTGTTTGTAAACGTTACCAAGCTTCGCTGTCAGAAATTTAGGTCATGCATAATCCATTTAGATAATGGGATGTGGACTACCATGATCCTATCATTGTTCTTGGCGATAAGAATTCTCCCTTGAATTTATCACAGAATTATTGAAGTGAGCAGTTCCCTTCCTTCTCGTGATTTGTTGACATGAGATTATGTAAAGTTGTCGACTAGGAAATTTATATGAGTTGCTCTCTAGACACTATTATTATTGATTAAAAGAGTGAAAAAAAAAAGAGAAACAAGAGAGAAGCGGGGATTGCCTTTCGGTCTTTCCTCCTTACAAATAAAATCTATAGAACAAGGGAGAAGAGAGTACAAGAACCAGTAGATAGAGAGGGATGAAGACGTAGAAGAAAAAAGAGAGACGAACGCAAACACAAAATAGAAGAAAAATGGTTGAAATAGACGAACATAGACAGATTAGCCATGATGCCTTTAACTTCACTGCAGCTTCTTCGCTTCCGCCTCTAGGTTTGTCATCCCCAGCATCTGCATGAATCCTAGTGCATTTGTTTCTGTTTAAGTGAAATTTAATTCACTTAAACAGTGATCAGCCAAGGCACGCCTGAGGAAACTCACACATGCCTTTTTGCCCATCCAGGTCACTGATTTGGGCCAGTGATCGGCTAGACCTGCTGGGTTAAGCCCAGCCACATGGGTCCAGCTCGACCCAGCCCCTAAAAAAACAATAATATCATTGGTTTGTGTGTGTGTAAAAAAAAATAGTTTGCCTAACACACCCTAATACCTTTCCCTTAGTTTGTTTTTATATATATCTTTGTTTTATGGTTTAGCAAAACAAGCCTAATAAAAAGCTAAAAAAAAACAAAACAATTTTAAGAACCATTTTAAAATTATTTATGGGTCCATTGTATGTTTTTTCCAATAATTTTGTCTAATATCGGTTTGTAGACTGATACTGTAAGATACATTCCCGATATAAAAGATATTTGATTTTCTTTGAAATTTAAAAAAAAAATCCATTTTTTAAAACAAACCTTCATTTCAAAAACAAAAAAATATTTTGTTTTTGTGCATATGGTCAAATCCTAAAGTTTTTTCATGCATATTTTCTAAAAAGGATAAAATCATATTTTTATCGTCTTTTAAAAATGCAAAATGAATATCATAACTTGTTTATAATTATTCATTAGGGTTTGACCGAAATACCAAAAATCTCACAACAATTAGTTTTTTGTATCCAAAGAGTTAGAATTTAATTTTGAGACTTTAATATTTGAGACTATAAAATTACATTGTAAAGTATACCCTTAAGTATTAAAGATACAACAGAGAAAATAAATGTGATGCTAAATATAGGCCTTAAAATGATTAAGATTTAACCCAATAAGTTAGAGACTTCCTCATGAAGAAAGATTTGCCTTGAATCTTAAATAAGACTAACGAATATAAATATGTCCTAGAAAAATAATCAATCAACAATACAATTTACCTTAGGTAGGTTGTACCGAAGGTGGTGCATTTTTTTCTTGCACAACTAGTCCTTTTAACTATACTCTCACAAACCATTTGGTTTTATAATGACCATAATTCTAGGTGGTGATTCTTGAACTCTATAATCATAACTTCATGATTAAATCCAAAACCCCCCAATTCCAAGAAGCAATTTCGCCACACGACGTTGTCACAATAGGATGGTGACTCCATAAGGGACTTGTCTGGTTGGACTGAATTTTGCTTGTTTGATTATTTGCCTATTTATTTTGTTGGCCTGTTTAATTTATTATATATATATATATATATATATATATATATATATATATTACTGCTTTAGCATGTGTTTTTATATATTTCTCATGTATAAGTACATCGGGTATAGATTAATGCCTTCATGCATCTTGATTTTCAAATAAATCGAATTCTAGGTTGGGTGGGGAGTAACGGCCTGTCTCATGACTTTCAGTCGGAGTTTAGATTCATGAAACATATACTATAAGTTGAGCGTTTACTTGATAATGATGATCACACTGTTCCCCAACCATTTCTTGTAAACCTTTATAATGCCTTCATAAAAGGTGGTCACTGGACATATCATAAACCCTTTTGAGATCAGATAGTGAACTTACCCCTCATGTAATAACCTAAAACCTGCCTTGAGGGTATGGACTCCTTAATAATTTATTTTGTATTAGGGCAAACCTGATTAAAATCCTGAACTCTACAGGGTTTTTGAGCTAAGACCATGAATTCTATAACTTTCTCTGAGTATGGGGAAAGATATGAGATGATGCAATTAGTTGAAGAGGATTTCCCCAAAGACCAAGGTCGGGGAACTATCGCACACAACCAAAGTATATTACTCCATGGATAATATAAAGAAGCTTGTGTCAGTTTTGTGGTATGTGGATGAGACTTTGTTAGAGAAGAAGTATGAGAGAATTACCTACCTAATAAGGATCTTAGTTCAGATTTCAACAAGTCAATGCATTTTTGGAATCTAGGTTATATATGTTTCACCTTTGGAGACATTGACATGACCCTTACCATTGAAGAGTATGTCCATATTTTCAACTTCACAAATGACCCTCACAAAGTATATTTCAGATAAAGCATTGAGAACAAAATTGTCGAGTTTGCAAAATTAATGCATCGAGACCAAGTTAATCAATATAGGACGTCTAATGAAGGATTTTAGTGGAAGTTGATTGAGAATAAGTTGAAGACAAATAAAGACAATGTAAAGCTAGGAGAAGAGAAATATCAAGTAGTTGTTTTCGCCATCTTTGGGTTAGTTTTGTTTCCTTCAGAAGCCGCTGAGATCATCAATATTGAATTTGTCAACATTTTCCTTAAGTATGAATGAACAAAGAATAACCTCATCTCAGTTATATTAATTGAAACTCTCTTATCCCTAAACCATTATTTACTGAATGGAAAGAGAACGATACGATGTTGTGTTCCTCTACTATTTATATGGATAGTCAATCACTTGGAGACATTGAGAGAAGCTTTTAATAATTTTTTGTGGTTCAATATTGGGCCGATTTTAAGCGAAGAGTGGAACAACCTAGATGAGAGGCATGGGTGAAAAAATACCAAGCACTTTATCATAGTAATTTCAGGTGGATATCTCATTGGGTGAATAGTTCGTCTTATCTTATTAGTTGTGGTGACAAAGCATGGGTCCGACTGATTGGTTTGACTGCTTATATCAGCTACTCACCCTCGCTGCTTATACCAAAAACTTTGGGATTAGCCAAGTATACTATTTTGTTCAAAAAAAGCAATTTTTTTAGTTAAGCTAGACGCCATCAGATCGATGTAATTGGAGTAGCTTGTTTTAGTCTACAGGGAACATTAAAAAAAATCCTCAACCAACCCTAATTACTTAATATGGAGAAGTGGTGAATTATCCAGGGTGCTCGGAAGCACGAGAATGCAAAGCCAAAATTCAGTCAATAAGGAAGGATCATCCACCATTATAGAACCCAAAAGAAAAATGACAAATAATATCAATTTTAACCAACTGATTGGTTATAAAATATATTAAACTAGAAAGAATACAATAAAAGAGATTGGTCAAGTAGTCCAAGTGTCTATAATCAGTCCTTATCTTGTTATGTGAGCCACGACCTAAGCTTAATGTTAATGGAAACTTGGTTTATAATTAAATCACCTTTTTATATGGCGAGGCATTATAACTGTGATTTCAAATTAGAGAGCAAATCACATTAGAGAGCGTTCAATGGTTGCTTTCTTCCGGGTTCCATTTGATTTTGTGTATAAAATTTTGTTTGAGTGCATTTTAAAATTATATTTGGCTTGAAAATATATTAAATTGGTTTTTTTAATATATTTTTATGAATTTAATACTTTGATGTCAAAAACAAAAAAATCAAAATAAATTTATTATATTGTATTGTTAAACTAAAAACATTCTTAAAACACAATGAATTGCAATAACAAACATTATTCCGAGGATGTTTGAGGGTGTAGTAGTAGTTATTTTTTAATATTTTTTTCACTTAGAAATATTTCTAAATAATATATTTTTATTTTATTTTTTAAAATTTTTTATTCATATCAACACAACATATAAAACAATCTAAAAATATATATATATACATATATATATATATATATATAAATTAATTTTAAACAAAAATAGTTTTTGGTATCGAACAATTAAGTAATATGCTAAAAGGCGTGGGGAAACTACTGTAGCTTCCCCACGCCTTTTACTTATTTTATTATTAATATAATTATTATATTATATATTAACTATACTTTTTCTTTTTCTTTTTCTTTTTCTTTTTTAATTTTTTTTTGGTTTGAATTAGTTTATTAATGTTAAATTTCTTTCTATTTAATTATGACTTTTATGACTCGTATCCCGGGCTTGACAGGTTAACCTAGTTAATTATAGGTAAACCTGTCAATGTTTTTTTTTTTTTTCTATTTAGTTATTAAACTTTCATGAGGTGGATCCCAAGTTTGATGGTTTAACCTGATTTGATGGGCTGACCCAAAATTGTTTTTTTTTTTTATTAATTTTTTTTCGTTTAGTTTAGTTTGTTAATGTTAAATTTCTTTCTATTTAATTATCAGACTTTCATGACATGTATCCTAGGCTTAACAGGTTAACTTGGTTTGACGGGTTAGCCCTATTAATTCTGGGTAAACCCGTCAATTTTTTATTTATTTAGTTATCAAACTTTCATGACGCGGATCTCAGGTTTGATGGGTTAACCTGGTTTAAAGGGTTAACCCAGTTAATTCAAATTTATTTTCTTTTTCTTCATTAGTTTTTTTCTTCCTATTGGTTTTTTTTTTCTTTGGTTTTTTTCTTTTTAATTATCACGTTTTTATGACACGACCTTATAACCAGACCCACATCTAATGCTCTTGGGTTCAGTGTTGCAACCAGACTCATTTAAACTTAAGTCATGTAAGTTTAATATTTTTATTCATATTATAAATATTACTCTAGGGTCAAACGCTGCAGCCAAACCCAAGACTCTTGGGTATAACTTTGAAGAATGACCTAACACTTTTATTTTATTTTTTAATATTTTTTATGTTAAAAAAATTAACTCGCGGCATCGCGCGGGTCTCATGCTATTTGTTAATATTAAAGAACTCTAAAATGCATAAGTTCTTCACTGTAGCGTTCTTTTTTTGTTTCTTCTGTTTTTACATAAACACTTGACTTTTGTTTTGTCCTTTTTTTTGTTATGCCTATGGTTTTTTTTTTTGCTTTTTTCTTTGTGTTTTTTTTTTCTTTTAATGATTTTTTTTGTTTAATTTAGTTTGTTAATATGAAAATTTTTTTTTATTTAGTTATCATACTTTCATGACACGGATCTCAGGTTTGACGAGTTAACCTGGTTTAACGAGTTAACTTGAATTTGTTTTTCTATTTAGTTATCAAATTTTCACGACATGAATCCAACGTTTAATGGGTTAACCCAATTAATTCAGATTTTTTTTCTTTTTATTCATTAGTTTTTTTCTTTCTATTGGTTTTTTTTCTTTTTAATTAATTTATTTAATTATCACACTTTTATGACATGACCTTGCAGCCAGATCCGCATCCAAGGCTATTGGATCTGGTATTGGAGCGAGACCTACTGGGTCATGCAAGTTTAATATTATTATTATTATTATAAATATTATTTTTGGGTTAGGCGTTATAGCCAAACCCAAGATTCTTGGATATAACTTTACAGAAAGACCTCACATTTTTAGATCTTAGTTTTTTTTAATATTTTTTATACAAAAAAAATTAACCCGCAGCATCGCCCGGGTTCCTGAACTAGTGTCTTCCATGACCCGTGGTGGCATAAATTTCAAGGTAAAATCACTTTTTTTTTTTTTTTTAGTTCCACGACACTGTAAATTTACAATAATTGTAAATTGACGATAATAGGATAGGACGCTGGATTGATTGGATAATTTCTTTTGTAGTTTTGCACTTATGGACAATTTCTGGACCCACAATTTTTTTCTTAACCTCTCTCCCTTGTGCCCACACATAGCAATTGGGAGATAGCCACTCCTTTAGTCTTTTGTAGCACCAATTAGCATCGTCGCCTAACCCCTTCAGTCTCTTTCTCCTTTTCAAATCGATATAAATGCTCAGCAGGATTTTTTTTTTTCATATACATATATATATAATTGTGTTTAAGTTGGAAAGATGGTAATTTAATATTTTTAATTTATTTTAATAATTTAATGTGTTAATATCAATAATAATAAAAAATTATTAGTTTAATATTTTTTAAAATATATATTTTAAAAAAGCACAGCATGAAATATTAAAAAAATCACAATTATATATAAAAAATCATAATTTAAAAATTTTATTTATATTTTGTTAAAAATATTAAAAATTATATTTTTTATCACAATTATCTATTTTTTAGATTTTTTTACTAGTAATCATCTATAATATCTATATAATTTGACTTTAACTGATTGGATTAAGTTAGATAATGTAAATATTATAAATAAATTGGTTTTTTTAAACGTTTTTATTTTATATTGATTTGTTTTCATGGTATAGCTAGATATTTCGAACCATTTTATATATAGAATGATTTTTTATTTTGAATAGTTTTAAGAAACAATCCTCTATATTAACCTAATACGTTAAGAAAAATAATTTTTTTAAAGAAATAAATGTTAGTATCAATTTCTTTAACCCTGGCTATCCTTTAGCTTAACCATTGAATTGATTAACAAAATAGAAGGTGAGATGTGCACATCAAAACCATCTCTTGCTGATGAAAGATTGTTGGGTCAGCAAGTTTCCACTCCCCCAAGTCCACATTTCCTCATCTTATTGGTCTAAAAATGCAAGGACAATTAAATTAAAGCCTCACATGTCTCACATGTAATTATCTTAATTAAATTAACCCCCTCCCCCCACCTCTATATATATACTCGCTCAATATTTCCATCGTCTCATCGCATCAAAGCATACACAAAACCATGGTGGAAACGGTATGATATGTATATTTGTGTGTGTTAATTTATCTTTTAATGCATCCTCTTAATTTGGCTTTTCTTCTTTTTACGTGGAGGTCCTATATACGTTACGTATAAGTTCTTGATAATCTCTACAGCGGATTCTTCCATGTCAGAACATGTTTTGAGTTCTTCAAATCTTTCTGTCTATAAATTTATCATGACGACGTTTTTTAATGTTTTGTATTGGGATTAATCATGGTGAGGTCCTAAATGAAATGCATGCACTAACTACGTACTATCGTTACAGCAAGTCACAAAGATGGTGATTAAGGTTGACCTTGGATGCGAAAAATGCCACAAGAAAATCAAGAGAGTACTGTGTGCTATCCCTCGTGAGTCTTTCTTTTTTCTCTTTAAAAACAGTGATAGGTTTGAGTTGTTTTTATTACCAAAGGAAGTGACTAAGTTTTGTGGATTGATGATGTTAATTAATGAACAATAGAAATCCAGAACCAGGCATATGACAAGAAGGAAAATAAAGTGACAATCACTGTGGTGTGTTGCTGTCCTGAAAAGATCAAGAAAAACATATACTGCAAAGGAGGTGAAGCTGTCAAGTGCATTGAGATCATCAAGCCGACTCCGAAAGCACAACAGCCTAAATCGGATCCACAGCCACAGCCACAGACACAGTCTAACCCGCCTCCACAGACACAGACACAGCCACAGCCTGACCCGCCTCCACAGACACAGACACAGCCACAGCCTGACCCGCCTCCACAGACACAGACACAGCCACAGCCTGACCCGCCTCCACAGACACAGACACAGCCACAGCCTGACCCGCATAATGAGTGCCCAACACCCCGAAGGACATGTTGTGCTGAATGCTACCATGGGATTAGTGGAGGCCCATGTTATCAAGCTTCTGGAAGGCCAACACGTCCATGTGATGTACCTTGTGGAAGGCCAACACGTCCATGTGATGTACCTTGTGGAAGGCCAACACGTCCATGTGATGTACCTTGTGGAAGGCCAGTGTGTGATATATGGGCAGTTGGTGGTTGTAGTTGCCGAAGTAGGGGTTACTATGTGTGTAGATGTGAATATGTTTATGAAGACTATCCCCCAGCATGCAAAATGATGTAAAGGGAAATTAAGTTCAGAAGACCGATGGTTTGAGTCAACGTCCAGCATCAACCGTTGGATTCAAATCCAGTGGTCATGATGCATGGGCCTTTGTGTTGTTACATGTTTGGTCAGGCAAATATGGGAGGCTTTACTACATGCATGTTTATGCTATCTTATCTTTGTATAGCACTCCTGGGATTTTGTCCCTTTGAATGTTTTCTTCCAAAGTGCTATTATATTGAAGTAATTTTTTTTAAATAAAATTATTCTTAATATAGAATATTAAAACTATCTGAAAATACATAAATTGAAAATACATAAAATACATAAATTGCACTGCATTGATACTCGTGTTTAGACTCAAAATAATAAAATAAAAACCTAAATTACCTCACTTCTATAACTCCATTAAAAAGGGCCAAACTACCTATCCATCCAAAATATAATAAAATAAAACCCCCGGATAGATCTTAATCATTTTTCAAACAAAGTCTTCAAGGAGAAACTCTTTTCACTATCTTGAATTAATCTTCAAGCCAATCACGAAAAACATTCAAGTTGGGGTTCCAATTTGCTTCCTGGTGGACACAGTCAGTAAGCAACATGTTTCGCGGTACGTCTAAAGACTGGCTATGGTATTATCCCCATGCAAATTTTGTTTATTATTTGATAATATGTTTTTCATTCCATAAAAATAAACTCATATAATTTATAATATTTTACGCAGAGAGACCATCCTCTGTGATTAAACAATAAGGTCAACAAGGTTGGTGAGATGTATAAATATTATTGTAGGGTCACGTACGTAGTTACAATTATTGCAAATAAAAGCAAAAGCTTCCATTTTCCAAGGTGACGGTGGTGGTGCGTGCACCTCCGTTTCTTTCACTTTCAATTGCTTTCTTCAATCCTTGACCGTTTGATTGCTTCTGTGGTGTAGACGTGAGCATGCTTGTGTCCTGGAAAAAAATGGTGCCATCCCAGCCATGCCTGATGATCCAAACGAGATAATGAAATTTGGATTATTATATACTCTATAAATTAATTAGGTTTGTACTTGGAGAAAAGAATAATCCCTTTATCAGCATACATAATAATCGAAGACCAATTTCCTTTTCATTATGTATATATATAGTTTTATGTGAAGCCATGTAAAGCTCTCTTAATCTGGAGATATATTATCATTGGTTGACGTTATTTGACTCGTTTCTTTTCTATCCTCCTTTACACATCAATTAATTGGTTGGGATGACAGAAGAAGAATGCTACCATGGGATAGGTTAGCGAGCTGTCAATGAAAATGTAAGGAAGCAATGGAGATTTTGAAGGGGTTATTGTAATCTCCATTGACTTGTACGGAAGGAATAGTTGTTAATTATACCCACTTAGTTGATTCATAAAATTTATGACCTAAAAGATTGCCATAATATATTGATATGACTAAACTCAATTAATTTGACTAAAATTTTAATGATTTGATTTACTTAGTCAATTTCTATCAAAACTTGAATGGGTTAACATCATTCTTTTAAATAAAAAAACGACATGTTTTAATAATAAAAATTCAGCCGCAATTAACTTGATTATTTAATTTTTACTTGGTTTTCACATAAAATAATAATATTTTTTTTCTTTTAATAAGTGCAATCTTGTATAAATTATTTTTTCTTTAATTTTATTCAATTATTTTTGTGTTTGTATCAATTTCTATTATCGTTTTATTAAATAGAAGATTAAGTTTAATAAACAAAGTTATTAAACGTAACCAGGTACATGGTTCATATTACTAGATTAAATATTTTGATCTATATCTATCTTTTGATTTTTCAAATTTAGACCTTAATTATTGTTAACGATTTTGTTTTTTTATTTATTAGTACAAATAATTCTAAATTTATTTAATTGAATGTATACATAAGTTTTTTTATATAATAAGAATTTTTAACATTAAAAAAATATAATGAAAGAACTTGATTATTTATTTATTTATTTTATTAGAAAGAATAATATCTAACCCATAACAAAGCACTTTCACGATAGCTGTTGCGGGGGGCGCGACGTCGTCTGGCGACGGCGGAGGCTCTTTGCCGTGCCTCCTGTGTGAGGTGTGTTGTGTGTTAGAAAGAGTTTTGGATTTAATCATAAAATTATGATTAGTATAAGGAGTCGCCCCCTAGTATTATGGTTACTAGGAACCTATGGTACGCGAGAGTCTGAGAAAAGGACTGGTTGTGCAAGGGGAAGACGCATCACCCCAGTGCACCCTACCTAAGGTAATCTACATTGTTGTTTGATTGTTTTTTTCTAAGTCGGGTTGGTCTTTTATAAGGTTCAAGGCAGATCTCTCTTCATGAGAGAGTCTCTACCTTATCGGGTTACATCCCAACCATTCTAAAGTCTGAATTTTGGCATCGCATTTACACCTTGTATCTTTAATACCCGAAGGTGTAATCTATCTTGTAATTTTACACCCCACAAATATTAAAGTCTACATCTGGATCTTAAAAAAAAGATTGGAAAAAATGTTTTAGACATGTTGGCCAAATCCTAATGGATAATCATAAACCGGTCACGATATCCATTTTTGGATTTAAAAAAAATAACATGAAAAAGATGCAGTTTTTTTTTCTTGTTTTTTTTTATGAAAAATTTGCTTGAAATGTTTTTAGGAATTGGTCGTATGCAACAAAATACATACATGTATATATATATATATATATATATATATATATATATATTGTTTTGAAAATGTTTTGATTTTTTTTTTGAAATATTTCGAAGAAAAACCGGGTATTTTAATACCGGATTTGTATTTTACAATGTAAATATACAACCCGATATTATGCAAAATGGATAGAAAAATATTTGAGAAAATCACAAATTTTTTAAAATGATTTTTGAAATTTTTTTGGTTTTTTTTAAATAATATTATAATATAATATATATTATATAATAAAAAATATGTGGGCTGGGCCGTTATGGGCCCAAAATGGTTGGGCCGATCTTGGCCCGACAAGTATTTGGGGGTGGGTCATATCCGGCCCATAAATTTGGTCTGGGCCGAATCAGGTCCGGCCCATCTCCATGTTAATTATTCCTGCAGAAACGTGAAAAGTTACTTTTCACGTTTTGCATGCAACCAAACTGTTGCAAAAGGTATAGGTGGGCGAAGGAGAAGACTACCATCAGCGGTGGTCATGGATGTGATCAGGAGGTTGAGCTAATGGCCCGGGCGGCGTCGTTGGGAGCAACGATGGCCGGAGTCGATCACGGGGAAGGAAGAAGGATTCTGCAGAGGTGAGAGAGAGGAATAAACGGTGACAGTTTCAGGCGTGGGGGGTAGCCGGCTTGTGGTTGGGATGGACACTTGTGGTGGAGATGGTGGCGGAGAAGCTATTTGTGGTTCTGTTTGGTGGCTGGGGCAGCGGAGAGATAGAGGGAGAGAGAGATTGCAGAAACGAGGCAGTGGGAGGCTAGTTTTTTGTCAACTTTTGACTCGATTTTCTCCTCCCTCAGGTCATCAACAGAGCCTCTATTTATAGACGGTGGAAGAGGGTAATCTCGTCTACTCCTGGGTAAAATTTCAGCCATTGATTCAGTTGGGAAGGATCTCAACCGTTGGCCAAAGTAGGCATCCTGAGTTGTCAATTCTGCAGAAAAAGCTGCCTGAGTGGGCATATTTAGGCCGGCGCCGGCGTCAATTTGCTGTCATTCAGACTGCAAGCTTCATATTGGGATGTAGATTGACTGTACATGATCATTTTCGTGCAAGTTTGGTTAAATTCGGTGGACGTTTGGTGCATTAAATGCACCTGAAAATTAGACGGCTGGGTAGTTTCTTTCAGGTAAAAGAAAAAGACAATGAACAGTGACCAGATGATGCGTTGTCTGGTCTTCTCTGTTTTTTTTTTAAGCAAAACGACGCCGTTTTAGGTTTAAATTAGGGATTTTTACTCATTTTTAATTTAGTCCCTGATCTTTCAATTTCTTTCAATGGAACCCCTAATTGACCCAAAACTTTCGATTTAATGTAATTAAACCCCTGATGAACTTCAATTGCAGCCCCGTATTTACGCGCCTTTTACAATATGGTCCTTGGTCTCGGAATTTGTCAATTTAACCCTTAATTGACCATCAAACTTTCAATTTCTTCAATTTTGTCCCTCGATTTTTGTCAATTTAACCCCCATAGTTTGCCTTATGTTGCAAATTGGTCCCTGGTCTCGGATTTCTTCAATTTAACCCCTAATTGACCCCAAAACTTCAATTTTCTTGCAATTTGGCCCCCAATTTCAATCAATTAACTTGGTAAAAATTAAATTTGATCTTTTAAAATTCCAATCTTCTCAATTAAGCCCAAATTAAGCTCCCAAACTTAATTTTTCACCAATTAAGCCCCAAATAAAATTAATTTGACCCATTTAAAGTATAATTAAGTCCTTACACTTAATTAAATTCTTCAATTGGACCCAAATTAATTCTCAAACATAATTAAAATTCAATTTGGTCCATGATTAAATTAAATTGGCCTATTAAAAATTTAATTATGTTCTTGGACTTAATGTTTATGCAAATTCGTCCAATAATCATTTAATTTGACCTTGAATTTGCATTGTTTTCTTCATTTTTTGGACATAATGGGATACAATTAGGCCTTGAATGTTTCTTGAAAATTATAGCTTGATTTCTTGGCCTACTTTCTCTACGTTGTCAGTTTTTATTTTATTTTTTAATTTTTTTTAAAAAAGTTATTTTTAAAAAATAAGTCAGAATTGGATTATGACAATAGTCATGGAGAAAACATAGACAATGTATTTCAAATTTGATTGGTGTGATTATTACATCACCTCCTTCTAAAATTTGGCAGATAGCGATAGCCACCCCTTTAATCTTTTGTAGCACCATTCATTTATCATCGTCGCTTAACCACTCCTGTCTCTTTCTCCTTTTCAAATCAATATAAATGCTCAAGAGGATGTTTTTTATTTTTATTTTTACACACAGATATATATATATATATATATATTCTTAAAAATTATATAAAAAAAATATTTTTTTTTATTTTTAATATTAACATATCAAAATATTAAAATAAATTATATTAAATTAATATCTTTCTTACTTAAACACAATTATATATATATATATATAAAAGTAACAAATATTAAAAAATCACATTTATATATTAAAAATGTTGTTCCATAGGAATTCAAACCCAACGAATGATGACTATAACATAACAGCGAAGGGTAAGGAATTAGGGTTGATTAAAACCGTTATAGAAATTGTGATTTTTTTTAAATTATTTTTTTATATTTTTAGATTATTTTGATGTACTTATGTCCAAATAATTTTTTAAAAAATATATATTATTTTTTATATATTTACAAGCAAAAAATACTTTAAATTACAGTCGTTATTATATTTCTAAACACCCCATTAATATTTTATAAAACACTTGGGACACATATCGTCATGTGCTGGGGTTTTTTAAAAACATTCCTATTTTATATTGATTTTTTTTTTAAGAATCATTTTATACATAGAATGATTTTTTATTTTGAATAATTTTATGAAAGAATCCTTTATATTAACCTAATACATTAAGAAAAATATTTTTTCTTCCTGTATGAGGTTAACCTTTGAATTGATAAACAAAATAGAAGGTGAGATGTGCACATCAAAACCATCTCTTACGATGTTTACGATGGCTGCATCAAGTTTCCACTCTCATGTCCACATTTCCTCATCTTATTGGTCTAAAAATGAAAGGATAAACTAAATTAAGGCCTCACATGTCTCCACCTGCTTATGATGTCACCATGTATTTATCTTAATTGAATTAGGCCACCGCCCCCTCCCTCCCCCACCTCTATATATATATGTACTCTCAATATTTCCATCGTCTCATCGGATCAAAGCACACACAAAACCATGGTAGAAACGGTATGATATATATATTTGTGTGTGTTATTTATCTTTTAATTAATCCTCTTAATCTGGCTTTTCTTCTTTTTACGTGGAGGTCCTATATATGTACAAGTTCTTGATATATAATCTCTACAGCGGATTCTTTCATGTCAGAACATGTTTGGAGTTCATCCAATCTATCTGTCTATAAATTTATCATGACCTTTTTTTATGTTTTCGATTGGGATTAATCATGATGAGGTCCTATATGAAATGCATGCACTAACTACTATCGTTACAGCAAGTCACAATTATGGTGATTAAGGTTGACCTTGGATGCGAAAAATGCCACAAGAAAATCAAGAAAGTGCTGTGTGGTATTCCTCGTGAGTCTTTCTATTTTCTCTTTAAGAACAGTGCTTGGTTTGAGTTGTTTTTATTACCAAAGGAAGTGACTAAGTCTTGTGGATTTGATGATGTTATTTAATGAACAATAGAAATCCAGAACCAGACATATGACAAGAAGGAAAACACAGTGACAATCACTGTGGTGGGTTGCTGTCCTGAAAAGATCAAGAAAAAAATATACAGCAAAGGAGGTCGAACTGTCAAGTGCGTTGAGATCAAGCCGCCTCCGAAGGAAAAACCAGAACCAGAAAAAAAACCAGAACCAAAACCAGAAAAAAAACCAGAACCAAAACCATGCACATGTTGTGAAAAATGTCGCCGAGGCCCATGTTGTCATCACTTTTGTATGGCAACATCTCCTGCAAATTGTCATGTACCTTGTGGAAGGTCAGAGTGTGATATATGGGGAGATGGATGTTGTAGTTGCCGAAGTAGGTGTTACTATGTGTGCAGAACTGCATATGTTTATGAAGACTATCCCCCGACATGCAAAATCATGTAAAGGGAAAGTTCAGAAGACCGATGGTTTGAGTCAACGTCCAGCATCAACCATCGGATTCAAATCCAGTGGTCATGTTTTGATAAAAAAAAAAAAATCCAGTGGTCATGATGGACCTTCCTTCGTGTTGTTGTGTTTATAATATCATCCCTTTTGTGATGCTGCTGTTGTTTTGACCTCTTTCATCTAGCTAGATGATGCACGACTTTGTGCCTAGCTTGTATTTTCAAGTCAATGGTCACAGTTTTTCCATTGTTAAATGGCTTGTTTCATGTTTGGTTAGCAAATATGTGCCTAAGACCTGTTTGTCTATTGAATAGTAATTTTATTTTAAAAAATAAATTCTGAAAAAGTAAATTATTTTTTGATATTTAGTAGTGTAATAAAAAATAAGTTGGAAAATATTTTCCAGTATTTGGTTCTGTGATGGAAAATAAGCTGGAAAATAACTTATTGATATTTTATTTTTTTCAAGTTTATTAAAATAATGAGAAATAAATTTATAAATTAAAAAGTTGATTGAGAATGAAATTGAAAAAAAAAATCATAAATTATCTAAAATAAAATAAATAATAATCAAAATAATAGAGATCAAATCTAAAAAATAAAAAAATTGAAAGATGAAGAAATTAAAATAATAGTAATTAACATTTCATAAGTTATTTCAAATAAAATATGTAACAATCAAAAGAATAAGGATCAAATTTGATAGATAAAAATATTCAATTAAAAAATAATAAATAAAAAGGAAAATAAAAATGAGGACCAAAGTTAATATAAAATTTAAATTCTAAGAAATGGAATTGAAAAACAAATATTCAAAACAAAATATATATAGCAATCAAAGGTTTGGGGATCAAATTTGATATAATCAGCAAATAATATGATATTTTTTAAGTTTTTACAACTTCCGGAAAGTGTTTTCTGACCAAAATAAAAGAAAAATACTTTTTCTGGAAACCAAGCCAAACTTTTCTTTGATTAGAAAGTGTTTTCCGTTGACTTGAAAGTATTTTTTGTTAACTAATTTTTTTAATGGCAAACAAACACAAAAAAATTTAAAAAATAATTTTTAAAAAATTACTTTTCAAGAAACAAATATACCCGTCTTTGTTTTTTATGCTATCTTATCCTTGTATAGTCCTAGGATTTTGTTCCTTCAGATGTTTTCTTCCAAAGTGTTATTATTTGTTTCAAAAAACCCCTCTCCATCTATTCTCTCGTCATTTGTTGCCGGATGAAATGGCAACAACACCATTCGACCGTACTTCGTCAATGATAGTTTTCTTATAATATTATTTTTATTTTAAAATATATTAAAGTAATATTTTTTTTAAAGTAAAATTATTCTTGATATGAAATCATTAAAAGTATCTAAAAATATAAAAAAATTAATTTTTTTAAATAAAAAACAGAATATATTAAAAGTTGATGTTTGAAATGCACACATAATTACGGTGCAACTCATGTTTTCAAATAAAAAATATCAAAATATATTTTTGATTTAAAAACACAAATTGCATCGTGTAGAAGATCAAGTAATGGTTACTGAATTCAAGGGTGAAGATACTAATCCACCCGTGAATGCAATAACAAGAATTGAAGAAGATCATGACAAACAATCCTATGAAGATCAGGACTCTGATCCACCAGTAATTCAAACCAGTGATTGAAGCAGCAACAACTTATCCTCCGTGAATGCAGCAGCAGATAAATGGCTGGAAGATATGATCTCATGAATTCAAAATCTACAGCTGTTGCCAACCACATCAATGTATACGTTAGAAGTTATCACTATAATACTATATATACATTAGGATATGCAGAGAAGAGATTAAGAGAGAAAAGTGTAGAACTCTGATTAATACAATCAACTATTGTTAATCTTTTATGGTATCAGAGCCAATAAAAGACTAACGTCTAAATGTCTTCCTCAAATGCTTCTTCTGCAACTCCAACTCTCCCCTCTGTCATTTCCATGCCTTCTGTTGCTACTGTCAAACTCAACCATGACAACTTTCTTCACTGGAAAGCACAGCTTATACCATATTTCAGAGGCCAAGATCTTTTTGGTTATATAGATGGTAGAATTCCCAAACCACCTAAAATCATCTCTGTTACTCACCCTGACACTTCTGTTGTTTCTGAACGTCTAAACCCGGCCTACTCTCAATGGGTTCGTTAGGACAATCTTATTCTAAGTACTCTTATGACTTCTCTGTCAGAGCCCATACTTGCTCAAGTTGTCACTTATACATCGTCCAAGGATGTATGGGATGCGTTGGATGACACCTTTTCATCTCGTTCTCGTGCGCGCATCCTGCAAATTCACACACAACTTGCAACTGCAACTAAAGGAAGCAAAACAACCACTGATTACTTCCATTATATCAGAAGACTCACAGATGAATTGGCCGTTGCTGGACAACCACTGAATCATGATGATATTATAACATATATTCTTGCAGGACTCAGCCATGAATATGACAGTTTTGTGGCCTCTATATTAGCACGCACTGATGACATTACCCTTGAAGAAATTTATTCTCTATTACTTACTTTTGAAGCACGTCTGTCACGACATCAACTTACTCCTGCCATCTAGCAGCCTTCTGCCAATATTGCCTATCGCCAATACAATCTTCCAAGGCATGGTGGTTTTCGTGACAGGGGGCATGCCAATCGTGGTGGTTATAATTCCAGCCATAAGAATCATGATCAACCATCTGTTGTTTGCCAGATATGTGGTAAGATCGGACACTCTGCTAAGAAATGCTATTTTCGCTTTGATTTATCTTACCAGGAAGCTCCTCCTCTACCAACAAAGCAAGATCTTGTCGCTATGCGTAACAATTCAAACAATATATGGGACTCTGCATGGAATGCAGATACAGGAGCCACACATCATTTTACCAATGATGCTACCATTTTGACTAGTCAGAAATCCAACTATGTTGGTGCAGATTGTGTGCAAGTTGGAAATGGCCAAGGTTTGCAAATTTAAAAAACTAGGACCTCCAAAATTTCCACTCCCTCTTCTACCTTTGTTCTTAATAACGTTCTTCTTGTTCCTGAAATACATAAAAATTTACTGTCAGTACATCAATTCTGTGTTGACAATAATGTCTATTTTGAGTTTCACTCATATTATTTTTTTGTGAAGGATTACTCGGGGAATGTCCCTCATTGGGGTTATCTTCATGATGGACTCTATCAATTCACAAATAATTCTAGTCTTCCTAAAGCCTTTTCCTGTGTTCGTTCCTATGAGTGGCATCGTAGACTTGGCATGCATCTACTCCAGTGGTCAATCAAGTGTTATCCCTCCTTTCTTTTCCCGTTGAGAAAAATAAAACACATAATGTGTGCCCTGAATGTCAAATGGCAAAAAGCCATGCTTTGCCTTTTAAAACTTCTAATTCTATTTCAATGCATCCTTTGGATTTAATTTCATCGATGTGTGGGGACCTGCATCAGTATCTTCCATAACCAGTGCTAAATATTATGTTAGCTTTCTTGATGATTATTCCAAGTTTCTTTGGTTATTTCCTATTCAACTTAAATCTGATGTTGAACATGTCTTTTTAAATTATCAGACATATGTTGAAAAATAATTTGATAGGAAAATCAAAGCAATTCAATCACACTAGGGTGGGGAGTATCGACGACTAAACACTTATTTTCACCAAAATGGTATTAATCATTGCCTAGCTTGCCCACACACTCACCAACAAAATGGCTTTATTGAACGCAAACATCGACACATTGTCGAAGTTGGTTTAAGCTTGTTGGCTCATTCTCATTTACCTATGATATATTAGGAAGATGATTTTTAAACCGCTACCTATGTCATAAACAGACTTCCCACACCTGTTTTACACCAAAAATCCCCATTTGAAATTCTTCATGCTAAAATACCTGATTATCGTTTTCTGCGTGTGTTTGGTTGTGCCTGCTGGCCCAACTTAAGACCTTATAACAGAAATAAACTAAATTTCAGATCCAAAACTTGCATTTTCATTGGTTATAGTCTTTGTCATCAAGGGTACAAGTGTCTAGATCTTTCTACGGGTAAAATCTATGTCTCTCGCAATGTTATATTTGATGAAACTCTTTTCCCATACTCAAACACCTCTGTCTCCGTGAATGATCAATCTTCTCCTTTCATGTCAGTATCTCTCCCACATCAGATCACTGTGCCACAATTCTCGTGTCCCATTGAGTTGCAACCTAACCATATTCCTCAATGTACACTACCTGCACCTCTTATGTTGATTCCTGCAGGAACAGGTGGTTCGGCTCAGCATTCAGCACCCTCTACAGAAACAGAACCAACTCTGCCTCCCACTATTTCTCCAGCTATTGCTCCAGTTTCACATGCTACTCCTCTGCCAGTTCCTACCAACAATCACTCTATGGTCACAAGGTCCAAAAATAATATTCATCGCCCAAGACAATCAAGTGATGATTTCATTCGCTATCCATTACCAAAAGCCTTCACAGCAGCACTTAGTCCCACAACAACCGAACCCACATCATACAGTCAGGCCTATAAATCTGTACATTGGTGAGAGGCCATGAATCAAGAGTTCTCTGCATTAATTCACAATGGCACCTGGTCCTTGGTCTCACCTCCCACACATGCAAATATTGTGGGCTGTCGCTGGATCTACAAAATCAAAAGAAAGACAGATGGAGCAATTGAGTGTTATAAGGCTCGCTTAGTAGCTAAAGGATTTCATCAGCAAGAAGGGGTTGATTTCTCTGAGACGTTCAGCCCAGTCATCAAACATGCCACCATTCGGTTAGTCATCACTCTGGCAGTAACATATCAATGGTCTATCAAATAGTTGGATGTGCAGAATGCTTTCTTGCATGGTGACTTGCATGAACATGTGTTTATGACTCAACCACAAGGCTATGTTCATCCTCAGTATCCTAACCATGTGTGCAAACTGCACAAATCTCTTTATGGTTTACGCCAAGCACCCCGCTCTTGGTTCTTCAAACTCTCAAGCAAACTCCTGTCCCTGGGGTTCCGTGAAAGTAAGGTAGATACTTCTCTATTTGTGCTTCATAAATTTAATTATGTGATCTACATTCTAATCTATGTAGATGATATCTTAATTACCGGCTCCAGTCAATCTGTCATCAACAACATTATTCACTCTCTTCAAACCACCTTTGTTGTCAAAGATTTAGGCAGTCTTGCTTACTTTCTTGGTGTCGAAGCTCTTTGGTGCACAGATGGTATCTACTTAACTCAACGCTAATATATTGCTGACTTGCTTAAAAAGAGCAAAATGGAGAATGCTAAGCCCTGCAGCAGTCCAATGGCCTCTAATTGTCGACTTACTTCTACTGATGGTACTCCATTTGAAGACATCCCTCTTTACCGCAGTATAGTCGGTAGCATGCAGTATTTGGCTTTCACGAGACCTGATTTAGCGTTTGTTGTTCATAAAGTTAGCAAATATATGCATAACCCTTTGGACACTCATTGGCTGGCTGTCAAGCATATACTACGCTACCTCAAGCACTCCATCTCAACTGGTTTGTTCATCACCGAAACTGTTAATTTCACCTTGCAGGTATTCTCCGATTCTAACTGGGCAACCGACAGCGATGATCGCAGATCAGTTAGTGTCTACTGTATTTACATGGGTTCCAACTTGCTTTCATGGAGTTGCAAACAACAACCTACCGTAGCACGCAGCAGCACAGAAACTGAGTACAAAGCAATTGCCAATGCTGCTGCAGAACTCATTTGGTTTAAATCCATTCTCCATGAACTTGGTCTGCCCCTAAAGCATAGTCCAACTTTGTGGTGTGATAATAATGGTGCAACTTACCTGACGTCCAATCCTAAATTTCATGCACGCACCAAACACATCGAGATTGATGTTCATTTCGTCCGCGACCAAGTTTACAACAAAGAACTCATTGTTAAATTTATCTCCAGCAAAGATCAGTTAGCCGATGCACTTACCAAGCCTTTGCCACCAGTTAAATTCAGCCAGGTTCAACGTAATCTAAATGTTCGTGAACTACCCTCCAGATTGAGGGGGCATGTAGAAGATCAAGTAATGGTTACTGAATTCAAGGGTGAAGATACTAATCCACCCGAGAATGCAATAACAAGAATTGAAAAAGATCATGACAAACAATCCTATGAAGATCAGGACTCTGATCCACCAGTAATTCAAACCAGTGATTGAAGCAGCAACAACTTATCCTCCGTAAATGCAGCAGCAGATAAATGGCTGGAAGATATGATCTCATGAATTCAAATTCTACAGCTGTTGCCAACCACATCAATGTATACGTTAGAAGTTATCATTATAATACTATATATACATTTATTATGTAGAGAAGAGATTAAGAGAGAAAAATGTAGAACTCTGATTAATACAATCAGCTATTGTCAATCTTTCACACCGTATGTTGTGATACCATATTTTTAACTAGACTTAAAATAACAAAATAAAAACCCAAAACTTTATTTATTATTTTTGCGTTTCAAATTAAAAAAAATAATAAAAAAATATTTTTGAAAAATATTGATTTTATTTATTATTTTTTTATTTGTTTCAAATTAATTTTGTTTTAGTGTTTTTAGATCATTTTGATGCGTCAATTTAAAAAAAATAATAAAAAAATTTATTTTAATATATTTTTAAATAAAAAACACTTTGAAAAATACGCAACCAGACTCTGAACAAACAGGAGCCAAACTAGCTATTCATCCAAAATATAATAAAATTAAACAACCCCCCCCACGCCAAAAAAAAAACCCCACTTCCATGGTGACGGTGACGACACATGTTTTATATGAAGCCATGTAAATCTCTCTTAATCTGGAGATATATTATCATTGGTTGACGTTATTTGACTCATTTCCTCCTTAACACATTAATTAATTGGTGGGGATGACAGAAGAAGAATGCTACCATGGGATAGGTTAGCGAGCTGTCAATGAAAATGTAAGGAAGCGATGGAGATTTTGAAAGGGTTATGGAAATCTCCATTGACTTGTACGGAAGTAATAGTTGTTAATTATACCCTATTGGTTGATTCATAAAATTTGTGACTTAAAGATTGACTCGGGTAAAGATAAAAAAAACAAAATATTGATGGGACTAAACTCGATTAATCCAACTATGTTTTTAATAATTTTAAACAAAAAATAGTTTTGGGTACCTTGCATGATGAGGACGTGACATTGTAAGAGCTTGTTTAGGAGTGTGGTTGTTGTTGTATCTTTTCGAGAACTTGACGTCGAGGCGACCCTTCTTGGTAGCAGGGTTTGATGTTGGGGTCTTGGTTTTGTGAAAAAGGGAGTCGCCACCTAGTATTATGGTCACTAGAAAACCTAATTGGTCTTTAGAGATTCTAAGGCAAGGGACTGGTTGCGTAAAGGGAAGGTTTTAGCACCCCTAGTACGCCCTACCTAAGGTAAGCTGTTTTGTGTTTGGTTTGCCTATAATTGCTATGGTGTTGATGTTCTCATCAGTTTCCTAGGATATGTCTGCTATGATGTACGAAATTGCGTTCAAAGTCTAAGGAAAGAACCCTTGGCCAATATGGATCATACCTTTAGGTATACCTATAGAGTGCCAAAGAGAAAAGGTGCTTTTGAAGTCTATGCATGAATTGAAATAAATTCAGAATTTATGAATTTAGAGACAACTAAGATAGAAATCACTACTAGAAAATCGATAAATACAAACAGAAATATCGAGGGAATATTTCCATCGGTAAATTTCCGAGGGATTTTACCAACGGAATTACCGTGGGAAAAAAAATTAAAACAAAGCAAAAACAAATGATGACGTGTCATTTTTACCAAAGGAATTACCGACGGACTAAATTCCGTCTGTACAATCCGTCGGTAAATCCGTTGGTAAACTATGAACATTATTCATCATTACAAAGGGAATCACCGACGGAATTTTCCATTGGTATTTTCCAGAGAACTCCAGCTGTTCACTTTCCAATTGCACTGTTAATTGTTGTTCTTTACGGACAAAATCATCGACGGATTGAAAAATCATCGGTAATTGTTGGCGGTTTTTGAAAACTTTTTACGAAGTTGAAAATTTAAATTAAATATTACCGACAGAATTACCGATGGAATATTTAAAAAATATTAATATTCAATTATCCGTTGGTAAATCCGTCGCTAACGCGACCCAATAAAAAACCTAAATCCACTTATTTCATAAGAGACAGACTCATTTCTTCTTCTACTTCTACTTCTTCTTTTTCTTTTTCTTCTTCACTATAAGTAAAAAACATCAATATCTATTTCCTTCTCTTCTTTTCTCTCCTCATCTCCTTCTCTTTTCCTCCATGCTCGGGTATGTCTTCTTCTTCTTTCTTCTTTTATCCTCTAATTTTTTTTAAATTAATATGCTTTACGAATTTTTTTTTTCCTCTCCTTAGCTTCACTTGCAAGTATATTAAGGTAAGCTTTTCCTTTTTTCTTCTTTTTTCATGATTTTTTTCACTATATTTGTTTTTTATTTTATTTTTAATTGTTTTTGTTCTTAATAATTGTATAAATGTTGTTGTGAGATTTATTTTTTTCATAAGAGATCAATTTTTAGTTGATTTATTTATAGGATTTTTAAATTTTAAGCAATTGTAACTTCATTTTTTTCATATGAATTTTTTTAGTTGAATTTTTTTTTTATTTGTTGCAAATTGTTTTGAGTTGATTTTCTTATTATTTTTACCAAGCATTTTGAGTATATATTATACAGTGTTGATTTATTTAATTTAATTATTTTATAATTTTATAAAATAAATTTTTTAAAAACGTTTTTAAATATTTACCGACGGAAAAATGTTATTACCGATGCGTCTGTTCCGTCAGTAAATCCGTCAGTAATAATATTTTTTTTATTACCGATGAATTTACCAACGGAAAAAAAATTACCGGCGAAAGATTCCCCGACGGATAATTTTTGTCGGTGTTTTCGTCGGTAAATTAATTACCGACAGAATATGTGTCTTACGCCGATGGAAAAATTCCATCGGTTAAACTGTTAAATCTTGTAGTGAATCTAAGGAGATTCAATGAGCTTAAGAGCTAATTTTTCCCTTAGTATTTCAAGTGTTCGCAACTCGTAAATCGCAAGAGAAAGAAAGAAAAAAAATTTAGAAATCTAAGGAAATTCAAGGTGCTTTAAAAGTCTATTTTTGCCTTAGTAATTCAAATTTTTATGACTCTTAAATTGTTGAATCAAAATTTGAAATGTCCCCAATTATAATTGAGGCTTCTTTCAAGGATACACAATTAAATTGTTCTAAATAAAATTTTAGGCATAAATCGACCCTTCCGTTAAAAATAAACAAGTTGTATTTCTATTAACAATATTTTGGACATTCACCTTTCATAGGTTTATTTGCCCTTGTGTTATTAAGGGATAATGACTTTGTTGTTCCAAAAAAATATTTTGATATTTACCACTTGGGATTTCTTTATCTAAATATTAACAGTGAACAATGATGAATTATTCCCAATAATATTTTAAATACTAACCCCTTTTGAGGTTTCTTTATCCAAATATTTGTAGTGAATAATAACAAATTATTCCTAATAATATTTTGGATATTAACTCTTTTGGGTTTTCTTTATGCAAACAATACTAATGAATAACAAATTATTACTAATAATATTTTGGATATTTACCATTTGAAATTTTTTTATCCAAACATTAATAGTGAATAAAAACGAATTCCTAAAAATAAAATTTTTATATTTTTGGAATATTGACCAACACCCTTTGGAACTTACAAACATGTTGTAAAATCCAAGATGCAAGAAAATAATTTTTGTGTTTAAGAAATCCATGCTAAAACATATTTTTTGAAATCTCGAATATTTGTTTTTTCTTTTTAAAAAAAAAATTAAAATATATTAGGGTATTGGCTGTATGCAACACATAAAAACATTTTTATATTCTGAAAAAAAAAACTATTTATCACAACAATTAAATGCAAACATCCAGCCCGAAGTTAGCAAAAAAAAATCATAAGAACAAGTTGTTACATGGGGTAAAGTCCTGAAACTAGCATTTTGAACAAAAAAAAAAAACGATTAATCGTTGTTATCCTAAAAATGTAACATTTTGCATTTAGGTGTAGTGGTAGTAACATTTTGAACTCCAAAATTCCGTGAAGATTAGTAGCAAAACTCCAAACTACAAAAGTAACATTTTGAACTCAACATCCTATGCTAATTTTGGTGCCCCCACAACCCATCCTCTGTTATCCTAATTAAATCTGTCATGCTTGCGAAAATAAAGAAACTTGAGGGAGCATGTTTTTATACCATGTATTAAAGACTAAGCTAAAGAGGCCAGCGGCTAGCTATCTTGTAAAGGGAAAAAACATGATCTAACGGTCTGCAAAGAAAATTAATCACCCTGCCTGAAAAAGGAATTTCCCTCACGTTTTCTACTCTTCCTTATGTACTTATAAGCCATAGCTATTCCCCTGCAATATTCCAGTTGCACAGAGACGCTCAAACCAAAGGAAGGCAGGGATGACGACAACCCCCTTTAAAACCTACGGTCTCTCACAGCCATCGAAACTGGAAGGCTAAACCAGCCTTTCGACTCAAATCCTAAACATGGCATGACTCATCATTTTCGACAAAGAGGAGCAAGTCATTTACTTCTGAAAGCTAAACATTTGAAAACCAAGGGTAACACAGAAAATGTTGCTCCAGCCCACCTTTGTCTCTAATCCCTGACACTGCCATGGTGGTTTCATATGAGAAGGAAAGAACTTAAAGAGGGTACCTTTATACAGTGTATATCAAAGACACTAAAAACAGAGCCAGCAAATCAAATGGCCAACTATTCACTCTCAAAGCAGCGGAAGGAGAAACATACTCCAGAACCAGCCAAAGTATCTCCTCAAATGCAAGAAGACCCTCTCTCGTTTTCTCTTCCCCATCTGAACAAAGTTTCATTTAGGAGCCAAAACTCATCCTACGCAACATTCTAACGCAGACATTCAGATAAAGGAATGGAAGGATAATGAGGATTCTTCAAGTTCGCAGTCTCTCACAATAACAGGTCAAGAAACAAAAAAAATGCAGCTTTAACGTAAACAAACGATCCAAAAAAATCATGGAAGTAACAGTGGGCAAGCGCAAACCTTTTGTTCAAATGAAAAGACTGAACATCTAGAGCAGAAACAAGAAACAGGTTTTGGGGAAAAAAAGAACCACATGAAAGATGCCAAGCTCAAATATAGCAAAGAAGAAAAAGACTAGAAACCATGCATGTGGATACTGTTGGTTCGACTGTAGAAAATGAGGCGCAGACAGGGGTGAAAACCTTTGCTTTTCTGCCTTTGAAAACTAAAGAAAGCCTTCCTCTTTTTGCTTTAAGAACTTCTAGAAAACCCGTAGGTTTGGTGAACTCTTTTTGACAATGCAGGATAGACTGGAGATGATTTTTCCTCTCGTTCTATTTTTTTTCTTTCTATGCTAGCTCTCCCTCTTCTTTTTTCTTTTTTTCCTTTGTATTTAAACTCTCCCCATATTCCTCTTTTTTCTGTTTCTTCTTCCTTCGCCTCCTCCTCCCTCTTTTTTTTCTTCATTTCTCCCCAGCTTGCTTATATAGCCAAGCAAACTTGGAGACCAGCCCCAACCCCTCTCATCCTAGCCGTGTGTATTAGGGGTAAAATCCCAGCCCTTAAATGGTCTCTTTGTCTTCTTTCAACAGCTAGCATTGTGAACATACACAGCCATTCCCTTGCTAAAATTGTTTTACTTACAGCTGCAAACCTGGCATACAATAGGTGGCACTCGTACAGACCAAGCTGGCCTGAGGACGCAAGGACAGGGGAATGAAAGAAAAGCCAGCAGTAGCGGCTGCAGAGGAGGGAAAGAGTTGCAGACGGGGAGGTATTGTTCTGAGAAAAAGCAAATAAACAATGCCATAATAGGGTTGTTTCAAAACGATGTCGCCTCTTTTCTCCGCTGAAGAAAGTAAAAAAAACAATGACGGTGTCGTTTGTTGCTGAAAAAAATAAGGCAAAGGTAAACACAGCAGCAGCCACAAAATTCAGTGCGGCAGATTTTCTGTCATTTCTAATCCTATCCCTGTTTTTTTCTATTTTCCCAAAACCGAACCAAGTTTCTTACAATTTTTATCTGCAATTAACTCCCTTATTTCAATCTTTTTTCAATTTAGTCCTGCAAACTTGGGGGGCAAAATCCTTCTTGCGGCAAAATTTTCACTTCCTCATTAGATATTCAAACGTGAATATATTGAGCTTCTGATATCAAAATCAAGTGATTCAAAAACCCAAATTAATCTACACATGTAGGACTACAACTTTCATGAAGGATTCGAGGTGAGATAAAATCGTTTTACAGGACAGAATCGGGTTGCAATCTGGTTGGTAAAAAAAATTGGTTTCCCGATCTGATTCAAAAACTGATGAATGCCGAGCATCCTGATATGACTGGGAGTATAAACTAAGAATAAGAACAAAAAAAAATCATGATGAAAGCAGAGTTTTTAGTGCAACTCGGGTCAAAATTCTGCTCGCGGCAGAATTCTCTACTTTCACGTCAGATTTTCTACCAAGAATATCTTGAGCTCTTGATATCAAAATCAAGCAATTCAAAATCCCAAATTCATCTATGTTTTCAGGACTACAACTTTGATGAAGGATTCGAAGTGAGATAAAATTGTTTTAAAGAACAGAAACTGGTAGCAATCTAGTTGGTAAAAAAGGGGTCTCCTAATCTGATTAAAAAGCTAACAAATGTCGAGCATCCCGATATGACTAAGAGTATAACCTAAGAATAAAGACCAGCACAATCATTGTTGTAATCCATTTTTGGGTCCCCATGAATAATAAAATAAATAGCCAAAAGAGTTTAGAAAAAATAACAGAAGGCAGAAGCGCGCAGAAAACAGTCAGAAAATTGGTCAAGGAATTTTAAAAATACAAGGATGGAATTTTTGACAAATATTCTTGAAGGATGAAAGCCCTATTGAGAAGCAAAATTTAAATTTTGAGGAGAAAAGCCCAAATTTGGATATTTATGGACTTAATTGGATTTTTATTTGAATTTATAGAAGATTTGATTGCAAGAAAAATTGATTTTTAAGTCAATTTGGGCTTTAATTAGAAGAAATTTAAGTTCTAGGGCCAAAATATATTTTTTAGGAATTTATTAGGTCAAATCAGGGGCTTAATTGCATAAATATTGAAGTTTAATGGCCAATTAGGGACTTAATTGTGAAAATCAGAGGCCAAGGACCAAAGTTAAAAACGCGGCCAACTATAGGGTAGGGACCGAATTTGGCAGGGACGCAATTGAATTTTATTCTTAAAATTGGAAGTCGTTGTTCTTAAAATTGAAAGTCGCTGTGCATGCACCATTTCCTTGCATTTCACTGTTCAAGTGAAATATAATTCACTTGAACAGTGAAATGCTAATTCACTGTCCACATAAATATAATTGACGTGCACAGTGAAATGCTAATTCACTGTGCATTTCAAATATAATTCACGCGAACAGTGAAATGCTATTCACTGTTCACATCAGACATATAAAAAATGCCCCGCCCTAAAAAATATAAAAAATTATTCAAAAAATTATTTCAAAGAATTTATGATTTTTCTGTAATTTTATTACTGTATTTTGGTCAATATCGGTTTGTATTTTTATACTGTAAAGATACAAATCCGGTATTAAAATACCCGGTTTTCGTCAAAAACATCAAAGATTTCTAGAATAAAAAATGTTTTTGGTTTCAAAAAAAATTTCTAAAAAGTCCCTAAAAATATTGTTGATTTTTCTGCATATTTTTATCAAAGTGGTTTAATTTTGGTTTGTATTTTTATACCGTAAAGATACAAAACCAGTGTTATAAATACCCGGCTTTCGTCAAAACATCAAAGATTTTCAGAATAAAAAATGTTTTTGCTTTCAAAAAAAATTCTAAAAATTCCCTAAAAATGTTGTTGATTTTTCTGCATATTTTTTATCAAAGCGGATTAATATTGGGTTGTATTTTTATACCGTAAGGATACAAGCTCAGTATTAAAATACCCGATTTTCGTCAAAGCATAAAAAAAATATATTTTCCAAAAAAATTGTTTTTGTTTTCAAATACGGCCTAGTCTCTCCCATATATATATATATATAAATATTATAACATCATATTTTCACACAACAAAGAAAGTTTTCAAAACAATATATGTATTAACATGTATTTTGGCTTTAATAACCAGTTTATTCATGTCATGAGAACTAGGCCAATATTTCAAAAAATTCTAAAAAAATCTTTTTGTTTTCTTTTAGTATTTGGGATTACGAATTTATACGTAAAACGTATTCCTAAATATTATTAATAAAATTTTGGTATGGACGTTAGAACGGTTAGGATTTTTTACCCGATAAGATAAAGATCTCCTTACCGAGGAGGATTTTTCTTGAACCATAGACAGACCAACCACTAGGAAAACACAATAACACTTTAGTTTTTTATCAGACAATAAAACAATGCAGCTTACCTTAGGTAGGGCGTATTTGGGGTGCTAATACCTTCCCTTTACGCAACCAGTCTCCGTACCCGATCTCTGAGACCAGTTAGGTTCCTAGTGACCAAAATACTAGGTGGCGACTCCAAAGAACCAAATCAAACCAAAATAAAAAAAATTCGCCAGTCGAACCCGCAAATGAAATGTTTTTTTTTTTTGGGTGCGACAATCATGATGGAAGCAAAGCCTTTAGTGCGAAATTTGGGTTAGAATATTGATTGCGGCAGAGTTCTCTACAATCACTTTGAGATATTCAAACGGGGATATCTTGAGCTTCTGATATCAAAATCAGGCAATTCAAAAACCAAAATTCATCTACGTGTATAGGACTACAACTTTCATGAAGGATTAAGAATGAGAAAAATTCATTTTGAAGTACAGAAATTCGCTGCAACCTGGTTGGTAAAAAAGGATCCCCTGATCTAAATCAGGAAACTGATGATGCCAAGCATCCTACTTTGACTGAGAGTCTGTCATAAAAATAGCGAGCCCTAGGACCCAATAAAGTGTAGGTCAATTTTTCAACATGTCATGAGTGACAAAACATAACTGGGATGGTCAGATATTGCATGGAACTAGATCAGAATCAAAGCCTAAGTTGGAACAAAAAGTTGCGACAACGGCAGAGCCAGTTTTTTTAGTGCGGCTTCTGAGGGATTTATCCAACCTTAGAAACTAGATAGCAAAGGAACGAATTTAGCATTTTAAAGACTCCTAATTAGCCTAAGAATCCTGACAATTTCGATAGCAAAGGGGAAGGACAAAGAGAGCAGATGCCAGTTGAAACATGGTCCGAAAAACATTTCCTTCTTTTTTGTTTTTGTCAATCTCCCCGCAACCTTGAATTAAACTCCTGCCTTCAATTTAAAGAGGATATACACCATCAACCATTGTGTTTTTGAAAAAAAATAATTTTTAATCGAAGGCAGGAGTTTAGTTCAAGGTTGATGGGAAATTAACAAAAGCAAAAAAAAAAATGTTTTTCAAACCCTGTTTCAGTCGTCTTCAGCTCTCTTTATCCTTCAATTCTACTGCTGAAATTGTCAGGATTTTTAGGCTAATTAGAAATCTTTATAATGCTAAATTCGTTCCTTTGTTATATGGGCTTTAAGGTTAGATAAATCTCTCAGAAGTTGCACTAAAAAAACTAATTTTGCTGCTGTCGCAATTTTTTGTTCCAACTTAATTTTCGATTCTGACTTGGTTTCGTGCAATATCTGGCCATCCTAGTTATAGTCTATCACTCATGACATGTTGAAGAATTGACCTCCACTTTGGGATGTTTGGCATTGTCAGTTTTCTAAATTAGATAAGAAGATCCTTTTTTTACTAACCAGATTGCTAATAGATTCTGTTCTTCAAAACGATTTTATCTCACTTCGAATCCTTCATCAAAATTGTAGTCCTGGATGCATATGTGAATTTGGGTTTTTGAATCGCTTGATTTCGATATCAGAAGCTCAAGATATTCCCGTTTAAATATCTAAACGTGAAAGTAGAGAATTCTACCGTGAGAAGGATTCTGACCTGAGTTTGCAGGTTTGATTCGGGGGACCTAATTGCAAGATTCTTAAAGTTTGAAGACCAATTGTGGGCCAATATGAAGGACTTTTTTTGGACCGGGATTGAATTAAAAAAATGCTAAAATAAGGGAGTTGATTGAACGTCTAAATTGGTTTTTTTGGACCAATATTAAATTGGTTTTTTTAATATATTTTGATGAATTTAATACTTTGATGTCAAAAATAAAAAAAATGAAAACAAATTTATTATAATGTATTTTTAAACTAAAAACACTCTTAAAACACAATAACACAATGAATCACAATAACAAACATTACTCCGAGGATGTTTAAGAGTGTAGTAGCGGTTACTTCTTAATGTTCTTTTCATTTAAGAATAAATCAAAATAATATATTTTTATTTTATTTTTTAAAATTTATTATTCATATCAGCACAACACATAAAATAATAATAATAATATATATATATATATATTAATTTTAAACAAAAAAATAGTTTTTGGTACCGAAAAATGTCTTCCATGACCCGTGGTGGCATAAATTTAAAAATCACCTTCTTTTTTTTTTTTCTTTTTTAGTTCCGCGACACTGTAAATTGACAATAATAGGATAGGACGCTGGATTGATTGGATAATTTCTTTTGTAGTTTTGCACTTATGGACAATTTCTGGACCCCACAATTTTTTTCTGAACTTCTCTACCTTGTGCCCACAAATAGCAATTGGCAGATAGCCACCCCTTTAGTCTTTTGTAGCACCAATTAGCATCGTCGCCTCACCCCTTCAGTCTCTTTCTCCTTTCCAGATCGATATAAATGCTCAGGAGGATTTTTTGTTTTTCATATATATATATATAATTGTTTTTAAGTTGGAAAGATGGTAATTTAATATTTTTAATTTATTTTAATATTTTGATGTGTTAATATCAACAATAATAAAAAATTATTAGTTTAATATTTTTTAAGAATATATATTTTTTTTAAAAGCACAGCATGAAATATTAAAAAAAATCACAATTATATATAAAAAATCATAATATAATTTTTTTTTATTTTTTGTTTAAAATTATTATTTTTTAATATTTTCAGATTGTTTTGGTGTATTAATATTAAAATAATTTTTAAAATTTTTTAAAAAATATTATTTTGATGTAATTTTAAACAAAAAAATACTTTAAATAACATCCATTACTATATTTTTAAATACCTCATTAATATTTTATAAAGCACATGGGACACATGCCATGTGCAGGGTGTGGGCGTGCATGGAGCATAATTGCACATCACCAAACTAATGTACCTTAGGATAGATACAATTCAATCTTTATATTAGCTGTGCTCATAAATATGATTCGGTGAAGTAACACAATTTTAATGTTTTGTAAATTTCACTTATTTAATTTTTATTTATATCCAATCGAGCCATAAGATATATCTGGCTAGGTTAAATATTTTATGAATATTATATACATTTACAAATTAAGTTTATGTTGTTAATTTTTATAGATTGAGTTTAATTAGAACTCAGATTTATGCTTAATAAATTAGCTTAATTTTTTTTTATAAGTTTTAATAAATAATTTAGACTTAATATATCAACTAAATTAATTAACTAAAATGAAAGAATCAATTGCAAAAAAATAAAAATAAATACAAGACATATAACCAACAAATATTTAAGTTTATTGTTATAGGATATATACATGCTAGGTTGAGTTTTCTCACTTGTAATATCTATTTTTTAGATTTTTTTTAATTAGTTATCGTTTATAATATCTATATAATTTGATCTTAATAGGTTGGGTCAAATTAATTAGATAATACCAATATTATAAATAGATTGATTTTTTAAAACCACTCTATTTTATATTGATTTTTTTTTCCTAGTACTTTCAAGTCAATGGTCACAGTTTTTCCATTGTTTGGCTTGTTACATGTTTGGTCAGCAAATATGGGAGGCTTTACTACCTACTCTTTGTTTTTTTATGCTATCTTATCCTTGTATAGTACTCGGATTTTGTCCCTTTGAATGTTTTCTTTCAAAGTGCTATTATTTGTTTCAAAAAATCCCTTTCTATTTATTCTCTCGTCATTTTTTACCTGATGAAATGCCCAGAAACAACATCATTCGAACGTACTTTGTTAATGGTAGTTTTCTTATAATTTTTTTATTGGAATAATATTTATTAAAAAAAATTATTTTTAATATTAACATATTAAAATTATATGAAAATTCAATCATACTTTATCCCACAATATTTTTGTTTATATTTATTGATCTTCTGGTAATGAATCACCTTAGCTATCCATCTAAAATATAATAAAATAAAAACCGCAAATAGATCTTAATCATTTTTCAAACAAAGTCTTCAAGCCAACCACGAAAAACATTCAAGTTGGGGTTTCAATTTGCTTCCCGGTGGACACAGTCAGTAAGCAACATGTTTCGCGGGACGTCTAAAGATTGGCTATGGTATTATCCCCATGCAAATTTTGTTAATTAATTGATAATATATTTTTCATTCAATAAAACCTTATGAATAAACTCATATAATTTATAAGATTTTACGCAGGGAGACCATCCTCTGTGATTAAACAGTAAGGTCAAGAAGGTTGGTGAGATATATAATAAATATTGTTGTAGGGTCACGTTCGTAGTTACAATTATTGCAAATAAAAGCAAAAGGTTCCATTTTCCAAGGTGATGGTGATGGTGACGGTGCTGGTGCGTGCACCTCCGTTTCTTTCACTTTCATGCTGTGTTTATTTTTTGGAATATTATTTTTTTAAAATTATTTTTTAAATATTTTTATGTTTATTTGTCATTAAAAAAATTAGTTAATAAAAAAATAATTTTTGGTTAACAAAAAATACTTTTCAGTTAAAAATAATTTAGCTTGGTTTTTAAAAAAGTATTTTTTTTTTATTTTGAAAGAAAAACACTTTCTAGAAGTTGTGAAAAATTTAGAAATATCATATTATTTGTTGATTATATTAAATTTGATCCTCAAATTTTTTATTGCTATATATATTTTGTTTTGAATATTTGTTTTTCAATTTCATCATTTAGAATTTAATTTTTATATTAACTTTGGTCCTAATTTATATAATTATTATTTGCTTTTTCCTTATCATTTTTTAATTGAATTTTTTTATCTATCAAATTTGGTACTCATTCTTTTGATTATTATTTATTTTATTTGAAACAAATTTATAAAATATTAATTATTATTATTTTAATTTCTTCATCTTTTAATTTTTTTATTTTTTAAATTTGATTTCTATTATTTTGATTATTATTTATTTTATTTGAGATAATTTATGAAATTATATATCTTTTTAATTTCATTCTCATTTAACTTTTTAATTTATAAGATTTTTTTATTATTATTTTAATAAACTTGAAAAAAATAAAAAAATAATAAGTTTTTTTCCATCTTATTTTTTAATAACATTACTGAACACTGAAAAATATTTTTTAATTTATTTTTTATTATATTACCAAACATCAAAAAATAATTTATTTTTTTAAAATTTACTTTTAAAAAAATATCTATTTTTCAGCAACCAAACGGCCCTGAATTCCTTTCTTCAATCCTTGATCGTTTGATTGCCTCATGATCCAAACGAGATAATGCAATTTTGATTATTATATATTCTATAAATTAATTCGGTTGTACATGGAGAGAAGAATTAGTAATCCCTTTATCAGCATACATAATAATCGAAGACCAATTTCCTTTTCATGATGTATAGTTTTATATGAGGCCATGTAAAGCTCTCTTAATCTGGAGATATATTATCATGGGTTGACGTTATTTGACTCGTTTCCTCCTTCACATATTAATTAATTGGTGGGGATGACAGGAGAAGAATGCTACCATGGGATAGGTTAGCGAGCTGTCAATGAAAATGGAAGGAAGCGATGGAAATTTTGAAGGGGATATGGAAATCTCCATTGACTTGTACAGTAGTAATAGTTGTTAATTATACCCTGATTGATAAAATTTGATCAGATTAAATTTCAAGTTGAAAAAAAAAATTGATATGACTAAACTCGATTAATTAGACTAAATTTTTAATTATTTAATTTACTCAATCAATTTCTATCAAAACTTGACCGGTTTAACATCATTGTTTTAAATAATAAAATGACACGCTTTAATAATAAAAAATCAGCCGTAATTAACTCAATTAATTAATTTGTACTTAGTTTTCACATAAAATTATTTTTTCTTTTAATAGGAGCAACTGTGTATAAATTATTTTTAAAATTTTTCACTTAATTATTTTTGTGTGTGTCAATTTCTATTATCGTTTGATTAAATAGAATATTAAATCTAATAAACAAATTCATTGAACACAACTAGGTACATGGTTCATGTTACTAGATTAAATATTTTGATTTATATCTATATTTTAATTTTTCAAATTTAATCTTTAATTATTGTTAATGATTTGTTTTTTATTTATTAGTACAAATAATTCTAAATTTATTTAATTGAATGTATACATAAATTTTTTTATATGATAAGAATTTTAACGTTAAAAAAATATAATGAAAGAACTTGATTATTTATTTATTTATTTTATTAAAAAGAATAATATCTAACCCACAACAAATCACTTGCCCGATAGCCGCGGGTATAAACTGCATAAGGTGGTGGTTCAGCCCTGTTTTGCCAGTAGTCATGGAGAAAACATAGACAATGGATTTCAAATTTGAATGGTGTGATTATTACATCACCTCCTTCTAAAATTTGGCAGATAGCCACCCCTTTAATCTTTTGTAGCCCCACTCATTTATCATCGTCGCTTAACCACTTCTGTCTCTTTCTTCTTTTCAAATCAATATAAATGCTCAAGAGGATGTTTTTATTTTATTTTTACACACACATATATAATTGTGTTTAAGTGGGAAAGATATTAATTTAATATTTTTAATTTATTTTAATATTTTGACGTGTTGGTATTAAAAATAAAAAAAATATTTTTTTTATATAATTTTTTAAGTGTATATATATATATATATATATATATAAAAGGAACAAATATGAAAAAAATCACATTTATATATTAAAAATGTTGTTCCATTGGAATTCAAACCCAATGAATGATGACTATAACATAATAAGGAATTAGGGTTGTTTAAATACGTTATAGAAATTGTGTTTTATTTAAAATTAATTTTTTATATTTTTAGATTGTTTTAATGTATTGATGTTAAAATAATTTTTTTAAAAAAATATTATTTTAATATATTTTACAAGTAAAAAATACTTTAAAAAATATTTTTTTTTATTGTATGAGGTTAACCTTTGAATTGATTAACAAAATAGAAGGTGAGATGTGCACATCAAAACCATCTCTTAGCTGATGAAAGATTATTATTGGGACCAAGAGGTTTGCTCCCTCTGTGGTCTTAGGTTTGAGTCTTGAATTGCTCATATGATGACAACTGGAAATTTACATGGTCGTTAACTTCAGGACCCGTAGGATTAGTCGAGATACGCATAAGCTAGCCCGGACATCCACATTAATCTTAAAAAAAAAAAATTGTTGGGTCAGCAGCTACATGTTTACTATGGCTGCATCAAGTTTCCACTCTCCTGTACACATTTCCTCATCTTATTGGTCTAAAAATGAACGGACAAGCTAAATTAAGGCCTCACATGTCTCCACCTGCTTATGATGTCACCATGCATTTATCTTAATTAAATTAGGCCACCGCCCCCTCCCTCCCCCACCACTATATATATGTACTCTCAATATTTCCATCGTCTCATCGGATCAAAGCATACACAAAACCATGGTAGAAACGGTATGATATATATATTTGTGTGTGTTATTTATCTTTTAATGCATCCTCTTTGGCTTTTCTTCTTTTTACGTGGAGGTTCTATTCATGTACAACTTCGTGATATATAATCTCTACAGCGGATTCTTTCATATCAGAACATGTTTGGAGTTCATCCAATCTTTCTGTCTATAAATTTATCATGACGACGTTTTTTTATGTTTTCTATTGGGATTAATCATGGTGAGGTCCTATATGAAATGCATGCACTAACTACTATCGTTACAGCAAGTCACAACGATGGTGATTAAGGTTGACCTTGGATGCGAAAAATGCCACAAGAAAATCAAGAAAGTGCTGTGTGCTATTCCTCGTGAGTCTTTCTATTTTATCTTTAAGAAAAGTGCTAGGTTTGAGTTGTTTTTATTACCAAAGGAAGTGACTAAGTCTTGTGGATTTGATGATGTTAATTAATGAATAATAGAAATCCAGAACCAGACATATGACAAGAAGAAAAACACAGTGACAATCACTGTGGTGTGTTGCTGTCCTGAAAAGATCAAGAAAAAAATATACTGCAAAGGAGGTCGAACTGTCAAGTGCATTGAGATCATCAAGCCGTCTCCGAAAAAACCACCTGAACCTGATCCACCAAAACCAGAACCACCACCATGCAAATGTTGTGAAAAATGCCGCCGAGGCCCATGTTGTCATCACTTTTGTATGCCAACACCTCCTGCAAATTGTCATGTACCTTGTAGAAGGTCAGGGTGTGATATATGGGGAGATGGATGTTGTAGTTGCCGAAGTAGGGGTTACTATGTGTGCAGAAGTGTATATGTTTATGAAGAGTACTATCCCTCGACATGCAAAATCATGTAAAGGGCAAGTTCAGAAGACCGATGGTTTGAGTCAACGTCCAGCATCAACCGTTGGATTCAAATCCAGTGGTCATGATGGGCCTTTGTGTTGTTGTGTTTATAATATCATCCCTTTTGTGATGATGCACGACTTTGTGCCTAGCTAGTATTTTTAAGTCAATGGTCACAGTTTTTCCATTGTTGATGGCTGCTTACATGTTTGGCTTCAAGTCAAAGTTACAATTATTGCAAATAAAAGCAAAAGGTTCCATTTTCCAAGGTGACGGTGATGGTGCTGGTGTGTGCACCTCCGTTTCTTTCACTTTCAATTGCTTTCTTCAATCCTTGATCATTTGATTGCTTCTGTGGTGTAAACGTGAGCATGCTTGTTTCCTGGAAAAAATGGTACAAGCTCAGCCATGCTTCATGATCCATACAAGATGATGAAATTTGGATTATTAAATATTCTATAAATTAGTGTTGTACTTGGAGAGAAGAATTAGTAATCCCTTTATTAACTTCCTTTTCATGATGTATACATAGTTTTATATGAAGCCATGTAAAGCTCTCTTAATCTGGAGATATATTATCATTGGTTGACTTTGTTTGACTCGTTTTTTTCTATCCTCCTTTACACATTAATTAATTGGTGGGGATGACAGAAGAAGAATATATGCTACCATGGGATAGGTTAGTGAGCTGTCAATGAAAATACAAGGAAGCGATGGAAATTTTGAAGGGGATATGGAAATCTCCATTGACTTGTACAGTAGCAATAGCCCTGTTGGTTGATTCATAAAATTTGAGACCTAAAAGGTTAACCCGGATTAAGTTTCAAGTTGAAAAATAAAAAAATATATGACTAAACTTGATTTCAGATTAAATTTTAAATTATTTGATTTACTTGTAAATTTCTATCAAAAGTTAACCTTGTTAACATCATTGTTTTAATAATAAAACGAGAGGCTTTAATAATAATAAAAAAAAAACAACCGCAATTAAATTACTTATTTAGTTTTTAGTTGGTTTTTAATGGTAATATTTTTTTATATAATTTATGCAACCCCATATCAATTTTATTTATTATTTTATTTAATCATTTTAATGTGTGTTAATTTCTATTATTATTTAATTAAATAGAAGATTAAGTCTAATGAACAAAGTTATAAACACAACCAGATATATGTTTCATTCTACTAGATTAAATATTTTAATTTATATCTATCTCTTAAATTTTCAAGTCTAGTCTTTGGTTATTGTTAATGATTTTTTTTATTGGTACAAATAATTCTCAATTTATTTAATTAAATGTATACATAGTTTTATTTATTTATTTATAATCAGAATTTCTTACATTAAAAAATATAATAAAAAACCTATATATTTATTTTTTGTACTAAAAAAAATAATATCTACCCACGACAAAGTGGTAGCTGGAATAAACTGCATAAGGTACCTTACTTGCAGCCCTGTTTTAGCCTCTGGGCTTTGAGGCAGTCGTGGTCTAGCCATGGAAGAGATGGGCTAAGCTCAATATTAATGAAACCCAGCATAGATAATGGATCGGTCCATGGCTTTCCTTGGATTCTCTAATTTCATGACCTGTAGAGTCATCGCCCAACATCAACCGTTGGATGCCAATCCAGTGGTCATGATGGACCTTAGTACTGTTGCTGTGTTTATAATATCATCTCTTTTGTGATGATGCTGCTGCTGTTTTGACCTCTTTCGTCTAGATGATGCACGCCTTAATTTGGTTAGTCAATGTTGATGGCTTGTTTGGTCGACAAATACGGGGAGGCTTTACTACCTCCTCTTTGTTTTTTATGCTCAAAGTCCTCGGATTTTGTCCTTTTGAATGTTTTCTTCCAAAGTGCTAGAGCTTCGGCAATGGTGGTTTTTTTATAATACTTTTTTAAAATATATTTAAGTAATAAATTTCTTTAATATATATATATATATATATTTTTAACAACAAACATAAAAAAGAAACTATATTGTTGAAATATATTAGAATAAATTTTTTATTTTTTTATTTTTTAAGATTTATTTTTTACTCTTAAATATCAAAATAATTTAAAAATATATAAAATAAAATTTTTTTAAAATACAGTTTAATATAATGTAAAATTTTAGGGGTAGCTTATTTGGTAGTCTCTAGTTTTTTTTATAAATTATTACAAACTTTAAAATTATTAAAAATTTATTTAATTATTAATTTTAAGATTGGTAAATGAAATGAATAGTGTGGGTACACCGACATTAATTATTTGAACTAGAAGAAGAAGAAAGTTGGCGGACGCAACTTCAGGACCCCCAATTTGTCAGCTTTCTTCTCGATGTCCACACATAGGGATGAGGAGGTAGCCATCCCTAATGTATCATTAGAGAACGTGAATCATTGGCTTTCTTTCTCATTTTCACATCTTTATAAATATACAGATGTTTGTCGTTTGGGGTGATGATAGGAATTGGTAATATTTTATTAGTTATTTTATAAGATTTATTTTTTAAAAAAATATAAATAAAAAAGAGAATAATAAAAATATCTCAACTTATTATTTCCCTTGTATTATCTTTTTTTTATATATATATAAAGTAAATCAACTAATTACTTTGCTCTATAAATTCAAGTTTTGAAACAGAGGAGTTCGTTAGAATTAGGACACTTAAAATTATGTGTTAGTGTAGGGCGGAGGATAAAAATAAGAATATAGAATAAAAAGTTTTTTGTAATAATTTTAAAATAATTCTATATACTTTAAAAATAATAAATACAATGATCCAAGTTTTCTATGCCTCCTCAGTGTATTTTTATTATCCTTACTCTTTTATTTTTATCAGGAAACAACGATCAAACAGTACCGGCTAAATTCCTTTAAACAAGAGACATGGAAATATTAATTGAAGATTTTTAATTTTATGTGGGGAATTTTTTGGGGACACGTGTACGGTTGTCATGGGGGTTGCATGGCTCATTTATTGACTTGACTAAACAAATGCACCGTCCGATGCACTGCAAGTCTGCAACCTTCGACATGATTAACAAAATTGAAGGTGAGATGTGTCCATCAAGGCCAGCACATGCATGTGCAGGTTTCTAGGGTCAGCAATAAAAAATGGAACGACAATATTACGGCAGGCTCCACACCTAATGCCACAAGTTCTCTTCTTATTGGCCTCTAGATGCACGGTATTGAAACCATGGTCTCACACTTCTACCACTTAAGCTGTGACTTGTGATCACTCTTAACTTCATAAGCCCTCTCACTTGGTTAGATCTCAATCTCCCTCTCACCCTCCGGTCTGTTCCTTCACCCTGCCCACAATTCTATAATCTCATCAGGTCCAGATCAAAGCTTCGACAAAACCATGGCTGAAAAGGTATGTGCATGGATGGATGTGGGGATTATGATATATTTCCTTCTTCTTTTCTTGGTTTAGATTTGTCTTTTATTTAGCCCATTCATTTGGGTTTTCCTTCTTTTCATGTGGTGGTCCTTGTTTTTGGCCCTATGGACCTCATCTTCTTGTTCATTCTCTTTACTGATCAATATCCTTCCATATCAGAAAGTGTTCCGGTCCTTTCAATATTCTTCATGGCTTATAAATTATGTCCTTGTTTTTATGTGCTCCTTTTGCAGAAAGTCACAACAATGGTGATCAAGGCTGACCTTGAATGTGAGAAATGCCACAAGAAAATCAAGAAAGTACTGTGTAGAATCCCTCGTGAGTGCCTTTTTCTCCATGTATTATAACTTATATAGTTTGAGCTGATTTAAGATGAACGGAAAGTGGCTAAGTTGTTTTTGTGGATTGTGAACAAGAGAAATTCAGAACCAGATATATGACAAGAAGGCAGGCACAGTGACCATCACTGTGGTATGTTGCAGTCCTGAAAAGATCAAGGAAAAGATAGTCTATAAAGGAGGTGAAGCTGTCAAGAGCATTGTGATCAAGGTTCCAGAGAAACCCAAAGTAGAAGAGAAGAAACCAGAGGCCAAACCAGAGGCCAAACCAGAGGCCAAACCAGCGCCCAAACCAAGCAAACAACCGGACAAGCCTCCAGAAACAGTTGATGGCAAGTCCAAAGGACCAGAGAAGCCGAAAGCGCTTATTGTTGAACCAGTCCACCCAAGGACATGTTGTGCTGAATGCTACCGAGGGATTAGTGGAGGACCATGTTATCATGACTATGGCAGGCCAGCACCCCCATGTTATGAAGCTTACGGACGGCCAGTGTATGATAGTTGGTTTGGCGGCGGCGGCGGCGGCTATGGTTGCCAAAGGAGCGGTTACTATGCGTGCAGAGGTGAATATGTCTGTGAAGATAATCCCTCGTCATGCACAATCATGTGAAAGCATCAAGAATGTCGATGCTTTAGTATGGCGTCGATATGATCAAATTAAACAATAGCACTACTCATGCTCATGTCATAACCTTGTCTAGCTAGCTCTAGTTGTCTATGTTGAAATGTTGGGGTCAGTTTTGGCTGCATTTTGGGTCTTCGATCTTTCATCGTTATTAAGATTTTATGTGATACAATAAGGTTGGTGATCATGCGGGAACAATCTTTTATTACAAGAGTTGTTAAGATTTTTAATAAATTAATATAAGGGATTTTAAAAGCTCCATAATCATTGCTATTTGTATAATATTGATTGTGCGTTTCAGCATCTCCTTTCCATTTGCTTTCTTTAATTTCTGACAGTAACTGGTCGATGGCTTTTCTTTGTAAACGTTATCAAGCTTCGTTGTCAGAAATTTAGGTCATGCATAATCCATCTGGATAATGGAATGTGGACTGTCATGATCCTATCATTGTCCTTGGCGATAAGAATTCTCCCTTGAATTTATCACAGAATCATGCATTGAATTGAGCAGTTCCCTTCCAATTTATAGATCATTCGGTCAATTCAGATATATCATAAAATTTATATTGTTTCTGTTAAAAAAAATTGGAAAGGATATTGTTTTGAATAATTTTTTTTTTAAATTCAAGTAATTTACCGAGTTAAGTCTCACCATCTAGGTTAATCATGCCAACATCCACTACAATTAATATATATATATAACTTAGTTCGAGTTAGATTCTATATCAACTATGATTATAGAATAAGATTTTTAAAGATATTTTTTGTATTTGTTGGTACAAATAATTCTACTAAAATATAAAACTATAATCAGATTTATTTACATTAAATATGATTATTATTATTTTTTGTATTTATGGGTACAAGTAAGTTTACTACAAATAATTCTCAATTTATTTAATTGAATGAATACATAATTTTTTTTTATATATAATCAGATTTTTTTACATTAAAAAATATAATTAAAAAACATGTTTATTCTCTTTTTTTTTTTTCTACTAGAAAGAATAATATTTGATCCAAAGCAAAGCAATATGTGTTGCTTGCAGCCCTGTTTTACCCTCTGGGCTTCTAGCCAGTCCTGGTATAGCCATGGAAGTGATGGACTAAATAATGTGCCCTGTAAAACATGGGCTATGCTCGAGACTAATGAAACCCAGCTTGTCATTCAGAAAGCATAGATAATGGACTCATGACATGTAGAGTAGAGGCACAAATTTCAAATTAGATTCATGTGATTATTATGTTCCCTTCTTATGAAATTTTGACGTAAATATTACTTTTAAAAATATTTTTTACTTCAAAATATATTAAAATAAAATATATAATTTTTATTTTTAAGATTTATTCTTGACACCAATATTTGAAAACAATAAAAAATATACATTGTTATTACTTATTTTTGGACCTCACGTGTTGGAGATGAGTTCGTGATTGTTGAAAAATTAACAAAAACAGAGAAAAAAAAAACGGAAAGAAATAAGAGAGAAGCAGGGATTGCTTTTCGGTCTTTCCTCCTTACAAATAAAATCTGCAAAACAAGGGAGAAAAGAGTATAGGAACTAGTAGATAGAGAGGGATGAAGCCGTAGAGGGAAAAAAAGAGACGAACGCAAACACAAAACAGAAGGAAAATGGCTGAAACAGATGAACACGGACAGATTAGCCATAACGCCTTTAACTTCGCTGCAGCTTCTTCATTTCCGCCTCCAGGTTTGTCATTTCCAGCATCTGCAAGAATCCTAGTGCATTTGTTTCTGTTTAAGTGAAATTTAATTCACTTGAACAGTGATCAGCCAAGGCATGCCTGAGGAAACTCAGGCATGCCTTTTTGCCTAACTAGATCATTGGTTTGGGCCAATGACCGGCTAGGCCTGCTGGTTTCAGCCTAGCCACATGGGTTGAGCTCGATCCAGCCCCAAAAAAATAATAATATCATTGGTTTGTGTGTGTGTAAAAAAATATTTTCTTGTATGTTGTATATGACCAATATCCAAGGTTGTTAAAATCGCGATTTTAACACGATACGAAAAGCCATTCACAAACTTGGATCATAAAATACATTAAAAAAAATCATGCTTCAAATAAAAATTCATACATAGTTCAAGCACCTTAAAAAACATGCTTCAAATAAAAATTCATATATAGTTCAATCATCTTGAAATACATGATTCAAATAAAATTTGAGAGTCAATTAGTCATAAATTGAATAATTAATAACTTTGAGAATTTAATTAAAATTTGGATTAGTTTAATTAATAAAATCATGAGCTTAATTAAGGAATTGATGTGTTCGAGGACTTAATTAAACTTTGATTTAATTAATTAAAAGAATTGGGGTTCAATTAAAGAAACACCAAAGAGCAAGAACAAGAACAAGGAGAAAAACCCAGTATAAAAGAGCGGTTGTGAAGCCGAAGAGCATTAAAGAGGCATCAACTACAATTGATCAGGATTTTCCTTCTAACTCCTCCACGAGCTGCGATGACTGTTCAAGGATCGATGGCTTGGATTTCGAGGGTGTTGATATCTCCACGAGTGCATGCTCTACTCCAAAAGCTGAGAGATTTCGGATACCAGAGATTCAGACATGCCCACCAGCATCGAGGAAGCAAAGGATGATATCGATTTGCTCTTTGCAAAGGAGACCAATTGCTTTCTTTGCTCCTCCAGAAAAAAAAAAAAAATTAATAAGTTTTTTTTTATCTAATTTTTTCATGATATAACTAAACACTAAAAAATATTTATTAATTTATTTTTTATTACACTATCAAATATCAAAAAATAATTCCAACATTTTATATGAAGCCATGTAAAGCTCTCTTAATCTGGAGATAGATTATCATTGGTAGACTTTATTTGACTCCTTTCTTTTCTATCCTCCTTTACACATTAATTAATTGGTGGGGATGACAGGAGAAGAATGCTACCATGGGATAGGTTAGCGAGCTGTCAATGAAAATGGAAGGAAGCGATGGAAATTTTGAAGGGGTTATAGAAATCTCCATTGACTTGTACAGGAGTAATAGTTGTTAATTATACCCTGATTCATGAATTTTGTGAATTAAAAGCTAATCCGAGTTAAGTTTCAAGTCGAAAAAAAAAAATGATATGACTAAATTCAATTAATCAAATTAAATTTTTAATTATTTAATTTACTCGATCAATTTCTATCCAAACTTGATCGGGTTATCACCATTATTTTAAATAATAAAATGACACGTTTTAATAATAAAAAAATCAGCCACAATTAACTTGATTATTTAATTTGTACTTAGTTTTTATATAAAAAAATAATATATATTTTTTCTTTTAATAGGTGCAACTGTGTATAAATTATTTTTTAAAATTTTATTTAATTATTTGTGTACCTATGTCAATTTTTATTATCGTTTGATTAAATAGAATATTAAGTTTAATAAATAAAATTATTAAAAACAATCAGGTACATAGTTCATATTATTAGATTAAATATTTTGATCTATATTTATTTTTTGATTTCTCAAGTTTAGTCCTTTATTATTGTTAACGATTTATTTTTTTATTTATTAGTACAAATAATTTTAAATTTATTTAATTAAATATATATACATAAGTTTTTTTATATAATAAGAATTTTTAACATTAAAAAATATAATGAAAGAACTTGATTATTTATTTATTTATTTTTATTAGAAAGAATAATATCTAACCCACAACAAATCACTTTCACGATAGCCGCGGGTATAAACTGCATAAGGTGTTGCTTGCAGCCCTGTTTTGCCTGTAGTCGTGCAGAAAACATAGACAATGGATTTCAAATTTGATTGGTGTGATTATTACATCACATCCTTCTAAAATTTGGCTGATAGCGATTGACAGCTAGCCAGCCCTTTAATCTTTTGCAGCACCTTTTATTTATCATCGTCGCTTAACCACTTCTGTCTCTTTCTCCTTTTCAAATCAATATAAATGCTCAAGAGGATGTTATATATATATATTCTTAAAAACTTATATTAAAAAATATATATATATTTTTTTTTTTAATATCAAAACATCAAAATATTAAAATAAATTAAAAATATTAAATTAATATCTTTCTTACTTAAACACAATTAAAAATATATTTAAAAGGAACAAACATTAAAAAAAATCACATTTATATATTAAAAATGTTGTTCCATAGGAATTCAAACCCAATGAATGATGACTATAACATAACAGCGAAGGGTAAGGAATTATGATGGTTTAAAAACGTTATAGAAATTGTGTTTTAAAAAAAAAATTATTTTTTTATATTTTTAGTTTGTTTTGATATTGTACTGATGTAAAAATAATTTTTTTAAAATATTATTTTGATATATTTACAAGTAAAAAACACTTTAAATCACAATCGCTACCATACTTCTAAACACCTCATTAATATTTTATAAAACACTTGGGACACATGCCATGTGCTGGGGTTTTTTCTAAACATCCTTATTTTCTATAGATTTTTTTTCCATGGTATATATATATATATATTAAGAATCATTTTATACATAGAATGATTTTTTATTTTGAATAATTTTAAGAAAGAATCCTTTATATTAACCTAACACATTAAGAAAAATAATATTTTTTTCTTACTGTACGAGGTTAACCTTTGAATTGATTAACAAAATAGAAGGTGAGATGTGCACATCAAAACCATCTATTGCTGATGAAAGATTGTTGGGTCAGCAGCTCCGATCACTACTAAAAAATATAGTGATTAGCAACGGACTATTCCGTTGCAAAAACTATTAAAATCCGTTGCTAAAGTAATTTAGCAACGGAATCAGCAACGGCACAAATCTGATGCAGATTTATCGTTGCTGATTTGTTTGCAACGGATAAATCCGTTGCTGATTCTGCAGCAACGGAAAATCCGTTGCTTACAAATAGCAACGGATTATCCGTTGCAAAACTAGCAACGGATTATCCGTTGCTGATGCCTGCATCAGATACAATCACCAACGGAGAATCCGTTGGTGATTGTATTATTAAATTTTTATTAAATTACGTTTTATTTATTTATTAAAATGGTTTTTAATTAATTAATTTATTTATGGATATTTTAAAAGTTGCAGAATATATATAACCAGCATAAATTAATATTAACAATAATTATATAATTAATAAAAAATAGAATAAAAATAATATTCATATTATAAAAATTTAGTTAAACATGCATTAATACAATTAAGTTCAAATACAAAAAAAAAACAACAAAAGATACAATCATGGTGCTGGTTGCGAAGACGAACCATGATATTGTGGATCGTCACAAGATTGATCAGGATATAAAGGTCGAGGTATAGGTCGATAAATTGGTTGAGATGTGGGACCCATAAGTGTCATTATCTAAGGAGCCATATGTGGCGGTATTGATGGAGTCAAAGGTGGTGGCATACCTTGATCAATATTTGATGTCCCGCCATGATATCCAAAATTGTTCACAAGATAATCTTTCATGGAATCTATCTGCCGTTTCATTTCAAAAATCACATCATCTTTTTTCCTTATCTCCTCTTGCAATGCTCGATATGATGAACTGGGATATGATGACTCCACCGAGTAGGAATGTGATGAAGAGCTTGTACTAACTATAGATTTTGGCATACGAGGTGCACCATATACCCTACCCTTTGTAACTCCTCCTGAAGCGACACACCAAGCTGCTCCATCAAATGAAGGATGATTTTCCCGATCAGTTCCATACTTTGAAATCATCTCCATTTTATAATTTTCCTACAAATAAAATACATGCAACAATAAATTAATTTGAATGTTAAATAATACTTGAGTTATATTAAAAAATAATCAAATAAAAATACATACAACCACTTTTTTTGACTTGTTGTCGACAAAGCTACCAGTCTGCTTAGTACTTTGATGCAAAGCTGAAAAGACATCATCCTATGGAGGTTCTTTTCCACCAGCTTCCTCTTGCTTTCAAGATTAATAAATATTATAAAAGATAAGTATACAAATTTTAATTCATTATCTTAAGCATAAAAAAAAATATCCTTACCATGTTAGCTCGATATGAAGCAAATGACACTGTTCCTCCAGAATGAGTGCTTATTTTGCCATATGTTTGGGATAATCGATTTCTCCTGGCAGATTCAGACCTCCTTTGAAATACAAGGGTGGACCAAACATCTTTGATCATTTGATTCCAATCATCATTGTTTATCCAGGCAGGACCTTTATCAAGGCAATCTAGAATATTTGTCGTGTTTTCTTTTGACATGGCATTCTTGCGAGCTCGTGTCAATTGTTGATTCAAAGCTATTCTAGCCTTATCTTCCCAAATATTACGAACAATTGACTCATCTTCCTCAGGAAAGGAATATTTTTTCTACCAAATAATATATATCAAGTAAAAAGAGTGCATAAAATTTCAAATTATATAAATAATTAATCATATTGTGTTATCTTGTTCATAATTTGCAAGATAATGTGATAACTAAAGAAATTAAATGATATTAAAGAGTAAACAAGAAATAAAAACAAATTATAACACAAATCAGTCATAGCTATTCAGTTGATAATTTTCATAATGCTACATTAAAGCGATCAAAATTAAAAAGAATATTATGGCAATTAGTGTTGGTTCTTACCTTAAACTCTCTAAAAAGTTCATCCCTGCACATTGAATCTACTTTTTCCCAAGAATGCCATGCTCCCTTAAAATTGGACCTCAAAATATCTCCAATTACACGTCCACATGATGCGTTATTGAACCTGAAAATACATAATAACAAACTTATATTAAACAAATAATTATACAATAATAAGTAATTTTTTTCATACCTAAAAATATAAACTTAATCAGTTAGTTATTAAAAAGTTGAACTTACTCTGTTGTTCCATACAAACAAAGCTCTTTTTTTCTTGTTATTGGATCCATTGGCGTGTCAAAACCCTTCCTTTTAACAATTTGATCATAATTATATGGAGAAGATGTTGAACCGTGATATGATGGAACACCATCTTGATCCTCATCACATACACCTCTCACATTACTACCGTCTACCTCTTCTTCATCTCTAATGTTCACATCATCATCATCACCAACTCTCCCATGACTCTCATATAAATTATGTCCTCCATAACCAAGTTGGTTATCTCGAGAGAAACCTCCTTGAGTTTGAAGCAAATCCTGAAAACGAAATCCCTCACAATATTGATATCCATCAACCCTCCCATAATCATGTTGAGGAGGATATGTACTCCCCAAAGTAGGTATATAATACTCATTTGTGTTCTGATACACAGGTTGATGAACTGTGGATCCTTTGTTATTATGCCTTGATGTAGTTTGAAATGATTTGGATGAAGTGGACCTGTCACTCCTTGATGTGGACCTGTCACTCCTAGAATCTAATATGGATCCTCGTCGAGGCATGCTAAAAACCAGAAAAAATATATACATTATCATATGAATATATACAACATAACAATAATAGCCATCACTCCGAAGCATTCATTAAGCATTGTAAATAATGCTTAATTAACACAAACAATATGTAAATATGTAAATAACATCAGAATATGTAAATAATCCAATATGTAAATATTACTGCATTCCTTGCAATGCAAAAATCAGCTATGAAGTTTAAATTGTAATAAGCCAATTAACACAAACAATAAAAAAAAAACATTCTAAATAATTAATTAAGCAATAATCAAAATTTATGAGTATGCTTACCTTAATGTCTGGTCCTATAAATCAAAACAATTAGTAGGAAAAACCCTTTCTTTCACGCTTCAGCACCTATAAGCAAGAAAACGAATCACAAAATAAAATATAACATCAGAATCACAATTTAAAGATTGATACTTGAAAGGTTATAAATGGTTTCAAAGGTCAATGAAAATGATTTATGTAATGTGATGCATAACACACACTTGAATAAAATAATAATAAAAAAAACATTGAAAGCCTAAATATTGTCAAATAATATGAAATCATCCATACATATAATAAAGATAATTCATTACATATACTACGAAATATAATTAACTTGTGCTACTCATTATTATCATCACTCCTAACCATCACCACCATAACAATCATCCTTATCATCATCATCTTCTTCTTCTTCTTCTTCTTCTTCTTCAGCATCACCATCACCATCTTCTTCTTCTTCTTCTTCTTCTGCTTCAACATCTTTGTTTCCCCAATTTATGTCAAGTTGAATCAATTCATGTTGCCCGATTTCTTCATAATAAGATGATTCAACAAGTATATTTGGATCATCAAGTGTTTGAGTAGGAAGGACAAGAGATGGTTGAGAAATCTCATCTGATTGATCGACATCAAATGATCTCACATTGTTTGCATCTTCAATAAATTCACCCATATCAACATTATAACGACTTCTAGCAGTTGTCTTAATAACCGTCCACCATTCAGATGATTTATTACCAGGTGGATATGTATAGTAGACTTGTTGACATTGTTGTGCTAACACAAAATCTTCATTTCCGTGTAGTCGAGATGTATGCTTGATTTCAACCAAACCATTCGAAGGATGCACTCTAATCCCTCGTCTTGTATCATACCAATTACATTTAAACATAAATAACTTGCACTTACTCCCCAAGTATTTTAGCCGAACAACTTTTTTAAGCATTCCATAATAATCACATTCATCATCATCATAACAACTTCCTTTCACACAAACTCCACTATTCATTGTCTTTTTAAAACGACCATAACCTTGAGTATGAAATTTAAAACCATTGACATAATACCCATTATAACATTTCACTGAAGTTGAAGGGCCCATAGCAAGTCCAAAGAGCTGATTTTCAATTCCGTTAGATTGGTATTCCACCTAGCATAATAGTTAACTCCATAAGAAATAATAATTTAAAAGCCCCTAATAATATTTTTAAAGTAGCTAATTGACATAAAATATAAATTGATTTTATTAAAATACTTACATTATTTTTTAACCAATTTGGAAAGATCGTTTCGCATAATTTTTCAATTTCACCATCACTCGCATGTGGTTGTTGTGACTTTAGCTCTTGTCGACATTGTCTAAAATTTTAAAATGTTAAAGTTAATAAAAAATTATTATAAATTTAGTACAAAATAATATTTCATACTTACTCTAAATAAGGCTTCAGTTCTTGACAATTGAATATCACATAGTTATGCGCAATTTGCATTTCAGCATGTGACAACTGCCTTTTATAAAATCTTTTGGATAATTTTTTCCCTGGATAGGAAAAAATAGAGAGACATCCATCTACACTTCTAAGGCCACCATCATCATTCCGTGGAACTCGATTCCAAATTGTTTGCACGTCATCACCAAAATAATGAGATGCAAATTTGGTAATTTCATCAATCAAGTATGCTTCACATATGGAACCCTCAACTTTAGCTTTATTGGTCACTTTCTTCTTTAAATAAAACATATACCTATATCATTTATGTCAATTAGTTTATGTTTTAAAAATCAAAAGTTAATAAAATTAACATAGTATGAAAACATACCGTTCAAATGGATACATCCATCGATATTGAACTGGTCCACCAACTTTTGCCTCGTAAGGTAGATGTATCGTCAAGTGTTCCATGGAGTCAAAGAATGATGGAGGAAAAATCCTTTCAAGTTTGCAAATTATTTCAATTATATTCATCTGCATTAACTCCATGTGCTGGGCATTTAAATTTGTTGAACAAATATCTCGAAAAAATACGGACAATTCAGTTAATGCCTCCCACAGTGGCCTAGGTAAGTAAGGTCGGAAAGCGGTTGGAAGAAGTCTTTGAATGAAGACATGCAATCATGGCTCTTCATCCCCGAAACCTTACATTGTGCCTCTTTCACACATCTTAAAATGCTTGAAGCATAACCATCAGGAAATGATAATTCCTTCATCCATGACAAGACTTCTTGTTGTTGTTTCTTGTGTAGACAATAAGTGCCTTTAGGTTTGTAAACCCGACCACTCATATCTTGTTGCAAATGCAAATTTGGCTTCTGACAATACAATTAAATATCCAACCTAGCCTTTAAATTGTCCTTGCTTCTATTCGGACAACCCATAACTGTATAAAAAATATTGTCAAAAACATTTTTCTCAACATGCATGACATCAAGATTATGACGAATCAAATTTGTATGCCAATATGGAAGCTCCTAGAAAATGCTCTTTTTCACCCAATTGTGCTTAACACCAAAGCCAGGAATTTTATCATTATATGATGACCCTCCATTATGTCCCTCGGTATACTTCAACACTTCGTTCAACATTTCCAAACCAGATGGACGAGGTAAAGGAGGGAGCCTTTCAATTACTCCTTTCAAAAACTTATCAGATTGAAATCTATATGGGTGGTTCATGGGTAGGAATCGTCGATGACAATCAAACAATGTAGTTTTCCCTTCATTTTTTAATCTAAAAGCCTTGCTATGCTCCATACAATAAGGACAAGACAGATTTCCATGAGTACTCCACCCCGATAACATGCCATATGCTGGAAAGTCACTAATGATCCACATTAAAGCTGCCCTTAATTGAAAATTTTCCTTTCTATATACATCATATGTTTCAACACCAACATACCACAAATTCTTTAACTCATCAATCAAAGGTCTTAGGAAAACATCAAGCTTTTTACCCGGATTCTTTGGCCCAGGAATCATCATTATCAAAAACATGAATGGTCTAGTCATGCACTTCCACGGAGGCAAATTATAAACAGTCACAATTACTGGCCAACAAGAGTATGTATTTGAAGACATGTCAAATGGACAAAACCCATCAGTGCACAACCCTAACCGAATATTTCTCGGATCTGATGCAAAGCTTAAGTGGACACGATTAAACTCCTTCCATGCCTCCCCATCAGATGGGTGCACCATAACCCCATTATCAGAATTATGAAAATGATGCCATGTCATATCTTTGGCATGATATGGAGACATGAACAGTCTCTGAAGCCTTGGTGTCAAGGGAAAGTATCGGAGTTGCTTCTCCGCCTTATTGGAACCTTTACTAGTTGGATTTCTAGGTTTGTATCGTGAACTTCCACAAAAATCACAATTTATTTTCATTGCATCTGCCCCATAGTACAACATACAGTAATTAGGACACACATCATATTTCTCATAACCAAGTCCAAGTGGCCGCATAAATTTCTTGGCATCATAAAAATTTGAAACCAAATTTTCATCATTAGGCATGCAACTTTTTGTAAAGTCAATAAAATTATTGAAGGCATTCTGAGTCAAATTTAAAGTTGACTTCATATTAAGCAATTGTACACAAGCAGATAATTTGGATTGCTTGGTACATCCATCCCACAACGGCTCCTCTACAGCTTTCAAAAGCTTAAAAAATTTAGTTGCCTCCGGGTTTGGAATTTCCCAAGCTACCACATGACTAGACACATTATCATTGTAGAATGCATCACCAACCCCCATTGCATCCATAACCAGATTTCTATATGGATTCTCTAGACAAACATCATTCACAACATGACTCATTCCAATCGATGAAGGTCCAGCCAATATTGGTTCTGCGACATAAGGCTCCCCATGTACAATTCAATTTTCATAACAAGGTAAAAAACCTTTTGTCAATAGATGTTTACAAACATCATCTTCCTTTAAAAACTATCTTGAATCAATCTTCAAGCCAACCACGAAAAACATTCAAGTTGGGGTTCCAATTAGCTTCCCGGTGGACACAGTTAGTAAGCAACATGTTTCGCAGGACGTCTAAAGACTGGCTATGGTATTATCGCAATGCAAATTTTGTTAATTAATTGATAATATATTTTTCATTCCATAAAACCTTATGAATAAACTCATATAACTTATAAGATTTTACGCAGGGAGACCATCCTCTGTGATTAAACAGTAAGGTCGAGAAGGTTGGTGAGATGTATAATAACCATTGTTGTAGGGCCACGGATGTAGTTACAATTATTGCAAATAAAAACAAAAGGTTCCATTTTCCATGGTGCCGGTGCCGGTGCCGGTGCCGGTGCGTGCACCTCCGTTTCTTTCACTTTCAATTGCTTTCGTGATCGTTTGATTGCTTATGTGGTGTAAACATGATCATGCTTATTTCCTGGAAAATAATGGTGCAAGCTCAGCCATGCCTCATGATCCATACGAGATAATGAAATTTGGATTATTATAAATTCTATAAATTATATTTTATAATGATAAATAAATACAGAAAAATTTTAAAAATAATTTTTTAGAAAACAACAATAGACATAGTTTTGTATGAAGCCATGTAAAGCTCTCTTAATTTGGAGATAGATTATCGTCTAGATGACGCACGCCTTAACTTGTTTAGTCAATGTTGATGGCTTGTTTCGTCGACAAATACGGGGAGGCTTTACTACCTCCTCTTTGTTTTCTATGCTCTCTTATCCTTTGCAAAGTCCTCGGATTTTGTCCTTTTGGATATTTTCTTCCAAAGTGTTAAAGCTTCGACAATGGTGGTTTTTTTATGATACTTTTTTTAAATATATGGAAGTAATAATTTTTAAAATATATATATATATATATATATATATATTTAACAACAAACATAAAAAAAATACATTGTTGAAATATATTAGAATAACTTTTTTTATTTTTTATGATTTATTTTTTAATCTTACATATCAAAATAATTTAAAAATATATAAAATAAAATTTTAATTTTTTTTAAAAATAAAATTCAATGCAATTTCAAACCTTAAGAGGTATAGCTCAACTGGTTATGCTTTGATTTTATTGTTTTTAGATTATTAGTTCGAGTCCCATAAACTTCAAGATCATTAAAGATTTTTTTTATTATTAATTTTAAAATTTATAAAATTAATTGAGATATATATAAATTTAAATGATATTAATAAAAAAAAGAAAAAAAAAATTGGTGGACGCAACTTCTGGACCCACAATTTGTTAACTTTCTTCTCGATGTCCACGCATAGGGATGAGGAGATAGCCATCCCTAATGTATCATTAGAGAACGTGAATCATTGGCTTTCTTTCTCATTTTCATATCTTTATAAATATATAGATGTTTGTCGTTTAGGGTGATGATAGGAATTGGTAATATTTTAATAGTTATTTTATAAGATTTATTTTTTAGAAAAATATAAATAAAAAAGAGAATAATAAAAATATCTCAACTTATTATTTCCTTTGTATTATCTTTTTTTTTTTAAAAGTAAATCAACTAATTACTTTGCCCTATAAATTCAAGTTTTGAAACAGAGGAGTTCGTTAGAATCAGGACACTTAAAATTATGTGTTAGTGTAGGGCGGAGGATGAAAATAAGAATATAAAATAAAAAGTTTTTTGTAATAATTTTAAAATAAATTTATATACTTTTAAAATAATAAATACAATGATCCAAGTTTTCTATGCCTCCTCAATGTATTTTTATTATCTTTACTCTTTTATTTTTATCAGGAAACAACGATCAAACACCGACTAAATTCCTTTAAACATGAGACATGGAAATATTAATTGAAGATTTTTAATTTTATGTGGGGAATTTTTTGGGGACACGTGTACGGTTGTCATGGGGGTTGCATGGCTCATTTATTGACTTGACTAAACAAATGCACCGTCGGATGCACTGCAAGTCTGCAACCTTCGACATGATTAACAAAATTGAAGGTGAGATGTGTCCCTCAAGGCCAGCACATGCATGTGCAGGTTTCTAGGGTCAGCAATAAAAAATGGAACGACAATATGACGTCAGGCTCCACACCTAATCCCACGTATTCTCTTCTTATTGGCCTCTAGATGCACGGTATTTAAACCAAGGTCTCACACTTCTACAGTTCTACCACTCAAGCTGTGACTTGTGATCACTCTTCATAAGCCTCCTTTCTGGCATCTCAATCTCCCTCTCGCCCTCCGGTCTGTTCCTCACCCTGCCCACAATTCTATAATCTCATCAGGTCCATATCAAAGCTTAGACAAAAGTACAAAACCATGGCTGAAAAGGTATGTGCATGGATGGATGTGGGGATTATGATATATTTCCTTTTTCTTCTTTTCTTGGTTTAGATTTGTCTTTTATTTAGCCCATTCATTTGGGTTTTCCTTCTTTTTATGTGGTGGTCCTTGTTTTTGGCCCTATGGACCTCATCTTCTTGTTCATTCTCTTTACTGATCAATATCCTTCCATATCAGAAAGTGTTCCGGTCCTTTCAATATTCTTAATGGCTTAGAAATTATGTCCTTGTTTTTATGTGCTCCTTTTGCAGAAAGTCACAACAATGGTGATCAAGGTTGACCTTGAATGTGAGAAATGCCACAAGAAAATCAAGAAAGTACTGTGTAGAATCCCTCGTGAGTGCCTCTTTCTCCATGTACTATAACTTAGTTTGAGCTGTTTTAAGATGAAAGGAAAGTGGCTAAGTTGTTTTTGTGGATTGTGAACAAGAGAAATTCAGAACCAGATATATGACAAGAAGGCAGGCACAGTGACCATCACTGTGGTATGTTGCAGTCCTGAAAAGATCAAGGAAAAGATAATCTATAAGGGAGGTGAAGCTGTCAAGAGCATTGAGATCAAGGTTCCAGAGAAACCCAAACCAGCACCAGAGGAACCCAAACCAGCACCAAAGGAACCCAAATCAGCACCAGCGCCGCCCAGACCACCGCCGCCCAAACCAAGCAAACAACCGGACGAGCCTCCAGAACCAGTTGATGGCAATGACAAGCCCACAGGACCACGCAAGCTTATTGTTGAACCAGTCCACCCAATGACATGTTGTGCTGAATGCTACCGAGGGATTAGTGGAGGACCATGTTATCATGACTATGGCAGGCCAGCACCCCCATGTTATGAAGCTTACGGACGGCCAGTGTATGATAGTTGGTCTGGCGGCGGCGGCGGCTATGGTTGCCAAAGAAGCGGTTACTATGCGTGCAGAGGTGAATATGTCTGTGAAGATAATCCTTCGTCATGCACAATCATGTGAAAGCATCAAGAATGTCGATGCTTTAAGCCGATCTCCACCAAAAATCACTGGATTTGGACATTAGTATTGTGTCGAGATGATCAAATTAAACAATAGCACTACTCATGCTCATGTCATAACCTTGTCTAGCTAGTTCTAGTTGTCTATGTTGAAATGTTGGGGTCAGTTTTGGCTGCATTTTGGATCTTCTTTCATCGTTATTAAGATTTTATGTGATACAATAAGGTTGGTGATCATGTGGGAACAATCTTTTATTACAAGAGTTGTTAAGATTTTTAATATATTAATATAAGGGATTTTAAAAGCTCCATAATCATTGCTATTTGTATATTGATGGTGCGTCTCGGCATCTCCTTTCCATTCACTTTCCATTTGCTTTCTTAAATTTCTGACAGTAACTGGTCGATGGCTTTTGTTTGTAAACGTTATCAAGCTTCGCTGTCAGAAAGTTAGGTGATGCATGATCCATTTAGATAATGGAATGTGGACTGTCATGATCCTATCATTGTTCTTGGCGATATATAAGAATTCTCCCTTGAATTTATCACAGAATCATTGAATTGAGCAGTTCCCTTCCTTCTCGTGATTTGCTGACATGGGATTATGTAAAGTTGTCGACTACGAAATATGAGTTGCTCTCTAAACACTATATTATTGATTAAAAGAGTGAAATTCTTGTGCAATTCACAATAAAAATTAAGGGATTCCTATTCTCTCACGTTTTAAATAAATGTTTAATGGGTTAGAAAATTTATCATGTAAATTCAAAGATCACCGGATCAATCCATATATATATATATATATATATATATGATAAAATGATAATGTTTTGGTTAAAAAACATCTATAAAAATATTATTTTAAATAAAATTTTAAAAAATCCAAGTAATCTATCAAGTTAGTCTTATCATCTAGGTTTATCAAGCCAACATCCACTCTAATAATATAAAACCTGGTTCGAGCTAAATTCTAGATCAACTATATATGGTTATATAATCACATTCTTAACGATTTGTTTTGTATTTATTGGTATAAAAATTTTCAATTTATTTAATTGGATGAATAAATATAATAAAAAAAACATATTTATTAATATTTCTACTAGAAAGAATAATATTTGACCCGCAGAAAGCAATATGTGTTGCTTGCAGCCCTGTTTTAGCCTCTGGGCTTCTTAGCCAGTCCTTGTATAGATGGGCTAATTAATATGCCCTTTAAAACACAGGCTAAGCTCAGTGTTAATGAAACCCAGCAGAAAACATAGATAATGGACTGGTCCATGGCTTTCCTTGGATTCTCTACTTTCATGACGAGGCAACAATTTCAAATTAGATTCATGTGATTCCTCTCAACAATTCTGGAAAGCAATAATGATTTTGCTGGGATTTTTTTTGAAGTTTTTTATAAAATTAAAAATTAAAAATAATTATTTTTTAAAAAATGCAGCTGAACGCAATTTCAAACGGTTAGTTAAACCTGCCTCAGCTTTCAAAGTTGGAAATCATGGACGCAACTTCCGGGCCCACAATTTGCTAACTTTCTTCTTTATGTCCACACATAGGGATAAGATAAAACGATGAGCTACTTGTTTTACGAGCTTATTTGGTAGTGTGGTTGTGGTTGTTTTTTAAATAGTTTTTCGTGTCAAAATATATGTCAATGATATTTTTTGATTTTTTAAAAATCATTTTTGACATCAGCACATCAAAATGATTTGAAAACACTAAAAACATATTAATTTGAAGTTAATAAAAAAATAAAAAATTTTCAAATTTTTTCAAAAACGTTTTTGAAACACAAAAATAAATTCTAATTTCTCATTTTTCATTTTCATGGTAAAATAATAAATACAATTTCTTTTTTTCAGGAAACAACAATCAAACGCCGGCTAAATTCTTTTACACATGAAGATTTTTAATTTTTTATGAGGAATTTTTGGGGGACACGTGTACGGTTGTCATGGGGGTTGCATGGCTCATTTATTGACATGACTAAACTAAGGCACCGTAGGATGCACTGCAACCTTCGAAATGATTAAAACAATTGAAGGTGAGATGTGTCCATCAAAGCCAGCACATGCATGTGCATGATTGGAGGGTCAGCAATTAAAAATGAAACGACAATATTACGTCAAGCTCAATACCCAATCCCATGTGTTCTCTTCTTATTGGCCTCTAGATGCACGGTATTTATACTATGTCCTCACACTTCTACTACTTAAGCTGTGATCAATCTTCATTTTATAAGCCTCTTTTTTGTATCACAATCTCCCTCTCACCCTCTGGTCCGTTCCTTCACTCTGCTCTCAATTCTATCATCTCATCAGGTGCAGATCAAAGCTCGGACAAAACCATGGCTGAAAAGGTATGAGCATGGATGGATGTGGGGATTTTGATATATTTCCTCCTTCTTTTCTTGGTTTCGATTTATCTTTTATTTAGCCCATTCATGTGGGTTTTTCTTCTTTTTATGTGGCGTGGTCATTGTTTTTGGCCCTATGGACCTCATCTTCTTTTTAATTTTCTTTACTGATCAATATCCTTCCATGTCAGAAAGTGTTCCGGTCCTTTCAATATTCTTCCTGGCTTAGAAATTATGTCCTTGTGTTTAATTATGTGCTCATATTGCAGAAAGTCACAATAATGGTGATCAAGGTTGACCTTGAATGTGAGAAATGCCACAAGAAAATCAAGAAAGTACTGTGTAGGATCCCTCGTGAGTGCCTCTTTCTCCATTTACTATAACTTAGTTTGAGCTGTTTTAAGATGAAAGGAAAGTGGCTAAGTTGTTTTTGTGGATTGGGAACAAGAGAAATTCAGAGCCAGATATATGACACGAAGGCAGGCACAGTGACCATCACTGTGGTATGTTGCAGTCCTGAAAAGATCAAGGAAAAGATAATCTGTAAGGGAGGTGAAGCTGTCAAGAGCATTGAGATCAAGGTTCCAGAGAAACCCAAAGCAGCACCAGAGAAGCCGAAAGAACCTGAGAAGCCTAAGCAACCAGAGAAGCCGAAAGAACCTGAGAAGCCTAAGCAACCAGAGAAGCCGAAAGAACCGGAGAAGCCGAAAGAACCTGAGAAGCCCAAGCAACCAGAGAAGCCGAAAGAACCGGAGAAACCCAAAGAACCAGAGAAGGCCAAAGAACCGGAGAAGCCTAAAGCGCTTCTTGTTGAACCACCAAAACCCAAAGAACCGGCCCCAAACCCAGCTCCAAACCCGGCACCACCACCACCTAAAGCTCCGGAACCAGTCCACCCAAGGACATGTTGTGCTGAATGCTACCATGGGATTAGTGGGGGCCCATGTTATCATGACTATGGTGGGCCAGCACCCCCAAGTTATGAAGCTTATGGAAGGCCAGTGTATGATAATTGGGGCGGCGGCGGCGGCGGCGGTTGCCAAAGAAGCGGTTACTATGTGTGCAGATGTGAATATGTCTGTGAAGATAATCCCTCGTCATGCTCAATCATGTGAAAGCATCCAGAATGTCGATATTGCCTTAAGCCGATTTCCACCAAAAATCACTGGATTTGGACAGTAGTATGGTGTCGATATGATCAAATCAAACAATAGCATTACTCATGCTCATGTCATAACCTTGTCTAGCTACTCAGTTTTGGCTGCATATTGGGTCTTCTTCCTTCGTTATAGAGATTTTATGTGATACAATAAGGTTGGTGATGTGGGAACAATATTTTATTACAGGTTTACAAGAGATGTTAAGATTTTTAATAAATTAATAAAAGGGATTTTAAAGCTTCCATAATAATCATTGCTATTTGTATATATAGTGATGGTGCATCCCAGCATCTCCTTTCCATTCACTTTCCATTTCCATTTGCTTTCTTTAATTTCTGACAGTAACTGATCGATGGTTTTTGTTTGTGAGCTTCGCTGTCAGAAATTTGGTCATGCATGATCCATCTAGATAATGGAATGTGGACTGTCGTGATTCCATCATTGTACTTGGCGATAAGAATTCTACCATGAATGAGCAGTTCCCTTCCTTAATTCTCTTGATTTGTTGATATGAGATTTATGTAAGGTTGCCGACTACGAAATTTATATGAGTTGCTCTCTAAACACTTACATTATTGAAAATATATTAAAATAAAATATATAATTTTTATTTTTCAAAATTCATTCTTATACCAGTATATCAAAACAATCAATATATATATATATATATATATAAAATTAAGATTTTTAAAAAATACAGTTGACCGTAATTTCAAACGATTAGTTAAACCTGCCTCCGCTTTCAAAGTTGGCACTCATGGACGCAACTTCTGGGCCCACAATTTGTTATCTTTCTTCTTTATGTCAACACGTAGGGATGAGGGGATAGCCATCCCTAATTTCTTAACGACTTGGGTTTCTAATTTCTGGTTTTCATATCATTATAATTATACAGATTTTTGTCGTTTAGATTATATGAAGTATTCCATGGTGATGATAGGAATTAGTAATAATTTATTAATTATTTTATAAGATGTACTTTTTGAAAAAAATATAAATACAAGAGAGAGTAATACAAATATCTCAACATATTAATTATTTTTTTCTTATTATCGTTAAAATTATGTGTTGTTAGTGTAGAACGGAGGATAAAAATAAATTGTTTTTGTAATAATTTTTTAAAAAATTATATACTTTCAAAATAATAAATATAATAATTCAAGTTTTCTATGTTTTTATCAGGAAACAACAATCAAACACCGGCTAAATTCTTTTAACATGAGATATGGAAATATTAATTGAAGATTTTTATTTTTTTATGGGGAATTTTTTGGGACACGTGTAAGGTTGTCATGGGGTTTGCATGGCTCGTTTATGACATGACTATACTTATGCACCGTAGGATGCACTACAACCTTCGAAATGATTAACAAAATTGAAGGTGAGACGTGTCCATAAAAGCCAGCACATGCACATGCAGGTTTGGAGGGTCAGCAATAAAAAATAAAACGACAATATGACGTCAAGCTCAACACCCAACCCCACGTGTTCTCTTCTTATTGGCCTCTAGATGCACGGTATTTAAAACATGGTCTCACACTTCTACTACTTAAGTTGTGATCAATCTTAATTTTATAAGCGTCTTTTTTGTGTCTCAAATCTCCCTCTCACCCTCTGGTCGGTTCCTTCACTCTGCTCTCAATTCTATCATCTTATCAGGTTCAGATCAAAGCTTAGACAAAACCATGGCTGAAAAGGTATGTGCATGGATGGATGTGGAGATTTTGATATATTTTCCTTCTTCTCTTGGTTTAGATTTATCTTTTATTAATTAGCCCATTCATCTGGGTTATTGTCTTTGGCCCTATGGAGTATGGACCTCATCTTCTTGTTCATCATCTTTACTGATCAATATCCTTCCATGTCAGAAAGTGTTCCGGTCCTTTCAATGTTCTTCTTGGCTTAGAATGTCCTTGTTTTTATGTGCTCCTATTGCAGAAAGTCACAATAATGGTGATCAAGGTTGACCTTGAATGTGAGAAATGCCACAAGAAAATCAAGAAAGTACTGTGTAGAATCCCTCGTGAGTGCCTCTTTCTCCATTTATCATAACTTAGTTTGAGCTGTTTTAAGATGAAAGGAAAGTGGCTAAGTTGTTTTTGTGGATTGTGAACAAGAGAAATTCAGAACCAGATATATGACAAGAAGGCAGGCACAGTGACCATCACTGTGGTATGTTGCAGTCCTGAAAAGATCAAGGAAAAGATAATCTGTAAGGGAGGTGAAGCTGTCCAGTGCATTGAGATCAAGGTTCCAGAGAAACCCAAAGAACCACCAGCTAAACCTAAAGAACCGGAGAAGCCAAAAGAACCTGAAAACCCTAAGCAACCGGAGAATCCCAAAGAACAGGAGAAGCCCAAAGAACCAGAGAAACCCAAAGAACCGGAGAAACCCAAAGAACCGGCAAAACCAGTCCACCCAAGGACATGTTGTGCTGAATGCTACCATGGGATTAGTGGAGGCCCATGTTATCATGACTATAGGAGGCCAGCACCCGCCCCAATCCCAGCTCCAAACCCGGCACCACCACCACCTAAAGCTCCGGAACCAGTCCACCCAAGGACATGTTGTTCTGAATGCTACCATGGGATTAGCGGAGGCCCGTGTTATCATGACTTTAGGAGGCCAGCACCCGCCCTAATCCCACCTCCAAACCCGGCACCACCACTACCTAAAGCTCCGGAACCAGTCCACCCAAGGACATGTTGTGATGAATGCTACCATGGGATTAGTGGAGGCCCATGTTATCAAGACTATGGTAGGCCAGCAACCCCATGTTATGAAGGTTATGGAAGGCCAGTGTATGATAGTTGGTCTGGCGGCGGCGGCGGCTGCGGTTGCCAAAGAAGCGGTTACTATGTGTGTAGATGTGAATATGTCTGTGAAGATAATCCCTCGTCATGCTCAATCATGTGAAAGCATCTAGAATGTCGATATTGTCTTAAGCCAATTTCCACCAAAACTCACTGGGTTTGGACATTATTATTGTGTCGATATGATCAAATTAAACAATAGCATTACTCATGCTCAAGTCATAACCTTGTCTAGCTAGCTATTTGTCTATGTTGAAATGTTGGGGTTAGTTTTGGCTGCATTTTGGGTCTTCTTCCTTCGTGATAAAGATTTTATTACAAGATTTGTTAAGATTTTTAATATATTAATATAAGGGATCTTAAAGCTTCCATAATCATTGCTATTTGTATAGTGATAGTGCATCTCAGCATCTCCTTTGCCTTCAATTTCTATTTGCTCTCTTTAATTTCTGACAGTAACTGATCGATGGCTTTTGTTTGTAAAAGTTATCAAGTTTCGCTGTCAGAAGTTTAGGTCATGTATGATCCATCTAGATAATGGAATGTGGACTGTCATGATCCCATCATTGTACGGACTTGGCGATAAGAATTCTAGCATGAATGAGCAAAATCATTGAATTGAGCAGTTCCCTTCCTTCTCGTGATTTGTTGATATATGAGATTATGTAAAGTTGTCGACTACGAAATTTATATTAGTTGCTCTCTAAACACTATTATTATTGATTAAAATAGTGAAATTCTTGTGCAATTCACAATGAAAAATTTGGGATTCCTATTCTCTCACGTTTTAAATAAATGTTTTGTGGTCAGATCTGATTTAGAATATGAAATGTGAGTTTGTTATATAATATTATTTTGGTTATAAAATAATATTATTTTTATTAAAAAAACTTAAACTATAAAATAATATTATTTTGGTTAAAAAATAAAATAATAAAAGTCAACAAGTTTGCGGTCGAGTCTTGACAGGGTTTTGCTAGGTCAACCGGGTCACACCAGGTTTTTTTTTCTTTTATTTTTTCTTCAACCCGGTCCGGTTCCAACCCTGAGTTGACCAGGTCTCGGGTCGACCCGCCAAACCAGACCGGGTTTCAAAACTATGCTCTAAACACTATTATTATTGATTAAAAGATTGAAATTCTTGTGCAATTCACAATGAAAAATTTAGAATTCCTATTCTCTCATGTTTTATATAAATGTTTTGTGATCGGATTTGATTTAGAATTTGAAATGTGATTTTGTTATATAATGTTATTTTGGTTAAAAGAACTTAAATAATATTTTTTTAATAAAATTTATAAAGATTCCAAGTAATTGACCAACCCGAAGTCTCATCATCTTGGATAATCAATTCAATATTTATTTTAATTAAAAATAAAACTTGGTTCAAGTTAGGTTTTAGATTAAATATCATTATTTACACTATAATTATAATCATGTTCTTAAATTTGCCAAGTTATTATCATTTTTAATATAAATTAAAATAATACCAATTATTTTTTTAATTTAAAGATATAGACATAAAAAAACATGACAAATGCAAAAGTACTTGTACCAAAATAAGTGGCGTAAAAAGAAAAAGAAATTTTAACGTGGTTTTTACCATCAGAAAAATGTACTTTTCTAACTAATAAAGGGAGATTGACGTGACAAAGGATGCCCTCATCTTATTTCACCCAAAAAAAAAAAAAACAGTGATATTAATTTATTTGCTTTTATAACCAGTCTCGACACAAAAATTGAGCTTTGTAACCCATTGGAGCCACCAAACTTTATGAATGATGTTGATTTTGACTTAATTTTTTTTTTTTTTATGGCACTTTCTTCTACTTTAGTTTACTTGAATATCTACTCATGCTAGCTTTATATGTAAAAAAAAAGTAAGATGTTTGATCATTTTACAGTACATGGTACGAGAAAGTGAATTTCACACTTTTTCTTTTTTAAAGTATTTTTTAATTTTTATATTTGAAAAAAACATTAGATTAATGTTTTTAAATGTTTTTTTATAGTTTTAATATGCTGATATTATTTTTTTAAAAAAATATTTTTAATTAAAAAATAATCTTAAAACATATTATATGGTAGGTGGCAGTCATCATTGAAATACAATGAAATGATAAAATCAATAGAAATTTAAAGGGATTAAGGCCCGTCTCATGAACTTGCCTACCAGTAGCTCTGAGTGGAAGGAAGCTTCGCCCATACCTAAATGGCTTTATTTTGTGCTTTCAACTTTTGGAAACCCTAGCTACCATGCCAACCACCTACTTATCTTCTTGGTTAAGCCTTACATAAGCATGGAATTTCAACATGGTTGCTTGTATCTTTCATGGCTCAAATAATCTTTCAATGGCCGATGACGAACACAAATTGTTATAATAATCATATATGGTGGGATCTGATCAAAAGATTTGCGCAAATGAAGACACATCTCAATCATTTATTTAAAAATGTTTAAATAATCAATACATATACTATAATTTTATATAAAAAAACAAAAAAAACTATGATTTTTTAACTTTTTTTTTAATTATAGTTATAAAAACAATCACAGCACAGTGGCCTTCCTCTAGAGACGTAGTGCATGCATGGATCTTAAAAATGCCGGCCATTGAAATCCTTTGAGTACAGCTTATAAGAATGTGTAGCCAAAACCGTTGTCGGCAGACCTGGCTATGAGCTGTGACTAGAGCCATTGGGAACACAAATATTGACCAATCTTGAAGAACATGGTATCGTGGAGGAGCCTCATGGCTTATGCCATATGGTCATGGTTTTTAATTATTTTGAACAAAAAAGAAAAACTTTATACATTTTCTTTGCCAATCAGGGCTTCACAGTACATTAATTATTGAGAGAAATTATTTTATTTAAAGTGGAAGGAATATTGTCATGATGATCAGAAAATTAAATAAGTGGTGGTCAATTTCAAGATCTTTGAGAATATTACTTTCAGATTACTTTTCAGATTATTTTTTATTTAAAAATATATTAAAATAATATTATTTTTTATTTTTAAAAAATTATTTTTGATATTAATACATTAAAATAATTTAGAATCACTAAAATTATATTAATTTAAAGTAAATAAATAAATAAATAAATAAATATAATTTTTTTTTTAAATACTTTTGAAAAAAATAAAATAAACAGCGATAAAATCATTAAAAGGTTACCTCTTTCTGCGTCAAGCCTTTTGGATCTCCAATAAATCATCTTGTCCTTGAACTCACCAATACTTTGAGTTGAAGGAAGCAACAGTACTAATCTTTTCCCACATCGATCAATTGCTTCGCTCTGTTCTTTTCATTGATACGAAGCAAGCTACCACCTTTTCCCTCTTTAAGTAAACCGACTTTTTTTAAAAAAGAAAATTTTCTTTAGCAACCCCGCTTTAGATTTCGTTGTGACGTAGTGTAATTGAAAATGTTTTTGAACTTATTATAATTTTAAAAGTTATTTAATTTTCCAGTGCTTAAATTTGCTTTTCATCTTAAATAATGGTAAAAACTTGAATTTAAAAGATTATAATTTATAGATTTTTTTTTAAAACCAAAACATGCTACAAAAAACAATCATATACTTATGTTCTATTTGGTGACACAGTTCAATCAGTTTTTCAAAGTGTTTTTTAAATTATTTTTATTTAATGGTTTTATGAATATTTTTCAATAAATTTAATGTGTTTGTTAATACAAAAAATAAAATTAAAAAATTATTTTAATATATTTTTAATTTAAAAATATTTTTTTAAAAAACCATTTATTTTATTATCAAACATAAACTTAACCTCACATACGAGGATTCTTGTGCACTATTTACAGTTTCAACAGAGTCCAAAATCGACATAAAAATAGTATGAATGTTCCATAAATCCCAGGTGGTCAATTTTTCAAGCATGAGTAAGAAGTGTCAATGTCATTTCTGTCAAGAATTGCAAACTCGATCAATGTTCATCTTGTTTAATGAACTTTCTTCTTATTATTTGATTTTAATTTAAAATTTAAAATTTAAAATTATAAAAGTTTGGGTTATATATGTTTAATATTATTATTAATACTATAAATATTATTATTTTCATTATTATTAATATAATCATTAATAATTTTTTAAAAAAATATTATTATTATTAAAAAAAAACCCATAGATTTTATTTGAAGAATAAAATTAAAGATTATTATTATTGTCGTCGTCGTCATTGTCGTTGTTGTCATCGTCATCATTGTTATTTTTATTCTTAATGTTGTTATTATTTTTATAATTATTAAATTTGATAAAAAAAATATTTCTATTAAAAAAAATCATAAATTTAATTTAAAGGGATTAAAAACTATAAGAACTTGGATCAAACAAGTTTCTTATCATTATTATTATGATTATTATTATCATCATAAAAGGAATCAAATCCTAGAAACATAGGTCTAGTTGTGGCTCCAAATCCAAGTTTATAATCCTAAGTAATATTTTTATTATTTTTATTGTTATTATTATTGTTATATCATTAATAATTTTTTTAAAAATATTTTTACTATTGAAAAAAGACTATAAATTTAATTTTAAGGGATAAAAAATTATATGAACTTGTACTAGACAAGTTTAATATTATTATTAATATTAAAAATATTATTATTTATATTAAAAGAATTACTATTTGTATTTGTATTATAGTTAATATTATAAATATTATTTTTGAATCAAATATTACATTCAGACTCAAACTTTTAAATCTAGTTTTATAGACTTTTAAATCTAATTTTGTAAACAAACCTAACATTCTTGAATATTAATATTTTTTATATAAAAAAAATAAAATAAATTACTCCACATTGCACGGGACACCCACAGACCCACTACGGATGCCATGTGCTGGGTGGGGGCGTGCACGGAGCACAATTGAACATCACCACATTAGTAATTTTTTATATATACAAATGTCACAATCAATTTCTGTAACCCTGCGGCTATCCTTAGCTTAACCGTTGAATTGATTAACAAAATAGAAGGTGAGCTGCGCACATCAAAACCATCTCTTGCTGATGAAAGATTAATTGTGGGGTCAGCAGCGACGATGTTTATGATGGTTGCTTCAAGTTTCCACTCCCAAGTCAACATTTCCCCATCTTATTGGACAATTAAATTAAAGCCTCACATGTCTCAGATGTATTTATCTTAATTAAATTAACCCCCCCCCCCCCCCCCACCTCTATATATATACTCTCAATATTTCCATCGTCTCATCAAATCAAAGCATACACAAAACCATGGTGGAAACGGTATGTTATATATATATACTTGTGTGTGTTAATTTATCTTTTAATGCATCCTCTTCGGCCTTTTTCTTCTTTTTACGTGGATGTCCTATATATGTACAAGTTCTTGATATATAATCTCTATAGCGGATTCTTCCACGTCAGAACATGTTTTGAGTTCTTCCAATCTTTCTGTCTATAAATTTATCGTGAGATTTTCTTTGTTTTTCTATTGGGATTAATTAATCATGGTGAGGTCCTATATGAAATGCATGCAATAACTAGTACTGTTACAGCAGGTCACAACGATGGTGATCGAGGTGGTTGACCTTGGATGCGAAAAATGCCACAAGAAAATCAAGAAAGTACTGTGTGCTATTCCTCGTGAGTCTGTTTTTTTTTTTTCTCTCTTTAAAAACAGTTCTAGGTTTGATTTGTTTTTATTACCAAAGGAAGTGACTAAGTTTTGTGGATTTGATGATGTTAATTAACGAACAAGAGAAATCCAGAACCAGACATATGACAAGAAGGAAAACACAGTGACAATCACTGTGGTGTGTTGCTGTCCTGAAAAGATCAAGAAAAAAATATACTGCAAAGGAGGTGAAGCTGTCAAGTGCATTGAGATCAAGCTGCCTCCACCTCCACCTCCACCTCCACCACCTCCACCTCCACCTCCTCCTCCACCTCCTCCTCCACCTCCACCTCCTCCACCACCACCACCACCACCACCACCACCATGCTCATGCTGTGAAAAATGCCTCCGAGGCCCATATTGTCATCACTTTTGTATGCCAACAGTACCTCCATATTGTTATGTACCTTGTAGAAGGTCAGAGTGTGATCTATGGGGAGATGGTTGTTGTAGTTGCCGAAGTAGAGGTTACTATGTGTGCAGAAGTTTATATGTTTATGAAGAGTACTATCCCCCGACATGCAAAAGCATGTAAAGGGAAATCAAGTTAAGAAGACCGATGATTTGAGTCAACGTCCACAATCAACCATTGGATTCAAATCCAGTGGTCATAGTGTTGTTGTGTTTATAATATCATCCCTTTTTGTGTTGCTGCTGTTGTTTTGACCTCTTTCATCTAGCTAGATGATGCACGACTTTGTGCCTAGCTACTATATATTTTCAAGTCAATGGTCACAGTTTTTCCATTGTTGATGGCTTCTTAAATGTTTGGTCAACAAATATGGGAGGCTTTACTACCTAGTCTTTGTTTTTTTACGATATCTTATCTTTGTATAGTCCCTTTGGATGTTTTCTTCCAGAGTGCTATTATCTGTTTCAAAAAACCCCTCTCCATCTATTCTCTCGTCATTTTTTGCCGGATGAAATGCCCAGAAACAACATCATTCGACCGTACTTTGTAAATGATAGTTTTCTTATAATATTGTTTTTGTTTTAAAATATATTTTTCATTCCATAAAACGTTATGAATAAACTCATATAATTTATAATATTTTACGCAAAGAGACCATCCTCTGTGATTAAACAATAAGGTCAACAAGGTTGGTGAGATGTATAAATATTATTGTAGGGTTACGTACGGAAGTAGTTACAATTATTGCAAATAAAAGCAAAAGGTTCCATTTTCCATGATGATGGTGCTGGTGCGTGCACCTTCGTTTCTTTCACTTTCAATTGCTTTCTTCAATCCTCGGTCGTTTGATTGCTTCTGTGGTGTAAACATGACCATGCTTGTTTCCTAGAAAAAATGGTGCAAGCTCAGCCATGCCTCATAATCCAAACGAGATAATGAAATTTGGATTATTAAATATTCTATAAATTAGGATTGTACGTACTTGGAGAGAAGAATTAATAATCCCTTTATCAACATACATAATAATCGAAGACCAATTTCCTTTTCATGATGTATATATAGTTTTATGTGAAGCCATGTAAAGCTCTTAATCTACAGATTATCATTGGTTGACGTTATTTGACTCGTTTCTTTTCTATCCTTTACACATCAATTAATTGGTGGGGATGACAGAAGAAGAATGCTACCATGGGATAGGTTAGCGAGCTGTCAATGAAAATGTAAGGAAGCAATGGAGATTTTGAAGGCTTTATGGAAATCTCCATTGACTTGTACGGAAGGAATAGTTGTTAATTATACCCTATTGGTTGATTCATAAAATTTTTTATTTAAAGATTTACTCAGGTAAAAATAAAAAGCAAAATATTAATGTGACTAAACTCGATTAATTCAACTATGTTTTTAATCATTTTAAACAAAAATAGTTTTGGGTACCGACTAACCGAACAATGTTTTCCATGGCCCGTGGAGGCATAATATTTCAAAGTAAAATCACCTTCTTGCACATTGAGGCCGCGAGACTGTAAGGGTTTGTTTGAGAGTGTGGTTGCAAATGTTTTTTAAAGTGCTTTTTCATTCTGAAATGCATCAAAATGATTTTTTTTTATTTTTAACAAAAAAAATTCAATTTTTTGTAAACTTGTAAATTGACAATAATAGACTAAGATGTTGGATTGATTGTATATATTTTTTTTCTTCTAAAAAGATATTAATTTATTATTTTTAAATTTATTTTAATATTTTGATGTGTTAATGTTAAAAATAAAAAAATTATTTTAATATATTTTTTAATAAAAAAAACACAACTTAAATATTAAACAAACACAATTATTTATAAAAAATATCATTCCATAGGAATTCAAACCCTATGATGAGTATAACAACAAAGGACAAGGAATTAGAGGGTGCCAAAAATTTGATTTTTTTTATTTAAAATTATTTTTTTATGAGTTAAGAATAATTAGGAGGCTTAACTTATTGGTTAGCCAATCATTTTTCTATTTATATGTGTAGGGCAATATACAATAGTAATGGTGATAATTAAAACACATAATTTATGACTATAATATTTTCTATTTATGTACATTCTATAACATGTCCCCTAAAGTTGAGTGTGGAGGATCGACCTAAAGCTTGAATCAAAAAGCAATAAATAGAGTAGTAGGAAGTGGCTTAGTAAAAACAACTGCAAGTTGATTGTGAGAGAAGATAAAGGGATTCTAAATCTCTTTCTTCGCAACCCTGTCTCGTACAAAATGATAGTCAACCTCAACATGTTTAGTGCAAGCATTGAAGATAGGATTTGCAGATAAGAGTAGCGCTTATATTATCACACCAAATAAAATGAGTATAGTTAGAAAGAATCTGCATATCTCTCAATAGATACTGAAACCATATAACCTTAGCAATGCTATTTGTCAAGGCTTTATACTCAATCTTGGTCGAGGAGAGAGCAACTGTTCGTTGCTTGCTTGATTTCTATGAAACTGACTTTTGACTAAAGAAGACAAGATAACCACCAGTAGACTTGCGATCATCAATACTACCTGTCCAATCTATATTTGTAAAGCCACGTAGAGTAAATGAAGAACTGCGAGTGATATGTAAGCCATAAGTGGTCATACCTCGTAGATAACACATAATACATTTAACGACACCCAATGAGAATCTATAGGAGCATGCATAAATTATCAGACTCTGTTAACAACAAAATAGATATTTGGTCTCATAAAGGTGAGATATTGAAGAGCATCCATAATTTGACGAAACCTTGTAGGATCATAAAACAAGGGACCTGAGTAAAGATAGGAGTATTAATCGGTTTGCAAGAAGTCATACCTACTCGAGTAAGGATGTCAAGAATATACTTATATCAGCATAACATCAGACCTGTAGCAGTGGACTGAACCTCAATACCAAAAAAATATTGAACGACGCTAAGGTCATGAAGCTTGAACTCTTAACTCAGTAACTGTATTAGGTGGTGAAGCATAGTAGAATTGCTACCCGTAAGTAGAATGTCATCAACATTAACTAGAAGATAGAAGATATTAGCACCAACAGACATAATAAATAAGGTGTAAACTTTGGAAGTGTTGTACCCTCGCGGCGGAGCGACGACCCTCGATTGATTTTGATTTTTATGTTGTGAATATGAGAGTTGCTACCTAGTATTATGGTCACTAGGAATCCTAACTGGTATTTTAGAGATTCTAAGGTAAGGGACTGGTTACGTAAAGGGAAGGTATTATCACCTCTAGTACGCCCTATCTAAGGTAAGCTGTTTGGTGTTTGTTTGCCTTATAATTGCTGTAGTGTTGGTGTTCTCTTAATTAATTTTCTTAGGATAGGTTTGCTATGATGAATAGATTTGGGTTCAAAGTCTAAAAGCAAGAACCCTTGGCCAATATTGATCATACCTTTAGATATGTCTACAAAGGGCTAAGGAGAACCAATGCAGATCTCTTAACATCTGTGTTTGATTCAAACTAAATTTATTAAGATTGAAATCCAAGGAGATTCCATGTGCTTTAAAACCTCATTTTCCCTTAGTATTTCAAGAGTTTGCGACTCGTAAATCGCAAGGAGGAGGGATAAAAAATTTAGAAATCTAAGGAAATTCAGGGTGCTTTAAAGCCCATTTTTGCCTTAATGTTTCATATTCTCACGGCTTGTAAACCGTGGAGTCAAAAATTGAAATATCCTCAATTATAATCAAGGCTTCTTTCAAGGATGTGTGATGACTTATTATTCCTAGAAAATTATTTTAGATATTTACCATCTAGGGTTTCTTTATCCAAATATTAATAGTGAATAATAACATGTTATTCCCAATAATATTTTGGATATTCATCCTTTTGAAATCTCTTTATCCAAACATTAATGGTGAATAATAGAAGAATCCCCCCCAAAATATGATTTTTATATTTTTTGGAATATTGGCCAACATCCTTTGGAGTTTTACAAACATGTTGTAAAATCCAGAATGCAAGAAAATATATTTTTTTTGTTTAAGAACTCCATGCTAAAACACATTTTCTTTTAAACTTTGAATATTTTTTTTAAGAGGAAATTCAAAATATGTTAAGGAATTGGCCGTATGCAAGGATTTTTTTTTTGATATATATGTATACTTGTCACATTACGTTAAAAAACTGGATATTCTAAATGTGAGATTGAAACTTTTTTACAATATTAAAAAAAAATTCAAACCTTAAAATAAATATGCCAGAAAATCATAAATCTCTTTCTCTTTCTTTTTATTTTTTTCGGGAAAGAAAAAAAAGTTGGAACCAGTAGGTCTGGCCGGGTCACTTGCCCAAGCAAGTGACCCGGCAGGACACAAAAAGGGCGCAATCCTCTTAATGAAAACTGGCGAGTTACTGTTCAAGTGAATTAATTCATTTAAACAATACAAACACAACGTAAAGTGCATGCAAAGAGACCACGCTATTGTTTGAGTGAATTAAAATTCACTTGAACAGTGCAAACACAAAGAAAAAAAATGCATGCAAAAAGGTGAAGAGAACAAACCTGGAGGCGGGAACAAAAGGACAACGATGATGTTGAAGGCTTGCTGACTAGTCAATCAGTGTTGCCGTCTGCTTTAGCTCTTTCCCCCTATTCTCTGTTGGCATTCGTCTTTTGAGTTTTACCTCTGCAATCTTCGTCCCTCTCTCTCTTTACTAGTTTTCTGTGCTTTCTTCTCTCCTGTTTTGCAGATTTTGTTTTGCAGAAAATAGAGCAAAGACCGAAAGGCAGTCCTTGCTTCTTCTTTTTTTTTTTCCGTCTTTTTTTCTCTTCTTTCTCTTCTACTGCCTGCCTTCCTGATCTAACAGTAACGCAAGGATGAAGGAAAGAAACTCCCTTTGTTCTCTGTGTTTTTTTTTTCTCTTCTAACTGCCTACCTCTCTTGCATTTTTTCTTGTCTTTCTTTTCTTGTTCCCACCGTGTCTCCTAGCATGAGAGGTTTATATAGCCTAACATGCAGCTCTATTTAGGAAACAAATATCACATTAATTCTAGGGTGTAATCTTGGGTGATCAAATAAAGCAAAAATAGGAAACTAAAATATTTTGATTCTGATTTTGTGATCATCAATGATTTGTTTCCAGTAATTAGAGGATGGTGCGGCTCCTTTTCATCCTTCCATAGCTGGGACCATGAGGCACCGGCTGTTTCCTTTGAACCGAGGCAAAAAACAAAAAAACATGGTTTGCAGATAAAAGGAAAGAAGACAACCAGGATATTTAAGTAGAGAAAAAAAAAAAGAAATGCAGATGGGGAGGGGTGCATGCTGCAAAGTCTTATTTTCCTTATTCGGTGTGGTGGAAATCCCATCATTTTATGATGATCTAGTCCCCTCTCTAACTTCTTAAAACCTAACCAATATCCTTCTAATTTCACCTTAAATTAAATCCCTCATTTTAGCACTTTTCAATTTAGTCCTTGGTAAAAAAAAAATCCTTCAAATTGGCCCGTAATCCCTTGAATTAGACTTGCAAACTTGGGCTAAACCCTTCTCACGGCGGGATTCTCTCCTTTCACATTAGATAATCAAACGGGAATATCTTAAGCTTCTGATTTCTAAATCACAAGATTCAAAAACTAAAATTCATCTACACGTATAAGACTATAACTTTCATGAAGGATCCAAAGTTAGATAAAATCGTTTTGAAGAACAGAATTGCAAACAAACTCGACTGGAAACCTTATCGCGATAGGATTCTATGCTTTCACACTAGATTTCAAACGTGAATATCTTGAGCTTTGGATACCAAAATTAAGTAATTCAAAAGCCTAAATTCATTTATGCGTGCAGGTCTACAACTTTCATGAAGGGTTTAAAGTGAGATAAATTCTTTTTGAAGAACAGAATCTGGCCGCAATCTGGTTGGTCAAAAAGGGTTTGTTGATTTGACAATGCTGAGCATCTAAATCTGGCTGAGAGTTTTCCATAGAAACAAGGAGCCCTAGGACCCAATAAAGGTGTAGGTAAATTCTTCAACATGTCATGAGTGACAGAATATAGCTAGGATGTTCAGATATCGTACAAAACCAAGTCAGAATCAGAGCCTAAGTTGGAACAAAAAATTACGACAGCAGCAACATTAGTTTTTTTAGTGCAAATTCTGAGGGATTTATCCAACCTTAAAAACAAGATAAAGAAGGAATAAATTTAGCATTATGAAGACTCCTAGTCACTCTAAGAAACCTGACAATTTTGGTAGCAAAGAGGAAGGATAAAGAGGAAAGAAAACAGCTCAAATAGGGTTCGACAAACATTTCTTCCTTCTTTGCTTTTGTCAATCTTCCATTAAACATGAGCTACACTCCTGCACTTGGTTCAAAAGAGGTATACACCATCTCTAGCACGTGTGGTCAAAAAATGAGTAACAACAGGAAGTATAAAAGCCAATAGAGATAAGAAAATCACTCAGACGAGTGTACCATACCCGTGGGGCTTGTTTTGAACCATATAAAGACTCATGCAACCGACACACATGAGAGGGAAGAGCAGAGTCAACAAAATTTGTAGGTTTTTCATGTAGACCTCTTCAGCAAGAACACCATTGAGGAAGGCATTATGAATATCAAGTTGATAAATCTTCTAATTACTGGAGACCGCAAGGAGAAAACTAATTTGACTCTCTTGTGCTTAACAACTAGACTGAAAGTTTTAGAATAATCAATGCCTTCTTGTTGAGTAAAGCCTCTAGCAACCAAAAATGCCTCATATTGCTCAACACTATCATCCATATGATGTTTTATCCTGTACACCCACCGGCTACTAAAACATTCATCGAAGGATGAAAAGGAACTAAGGACTAGGTGTTATTAGAGCATAAGGCCCGAATTTCATCACGCCTAGCATCATGCCACACCTCATTCTTGTCAGCATTAGAGAATATAAGGGGTTCATAAGCAGGAGAGGACATTACCCGATAGTGAGAAGCAGCATAGGTGATTGTAGATGCTATTAGGAGGGCAGTCTTTAACAACTATGGGTAAGAACCATCTGATGCTGACAAGCAGCAGACCGAGGGGCAAAATAATTTGAACTAGGAAGTTGCTGAACAGGATAAGATGAGAGATCAATAAAGAGTTGCAGACCTACAGGAGAATATGTCGAAAGACCGGAGCTCGCAACATTAGATGTGGGAGAACTTGCTATGGAATCATAGTTGGCTACAGTGACAGGCCTGGAAATATGCAACTTTGAAGGAGGTCAACCTATTCCTGCATAATAATCATTAGAGAAACATGTAGATGGTGACATAAAGGCAGGGTTGGGTAGCAGATAAGGGTGGGGAACGATGAGGCTGTTTGGGTGGAGCTGAAGGGGCGACAAATCTACTGGGTATAGTGTTCAGCGGGTCAGCAGGTAGAAAATTTAGGGAGGTAATTGATAAGGAAAGTTTTAGCATGCATATTTTCCACTATTCATCCTTGATTTTGAAATATTTTGGATGTGTTGGACAAGTTAATTAGAATTTTCAGATACTAGATTACTGGGTAGGCAGAATCCGGTAGTAAAATCAAACATTGATTGATTTTAGGCTGCAAAGAAAGCTATACAACTCAGTTCTAGGCGTTTGTCACCATTTTCAAATATTTGAGATGAAGGTCTACAAAACATATGAAGGGCAGAGAACTCAGTTTTGCTGTTTCTAAGCCTAAAGAGACAGTAAAAAAATAGGGATTGAATCATACCCGAACTTCCTGCACTCCAAATGTTGTCTCAGGTTATGACCCATATCTCAAGTCTTAGACGTCCAAAAATTGCAAGATCCATGTCATTGGAAAGAATATTTGATTTTCTACAATTTCTCCAGAAATAGAGACCATTGAATTTGCACGTTTTTTGCCTTAAATTTGGCCCGCATTATTCAAAAAGGAAAGGAATACGAAGCAGAGAAGGAAATTTTCTTCTTGCCAGCTAGGGGATAAAAAGGCCAGAATATAAAAGAGAAGTAGAGAAGGAAATTATCCTTGCACTCACCAATACTTTGAATTAAAGGAAGAAACAATACTAATATTTTCCCATATTGATTGCGTCACTATGTTCTTTTCATTGCTACAAAGCAAGCTACCACCTTTTCCCTTTTTAAGTAAAATGAAATTTTTTTTAAAGAAAAATTTTTGTAGCAACTATGCTTTAGATTTCGTTTGATATTATGATGTATCGTGGTTGGAATTGTTTTTGAATTTATTATAATTTTAAAAAGTATTTGTTTTTTCTTTATTTAAATCTACTTTTCATCTCAAATATTGGTAGAAAACTCGTATTTGAAAAAGCTATAACATTTAAAATTTATTTTTTTAAATCATAACAGCAAAAAATACTACAAAAACAATCATATACTTATGTTTTATTTGGTAATATGGTTCAACAAGCTTTTCAAAATACTTTTTAAATTGTTTTTCACTTAATGTTTTTATGAATACTTTTCAATAATTTTAATGTGCTAATACAAAAAATAAAAAAATATTTTTTAAAAATACCATTTATCTCATTATCAAACATATATTTAAAGTCCATTTGGGAATATGGTTGTAATTGCGTTCCTTCAAATTTCAACTTTATTTTTTGCTAAAAATTATTTTTTTATGTTTTTAGATCATTTTGATATATTAATTTTAAAAATAACTTTTAAAAATAAAAAATATTATTTGAATATAATTTTTTAAAAATATTACTTTAAACCATAATCATTATAATAATTTCAAACATTCTCTAACCTCACGTATGAGGATTCTTGTGCACTATTTACGGTTTCAACAGAGTCCAAAATCGACATAAAAATAGGATGCATGTTCCATAGACCAAACTCTACTTTCCATAGTAAGAGGACAAATACAAATTATTATAATATCTATGATGGGATCTAAAACGAACTGAAGTCAACGTCAAGAGTAAAATGCTCGTAAGAATAATAATAATAAAAACTCTTTTTATGGCATTAAAAAAAGTTGTTCATAGCTAAGGAGAAGACTGTATAAAAAAATCAAAGATATTATGAGAGGTTCTAATATGAAAATCTTGAAAAAGATGGGAAAATGAACGCCAATTAAGGTATAAATTCATTGCATCCATATTCTATTTTGAGGTTAAAATAATATAAGTTTCATTATTTATTAAAAATTAAAACCTAATAATAATAATAATAAAAAAAGATTGGAAGACTTATTTTCAACAATTTATCTAACAAAAACACGAAAGAGCTTTTTTTTTTTTTTTTAATCTGGAAAAATAAAACTTTAAAACTTGGTAAGTGAAAATGGGCCAAAACCATGAGATACATAAAGCACAAAGCCTAGAAACTGCAGAAAAGCAACATGAAAGCAAAACCCATATCATTGAAAAGCAGCCCAGTCTCATTTTTGGACAATTAAAAGCATCTCATATTATTACAACAAGAGAATAATTTCTCTTTTTTTTTTTTTTTATGTAATATGGTTTTTATCTTGTTTCCAAAAAAAAAAAATAGTATTCTTCATGGAATAATAATAGTCGTATCTTTATTTAATTTGTTCTATTACCAAACTTTGATCCTAAAAACTCCAATTTGAATCTTATTGTAAACACAAAATCAAAATGTTGCAATTTAATAGTATTATTCTTTTTTTCATAGTTCAAAATTGAGAAAAAAATTATAATTGACACAATTAAAATGATCGAGAAAGAGGGTTTATAAATCATGGTAAGATTCAAAGCGAAAACAATATAAACTATATGATTAAAAAAATAATAATTTTGGTTGGTGTAGGTTATCAAAATGTGTTCCATAATGATGTTATACCTCTTTGCAATCGGGTCCAAGAAAGAAAGACAACCATATTTTGAGGGTTTCTACTTACTAAAATCCAAAAATAAAAAATACAAGGACCAAGTTGTATTTTTATCAAAATATTTTGAGGGGTTCTGCAAAATTTTCTATTACCACCTCCTCCTCCTCCTCCTCCTCATCCTCATTGTTTTAACAAGTTTCCTACTTTTTATAAGCTAAAACTCCAAATTCTGTATCACCACCTCCCTATTTATTTTTATGTTTCAAAAGTATTTTAAAATTTTTATTTATTTTTTTTTGCTTCAAATTAATATTTTTTGGTATTTTTATATCATTTTGATGCGCCGATATCAAAAATAATTTTTTAAAAATAAAAAAAATTATTTTGATACATTTACCAATAAAAAACACTTTGAAAAATAACAACAACCACACTCCCAAACACTCCACTAAAAGGTCTGGGATTATTGTTCTTTCATGCATTGTAGACTCATACTCATCTGAATTGTGGATTTACTATGCCCATGAATGTTTTTTTTATTTTGCCTTTTAAGGACCTAATTTAAGGTTAATTTAGCTAAAATTGTCGAGGAAGGATGCAATTGAAAGAAAGAGGACTAAAATGAAACACGCGGAGGAGATGAGTGATGTTTTTTTTATGTGTGCAAAATATGCAATTTAGTTCTCATTCTTTATGAAAGTTGAGAATAATGGAATGTGTTGGGTTGTGTCTTAGCCAACCTTCCTATTTATATAGAGGCAACAAAACACTACAGTAACTGTAATGATTACAACATTCTATATTAAAATCCTATTATGATAGATACATGAGTAACTGTAATGATTACAACATCCTATATTAGAATCCTATTCTATAATATGCCCCCTCAAGCTGAGGGTGGGGGATCAACCCGAAGCTTGAATCGAAAAGCAGTAAAGGATACAACAGGAAGCAGTTTAGTGAAGACATCGACAAGTTGATCCCGAGAGGGAACAAAATGAATCTAAATTTCTTTTTTGGCAACACGGTCACGGACAAAGTGATAATCCACTTCAACATGCTTAGTACGAGCATGGAAAATTGGATTTTCTGAGAGATAGGTAGCACCAAGATTATCACACCAAATGGTAGGGGCAGAGACTGAGGGAACCTGCAAATCTGTTAACAAGTATTGAAGCCAAATGACTTCAGCGGTACCATCAGCAAGGGCTTTATACTCAGCCTCAGTAGAGGAGCGAGCAACAATGCGTTGCTTGTCGGATTTCCAAGAAATCAGCGTCTGACGAAAAAAGACAAGATAGCCACCCGTAGACTTGCGATCATCAATACTACCAGCCCAATCTGCATCTGTAAAGCCATGTAGAGCAAAAGAAGAGCCTCGAGTGATATGGAAACCATAAGATGCCGTTCCTTTAAGATAGCGTAAAATACGTTTGACAGCGGCCCAATGAGAATCTGGAGGAGCATGCATAAACTGATAGACTCTGTTAACAGCAAAGCATATATCTGGACGGGTGAAGGTAAGATATTGAAGAGCACCCACGATTTGACGAAATCATGTAGGATCAGAGAATGAATGATCCAGTAATAAAATAACTTTTGAAGGGGAGACTGGAGTATCAACTGGTTTGCAGAAAGTCATACCAGCTCGGGTGAGGATTTCAAGAATATATTTATGTTGACGCAACATTAAACCCATACCGCTAGATTGAACTTCAATACCCAGAAAGTAGTGAACAATACCTAAGTCACGATGCTTGAACTTAGAGCTGAGTAACTGTATAAGATGATGGAGCATAACAGAGTTGCTACCTGTGAGCAGAATATCATCAACATACACCAGGAGATAGAAGATATTAGTACCATCAGATAAGATAAACAGGGAGGTGTCAACCTTGGAAGCTCAAAAATCGATGAAGAGCAAAAAAACACTTAGACGTGTGTACCATGCTATCGGTGCCTGTTTCAAACCATACAATGATTTGTGCAATCTGCACACATGAGATGGAAGAGAAGAGTCAACGAAACCTAGAGGTTGTTTCATGTAGACCTCTTCAGTACGAACACCATTGAGGAAGGCATTATGAATATCAAGCTGATGAATCTTCCAATTTCGTGAAACCGCGATAGAGAAAACCAATCGGACAGTGGCTTGCTTAATAACTGGACTGAAGGTTTTAGAATAATCAATACCTTCCTGCTGGGAAAAACCTCTAGCAACAAGGCACGCTTTATAACGCTAAATACTACCATCAACACGACGTTTGATCCGATATACCCATCTACTGCCAACAACGTTCATCGAAGGATGAAATGGAACCAAAGACCAAGTGCGATTTTCACATAAAGCGGCGATCTCATTACACATAGCATTATGCGAAACTACATACCGGTCAACATTCGAGAATGCAAAAGGCTCAGAAGAGGGAGAATACAGTACCCGTGTGGAGGTAGAAGTAGCGGCAGTGGAAGCAACCAGATTAGCTGTCTTTGGTTGCTGCGGTCTAAGAGTTATAACATGTCTATTGTGTGCTGGTGGAGACGCAGGGGAAGACAGTTGTAGGGAGGAGACCTGTGGCAGCTGATAAGAAGACAAACCAACCATAAGTTGCAGACCAGTAGGAGAGGATGATAAAGAAGGAGCCTCAAGCACAAGACTGTCAGCAGAAGAGGGGCTGGAAGTAGAGACTAAAGCTGCAGGAGTGCTGACCAGGGAGGGCAAAGCAAAAGAGGGACTAGAAAGTGCCCCAAGACCATGAGGAGAGGAGACCAATTGACGATCTGAACCTGCATCATAAGGGTTAGATAAACAAGCATGGAATGATGGCCAAGGGATGGGTGGAGGCTGTGGTCGGGTGGCTGTTTGGAGTGGCAGAGCAGAGTGTTGTGGGCTGTTTGGGTGGCTGGTGAAAGTGGGTGGCGGTGGGTGGTTTAGCAAATTTGGGAGGGTGACAGTAGCGGGTGGGGTGGGGGTTGTGGTGGAGACCTTTGCAATCTGTTCAGAATTATCAAATGGAAACTCATGTTCATGGAAGCGAACATGACAGGAAATATAAATACAGTGAGATGCAATGTCAAGAAATCGATAACCAAGATGCGAGGAACTATATCCAAAAAACACACACGGAGAGGAACAAAAATCCAATTTATGATTATTATATGGATGCAGAAAAGGAAAACAAAGACACCCAAAGGTACGCGAAAAATGATAATCAGGAGATCGTTGAAATAAACAATCAAATGGAGAGCGATGGGCAAGAAAAGGAGTAGGCATGCGATTTATAAGATAAACAGAGGTTTCAAAAGCATAATTCCAGAATCGAAAAGGTGTTTTACATTGCCCTAAAAGAGTAAAACCTGTTTCCACAATATGCCTATGACGACGCTCTACTGTTCCATTTTGTTCATGAGTGTGGGGACAAATCAGACGATGATGAATACCAATGGTCTTAAAAAATGTGGATAGTTTCGGTATTCACCGCCCCAATCAGTTTGAATAGATTTTATTTTTAATGAAAATTGACGTTCGACAAGAGTCTGAAATTGATGAAAACAGAGTAAACATCAGACTTGGCAACGAGAGGATAATACCATACCTATTTAGTATAAGCATTAACAAAGATAACAAAATAACGATAGCCATCTGAAGAAAAAAGAGGAGCAGGGCCCCATACATCACTAAAAATTCATTCAAGTGGAGCAGAAGTTTTGTGACCCGTAGGTCCTAAAGACAAACGCGATGATTTTCCTAAAGGACAACTTTGACATTGAAAATTAAGATGTTTGTTGTTACAAATGATCTTATTTTTTGAGATTAACAATTAAAAAATACATGAAGTAGGATGACCTAGTCGACGATGCCATAAATCGGCAGAGGCAGATGTGCAGGGAGACCAATAGGCTTGAGGAATTGGCGTGACAGAAGACTTGGTCAAGGCATAGAGACCATCTTTACTCTAACCTGAGAGGACTTCATGGGTGTTGAAATCCTTGATATAAAACACACGAGGGTGAAATTCAAAATAAACATTATTATCAAGACAAAATTTCTGAACAGAGAGCAGAGGTTTCGTGATTGCAGGAACATGAAGAACATTAGATAAGGTGAAAGAACGATGTGGTGTATATATTTTTGTATGACCAAGATGAGATATAGGAAGGCCCTTACCATCACCAACATGCAAATTATCATTACCAAGATACGGTTCTGAAGCGGTCAAGGTGGCAAGATCAGGTGTGATGTGTTTATTGGCACCGGTATCTGGAAACCAATCAACAGAACCGGTTGAGGAGAGATTGCACTGCACCAGGTTGGCAATAGGTTGTTGGCCATAACCTCGCTTCTGGAATTGAGGGCAATGAAGAGCTGTATGGCTGAAATTCTGACATAATTGGCAGCGTGGATTCTGCCCCTATTATGCTGCCAAGAGCCCTGTCTATTATCACCGAAGGAGGAGTTTTGGAAGCTGCGGTGATCAGGTCTGGAGCTAGAAAATCGGTTACCTCTGCTGTTGGACTAGTTGGGACGCCAGCCACCGTTGAAGCGGCCCCTACTGCGGCCAAAATTGCTAAAAGTCTGGGGCTGCGCAACAAGAGCAGAAGATGGAATGCTGGGTGTGGGCAGTAGAGGAGCATGTATGGCAGCAGAAGATTTATGAAGAAATTCATGTGTGAGGAGATGGCTGTGAAGATCTGCATATGATAAAGGTTCAGCCTTCATAATAAGACTGGTAACTAAGTCTTTAAACTCTCCCCGAAAACCACGAAACACATAAATTGAAATCTTCAAGGGAAACTGGCCGACTAGCAGCGACCAATTCATCAAATAAGACCTTCACTTTTTGCATAAATTGAGTTACTGATTCATCATCCTATCGAAGATCCTGAAGAGGGCCATGAAGTTCCATAGTACGAGAGTTGGAGATGGAAGCGAGAGCTCGCTCACGAGTGCCCCAAGCTGAACAAGAACTTTGACAGCCAATAACAAGATGCAAAACTTCCATAGATAGGGAGGAAATAAGAGCACTTAGAATGAGTTGGTCCTGTTGTTTCCAGGTTTGTAAAAGCGGATTTACCTGAAGAGAGATACCATCATGGGCAAGAACATGTGTTGATAGAGATGTGTTGGAGCAATCAACAAAACCAAAAACTCCTTGGCCTAGGAGATAAGGCACAATCTGCATACACCAATATGAATAATTGGTGTTTGTTAATTTGAGGGAGATGACTTGATGAGTGTGAGAAAGGGAGATAATGCTTGCGGCAGTAGAGGTAACAGAGGCAGCAGACGTGGGCTGCAAGAGGAGGCGTTCACCAGCCATGGTAGAGGAGAATCCAAACGATGACACAACAGAGGAAAGTAGAGGAGGCGCTGCAAGAGAAGAGGGTTGCACTGTCGGAGAAGAAGAAAGCTGGACTGCTGGTGCTGCAAAATTTAAAGATGTATGTGGCAGCTGTTCCATTGAAGAACGGAGGCTGGAAGGCTGTGAGAAAAGTATGTTTAATTTATTTTAGGGTTTTGTGGCTTTGATACCAAGTTGAGAATAATGGAATGTGTTTGGTTGTGCCTTAGCCAACCTTCCTATTTATATAGAGGCAGCAGAACACTTCAGTAAGTGTAATGATTACAACATCCTATATTAGAATCCTATTCTATAATAATGAATAATAACAATTGGGTCCCTCTAATTTTTAAAGTTTCAAAAAAATCATGTTTATTTTTTTTTAATTCTTGGTGTTGTTACTCATTTTTTTGGACCCTACGTGCTAATAGAGATGGTGTATATCCCTTTTAAATCGATAAAAGCAAAGAAGAAAGAAATGTTTTTCGAACCCTGTTTCAGTCATCTTCTGCTATCTTTATCCTTCCGCTTTGCTGCCAAAATTGTCAGGATTCTTAGGCTAATTAGGAGTCTTTATAATGCTAAATCCATCTCTGTTTTTTTTTTATCTGGTCTTTAAGGTTGGATAAATCTCTAAGAAGTTGCACTGAAAAAAACTGATTCTGCTGCTGTTGCAATTTTTTGTTCCAACTTAGGCCCAGATTATGACTTGATTTCGTGCAATATCTGACCATCCCAGCCATTTTTTGTCACTCATGACATGTTGAAGAATTGACCTACACATTTATTGGGTCAAATTAGGATGCTTGGCATTCTTATTTAGAATAATTTAAATGCACATCCTTGAAATAAGCCTCAATTATAATTGGGGAAATTTCAAATATTAGTTCTGCGGTTTATGAGTCATGAAATACTAAGGCAAAAATAAGCTTTTTAAAGCTATTATAGAATAGAAAATTAATATAGGATGTTGTAATCATTACAGTTACTCATGTATCTATCAGAATAGGAAAGTAATATAGGATGTTGTAATCATTACAGTTACTGCAGTGTTCTACTGCCTCTATATAAATAGGAAGGTTGGCTAAGGCACACCCCAACACATTCCATTATTCTCAACTTGGTATCATAGCAACAAAACCCTAAAATAAATTAAACCTACTTTTCTCCCAGCCTCCCTTCTTCAATGGAACAGCCACCACATACATCTTTAAATTCTACAGCACTAGTAGTCCAGCTTTTTTCTTCTCCGGCAGTGCAGCCCTCTTCTCTTGCAGCGTCTCCTCCGCTTTCCTCTGCTGCGTCACCGCCTGGATTCTCCTCTACCATGGCTGGTGAACACCTCCTCTTGCAGCCCACGTCTGCTGCCTCTACTACCGCAAGCATTATCTCCCTTTCTCACACTCATCAAGTCATCTCCCTCAAATTAACAAACACCAATTATTTATATTGGTGTATACAGATGCTGCCTTATCTCCTAGGCCAAGGAGTTTTTGGTTTTGTTGATGGCTCCAACACATGTCCATCAGCACATGTTGTTGCCCATGATGGTATCTCTCTTCAGGTAAATCCGCTTTTTCAAACCTGGAAACAACAACACTAACTCATTCTAAGTGCTCTTCATTCCTCCCTATCTGTGGAAGTTTTGCATCTTGTTGTTGGCTGTCAAAGTTCTTATTCAGCTTGGGGCAATCTTGAGTGAGCTCTCGCTTCCACCTCCACCTCTCGTATTATGCAACTTCACGGCTCTCTTTAGGATCTTCGACATGGTGATGAATCAATAACTCAATTTATGCAAGAAGCGAAGGCCTTATTTGATGAATTGGCCGCTGCTAGTCGACCAGTTTCGCTTGAAGATTTCAATTTATGTGTTTCGTGGTCTTCGAGGAGAGTTTAAAGACTTAGTTACCAGTCTTATCACCAAGGCTGAACCTTTATCATATGCAGATCATCACAACCATCTCCTCACACATGAATTTCTTCACAAATCTTCTGCTGCCATACATGCTCCTCTACTGCCAATACCCAATATCTCCTGGTGTATGTTGATGATATTCTGCTCACGGGTAGCAGTTCTGCTATACTCCATCACCTTATACAGTTACTCAGCTCTTAGTTCAAGCTTCGTGACTTAGGTACTGTTCACTACTTTCTGGGTATTGAAGTTCAGTCTAGCGGTATAGGTTTAATGCTACGTCAACATAAATATATTCTTGAAATCCTCACCCGAGCTGGTATGACTTCCTGCAAACCAGTTGATACTCCAGTCTCCCCTTCAAAAGTCATTTTATTACTGGATCATTCATTCTCTGATCCTACATGATTTTGTCAAATCGTGGGTGCTCTTCAATATCTTACCTTCACCCGTCCAGATATATGCTTTGCTGTTAACAGAGTCTGTCAGTTTATGCATGCTCCTCCAGATTCTCATTGGGCCGCTGTCAAACGTATTTTACGCTATCTTAAAGGAACGACATCTTATAGTTTCCATATCACTCGAGGCTCTTCTTTTACTCTACATGGCTTTACAGATGCAGATTGGGCTAGTAGTATTGATGATCACAAGTCTACGGGTGGCTATCTTGTCTTTTTTGGTCAGACGCTGATTTCTTGGAAATCCGGCAAGCAACACACTGTTGCTCGCTCCTCTACTGAGGCTGAGTATAAAGCCCTTACTGATGGTACCACTGAAGTCATTTGGCTTCAATACTTGTTAACAGATTTGTAGGTTCCCTCAGTCTCTGCTCCTACCATTTGGTGTGATAATCTTGGTGCTACCTATCTCTCAGCAAATCCAATTTTCCATGCTCGTACTAAGCATGTTGAAGTGGATTATCGCTTTGTCCATGACCGTGTTGCCAAGAAAGAAATTCAGATTCATTTTGTTCCCTCTCGGGATCAACTTGCCGATGTCTTCACTAAACCGCTTCCTATTGCATCCTTTACTGCTTTTTGGTTCAAACTTCGGGTTGATCCCCCACCCTCAGCTTGAGGGGGCATATTATAGAATAGGAAATTAATATAGGATGTTGTAATCATTATAGTTACTCATGTATCTGTCAGAATAGGAAAGTAATATAGGATGTTGTAATCATTATAGTTACTCATGTATCTATCAGAATAGGAAAGTAGTATAGGATGTTGTAATTATTACAGTTATTGCAGTGTTCTACAACCTCTATATAAATAGAAAGGTTGGCTAAGGCATGTCGCACCCTCGCGACGACTTTCGATTGAATTTCAGGTTTTTTTGTTTTTTTGTAAAGGGAGTCGCCACCTAGTATTTTGGTCACTAGGAACCCTAACTGGTCTTTCAGAGATTCTAAGGCAAGGGACTGGTTGCGTACAGGGAAGGTATTAACACCTCTAGTACGCCCTACCTAAGGTAAGCTGCTTGGTGTTTTCTAATCCCATCAATTTTCCTAGGTTTGATTCAAATAAAATTTATTTGGATAAGAAATCCATGGAGATTCCATGTGCTTTGGAAGCTCATTTTTCCCTTAGTATTTCAAAAGTTTGCGACTCGTAAATTGCAAGGAGGAGGGACAAAAAAATTAGAAATCTAGGGCGCTAAAAAAAACCTATTTTTTTTAGTATTTTATACTCTCACGGGTCGTAAACCGTGGAGTAAATTTTTTTTTGAAATGTCCTCGATTATAATCAAGGCTTCTTTCAAGGATGTGTGCGGATTTATTACTCCCAATAATATTTTGGATATTTGTCCTTTAAGGATTTATTTATCCAAATATTAGCGGTGAATAATAGATGAATTCCCCCCCCAAAATAGGATTTTTATATTTTTTAGAATATTGGCCAATACCCTTTGGAATTTTATAAACATGTTGTAATATCCAGAAATGCAAGAAAATATTTTTTTTTGTTGTGTTTACGAAATCCATGCAAAAAAACACATTTTTAAAACTTCCAATATTTTTTGTATAAAAAAACGTTCAAAACATGTTAGGGTATTGGCCGTATGCAACATACAAGAAAATTTTTAAATTTTATTTCATCGAAACACAAGCATCACAATTAAACACAAGAAAAATCGCAATAGAAGCTAAATAGCCGTTATATATATATTATAAGATTTATAATGAGCTTAAAGCAATAAAAAAAAAATTCAAAGCCAACTCAATGCGCAGACAGCAAGAACAAAATAAAGCTGGGAGCCATCACAAAAAAAAAACAAAGGCCGGCTGATTTCTTCTCCAGCAGGTGTAAGGAAAACAAAAAGAAAGTCCCTAAATGTAAAAGTTCCTAAACATGAAAGACAAACCCTTTTTACATGGACAGCAGCTGAACTCAAAAATCATGAAAGAAATAATAGGCAAGAGTTGGTTTTTCTAAACAGAAACCAAATATTCAGAGGGAAGAGACAACTTTTACAACCGCATGCCTAGTATAAAATAACAAAGGCGGAGAGATTGTGGCTTATACCTACAGCTCCTGTTTGCAGAAAATAAAAACCAAATACTGAGAGACTCACGTATGCCTCCTTGGTTACTAGAAAATGACGGACGAAAATAGAAATGCTGAAACGGACGAAATATTTCAGCTATGTGCTGGTAAATATCTGGTTTCCCCGTCGCCTGCCTCTCTTGCGTTTTCTTTCAAAACTGCAGCTCCTGTTTGCAGAAAATAGAACTCAAGGCCGAAAGACAAAGCTCACGCGTGCCTCCTTGGATGTTGGTAAATGACGGACAAAAATAGAGATGCTGAAGCGGACGAAATATTTCAGCTATGTGCTAGTAAAAAACTGGTTTCCCCGTCGCCTGCCTCACTTGAGTTTTCTTTCTCTTTCTTTTGCTGTGTTTTTTTTCTCTCCGTTTTTCTGCTCTCTTTTTGCTATTTTTTGCTCTCTCTTTCCTCCTTTTTTTTTTTTCGTGCCTCTCCTCTCTGTCCTCTCTTCTTTTCTGCCTCTTTTAGGTCAACAGCCGAGGCTTCTATATAGCCTATACATGGCTTTATTTAGGAAAAAAATTTTACATTAACTCTATGGTGTAATATCGGGTGAGCAGAAATAGGAAACCAGAATATTTGATTCTGATTCTGTGATCAGCAGTGATTTCTTTCCTAGTTAGAGGATGGTGTGACTCTTTTCTTTTCTTCCATAGAGTCAGCTGCTCCCTTTAAAATGAAGCAATAAAAATGTGGTTTGTAGATAAAAGGAAAGAAGAAAACTGGGGTAGCTGTGTAGAGAAAAAGGAAAGAAAGAATTGCGGATGGGGAGGCATTGTTTTCCTTTTCTGATCTAATTCCTGTTCTTCAATTTCGTCACCCGGTAAAATTTCTTCTAATTTTATCTTCAATCAACTCCCTTATTTAACACCTTTTCCATTTTATCCTTGGTCCATAAAAGGGCTTCAAATTGGCCTGCAAATGGTCTTCAATCTTTAAGCATCTTGCAATTGTGTCCCTGCAAACTTGGAAAAAAAATCCTTCTCGCGGCAGGAATCCTCGCTTTCACACTAGATATTCAAACGGAAATATCTTGAGCTTCTGATATTGAAATAAAGTGATTTAAAAGCCCAAATTCATCTACGTGTCCCAGACTACAACTTTGATGAGGAGTCTAGGTGAGATAGAATCTTTTTACTGAACAAAAACTGGCAGTAATCTATGTGATCAAAAGGGATCTCCAGGTCTAACTCAAAAACTGATGAATGCAGAGAATCCTGATATGACTGAAAGTATGAACTAAGAACAAAAATCACAAAAACTAGGCCAAAACTAGAGTTTTTTTAGTGCAGACTCGGGTCAATATCCTTCTTGCGGCAGAATGCTCTACCTTTACGTTAGATATTCAAACGGGAATATCTTGAGCTTTCGATATCAAAATCAAGCGATTCAAAAGCCAAAATTATTCTACGCATCTAGGACTACAACTTTGATGAAGGAGTCAAAGTGAGATAAAATCTTTTTACATAACAGAAACTGGCAGTAATCTAATTGGTCAAAAAGGTTCTTGATCTGACAATGCTGAGCATCCAAATCTGACTGAGAATCTGCCCTAAGAACAATGATCCCTAGGACCTAATAAAGGTGTACGTTAATTTTTCAACATGTCATGAGTGACAAAATATACCTAGGATGGTCAGATATCGTACGAAATCGAGTCAGAATCAGAGCCTAAGTTGGAACAAAAAAATTGCAACAGCAGAACCATTTTTTTAGTGCAAATTCTGAGGGATTTATTCAACCTTAAAGACCAGATAAAAAAGGAACAAATTTAGCATTATGATGAATCCTGATCAACCTAAGAAAACCTGATGATTTTGGTAGCAAAGGGGAAGGATAAAAAGAGCATAAAATAGCTCACACCAGGTTTTCGAAAAGAAAATTTCTTATGTGCTTTTGTCAATCTTCTAGCGAACATGAGCTAAACTCCTACACTCTATTTAAAAGAGGTATACATCGTCTCTAGCACGTGGGGGTCCAAAAATGAGTAACAACAAGGCACAACCCAACACATTCCATTATTCTCAACTAAAGCACCTTGAATTTCCTTAGATTTCTAACTTAGTTTTTGTTTTGTTTCTCTTCCTTGTGATTTACGAGTCGCGAACACTTGAAATTCTAAAGAAAAAAATGAGCTTTTAAGCACATTGAATCTCCTTAGATTTCTATCTTAGCTGTCTTTTAATTCATAGGTTGAAAGTTTATTTCAAATCAAACATAGATTTTAAGAGATCTGCACTGGTTATCTTTGGCACTCTATAGACATATCTAAAGGCATGATCCATAGTGGCCAAGGGTTCTTTCTTTTAGACTTTGGACCTAAGTTTGTTCATCATAGTAGACTTATCTTAGGAAAACGGATGGGATTAGAGAACATCAACACTATAGCAATTGTCGCAACCTCCCGGCGGCGTCGCGACGACCCTTCCTGGAGCGTGGAATTGATTTTTCAGGGTCTTTTTTTTGTGAATAAGGGAGTCGCCACCTAATATTATGGTCACTAGGAAACCTAACTGGTCTTTCAGAGATTCTAAGGCCAGGGATTAGTTGCGTAAAAGGAAGATATTGGCACTCCTAGCACGCCCTATCTAAGGTAAGTTACTTGGTGTTTGGTTTGCCTTATAATTGTTATGGTGTTGGTGTTTTTTAATCCTAACAGAGTTCCTAGGATAAGTTTGCTATGATGAACAAAATTGGACTCAAAGTCTAAAAAGAAAGAACCCTTGGTCAATGTGGACCACACCCTTAGATATGTCTGCAAAGTACCAAGGAGAACTAATGCAGATCTCTTTAACTCTATGTTTGATTTGAAATAAATTTATAAACTATGAATTAAAAGACAAGTAAGATAGAAATCTAAGGAGATTCAATGTGCTTAGGAGCTCATTTTTCCCTTAGTATTTCAAGTGTTTGCGACTCGTAAATCGCAAGAATCATGAACAAAGATTTAAAAATCTAAGGAAATTAAAAGCCTCCTTTTGCCTTAGTGTTTCATACTTTCACGGCTCGTTAACCGTGGAGTCAAAAATTGAAATGTCCTCAATTATAATTGAGACTTGTTTCAAGGATGTGTGATGACTTATTATTCCTAGAAAAATATTTTGATATTAACCACTTAGTTTTTTTATCCAAACATTAACAATGAATAATAACAGGTTATTCCCAATAATATTTTGGATATTAATTCCTTTGGGAATTTTTTATCCAAATATTAATGGTTAATAAAGTCGAATAAGTTGTATTACCCTCAACAATATTTTGGACATTTACCTTCCATAGGTTTCTTTGTCCTTATATTATTAAAGGATATTGACTTATTATTCCTAAAAAAAAATATTTTGAATATTAACCACTTGGGGTTTTTTTATTCAAATATTAACAGTGAATATTAGATGAATTTCTCACAAATAAGATTTTTATATATTTGGAATATTGACTAACACCCTTTGTAATTCACAAACATGTTGTAAAATCTAAAATGCAAGAAAATAATTTTTGTGTTTAGAAAACTCATGCTAAAAGACATTTTCTATTAAACTTTGAATATTTGATTTTTTTTATTTTTAAAAAAGAAATGTTTAAAATATGGCCGTATGCAACACATGAAAATAATTTTATATTCGATCAAAGACACAAGCATCATAATTAAACCCAAACATCACAATTAAAGTTTACAAATTGTCATATATATTCTAAGATTTACATTAAACTTAAAACGACTCATAAGAAAACTTGCAAAGCCAACCCCACTTAAACCAGATTCGGCTCGCTTACTTCGACTCAAACTTCTGTAAATGGGAAAGAAGTCCGTATGCACAAGGGAGCCAAAATTCTAAAACCAAAATTTTGAACTCAAAATCCTAGGACGGTGTCCGTACCTCGTCATCCCACCTTTGTTTTAATTTTGAGACCCGTTTTACCCGTTCCATGCAAACCTAAAAAGAACGCTTAGGAGCACCTTTATATCATGTATGTCACGAACTAAAAGGCACCCGAACAGAGGGGAAAAAATGAGGGTCTTTGAAGCTCATGGCCTCTCGCGGTAGGAGAATGAAGCAAGAAAACACGTCTTTAACATAAACAATAAGCTAAACTGAAAGCAATGAAAGATTAGTGGGCGAGCTTATAACCTTTGTTCACACAGAAACCGAGTATTCAGAGCAAAAGAGGAAACAAATTTGGAACAGAAACCAACAGATACCCAGTTCGAATATAACAGGGAAGAGGTAGTTGGGGTTTACAAATGCAGATCTTGCTTGCATAAATGAAGTACAAAACGACGTGCAGTCCCTGTTTGTTTTGCCTTTGGTGATCTTAAGAAACCTTACTCTTTTTCGTTGTCTCCTTCTATTTTCTACTCTCCGCCTCCTTCCTTTCCTCTGCTTTCTCTTCTGCCTCAGCTCTCTTCTCCGTTTGTTGCCCTTTGTTTTTTTCTTTTCCTTTTTCCGTTTGCCTATTTCCTCTCCCTCTCTCTTTTTCTTCCTTTTTTTTTCCTTTTCATATGGCTGGAGGTTCACATATATAGGAACCTCTACACGTTATATTCATGGAAACATTCTTGTAATTATTGCAGAGATTCTCTTTTATAAACAGCCCCCACAATTCCTATGTCTATGGTTTTTTATATTGCAGTGATTTATTTTCCATAACCAGCAACCCATCAATTCCTACATCTATGGTTTTTAATATTGCAGTAATTGTTTTCCGTATGTGATTCCTTGATATTAGCCTTGAGGATCTATGTTACTACCACACATTCTTTCCTCTTTCCCTTGCAAAGCCAGCTGTTTCTACAGTTGTTTAGACTTGGAGACCAACTCTAATGTTCCCTCATCTTGCCCGTGTGTGCAGCAGGAATGGTTGCCGAAAAAGGAAAGAAACTGCAGACCGGGGGGCACTGTAATCAAAATGCCAATGAACAGTAGTACCATGCTAAATGGGGCTGTTTCATATGCAGTGTGGCTTGTCAAAAATGAAATGTTGCAACGGCATTGTTTGGAAGCAAAAATATTCCCCTAGCGTGGCCACAAAACAAATGAAATTATGACAACATTTTCCAATCCAATCTTCAAAGAAACCAAATAACGTTGAAAAAATGGTATTTAATTAACTGGATAAGTTCTTGAAACATTAAATTGGGTCCCTCGAATCAGACCTGCAAACTCAAGTCAGGATTTTTCTGTGATTCTCTACTTTCATGCTAGATATTTAAATGATAATATCTCAAGCTTCTGATATCGAAATCAAATGATTCAAAAACCCAAATTTATCTAAACATCCAGGACTACAACTTTGATGAAGGATTCGAAGTGAGATAAAATCATTTTAGAGAACAGAATCTAGTAGGAATATGGTTGGTCAAAAAGGATCTCCTGATCTAATTTAAAAAAAGACAATGTCGAGCATTCCGATATGATTGAGAAAATGACCTAAGAGCAATGACCAATAAAATTGTGATGGAAGGAGAGTCTTTAGTGCAAAACTCGGGTCAGAATCCTTTTCACGACAGAATTATCTACTTTCACCTTAGATATTCAAACGGGAATATCTGAAGCTTCTAATATCGAAATCAAGTTATTTAAAAGTGTAAATTCATCTACGTGTCCAGGAATACAACTTTGATGAAATGTTCAAAGTGAGATAAAATCATTTTAAAGATCAGAATCTGGCAGCAATCTGGTTGGTCAGAAATGATCTCCTAATCTAATTCAGAAATTGACAATGCCGAGCATCCCAATATGACTGAGAGTATGACCTAAGAACAATGACCAATAAAATTGTGCCGGAAGTAGAGTCTTTAGTGCAAAACTTGGGTCAGAATCCTTATCGCGACAAAATTCTCTAGTTTCACGTTAGATATTCAAACAGGAATATCATGAGCTTTTGATATCGAAATTAAGCGATTGAAAAGCCCAAATTCATCTATGCATACAAGAATGCAACTTTGATGAAGGATCCAAAGTGAGATAAAATATTTTTGTAGAACAGAATTTGACCGCAATCTAGTTGGTCAAAAACGGTTTCCTGATCTGATTTAGAAAATTAAAAATTCCGAGCATTCAAATTTGACCAAGAGTCTACCATAAAAACAGTGAGCTCCAGGACCAAAGGGTAGCTTCGACGTCGCGGTCTCGAGAGGGTACGACACTTGGTTTGAGATCAAAAAGAGAAATTTGTCGAATTCCAATGATAGAAAAAAAATTATTGTTGACATTGATTTTGATTGCCAAAACGGTCAATTTTGGTGTCAAATGGTTTCATTTCATGAGGAAATTTCAACTTAGGTGTTTTTTAATTTAAAATTGAAACAAATATGAGCTCGGAAAGATTGTTGGTTCCAAGTTGATTTCGGGTTTAAGGATAGTTTTTTGAAGACATAAATAAGTTTATCAAGATGTCTTAGGTATTTCCAAAGTATTGCTTGAAAAAAATTAAAATCTTGAGGAAAATAGTGAGGCAAAAAGGAAGGATTTTTTAGTTGTTGTTTATCACTAGCCTTTTTGGGATTATTTTTCCTTCATAATTCTTTCACTTTTACTTTAGTTCTTTTGGTTTCAAATTTTTATATTTTGATCCAAGACTTTATTTTCTTCATTTTTCAATTTATAAGTTTGAGAGAAGAAAAAGTCGCTAGAAAATGATGAAGGAGAGTGAGAGTTCTCAATAAACCACATTCTAACAATAAAAAGGTTAATTTGGATGACATTGCGTTTCAATTGACGAGATGAGTTCTATTAAAATATTTTAGTATTTGTTTTGTTGAAAAAAGTAGATCGATGTCAAATAAATACCATGAAAATATCCGAGTATGTGCAATCTAAAGAGAATAATCGATGTAAGAACATATATATATATATATATATATATATATGTGTGTGTGTGTGTGTGTGTGTGTGTGTGTGTGTGTTGGAGTCATATTTGAAGGAACTAAATTCTCCATTCCATGAGGCTCCTGATAAGGTTGGCTGGTTCTTAACTACAAAGGTTGCAGCTGAGTCATGGTTGGAATCTAGAAAATCAACTGACGCAGTAGCTGCCTAGGTGCCATGCTCATGTAGATTTTCCTTTTTTTCTATGTCCATAAATGGTACGTGCCCGCCATATACTTGTTTGATTTTCTGCTGATATTATCTCTCTTGATAGGGAATTTTTGTGTCGTTAAGATAAAGCATTATATTTAGCCATTGAATCGTCATATAGCTGATCAGATTCTTAAAATCTAAATCATGTTGCTTTGACTGGTTGTGCTATGATTCATGAGCATCTCTTTAGATAGTCTTCACAATTGAGGCAATTATTCGGTGAGGGAATAGCAAGTACATTGCATTTTCGGGATTGAAATTTAAAGCTATTAAAGATTGGATCAAAATCCATTCCACATGCATGTGTGATCTGACAGAACATGGCTTGTTTGCTGTCTGCAGTGTCGGCAGTGACTGCCTCATCAAATCAAATCAACGAGACTCGAGCATTTGCTTACAATGAACCAATTCCCATGGTTGCTGCTGAAGACACAACTGCATAAATGGTATTCGTGCAGCGAAGTTCTACTGCTTCACTATAGGTTAAATCAATTCTGGACATCGAGTCTGCACTTCTTGTGCAAGCAATGCCAGACAACTGTTGTTACAAGCTTTGATTTGATACTGCACACGACAGAAAAGTTTGCACCATTGTGTTTTAGGACATGTTTTAGTACATGAAAAAACTAAAATGAAATTTAAAAATTTCATGCATTCATCTAATTAAGTAAATTGATAACTCAACCAAACAAATTATCAAGCTTGATCTCTATCCAACTGAAGTAAACTAGACTTTTACGACCTGAAAATCAGGCTCATTTGTTACAGGCAAAAAAAACCTATTCTTAACAATATTTGAACTTTAAAAAAATAAAAAAATCAAAACATATTTATAACTTCTAATAACCTAAAAATTATCTCCAAAATCAACAATGAATCTTAAACCATAATTTTTTTTCGAGTTCAAATCCATAATTCCAAGTAATTTAAGATAAAAACAACATATTGTCATAAATTGAAATTCGAAGCAAATTCAAAATCCAGCCACATTTTCTTTTTTCTCTCAAATCAGGGATCAAAAAATAAAAAAAATTAAGTTTGGAAATAAAATTGAATTTCATAAATTATTAAGGATTAAAAGCTTATAATCTAAAAATTTGGAAGGCTGAAGTATATGTTTAGCCCTAGTTTTAGCAAAAGCATTTTTTTGTCGTATTTTTTATTTTAACCCTCTAACTTTAATCTTTCCCTTTCTTAATAAAAGTATTTTAATTGTTCATCAATTAAGGCTTATGAGATTGCAGTATAAAAAAAGTTTACCAAAAAATTACAATACACAGTAATTTATTTTTTTGCTGAACAATCCACACCTTTTATTAGAGTATTGCTTAATAGCATTTTAATTTTTGGGCACCAAATGAAAAGAAAAAAAAAAGGGCAAACCTGAAAAATGCCCCCATCTATTTAGGCAGTCTTGATTTTTCCCTCGTACAAATTTTCCATCAACTTTGTCGCCTAAGATTTAAAAATCTCAATCAAGCTTATATTCAAAATTCTCAGTCGCCTAAGATTTTCCCCTCGTACATCGTTTTATTGAAAAATCAACATTTTATATTAAGAAACTCTAACAATGAAGATAAAATTAGGGATTTAAAACTCTAAAGTTAGACATAACCATAGAAAAATCTAGTTAGATTTGAATAATATTCTCTAATAAGAAATGTTTATTCTCTAGTTAGATTTTCCCCAAGTGTTTATTTATGAGCTCTAAAAACCAACCAAAATAAAAAACACAAAATAAATAATTAAAATCTGAAAATACATAGAAAAATAACTAAAGTAGTCAAAACAACAACTTTTAGATCTAATTTTGAAAGATCTAACGGTTTGTTAAATAAGAAAATAGTTTTCCATAAAAAAAAACCTTGAGAACCTCCTAGAAAAATTTGAGTAAGAACTAATATTTGAATCTTCTGTTATTATTATTTTAAGATAGATTGTTCATTTAGATATTTTCTTGGGTAATTTTTGTTTTCCAATTTGATCCATCAAATCTTGTGATAATTGTTCCACATCAAAATCCTAATTGAGAAATCAAAATTAAATTAAATTTGATCTTTATAAATTCAAATCTTCTCAATTAAATCTAAATAGACTTTCAAACTTAATTTTCACCAATTAAGCCTCTAATAAAATTAATTTAACTTATTTAATGTATAATTAAGTTCTTGTACTTAATTAAATCCTTCAATTGAATCCAAATTAATTCTTAAATATAATTAAAATTCAATTTAGCCCATGATAAAATCAAATTGGCCGATTTAAAATTTAATTATGTCATTGGACTTAATTGTAATACAAATTCGTTCAATAATTATTTAATTTGATTTTGAATTTGTATTTTTTTCTTATTTTTGGGTATAATAGTGTACTTTTAAGTCTTGAATTTCCTTCAAAATCATAGCTTGATTTTTTCTGGTTTTTTTTAATTCTTTTCTGTTTGTTTGCTCCATATTATCAGCAGTTATTTTGTTTTTTTATTTAAATTTTAAAAAATAACCCACTGTGTAAATTGCTGACTTTGATGGCCTTTTCTTTTGTCAATCAAGTGGGCATGGTGGTGTTGGCAGGCCACAACCAATTCATTACACTAATCATTCGGACTATTTTTCATGCATGCAAATCACAACCCTAAAATCATTACACACACTACATTGTCCATAATGCGTAACGAGTAATAATTTTTTTTAAAATGTAAAAAAATATTAAAAGTGTAGATAATATTTTAGGTTTTTTGAATTTAATAATTATATCAAACCCAAATAAATTAAATTAGATAGTCATACATATTATAGAATGTATATCATGTATATCTATACATAGGATATTAATGTAATGTAGGATTAATCCAATGTTGTAATCCCTATGGTTACTACTGTATTCTGCCCTACATATATAAATAGGAAAGGTTGGCTAAGGCTAAACCTAAGACATTCAGTAATTCTCAACTTGGTATCAGAGCCAAAATAAATTAAAACACTTAGCCGGCAGCCTTCTCCTTCTCTACAGCAATGGATTCTTCTCAGCCGGCAGCCTTGTCCTCTTCTGCAGCAGCCCCTGTTGTCCCACCTCCTTCGCTGCAATTTTCTTCTTCAGCCGCAGGACAGCTCTCTTCTTCAGCCTCAATTATGCAGTGGCCACAGCACACTAATATTGGCCATGCTCTTCTCAATCCGGACAATGCTCCTCTGCTCAATCCGGACAATGCTCCTCTGCTGCCATCTTCGTCTGCTGAAATTACAGCAGCCTCTGCCGTGGCAATTGTGTCCCTCTCACACACCCATCAGGTCATCTCTATGAAATTAACGAATACCAATTACTTGTATTGGCGAATGCAGATGAAACCATACCTCTTAGGCCAAGGAGTTTTCGGCTTTGTTGATGGTTCAAACTCCTGCCCCTCTCCACATATTCCTGCTGCCGATGGTGCTACTCTTCAGGTATCTCAATCCTTTCTTCGTTGGAAACAACAGGATCAATTAATTCTAAGTGCCTTGCTCTCTTCGCTGTCCATGGAAGTTCTTCATCTTGTTGTTGATTGTCCAACCTCATGTTCTGTCTGGCTCACACTTGAGCAAGCGCTAGCCTCTACATCCAATTCCCGTATTATGCAATTACATGGTTCCCTTCAAGAACTTCGACAAGGTGATGATTCGGTAACTCAATTTTTGCAAAAAGCTAAGACTTTATTTGATGAGCTAGCAGCTGCTGGCCGGCCTATCTCGCTAACCGATTTTAATCTCTATATATTTCGTGGCCTTCGCGGAGAATTTAAGGACTTAGTAGCAAGTCTTATTACAAGGGCGGATCCTCTACCATATGCAGATTTGCTTAGTCATCTGCTAACTCATGAATTTATTCATAAAACCTCTCTTTTGTCTATGGGATCTGCTGCCAACGCCAACCAACCATTGCTGCCCACGCCACCTTCAGCACTACTGTCTCAACGCTACAATTCTGCTCAGTTTGGAAGACATAGGGGGCGTGGCAGCTGGCGTTCTCCTTCTCACCGAGGCAACCGAAATAATTCCTACAGGTCTGATTTTCGTAACCCTCCAACTAATTATAATTCTGCTCCTCCATATGGCACCGAAAATAGGCACAGCAGCTGGCAAGGAAATTGGCAGCGCCGAGGCTCAAATTCCCGCTGCCAGCTATGCAACAATTATGGACACACTGCTCCTCAGTGTTCCCAACTTCAGCAACACAGTCATGGCCCGCAACACAGTGCCAATTTGGCATTCAATAATTCTGCCTCTGCTGCTGAATGGTTTCCGGACACCGGTGCAAACCAACACGTCACACCCGACCTTGCAACCTTGACTGCTTCAGAACCATACAATGGTAATGATAATTTGCATGTTGGTGATGGTAAGGGACTTTCCATATCTAATATTGGCCATACAAAAATATATAACCCTCATCGTTCATTCACTTTATCTAATGTTCTACATGTTCCTGCAATCACGAAACCTCTGCTTTCTGTTCAGAAATTTTGTCTCGATAATCATGTTTATTTTGAATTTCACCCTTTTCTGTTTTATGTCAAGGATCTCAACACCAATGAAGTCCTTCTCTCAGGTCAGAGTAAAGATGGTCTCTATACTTTATCCAAGTTCAGGTCTTCCGTCCTGTCAACTCCTCAAGCCTATTGGTCTCCTTGCACCTCTGCCTCTGCTGATTTGTGGCATCGTCGCCTAGGTCATCCTACCTCCCGTATTTTTAAATTTTTAGTCTCGAAAAATAAGATCATTTGTAACAACAAAAGTCTTAATTTTCAATGCCAAAGTTGTCCCTTAGGAAAATCGTCACGTTTGTCTTTACGACCTACTGGTCACAAAACTTCTGCTCCGCTTGAATTAATTTTTAGTGATGTGTGGGGTCCTGCTCCCCTTTTTTCTTCGGATGGTTATCGTTATTTTGTTATATTTGTTGATGCGCATACAAAATATATATGGTATTATCCACTTGTTGCAAAATCTGATGTTTACTCTGTCTTTCATCAATTTCAAACTCTTGTCGAACGTCAGTTTTCTTTAAAAATAAAATCTGTTCAAACTGATTGGGGCGGTGAATATCGCAAACTCTCCACTTTCTTCCAAACTGTTGGTATTCATCATCGTCTCATATGTCCACATACTCACGAACAAAATGGAATGGTAGAAAGACGTCATAGGCATATTGTGGAAACCGGTCTTACTCTTCTAGGTCAATGTAAAGCTCCTTTTCGTTTTTGGAATTATGCATTTGATACTTCAGTTTATCTCATTAATCGTATGCCTACTTCTGTTCTTGATAATCGATCTCCTTTTGATTGTTTGTTTCAACGGTCTCCTGATTATCAATTTTTACGTACTTTTGGATGTCTATGTTTTCCTTTCTTGCGTCCCTATAATAATCACAAATTAGATTTTCGGTCTTCTCCTTGTATATTTTTTGGCTACAGTCCCTCTCACCTTGGTTATCGATGTTTTGATATTGAATCTCATCGCATGTATATCTCCCGTCATGTTCGTTTTCATGAAAATGTTTTTCCGTTTGATAAATCTGAACAGATTGCACAAGTTCCCCCTCAAACCCATACACCATCCCCTATTACCATCCTCCCAAATCTAACCCACTCACCACTGTTTACAGCTCAAAATCCATCTCCACCCGCCTCTGCCTCTGCCCTACCCTTGTTGCCGACTCAAGCACAACAGCCTCCATATGTCCCTTGCCGCTCACCCCATGCATCTTTATCTAACCATACTGTTGCAGATACAGGTTGCAGCTCAGTGTTTCCTGCTCTCCAGCACGAAGTCCTTGGGCATAGTGGGAGATCCTCTGGCTCGTCTTCAGTTTCTGTTTATTCTGCCACCAATTCGGCTTCTGCCGACTCTGCCTCTGCTGCGTCTGCTGCCTCTGCTGCCAGTTCTTCACTCGCGGCAGCTTCTTCCCCGGATTCGTCTCCTGGACTAAATCTGGTGGTGGATCTCTCAGCCTATCCGCTGCATCATGACACCTCTGTCATGCCTCCTTCATCTGCGTCACAGCCAGTTCTCAGCCGACATCCTATGATCCTTCGATCACGGCAGCCCAAAAATGCCAATATGGTGTCCTCTGCTGCCGCTAATGCAGCTGTCTCTCGGGTATTGCTCTCTCCTTCCTCTGAACCTGTTGCCTTTTCTGATGCAGATAAATATGTGGCTTGGCATGATGCCATGTGTGATGAGATCAAGGCTTTACGATCCAATCATACTTGGTCTCTAGTGCCCTTTCATCCATCGATGAATGTTGTGGGCAGCCGATGGGTATATCATATCAAACGTCGTATTGATGGCAGCATCGAACGTTATAAAGCCCGTCTAGTTGCTAGAGGCTTTACTCAACAGGAAGGCATTGATTATTCTGAAACTTTCAGCCCAGTTATTAAGCAGGCCACCGTCAGATTAGTCTTTTCCATTGCAGTTTCCCGCAATTGGAAGATCCATCAGCTTGATATTCATAATGCTTTTCTCAATGGTATTCTTACTGAAGAGGTCTACATGAAACAACCTCCAGGTTTTGTTGATTCTACTCTTCCATCTCATGTGTGCAGGTTGCACAAGTCACTATATGGTTTAAAACAGGCACCAAGGGCATGGTACACTCGTCTGAGTGATTTTTTACTCTCTATTGGTTTCCTTGCCTCCAAGGTTGACACTTCCCTGTTTATCTTATCTGATGGCACTAATATCTTCTATCTTCTCGTCTATGTTGATGATATTCTGCTTACAGGCAGCAACTCTGCCATGCTCCATCATCTAGTCCAGTTACTAAGCTCTGAATTCAAGCTACGTGACTTAGGTGATGTTCACTACTTTCTAGGTATTGAAGTTCAGTCTACAGGTATGGGTCTGATGTTGCGCCAACAAAAATATATTCTTGACATCCTCACTCGGGCTGGTATGACTTCCTGCAAACCGGTTGACACTCCAGTTTCTCCCTCTAAACTTGCTCTACAACCAGATCATCCATTTTCTGATCCCACACGGTTTCGTCAAATTGTGGGTGCTCTCCAGTATCTTACATTCACTCGCCCAGATATCTGTTTTGCTGTTAACAGAGTCTGTCAGTACATGCATGCTCCTACAGATTTCCATTGGGCTGCTGTTAAACGCATACTCCGCTATCTCAAAGGAACGGCTGCTTATGGTTTTCATATCACTCGAGGTACCTCCTTTGCTCTTCATGGTTTTACAGATGCTGATTGGGCTGGGAGTATTGATGATCGCAAGTCTACGGGTGGTTATCTTGTTTTCTTTGGTCAAACACCGATTTCCTGGAAATCCGGCAAGCAACGTACAGTTGCTCGCTCTTCCACTGAGGCTGAGTATAAAGCCTTAGCAGATGGTACTGCTGAGGTCATCTGGCTTCAATATTTGTTAAGAGATCTTCAGGTTCCCTCCATCTCAGCTCCTACTATTTGGTGTGATAATCTTGGTGCTACTTATCTCTCAGCAAATCCTATCTTTCATGCTCGTACTAAGCATGTTGAGGTAGACTATCATTTTGTCCGTGACCGGGTAGCAAAGAAGGAAATTCAAATTCGGTTTATCCCCTCTCAGGATCAACTTGCTGATGTCTTCACCAAACCACTTTCCGCTGCGTCCTTTACTGCCTTCAGGTTCAAGCTTCGGGTCGATCCTCCACCCTCAGCTTGAGGGGGCATATTATAGAATGTATATCATGTATATCTATACATAGGATATTAATGTAATGTAGGATTAATCCAATGTTGTAATCCCTATGGTTACTACTGTATTCTGCCCTACATATATAAATAGGAAAGGTTGGCTAAGGCTAAACCTAAGACATTCAGTAATTCTCAACTATACAAGATCCAAGAATCTTAAATCGAGGACCATGTCAGACCCATGAGGTTTCAACATTTCCTTTTGTTTTGTTTTTGTAAATGATTATTTAGTTTTATTTATTAGTTATTGAGTTTTGAGTATTTTTTATTTTTGTCTTTATGAGATTGCTCTTTCTCATTCAATTTTTTGACAAGAATTTATATTTTTATTAGTCATTGTTGTTTTTTATTTTTTTATATAATTATATTATTAAATTAATTAAGTTTATTAAACCAAATTCTAAATTTTCATTAATCTTCTAAAAACAATATTATAATTTTTTTTTTTACATTTTAAAAAATTAACATGTCCCGCGACATTGCGAAAACCAAACTGTTTGTTGATGATAATATTAATTCCATATCCCAGAAGTAACACGAGAGCCCGCCTAGCATGCTCACCGGTCTCCTCCACCATATCTACATCAATTGGCAGATAGCCACCCCTTTAATCTTTTGTAGCACCATTCATTTATCATCGTCGCTTAACCACTTCTGTCTCTTTCCCCTTTCCAAATCGATATAAATACTCACTAGGATTATTGTTTTTCGTTTTATATTATTAAAAAATTATTTTAATGTATTTCTAAATAAAAAACAATTAAATCATAACCACTACCATATTTTTAAACACTCCCTTATGATAGATACAATACATATATAGTGTTGTTATTTAATTTTGGACTCCACGTGCTGGAGACGGTGTATATCTCTTTTGAACTGAGTGTATGAGTTTAGCTCATGTTTGCTAGAAGATTGAAAAAAACAGAGAAATAAATATTTTTTTAAAACCTTGTTTGAGCTGTTTTCTGCTCTTTTTATCTCTCTCCTTTGCTACCAAAATCGTTAGGTTTTCTTAGATTGATCAGGATTCTTCATAAAGCTAAATTTCTTCCTTCTTTATCTAGTCTTTAAGGTTGGATAAATCCCTCAGAATTTGCACACACAAAAAATGGTTCTGTTGTTGTCGCAATTTTTTATTCCAACTTAGACTCTGATTCTGACTTGGTTTTGTACGATTTATGACCATCCTAGCTATATTTTGTCACTCATGAAATGTTGAAAAATTGACCTACACCTTTATTAGGTCCTAGGGATCATTGTTCTTAGGGCAGATTCTCAATCAGATTTGAATACTCAGCATTGTCAAATCAAGAACCTTTTTGACCAACTAGATTATTGCCAGATTCTGTTCTCTAAAAATTTTTTATCTCACTTCGAATTCTTCATTAAAGTTTTAGTCCTAGATGCATAGATAAATTTGGGCTTTTGAATCGCTTGATTTTGATATCAGAAGCTCAAGATATTCTCGTTTGAATATCTAATGTGAAGGTAGAGAATTCTGCCGCGAGAAGCATCCTGACCCGAGTTTTGCACTAAAAAACTCTATTTCTGTTATAAATTTCGTTGATTTGTTCTTAGATTACACTCTTAGTCATATCAGGATTCCCAACATTGTCAGTTTCTGAATTAGACCCGGAGATCCTTTTTGACCAACCAGATTACTACCAGATTCTATTCTCTAAAATGATTTTATTTCACTTCAACTCCTTCATCAAAGTTGTAGTCCTAGATGCGTAGATAAATTTGGGTTTTTGAATTGCTTGATTTTGATATCACAAGCTTGAGATATTTCCATTTGAATATGGAAGCAGGGAATCCTGCCGCAAGAAAGGTTTAGCCTAAGTTCGCGGGACTGGTTTGAAGGATTTTTTTTTTACCAAGGACTGAATAAAAAAGTGCTAAAATTAGGGATTGAATTGTAGAAGGATATTGAAAGTTGGAGAGGGGGGCTGGATCATAATAAATGACAAGATTTTTACATCACCGAATAAAGAAAATAAGACTTTGTAGCATGCACCCTTACACATCTAATTTCTTTCCTTTTTTTTCTTTGCAAATGTTTGTCTTGCCGATTGGAGAGCTGCAAACCACGTTTTTATTGACTCATTTCAAAGGAAATAATTGGTGCTTCATGGTCCCAGCTATAGAAGGAAAGAAAGGAGTTGTACCACCCTTTGATCAATGGAAACTAACAGCTGAAATCATAATAGGAATCAGGATATTTCAGTTTCCTTTTGTGTTTTCTTTACTATCCTAGAATTAATGCATTGAATCTTTCTTAAATAGAGATATATTTAGACTATATATAAGCCTTTCTAACGACCTAACCTGGGAAGGAAAAAGAGCAGGAAAAAACAGCAAAAGAAAGACAAGAAAAACCCAAGAGAGGCAGGCAATAAAAAAAACACAAAAAATAGAGCGAGTTTCTTTCCTTCATCCTTGCGTTGCTGTGAGATCAGGAGGGTAGGCAGTAGAAGAAGAGGAGAGAAAAAGAAAGAAAAAAAGAAGAAGGGAAGCAAGACAGAAAAAAAGGAGAAAAAAAAAACAAGACAAGGAGGGAGCTTCTGCAATAAAAAAACCAGTGAGACTTGTAGGTATTTGTTTTGATGTTTTAAAAAACCTATTTTGTCTTGTGGCTTTGTACCTTTGTTTTTTTATTTTCCATACAATGAATGCTTGTCTTCTGTTCCCTTCCATGACTTTGAGCTTAGATGTTTATTTACGTTAGAGTTTGTGGGTTCCTTGCCTCTTTTTTCCTTTCTTTGGTGCATGAGGAAACATGGGGGTGGGGGCTATTATCAGCCCACCTTTTTGTTCGGGGGTTCCTTTTCTGCTTTATAATATGGAATGGGGTATCTTTGATAAGTTTTAGTCCGGGGAAGGAAGTTGAAATTGCAAGGAAACCCCTTTTGCAATTGTAGTAAGATTTCGAGGGGACGTGTTATCCTTTTGGCTGTTGAATGACATAATTTGTGTTACTGTTCAAGTGAATTATAATTCACTTGAACAGTGACTGAACTTGTTTTCTGGAGCTTAAGAATGAACCAAATTTTATTTGAGAAAAGTTAGTTTTGAGGTACCATCTTTGTTTTATTATATTTTATTTATTTTTACAAAATTTAGAGAATATATGTATATGCACATGGTTTGTCGTCTTTAATTGTGATTAACTGTGATGCTTATGTTTCGATAATTTTTTTTTTGTTTTCTTGTGTGTTGCATATGGCCAATACCCTAACATGTTTTGAACTTTCTTTTTAACATAAAAAAAATATTGGAAGTTTTGAAAATGTGTTTTCGCATGGATTTCTTAAACACAACAAAAATAATTTTCTTTCATTTCTAGATTTTACAACATGTTTGTAAAACTCCAAATGATATTGGCCAGTATTCCAAAAAAAATAAAAAATATTATTTTTGGGGGAATTCATCTATTATTCACCGTTAATGTTTGGATAAAGAAATCCCAAAAGGATAAATATCCAAAATATTAGTGGGAATAACTTGTTATTATTCACTGTTAATATTTGAATAAAGAAACCCTAAGTGGTAAATATCCAAAATAATTTTCTAGGAATAATAAGTCATCACACATCCTTGAAAGAAGCCTTGATTATAATCGAGGACATTTCAATTTTTTACTCCACGGTTTATGAGTCATGAGAGTATTAAACACTAAGGTAAAAATAGGTTTTTAAAGCGCCTTAGATTTCTAAATTTTTGTCCCTCCTCCTTGTGATTTACAAGTCGCAAACTCTTGAAATACTAAGGGAAAATAAGCTTTAAAGCACATGGAATCTCCTTGGATTTCTATCTTTATAAATTTAGTTTGAATCAAACCTAGAAAACCTGATGGGATTAGAAAACACCAACACCATAGCAATTATAAAGCAAACCAAACATCAAGTAGCTTACCTTAGGTAAAGCGTAATAGGGGTGCTAAACCTTCTTTTTACGCAACCAGTCCCTTATATTAGAATCTCTGAAAGACCAGTTAGGGTTTTTAATGATCAAAATACTAGATGACGACTCCCTTATAAAACAAAAAAACCTCGAAATCGATCGAGGATCACCATGACGCCACGCTCCGCCGTGAGGGTGCGACACATAGAATGGTTTTTTTTATATAATTTTAAGAAACAATCCTTTAAGGAATTTTAACCAACCAACCCATTTCTTAGACTAAAGGTGTGTTTGCCTAACAGACCTTACTTTTTTATACATCTTTGTTTTAAGGTTTAACCAAACAAGCCTAATAAAAAGCCGAAAAAAAACTAAAAAATTTTAAAGACTATTTTAAAATCATTTATAGGTCTATCACATGTTTTTTCCAATAATTTTGCCTAATATCAGGCCGTAGATTTACACTATAAGATACATTTTTAATATAAAAAATATCTGATTTTCTTTGAAATTTTGAAAAAATCCAATTTTTTTTTAAAACTTTCTTCATTTCAAAAACAATAAATATTTTGTTTTTGTACATATGGCAAAATCCTAACGTATTTTGATGTATATTTTCTAAGAAGGATAAAATCATATTTTTTATCGTGTTTTTAAAAATGCAAAATGGATATCAAAACTGGTTTATAATTATCCATTAGGGTCGACTAAAATACCAAAAATCTCACAACAATTAGTTTCTTTTTTTTTTATTTAGAGAGTTATAATTTAGCTGTAAGACTTTAATATTTGAGAGTATAAAATTACACTGTAAAGTATACCCTCAAATATTAAAGATACAATAAAGAAAATAAATGTGATGCTAAATATGGGCCTTAAAACAATTAAGATTTGACCCAACAAGTTAGATACTTCCTCATGAAGGGAGATATGCCTTTAATCTCAGATGAGACCAACGAATAGAAACATGATCTAGGAAAATAATCAATCAACAATGTAGTTTACCTTAGGTAGGGTGTATTGAGGGTGATGTATTTTCTCCTTGCACAACTAATCTCTTTACCCAGACTCTCACAGACCATTAGATTTCATAATGAACATAATACTATGTGGTGATTCCTGAACTCTATAATCATAACTTTATGATTAAACCCAAAACACCCTCAATTCTAAAAGGCAACTCCACCACACGATGTTTTCACAAGAGGATGGTGACTCTATATAAGACTTGTCTGGTTGGACTAAACTTTGCTTGTTTGATTATTTCCCTATTTATTTTGTTGGCCTGTTTAATTTAACTTAGGCATATTTTTCTTTTTACTGCTTTAGCATGTATTTTTATATATTTCTCATGCATAAGTACATCAGGTAAAGATTAATGCCTTTATGCATCTTAATTTTTGAATAAACTGAATTCTAGGTTAGGTGGGAAGTAGCAGTTTGTCTCATGACTTTCAGTCGGGGTTCAGATTCATGAAACATCGAACTATGAGTTGAGCGTTTACTTGATAATGACGGTCACACTATGCCCCAACCATTTCTTGTAAACCCTTATACTGCCTTCATGAAAGGTGGTCATTAGATAGATCATAAACCATTTTGAGATCAATTATTGTGAACTTACCCCTCATTTAATAACCTACCTTTAAGGTATGGACTACTTAACAATTCATTTTGCATTAGGGCAAACTTGATTAAAATCTTGAACTCTGCAAGGTTTTTGAGGTAAGACCATGACTTCCATAACTTTCTTTGAGTATAGGGAAAGATCTAAGATGATGTAATTTGTTGAAGAGGATCGCCTAAGGATCGAGGTCGGGGAACTATCACACATGACTAAAGTATGTTACTCTATAGACAATATAAAGAAGCTTTTGTTAGTCTTAGGATATATGGATGAGACTTTGTTTGAGAAGAAGTATGAGAGAATTGCCCACCTAATAAGGATCTCAATTCAGATTTCAGCAAGTCAATACATTTTTGGAGTCTAGGTTATATATGTTTCACCTTCAGAGATATTGACATGATCCTTACCATTGAAGAGTATGCCTATATTTTAAACTTCACAAATGACCCTCGCAAACTATATTTCAAATAAAAAATTAAGAACAAAATTGTTGAGGTCGCAAAATTAACGCATATAGACCAAGTTGATCAATATAAGGCGTCTAATGGAGGATTTTAGTGGAAGCTGATTGAGAATAAGTTGAAGACAGATAAAAAGACAATGGAAAGCTAGGAGAAGAGAAATACCAAGTAGTTGTTTCCACCATCTTTGAGTTAGTTTTGTTTCCTTTAGAAGCGTTAGGATCATTAGTATTGATGTTGTCAATACCTTCGTTGAGTATGAATGGACAATGAATAACCTCATTTCAATTATGCTAGCTGAAACTCTCTTATCCTTAAACCATTATAGACTGAATGGAAAGAGAGCAATATGGTGTTGTGTTCCTCTACTATTTATATGGATAGTCAATCACTTGAAGATATCTAGAGAAGTTTTCAAAAAAAAAATTATGGTTCAATATTGGGTTGATTTTAAGTGAATAATGGAACGACCTAGATGAGAAGGCATGAGTGAAAAAATACCAAGCACTCTATCATAGTAATTTCGGGTAGATAACTCATTGGGTGAACAGTTCGTCTTATCTTATGAGTTGTGGTAATAAAATATGGGTCCAACTGACTGGTTTGACCGCTTATATCAACTAATCATCCTCCCTGGTAGCTAGGCAATTTGGTATTAGTTTGTTTAAATAGGCTAATTTTTTAGTTGAGCTTGACGTCATCAGATGTAATTAGGGTAGCCTGTTTTAGTTTACATAGAGGAACAGTAAAAAAAATCATCAACCAAGCCTAATTACTTAATATGAAGGAGTGTTGAATTATCCATGGTGCTCGGAAGCACGAGAATGCAAAGCCAAAATTCAGTCAAGGAGGGACCACAATGGAAACTAAGAGAAAAAGGGTAAATAATGTTACTTGTAACCAACCGATTGGCTATAAGATATATTAAACTAACTAGAATACCATAAAAGAGACTGGTCAGGTAACCCTTATACCTATAATCAATCCTCGCCGTGTCCTGCGAGCCACGGGCTAAGCTTAATGTTAATGGAAACCCGGTTTATAATTAAATCACCTTCTTATATGGCGAGGCCACATCAAATTAGAGAATGTTCAATGGTTGTTTTCTTCAAGGCTCCGTTTGATTTTGTGTTTAAAATTATGTTTTAGTGCGTTTTAAAATTATATTTGACTTGAAAATGTATTAAATTGTTTGTTTTTAATAGATTTTGATGATTTTAATACGTTGATGTTAAAAATAAAAAAATTATTATAATGTATTTTTAAACTACAAAAACACTCTTAAAAACACAATGAATCGCAATAACAAACATTACTCCAAGGATATTAGGGAGTATAGTAATGTTCTTTTTATTTAGAAATGCATTAAAATAATATATATTTTTTAATTTTTAAAATTTATTATTAATATCAGCACATAAAAAAATTTAAAAATATATAAAAAATAATTTTAAACAAAAATAATTTCTGATACCGAACAATGTCTTCCATGACCCACGGTGGCATAAATTTCAAAGTAAAATCATCTTTTTTTTTTTTCTTTTTTAGTTCCACGACACTGTAAATTGACAATAATTGTAAATTGACAATAATAGGCTTGGACGTTGGATTAATTGGATAATTTCTTTTGTAGTTTTGCACTCATGGAATATTTCTGGAGCCCACAATTTTTTTCTTAACTTCTCTCCCATTGTGTCCACACATAGCAATTGGCGGACAGCCACCCCTTTAATCTTTTCTAGCACCAATCTTATCGTCGCCAAACCACTTCAGTCTCTTTCTCCTTTTCAAATTGATATAAATGCTCAAGAGGATATTTTTATATATATATATAATTGTGTTTAAGTTGGAAAGATATTAATTTAATATTTTTAATTTATTTTAATATTTTGATGTATTAATATAAAAATAAAAAAAATAATTTTTAGTTTAATATATATATATATATATATATATAAAGCACAGCATGAAATATTAAAAAAATCACAATTATATATTAAAAATGCCATTCCGTAGGAATTCAAACCCAATGATGACTATAACAGCGAAGGATAAGGAATGACTGGTGATTAAAGCCGTGATAAAAATTGTATTTTTAAAATTTTTTATTTAAAATTATATTTTTTATATTTTAAAATCATTTTAATATATTAATATTAAAATAATTTTAAAAAATAAAAAAAATATTTTAATATATTTTTAAATAAAAAAATATTTTAAATCTAGTTACTATACTTCTGAACATTCTATTAATATTTTATAAAGCACATAGTACACATGCCATATGCTGGGGGTGGGCGTGGATGGAGTATAATTGATCACCAAACTAATGTACCTTTATTATAAAGCGGTGTTCATAAATATAATTAAGTGAAGTACGTTGATATTTCCAACATAATTTTTAATGTTTTGTAAATTTCCCCTATTTAATTTTTATATATAACCGATCTAGTTAGATATATCTGGTTACATTAAATATTTTATAAATATTATATATACTTACAAGTTAAGTTTATATTACTAATTTTTATAAATTGAGTTTAATTAGAACTAAGATTTATGCTCAATAAATTAGCTTAAAAGCTGTTATAAGTTTTAACAAATAATTTAGGCTTAATATATCTACTGAATCAATTAACAAAAATGAAATAATTAATTGTGAAAAAATATAAATAAATAATAACAAGACATATATCAACAAATATTTAAGTTTATTGTTATAAAATATATATGTTAGGTTGAGTTTCCTGACTTATAATATCTATTTTTTAGATTATTTTACTAGTTATCGTCTATAATATCTATATAATTTGACTTTAATAGGTTGGGTCAAGTTAAATAATATAAATATTATAAATGGGTTGGTATTTTTTAAAACATCCCCTATTTTATATTGATTTTTTTTCATGGTATAGATATTTTGAACCATTTTATACATAGAATGATTTTTTATTTTCAATAGTTTTAAGAAACAATCCTTTATATTAACCTAATACATAAAGAAAAATATTTTTTCTTAATGTATGAGGTTAACCTTTGAATTGATTAACAAAATAGAAGGTGAGATGTGCACATCAAAACCATCTGTTGGGTCAGCAGCAACGATGTTTACGATGGCTACATCAAGTTTCTACTCTCAAGTCCACATTTCCTCATCTTAGTGGTCTAAAAATGAAAGGACAAACTAAATTAAGGCCTCCCATGTGCTGCTTATGATGTAGCCATGCATTTATCTTAATTAAATTAGGCCGCCGCCCCCTCCCTCCCCCACCTCTATATATGTACTCTCCATATTTCAATCTTCTCATCGGATCAAAGCATACACAAAACCATGGTAGAAACGGTATGATATATATTTGTGTGTGTTGATTTTATCTTTTAATGCATCCTCTTCGTCTTTTTCTTCTTTTTACGCGGAGGTCTTTTGTACAAGTTCTTGATATATAATCTCTACAGCGGATTCTTCTAATCTTTCTGTCTATAAATTTATCGTGAGATTTTCTTTGTTTTCTATTGGGATTAATGATCATGGTGAGGTCCGATATAAAATGCATGCACTAACTACGTACTACTGTTACAGAAAGTCACAACGATGGTGATTAAGGTGGTTGACCTTGGATGCGAAAAATGCCACAAGAAAATCAAGAGAGTACTGTGTGCTATCCCTCGTGAGTCTTTCTATTTTATCTTTAAGAACAGTGCTAGGTTTGAGTTGTTTTTATTACCAAAGGAAGTGACTAAGTTTTGTGGATTTGATGATGTTAATTAATGAACAAGAGAAATCCAGAACCAAATATATGACAAGAAGGAAAACACAGTGACAATCACTGTGGTGGGTTGCTGTCCTGAAAAGATCAAGAAAAAAATATACAGCAAAGGAGGTCGAACTGTCAAGTGCATTGAGATTCCACCTCCACCTCCACCTCCGGAGAAAAAACAAAAACCAGAAGAACCTCCACCTCCACCTTGTCCTTCACCTCCACCACCACCATGCACATGTTGTGATCTATGGGGAGATGGATGTTGTAGTTGCCGAAGTAAGGGTTACTATGTGTGCAGAAGTGTATATGTTTATGAAGACTATCCCCCGACATGCAAAATCATGTAAAGGGAAAGTTCAGAGAAGACCGATGGTTTGAGTCAACATCCAGCATCAACCGTTGGATTCAAATCCAGTGGTCATGATGCATGGGCCTTTGTGTTGTCGTGTTTATAATATCATCCCTTTTGTGATGATGCAAGGCTTTTTACATGTTTGGTCAGCAAAGATATAGTCCTAGGATTTTGTCCCTCTGGATGTTTTCTACCAAAGTGCTATTATCTGTTTAGTCAACAAATATGGGAGTCTTTACTACCTAGTCTTTGTTTTTTTACGATATCTTATCTTTGTATAGTCCCTTTGGATGTTTTCTTCCAAAGTGCTATTATCTGTTTCAAAAAACCCCTCTCCATCTATTCTCTCGTCATTTTTTGCCGGATGAAATGCCCAGAAACAACATCATTCGAGCGTACTTTGGCAATGATGGTTTTCTTGTAATATATTTTTTTAAAATATAATTAAATAATATTTTTTAAAAAAATAAAATTATTCTTGATATAAAATATTAAAAATATCTTAAAAAACATAAAAAAAAACTATTTTTTTTAAATAAAAAAAACGTGCTAAAAGTTGATGTTTGAAATTAACACATGATTGTGGTGTGACTCGTGTTTTCAAATAAAATATTATTAAAATATATTTTTTATTTAAAGACATAGATTGCAATGATGCCCATGTTACAATCCAGACTCAAAATAATAAAATAAAAACCCAAAACCTCACTACTATAATTCCATTAAAAAGAGCCAAACCAGCTATCCATCCAAAATATAATAAAATAAAAACCCCAAATAGATCTTAATCATTTTTCAAACAAAGTCTTCAAGGAGAAACTCTTTTCACTATCTTGAATCTTCAAGCCAATCACGCAAAAAATTCAAGTTGGGGTTTCAATTTGCTTCCCTGTGGACACAGTCAGTAAGCAACATGTTTCACGGGACGTCTAAAGACTGGCTATGGTATTATCCCAATGCAAATTTGTTAATTAATTGATAATATATTTTTTATTCCATAAAACCTTATCAATAAACTCATATAATTTTGCGGGGTAGATTAATTTTGCAACATATATTAGGGTAGATTTTTTTAATGGGGTTAAGGGTTTTATTAATTTTGCAACATATATTCCCAGAGATTTTATTAGAGGCAATATTAAGTGTTCATACAGGAAGTGTCAAAATAAAAAGTATCTGCATTTAGATGTTGTAATTATGCGTCTTCTACACAAATGGTTTATGGAGAATTACTAGTGTTGGTATGCATATGGAGAAGTATTTGATCGTAATAAGAGCATGAGAGAAATGGTGGTTGGGTCAACTTCTAGTGCTAGCAATGGAATATGGTTATGGATGCAATGAGAATAAATCAAGGTAATGTCAGTCAATGTCCAATCGTAGAAGAAGAACCTAATGCAAATGCAACTAGGTTTTTTTATTTGTTGAAAGATTTTGGCATTGAACCATATCGAGTTGCTCTTTGATTGACTTGGAAGATAATTCAAATTTTCATGTTTTCGATGATAGTCTTGTTGATGTTGACGTAGAGGAATTGAATGTTGTTTTGAGCTCTAGTAAACATGCAAATGTCGATGAAGATGATGATAATATTCATATTGAAGATTGCAACAAAAGTGATGATTATTCAATTAACGACGAAGAACAAGAAAATTTTGACTAACTATCAGAATGAAGCATTGTGTAAAACATTTATTTCATGTAATACATATTATGGATGATATATTTTGTAACATGAAATATTTATTTTATAAGTTTATATTATTTAAAAACTGTTGTTATTGTTTTGTATGATGAACAGTTTGTAATTTAAGTATTTGCGGGAAGGTAAATAGGCAATACAAACATAATCTTTCTTGCACAGTGCACTATCCCCGACATCCATACCGACGGACTCCAGTTCGTCAGCATTTCACAAAAAGTTAAAAATTATTTACTAGAAATGCCACAATTAGCAACGATGTTGCAGACATATATAGTTCGTCGGCAGTTCATAATCACTGACAAAATCACCGACGGATGGTGCAAATTCCAAAGGGTAGGGTATTAAATGCATCTCTGACCACGTGCAGTTGCCGACAGAATTACTAACGGATTGCAAAAAATATGGGGGGTAATAAAAAAATTCTAGTGCAAAATTCAAAATTTACCGAAAATTTTTGAAATATCACCAACGGAATAATTAAAATTAATATTATTTAAATGTTAGTCGGTGAATCCATCAGTAAAACTGCACTATAAATCCCAACGACCGCCCCTTTTAATTTCATTTTTTCATCTACTCCGTAATCAATCTTTCATTTTCATTTTTTTTCCTCTCATTTCCTTCAAATCTTTTGTTTGTTTTGCTTGTAATCTCTACTTGAATCTTCAGTAAATTAAAAGGTATGTATTTCCTCTACCTCATTTTACTTCAAGATTCTTTTTCTTTGTTTTAGCTATTGTTATTTTTGTTATGTTTTTTGTTATGTTGTATTTTTATAATGCAGATAAAGTCTTGAAATAAACACGTTATTAAGGTAAGCATTTTTCATTCCTAAAGTCTATAGTTTTTTTTTAATTTATTCAATATATTTTATTGTTTGTATTGCCATAATAATTGAATAATTTGTTGAATTTTAATTGTTATTGTTGAATTTACCTTGTAATTAGTAGTTGAATGTGTAGGAATAAATTTAATTATTCTCTCTCAATTTTACTCTATTATTGTATGCATAGTTTTGAAACCCGACCCGGTCAAGTGATTGGGTCACGGGTCAGATTGGTTGACCTAGGTCAACCCAAAAAAAAACCTATAAAAAAAAATACATAACTAGTTACAAATTACAATGCAACACTTACATAAACCAAAATTAAATTATAAACCAACAACATAAATTTAATTCAATATCCAAAACACAAACCAAATATAAATTTTAAAATATTGAAAACAAAACATCCAACAACATAAATTCTAAATCAACAACACATTCACTTATATTGAATTAACACATTAAGTTCTTCTGTGTCCATAGAAGAAACTTTTGGATCAAATGTCGATAGAATGGAGCCAATCTCGTCAACACCTAATAAATCATCAGCATGCTCCTTTGAAACTTCATCGTCACAATCATCTTCAATTTCATTAATATTTATGACATCTACATTTCAAACACAATTAAGAAATAAATATTATATGTTAAACAAAATTTTATTTTAAATAATATACATCACTAAATAATTAATCATTAGTTACCATCATTTAAAGTATCTTGTATGGTCATAGTTGATAGAGCTTGGTGAAAACTCTTTACTTCTTCCGTTGTCAAGATTGACGGGTCATCTTTGACTACCTAATTTTCAATGTCACAAATTATCTTAACATTAATTGGATCATAATTTCGCCCTTTCCAATAATTCCTATATATTAAAAGTAAAGGTAAACACAAATAAGTATTAATAATGCTACTAAACAAGATAAAATAATATTTAAGGAATTAGAGAAAAGAAAAATACGTTTGTTTCAATCTTAGATTGTAGTAGACGTAAACAAGGTCATTAAGCCTTTGGTGCTCCAATCTATTTCTCTTCTTGGAATGAATATGCTCAAACATACTCTAATTTCTCTCACATCCCGAAGAACTACAAGTTTGACTTAACACTCGTATAGCCAGCTGTTGTAGATTTGGAGCACTGGTTCCATATGTCATTCACCATTCATCTATACAAAAAATAATAAGTAAAAGAGTAAGACTATGTCAAATAATATTTTTAAATATAAAAAGTATATACCTAGAGGCATAAAGGTGCAATTATTTATTGCAGATGCTCGACCAAAGTCATGTTCAGCATTCCTAAAAAACTTCATCTCACATGTAATCTTACTTTGCAATGGTAGATTTCCATGTGCATACTTCTCAAGAACATCTAGAAGTCCATAAATGGTGCTCATATGTTTATCTATTATATTTGCATCATATTGAAATCGAGGATTCAACCAAAATGCCGCTGCATAAAGATTTATATAAAGTTGTCCATCCCACCGATTATTGATAATGTCTATGAAAGGTTTCACTCTAGCCTTTCTCTTTTGAAATCTCCTCATCATTTCTTCTTTTGCATGATGAATAGCATCATACAAACATCCCATCAAAGATCTATCATCACCATCAACCATTCGTAGAACTCGAACTAAAGGTTCACTCATTCGTACAATTATTGCACATTCTTCCCAAAACAAAGAGTCTAACACACTCTTAATAAACTTTTTTTCCTTTGATATCTTTAGCATAAATAGATGAGACCCATTCCCTATATGTCACCATAGCTCTCAACTCATCTTTATGAGCTAAAATGCTTTGCAATGCAATGAAATTGGTAGCAAAACGAGTAAGAGCTAGACGAAGTATTTCTTTTTCTCCAATGAACTTCCTCATCAAATACAATGGATAACAATGATTATCAATGTACTTTATAATGCCAGAAGCATGCTCAACGACACAACAAACTGACTGCAATTTACCAATGTCCTGCAATATGAGGTTGATGCAATGAGCAGCACAACAAAACCAAAATATTGAAGGAAATTCTTCCATCAATAACCTGCTAGCAGCAACATAATTTGCAGCATTATCAGTCACCATATGCATAATATTTTCAACCCCAACATACAAAACAACCTCTCTAAACAACTGATACAAGAATCTAGCTGTTTTTGAGACATCTGATACATCCATAGTTTTCAAAAAAAAACTATTCCTTTAGGACAATATACTAAGAAGTTAATTAAATTCCTCCTCTTCTGATCTGTCCATCCATAAGCCATTAATGTGCAACAAGTCTTCTTCCAAATCTCTCGATAACTCTCAATATAAATCTTCACTTTATCAACCGCTTTTGCCAAGTAATAACCATGGATAGCATGCAAGTTTGGTCCTTTATAACTAGGACCCATGGTTGTTACAACATCTATGGCATGTTAATAATACACAGAGTTAACAACATTAAATGGCACACATGCATCAAACATCCACTTCGCTAAAGCAAGATCACACCATTCAACTATTTCTTTCCTTTTCCAATAATTTTGAAGAGACTTTTGAGCACTAGGAGTTGTTCTCGGCATGAAATATGTCCCTAATATTGCAGATTTCTTTTGTTTTCCATAACTTGTAGTTGATTGTTTTACAGTGTTGGTGTTTTGAATCTTTTTTTTTTTTGCAATCTTTGGTGGTAACATATGTTTTTTAGTATTGACATCTTCATCATCTTCATCTTCTAATTGTCTAATCATCATCTCTTCATGCTCTCTTTGTTGTGCATTAAATGGATTGAAATCTGCTTGCATTTCTCTAACTCTTTTTTTTTTCAACATTTCCTTTAAGGTTCAAAAGCGTTTGATGTCGAACATAAGGAGGACATTTGCGACATTGTTCAACTTTTCCTTTAGCTCTAGCTAAATGTTACTTAAATCAATTAATGCCACCACTCGCAAATACTTCAGCACAATATAAACATACTAATTTAGTTTTTTTACATCCAACACTAAGTTCATGAGCTTCTCTACAATGACCCCATGCCAAATATGTTCTTCCTCTACTACCACTTGACATGGAAATTAAAGGTTGAGATGATTGGGCCGTTGAAGGATCACTGCTTGGAATACTACCATCATGTGAAGACATTTTAAGGACCTAGCATAATTTATAAGATATCACTGGAAAATTCTTTCAACTAGATTATTAATTACTACCATAATTAAAGTTTCAATTCATTTCTATCACAAAATTATGATTTAATTTGAAAGTTATTTATAATTAAATACGTTGAATTAATTTATGTTAAAATAGGTAGAGAGCATTCATAATTAAGATAGGCAAGATTATTTCACTTCCAATTATTTCAACAGTAGTGAAAAATCAGTCTCGGTTGAAAAAGAAAGCCTACGCTTCTATAACCATATGAACACATACATATACACTTACAGTTGCAAGTCCAAATTCAGCTTAAGCAGAACAATGACAAAATTAATAGCAAATTGGTGAGCATTAACAGAAGCAAAAGCAAACGAACAGGGACATCAAATTCAGCTTAAGCAGAACAATGACAAAATTAACAGCAAATTGGTGAGCATTAATAGAAACAGAAGCAAACAAACAGGGAGAATAGAGGGTTGAAGCAATAACAACTAATTGTAGAAGCAGAACGAACGAAATATTCACAGCAAACGAACAGGTCTTTGACCATTTGAAGTCGCAGAAAAATAAAAAAACAGAGAAAATAAGATACATACCTATGGAGCTGCAAGCCTGCCAGTTCAAAGCAAATAGGTGAACAGAGGGGAGAATCGATGCCAATGTTATAAGATAGCAAAGCACTCCTGGAAGTTCAACAGAGTGAAGAAGATTTAAAAGATGTTTCAATTTGAAATAGAGGATAGCGAAGAAAAGAGAAACAACACTTATCTAACCTTATTTGCAGATTTGAAACAGCGATTAAGGATTCGAGAGTCTTCTGCTCCTCTACTCTTCTTCACGACTGAAAGTGAAATGGGTTTGAAGATTTCTTGAAATTAATTAGGTCTTCTCACTTCTGCACTGCATTTGTTTCTCTGCTCTTCTCATTTTGGCATTTTAATTGTAAAGGGCCAAAACAACGTTGTTTCGGTCATGAGTATATATAAAAAAAAACTCGAGTCTCAGCTGGGGACACCCGGGTTTGACCTGTCCGACCGGGTCCCGGGTCGACCCTCCAGGTTGACCAGGTCTGACCGGGCCAATTTCTAGCCTTATTTTTGCTTAGACCCGGCCCGACTCGACCACAAAACTGGATCGATCGGGTCCCGGGTCGACCTGCCGAGCCGGGCCGGGTTTTAAAACACTGATTGCATGATATGATTAATTATGTAATTAGTAATTGACTATGTAGGAGTATTTTATTGTGTGATACTTGATGAATTTAGAACCGAGATTTCTTCATTCTTGAAGGCTTTATAAGAAGTCAGTGCTTGAAGATATCATCAGTTCTCTGTGGTTAGCGAGGGATATGTCTTTCAAATGGAGATGATTGTTCGGGCGTCCAGAAAAGGCTACCATATTGAAGAGGTAGTGTTATATATTTCACATTATTGTGGTTTATCATTAAAATCAACATACACTACCTGTAATCACCAGCATGATTGTCTTGAGTTTCGAGATACACATTTCATGCGTGCATGGTAACACATCTTGATTGCCCTTGTCTTCTTGGTTGTGGCGTGAACAACTACAGAGATCAGGAGATGCCTATGCTTACCCTGTTCCATAAAAGTTCCAATGCCCTCTTCATATAGCGTGTGTTTGTGTGTGTGTGTGTGTGTATTCTCGTCATTAATTATGCCTGTTGGACAATAGTATTTGTTGAACAGTAAAATTCCAAGTGAATTCTGAATAGGTAGGACATGGCTAGATAAACTCTAGATATTTCCAAAGGTGGTTAACAACACTTATCTAACCTTATTTCCATAAATGTTCCAATGCCCTCTTCATATAGGGTTAACAACCTCTTTTTATTGTATTGCTTATTTTCTCTGTTAACTGTTTTCCCCCTACTCATCATACATTGGTTCTATTTCATGTATGGTTTTGCTGTTTGTTTTCTGTTTTGAAATTTTTAACTGCAGACTACTCTGCATCTGAAATTGCTCAGTGATCCTCAGCCTTGGTTGATTTTGGTTATGAATTTGTCACAGGTTCCAATTACCTTCGTTGATAGAGTATTTGGGAGTTCAGAGCTAGGAGGTTCTGAAATTGTTGAATATTTGAAAGGCCTTGCATATCTTCTGGTCACAACATAAGAAGCAATGTTGTTTTTATCAACACTATCAGTTTTGTAACACCTAATCTAAGGAGTTCATCGCCTTGCAGCAACACACAGCTCATCTCACTGAGAAATACAAGCAATTCTCGGCGAATTATGAACAACTTCGTCAAATGATCATAAACATGACATCACAGAGTGGTTATACATATGTGGTTTTTTTTTTACCGTATAACAACCAGCCTCCTTATCCTTCTCTTTAAGCTCCTCATTGTGCTAATTTAATATATTTTTTTGAAACACATTCAATTTGCATTTAACTTTATTTTTTATGTTTTATAAAATGTATTCGCATAATGGGTTTTTCTTACTATTAATTTATTCTAAATATTTAAAAAAACAAAATTAAAAATATCTCTCAACGGATTTACAAACAGAATATATCCGTCAGCATTTCACAAAGAGTTGAAAAATATTTACTGAAAATACCATAATATTGTTTTTTTTTCTGCTGATATTGTCTCTCTTGACAGGGAATTTTCGTGTGTTAAGATAAAGCATTATATTTAGCCATTGAATCGTCATATAGCTGATCAGATTCTAAAAATCTAAATCATGTTGCTTTGACTGGTTGTGCTATGATTCATGAGCATCTCTTTAGATAGTCTGCACAATTGAGGCAATTATTCGGTGAGGGAATAGCAAGTACATTGCATTTTCGGGATTGAAATTTAAAGCTATTTAAGATTGGATCAAAATCCATTCCATATGCATGTGTGATCTGACAGAACAAGGCTTGTTTGCTGTTATTATTATTTAGGGTTTTAAAACTCTAAAGTTAGACATAACCATAGAAAAATCTAGTTAGATTAATTTGAATAATATTCACTAATAAGAAATGAAACACCCCAAGTGTTAAATATAAGAGCTCTAAAAACCAACCAAAATAAGAAACACAAAATAAATAATTAAAATCTGATAATACATAGAAAAATAACTAAAGTAGTCAAAACAACAACTTTTAGATCTAATTTTGAAAGATCTCACGGTTTGTTAAATAAGAAAATAGTTTTCCATAAAAAAAACAACCTTGAGAACCTCCTAGAAAAATTTAAGTAAGAACTAATATTTGAATCTTCGGTTATTATTATTTTAAGATAGATTGTTCATTTAGATATTTTCGAGGATAATTTTTGTTTTTCAATTTGATCCATCAAAATCTTGTGATAATTGTTCCACATCAAAATCCTAATTGAGAAATCAAAATTAAATTAAATTTGCTTTTTAAAAATTCAAATCTTCTCAATTAAATCTAAATTAGACTTTCAAACTTAATTTTCACCAATTAAGCCCATGATAAAATTAATTTAACCTATTTAAAGTATAATTAAGTTCTTTCATTTAATTAAATCCTTCAATTGGATCCAAATTAATTATTTTGGCTTATAATAAAATCAAATTGGCTTATTAAAAATTTAATCATGTCATTAGACTTAATTGTTATGTAAATTCGTCCAATAATAATTTAATTTTACATTGAATTTATATTGTTTCTATATTTTTAGGCATAATAGGGTACATTTAGGTTTTGAATTTCCTCCAAAATCATGGCTAGATTTTTTTCTGTTTTTTTCTTAATTCTTCTCGACTTGTTTTCTTAGTTCTTATTTTATTTTCTGATTTTTATTTTAAAAAATAACCGACCGTGTAAATTGCTGACTTTGATTGCCTTTTCTTTTGTCAATCATTTGGCCTTTGTAGTGTGGCAGGCCACAACCAATTCATTACACTAATCATTCGGACCATTTTTCCTGCATGCAAATCACACCCCTAAAATCATTTGTTATATATATATATATATAGACACACACACACTAAAGAAGAGTGTCTAAATCAAAGGTATATTAAGGCAGTTGGTACCTAACCTTGCATGACACGTTTTGGGGCCTGTGAGCTGCCAGGAACAAAATCGTAAGGCGTGAAAACCAAGTTAGGCTAAGCCATAGCGGACAATATTCTGCAAGGGGATTGTAAAATCCCACATTGAAAGAAGAGTGTCTAGAGCCAAGGCATATTAAAGCAGTTGGTACCTTACCTTGCAGTACAGGTTTTAGAGCCTGTGAGCTGTTAGAAACAAAACCGTGAGGCGTGGAAACCGGGTTGGGCTGAGTCATAGCAAACAATATTCTGCAAGGGGGAGCGTGCTGAGCCTTACAGTCCATAATGCGTAACGAGTAAATATTAACTTTGTTTCTTATTTATATCAAATCCAAATAAATTAAATCAGATAGTCATGCAAGATCCAAGAGTCTTAAATCTGGGGACTATGCCAAAACCCAAGAGATTTCATCATTATTTTTTAATTTTTTGTTTTTGTAATTGATTATTTAGTTTGATACTAGTGATTAAGTTTTGAGTGTTTTTTATTTTTTTTTCTTTATGAAATTGCTCTTTCTCATTCAATTTTTCTTTGTTATCTAATAAAATTATTAACACTTTACAAGAATAATTAAAGGGTATCTTTTTATGATATTGACAAGAATTTATATTTTTATTAGTCATTGTTATTTTTTTATAATTATATTATTAAATTAATTAAGTTTATTAAACCAAATTCTAAATTTTCATTAATCTTCTAAAAACAATATCGTCATTTTTTAAAATTTAAAAAAATTAACATGTCCCGCGACATTGCGAAAACCAAACCGTTTGTTGATGATAATATTAATTCCATATTCTAGAACATCACCAAACTATGTACCAAACAATTGGCAGATAGCCACCCCTTTAATCTTGAGTACGGGGACACATGCCATGTGATTGGAGCAGGCGTGCATGGAGCATAATTGAACTCACCAAACTAATGTACCTTAGGATAGATACAATTAATACAACCTTTATATTAGCTGTGTTCTTAAATATGATTTGATATTTCCAACACCATTTTTAACGTTTTGTAAATTTCACCTATTTAATTTTTATTTATACACCGTGGAGTTAGATATATCTGATTATGTTAAATATTTTATGAATATTATATATATTTACAAGTTAAATTTATATTGCTAATTTTTATGACTAAGTTTAACTAGAACTAAGATTTATGCTCAATAAATTAGCTGAAAACGTGTTATAAGTTTTAACAAATAATTTAGATTTAATACATCAAATAAATCAATTAACTAAAATGAAATAATCAATTGCAAAAAAATAAAAATAAATAAATAACAAGACATATAACAACAAATATTTAAGTTTATTGTTATAAGATATACATGCTAGGTTGAGTTTTTTGACCCGTGACATTTATTTCTTAGATTTTTTAACTTGCAATTATCTATAATATCCATATAATATAACCTTAATGGGGTTGGGGTCAAGTTAGATAATATAAAATATTGTAAATGGATTGATTTTTTTAAACATCCCTATTCTATATTAATTTTTTTTCACAGTATAGATAACCATTTTATACATAGAATGATTTGTTTATTTTAAATAGTTTTAAGAAACAATCCTTAATTTGTATTAACCTAATACATTAAGAAAAATAATTTTTCTTATTGTAATAGGGTAACCTTGGAACTGATTAACAAAATAGAAGGTAAGATGTGCACGTCAAAACCATCTCTTGCTGATGAAAGATTGTTGGGTCAGCAGCGACGATATTTATGACGTCAAGTTTTCACTCCCCCAAGTCCACATTTCCTCATCTTATTGGTCTAAAAATGCAAGGACAACTAAACTAAGGCCTCACGTCTCTCCTGCTTATGATGTAACCATGCATTTATCTTACTTAAATTAAGCCGCCGCCCCGCCCCCCACCTCTATATATATACTCCATATTTCCATCGTCTCATCGGATCAAAGCATACACAAAACCATGGTAGAAACGGTATGATATATATATTTGTGTGTGTTATTTTATCTTTTAATGCATCCTCTTAATTTGGCCTTTTCTTCTTTTTACGTGGAGGTCCTATATATGTTACGTACAAGTTCTTGATAATCTCTACAGCGGATTCTTCCATGTCAGAACATGTTTTGAGTTCTTCCAATCTTTCTGTCTATAAATTTATCATGACGACGTTTTTTTATGTTTTCTATTGGGATTAATCATGGTGAGGTCCTATATGAAATGCATGAACTAACTACTATCGTTACAGCAAGTCACAACGATGGTGATTAAGGTTGACCTTGGATGCGAAAAGTGCCACAAGAAAATCAAGAGAGTACTGTGTGCTATCCCTCGTGAGTCTTCTTTTTTCTCTTTAAAAACAGTGATAGGTTTGAGTTGTTTTTATTACCAAAGGAAGTGACTAAGTTTTGTGGATTGATGATCTTAATTAATGAACAATAGAAATCCAGAACCAGACATATGACAAGAAGAAAAACACAGTGACAATCACTGTGGTGTGTTGCTGTCCTGAAAAGATCAAGACAAAAATATACTGCAAAGGAGGTGAAGCTGTCAAGTGCATTGAGATTCCACCTCCACCTCCACCTCCACCTCCACCTACTCGTACTCGTACTCCTCCTCCTCCACCTCCACCACCACCATGCCCATGTTGTGAAAAATGCCGCCGAGGACCATGTTGTCATCACTTTTGTATGCCAACAGTACCTCCAAATTGTTATGTACCTTGTAGAAGGTCAGAATGTGATATATGGGGAGATGGATGTTGTAGTTGCCGAAGTAGAGGTTACTATGTGTGCAGAAGTGTATATGTTTATGAAGAGTACTATCCCTCGGCGCCATGCACAATCATGTAAAGAGAAAGTTCAGAAGACCGATGGTTTGAGTCAATGCCCAGCATCAATCATTGGATTCAAATCCAGTGGTCATGATGGGCCTTTGTGTTGTTGTGTTTGTAATATCATCCCTTTTGTGATGATGCACGACTTTGTGCCTAGCTAGTATTTTCAAGTCAATGGTCACAGTTTTTCCATTGTTGATGGCTTCTTCCATGTTTGGTCAACAAATATGGGAGGCTTTATTTGTACTATCAGAAAGAAATTTTAACGTGGTTTTTATTATCAGAAAAATGTACTTTTCTAACGAATAAAGGGAGATTGACGTGACAAAGGATGCCCTTATCTTATTTCACCCAAAAAAAATAAAAAAGAACAATGGTATTAATTTATTTGCTTTTATAACCAGTCTCGACACAGAAATTGAGCTTTTTAACCCATTGGAGCCACCAAACTTTATGAATTAATGATGCTGATTTTGACTTAATCTTTTTTTTTTTTTATGGCACTCTCATCTACTTTAGTTTACTTGAATATTTACTCATGCTAGCTTTATATGTAAGAAAAAAGTAAGATGTTTGATCATTTTACAGTACATCACGTTTTTTTTTTTCAAAATATTTTTTAATTTTTTAATTTGAATAAAACATTAGATTAATATTTTTAAATGTTTTTTATAGTTTTAATATATGATATTATTTTTAAAAAATATATTATTTTAATATATTTTTAATTAAAAAATACTTTTAAAACATGGCAGGTGGCAGTCATCATTGAAATAGAATGAAATGATAAAATCAATAGAAATTTAAAGGGATTAAGGCCATCTCATGAACTTGCCTTCCAGTAGCTTTCTGTGGAAGGACGCTTCGCCCATACCTAAGTATTGTTTTCCAAAGCGTGTTTACAGCAATTCTGAGCATGTTTGGAACTGTGATCGTAATTATTTTTTAAAATATTTTTTATTTAATAAAATATATTAATAGTATTTTTTTATTTTTTAAAAAAATATTTTTTAAAATTAATATATTAAAATAATTTAAAACATCATAAACATATTAATTTAAAAGCAAATTAAATTTTTTAAAAAATATTTTTAAAATACAATGCAATCTCAACCAACTTTAAAAGGAAAGAAAATGCTTTACTGTGAGGATCGCAAGCATAAAATATTTTTTTGACAAGTACGTGAACAAGAAAACTAAAACTACAACGAAATAGTTTGCAGAGAAGCGCACAAGGAAGCTTTACTGGATAGAGAAAAATAAAGAAGAAGCTCTTGCTGATTTTAACACATGGAGTAGGAAGCCATCTTGGAAGTCTCCATCGCCATTTGAAAAACATTAATTGTCAATAATCAATACTTTCGAGATCTTTAAGAAGGTTCCAAGCTGAAGTTCTTGATGTTATTCCTTGAAAGTAAGTGGTTGTTTGGTGTTGTGGTTGCAGGTGAGGTTTACCCGCAGCCACAAATTTTTCTGTTTGGTAACATTTCTACCACAGTTTTTTAATTGTAGGCCCACCATTAACTGTGGTTGCATCGTAGGTACCAAAAAGCAGTTCTCAGCTACTTCTTGAAATGGAAAAATGGATGAACAGTGAAGCATGGCTCCACTGTTCATCCATTTTCTTCTGATAGTGGAGCCATGCTCCTCTATTCACCCATTTTTTTCTATCAATAGTAAAATTGATCCGGTCGAACCGGTCCGGTTCAAAGTTAAAAATACATTGAATCAGGTTCGATCCAAGAAAATAATTTTTTTTTTATTTTAAATTGTGTTTTATTCAAAAAACTAGTATTAAACATTATTTAATGACTATATAAATTAGACGGAGATCGCTTGATGACGCTGCATTTATAGAATTTGACTGCAATCTCAATTTCATACGTGATGGAATTGTAGATAATTTAATGGAATAATAAAAAATATTTTATATAAAGTGTGATTTATTTTATGATGTAATAGCAATATTTCAATCCATAATATTTAAATTAAAAACCATCAATATTAACCACAGTTTTAACCAAACACTTATTTTTTCAAACCAACCTCAACTAAAAGTACTTTTTATAAAAATAACTTTTTTCAAACCATAACCACACCAGCTATCACAATACCAAACACACTAAGGTGAAGGCACAATCTTGATATTTAATTAAGGTTCAATATTTTACTTTGAAAGAAGACTTTGTGGTTACTTGGACGAGAAAGACAAGATTTTACAAGCTTGTTTAACAGTGTGGTTGCGGTTGCTTTTCAAATAGTTTTTCGTGTCAAAATACATGCCAATGATGTTTTTTAATTTTTAAAAAATTATTTTTAACATCAGCATATCAAAATGATTTGAAAACACTAAAAACATATTAATTTGAAGTTAAAAAAAAATTTAATTTTTTTTAAAAATACTTTTAAAATACAGAAACAAACAGGTAATGTGCCTGTGCTCCATAGCTTAGCCATTTTTCAAATTACATCTCGATGTATATTAGTAGATGGACAAAGCATGCAGAAAAGATTACAAAATACTATGAAAATACCCCAGTATGTGAGAATAATCGATGTAAGAATATATATGTGCGCGCGCGCGCTAACTACACAAATTAAAGAAGAGGCATGTTTTTGAGATGGGACTTTGCATATCCTACACTACAAGAAGTTACGAAAACCTGTGCTGCTGTTAACAAGTCCAGGAGGCAAATGCGCAAGAAAGATGCATGATTATGAGCAATGTGATGATCATGCATAGTATTTCAAATGCACCGAAGGTGCTCCTAGAAGCTGAAAATTAATGCAGTGTTAATTGGATGGTTAGATCAATTTATGACTTGTTAAGTAAATACATTGATTGTTTATTTTTAAAAAAACAATAGTATTTTGTTGTTTTTTTCTTCTTTTCCTTAATTGAATTTAAATTAATTTAACCAAGTTAATCAAGTTTCATTAAGTTAATATATAATCAATTTATCTAAAAAAATCATATGGAAACAATCTTGAAATTCCAGATTTATTGGATTGACCGTGCTAGATATGTTAATGATTTATTTAACAATGTAGTTTAATATGATATTGTGTGATTAAAATTGTTTTTATCCCAATTATAATTTTAAAGATGTTTTTTTAATCAATATATACTGTATTTTTATATAAGTCCCACTTCTTAAAATTCTAATTACAGCAAAAAAGAAAAACTATCATTCATTAAAAAAAATATTCAATCTATTTTTTCAAAACAAAAACCCTCAAAAACTAACTTATGGCATACAACCACTTAACCATTGTGGTTACAAGTTGATTGTTAAAATTACGAGTTAACTAGTAAAATCATAAAGTTAATTCTTAAAATCTTATAATTTTACGAGTCAACATGTATATAACGTGCTAAATTGGACTAAAAACTCAAAACCAGTAAAATCAGGCTTAACTCGTGCAAAATCAGTAAACTCGATCCGATTTTATGAGTTACTAAATTTATGATATGAACCAAGTCAAGTCCAAATTTGGTCTTAAAATGTATGTTGACTCGTTTTGCGAAATTGAGCATATATTTCAAACCGTATATTGGATAAAGCTGAAATTTTATAAGGAAATATTATATACATGAAAATATATTGTGGTAAATGTTCAGGTCAAATGGATATCGAAAACATAATATTTCAGAGGATCAAAGTTAGCAAACTAATATTGTCAAATATGTCAAACAAGACCTTTGTATATTGTTTGGGATATATCTAGAGCAACCGGTGGAACTTTGCTTCGATTAAAGTTGGGATAGAAACTAAACATCTGAAATTTTCCAAATACATATCATAGGCCCAATAATTCATCCAAATGAGAAACATCAACATATTTGAAATCAGGACTCAAATCTGCCAATAATATGCAAAAATTAGAGATTTAGACTACATGGAAGAATTTAACATAAAAGGAAAGAAATTATTCTATTTTTTTATTTATTTAATTTTAAATAATTATTTTTAATTTGATTTTTTTTCTAGCGCATTAGATATTGTTTAGGAGTTTATTTCATTATTGAATTTATGTTAGTTAATTACTAATTTAAACTCATTAACTTGTAACCCAAAAAGGGTCTATCAAGACTTCACTACAAGATTTCACAGTTTTACCGACGAAAATATTTCGTCGGTGTGTGGTTGAGAGTTCGTCGGTAAATCATTTATCGACTATATTACCGACAGAATACGTCTGTCGGCTTACCTTTCATCGGTGATTCTCCATTCTGTCGCTATATCCGTCGGAAAAACAAAAAAACCATTTGCCGACGGTTTTACAGACGAAATTTGCGTGCCAAAAAAAAAAAGTTTCCCGCTTGAAATGTACCAACGGATTTTAATCCGTCAGTGATATCGCGAGTTACCGACGGATAGTTACTGTCGATAAATTTGTCGGTGAAAGTGGGAAATACCGACCGAATATGTTCGTCTGTAAATTCATCGGTACGTTTGGTAACTACTGTCAAATACCGACGGAATAATTCTGTCGGTAAATCTATTGGTGAGTGCATGAAAATACCAACCGAATATATCCGTCTGTAAATTCATCGGTGATGGTGGCAGCTACTGTCTAATGCCGACGGATTAATTCCGTCGGTAAATCCCTTTGTAATTATTATTTTAAAAAAAATTAAAAATTATTTAGAATACATAATATAAAATGATATAAATTAATGGTAATAAAAACCAAATATGCAAATAAAATTTATATTAAGCATCAAAAACAAAAAATCAAAGTTAAATAATATTCATTACAAAATGAATGTGTTTCAAAAAAATATTAAACGAAATTTGAAAAGTAAATAATGTTTATTAAAAATTAATATAAAGGTGGAGCTGGAGGAGGAGGAGGAGGAGGATGCTGGTCATACGGCCAAAAAGGATTAGGCACACATGTTCCACCTTATGCCATGTTTATGACCATTTCACGAAGCTGTTCGTAGGCCGCTCTTTGTTGTTCAGACTCCGCTCTTTGTTGTTCTTTGAGTTGTGCATACGCCTCTGATAGGAAGTCGTACTTTTCGGTGAGCTGAGCCGTATGTTGCTGCAAGGCCACGAACTCCTTAGATTGGGAGCTTGATATTGATTGGGAGCTCCCGACAGTTGAAGCACTACGGGCTGACCGCAAGTTGTCGGCCGTAATGTTGGAGAGCCCGTAAACCCGATTTTTATCGGGTCCACCTGAAGATCCAACCTCTATCCACAAATCCGGATCGAATTCCGAATGGGTCGTTGGATCGTCCTCGTACCTCTCCCTCAACCAATTATTATAGGTCTCCTGAAAATAAAAAATAAAAAGTAATCATCATATTCAATTCAATAAACATAATAATAACTTACAAAATAAAATGGTTAAACAAACATACCATGAAATGTTGAGCATGGTTGTCAACGAACTATTGCGCTCCCTTTTGGCGGTCTTGACTCCGCACGTGCATCTCCACAAATAGCTCCATCGGGCTCGGCTCACATCCAAGAGACATAGCCTATAATGAAAAACATTTATTAACAACAAACGTTTTTCAATTTATTAACAAATTAATTGAACAAAATATTTCATTTAAATTAATCTTACCATCCACTTCGCATGTGCAGCAAACGAAACGGAGCTGCTGGTGTGCGTTGTCACCGAGCCATGAATTGGCCGATTTCGGTTTCCAGAACCAGACTATGAGCGTCGTGTGAACCGCTCAGACGTCACGTGCTGAAGATAGTGCGGCCATATATTTTCGATGTATATCGGTTTGAAATCCCTCCAAACCGCAACATCATTCCAGCATTGGAACCCCCTATCCCTCACTATTTGTTTTGCTCTTTTTTGGGCTTCGTACTAAAAATCACGTAACCTACTTCACGCAAGAAAAAATTACATTTCGAAACATAAATTTTTTTCTAAAAAAAAATATATTGTTTTCGATGTTACCTGGTTGTCGCGTGATTTTCCCAGACCCTTCTCACAACAGTGTTATGTTCACTGTTCTAGCAGAATCGATCATGTGTATAAAAATTTAAGTTTTAGAAAAAATAATAATTTATTTCAACTATATTAATAATTTATTAGAAATAAGCTGAAATTTATATATTAACACTAACCTCAAATCTAGAAAACCATGCATTGATTTGAGGCATCCATTTAAGATGCCTTGATATCTGACTCCGTTGAAACAATGGAATCTCCATCGACAATTTAAACGCCGATGATATTACTTAGGCGGCCTCAATGTTTGTGAACCTGAAAATAAATGAAATTAATGAAATAGTGATTACTTCATAAATTATGTTTTAAATTTTTTTTTAAAAAAAAAAAAACCTTACTAAACTTAAATTGAAAGGTTGTCCTTCCACTATGCCTCGTACTTGCGGGTAAATTGATTCCGCTGCAAAGGCACGCTGCATCTACGCTATGAACTAGTGTTGGAAGAGGCAACATCGGTTGACTGTGTAGGTGGAGTAGGTGCCTCTTCTCAAGAGGCACCTAAGGAAATATCGTCCTCACTGCTAAACGAACTTGTTACGACCGGACGTGAACGACTAGCTCTGGTTTTCATTCTCCTCATCTACCAAATTTTATATAAACAATTATATAATTAAATGCAAATGTTAAAAAAAATCGACAGCACCTCCCCTATACTGTATACTACCCAAAACCAAACCTGCAAATATTCACAATAGTCACAACCAATTGACCCAATCTATACTAATTATTCCAACATATTCAATTATTAATACTAAGGTAAATTCAACATTAACAATTACAATTCAAAACATTATTCAATAATTATGCCAATACAACAAAACAATAAATTCAAAATAAATGGAAACAATTAAACACAAATCATGCAATAATAGAGTAAAATTAATAATTATTCCAACATATTCAATTACTAATTCAAAGGTAAATTCAACATTAACAATATTAATTCAATAAATTAATCAATAATTATGGCAATACAACAATAAAATATATTGAATAAATTAAAAACAAATTATAGACTAACAATTAAAATCAATGGAAACAATTAAACACAAATCATGCAATAATAGAGTAAAATTACTAATTATTCTAACATATTCAATTACTAATTCTAAGGTAAATTCAACATTAACAATATTAATTCAACAAATTAATCAATAATTAGGGCAATACAAGAATAAAATATATTCAATAAATTAAAAAAACAAATTATAGACTAACAATTAAAATCAATGAAAATAATTAAACACAAATCATGCAATAATAGAGTAAAATTACTAATTATTCTAACATATTCAATTACTAATTCTAAGCTAAATTCAACATTAACAACTAAATTCAACATTAACAACAAACATTCAACAAATTAACTAATAACAATTATGCCACTACAACAATAAAAAATATTCAAAAAATTCAAAAAACAATATAGACTTTAGGAAAGAAATATACATACCTTAATAATGTGTTGAGTTCAAAACTTTATTTACATTACAAAAAAATACACCAAAACAAAAAACATAACAAAAATAAAAATAACTAAAAATAAAATAAAATAGAAGAAAACACATACCTTTTAATGTGATGAAGATTCACAACAAATCTTGCTAGAGATTCTTGGTGAAAGCCTTGAAGGATTGAGAGGAAAAAAATCGAATTTTTGAGGTGAAAAACGGAGGAGAAGAAAAAATAAACCGAAGGGGCGGGCGCTGGAATTTATAGGGCAGATTTACCGACGGATTCACCGATGGCAATTAAAATTATTATTTTTTAATCTGTCGGTAACAGGTCAAAAATTCGTCGGTAATTTTTGAATTTCGCACCGAAATTCTTAATTACCCTCCATATTTTTCGCAGTCCGTCGGTGATTCCGTCGATAATCTGACACGGTCAGAGGTGCATTCAATTCACACCCTTTGGAATTCGCACATTCCGTTAGTATTTGTGTCGGTAAAATTTGACCACCGACAAATTACCGATGAAATTATTCTGTCGATATCAGTGTCAGTAAGGCTGTCGGTATCAGCATCGATGAATGTGGTATTTTGTTGTAATTATTTTCAAACTCTTTATGAGATGCTGACGGACACAATTCTATCGGTAACGGCGTCAGTGAATATGGCATTTTGTTGTAATTATTTTCGAACTCTCTGTGAGATGCCGACGGACACAATTCCGTCGGTATCGGCGTCAGTGAATGTGGCATTTTATTGTAATTATTTTCGAACTCTCTGTGAGATGCCGACGGACTTAATTCTTTCGGTAACGACGTCGGTGAATATGGCATTTTGTTGCAATTATTTTCAAACTCTTTGTGAGATTCCGATGGACACAATTCTGTCGGTATTGTCGGTGATTGTGGAATTTTGTTGTAATTATTTTAGAACTCTCTGTGAGATGCCGACGAACACAATTCCATCGGTATTGACGTTGGTGATTGTGGCATTTTGTTTTAATTATTTTTGAACTCTCTGTGAGATACCGACGAACACCATTCCGTCAGTAACGGCATCGTTGAATATGGTATTTTGTTGTAATTATTTTCAAACTCTCTGTGAGATGCTGACGGACACAATTCCATCGGTATTGACATCGGTGATTGTTCAATGTACAAGAAATGTTGTATTTGTATTTCCTATTTACCTTCCTGCAAAAACTTCAATGATAAATTATCCATCGCATAAAACAATAGCAACAGTGCTTAAACAATAAATATATATTTCGTGTTACAAAATATATCATCCATAATGTAAATTACATGAAGAAAAGGGTTTTACACAGGGCTTAGTTTTGATAGTTAGTCAAAATTTTCTTCTTCTTCGTCATCAATTTAATAGTCATCACCTTCATCGCAATCTTTAATATAGATATCATCTTCTTCATCGACATTTGCTTGTCCGCTAGAGCTCAAAACAATGTTCAACTCCTCTACGTCAACATCAACAAGACTATCATCGGAAACACAAAAATTTGAATTTTCTTCCAATTTAATCGAAGGAGCAACTCGATATGGTTCAACCAACTCACTAACTTGAAAGACTTCATCTCGCACACTTGTGTCTTCGTTCTCTTCCTGAACAACCTCAACACGACCCCGTGGTTTTGTTTTTAAAACGGACAACCAATCAACTCTTGATCGATCCTTTCTAAATGAAGGGGTGTATGTGTAATAAATTTGTTGACATTGCTTTGTGAAAACAAAGACATCGTTTATGTTTTGGAGTCTAGCTTTTGAGTTGATTTCGAACAGACCATAATGCGGATCAACTCTGATTCCTCTATCAGTCGTGTCATACCAATAGCATTTGAACAAAAACACTTTATTATGCTCGCTATGATATTGCAGTTCGACGACCTCTTCTACTCTACCATAGTAGTCAACTTCTAACTCACTACTAGTGGATCCCTTAACACAAACACCGTAGTTGTATGTCTTTCTTCCTTGCCCATATTCTTCAGTATGGAAAACATATCCATTGACAAAATACCCATTGTAGCACTTAACTTTTCTTTCAGGCCCGAGGCTTAGTGAAGACAATGACTTAGGCGTACTACTTCCCATTTGATAAACCTTGTATATATGTAATGTACATCAATAAATAGTAAATGAACTTGAATCTCGTAATGACATGCATACGTACAGTAATTTTGCAGTTAGAATGAGTTTGTGATAGTGCTTACATGTGTTGTGAACCACGTGGTGAATTGTTCATCTTGTAATTGAAAGATCTGGGATTCAGTCAGCTGTGAGTTATTAGATAGCAAATATTATCGATGTTGCCTGCAAGTGATAATGAGTGTATGATATTACAATATAAAATTGACAGTATATTACTGACAAAGTTTAATTAGTATTACACATATATAAACTTACTGAATAAAAGGTCTCAGCTCATCACAGTTAAATAGAACATAGTTGTGTGCTTGTTTGAATTCAAATTTTGACAAATATCTTCCTCTTACGGCATTTTTAGGTGTGTGTCGTCCAGTATTGGAGAATATTGACAAGTTTCCACTAGAAGGCACTTTATCGCCATCATCATGTCGTGGAACACGATTGATTCTTGTTCTCAGATGAGGTTCAAAATAGTACGAGATAAATGTTAAGATCTCCTCAACAATATAGGCCTCACATATCAAAACCTCAACATGTACCTTATTCTTAACCTTTTTCTTGTGATTAAACAAGTACCTGCATTGAATTACAATTCAAGTATTTTCAATTAAGAAAAACATAGAAAATACTTTTATATATGAATTACATTTGCAATTGTAATATCTAACCGTTCAAATGGGTATATCCATCTATACTGGACCGGTCCTCCAGCTTTTGCCTCAAACGGTAGATGTTTAGGGAGATGCTCCATTGAGTCAAAAAATGATGGAGGAAATATCATCTCAAGTTTGCATAGTGTCTCGATGATATTCGTTTGAAGCCTCGCAATATGCTCAGTTACACGACCAAAAGATTGATGTCTTCTCCCAAGTGTAGGAGTGTCGAAGTAATAAATAACCCGGCAAGATCGGGGTCGAACCACAGAGAGGTTAATTGTATAAATTATAAATAACAAGACAACAACAACAATAATAATAACAATAATAGTAATAGTAGTAGTAGTAGTAATAATAATAATAATAATAATAATAATAATAATAATAATAATAATAATAATAATACTCAATACGTGGCGTTGTTATACCTGAGAATGATCTAAAAGATCGGGTCATAGGTTTCCAGCCTATATACTGAGTTTATGAAAAGATCAAAGGGATATATTATATAATATAAACAGATTTCTGATGCGAATGAATAAGGCAAGATCAACAATATCAGGATCCTTGATCAAACACAGAGCATACTTAACGTACATAAAATATAACAAGAATATAAATAATAATAATAATACTAATAATAATAATACTAATAATAATACTAATAATAATATTATTAGTAATAATAATAATAATAATAATAATAATAACAATAAAAAGACGAGGAGGAGGAAGAGACAATAATAACAACAACAATAATAATAACAACAACAACAATAATAACAATAACAACAATAATAATAACAAAAATAAGAAAAGCAGGAAGAAATTAATGAGAACTTTGAGATGGAAGATTAATGTAAGGATTAAATAATAATAAAGACAAATGTCAAGGTTAGAGGATCCACCAATGGTATTTCAAACAAGTATAGTATAAACTCTTATTACTCAATTTGGAAACCACACACGAAGGAGGTTTCAGTCGGATGATTTGTCATTAATAGCTCATTATAAATTATTAACATGATCATATTAATTATCTTCATAACACCAAACTTTTAAATATTGTCAGGAATTCATGATGTTAACTGATGTTAACAACAAATCAAGTACCTTTCATAGCCCCAGGTGTAGGTAATACCATACGGTTGGGTTATGAGAGTGCCAAGCATTTGTTGTACCAAGTATTATACAACACAAATTTAGATTAACCATTTAACAAGCAAGGTATTAAGAATTAGTAAGATAAAAAGATAAGACATGTTAATATTAAACCTTAAGGTCCATATTGAGTTTACACCATACTTGTTCTTACACCATTAGTGTAACATTTTCACCTTGACATAATAAACTTAGCTAAACATAATGAAGAAGAAAAACATAAATAAATAAAACAAGAACATAAATAAAATACAAGTTAACTAAGGAAAGGAAAGGAAATGAAAAGCATAAACAAGAAATTAATAAAAGCAAAGCTTAAGAATTACAAAAAATATAAAGAGAGAAATAAAGAGCATGAACTTGATCTGAATAACCAAGACCCTAAATACATGGCAAATGCCTCCTTTTATAGGCCAAAATTCGGAATTATTGCTTTGATGACTCATTGTTGAGTGGGTGGCCAACTTTTGACTTAGTGAAAATCCTTATCATCTTGTCTAAATAAAACAAAAATGCTAGCATCAGAACTGGGTCCAGATGTCCAAATGAAAGTTCTGCGAAATTCTCTTAGCTTTCCAGAAAAAAAGAGATGAGGTAATTTGGACTTCTAGAACTCAAGATATGGGCTGAACACTGAATAGTGTTTGGGCTGCAGGACAGCTTCGGACTTCTCCGTTGTTGCTATTATTTGGATTTGAAAACGGCCTTCTTAGATCTTGATGTCCAAATGAAAGTTGTAGGCCTATGTCTTATCAAATCTCTGTAAAAATTTCAGATCATTTGGATATCTAGAACTCGAGATATGACCCAATTACCGAACAGTGTTCCAGTTTGGACTACACCAACATCTCTTTTCTAAGCTTCACCCTTCTCTATCTTCAAAATTTCAGTAGTTGAATTCATCAATCAATCCTTTGATTTATGTGATATGCCTGCATTTAAGATGAACATTTACCATATATTAGGGTAATTTATAATATTAGACTTGTTATTATAAAACATGCTTTAGTTAAGGAGTTATTGATACTTTAAGTGCAAAATGATGATATAAACCCTTGATAAACATGCACTTTTAAGTACTAATCACACCCCCCAACCAGCTTATTACTAGTCCCTAGTAATCAAAGCGTTAAAATAGAAAAACAATTTGCAAGTTCCACAAAGCAAGGCATTCATCATTCAACTTCCATTAATCTATCCAGATAAACAAACTCTCATTTCTGCTTCATATTTCTTAAACAAGATATTAATAAATCTTCTTTTTATGTGCTCAATGTATGAAAACATATATGATGGGGCTATTGTTGGAAGAAAACAATATGATGTTCTAATGTTTAAGGTTAACTTCCTTGGGTTGGGATCATTTTTCTTCTTTTTTTTTTCTTTTTTTCTATTTACACATACAACTTAAAACACAATGCATCTTTAACCCATGTAACGAGCTTTAGGCTAATGACTCCCAGACCAGTTGGTCTTAGGGCATTAGGTGTTGAGACACCTCTACGAGCTTAGCAACTCGGGTTGCAGATATTGATACGTAGATAGTGCAATGTTTGATTCCCTTAAGCTTTTCTCCTTAACCCATGTAACAAGCTTTGGGCCAATAACTCCCAAGTCAATTGACTTTAGGGTATTAAGTGTTAAAACACCCCTTTGGGCTTAATTGCTTAGGTTAGGGAGGCTACGAAACCAAACTTATCTACGTTTTTATTCATCATTATTATCATAATTTTTTTTTTTTGTTTTTTTTTTATGCAAATTATGTACTATCCTTTTCCCTTAGTTATTACCTTTAACAAAAGAACATAAATAATGTAATAATCCAATGTGCAACCCACAATCATATGTTAAAGCGTGTGTGTGTGAAAATGAAGATTCAAGAATACTTGTTAAATGAGCATATGAGCATAATCAAGTGTTAACAATATGAGAGTTTGTAGACTTAGATATTTCAAGAAGTATTATGATAGACCTTGTTAAGAATGTTTACTAAGATGCGTCTCAAGAGTCACTTTAACAAAAGAACTCCTTTTACTCTGCCATCCTAGCAACAACAGTTTTGCAAATAGTTTATGAAATAGAAAACACAATTTTTTTTTTTTTTACTACTACCCTTTCCCCCCAACCAAAATGAGACATTGTCCTCAATGTTTTAAGGTAGAAAGATAGAGTATAGAAGACATCACCTGAAATAACGAACACTGACAAACCTGAAACACACTTAAACAAATAGAAGAAACAACAAAACACAATAATAAAACCAAAAGACACAAAGTTTTTACAAACAAAGGCTCAAATCCAATCTAAGCTTTTTACGGCTTTCCTGAGTTGACCAATTTATGCGACTCATGGAGGGATTAATTACAGGGATGAAAGATTGTAGTTGGTCAATCAATTGTTCAGCAGTAGCAGCAGAGATTATGATTTGTCGTGCTGAAGATGTTAGAAACTCCTGTTCCACAGCATGATCAAGAAAAGACAACAACTTATCATAAAAACCATTAACATTTAACAAACCTATGGGTTTATGGTGAATGTGCAGTTGGGCCCAAGAGGAAATATGAAAGATCTCTTCCAATGTGCCCAGACCACCTAGTAAGGCAATGAAGGCATCAGCATGGTCAAACATTGCATTCAGTCGATCAGACATTGTGGGGACTTGTAATTCCTCTCCAATTGTTTTTCCAATGATGTCCCCTTGTGCTAAAGCTTTGGGGACAATCCCCAAAACTTGACTACCTCCTACAGATGCAGCTATTGACACTCCCCCCATTAACCCAAGGCTACCTCCTCCATACACTAAATGAATCTTTCGCTCAGCTAGTACCTGACCAAGATGATTTGCTGATTCTAAAAACTCTTTTTCTTTCCCGGGACTGGATCCACCAAAAACACAAATTTTGTTTATGTGATTACTTGAGGAACCTGCCATTTCTACACACGTCTGTATTTGATGAATGTATGGGTTGAGTAGAAATAAAAGGAAGGAAGAGAAGAATTTATAGATGAGAAATTGAAAATGCAATCATACCACCTATATGTAGGCCAGCTGTAGTCGCACACACATACAGGCACACACACACACTCTCTCTCTCTCTTTATTAATTATTTATTTTGAAAAAGCATATATATGTACAGGTAGTTGTGATTATGGCTCACATCTTCCCTTGGTTTTACGTCCAAGAACGGCTTAAACGCCCTCTATGGGTCGGGGATAGGCTTCCCATCCAGTTTTCTTAAAAACTGGATGACAGGGTCTTTTTTAGTCAGATTCCCAAGACTAAGTCGAGCATGTTCTTTATGGAATTGGGGCCATAAATCATAAATTGCACGATGCACATCTCCACTAGGGTGCGTCTCAAGAGTCAATAGAAAATTATCTAAAGACCCCTTACTCAGGCCATCCTTAATGAATTGTATTTTATCTTCACGGTTTACAGATACCATTCCTAAAAAACGACATGTCGCATTACAAGTCCATCTAGCACATCGGTGACAGACTTTCAGTCGTTTTGCACGACGTTTCTTCGCAAAAGTGCTCTTACCTGTTCCAGGCATGTATGAAATGAAAGAATTGGAGGACTCACCTGATAATCGGACCTTTGCTTCAATCAGCCAGCGAATATCTTCAGGAATTCCATGGTTCATTAACAACCTCAATCTTGCACATCTAGCACGGTAAATTTTTGTAATCGCATTCTGAGGCAGAGCGGGAAAATACTTTTTCAATTTTTCAAGAGTGGTGTCCATTTTCAACTGAGAATTGGGGGAGAGATTCAAAGAAAGAAGAAAGAGCAGAGAATTGCACAATTATATACACAGATATCAGTAATCATGGGAAACTGAAAGAACCGACTTAAAAGTCACGGAGTACCGTTATCCGCCATTTGACCGGGGTGAGAGAAACTAGCAAAACAAAAGATATACCAAAACAAACACAAAACAATGTGAGAAAAAGAATCAATCTTTATATACAGGATCACTCAATTCAATAGAGTCATTTTCAACTGAAAAATTGTCAAAATAAACTTTCAACCGATGCCCATTTACCTTGAAAACATTGCCATTCTTTGGATTTTCGATATCACAGGCCCCATATGGATACACATATTTCACAATAAAAGGACCACTCCATCTTGATCTTAGTTTTCCAGGAAATAAATGGAGTCGAGAATTATAAAGCAAGACTTTTTGACCAACATTGAATGTTTTTCGCAGAATTTTCTTATCATGAAACTCTTTGATTCTTGCTTTATGAATTTTTGAATTGTCATATGCATCATTTCTTATTTCCTCAAGCTCATTTATTTGCAATTTTCGCAGCTGACTAGCATCATCAATGTTTGAATTGAAAGCTTTGATAGCCCAATAAGCTTTATGTTCAATTTCCACAGGCAAGTGACAAGGTTTTCCATAGACTAGTCTATAAGGTGACATACCTAATGATGTTTTATATGCAGTTCGATAAGCCCAAAGTGCATCATTAAGTCTTAAAGACCAGTCTTTCCGATTAGGGTTCACCGTTTTCTCCAAGATTTGTTTGATCTCCCTATTAGCAAGTTCTACTTGTCCACTCGTCTGAGGGTAATAAGGGGTGGCAACTTTGTGTGTGATTCCATATTTCTTCATTAAAGATTCAAATGGCTTGTTGCAGAAATGTGTTCCACCATCACTTATCATGGCTCGAGGGATTCCGAATCGACTTAAAATGTTTTCTTTCAAAAATTTTATCACTGTTTTGTGATCATTGGTTCTACTTGGAATTGCCTCTATCCATTTTGAAACATAATCTACTGCGACCAATATATACAAGAAACCAAATGATGGAGGAAATGGACCCATAAAATCTATACCCCAACAATCAAAGATCTCAATGACAAGAATAGGATTTAAAGGCATCATGTGACGTTTTGAAATAGATCCCAACTTTTGACAATTTTCACAAGTCTTGCAGAATGCATGTGAGTCTTTGAACATGGTGGGCCAGTAAAATCCACTTTGTAAGATTTTTGCAGTTGTCTTTCTTGATGAGAAATGACCCCCACATGCCTCAGAATGACAAAATTTAATGACACTACTTACCTCATTGTCAGGAATACATCTTCGAAATATTTGATCAGGACAATATTTGAATAAATAAGGGTCATCCCAATAAAAGTTCTTCACTTCGTTCAAGAACTTTCTTTTGTCTTGGGTACTCCAATGAGCTGGCAATTGTCCTGAAACAAGAAAATTAACAATATTAGCAAACCAAGGCATCATAGAGACAGAAAATAAAGATTCATCAGGAAAGTAGTCATCGATTGGTGTGATGTCAGATCTCAAATCGGTTGTCAATCTTGACAAATGATCTGCGACAACATTTTCGGTCCTTTCTTGTCTTTGATTGTGATATCAAATTCTTGAAGTAACAAAATCCACCGTACCAATCTAGCCTTAGAATCTTTCTTAGAGAGAAGATATTTCAATGCTGCATGATCACTAAAAACAACAACAGGTGAGCCAACAAGATAAGACCTGAATTTATCACATGTAAATACTACTGCAAGTAATTCTTTTTCAGTTGTAGTGTAATTCATTTGAGCACTATTTAAAGTTTTACTTGCATAGGAAATCACATAAGGTTTCTTATCTTTTCTTTGTCCCAAGACAGCACCCACGGCATAATCACTAGCGTCACACATTATTTCAAAAGGTAATGACCAATCAGGAGGTTGAATGACAGGAGCAGAAGTAAGCAAGCTTTTAAGTTTAACAAAGGCTTTTTCACATTGTTCAGTCCATTCAAAAACAGTTTCCTTTGATAGAAGGTTACACAATGGTTTAGATATTACACTAAAATCTTTGATGAACCTTCTGTAAAAACCAGCATGTCCTAAGAATGATCTAACATCTTTAACAGATTTTGGTGTTGGTAAGTTGGCAATTAACTCGATTTTAGATTTGTCAACCTCAATTCCTGTCGATGAAACAATGTGACCAAGTACAATGCTGTTTGTTACCATAAAGTGACATTTTTCCCAATTCAGTACAAGATTCTTCTCTTCACACCTGTTCAAAACCTTTTCCAAGTTAGTTAAGCAACCATCAAATGAATCACCAAAAACAGAAAAATCATCCATAAAAATCTCAAGAAAACGTTCAACCATATCACTGAATATGCTAAGCATGCATCTTTGAAACGTGGCTGGTGCATTACATAACCCAAAAGGCATTCTTCGATATGCAAAAGTACCAAATGGACAAGTGAAAGTAGTCTTCTCTTGGTCTTCCAATGCAATTTCAATTTGATTGTAACCTGAATAGCCATCTAGGAAACAATAAAATTCATGACCTGCAACTCTTTCTAGGATTTGATCCATGAAAGGTAAAGGAAAATGATATTTTCTAGTCATTAAATTAAGTTTCCTATAGTCAATGCACATGCGCCAACCAGTAATAGTCCGAGTTGGAATTAACTCATTTTTCTCATTTATTATCACAGTGACTCCAGACTTTTTGGGTACAACTTGGGTAGGACTTACCCATTTGCTGTCAGAAATAGGATAAATGATTCCATTATCTAGAAGTTTAATGACTTCATTTTTCACTACTTCTTTCATATTAGGATTAAGTCTTCGTTGCATTTCTCTAGATGGTTTAGCATTTTCCTCCAAATAAATCCTGTGTGTGCAAATCAAAGGACTAATTCCTTTTATGTCAGCTATGGTCCATCCTAATGCATTTTTGTGCATTTTCAGAGTCTGTAGTAACTTACCTTCCTGATGTGCATTAAGTTTGGAAGAGATTATTACCGGAAAAGTTTCATTTTCTCCCAAAAATGAGTATTTAAGATTGACTGGTAACGGCTTCAAATCAAGTTTTGGTGGTTGAACACTTGAAGGTATAGACTCAATTGATCGTGATGGCAATTCTTCAATTTGTGGTCTCCAATTACATGCCTTTGCTTCTTCCTGAAAATAAACCATTTGCAACTCGTCAGGTTCATCAATCTTAGTTTCACTAGAAGTGGTTTGAAATTGATCATGAACTAATTTTTCAATAAAGTCCACTTCCTGTAAATCATTATCATCTCCAGGTTGCTTGCAAATGTTGAAAATATTCATCTCCAATGTCATGTTTCCAAATGATAGTTTCATCAGTCCATTCCTACAATTAATCAATGCATTAGAAGTTGCAAGAAATGGACGTCCTAAAATAACAGGAATTGAATTACATGCTTCAATAGGTTGTGTATCCAAGACAATAAAATCTACAGGGTAAATGAATTTATCAACTTGTACTAACACATCCTCAACTATTCCTCTAGGCACTTTTACAGATCTATCAGCAAGTAAAAGAGTTACAGAAGTTGGTTTTAACTCACCTAGATTGAGACTTTGAAAAACCGAATATGGAAGTAAATTCACACTAGCTCCAAGATCAAGTAAAGCTCTTTTAATTTTATGTTCTCCAATAAAGCAAGAAATTGTAGGACAACTAGGGTCTTTATATTTCAAAGCATTATTGTTCTGAAGAATAGCACTTACTTGTTCGGCTAAAAAGAGCTTTCTTTTTCACATTCAGTTTTCTCTTCACAGTGCATAGATCTTTCAAAAATTTAGCATAGGAAGGTACCTGTTTAATAGCATCCAACAAAGGTATATTGATCCTTACCTGTTTGAAAATTTCAAGGATTTCAGAATTGTGATTGACTTTCCTTTGTTTGGTCATGGCATGAGGAAATGGAAGTGCTGGTGGAGAATCAGTCTTTTCTTCACAACGTTCAAATTCAACCCCTTCCTTACCCTCAGAGATTGACTCATCATCTTTCTCACAAGGTTCAAGAGTGGGTTTTTCAATAACCTTACCGCTGCGAAGAGTGATGACTGATTTGACTTGATCCATGTGTTGGCTTTCGGAACTACTTGCATTTGCATTGTATTGCCCCTTTGGATTTTGCTGTGGTTGAGATGGAAACTTACCTTTCTCTTGAAAACTGAGAGCAGATGTGAATTTTGCAAGAGCATCTTTAAAATTTGTCATGCTTTGAGTAAGTTGAGTGTTGATTGTCTCTTGCTTTTCAATGAATGCATGCAATGTTTCCTCAAGATTTCTTCTAGGAGGTGGAGCATAAGGAGGTGCATATCCATGAGAATTTTGGAAATTATGGTGTGCTTGAAACGGTGGCTGTGTAGTTTGTGCATTATTGTTATCACTCTTCCAACTAAAATTTGGGTGATTTCTCCAACCAGGATTGTATGTTTGCGAGTATGGGTTATGATTGGGCCTTTGGAAATTGTTTAAGGCATGGGCTTGTTCATGGAGACATTCCTTGAAAGAAGGCAAAGTTGGACAGTTATTAGTTGCATGTTCATTTGTTTCACAGATTTGACACACAATGTCTTGAACAGATTTTAATTGACCACTCTTTTTCAATTCTAGTGCCTCAACTTTTCTAGCTAAAGATGTAAACTTGGCTTGGAGGTCATGATCTTCCCTAAGGTTATACATACCTCCACTAGATGTATGAGGTTGGGTTTTACTTGGTGCCTCATAAGTGCCCTTAGTGTCCCAATTTTGTGCATTTTCAGCTAGCAAGTCTAAGTACTCCATTGCTTCATTAGGGTCTTTATCTTCAAAAGTTCCATTGCACATCAATTCAACCATTTGCCTATCTTTAGGTGTTAATCCTTCATAAAATTGTGAAACCAATCTCCATGTTTCAAAACCATGATGAGGGCAAGTATTAAGCAAGTCTCGATACCTATCCCAATATTGGTAAAATGTTTCTCCTGGTTTTTGAGTGAAAGTGGTGATTTGTCTTTTGAAAGAGTTGGTTCTATGAGATGGAAAAAACTTCTTTAAAAACTGTTGTTGCATTTCATCCCAAGCACGAATGGATCCTGACCTAAGATTTTGTAGCCATGTTTTAGCTTTATCTTTTAATGAAAAAGGAAAAAGCTTTAATCGAATGGTGTTCATGCTACAATTTAAGTCATTATAGGTGTTACAAACTTCTTCAAATTCTCTCAAATGCAAGTATGGATTTTCTAGATCTAAGCCATGAAAAGAAGGTAAAAGTTGAATAATGTCTGGCTTAAAATTAAAATGAGATGCATCAGGAGGGAAAACTATGCATGAGGGTGCACTTGTTCTTGTGGGATTCATGTGGTCTCTAAGTGTCCTAACACGGTTATTCTCATTATTCTCATTATGAAGTAATTGGTTATCTTCTTCAGCCATATTTTCTGAAAATGATGAGGATACCCTAGAAAGTCTACCACTTAGTGTACGTGACCAAACACTCATGCACGTGTAGAAAGAGAATAAAAGGAAGAAGAAAACAAAAGAAAAAGAAACAACACAAAAGAAACAAAGTTAGATACAAGAAAAGTGAAAAGAAAAAAAAATACTAAAATTTGTACAAGAATTTACCTCCCCGGCAACGGCGCCAAAAACTTGACACGACCAAAAGATTGATGTCTTCTCCCAAGTGTAGGAGTGTCGAAGTAATAAATAACCCGGCAAGATCGGGGTCGAACCACAGAGAGGTTAATTGTATAAATTATAAATAACAAGACAACAACAACAATAATAATAACAATAATAGTAATAGTAGTAGTAATAATAATAATAATAATAATAATAATAATAATAATAATAATACTCAATACGTGGCGTTGTTATACCTGAGAATGATCTAAAAGATCGGGTCACAGGTTTCCAGCCTATATACTGAGTTTATGAAAAGATCAAAGAGATATATTATATAATATAAACAGATTTCTGATGCGAATGAATAAGGCAAGATCAACAATATCAGGATCCTTGATCAAACACAGAGCATACTTAACGTACATAAAATATAACAAGAATATAAATAATAATAATAATACTAATAATAATAATACTAATAATAATAATAATAATAATAATAATAATAATAATAATAATAACAATAAAAAGATGAGGAGGAGGAAGAGACAATAATAACAACAACAATAATAATAACAACAACAACAATAATAACAATAACAACAATAATAATAACAAAAATAAGAAAAGCAGGAAGAAATTAATGAGAACTTTGAGATGGAAGATTAATGTAAGGATTAAATAATAATAAAGACAAATGTCAAGGTTAGAGGATCCACCAATGGTATTTCAAACAAGTATAGTATAAACTCTTATTACTCAATTTGGAAACCACACACGAAGGAGGTTCCAGTCGGATGATTTGTCATTAATAGCTCATTATAAATTATTAACATGATCATATTAATTATCTTCATAACACCAAACTTTTAAATATTGTCAGGAATTCATGATGTTAACTGATGTTAACAACAAATCAAGTACCTTTCATAGCCCCAGGTGTAGGTAATACCATACGGTTGGGTTATGAGAGTGCCAAGCATTTATTGTACCAAGTATTATACAACACAAATTTAGATTAACCATTTAACAAGCAAGGTATTAAGAATTAGTAAGATAAAAAGATAAGACATGTTAATATTAAACCTTAAGGTCCATATTGAGTTTACACCATACTTGTTCTTACACCATTAGTGTAACCTTTTCACCTTGACATAATAAACTTAGCTAAACATAATGAAGAAGAAAAACATAAATAAATAAAACAAGAACATAAATAAAATACAAGTTAACTAAGGAAAGGAAAGGAAATGAAAAGCATAAACAAGAAATTAATAAAAGCAAAGCTTAAGAATTACAAAAAATATAAAGAGAGAAATAAAGAGCATGAACTTGATCTGAATAACCAAGCCTCTAAATACATGGCAAATGCCTCCTTTTATAGGCCAAAATTCGGAATTATTGCTTTGATGACTCATTGTTGAGTGGGTGGCCAACTTTTGACTTAGTGAAAATCCTTATCATCTTGTCTAAATAAAACAAAAATGCTAGCATCAGAACTGGGTCCAGATGTCCAAATGAAAGTTCTGCAAAATTCTCTTAGCTTTCCAGCAAAAAAAAGATGAGGTAATTTGGACTTCTAGAACTCAAGATATGGGCTGAACACTGAATAGTGTTTGGGCTGCAGGACAGCTTCGGACTTCTCCGTTGTTGCTATTATTTGGATTTGAAAACGGCCTTCTTAGATCTTGATGTCCAAATGAAAGTTGTAGGCCTATGTCTTATCAAATCTCTGTAAAACTTTCAGATCATTTGGATATCTAGAACTCGAGATATGACCCAATTACCAAACAGTGTTCCAGTTTGGACTACACCAACATCTCTTTTCTAAGCTTCACCCTTCTTTATCTTCAAAATTTCAGTAGTTGAATTCATCAATCAATCCTTTGATTTATGTGATATGCCTGCATTTAAGATGAACATTTACCATATATTAGGGTAATTTATAATATTAGACTTGTTATTATAAAACATGCTTTAGTTAAGGAGTTATTGATACTTTAAGTGCAAAATGATGATATAAACCCTTGATAAACATGCACTTTTAAGTACTAATCACTCAGCATTCAACTTGCTGGAGCATATATCTCTGAAGAAATAACTGATCTCCGTCAGTGCATCCCATATTCCCTTTGGCAACAAATCACGAAAAGCTAATGGGATGAGTGTTTGCATAAATACGTGGTAGTGATGACTCTTCATTCCATACAATATATAGTCCTCTATATTAACCAACCTTGATATGTTCGATGCATGTCCATCCAGAAAACGTAGACTCTTAAGCCATTTGTAGACTAGCAGTTGTGCATTTTTCTCTAACACGAAGCTTGCCCTTGGTTTTGCGACCCGTGACTCATCATAAACCAACTCTATATTTTTACGGTTACTGTATAAAGCTATATCCAATCTAGCCTTGATGTTGTCCTTTGTCTTCCCCTTCACATCCATAACGGTGTTGAAAATGTTCTCAAACACGTTCTTTTCGATGTGCATGACGTCAAGGTTATGGCGGAGCAGATTGGTCTTCCAATAAGGAAGATCCCAAAAGATACTTTGCTTTACCCAATTATGGGTCAAACCAAAACCATGAAACTTTTGCTTACCTGATTGAAGGCAAAACACAATGTCACCGTACTCTGATACAACATCATGCAATTCTTCACCAAAAAGACACGGGGATGCAACATCTTTTTCAACTCTGCCAACAAAGAAATTTTTTTTGTTCTTTCTGTACTTGTGATTAAGTGGCAAGAAGCGACGGTGACAGTTAAAAAAAGAAGCTTTACCTCCATTTGGTAGCGTAAATGCCTTGTTGTTCTCCATGCAGTATGGACATGGAGGTTTCCCATGTGTGCTCCAACCAGAAAGCATTCCATAAGCTGGAAAATCACTGATAGTCCACATCAAAGCCGCCTTCATAAGGAAATTTTGTTTCCTCGATATATCATAAGTCAAATCTTCGGAGGACCACAACTGCGCCAACTCATCAATCAACGGTCGAAGACAAACATCTATATTCCGCCCCGGACTACTTGGACCGGGTATGACAGTAGATAAAAACATGAACTCCGACCTCATACACATTCCCGGTGGCAAGTTATAAACTGTGAGTATGACCGGCCAACAAGAATAGGGAGCAGCAAATGACCCAAATGGGTTGAATTCGTCTGTACACAACCCAAAACGCACATTCCTTGATTTAGTTGAAAAGTCATGATGCACACTGTTAAAGCGTTTCCACGCTTCGCCGTCAGAAGGATGCACCATCACACCATCAACCGCATCATGTGCTTGGTGCCATGTCATGTGCTCAGCAGTCCTTGGTGACATGAATAACCTCTGCAGTCTAGATGTGATTGGGAAGTATTTAAGTTTTTTATAGGCCACTAGAGTCTTTCTCATGCCAGTTATGGGTTTATAATGGGAATGCCCACATGTTATGCACTCGGTCATCTCAGCATTTTCAAGGTAGTATAACATGCAGAAGTTATGGTACATGTCTATTTTCTAGTATCCTAAACCGAGGGGTTTCATTATGGACTTCACAGCATAGAAGTTCTCTTTCAGCCTGTTCCCTTCAGGTAAAATGCTTCTCGTCCATTCAATAATTTTGTCATACCCGACCTCACTTAGCCTGTGATCTGACTTGATGGTGAACACCTGTGCCACGACCAATAATTTACTGTGGTTTGTGCAGTCATCCCATAATGGTTCGTTAGAATCTTTCAACAAATCAAAAAACCTAGCTACATCTGCATTAGGTTCTTCTTCTACGATTGGACATTGACTGACATTACCTTGATTCATTTTCATTGCATCCATAACCATATTTCTGTAAGGATTAGTGTTGTCATTTGTCGTTTCATGCACGTTGCTAGCACTAGAAGTTGACCCAACCACCGTTTCTCCCATTCTTCTCTTACTTGTTGTAACCCATTTTTGGGTCCCCACATATAAAATAATAAAATACAAAAAAATTCAAAAAAAATATATTACAAAAAAAATATAACAGTGAAAAATGCCAGAGCGCCATAAACATGCTAAAAAAAAAAATTGTTTGAGGATTTTCAAAAATATAAAATTATTTTTTGACAGTATATCATTAACTGATGAGAGCCCCGATGATAAAGAAAATTCAATTTGTGGAAGAAAAATGCAAAATCAGAAGTTTATGGACTCAATTAAATTTTATTGAAGGTTTAATTGAATTTATGGAGATTTTAATTGCAACAAAATTGATTTTGGAGTTAATTTGGGCTTTAATTAGAAGAAATTAATTTTCTGGGGTCAAATTATAATTTTTGGAAGTTAAATTGGTCAAATCAGGGGCTTAATTGCATAAAAATTGAGGTTTAATGGCCAATTAGGGACTGAATTGAAGAAATCCGAGACCAAGGACTAAATTGTAAAACGCGCGCAAATGGAGGGCCGAAATTTGAATCTGATTCTTTTGGCGCCTTTTTCCTTTTAAATGAAACGGCGCGTTTTGACCAAAACGGCGCCGTTTCATTCACTGTTGCAAAAAAAAAAAAAAAAAAAAAAAAAAAAAAAAAAACATAAGCCCAAAACGGTGCCGTTTTGACGGCACTGTAGCTCTTCTTCTTCCCCTGGACACACGAGGCAGGGGAAGAAGAAGATTTTTTTCTTCCCCTTTTCGCCTAATTACTTTCCCTCTTTTGCTCAAAAAGACGCCGAAACAAGGACACCACTTGCCGACCACTTTCCACGCGTTGGACGGGCGTTGGACGGGCGGCAGCACACCGGCCACCACCATGACGTCCCCCCCCCCTGTTTTTCGCCTATAAAAACAGGGGAGGAAGAGGAGAAAAAGAGGACGACAGAGGGGAGAAGGAAGAGAGAAGGAAGAGAGAAAAGAAGAGAGAAGAGAAGAAAAGAAAAGAAAAGAAAAAAAACAGAAACAGAAGAAAAGAAAAAAAAAAAACAGAGGAAGAAGGAGAAGAAAACCCGCCGGCCACTGCGCCTCCGCCACCGTCGCCGCCAGCAGCACCGCCACGACGCCACCACAGGTAAACAACCTCTGCCCCGTCTCCTTCGCCCTTTGCAACTGCCTTCTTTATTTTCATGCAGAACGTGAATTAATTCACGTTCTGCAACTGATGAGAGGCTGGTTACTGTGCTTATGCACAGTAACCAGCCCATTTAGTTTTGGGCCGGTTCGGCCCAGCCCACTGAAATGGGTCGGGTCCGGCCCATTTCAATTTTTTTTATTTTTATTTTTATTTTTTACAATTTTTCCAACACATGTTTTTATCAATTTTGCTTAATATCGGTCTGTATTTTACATCGTAAAAAAAATAAATTCGGTATTAAAATACCCGGTTTTCGTCCCGCGGTACTGTTCACACGTCACTATTCATACGGTACTGTTCACACAGCATAAAAAAAAAATCAAAAATATTTGTTTCAGCATTTTATAATTTTTCCGCGTAGTTTTTTTATGCCATTTTGATTAATATCGGGCAGTATGTTTACATCGTAAAAATATAAATCCGGTATTAAAATACCCGTTTTTCGGCAAAAACTTCCAAAAATAAAATTAAAAAAAATTGAAAAAAAAGATAAAAAATGTTTTTGTGCATACGGCCAAGTGTCTCAAATCTAAAAAATCATATCGTATTTTGCATGTCAAAAAAAATAATATTTTAGCATGCATTTTGGCTTTAATAACCAGTTTATTAAAGTCAAGAGAACATTGGCCAAAATCTCAAAAACAACAAAATATTTTATTTTGTTTGATTTTAGTATCAGAGATTATGAATTTATACGTAAATCGTATTCCTGATATTAAAAAGATATTTTCTTTTGACGACTTCGAATAGTTAGTTTTTTTACCCGATAAAGATAAGGATCTCCTTACAGAGGAGGACTTTTATTAAACCGTAAACGAACCAACAATTCAAAAAACCACAACACGATGTTAGATTTTATCAGACATTAAAACAATGCAGCCTACCTTAGGTAGGGCGTAGTTGGGGTGCTAATACCTTCCCTTTACGCAACCAGTCTCCGTACCCGATCTCTAAAGACCAGTTAAGGTTCCTAGTAACCAGAATACTAGGTGGCGACTCCCATTCCAATTTTTCACATATAGAGACCAGAATTCCTTGTCTCTCCCCATTTCACCAGGAATAAAATATTCCGATTTTTCCTTGAGGGTGGACGATCGCCGCGCCGCCGCACACGTGCGACATTACTAACAAATACTTCTCCATGTGCATACCAACACTGGTAATTCTCCATAAACCCTTTGTGTAGAAGATGCATCATTACAACATCTGGATGCAGATACTTTTTATTTTGACACTTCCTGCATGGACACCTAATACCAGCTCTAGTAAAATTTCTAGGAATAGATGTTGCGAAATTAATAAAACCCTAAACCCCGTTATAATAATCCATCCTCCGCAATCCTTGGGGTGAATCTCGATACATCCATGAACGATCATCCATGACTTATATATATCGAACCTCTACAAAATTATGATGACATCATGTATTAATTAACTAAGTTAGGTAAATAAACTTGCAAGAATATTACTTTACCTCGAGATTATCCAACAAACCAATCACAACTTCTCATAAATATTAAATATTCATTATGATCATTTATTTAACGTCCATATGTACAAATTAATATATATAAATTTACAGAAATTACCACACCGCAATACCATTGATAAAACTTAAAACGGACCCATTAAGCAAGCTATTCATTATTTCAAAACAGCACATGTAATTCGGTAATTTCATAAAGTTTTAACGATTTACAAACAAATACAATCTTACAAAATCTAAAACAAACCATAACAGGTATAAAATTATACATTTATATACTACAAGTTTGTTTCAGAAATAACAATAAAACATGTACATCTACTAACTAAATATATATACTAAAAAAAAACAAATTAAATTGACATTTAAATGTTAAAATTTAAAAAGATAGAATTACTTACAAAAATTGATAAAATTCATCGGAAAATCAAAACACGGATGTTGTGACCACAAAACTTCAAGAAATATAACTTGTTGTGCTGAGATGAGGGAGATTTTTGTTTGGGTGTTGATTGTTTGCAGATGGGGAGAGTTGGGATTAGGAAGAAGAAGGAGAAATAGGAGAGGAGAGTGTCGGCAGCAGGGAAGTATATTAACTTTTACCAACGGTTTCACCGACGGAAATATCCGTCGGTCTTTCTGTCGGTGAAATAGACACATTACCATACGAATCAGCCATTTCAAATCCATCGGTGATTCCGTCGGTATGTTTAACGGTGAACTGGTCACATCACTGTACTGGCCTGTCGTTTTTAGTCCGTTGATGATTCCGTCGGAAAAAACCTCCCCGCCAAAACTTCCACGTCAACGACCCGCCTTTTTTTTTAATAGTTTACTTTCCGTCCATAATTCGGTCGGTAACTACCGACGGACAGAAAAATTATGTCGGTAATTTCGATCTCATATTACCGACAGAAATATATCGTCGGTAAATCCGTTGATATTAAACGAATTTCTAGTGGTGCTTATTGTGATGGGAAGTGGGAACAACAAGGTTGTCAATAGATTGAAGTGTGTTTCCTACCTTTCAGTAATTCTCTCATATTGAAAAATTTTATTATGAGACTTTTTATTTTTCAATGTCATTAATTTATTAATTTATATTATCTATCTCTCTCATTTTATTCAGATCACTTATTGATTATATTATTATTGACTAATTTTATCAGATTTTAATGGAAATTGATTTTTAACTAGAATTATCAATATATAATTAATTGAACAAAATTACTTATAATTTTATAATTTTATAATTCAAATTTATATTATTTTTTCATGTAAAAAAAATTGTTTTTCACAACTTGATTACAACATTGCGATAAATTTATTAAAAAAAAAAAAAAAGGAGAAGGTAGCTGCCACCCCTAAAATATCATTCGTGCTGCTAGTCAAGTTGATAAGGTCCCTCTTCTTTCCCTCTCCAAAACCAAAACACAGATAAACAAATGGCATCCAACCTCTGCTCTTCACCTTCTTCTCTCAATAAACGGCTCTGCAACATTTCTTCATCTTCTTCAAGAGACTCAAAATCAAGAAACCTAAACAACAACTTCTACCATTCTTCGAAGATAAACACTCGCTCTTCTCAATCAAGAGCAACCTCTCTTCAAATAACCAATGTCTCATTGCAAGACGAAGAAATACCACGACAAGAAACCTCAAAAGATTCAAACTTTAAGGAAAAAACTGGGTCTTCTTCAAAATCTTACATCTGGGTCAACCCCAAAAGCTCTAGAGCTTCAATTCTCAGAAAAAGTTCCTACGATGCTAAGTATACTTCACTTGTTAATGCAGCTAAGTATCTGAATTCTTGTAGCCCAAATAAAGATGATGTCTTTAATGTTTTGAGTGAACTTGATGGTAAATTGTTAGAGCAAGATGCTGTTGTTATTCTTAATAACATGTCGAATCCGGACACTGCTTTGTTGGCTCTTAAGTTTTTTCAAGAGAGGTTGAAGTTTAATAGAGAGGTTGTTGTTTACAATGTGACTTTGAAAGTTTTTAGGAAGGGAAGGGATTTGGATAAGGCCGAGAAGCTGTTTGATGAGATGCTTGAGAGAGGTGTTAAGCCTGATAATTTTACGTTTTCGACAATAATTAGTTGTGCTAGGTTGTGTAATTTAGCTGATAAGGCAGTTGAGTGGTTTGAGAAAATGCCGAGTTTTGGGCTTGAACCTGACGATGTTACCTTTTCGACTATGATTGATTCGTATGGGCGGGCTGGTAATGTTGAAAAGGCATTGAGCTTATATGACCGTGCTAGAACGGGGGAGTGGCGGCTAGATGCAACGACGTTCTCTACATTGATTAGGATTTATAAGGTTGCTGGGAATTTTGATGGGTGTTTGAATGTTTATGAAGAAATGAAGGCTTTAGGTGTTAAGCCAAATTTGGTCATATACAACATTTTGTTAGATGCCATGGGAAGAGCCAAGAGGCCTTGGCAGGTGAAGAAATTCTATAAGGATATAATTGACAATGGGTTGTCACCAAGTTTTGTGACATATACAGCTCTTCTGCATGCGTATGGTAGAGCTCGTTATGGAGATGATGCATTTAAAATTTATAAGGAAATGAAGGAAAAGGGGTTGGGATTGAATGTAGTTCTTTATAATTCCATATTGGCTATGTGTGCTGATCTTGGCCACGTGGATAAAGCTGTTGAGATTTTTGAGGACATGAAGAGTTCTGGAATCAAGCCTGATAGTTGGACTTTCTCATCCATGATTACCATTTTCTCATGCTGTGGGAAAGTGTCTGAGGCAGAGAATACGTTGAATGAGATGTTCGAAGCAGGCTTTCAGCCTAATATTTTTATCTTGACATCACTTATCCAGTGCTATGGAAAAGCCCAACTCATTGATGATGTTGTGAAGACATTTAACCGAATTTTTGAATTGATTATAACTCCAGATGATCGGTTCTGTGGCTGTCTTCTGAATGTGATGACTCAAACACCAAATGAAGAGCTCAGCAAGCTTGTTAAATGTGTTGAGAGGGCTAATCCGAAGCTTGGTATTGTAGTTAAACTTTTGGTAGAGGAGCAAGACTGTGGGGGGAATTTTAAGAACGAAGCTACTGACCTGTTTGATAGTATTAGCACCGAAGTAAAGAAAGCTTACTGCAATTGCTTAATTGACCTCTGTATCAAGCTCAATATGTTGGAGAGAGCTTGTGAGTTGCTTGACCTTGGATTGACACTTGAAATTTACACCAATATAATGTCCAGAACTTCAACCCAGTGGTCCCTAAATCTAAAGAGTCTCTCCCCCGGGGCAGCTATGACAGCATTACATATTTGGATGAATGACTTGTCCAAGGTACTGGAGGCAGGGGAGCAGCTTCCACCATTGCTTGGAATCAATACTGGGCATGGGAAACACAATTATTCTGAGAAAGGTTTAGCCAATGTGTTCGAGTCATATTTGAAGGAACTAAATTCTCCATTCCATGAGGCTCCTGATAAGGTTGGCTGGTTCTTAACTACAAAGGTTGCAGCTGAGTCATGGTTGGAATCTAGAAAATCAACTGATGCAGTAGCTGCGTAGGTGCCATGCTCATGTAGATTTTCCCTTTTTTTATGTCCATAAATGGTACGTGCCCGCCATATTCTTGTTTTATTTTCTGCTGATATTGTCTCTCTTGATAGGGAATTTTTGTGTCGTTAAGATAAAGCATTATATTTAGCCATTGAATCGTCATTTAGCTGATCAGATTCTAAAAATCTAAATCATGTTGCTTTGACTGGTTGTGCTATGATTCATGAGCATCTCTTTAGATAGTCTGCACAATTGAGGCAATTATTCGGTGAGGGAATAGCAAGTACATTGCATTTTCGGGATTGAAATTTAAAGCTATTTAAGATTGGATCAAAATCCATTCCACATGCATGTGTGATCTGACAGAACATGGCTTGTTTGCTGTCTGCAGTGTCGGCAGTGACTGCCTCGTCAAATCAACGAGACTCGAGCATTTGCTTACAATGAACCAATTGCCATGGTTGCTGCTGAAGTCGCAACTGCATAAATGGTATTCGTGCAGCGAAGTTCTACTGCTTCACTATAGGTTAAATCAATTCTGGACATCGAGTCTGCACTTCTTGTGCAATGCAAACAACTGTTGTTACAAGCTTTGATTTGATACTGCACATGACAGAAAAGTTTGCACCATTGTGTATAGGAGTTTCCTTACCGGTATGGCTGGGTTTTATGGTTCCCTATAGTTCAATATCGTTGTAGAGAAGTCTGTGAGCCTAGTCAAAAAGAGAGACAGATTTATTTTTCTGTAAATAGTTCTTTCGTTGGTTGCTTAAGGTCAGATATCAGCTGATTAAGGAAAAAAAAATATTAAAGAAGAAAGCACATAGGTAGCATTACAAATGAAAAAATAATTAAATAATAATTTAAAATGCGTGGGGAAATTAGTATAATTTTTTTCAAACTTTTTTTGTTTTGTTTTTGTTTTTGTTTTTGTTTTTTATATGTTTTTTTTGTACTTTTTTTCCTCAAGATAATCTTCTTCTTCTTTATTGTTTTTATTTTTATTTTTTCTCACATTTTTTATTTTGTTTTTTCCCCTTTTTTATTGCATTTTACATGTTTTTTTTTCTTTTTATTCCAAGATTGGTTTTTTTTTTGTGTGTTTTTTTTATTAAATTATCTTTGTCGATTTTTTTTTAATATTGAATTTGTTGAGAATTTAGTTTTGAAGTTTTTTTCTTTAAAACGTTATAAATTGCTATAATATTTCTCTACAATGTTATTTTTTAAAAGAATTTTTTTTTCAAAATAGTCTTTGTCGATTTTATTTTTTTAATATTGAGCTGGTTGAGAATTTAATTTTGTAGTTTTTTCTTTAAAACACTGGATTGCTACAATGTTTCCTTACATGGTTTTTTTTATGATTTTTTTTGTTGTGTTTTTTTTTTCAGAATTGTCTTTGTCGATTTTTTTTTTTCATATTGAAATGGTTAAGAATTTAGTTTCGTAGTTTTTTTTTTTAAAACACTGTGGATTGCTATAATGTTTTCTTACATGATTTTTTTTTTGTTATGATATTTTCTTAAATTGTGTTTATCAATTTTATTATTTTTAATATTGAGCTAGTTGAGAATTACAACAGTAGAATCTCATGAAGGACTATAGATTGCAACAGTGTTTTTCTGCATGGTTTTTTTTTTTCCTTTCTTTTTTTTGTTATGATTTTTTAAAAAATTATCTCTGTTAATTTTATTTTTTTTAATATTAAGTTGGTTGAGAATTTAGTTTTGTAGTTTTTATATATATAAAAAAAAAAAAACATTGCGGATTGCAATATTTTTTCTCCATATGATTTTTTATATATTTTTTAATGATTTTTTTCACAAACCCACTACAACACACAAGCCTGCGGGATCGTGCAGGCATGGCATCTAGTAATAACTAGAAGTAGTTTATTACTAGCTGTTAGATCCTTTTTCACCTTGTATCAAATAATTTTTTAAAAATATATATAGAGAGAGACTTTTATGATGTGTTTTTATACATAAAAAATTTATAAGTGGAATTTGAAAATTTTATGTATATATATTAATTAAATAAATTGATAACTATTTATGCAACAAAAAAAAAGTATTAAGCTTGATCTCTACCCAGCTAAAGTAAATCAGCTAAACTTATAACTACAATCATTTACTAATTTCTTTTATATATAAATTTTTTATTTGAAATAGATATTTATAAATTAAGAATTAACAAGATATCAAAATAATTGGAAAAAAAAATCAAATTGAAACAAATTACGTTACCCAATTAATAATCAATCAAATATTAAGTGGTGAAATTAAAAAAATAACAGAAATTAAAAAAAAAATGTTATTGTAATGGATAAAAAGGGCCTAGTTTTTCAGGTTAGGAAGGCCTGGAGCTCTTAAGCTTTTTCTTTTAAAAAAACAATCTCTTAAGGGGCGAACAATATGTCCCTTACCTTTAATAATTTGAAACAAAAATAGAGGCAACGCGTCGTCTCCACTACCCAGATTCTTGCGACCTTCAATTACTAGAAAATTAAGTTAATTTGTTTCAAATCAAGAAAACCTCATTTTTAACAATATTTTAACAAGAAAAAACATAAAAACACCCTAAACACCTTGTAAAACATTCATAACCTCTAACAACAACAAAATTATCTTCAAAACCCACAATCAACTTAATACCAAAATTCTTTTAGGGTCTAAATCCATGATTTCAAGCAAGTTTTAGGGGAAAACAACACATAGTCTAAACTTTACTCATCAAAAGAAAACCATTGAAACCAAACATCACTTGTTTTCGTGCTCGAAATCGATTTCTATCAAGATTTTTTCTCTCTACAACCGAAATCCAGTCACTCTTCCTCTTTTCTCTCAAATCAAGAATAAAAAAATAAGAAAAATAAAGTTTGGGATAAAAATTGAATTTCATAGATTATTAGGGACTAAAAGCTTATAATCTAAAAATTTTGGAGGACTAAAGTGTATGTTTAGCCTAGTTTTAGCAAAACCATCTTTTTTGCCATGTTTTTCATTTTATTCCCCTATCTTTGAATCTTTCCTTCCTTAATAAAAATGTTTTAATTCATCATTAATTTGGGTTTACGAGAGTGTAATAGAAAAAAGATTAAAAAAAATCATTGTGGTAATCTACATTGATTTATTTCTTGATGAACAGTGGCATGGAGAATATTATTTTCCTTAGGTCTTTTACTAGAGTATTACTTAATAGCATTTGAATATTCGGGCACCGAATGAAAAAAAGAAAAAGAAAAAAGAAGGGCAAACCTAAAACATGACCCCAACTATTTAGGCAGTCTTGATTTTTCCCTCGTACAAATTTTCTATCAACTCTGTCGCCTAAGATTTAAAATTTTAGCAAAAACTAACAGTTAAATTTTCTGTTATCACTGTAGGCTGTCCATTTAGGTATTTTCTTGAACACTTTATGTTCGTCAAATTAATCTATACTAGCCTAATAGTTTTTGGGGGGGAGGCAAAAAATAAAGGGATTACACACTGCTTGTTTGACCTTTTTTTTTTTTTTTCCCAGACAACAATACAATGAACAATGCAGGGGTGATGCACAGACCATTGACCTTTTTAAGATAATATTATCAAAATGATATCTTTCCTTAGATGTGATGGTCTGCACGTCAAATTGTCTCCAAGATGAAGTCAAATAAAACCATACTATAAATTGAGGATCATCACATTACTAGTTCAAAACATCATTGTATATTGCACGATGGGAAACTGCATTGATGTTCTGTCATATTCATCTGCAGAGAGGAGCAAAGTTCTCATCCATAATGGAGGAGAAAAGGAGTTTAAATCCTCAACGCGGGTTAAGAAGATCACATCCGGCCGCTACGGTGGTTATATGTTGGTGCATAGTGCACTGCCTTATGTACCATTGCCGCCTGACACCAGACTGGAACCTGGGGAAGTTTATTACCTTATGCCTTCCCTTGGTCGTCAACCTTGTAGACTTGAGGTCTCATCGAAATTGGCCGGACAAGAAACTTGTGCTAGCAGGAAAGTCAAGATTGTGGTGACTAGGCAGCAATTGGAGTTGCTGCTGAGAAATTCAAAGCAGTTCAGCTCAAAAGGAATCGCTGTTCGATTCTCTGAAAGTTTCAAGGAAGGAGAACGGAAGTGGCGGCCATCTTTAGTTACCATTCCAGAGGTGCAAAAGTTTTAAATGGTGGGAGTTTTCCAACTCTTCATTTGCATTATAATTCAGTTTCCAAAAAAGATAAGAGCGATATAGAATATAGCTCTGCCCTAGCCTGAAAAGTATATGAAAGTATAATAGATGATACATTGTAGGCTCTCAAGAAACGGGAGAGGTGTTTTTGGATTTTTCTCTCCATGTATTGCACCCTCTGGTTTTGTTGTTTTAGAGCAGTCTGTGCTACATGCACATTGTGGTTGTAATCAATCAATAATAGAGTTCTTAGATCTTTCTGTGTTTTTTGAACCAAACTAGGAAGATTACTACTTGTACTTGCTATCTGGGATTAGCTCAGGCGGTAGGAGGCAGAGGTTTGGTTAGAGATACGAAGCTCAAGCGGTAGCACTCTCGATTGTAAAAAAGAAGAAAAGAAAAAAGAGTGAAGACCAAGAAATTCTGTACATGTCAAACATGCTGTTCATGTATTGATTTATTTTGTTGAAGGCAGACACGATTATGCAAGTAACCAGTTTCTTAAGAAGGGCATAAAAGTGTCTTGCTTTGAAACTGCAGCAAGACTGGAATTCCAAGTCTTCTGTGATGAACATTTACAATGTGCAAGAAGAGGGAGTGGAAAGGGAAGATGATGATTTATAACATTTGTTGCAGTTCTTCAGACAATCTCTGCTTTTTTATTTGGATCCAATTTCCTTGATTACAAATCCTCAGTATGTTTGCACACTTCAACTTTCCATATACACAAAACCAAAAGCATTCAGGTAATCTCAAGCAACAATGAACACAACTTTCAGCACTATCCTAGGATGTTACATTTCAGAACTCCTCTGTCCATTGACTCGGAACTTTATTTCAACTAGCTAGAATCAATAAAACAGTCCGTATTTACAACGAAGAATCATAAGACATGGTTGAAGAATAAAATGAATTTCAGGTAGGTAGCCTTCAGCTATATCCAATCCAAGCAGTTTTCAAGATGCTCGGTTTCCCTGCGGTGATCCGAAGAGCTAAAAGGGTTATCATCACAATATCGAAAACTCTATTTCCAAGTACAGTTACTTGCAGTAATAAATGATCGATAGAAATTGAAAAGATGAAGCCTAAAAATATATCATAGTTTTTTGGCAGGTTTTACCGACCTTTTTGAGTAGTTTATACCCCAAATCTTTTTGGTTTATTTGGTTTTGCTGATACAGCTTCTTTTTCTCTAGCAGCCGCTTCTCTCTTCACTTTCCTGGACTCTACTTCAATGGATTTTGTTAGGGCATCAACCTTCTTCATGAGCATCTGAAAATAATTTTCTGATACAGTCAACACACCTAATAGAATATGGAATTATGGATTTAAGCCAGAGAGAGTTAGTTGCTATTGCTTCACCTGAATTTCTTGATCTTTAGCATTCAAATTACTTTCTTTAGTCTCACAATATTTTCTTAGATTTATGACCTCTTTTTGAAGCCTATCATATAGGAATCCTGAAACAACATCCTCGCTCGAAGAAATGGTACCTCCCTTGTTTTGCAAATCTTCATTTCCACCAACTTTGTTCTTCGTTTCTGCAGAACTTGTTGTATCATTGTTCTTGTGTTTGTCGATATACGAATCTGTGTTTGTCTTCACTTCTGCATTTTCCTTTCCTCCACTATCAACAACTTTACTTCTAGACACCCACATACCTTTCCTCAACAAGTTTTCTCCAGAACCACTCTTCTTCTTGAAGCTATCAGCTCGATTATGGATTCCATCAGCATTGGCATTTTCAGTTTCAATATTTGGCTGCTGGAAAGGAGAACTTCCACTGATGGTGGAACCCCTTGGCTGTGATGCAGACCTCTTTCTAATTCCTCCATTGCTTGTTAAAAATCCTAGTATGTTACTGGTTTTTCCTGGTTTAGGGGATCCACAGGATGCATTAGGGTTCACAGAGAAATTCGATACATGCTGTAAGCCCTCTTCCAATGTCTTTAGCCTCAGCTTCAATTTTTCCTTTAGTGACAGAAACATTTCAATTAATAAACCAAGATACAAGACGAAATTAACAAAACGGAAGAAATGTCAAAAAAATTACCTTCAGCTGTGCTTCTGCATTAGCTGTTCTCTCTGATATAGCTAGTTTATCTTTTAATCTTTGCATCTCCGCCTACAAATAAAGGGATGGAATTAGAAATAATACACAGGCAAATGAATTTAACTTTGTCAAGATTTCATTTTCCGCTGTCAGTGCCTGTGCAAATGTCTAATACATGCTCTACTCTTTCTTGGCGATCACTTGTGAAAACCAAAAACGAAACCAAGTTTCTGGTTATTGAAATACCTGCAGCAGCCTTCTCTCTTCAAGCCATTGCTTGACAGGCATGACCTTGTCATTTTCACCCTTCCACTCGTTAGCCACCACAGTTGCAACTCGGTTTGCTGAAACTCTGGCTCTGGCTAGCTCCCTCTCCAGAATCCTCTTCTCCTCCTGAAAAGTTGAGCAAGTAAAGGGCAGATATCTAAATCAGTCTGGATATGGAGTTTAACAATCAATGAAGAAACAACAATAATTCTGAAAAAATCACTTAGATGAACTCATATAAGAATGAAACATACATTTAGTTCAGAAATCTGTCTCCGATAGTCACGGATAGTATTGGCCGCAGCTCCAGCAGCTAGAATTGCCTCCTCAAGTTCATGAATGGTCTGGCTAAGCTTTTCAACCTCCAAAACTTTTTGGCGATTCGTCTTCTCTAGAATTCTGTTCTCCTCCTGCATGTGATATACTTCCAAATCCGCATCACGCAAAATCTACATAGCATATGCAAACAATTAACCAAATATTTTACAGAATAGTACCTGGCAGATTTCAATCTGTCTCTTCAACTCATAGTTTTGGTTCTGAACCTCCTCGACTATTAAAGCCCTTTCTAGAGCACTTCGCAAGATTCCCTCTGCTTCAAGCAGAGCTGATTCTTTTGACTTGGTAAGACGCTCCATTGCCTTCTTATCCTCCTGCAGTGCTGCAATCTGGAAATACCAAGAGGTAAGAAAACTACATTCCATGTAAGAAAATGTATGGCGTTCTCATACTCTATAGATTCTTTGAAAGCAATCTCACTTCATTACCATACCTCATTTTTATACATTTTAATCTCTGCCTCAAGAGGAGCAATGACCGACTCAATAGGAGGAGAATCATCATCCTTCTGATTTGCATGGACCCTTCTAAGAGTTGCTTCCGCAGCATACTGTGCTGCTAATGCATCTTTCTTTTCATTTGTTATCTTCTTGATTTCAAGATTCTGCAATGAATCAGGTTTGAACAAAAGTCATTTTAGCCCCACAGATCATGATTCTTTACACCTAACTCTATGAAATTTCAGGAGGAACCTAGCATACCTTGCTCTCTACAAGATTTTCCATGACACCAAGTTTTTCTTCCAGTTTACCAACTCCATTCCTGAACTGGAAAAACCAGGAAACCTCAGAAGTGTCAGTTCTATTAAACTGAACAAAAAGAGTTTGAAACTTGTTATTTTTTGTCTGACAAGATTCCAACTAAACCTTTGATGGAAACATTATAGAAGATCATGTAATGGAATCATTACTTTCTACAAAACATTATATAAATGGCATTTCATAACAGATGTATGTGCTTTAAATACCGCATGATAGAGATAAAATTTCCTTGCTATGTAGCCACAAAACTTGCTTACCTCTTCGATAGCCTTATCCTTCAAAGCTTCAGTTGCCCTCAAAGCCTTAATTTCTCCTTGTGCAGCCCCCAGCTCTCTTCCTTTCTCTGAAACAATGATGAAAAAACAAATCATCAGAAGACATTCTAATACTTATTTTAGATCACAAGAAATGCTACGAGACAAGAACAGAACAGTTAAAAGAGCAAAAAACAAGAAACCGCAATGGCACTAGAACTTTTACAGTAGCCTAGAATTATAAAAGTCAAAATGCAGGACTTCAATTTTGACATCAAATTACACTTAAATCTTATGATAATGTGCTGTCATTTTCCAAATTAGATGCTCCTAATTATTTACACAGGTGAACAGCAATTACCTGTGGTGAGAATTATTACCATAGGCCATAAATTCAGAAAAAAAAACCAAATCCCGTGTCATTTTTCACTTCATGTTTTCACAGAATTTCACGACCCCAAAAGAAAATTCAGCCTAACTTGAACTGATAAACTCAGAAGAACTAAACATGTGCATGTCAATGCATGTTTTCATGAACTTAGTTTACTTTGGAATAAGACATGGCAAACCTTTGAGAAGGTTCTGTAATCGGTTGAGCTCTAAGACAATAGGGTCAGGGTGAGAAAGGGAGAGATCTTCACTTCCTACTCCTCCAAGAACTTGTTCTTCATTACCATACCCCACCATCTTTTCCCTTTCTTATTACGACCTTCAAGTTTGAAACAAAATGCAAATGTTTAACAATAATAAAGCACACAAGCTCCAAGAACAACTACAAGATGAGGGGTTTTATTAGACAACATAAGAGGGTTTTGTTAGAGATAAACATAAGCTACAGAAAAAAAGTATGTCACTCAAAAGAGTCCATCCCTTTAAGGAATTGACCGCAAAGAGAGGATTGGAGCTTCCCTTTGTGTGAAGCAAAATATGAAAACCACATTTTCCATCACAGGCCGGCCTAGTCGGCTTTCATTATCTCTTCATTCATATTTTGATTGTAACCGTTACTTTCTTTTATTTTCAAATTCCTAATTTTCCTTAACTAAATCATAATCCCATACAACATTATCTCTTATAGAAAATATATATCTTTTTGCATTAGTTGTTACGTCTGAAAACTAAATTGGTCCAATTTAAATAGAAAATTCATACATTACACGATGCATTCACGGGTTTTGATTAAATTATAAGCTAATAGAGAGGGGGAAATTTAGAGTGATATTGATAATTACTCCTGTACGTGTATTAATATCTGAAGTAAGTATTATTTATTCTTTTTTCTCTAATATTTTAAGTAGAAAATCCATACATAATTCAAATATGAATCTCTGTGACGAGAGAAGCATCCACATTTCATTAGGGTTTTATATATATATGTATATATAACTATCAAAGGAGTAATATTTTTTGCTCGAAGTAGGTTTGATTAGTGATGTTGAATCTAAGCTTTGAATTTGCAGTACTACTTATCGGGATAACAGTTTTGAATCTTTATACCACCTAATCTTTGACAAGTATAGCTAAGTTTGGTGATAGATATGTGTGCAAATATTTCAAGTAAGGGCATTGGTTGTTGGTGCCCTTAATTTATTCATCATTCTTCGAACCCAGAAACTGGCCAATATTAGTAGGAGAAGTGGAAACTAAAGCATGATTTATTAAGCATATATGGTAGGTGTCCTTTATATATATATATATATAAAAGAAAAAAAGGGTCCTGTAAGCGTGACCAACTCCGCCCTCACATTACCAAACCATCAATGGGGTTTTTCAAACATAACTTTTGGACCCTATCTTGTAGCTTTATTAGGTGGAAGACATAGTTGATTAGCAACACCGATTGTTATAGGTTTTAGGGTGTGATATCGTGTTGGATGATTTTTTTTTAAGTGTTTTTTATTTAAAAATATATTAATATAATTTTCATTTTCATTTTCATTTATTTATTATACCAGCAAATCAAAGCTATTAAAAATCATTAAAAAAACATTAATTTAGTGTTTTTTTCAAATGAAACATATCAAAAAAAGAAGCTATTGCACTTCGGAACACTTAATTTTCATAGCAAGAAAGCAAAGAAAAAAAGAAGGTGATGTATGGGCTAAGCTTCATAACATCTTGTTAATGTTTTTCTTAGATTTTTTTTCTGGTGTTGTCATCGTCAGGTGATATTGATAGAAAGCTCATGTTTTGGAGTAAATTAATTGCTTAAGCGTTAAACATTGCTTAAACCATGCCCGTTTTTCGTTGCTAGTGAAAGCCACTCAAGGGATTTTGAAAGGAAACAAAGAAAAATGAGGTCTTGCTGACTCCAAATCGAAAAGGACCAACTAAAGTGGCTTCAAAGAATATATATTTATAGATCTCCCTTGTGTCTCATCTTTGCTTGTAAGTATGATTGGATACAAGAAAAATACATGAAGATCCAGCTGTTATTTGACACTGTGCCATATGGCAATCTTTAAGTATATTATCTGGTGTTTCCATTTCATTTTTTAATTAGACGACGAAGGAAAGAATCCACCACCATCATCATCACCATCACCACCAAGCTAGCCCTAAAAAAATAAGAGAGGCCATGACCAAATCCTACATACAACCAAAACTTTCAATTGGGTTTTCCATTGACTTAATGATGTTGGGTTCTCCATTGTTAATTATAACTTAATTGAATTCCTTACTAGCATTATTTTATTATACATATACATAGACATATACATATGGAGATGTGTTTAGTAATTATAACTTAAGCTTGTCTTTGTTTTTATATTTTAAAAACATTTTTAAAACAAAATTATTATTTTTTTACTTCAAATTAATATGTTTTTAGATTATTTTAATGTGTTAATATTAAAAATAATTTTAAAAAATAAAATATTATTTTAATATATTTTTAAATAAAAATATTTTAAAAATAACCATTATTAAATTTACAAACAACCCGAAAACTTCTCACCCAGCTTGCACTCTGTGCATTGATTGTTTTGCTTGTACCCATGAAATAGAAAGTTATGTTCTTTCTTTTCTTTTCTGAATGTATAAAAGGTGGAGATCATATTGGGCTAGAGGCTGCTAGATTTGAGCTATCCAGGCCGCAAATGGTGGAGAGGCTATGGTAGATGCAAGCCTCTGTATTAGTGAAGTGGGCACTTTCATTAGACATTACTTCAACAGGCTCTAAGAAGAAGGTCCAAGCTGCTAGAGGAAGGAATGGTAGTTTACTTTTTTTCTTTTTTTTTTTCTCAGTTCAAATGATGCCCAAAGAAAAAGCACAATAATGGACTCAACTTAGGTGCTTCATAGGGGATAGCTCAATGTAAAATGATGTTTAGATTTCGAGTTTAACTGTTATTCTGATAATAATTATTTTTTAAAATGTTCTTTACTCGAAAATATATTGAAAAAATATTTTTTATTTTTTAAATTTTAATTTTAATTTTAATATCAGCATATCAAAATTATTTAAAAATACTAAAAATATATTAATAAAGTTTTAGATGGAATATTTTCATTCTTTTTTTTTTTTGATAACCGGGGTGTCTGGACCAGCTTGCGCACACCACAACTAATCCTCGGGTTCACTAAACATCCTGCAAACCCAGTGAGTAGGTAAGGCACCGCGAGGGTGACAGGGGTACACTTTGAGATTCGAACCCAGAACATTCGCAAGGATTGAACTTGCAGTTTACCACAGCAGTTAAACCATCAAGTGTTGTAATATTTTCATTCTTGAATAATAGTCAAATGCTTGAAAGCTTCATTAAGCGATGATTTAAAGGGTAGAACCTAATATTGAAAGGTTGATAGGAAATCCAGTCCACAAGGTTATCCTTTTCATAATTTGACATTACACAAAAAATATAAATTTAAGCTAAAATGACTATATAGTATAATTTTAAAAATTCAGATTGATCTGATAAGTTGATTTAAGATTTGAGCGATAAAGAATTCTGAATAATTTGAATAGAAAAAAAAAAACTAACCCTCAACTTAAAAAATAATAATTAAGATGATATTATTTTAATATATTTTTTAAAAAAACTGAAAATAACAAAGTCCGGACCAGATTTGATCTCGGTAGCTAATCTTTTCTTGAAACCCATGAGCACATGGGAGGAAAAAAATAATAATTGCTCTGTACACTAATCTTTTTTTCTTGAAAAAAGTCATAAAGTAGCCGACCAATTCAAGAAACGGACAAAGAACAGATACCAAAACATTCTGTTGGTTTTGGTGGTAATGACCAATATGCCCCTTTACCCTTGGCACACCAACTATTTACTGTTTAGCTTTTCATATGAAATGAAGTAAATTTTTTCAACCCGTTAATATATAAATTTTCAAAATTTTAACTGCCCACTAGTGTCTATTACCTTAGGGGATAATGACATTTTTAATTTCTGTATATCTAAATAATACTAATCTTATAATATTGATTTATCAAAAAACATATCAATCATTGAATGGGTATTGCGTACAATAAATAAATGAGTTTTATTATTAAATATACAATATTTATAAGATTATATATTAGATTTACATTTTATTTATAGTTGTAGTCTTAAAATATATTCTAAAATAAGGATAGAGTCTCAAATTAATCTTAATTTTTTAAAAAAATAAAAATAAAATCATTTGAATAAAAAATTAATGAGTTGATGATCAATTTTTTTATCGGATCAATTAAAGTTTTATTTTTATTATTTATTTTAAATTTTGACTGGTCTAGTAATTTGATGGGTTGAATTTCAAATTAACTTATAAAATTTTATCTGAGATTGATTATATCCCTATATAAAAAAATATAATGGTCAACTACTTGAAAGCTTGTAGTAATTAACATGACAATCAAATACTAACAATGTTTTTTAGCTCAAAAAAGTAAAATGCCTTTTGAAATCTGAAAGCATTTTTGGCAGATATAATTTAGTTAAAACTAGTCTGGTGATGAGGTTATTTCAGTAATTAGAGATGTACGAAAACGAGAGAAAAACTTTAAGGCTACAGAGAGGATGGTTATTTGTGAAAGAAAAGGAATCTCCCTTTGACAATTACTCTCTATCAATGTATGAATGCATGAATGTTGAAGATCATTATTTCAATTAATTTGCACTTGTATCAAAACAAGGACAAAACCATTCTCTCCTTGCTTCCTCCTACTCTCCGCCTCTCTTTCCGGCCCTGAGCAATTTTCTCAGTAAGTTTTCCGGCCATATGGATATCCCAGAAAGGCTTTTGCAATATAGACATCACTTTGCTATAGCAATCACTGCTTCAGCTGTTCTATCTTTACTGTTATATGCTGCTCCTAGGCTAATCACCATTCTTGCTTACTTCTGGCCTTTATTGGCCTCAACAGCTGTATTCTTGATGTTGATCTTAGTCTTTGGAGGTACTGTTACACACATGGCTACAGATTCTCATGGTGAAAAGGCAGGCGAAGGGCTTCTTGATTATGTTGCAGGGCAGCCAGAAAACGATGAGCAGTCCCAAAAATACGAGTAAAAGTTGAGGTTCTAGTTTTGATTTCAAGAGCTGGAGGGTTAAGGTCTAATCTGGTGTTTTTTGACCTCTATCAATGCATGAGTGTTTATGCATAGGTTTTCTCATGAAAGTAGGAGAAGAAAAATGAAAGCGGCTTCGAAGATGTAATATCCAATGATAATAAATTGTAAAGGATGTTTCTGTTTATGTATATATCTTTCTTTTCACTTCCTCTTTGAATTTGATACAGAAAGATGACTCTTGATATCGTTAATTAATTATTATCATTTTCTCCATCGAATAAAAAATTGATTTGTGTGACGTTTAACAAGCAAGAAAAAAAATACTGCAGGAATTATAAATAATTTTAGTGATTATTTATTTCAAGTAATTGAATGTTGAGGAAAAAGAGAGAAATTCTTCAAAAACGTGATAGGAGAGGGAAAGTATTTTGATCAATTGGCTACATTATGTCCACAACAGAAATCAAATCTTGATGTCAACCGACTTGTTTTTAAACAAGAAAAGTTCAATGAAATTGGTTTTACCTTTAAATCATGTCAGGAAAAAAAAAAATTAAAGTTCATAATTTTATTTTTTTAATTTGGTTTCATCTTCAATTTTTAGAATGATTTTAGGATCTTTTAGGGTTAGAAATGAGTTCATTAATGTTTTTATTGTCACACGTATGCAGCGTCGCGGTGAATGTCTTCCCGGTATAATCCAAGTGTATATGGTGTGGGGAAACAGACAAGAAAAGACATTATTGTTCTTTATCGATGGAAAAGAGAAAATGAAAGTCACCACCTAGTATTGTGGTTATTAGAAACCTTGACTAGTCTTAAAGATTGGACACGAGAACTAGTTGTGTAAAAAGAATGTATTAGCACCCCTAACATGTTTTACCTAAAGTAAACTGCATTGTTTAATTGTCTGATTAAACTAATTGTTTGATTGTTGGGTTGTCTAAAGTTGAAGACAAATCATCCTCAGTAAATAGATCCTTATCTTATAAGGTAAAAACATAATCATTCTAATATCAATAAAAAACAATATCTTTTTAATATCAGGAATACGTTTTACATATAAATTTGTAATCTCATATACTAAAATAAAACAAAATATTTTTTTCAGAATTTTTGAAATATAGGCTTAGTTCTCATGGTTTTAATAAACTGGTTATTAAAACCCGAAATGCATGCTAACATTTTTTTTTAATTTTATTTTATATGAAAATAAGATATGAGATATTTTTTATATTTTGAGATACTTGGGCGTATACATGAAAACAATGTATTATATATATATATATATATATATATATATATATTGCAATATTTTTGAGAAAATCAGGTATTTTAATACTGAATTTGTATTTTTATGGTATAAAAATACAAGCCAATATTAATAAAAAGTTGGTATAAAAATACATGAGAAAACCACAAATATTTTATTGAAAGGATTTTGAATTTTTTTCAGAATTTTTTTGTTTCTTTTTTTCCTTTAATTAATTTATTTTTAAAATTTAATTTACATTAATACTCTTTCTCTTATTAAAACCCGAAATGCATGCTAACACTTTTTTTTAATTTTATTTTGTATGAAAATAAGATATGAGATATTTTTTATATTTTGAGATACTTGGCCGTATACATGAAAACAATGTATTATATATATATATATATATATATTGCAACATTTTTGAGAAAATCGGGTATTTTAATACTGAATTTGTATTTTTACGGTATAAAAATACAAGCCAATATTAATAAAAAGTTGGTACAAAAATACATGAGAAAACCACAAATATTTTATTGAAAGGATTTTGAATTTTTTTCAGAATTTTTTTGTTTCTTTTTTTCCTTTTAATTAATTTATTTTTAAAATTTAATTTACATTAATACTCTTTCTCTTATTTTTAAATTATTTAGTTTAATTTTTTCTATATAATAATTAATCTTTTAGATTGTTTCTATGATTTCATTGTACCCTAAATAGATTATTGTAATTTAACTTTATATTTTCCTTACTAGATTTTAGTTTAAAAAATTGAATTTGTATATGATACATTTATATCATACATCTATATATAAAAAAAAAACTTAGTAGCATAACTCAAAATAAATTTTATTTGGAAGTCTCGTTTAAAGAGTCAAGGTGCAGATAAAATTATCGAAGTTGATCCATACACACACATAAATATAAATATTATGATGTTTTCCTCTCTTTTTTTAATTATATGAAATATATATCTAACATATATTATTTAAAAATATCCAAAATTGCCAAATTATTGTGCAAAATTTGGATTATTTATCAAACATGGTTGCTAAGCCTACACAAATCTTGTCTTGAATCTTGAAGTTTTTATTTCTTTTAAATTTGCTCCTTGTCATTTTAAATTTTTACATTTTGATTATAAACTTTATTTTTGTCACAATTCAGTAGAAAAGAGAACAAAATCTTTAAAAAGAGGATATGAGAGAAAAGGTGTTTTGATTGAACACATTTTGTTCATAAAAAAAAAAAAATCAATCTTCATATTAATTATCTTGTCTTCATAGAAAAGTTTGATGAAGTTGGTTTTACTTTTTAATTATACTAGTAAAAGTAGATTGAGACTCATAAATGTTTTCAATTTGATCAAATTTTTAATTTTTAATATGATTTTAGGATGTTTTAGGGTTGAAAATAGGTTTATTAATTTTTATAAAATGTTTCCAAAGTTTTTTAGATAAAAAGGAGTTGAAACATAGGTTCTTGGTGTCTCAAAATTCAAACCCTAATTTTTTAGAAGGGATCCAAGAATATACGTACGAGTGACACATGGTATATCTACATGGACAACATGTTGTCCTTTATGTTAAAAAATAACAACTTTTATTTGAAAGAAAAAACCAGGCATGCTGATCACCCTTTTTCTTTGTTTTTTTTTAATTAATTTATTTTTAAATTAACACCTTCTCTTTTATTTTTTAAGTTATTTAGTTTAATTTGTTTATATAGTAATTAATCTTTTATATATATTACTGTCACCAATGCCATAGACAAGAACGTTGCTCTGACTGTTCATTGCAAATCCGGGAACGATGACCTTGGTGAAAAACTGCTCCAACGTGGAGATCAGTCGCATTTGATTTTTGTTAACATATCTGAAAAACGTTTTCTATTGTAGCTTTACATTGTTGGGAATGCATGCAATCGAAACCTGCCGGTAAATTAATCATTTTAATTTAATAATTTAAGTTCTTAGATGATATTTTAATATATGATTTATATTATTTTTTAACACATCATTTTAAGTAAAAAAATTTTAAACTTGAAACTTGCACAGACTCACATTATTTTGTGTTTAATTTTTATCAAATAAATAAAGATATTGAGATTTAAACTCGTGACTTCTTGGTCAGCAAGTCTCTGATATCATATCAAAAAACCATCTCAACCCAATAAATTAAGCTTTTAAATGAGATTCTAATATATGATTTATATTATTCTTTAACACTTTCAATTTAACACTTTCAAATTAAGATATCATTCAGATTTGCTCTAGGAATAACTAATTTATTTTCCAATTAAGTTATCGTTTTCCCTCTTGATGAATGTAAATGGACGTAGGTATTCATCCACTGTAAATTAACTCCATGGGTTCTTGAGGCTATAGAAAATTAATGAAGTTTCGAGGAAAGTGTTTCAAAATGATCAAGACACAAAGTATCTAGCTACCGTAAACAAACGCAGATAGTTAGTCTTGGAAGCTGGTGAATGGTTTCAACGTTCAAATTAATTGTACAAGCATCTTATACAAGCACAATATATTAATTATGGTTCATGCTACGATAATAGATCAAAGATGCCGGTACGGGAGCACATGCAAAATCACCCCGTCGGTCATACTATAATCCATGGCAATGCAAACAGCTTGCAGTATAAATAGGACCTTGCAGAAAAGGCTTGAATGTACCCTTCCATATATAGGCATATTGTTGTAAAGGCAAAGGCAAATTAAAAAGATGATGAGAAAAGAAACTCTGCTGGTTGCTTTGACAGGGTTCCTGGTGGTTGCATCCATTACCATGTGTGCAAATGCAACAGCAGGTGCTCGTCTGCTCGCATCCGAGCAAGTGGACTATCCTCAAGGTAAACTAAATTTATCATGCTTCACGGATCATTTGATTCTGTTTGTCTTTAAATTAACCTGTTGCACTGATGTGAGCCATGTATAATTCATGAAATTTTTAAGGTTGTCGCTGCTGCTTCTTTGTCGGAAGGGTGCCGTACTTGAGCTGCGGAAAAGTGTGCTGCAGTAGCCCCGCAGGAGAGAATTGTTGCATCGCAACATAGCAAAACAATGAGGTTGTAGGGGTGGCAGCATCTAAGTGCTTGCTTACATTGTCTTCTGTTGCAGACGAAATAAATTTACTATATGCTGCAAATAATTTGAGGAATATTGGAGCGTCATTCTGCTAGCTAGATGCAGAAGTTCTTCACTCTTCTTTTAGCTTTCTGAATGAGAGGCTCTATCATTTATAATTTTACCTTTTGTAAGAGTTTACCCTAGTAATAATGAAGACCAAATGCAAGGTGAAAAGAGAATGATAATATTTGATAATTTAATTATATGTATATTGCATTAATTAACTCACATATAGAGTTTAAAACTCAAGGATGGAGCTGCGCTAAAAGTTCAAAAATGGCGTTAGTGTCGGTGTCTTGGTATGATAGGTACTTGCGATGGCCTTAAATCTCTATTTATACCAAGCAAGCCACATGCTTGAGTTGCAAAAAAAAGGTTTGTTGATATATATGGGAAGAGCACACAACGAGGACACTTTCTAAACATTTAGGGGAAGAAGAGAAGAGAAGAAAAGAAAAGGTGGGGTAAATTATAGATTCATGAGAGTTCCACTTCGATTCCTGTAGATTTCGATTTTTGAATATTAATTAACCTTGTAATTTTAGAAAGTTTCAACATGGCTCCAAGCATTCAATAGTAAATGAATATTGATGGAGAGCTCTTTTTTTTTTTCTTTTTTCATTTTCTATGTTATTGTGTTCCATGAAACTTATATACTCATGATAAATATATCCCAAAAAAACTCGTAAAAACTAAAATAAATGTATTTGAAAACGGGGTTCGTCGAACCTTTTGGAAACTAAAATATTGTTCAAGTTGTAGGAACTAAAATCCCAAAAAGTACTTTTGCAAGAATCAAATGTTACGAAAAGCAAGAACATATATACTTTCAAAGAAAAAGGAAAAAAATAAAAAGGTACGGTGATCTCGTGGTGGATTATTTTTTGTGCCTGCATAGATTATATTGTAGATGTAAAACCTAATTTAAAGTTAACTCAAGTCAATATTCAGGTCATGAAAAAAAAATCAACTAAAGTCATTCTTAAGTTTTTTAAAAAAATTAAATTAATTATTGTTTAAACCATTGGTTTTTTTTTTTTTTTGAAAAACAATCAATTAATTAATTTAGGTTTTTGATGAACTCAATTAGTTTTTACTTTTAAATTTTATTTTAATCTAGGCTGATCTAGACTCCAAACTAATCAAGTTCTAGGTTAACCCACTAGACTATATATATATATATATATGATCAGGCCCTTTACATAGGCTACTAGATTCATTATGCACAGAAAAATAACAATACGGACAAAGTGAAACAAGCCATTTACATTACAATAAATTTTTAAAAAAATATATAGAAAAATAGAACATCGTTTACAGCTTAGCTTTCATGATCAATTGTTTACTTATGTAGGTTTAACTAAGCCACCTTTGTTTTTAGTAATGGCCAGCTTGAGTTAGTTAATTATCAATTAATCATGTTGCTGATTTCATGTATCTTGTTTGTCAATATTTCTCTAATCAACACTCGAATAAGTGCGATCCAGCAATATCACTAGCCTTCCGAAACGATTAATTCTTGTTTTGTTGTATGAGAATTTATGGCTTCTTTTTATTTTATATCTGGCACTTTACCTCTAATCACTCGATTAATTCTTGTTTTCTCTAATCTTCTTTTTTATTTCGCTAACCTGGCGAAATGAATTTTTTTCACAAATTTGTGACTGCAAATTTAGTCATGAATTCCCATAAAAAAAATCAAAATTCTAAATTTGTGATTGGTTATAAATCTAATTAAACATTCCCAGGGATTGATTGATTATTATATATGTTTTACTTGCAATAAGTAGAAGTAATTGCAAAAAAAACAGAGGAAAAAAAAACGAAAGAAAGCAAAGCATATGATATTTATTCATAAACATAGAGCCATTTTTCTAGCTAAATTAAGTGATTTTACATACTCGAGCATCGAAAAGAGAAGAGAAAAATAATCTTCTGCTCTCCTTACGATCCAAGGTTTGATTTGATCCAAAATCTTTCCCTTCAGATATATGTGCCTCAAGAGTACTTGTAGGACGGTATATTATAATCAAGAAATTAGATCAAGATCACAATATATAGCAAATATATATATATATAGCAAATATATATATATATATATATATATATATTTAGTATTGATCAGGCCACAAGAATGCACCCATCGCATACGCCCTCTTCTCTTCAAGACTGCCCTTGAAACTTATCCCGTATTCTCTAAGCAACATGTCCACCTTCCACTCCTCCATCTTCTCATAGTCAGCCTTTGTGTAACGAGGGTAATGAAGAGGCATTTGGAATCCTGTGCAAGGATTCATTTCCAGCCTTGAACTCTTGATCATGACTCCATCTGCATGCTCTTTAGGGCACCCTACAACTTTGTTACGTGACTGCATGTTATTGTCTTCGTTAGGGTACCCGAAGACATGACATGCAGAGTGAACAAGCCATCTCAAAGCCGCCATCGATCTCCCTTCCTCTCTCCTTCTCTCTCTCTCTTAGGAGAGAAATATTTTCTTGGACTTTAAAGCAAGGTGTAGAAGGATGTACCATGTCTATTTATACAAGGGTTAGGCATAAGAAAGGACAAGAGTTTGCCCTAATAAATGCATTCGGCGAAATTTAGAAAATTAAGAATCCCATACGATTGTTCTTGAGTTATTGTTTTATGGTGATTTGGTACGCCAACGTAGGCCATTAGTTTTCTTGCTGAAGTTATGTGTCTGTTTTTCTTACACCTATATTTGAGTTGCGTGTCGATGATATTTTAAGGTGTTTGATGTCATGATCAATAATGCTGTGTAGCTTTACATGCAAGTTTTCCGAGACCCACCCCATGCCTAATCAATTGGAGTGTGACTCATGATATCTATTTATTTATTTATTGAGCCATTTACGGGCCTTGCTAGGCGCTTAGTTACTCAAAAATTACGATGGGTTTAGAGCAACTCCAAAGTTTCCTACATGGAAAGTTAAAAATAATAATAAAAATAATATTATTTCGCTTTTTTTATACTTGTTTTACATGCGTCAAAGATAATGCTAAATAGAATATCAAAATAAATAAAGCCAATAAAAAAATAAATTAATTAAATAAAACTATATAAAAAAAAATAACATCAAACTCGTTAAAATAAAATAAAGCATTTATCTCTCTCTCTCCAATACAGTTTACTTTATAAATGACTTTTTATTATAAAATACATATATAATAAAAAAAATCATAATTATTTATATTATTCAGAATGGTGTTATACTCTTCGTAATAGCACCTTCCCTGCAGATGCTGTTAGTGTCAACAATTAATTAAGTATGGATACAAATATAAGAGGACAAAAACCTAAGTCAATAATACAGCTGTGGGTCCTGAGATTCATGGTGTTTTGGACTCAGTGATTTACGCGAAAGCTTATTTATTGTAAACCATTCTACAAGTTTCAATGTATTGCATTGTTTAGGTGCTTAGATACGGGATATTTTTGGTTAGCGACATGTTTTTTAAAAAACAATATTGGTTAAATAATATAATTTAAAAACAATTAATGAAATAACATAGTCTATACATATTATTATATTTGAAATACACAATATTCAAATTTGTTGCTACTTGGAAACATGATATTTTAAAAAAATTATAAAATGGACCGCATAAATTATAATGAAAAAAGAGGAGTGAAAAAATATATAAAAAAAGAAAGAAACTTTAAAGGTATACCGAATCTCCGATTATGATATTATTAGAAATATATCAACGAGATGAATTAAATAATATCAAAAAAGATCATTAACGGTGATCCTAGTGTGCCATTATTTTTATTTTTATTTTGTATCATTGAGTTTATCTCATTAAGATATTTTTAATAATATTAATTGTGTCATAATCAAAGTTTTAATATGTTTATAAGGTTTTTTTTCTTTATTTCCTTCTTCCTCTCTCTTCTCTCAATGTAATTTGTAAACCTCATTTCATATATTGTTTTCTTACAGTATCATGTTTCTAAATGGTGCAAGTTTGAATGTTATGGTTTTCAATCATAATATATACAAATAGTATTATTTCATCTATTTTTAAAAATTGTGTTATTTATCAATATTTTTTTTAAAATGCTAATTTGATAAAAGAAAAAAACAAATAGTTAGAAATTACTTCAAATTTGTTTTACATTTCAAGTTGGATTTTAAGATAGTCATCATTAAATGAATGTACTCAAAGTATGGGTTTTCAATTTAAAACAATAATTTTAAAATTCAGCCTAATCTGATGGGTTAACTCGGAATCTAGTTGATCTGGGATTAAAACTGGGACGGGTTTAACAAAAATAGAGAAAAGCAAAAGCCTAGGTGACCAGTTAAAAACCGGGACTGACATGATGACTTTGTAAGACCCGATCAAGAACCTAGATATAACTTGTTGACTATTTATTTTTTTAATAAAAATATCATTTTGTTTTTTTTTAAGAAAAATAAAAAAAAATAAGGATCAATCCAGGATAACTTGATAATTTTATCAAAACTTGATAAATTTAGTCAAAACCTGTGACTTGAGCCTTGAGCCAGGTCGATCACCATATTGGATTGAAAGACTATATTTAAAACTTGTGAAAGGGGATTTAGATTTTTTTCTTAAAAAAAAAAGACCAAAGTGAATTTTATTTTAGTATGTAAAAATAGAATAAAAGATATGTTTATCTTTAAAACTACGATAAAAACAAAAATCAATATGGTTGATTTTGCCAAGTAAGAAGTTAGAATTATTGCTTATACTGGAATGTGGGCTGAGCAGTCTCTAAAGCCCAATTGTGGAATTCCCAATGCACGTATCTAAGTGATTTTTAACTGGATTTCAATACTGTATAAAAATGGTTCCAAAATACCATAATTACTATTAAAAAAATAAGATTTGATTCAAAGCATTGATAATGTGAGATTAATCCCATTCAGAATTTTGGAATGGACCTCAATCAGTTTTTTTTTAATTATTTTTAATGAGTCACTAAATGATGAGAGATGCGTTTTATAAATTGTCTAAAAAGATTTAATTTAAAGCAGACACACTCATCACTCATGCAAGGATATAGGAAACTAGAAGCTTAATGGCCACGCACTTCAAGATTAAAATCTACGAACATGACTGGCCCTACGGTCCAACCTTATCCCTGCCAAGAATGAACCTCGAGGTGTGTAGTGTGTGCAAATGCCCTAAATGCTGCCAGTCTACCTGGTTCCGAGCTTAGAGGGTGTTTCTATCAAACACAAAATAAATAATCAAGTTTTTTTACTATATATTATTGTTTTTTTTTTCATGAAAATCAATCAATTGATAAAGAAAAATAAGCAACGTACTAAAAAGTGGCTAACAAAATTAAGTGCACCGATTAGATTTAATTAGCTATTCGTTAGATTAGCTTAGAAAGTTGCCTTTTCCATATATTTTGATCATTTAGAGTTCGACTGGATATGATGTACTGATAAATGTTTTTTTATTCGACAATATGAAGTTTTTGTACATTGATTTGCGCATCAACTGAGCGTAAATATGTAAAGAAAATCCATATGTAAAGAAAATCCATTTAACTTAAAAGGTTAGGGATGAATCATATTTTTAAGGAAAAAAACCGGGTTGAGCATAGTGGGCCCGAAAGCTTTCCTGTTACAGCACGCAGGCCTAGCACACTGTCAAGCCCAAGCATATAACGTGTATTGTGCATGTCAAACGCATAATAAATCCAACGCATGCAACACCTATATTTTTTTGGGACCAGCAATGACTACTAGTGCTAGACTCATTGTTTTTGGATCTAGCGCACGCTGCTAGGCCCTCCTGGGTTTAGCATGCACTATCAAATCCGTGAAGTTAGGTATGGTGTATGTTGCATGTGGGTGTTGAGCTTGAGGATTTTTGCCTTAGGGCAGCTCCAGTAGAGTTGTCAAATGAAGAGGCATAGTACATATGCCTTTTATTTCTATACTGTAGGCATTCTAACGGGAGAGGCAAAGCAATAGCCAAAATAGCTTTTTGCTTTGTCAAGAGCCATTTCTACATTTAACTGTAGAAATGGCTAAAATGGCCAACGGCTATCAACTTTTTTTTTTTTTTTTTTTTTTTTTTTTTTTTTTTTTTTATAGCATAGAAAATTTTATCTATAAATACATGAAGAAAAAACTTGTAGCTTTAAATTTTTGTATTGTGCCTCACCCTTCTCTCAAATTTTAAAAAACAAGAATCGATTATTTTCCGGTTAATTATTAACATCGGTTGTGTTAATTAGCTGAAATTAAAAGGTATGCTTGTTTAAAAGCTTTTTCTATTTTTGTTTTAATATCTCTTGATTTTTTAGAACTTTTCTTGTTAATTTAATATTTGTGATGAGTTTTATTTCTTTATTATTTTATGTTTTTAATATGGATTAAGTAAGACAATTTTTATTTATGTTGTTATCTTTGATAAAATTGAGAGAAATTAATAATGGTAGTTGATATTGATAAAAAGATAGAGTTGTATATATGGTAGTTGATATTGATAAAAAGATAGAGTTGTATATTTAAAATTTATTTTTGATTGTCTGTTTTAATTTGAGGTCAATTATATTTTGTCTTCTTGAAATTGATATCAATTCGTAATACTTTTATAAGTTTGAATTTGACTTTTAAAAAATTAAATTTTTAACAATAACATATAAAACTTAAAATTAAAAATATTCATATAAATAAATTTTAAATTTAATTTTAAATTATATTTTTTAACTTTTATATTACTTCATTAATTTTATATTACTTTTATAAATTACTCATATTAATTATATAATTAATAACATCATAATTATATTATATATAAAATATCTAAATTAGTTATATAATTATATTAAAATTAATTTAACATGAAATATATTAAAATATAAATGGCTTTTCTAAATAGCTTTTTACCATTGGAATGCATATAATTCAAAAAGCTATATTTACACTATTCAAAAAGCTATTTTCTTCATTTGGCTCTTCAAAATGGCATTTCCCATTGGAGATGCTCTTAGCATCCTGGACATGGTCAAGCACTCCATGCTCTCCTAAACCTAATGCCTAGCCAAATCCGCTACACATGGACTTAAACATAATTTAATACCTCGTTTCCATAGATTTTTACATGAATCTTTAAAGGACTATTTCTCAACAAATAGACTTAATTTATAAGTTTACACTTCACTTACAGTGTTAGGTGCATAAAAGTCTCTCACGGCCAACCATGTCTCCATCTTTTAGCATTATAATTTCAATGGAAGATAGGTGTGAGATTGTGGTGTCTTTGATAGGCTGAATGGAATATAGCTCATAATTAAAAAAAAATTATGAGTATGAAACGAGTCTCTAGCAACTCCTCCACTCCAGCAAAATGATAAAGTTTAGGGGTTATAAATATGAACTATTTAGATAAAGGGTTCATAATTTCTCAACTCTCAACATTTATGCATACATATTTTCAGAGCATCTCTTTATAAAATATCATTGTATTCTCTTACTCTTTTTCACTGCAAAGATATTTATTTATGTGTCTGAGAATCCTCTTACCTACCATAAAGGACCTTTTACAAGTACATGACCTTTAACATTAAGCTACACACATTTTAGTTAAGGAGAGTGTAGCAAATTGCAAGAACCAATTTATCCATCCAAATGAGCCTTATTCTTAAGCACCTTAAATTTTAGAACATCATCAATTAGGATGTTAGATAAGTTTCAAAAGCCTTTTAGATTTAAAATTTTCTCAAGTTGATCATTATCTTATACTTTATTTTATTAAAGATCATTCGGTATTGTGATAATTTCTGTTTTTTTATCCAGCCACATAAAAAAATTGTTTAGATAATCAAATAGTTTATACTTTTTACATTGTACCTCGCATATAATTACATTTCAAATCTTGGTTAGAAGCTAATATAACTTACTTTTCATTCACAAAATTTTTATTTATTTTGCATGTAAGAATCCATCTCATAAAAGTTTTAACTAAACATTTATCTTTTAAAACCTAATTTGTAAATTGTAACTAAAAAATATTTTTTTAAAACCTGCTTTTAAAAAAATATAATCACAAAAGTTACCATAATATTTAACACATATTTAATTTAAAAAATAATGAGATTTGAACCAATGATTATATGAACATAAATGTTTCTATTATCATGTAAAAGTGAATAATCCAACCTAAAAATTCATAAGTTTTTTTTGGAACCTTGCACAAAAATAAAAATTAGCACAAGCCAAAAACTATTTAAAAATCTGGCATAGGTTCACAAGTTGCAAGCATTATTTGCGACACAATAAAAAAACATATACATAAACCCCTAACTCTCTCCCAAAACAACCTCAATTTGCTAGTTTTTCAGTCACAACTCAATCCCAACCGAAACAATTAAACATGAAATACAACTACATCCATATTATATAATGTCATCAACACAAAATGTCAAACTTTAAAAATAATTTTATATTATTTTGTAACAGATAGAATGGGATATATATACATGGCGCTCTCATTTTTCTTACCACTACATATCTGCAAACAAATCCTTGTTTGTTGTTGTTAACGAGGCAGAGAGAGATAAACTGATGAAGTTGTGATGGGTGGTGGAGCAGGGGTGGCGCCACCAGAGGGGGTGGACAGACAGACAAGTCAATAATAAATAACGCCGCTCTTGAAAATCCACCATTTCTTGCTTTTCAATGGATCTCTGTGTATGACTTATGTCTTTCTCAATTCTATAAAAGTCTTTCCCTCCTTTCATTTATTCCCTAAATATTATACTTCTGCTTCTTTAGATTACCGCTGCAAAGCTTCTGTCCAGTATTAATTACTGACTACTCTTAATTAATAACCCTAGCTATTGCCAAATTCGACAATAATTTCTGAAAAATACTAAAACTTTACCCCTCTCCTCCACTGCAAACTGCATTCGTGTCACGTTGACTTTACCTGCAAACATTTTTCAATTCAATCCAGTGGTCTAACTTGAATCCATACCATGCTAATTGCATTGTTCTAGCATTTTACGGGTTGATCGGGTACTGGTAAATAATTGAATTTGATCAAGTTAATTTCTAATCCAATTCAATATAAAATATAATCTTCATCAATTATGAATAATGAGTCATTAAAGGTGCATCGGATTATAGATTAATTAATATTAATCATGTTAATTTCTAATTCAATTCAAAATAAAATATAAAATCAACTGTTTATTGAATTGGCTTACCGAACAAAGCCAAATTTAGTAACAAATGGCTAATTATGTTATTATAGACTTCCCAAATGTTTTGTTGTCAAAACTCTTAATGTTTTAGAAAAATGATAAAATAGCAAGAAAAAACTTTTAAAAAATTTAAAAAGTATTTAACAATAATTCGGTTATAAATTCAACAATACATCTTACTAATGTAATTGTTTGTGTATATCTTGAAAGTTTTTTTCTTAACATTTGGCACCATATCCTCATTGTTTTTAGATTAATGCTGGTGTGTGAACTATCTTATACATATCTCAATTAATCCCACAACCATTGACATTAATGACCATGTAAGTCTCCAATTACCCTGAGATTTGTAAGACTTAAACTGGTGACCTTTGAGGAGCAAACTCAGAACTTAACCAATTAAGTTACATTTCTCAAAAAAAAAAAAACAAATTCAACAATAAATCTTACTAATGTAATTGTTTGTGTATATCTTAAAATTTTTTTCTTAATATTTGGCACCATATCCTCATTTTTGTTAGATTAATACGGGTGTGTGAATCATCTTGTACGCATCTCGATTAATCCCACTATTTCTGAAATTAATGATCATGTAAGTCTTCAATGACCCTGAAATTTGTGAGACTCGAACTGGTGATATTTGAGGAGCAAACTCAAAACTTAACCAATTAAATTATATTTCTTAAAATAAAAAATAAAAAATCTAATGGTTTTCTTAACCCCAATGGTTAAGGGATAGCAAGACAAAATTGCATAATCCAGCTCCAAAGCATAATTAATTATTTTTTTGATTAATTCATGGAAGGTAAAAATTCGAATTTGGATGGACAATTAGTAGCCATCGAAGTCTAAAATTTACTAATTGATGTGTAATGATGGAAAGGTGAAGCCTAAAAAGAAATAGAGTGCATGGGGCGAGTGGAGCATCATTTGATGTGCCCTTAATTTCCTCCTAAGTTTCATTAACATTGTTTCTAGCATAATCGCACCTTTCTCATCATTATTCAACTTTAGTAACATGATTTCCATTTTGGCTCCTCGTCACCATGACCTTTTTTGTGAAGTTTAAAATGATTTTTTTTATTAGATTTTATCTAGGTTTATTGACTCACAGGTCAACCTGAGTTTTAAGGGGGTTAACCAAATCATTCATTCTTTTATTTTTTTTCAACTTGGATTAGAAAAGTGTGGGTTAATCTCTTATTTTTTTCAACTTGGATCAGGTTAACCCACATGACTAGCTTTAATATATGTTATTGGACAAAGGATTACCTTAAAAAAAAAAAATTCAAGTTTGTACAAAGTAATAAGTTTTCTTTTCATCAATTAATTAGCCAATGGAAGTTCCCTGCTTTTCCCAATTTTATACAGACGATTAAGAGTTTAGTTAACGGAGACATTCTAAGAGATTTTGTGCTGAACATTGGCTCTGGTAACTCAAGGTCTCTCTAATCAATTACACCGCGTAAGGACTGGATTCACGTTCATATATATAATCACAGGCGGAGGCATGGCAAAGGCTAAGGTGGGCTTTAGCCTAGGTCAAGATTTTATCAATATTTTTTGACTAGTTTTATGTAAAAAAAATTTATAATTTTCAATTAAGTTATCAAAAAATTCTGAAAATTTGCGTGGAGCCTTCTAATATGATACTTTAACTTAGATTAAAATTTCATAATTTTTGGAGAAATTTAGAAATTTGATGAAAAATCACAATTTGATCAGTTTTACGTTATTAGATGTAATTTTCAATCCGACCATCAGATCGAGTTGAAATTTTACGATGGATCTTAAAATATATTGAATAAAATCTAGTTAAGAGTTTAGGATGAACGGAGCTTGGTAGTGCTAATAAAAAAAAGAACCGTCAAATAAAAACAAAATGACTCATTAAAAGTAAAATGGTTATTTGCCATTAAAAAAATAAAACAAATCAGCTTCTCCTTTCTTTTATATGTTGCCGATTAAGCAGAAGCATAATAGAAAAAAAAAAGGCGAGAGAGAAATAGAAAAAAGTAAGAGAAAAACATTAAAAAAATTCAAAGGAAAAAAATAAAAAATGAAAGAATAACATTGTAAACTTACAAAGTCTAACTTATAAAACATTAATATAGAGAAGAATCAAGTGAAGGAAAAAGAAATTAAAAGAGGGAAAAAATTTAATTACTTTGTTTTTTAGTTGACATGAAATTGTTATTTTATCCCGGTTGAGGGGTTGTTACAATATTGATTTAGATTCGAGTATAGATGAATTATATTTCACAAAACATCGAAGGATGTAACTTTAATAGTGAGTTTATTTTTAATTTTGCTTTAATTTTATGTACTTTTAAACTTATTTTTTAATATTTTGGATAGTGTATTTGAATTAAAACTTTACTATTAATTTCAAAAATTCATATACATGAGTTATTAATTAATTTTTAAAAATATTTATATATTTATTTAATAGCCCAGGATAAAAAAAATTCCTGGCTCCGCCCTTGTATATAATATAATGAAATATAAACAAATCTTTTTGAATGCATGATTCGAGTAGAAAGCCATTGTTTTTATGCAGCAAGTGAGGTATCTTCGGATTGATTTTGGACTCTGTGTAAATACTGGCGTGTTATAAATTTGGTTCAGCTCCCTTAGATTCACTTCCTTTCCACCCCACTCTACCATGGCTGTAAATGAGTAATGCTGTGTGTTCCCCAGGCTCAGACACATCATAAACTCACTGCTTGCTCTATGCTAGCTAGCTAGCTCTCTCACATATTAATTTCTTGCTTTATTTAGTATCAAAACGTCGATCCTGAACCCAACTCAACACTCCATTTTGTCCAAGTTCTTAAGCTAACAAATCGATCTTGATCTTCCTTAAGGGTGATGTTACTTATCCATGCAGGACCTTAATTTCTTCTCCTGATCTTACATAGGTCAAGCATATACTACGTATATCTAATTCCTCATATAGATTTCTTCTGTGGACTTTCAATTAATTTTATATATATGAATATGCAGGTTCTTGGTCTCAGCATATATGGAAGGAGAGCTCAAAATGAGAGGTGGTGATCTGATCAGTCCAGGAAGATCTTACATACTCTCAGTGGCTGCCATTATTAGTTCTTTGCTTGCTGTGTTCTGTGGTAATATATACCAGCTTCTTTTCCCTCTTCCATGTCTATATATATACATTTACACATATTTGTCAAATAGTGACGCTAAGCCTAAAAGAATTTAGAGCTCGTGCATGTTATGTCAGAAAACAATTGGGAAAAGGGATCATGAAACTTCTGGGCATGCAGGTAGTTTCATTCGCACAATTACTTCATTATAGCCAGAATGCTTCTTCTTTTTTAGTCTACAGAAGATATCTACCATAGTATCATGCATGCAAGCAGCCTTGCAAGTCTTTTATTAAACCCGGTCCAAACCCGGTCATGTAAACACAAAGAGATTTTTTTTTTTTAAAAAAAAAAAATTAAATAATTAATTTAGGTTAATGTAGTAATCCAATAACTCAAATCTTTTTATGAGTTTGTTTTTAGACCGGGTTTAACAACTACGATTGAAGAAGCATTGCTAGTCTTTTGTTGTTCCACTTCTATTGTCTTGTAAAAGGTCAAAATTAAAGAGATCGATAAAGGGGCATAAAGAATAACATTTTTAATTCATTACCACCCTTAATATCTTAATGTTTTAGTGAAATTAATTTTCACTTTTTGTTATATATATCTAGATTTAATTTGAATTGTGTAACATTTTCATGACAATGCAGTGACTGAGTTATTTCGTTTCCAAGCTGTTAGTGAAATTGGCTCTAGAAAACCAGTCTTCTACAAGGAAAACAACACCAGTTTTGCCAGGAAGCTACTGCAGATACCTGGTAAAATGTCTCCTCCTCTATATCCCAATCCTAATTTTCTACTCTACATTTTTTTATTGCTGTTCTGTTCTAATTCAAAGAGTTAGACCATTCATCATTTTTTTGGTGGGATATTCTGAGCACATTTGTGATAAAAGTATAAATCTGGCTCAATACATTTACAAGAGTCATGAAAGCATGACTCAACTGTCAATCAAAACGACGTAAATTCAATTTTAAAAAAAATCGATGGTTTTGATATGATTAAGTTTGACTATATCATCCAGGTCATGTGTCAATCTGTAAAAATATTCAAGTTTGATCAGGTTAATATCAAACCAGTTCAAATTAAATTTTTTCACCCCGCTGAGTCGCATAAGGTTTAATAATCATAGGAGATTTTCCCTTTTTTTCCTATTTCTTTCATTCTTGTCTACCATGGAGTGTTAGAGATTTCCGTTTTCTCTTTTGAAAACAAAAGGTGTGTTTCAATTCCCATGCCTACCTTCCTTTTCTTCCCTTTTCGTTTTTTTTTGGTCAGGGGCTACTGTGCCCTTTAATTACAATGAAATAGTTTAAAATCTAGGGCTAAGTTGCCTCGACTTATTTGAAAATCTAACAAGTCAAGGCATTTAAAGTGTTGAGTTTCCTCGGTTCAAAAAGAGAAAGAAAAAGGAACCAATGGTTTTCAAGCCCCCAACTAGGCTTAGGCTTGAGGCCTCTTAAATCCTCAAACAAATGGCGTCTTTAGACAGGGCAGGCTCTTTCATCGAAGCCCAGCATCATTCCAGAGCCTTCACGGTTAAATTTGGTCTATGTATTTTAAAAATAATTTTAAAAAAATTTAAATTTTTTTATTTTTTATTAACTTTAAATTAATATGTTTTAAGTGTTTTTAAATTATTTTGATGTGCTGATATTAAAAATAATTTTTAAAAAATAAAAAAACATCATTAGCATGCATTTTAGTACAAAAAGTTATTTAAAAAGTAACCACAATTATACTACCAAACAAACTCTGAGCAAAGCAATAACATCTTGAAGAACTAAACAAAACTCAAGTGACAAATCTCTTGCAATTTGTGATCTTAAACAGATGCTGGGAGTACGAACCACATAGGCACAGCTTGTTCAAAGGATGGCATTGATATAGTTCAAGGCTCAACAGCTCCTCTTCCAAATGGCATACCGTCATACACGGTTCAAATACTGAATGTTTGTGTCTCCGGTTGTAGTATATCAAACATTCATGTCAGTTGTGGATGGTTCAGCTCAGCCAGACTGATAAATCCTAGTGTGTTTCGACGAATTTACTACGATGATTGCCTTGTTAATGATGGAGAACCTCTTGGCCCTGGAGAGACCCTCTCCTTCCAGTATGCTAACAGTTTTCTGTACCCATTATCCGTCTCTTCTGTTGCCTGTTGTTAAATCAATGGGTGGAGTGTGGAATATGTTACTTAATTTTGTTTTACTGTGTGGTACTAGCCTTCTTTTCAATATAATTATTGTGTCTGATTGTGTCATGAAAGAAACAATAACGAAAAATTGGGGCGATGCTATAATCTTTGATGGAGGATAGTGGATAAAAATGTGTTTGCATCAGAAGATGAGGTTTTTGACCAAAAGATAAGGTGAACACTGCAATAAATATGAAAAATCTCTTGAAGTCAGAAAGATTTTCTCATCTTCGTACAATTCAACAGAAAGGAAAACCTGTCAATCTAGTATGAATAATCATAATTAAATTCAGAGACACCAAGCATGACAGAAAGCACTTGAGAAAGAACATAGAAACTGCCTCCAAAGATAAGAAGAATGAGCACTGCAGTAATGGGGTTCTTGAGCAATTCCCCTATAGGTTCGAAGATTGTGTAAAGAGCACCTGTGCTTACAGTTAATGCATAAAGTGCATACCTCCTCACATTCTCCCAGAACTCTTCCATTAGAGGACCTTCAGGACCTAAAGCCAATGCCTTCTGATCATCCATGGCCATCAGAAACCACACAATTCCTACAGACACAGCTCCCAGAACAAGAAACCTTGAATGCTCATTTTTTGGGAGCTCCTGTTTTATAGGTGTGAATTCAAGCAATACTGCTGACTTGTCTAAGCGCTTTCTTGCAGCATAATTTCTCGGAGGACATGCTAGAGTTTTTCTTGATGTACCTGCAGCTGTTTTCGCAAGTATTACGGATGGATACGTGGGATGCTGAAGATGGGGTTTGGCTCTGATTGGAATGAAAGCGGGAGAATTTGAGGTTGGGTGGGTGAGATTGGTGCATCCCAGGAGGTGAAATTTGGATCTCATGGTCTTCATTTTCCTGATTTTTTCTTGAACTTGAGACCGTACTGCTATGCAGCCATGGAAGACTTCAGAGCTCTACAGTAATGCAGCATTGGAATTCCAGTGTGTGGCTGTATTTATCTATGAACGCACCTTATCCACTGCAATCTCTTATGGCTAGAATGTAGGGGTCCAAATTCACTGTGGATGCTAACATTTTTACACGCCTGGAGCACCTATCACGTATTTGTCAATTAAAGAAAGGGACTATCATGCCATTAATTAGTTCTAAAAAAAAAAAAAAAGTCATTCGGTTTTCACTGTTATCTCAGAATCATGGAATTGTGGATTGGAAACTGTTATAATGTCTAAGCCTTTCTTCACGAAACTTAAAATGTTGCTTTTGAGGATATTTTTGTAATTTTACAAGGATTCAAGTGGCATTTTTGAATTTTTTGGGGGCAGATTAATCTTTACATAAATTGTTTGTACATTGTAATGATTTTTTTACCCTAAAAAAGCAAAATAATTAATCTTATCACTTGGGGGTATTCTTGGCATTTTAGATTTGATTGTACAGTGAATTCACGGACTTACCCCAAAAGGAAAAGAAAAACGGGTGTGCAAAGGTATTTATATATTTTTATTTTAGTTTTTTGGGTAATTATTGAATCGAGGGAAGGGTTATTGTGTCTTTTATCAATTATATAATATTATTTAGATTATTAAATTGGAGGCGCATGGGGCTCCAGAAAATTTTTGGCAGCGCGTGCGGCCAAGTTACGTGCCTAAATGATGGTTTCCAAGGCGGTGATGAAATCGTATCGATGGTTCCTACCTGACAATGTAACGCGTGTTTCTTCTCCATTTCTGATTTGTTGTTAACAATCATTTCTTTTTTACTTTTCATTTTTTCTCTCATCCTAGGAAAGCGCGATGTCCATAAAAAAATTCAATACAACTCTTTAATTAGTTGTCTTTAGATATAATCCCCACTCCCTAGTTTTTTTTTATTATTTAAAATAATTTATAAAAAAAAATGTTTTTAATTTCATCCAGGATTTTTTTATCTTTGAAATTTGATCTTTACAAAATTCAATGCAACCCTTCAGTTATTTATGTTTGATCTTGCCTTTTAAAATTTTTTAATTAAATTAATTTATCTTACCTTTCAACATTAAACTTGTTTTATATTAAGCTTTTTAGTTGAGTCTAGATATAGAATTTAACGGTTTACAACTTTGAGAAATTAACTTAGGTTTAGAAAATTCATCCATATTTACTTGATTTTTTTTCTTTTTTTTAGCTTATTTTTTCAGTTTTATCCTCAAATATTTTCTTAGTTTTTTCCTCCCTTTCTATGGGATTTTCCATTTATTTGAAAAAATAAAACACATGTTGCCTAAAGCTTTTTTTCGGGCTTTGTTCGATTTAGTTTTTTATGAGAACTTTTACTTTTGAATTAAATATAAGCATCAAGTGTTTTCCATGCCTTGTTGTAATTTCTTTTGAAAATTTGGCCATCCTAAGCCTCATGTCCTTTAAGTAACAAGTTAACTTGTCAAGTCGAGTATACTTTTATAATAGTGTATTTTAATTTTTATTCAATTGTTTTTTCTTTATTTATCAAATTGTTTCCTTCACTCTCTTTGTTTATATCTTTGTTTTGGATTATTTTTGTGAAGTTGTGGTCTCAAGAATTTTTAATTTTACCATTCAATTTAATATTTGAGATTTTAGTTTTCAATATTTTGATTTTTAATTTTTATTCTTCATCTTTTTATTAAATTTTTATTTGTTTTTAATTTTATCTTTAAATATTGATTTTTTTTTTAATTTCATAACCCAGATATGCTGATATTTTTTTTTAATTTCATGTTTTAATTATTGGGGATTGATAGTTATTGTTTTTTCAGTTTTCTTTTTATAATATCAATTCATCATTTTTTTTAAATATACTTACAATGTTTAAGTATTTTTTTTTTCACGATTCAAAAAAATTAATCTAACCCACAGTGAAACACATGCAAGTTATCTAATGTTAACTATTTTAGATTATTATCGGTTACTATTCTGAAAATTTTAATTTTTAATTAAGGTGTTGAAATTTGATGAATGTTTCTTCAATAAAAAGTGATCTTTATTGAACACAGCCTAGTTAAATTAACCTGAGACTAAATTAACTTAATCTTTAATTTATTTTAAATCAAATTAAAGTTAATTTAATTTATCGACTTGATAAGTTAATTCATAATCATATTAATAAGGTCAAATCTCTTTATTTTTTTAATTCAAATATATTATTTAAAAAGAAAAATTATTACCTTAAATTAATTGAAGTTCATCGTGTCAATCATCGGTAGCTAATAACATTACCGAAATCTGAACACCCCCCCCCTCCCATCTCTCCCAGCCTAAAGGAAAGGGTATATCTTAACTAATTATAGTAATCAAAACCAAAAAGGGAATTTGAGAGGTCTAAATTACTTTTTATGTATATAAAAAAGTGAATTATTATTTATCCCTTTGGTTTTGGAAGCTCAATATTAAATCTCTGTATCTTTATATTTTCTTAAACGGTCATTGCATTGTTTTTAATGATAATTTAATTGTTTTTACTAATCAATTTAAAATGCATTTAAAAAGGGATAAATTATTAAAATAAAATAAAATTAAGAGTCAACTTTGGCCATTGAACTAACTTATAATTTTCAAAATAAAAGGACTAAATTATAAAATCATTAAACAACAGGGATTACATTATAATTCACTTTTTAAAGGGGATTTCCTCGGGTTTAAATAAAAAGTGTTTGACTTTTGTTTTTCCCTTCCAATTACAACGACATATTACACTTGTCTCTTCTTCTTTTATTTTTTCATCAATTTTGTTTGCACTCTCAAGTCTCTTCTTTTATCCGTTTTTTAGCAATCTTGAACTCATCACTTCCTTTTTTGGCTGCATTGGTGCCCCTGACCCTAAGCTCTTTGTAGCTTCTCAAGCTGAGTGAGACCGGCCCTCTTTGTTTTTTGACCTGGGTTTAGGATTTAAAACTCAAATCTTCTCTTTTTAGTCTCTTTTAAGCTGTTTTGCTTGCAACCCATTTGCTGGCTGCTGTTTGTGTGCTTGATAGAGAGGATAGTTTGGATAAAGTTTGAGTCTTGTGGGAGATTTTTAAGCAAAGGTGAGTTTTTTCTCAAATGGGTTTGGATTATTTTGTGTTTATGTTTATTGTCTTTAACTGGTTTTTTAAGTTTTTTTGGTGGCCATTAGGGTTTTTTGAACTGTGTTGGTTTAGTTAGTATCAAAGATTTATCGCTTGAGTTGGTGAATTTCAGGTAAAAATGTTGATAGAAACCATGAAGTTGAGATTTTGAGCTCTTTTGGGGGCTATTTATGGTCATTATGTCTGTTAGTAATGATGTTTTTGTGGCTTGGGAGGAGCACATTATATGCCATGAACGTGGTAGCCGTGTGGTTCATTATCACTTGAAGGATACATTTGGGGGTTTAGTTCTTGCTGTTATAGGGACGGAGAGGAGTATAAGGCACATGACATATGTAGTTTCTGACGAGTTTTTGGAAGCCTATGGGTCCAATGAGTCCATCAATGCATCTACGAAATGGAGAGCCCGGCGAGAAGTTGTGGACTGGTTGACATCAATGGTGTCGAATGAAGGATCCCCTCTACATGTTTCAAGTACGTACTCTACGTGTTACTGGTTATGATTTTGTAGGTTTATATGGAATGATATTGAGGGATTACAGCTCTTATTTTGTAGTTGTATTTGTAATTACATTAAAAGCATTGCCTTGCCAATCTAGTTTTGAGGGTCGAGTATAGCTTTGGGAATAGACTGCATGTGATGTTCTGCTCTACTAATGACACCGGCATGATTTGAATTTCATCTTTACATCTGCTTTACATCTGTCCTAGCCTTATCTATTTTGTCGGAGTTGGTCAAGCATTGCCATTTTTGGAGATTTAAATTGCACATATTGCAACTCAATTTCTCAAGGTGGAAAACTAATTATGTTGAGATTTTTGTTAGTCATTTGGAATTTCCCTGTGATGTAAACCAATTTTGCATTTTATATCCTACTGGAGCATAGGAACCATGTGCTTAGATTATCTATTGGTGTAGCCAATATCTTAGGCCATAAATGTCCATTATCTGCCTTCTTACCAGGGTGGATATCATGCCCTTCTTTTAATTGCGCATCCTTTTTTTTTTCTGGATTGTGTTACACATGTGCTAAGACATATAGCTTTATGTGTGCGTGAACTCACTCGCATAGTCAAAAAACAAAATAGCTCGATTTGTCAGGAAGCTAATGGGTTACTCTCATAAAAAGCAGTACTCCACTACTTTATGAAACTTTCAATATAATTACAATCAAATGGTTTGTGAGCAATGACTTATGGAATCTGAACCATTCAATTTAAAATTAGTTATGTTATGAAATTTAGATTGCCAGCACCCTACTTCCAGTCTTATGAATTTAATGTATTTGGCATTACAAGGAAACTGGCATCTTATTACCTTTTTGTTATGGAAAGCTGAATTATAACAGAGCATCTTTCCATATATGCAGAGGTTGTCTTTCACGTGTCTTCATGTGTTTGTTTTCATAAGCTTCTCTTATAATCCCATTCTCCATCACATCAGGCTTCTCGTTCTTTTTCTTTCTCCTCTTATCTGTCTCGATTGATTTCACATCAGGGTGAATTCAAAAACTAATGGAAGGCTTCTCAGGTGAAATTATTGTTTTATGCTTCAAAAGTATTCGTGATAGCTTATGTTAAGATTGTTTATTTTCCTGTAATTATGTTTTTTTCACTGAATGCACATACATCCTTGAGTAAATAATGAGATGTTATAAGAAAAATTAGATGCCATAATTATGGGCATGAGTGTGTGATTCTGTGTTGCTTCGTCTAGTAATTGTGTGTATCCATGAAATGGGTAAAGGCAAATATGTGGAAATCACATAAGCATAGGCAGCCCCTCACACACTGTATATGATATTTGTAAAATAATGCTGTTTTCTGGATTGAAGGATATAATTCTCTGGTCCTTGAGTTTGCTTAATTCATGCCTGTCTTTTGTTCACTAGTTTTGATGTCCAGAGCACTAATTACCATTCTCACTTTTAAGCTCTCCATCTACATATGGTCCTCTTGGTGCATTTTCTTGCATATATGTAATTCTTTTAATTTCAAAGGGCTCGAAAAGTTTTATCAATTTAGTCAGCAGTGGTGTTCACATTCAACTGTTGGATCGGAAATTTATGAGAAATGCTAAAATCTCTTATGGCAGATGCACAGATAAATGGCTCAGCTCAAGGTTCAGGATCTTTTGGTGTATCAGTGACTGGATTCAATGCTTCAAAAACCTATTTGCCAGTTCGGATGGTATCCACTTATTGTATATGCATAGTTTTTAGATTTTTTAACATTCTTTGTAGTTGTTGACTCTGTCGCTTTGAATTCAGGCTCGAAGCAAATTGAAGGTTCAGAATTCACACATTAAGTGGTTTGGTGCGGCATGGATATGTGCTAAAGAACTCAAGCACTACCCAGCCTTTTTCAGAAATGGGAGTACCATAACTGTAAGTGTTAACCCATTGGCTAGTTATTTCTTTTTCTAGTTGCAAACTTATCTTTGTTGAGTGGTGTTACTTTTCTTCATCTTTCTACACATTTGTCCTCATAAATTATTATTATTATTAGTGGTAGTGGTAGTAACATTTTTTAAACAAAACTTGATGGTTAGGTCCATTCCTTCGTATTTATAATGGCTGAAGAAAAAGGCCGCTACCTTGGATACCTGGAAGATATGTATGAAGACAAAAAGGGGCAGAAGAAGGTAAAGGTGCGGTGGTTTCACCATAACCTGGAAGTCAAGGGTGTAATTCCTCAACTGAATCCACACCCCCAAGAAGTTTTCATCACACCTAATGTCCAAGTGATCAGTGCAGAGTATATTGATTGCCCAGCAACAGTCTTGACACCCCGACATTATGATAAATGTATGGCTGGTGTTTCATATACATCAACATCCGATGTCCACATGTGCTTTAGGCAGTTTAAAGACAACAAGATCAAGCCATTTGCTCTTACTAAATTGCATGGATACTTCAATCAAGCAATCCTCTCTACTTTGGATGGATCTATTGTCCCTAAGAAAAAGGTTAGGTATGATAATCTGTACAAGGAAGACGAGGAAGAATTGACCCATGGTAACCCTACCAGTGTAGGTAGCAAGAGAAGTAGAACATCCAAGGAGCAAGACAGACTTGAGAGTGGATCAAGTCTTAGAAATTGGGCCTGTGGAAACCAGATAGCAAAATGTAAATCAGGATACCCGAAACTGAAGCTACGGTTATCAAAGGTTTCCATGGGAATTGAGTTTGTTATACCCCAGTCCAAATGTTCTGCTCCTTTCAAAGTGAATGAAAAGATAGAGATGCTCTGCCAAGATAGTGGGATTCGAGGCTGCTGGTTTAGATGTAAGGTGTTGCAGTCCTCTCAGAAGCATCTGAAAATTCAATATGAAGATGTCCAGTATGTGGAGGGGTCTGGAAATCTAGAGGTATGCAAATTCTCTTGTATCTCCTATTTGATACTGACAATCTGTAAATTTTGGTGGTGGCAGGCAAAAACATTTGGTAGGATCATCGCCTTGCCTAATTCTACACCTCTTACTCGAAAGAAGAGGTTGTATGTTTGAAATTTGAACCTCCCTCCCCAAATTATCAAAACTTTCTATTAGACCCGTGCCTCGGAGTGATCATCGAAAAATATTTTGATTCTTTAGTATTGTCATATTGGAGTGCATTACTTGGTCATAAAAATCATAACTTTTTTCATTCTCTTTGAAGCTAACCTTTAATGGACTTAATTTTTGGAATTTTTATTGTGTCTTAGGAATGGGTCCCTGCTTCCAGAGTGGCTGCTCCTGATAAACTTGGCATGAGATGTTTAGGTCGCAAGACAATCCGGCCACATCCTCAAAATCATTCTACTGACCATATTTTTGAGGTTGGAGCCCCAGTTGATGCATGGTGGAGTGATGGATGGTGGGAGGGTGTTGTATCAGGAGTTGACATCTCTGGGAGTGATTGCCTGCAAGTTTACCTCCCTGGTATGGTACTGTATGGCAATATTGGATATATTTCTTCCTTCTTATTTTTTAATCATATTCATCATCTGGCATGAGATGCACTCGCTCATGCATTTGCAGTTCTATTTTAATTATGTTTGTTAGTAACCATGGTTAATGATGCTTTTAGGTGAAGGCAAGTTCCTGACTGTCCCAAGGAAGAATGTGAGGAGTTCCCGAGATTGGGTTGATAACAGATGGGTTGATGTAATGGCAAAGCCTGATATACTCCATCATCTATCTGCAGATGCCATTTCTATCATCAAGCTTGAGGCACGAGGGTGTGATACTGCTGCATCACTGGAGCACAAATTTGTCAAAACTTCCAGACTTGAAGCTATTGAAGAAGATGAACCCTTACCTGGTTCAGTTGTGTCTGGTGATCTCAAAAATGTTAAGAAGGTCTATTCGAGACAGAGGCATGGTGTAAATGAGAAGGATGAACTAAAAACACATGGAGCTGTTGATGATGATGATGATGTTGGTGGTGATTTTCATCATGAGGAGAAAGCGAACAATGTTGCTACCAGTGCTTACGTTGACAATGGTGGTGAAGATAGCTCTGGCAATAACACAGAGTTTCTTTTGGACGAAGATCTTAAATCTGTTAACAAGATAAGTGAAGCAGCAAAAACTTTATAAACGATCACCCAAGTTCCATTAATAGATGACATAGCTAGAGTGAAGTTTTAACTGTGAAGGTGGGTTAGATGGCTTCCTGTGTATAAAGATAGAGAGAGGGTTGTCACAGCTACAAGAGTCAGATGACCTGCAAGTTTTCTCCAACTTCAAGAGAGTTGGCAGGTATATAGTAATATGAGTACCAACTTTTACTGAAATCAACTTAGTGTCAGAAGATGTTGGGTTTAGAACTTTGATGGAATCAAGTCAAGCTAGACAGTAGCTCAGTTCAATCATAGTAGTTTATGAGTTTGTTTCAGTTCAATCTTAAGATAGCTTTAAGTGTCGGTTTGCACCATGCAGTGAATGCTGGTGATGTATGTGCAACTTGAGAATTGCTCGTGTCGTATAGGCTTATATTACAGTATGTGTTTGCAACTTTATGAACTGCATTTCAGTCAAATAGGCTTGTGTTTTACAGTGTAGTTTTTAAGGTTTAGCTGTAAAGGTTACAAGGTTGTTTTTGTTTGGAAAAGAAATAGAAATGTAGTTGTTATTTCACCTGCCTTTATGTTTTTGTCTAGGCATTTGCTTCATTTATTTTGTTTATGATACCCAAAAACCCATTCCAGATTTTCATGTCCAGTTAGCTCTCTAGCCTATGTTGAACGAGAGATTGGCTTTCCAGCACTGCTTGGATAGGCCTAATTGGGTTGCTCCATAACCTTCTCAGCGCTGCTTGGATGTGAAAAAATGCCCTAATGTTGATTTATTCTTTTCCCTAATTATTGTCGTGTGCTTGTTTAATCCTTCATTTTATGTGATGCAAGGTTAATTTTGTTGGTTTGGTAAGTGAGAACATGATGATAACGTAGTAACATTCGTAATCTCTATTTTTTCCTCCATTTTCAAGAAAATCTTACTCTATATTTTGGCTCTTTCACCATGATGTGCTGTAAAACTTTTGAAATGAAATCTTTACCCCATAACTGAGGGGGAATCAATATTTTTATACAATTGATAGAGTAAGTTAGCAAATGACTATCATGGAATTAAGCATGATGGGGGTATGGTTTTGCCTTCCAGAATGGCATGAATTCCATGAATTGGTACGCTAGTCTACATGGTACATGTGCACTGGCGAACTTGATGCAAGTTTAGAAAGGCTAAGGTAAAGCATATTTTTATTTCTTTAAAAGAAAATGAACACAACATAATTAAAGAAAATTGAGGACAAGCATTAATGAGCATCAAGGTTGAGCAATCCCCTTCTTCACAAGCATATCATACACCCTATCAACTTTGCTTGCTTCAATCTTGAACAAGGGGTGAGCATCCAATTTCTTAGCGATGTTGCCACTGAAGATCTCCTTGGTCATGACCTCTTGCATCTTGAGGTAGACAGGAGGCGGTAGGTGAATCTCACGGCATAGCCGTTTTTCCTGCCGACGCATTAAAGTTAGCAACCTCAATGGCAATCCAAAAGACATTATACATGGGAATTCACAATGAGGCCTCAAGGGCAGTGCATGACATCGTTGGACAATTCTTTTGCCATTTAACTAAAGGAATGATGAATGCTCAGCAATAAGATGTTTGTTGTTGGTGCACAACAAAGAACCAGATCGGGCATTGTTTACAAATGTTAATGAAGAAAAACTACCAACCAGGGATTTGATGCTTACAGTTTCAGATAGTAGCTGCGTTTCATAAAAGCCTGTTGTGTCCAAACCATTGGCGTAGCTAGCAGAGCCCTGTCCTACAGGTCTAGTACTCGAATCCTTCCTAACAGACTCTGAAGGAATAAATGCATTGGGAGCACCATGATTGCTAGGACCAACCAGAGCATTGTCTTTCAGTCTACTGGAATTTTCCTCGGCTTCTTTTTTCCTCTTCTGCTCAAGGTACCTGTCTGCCTCAGCTGCTGTGCGGCAACCAGCTGCTTGAGCTTCCTGCATAGTTACAGCAACATGAGTTACAATTAAGCATGTTAATCATTCACAAACAGAAGTCCATGTTCTTCAGTGTGAGTGGCAATTTTTCTGTTCAAATCAGTGCCCGCCAAATCCTGTTTATACAGGACATAGCAGCCAGTGTTATTTATTTGAAGGGAAAAGTGAATCAAGTAAGTATAAAGGTGCATTTTCAGAATAAATCAAAAACCTTCAGCTCTTCGATCCTTTTCAGCATCCGATGCTCTTCGACAACAACCTGAAGCAATTCCTCATGCTCTTCCTTGGAATGAAAACGCATGAAAGGGTCATAACGCCGACATAATGCCCTCTCTTCTGGAGTCAAGTCCTTTTCAAGAGGACTTGGTTGCAGCAGATTTCTTTCTAGTATGAAATCTTTCCTGCGCTTTCTCTCATCAAGCCTGTCAATATCCAGCAAGGTTATATTATTGTGAGATGAAATTAAACAGAATGACAGATATATTTGGTATAAGCAAGCAACTTGGCAGTATATCTTTTAACATTCAAAACAAAAATTCAATTGTAGGTCAAATACGTTTGCTCTGTGATTTCATTTTCAATCCCCTTTAGTTTATGCACCTTTTACCTTAATGCCTATATGTATAACTCCCTAATCCTCCCATGTGAACAAGCATGATGTAGCAAAGTTCGTTCAGACTAACAAACATTGCCAATTCATTTACTACCTACCGCTTTGAATATATATGCAGCACTCGCAATTTCAGCTCCCGCTCTTCCTCAGTGTCAGTTTCTTTAAATTCCATCTCAGCTAGCAACTGCTCAGCATCATTATCATATTCGGGATCAAACTCCTGCCTCTTGGGGTTATAACCGCTCAACTCCATTAAAGATGGACCCTCACTCCCAGAGGAATTCGGTTTCTTCCCCTTAGCATTTCGGTCCACCTGAGGATCTGCCACCAACAAAAAACCATGATGACTAACTGATCCTCCATAGAATTGTTCACACATCGAGTAAGCAGACAATAACATAGTACTATCCTACAAATTAGAAGCGGGGAAGCAACAAATTTCAATGAGCAACAACATCCAAATCACATCAATTTCAATTATATCAGATGAAAGAGATTATTTTCAAAACAATCAAGCATCTAGAGGACAATGACAACAGCAACAACAATCACCTACTAAAAGCAATTTGGATAAGAAAAGTCATGTATCGAACCTTCCACTTTAACAACACTAGGTCCATCTTTAACCCGAGCAATGCTAGATGCCTTCTTATTAGCAGCTGTTGCTGCAGAGTTTGTGGTAGTAGGACGGCCAGCAGGTTCTACCTCTTAAGGTTAAAAAAAAAAGGATTCATTCGTTGCAGAAATGACATTATTTCAATTCATCTTCATGAAACATCTAGTTATTTGAGATATTATTCAAACTCACCCGAATTTAATGTTGATAATCGGCCAGAGGAACCTCCTTTATGCATTTCTTCGACTCTAAGTTAATCAAGGAAATTGGTAGAGGCATGTTTAATAGATGATCAGATATAAATTATTAAGAGAGAAGAATGGAAACCGTACTTCACTCTTGAAGGAGAAAATGGAGATTCTTCCTTCAAAGTAAGATCCCCAAGCATAGCAGCACCTATAAATCATACATAATTTGTGATCAAAATTTCTTTTCAAAAGGTCATAGTTTCAAGAATTTGTATAGCAACAGTAAGTAACACAACCACGAGTGGCTTGTTCACCACTGAAGTAGGTTTTGCTTCCTACTTCAGTAGAAAATCCATTGCTTTTATGCTAGGAAATAGCAAGTTGAAACTAAGGCACACTAGAGCACCATGCACAATGTATATCAGGAACCACAGTTACAAGGAAAAATTCTAAACAGTACTGGGGATCAAAATATTAGCCTCAAGCCAAAGAACAAACTAAAATAAAGTTCCACCAAGGAAGCAGAAGTAGAAGAAAAATACAGCAACTATTGGTAGAGATATATAATGGTAAGCATGCATTAACACAAACCTTTTTTGTCCTCACTATATCCCTTGGCCATAGCAAGAAGTTCCTTTCTGTTTTTCCCAACAACAAGCGACATGTCCTGAAAAGAAGAAAAATGTTCAATTTTATCTTCTTCTACTTAAATCAGAAACAGCTTGAAAAGAGAAGAGTTTTTCTATATCATACCGGGAGAGGGAAGTACTGGGATTGCATGTAAACACTATTATAGTGGTCAATACATGTGTCTTTACTCTTTGTTCCCACGTGCTCAGCAATTTCTGCCCAGTTCCCCAATCCATACATTTCAATTCCCTAAAGATCAACAGCATATCAGAATTACCTTGCAATGAACATTAAAATCCCAAACTAAAAAAAAAAACCTCTAAGAAATTGAAAAAAAGAAAGTTAAACCAAACACCTCTAGAAGCAGTATTTCTTCATCTGCATTCCAGTCAGGGCAAATAAGCGGGAAAGATAAATTATCCTGTAGAAATGAAAATGCATAAAAAATCATCTTGCCAGCTTTCTAATGTTATAGATTGAACGCTATGCCCACATAAGAATTGAGACTTATAGGTATTCCAACTAATTAAACCATGAAGAAACAAATGCAATAAATAAGTGAGCATATGCTAACATGAGAAAGAACAGTTCAAGTATAGTACAGTTACTAAATACTAAATAGAGATGCAACAGGAAAGCCAAAAAATCCTAAATATCTCATCAAACAAACCAGTAAGGTTCCCATGCTGATACAGGGACAAGCTCAATGCCAGATTAAAAAGGAATAATGAACAGAAGCACGCAAAATAACAAGTTGGCAAGTTGTTAGAAGGAGAAGCACTGACCATAACCCTGTAAGGGTGATTGCTTTTATGAGGTGTAACCTCAGCCCCTACAGAGAAGCACTCTAAGCATAGGTCAAAATCAGGGCACATAGCGCATTTGATACGGGTCTTCCCTGTTATATCTTTATTGCAATAATTGCAATGGTATAATGCCCTTTTCCCATCACCACTTCCTTGGCCTGGGCACATTAAAAAGTTAAGAAGAAAACAAAGAAAAAGGTCATCAAGATGAGGAGGAAAACAAAATCAATCATCCTTAGGATGCATAGAGATCATATGCATGATGGTACTTAGAAGAACAAAGAATTTGAGTAATAACAGCAGCATCAATTTTCGTGACATCTTTGAAATATTATTCTGTAATCAGTACCACCTTAACTATCTAGAAGTCTCTGTCAATTACAGTTTTTAAACCCCCTATTAGATAACAACTACAAGACACTCGTAGATTTCATGTTCAGAATAGGACTCTAACTTGTATTTTCTATTCTACGAACTGCTCATGAAGTAATTAATGCTTTAGATGAAACAATTCTTTAAGATGATGTTCTATTACACTGTGCAGCAGGTAATCATGAAAAAAATTGCTGTGAAAGTTCAAATCTAAAAAACTAATCATTTTTAATTTCCCACAAGGATGGAAAATTACCAGCCAATAAAGATTCGGAATTATCTCCACTTGCCGCATTCTTCTTCCTTCTTGATCTGCAATGCCAACAACGAAATTCAGGATATACTACACTCATATAGCCAAAATTGATACTCAGTAATCACATAAACAAAAGTAATGAGAGACAATCTACATTAACCACCTTCAATTATGCAGAGACGAATTCTACATTACTAAATTCTATCAAATGACACTTCAAATTCATTTCCATTTTCCATCTTACTAATCAAATTCATTTCCGTTTTCCATCTTACTAATTAACATTACAAAACACGCAAAAGTAACACCAACAAAAACAGAAAATAAAACCATCTACAAACTGAATCAGAAACCAAGAAAGCAAACAACTTCAAAAAACACAAACCTCTGAGTAGGGTCTTCATCATTAGAGTGAAAATTCCCTCGAGAACGACCCATTTGTTTATGTAATCGAGTAAGCTCACGAGTACCTGTTTATGTTTTGGTATATAAAACAAATAAGACAGACCAACGAAAAACCTGGTATTGATAGACCCAGAAAACCCTAACAGTGAACACCTCAAAAAAGGTTGAACATCCAAAATTAGCAATGAAAATCAAACATGTAAGGATAATTTACGAATGGGAAATAATGGGTTAGAATCAAAATTGAGATAACACAAATGGGTTGGTGTCAAAATCTAAACTTTTTCAGATTTTTTGCATTTTCTTGAGGATTTTGGATAGAGATTGTTCTGATGATGATTTTAAAATTGTGGGCGTTGTATAGTTTGGTAAAATCTGGATGGTCCTTGCCATGATTGTAAGAAAAACAGCTTGGAATAATCTCTGAGTGGTGTAAGTGAGGTCTACTATCAGTTCTGAGGTTTTATTGCTATATATTTGCAATACTAGCAACTATAACAGGTCTGTTTGTTTCGCGAGAAAATTAAGTTGCCGGTCGAGAGAGAAAATAATGTGTGCTGTGTGTTTTTTTCCCCATGCCTTTTCCAAGGTGGGGTCTACTTGGTCTGAAAAAACTATTATATTATAATTATGTTATAATTATATTATAATTTCTATTTTGCTTTCATAGGAGTAGATTGATAGAAATTTAAGGAAATGTTTGTTTTTGTGGTTTAATTATATTTTAAAAAATTAATAATTTTTTATGTTTTTAAATTGTTTTAATATGTTGATATTATAAATAAATATAATATTAATTTGATATATTTCAAGTGAATTTTTTTTTAAAATAATCTTTACTTACAATTTTAAATACGCTTTAAGTTAAATTGTTAAGAAAGAGAAAAGTCAAAGAAATAGGATTAAACTAAAACAAAACAAAGGGAATACAACGGGTGGCATTTTCAAAATTCAAGTGAAAGTTTACTTTGATCCTTTTAATTTTAAATTAATATATTTTCAATCTTTGATATTTTAAAATTTTAATTATTATACAAAACTTTATTTAAGTGGTCAAATTTTGGTTGCACAAAGAGCTTCGATTGATACAATCTTCTATCATAAAATTATTAATTTTAATTTCAGTCTATTTCATTTAATGAGAAAAGTTTTACTTGGGTGTTATATGTTATGTCTTTCCCGTCGTCTGTGATGATAGATTTTGGGTTTGTCAATTTGTATAAGGTGTTTTTCTAAGTATTTTGGGTTTATTTTTTGGCAAAACAAAACTCATGGTTTGAATTTTTAGTCTTTAGTCACCTAAAATTGGTCCAACAAGTGACAGGTCACTTGTTTTTTTTTTTTTTAATAAGAGGCGAATAATAGGTGCATTATCTTTTAAAGAAAAAAAAAATTAAAACACAGCCCAGGTGCAAGGGCTAAAGCTTAAAGGTTGACACGTCTAGGCTTTTTCTAAGCTAAAGAGTCTTGAGCCACCCAAGCCAAGCATGTGTGCTATGATTTCTTTTCTTTTTTTTCATTTTGTTCTTCTTCTTTAATTTTCATCCTTTTATGTTGGTTTTTTATTGAATTTTTTTATTGGCTATGTTTTCAATTTTGATAATTTTTTTAACAATTTCTTATGATGTTTTTAATAGAATATAATTTAATTTTTACTTAGTTTATAAATAAGATTTCAAAAATTTTATATATATATTAGAAGACATTATTTCTACGTGGTAGCACATGAATGTTTTTCTTTAATTTTATGCAATTGTTTTCCTAGATGTTTTTTTTATGATCATTTTGTTAAATAAAACATTGAATCCAAGAAATAAAACCATTAGATACAATCAAGACTATAACCCATATTTTGATATTAAATATCTACATTCATGTCCATCTCTCAACTTTTTGCCTTTGTCTTCAATTAAATAGCATTTAGTTTTTACTTGGTTTTTCATATAAATTGATAACATTTTTTCTAATATGCGTAACCTTGAATAATATTTGTTTTTTTTTTATCGTTTTTATATGTATTTATTTCTGTTATCAATTGATTAAATGAAAATTTGATTCTAATAAACAAAAACATTAAATAAAACTAAATACATGATCTATATTACGAAATCAAATGTCTTTATTCACATCCATCTCATAATGTTTTCAGTTTAGTATTTTGTCACGACCCGATTCCCGGATCCATGACCGGCATATAAGCAAGGTTTCATATCTATGCGAACCCAAACTTATTACAATCTTATCCTTTAAACAACTCAATCAGAGTTCAACACAACATTAACAACAAACTAACTTCATAGTATAATTTCATTGTTTTAATACAAGAGTTAATATAATTTCATAGTTTTGAGCACTAAATAGACATAAAAGGAAGGTATAAATTACAACCAAAAAGCAAGTTCAGAAGGTTCAACAAAAGTAACTTACTATCAAACTATAAACCTGAAAATATAAATAATGAGAGGGTGAGTTCAACAACTTAGTGAGTAGAGAACGTTCAATACACGCACACGAGGTAATACTATGTGTGTGTGTGTCTTTAGGTTCTTATAGGAAAGTTTATCAAATAGGCCATAACAATAATACCATAAGGTAAAGCTCGTCAGGAAATCAAAATGCAATGAGCATGAGGCTCTGTACTGTGGGATGATCAGTTCACACAGGTTGGTAACTCCCCTGACCAACTAGGATTCAGATATGATGTGCACAAAGACTAACATTACCATGTTAGCATGGGTATTCTGATTGCATACCATAGGTTCATAATCATAATCAAACACACATATTCATATCTCAAGGCTCAACTCATGACATCAATTAAATAAGGAGCTATCAATTCAAAAGTCAATTCAAAGTATATACTGATTCATATCAAGAATTTAGATTCAACAATTGATCATGCTTTATTATAACAAGGATAATAATCAATATATATATTATCAAGAAGCATGATCTAATTCATATTATCAAATCAAATATTTATAATATTTCTCATCCATACAAAAAATTATCCACTCACCTGACTCGAAAGCAAACAGAAGTCAAAAGCAAACACTGAAGAAAATCCTACTGACGTCCTACTGGTAAAATATCAGGATTATCTAAATACAAAGGAGACATATTCAAGAATGACTCAAAAGAACATATAACCTATTTAATACACTTAACTAAGGGTCTATTCCATAACCCTATATGTTTTTAAACTAAACTAGTTACTTTTCTAAAAACCAAAAAGTTAATGGTTTTCCCAAAATCTAATCCATAATAAAACAAATAATAAGAGTTGATAATAATTCACTAAATAAACCTTATTTATTCATCAAACCAATCTGAAAAATCTAATATTACAGCTAGGGACTAATATGGAATTTATCATATTTTTAGGGCCAAATTGTAATTTTTGTCTAATTGGAGGACCAAACTAAAAATATCATAAATTCATGACTATAGTGGAATTATGTCCATAATTCATCCTCATTTATGTCCGTAACCTCTAATTATGCTCTAGGGACCATTCTATAATTTTACCAAATTTTTAGGGCCAAATTGTAATTTTTGTCAAATTGGAGGACCAAATTGAAAGTGTTTAAAATTCATAACTCTACTGTAATTCTGCCCATAATTCATATTTTATTCTGTTCAGAATCTCGGAATATGCTCCAGAGACCAATTTGTAATTTTTCAAAGTTTGGGGGACTAAACTGTAATTTTCGCAATTTGAGGGACTAAACCGAAATTTTTTCATCTTCAACCTCCAACCCAGAATTTCAATAGAAAAACTACTGTTCTTTCCAAATTTCTAACTCAAAATTCATTATTTACACAAATCATAACTCAACTCATCATCTTTTCCTACAATCTCTCAAATTCAATTTAACAATCCATTACCCACAATAATCAACCATATAACATTCAAATTAATTCATCAATAAACCCTAAGCACAATCAAAACCCTAACATTCATCAAAATCAAAATTTAAAGTTTAAAGAACACATTTATAAACCTAAATCTTACTTTTAAACTTATTTTCTTCAACTCCTTTATATTTTCCTTCTAATTTCCCTCTTTTCTTTTCGTCTTCTTCCCCTTTTCTTCTCTTCCCCGTCAATTTTTCACTCTTAATTTCAGATCTCTCTTTTTTTTTTCTATTTATATTTATCATCTCTTTATTCAATTACTATAATACCCCTCATTTAATTGTACTTACTCTTTCAGCCTCCAAAGGCTTTGTTGCATTTTCCTATATTTTTAATACAAAACATCACATATTTAGTTATTATTTTTTTGTATTTATATGGCTTTACCATCCGAATATACATTTAAGAGGACCACACAATGTCCAAAACAAGGACAAGTTTCTTATAGACCTTTATTTTCATGGTGGTGGTTATTGTATTAGACATCCTAATACATACATGTACTAACACTACTATATATGGATTGTACGCTCGACTTAAGCCATCTGTGTTTCAGATTATCTTTGTCATGCCCTTGAGCATAAGCTCTTTTCTCCAAGCGAGGATGCTTATGCTGTATTTATTTGGCTTCAAGCCATTGCCCGGTGCGAATTATCTGATCAATGTATCACAAGCTACATTGATTTTAGCCAAGTATATATAGTTGGGGATAACACAAGCGGAAATTTAATTCATCAGGTACCGGTTCGAGTCGGGTTGGATGACATTGAACCATTAAGAATAGATCATTGAGGATAAGTGGTTATGTGGCTATGCACATGGGTTCGTATTGAAACAATTGCTGAGTAAATATTTTTTTAAATTACCATACAATCCATTATGAACACATGAAATGGAAATCATGTTCATGTCATTTTCTTTCCTTATTAGTAGCATTGTAGCACTAAAAACCATCCAATTACATGCTCAATAGGTCCAAAAGCATTACTACTAACCACTCTGAAGCTTCCACCAATGTTGATTATAGTGACGAAGTTGGATTTGGTTCATGATGGTGAATTGAATTTTTGTAAGGAAATGGAAAAAAAGCTAGCAAGGAAGTTGAGGTTTTGATGAATCATAGAATGGGTCATACATGAGAGGAATATGTAGCAACTTTGTGATGAAATGAAATAACGTGTTTGAGATGTGTTAAAGATTGTTTTTCAAAGTATTTTTCACTAGGAAAGACATCAAAATAAATTTTTTTATTTTTAATATTAACACATTAAAATGATAAAAAAAACACAAAAAAATAATAATTTAAACCTAAAAAAATTTCAAAAAAATTGCAAAAGCATGATCAACTGCAAAGACAAACGCGACCAAAGTTGTCATCTTGTAATGAAAAGGATATGTGCATCATTGACACTATGTTTCTATATAGGGTATATATGAGATAGCATTAGCATACAGATTGCAAGGCACATCTAAAACTAATAACAAGATTAACAATTGCATTTCCGTAAAACACAAACTTAAGTAAAAAGAAAAAAAAATAGAGGGAAAAAATGGAAGGAGTAGCAGGCAAGGAATTGGATGCCTTAGAGTGAATCAATAAATCATAAGCATGTAGAAAAAACCTTCACCTGATACCAGTCTTGCAGGAAAGGAATAAGCATAATTAAAGAACAACCAAAATCGATAAATCATATGTCAAAGGAAGGTAAATTGCTTTCCCAATAGGATCATAAAAATTAAAAAAGAAAAAACCTATAAGAGAACCCTTCAATCACAAATACAAAAGAACATAGAGATCGAAAAAACAATAATTGAAGAACATAACTATAAGAAAAAAAAAACATAAAAAAGGAGAAAAAACATCAAATTAGTAAGGCTCGATAATAGACATACATATTTCTCTAAAAAAACAAACGGTAAAGAAAGAAATAACAGAGAAAATACACAAACATCATGACCTCAACTCATTTCAAATAACATAAGACAATCAAACCTACAAACTAAGGCATTTCTTCCTCATTGTAATCAATTTTTTCAAAGTCAAAGAAAAAATTCTCTTTCTTTTGAATTAATAATTGAACCTTACAAAAATCACAAACAAGATAACATTAAAAAATAAGGTCCATAATTTGTAATTATCTCTTTAAATTGATTGAAATCTCATCGATTGACTATGAGGGCTTTGGTCTTTTTTTCTTCTGCAATAGATATTATTTGTATCCAATTAATTTCCTTCATATGTCTAGAAGTAGGCCAGAAAAATAAAATAGGAAAGATGGAGATTCAACACCTACATCTAGACATATATAGCAACATGATAAACTGTTAAAACTTACAAAGTATATGTTTTGTCTTTCTAGATGAAAGATAAAGATGTTATTTATTTCCGTGGCCGGGCAACGCTTTTCAAAAACAATAATTTTTTTAATGTTTTTTAGATTGTTTTGATACATCAGATTTTAAGCTTAGTTGAACACAAAATAATTCATGTTTTGAAACTTGCTAAAGTTGGATCCTTATAATTTTTGAATAAAAATATTGTTCTTAGACAAGTTTAATATTGCCTAACATAACTTGATTCCTCTTCGTAACCATGGAAGCCATAGTTTTTTATGTGCCTTCCTCATTCCTTCTTGTTTCTCTCTTTCTTCTCCCTTTTTTTTTTTGGTTTAGATGGATTACATAAAATCTAAAAGTAGATTTAAAGTAAAGCTTCTTCTAAGGCATATGAAGTTGTCTCTCATAGGAAACCTCACAACTTAATAGGTTCAACACTACCACACCATGCCTCTAGAGATCTAACTAAAGTTACTAAACATGGGCCTTTGATGCATCTTCAACTAGGTGAAAGTTTTGTGGCTGTTGTTGTTACTCGATTTTTGACCTACCTTTTTTATTAAATTTTCGGAAAATCCAAAAATAGTGAAAAAACAACAAAAATCCAAAAAAATATGTTTTTAATATATTTGCAATGTTTTTAGCATTTTCAACATCTTCTAAAAAGAATTTTAATTTTCAAAGGTTTTTTCGAACGCGTTCGACTTTTCACGCGTCATTTTTAAAATCATTAATTTTTCTCATAGAATTGACGTTGATTTTGCTCATTTTTAAAAATACAAGAAAAAAACAAGAAAAATAAAAATTTACAAAAAAAAAAAAGAAAGTTGAGGGACCAATTTTGATACCCGGGCAATATTTTACCTATAAATATGGGTTGAAAACTCAAAAGATAGGGGGGGTCATTTTGTAATTTAGGGGAGAGGGAAACAAAAACACAAAAAAGAAGAAACCCTAACATTTTTCTTCTCCCTCACGAAGGCAGCTGCCAGCCCCCCACCTTTTGATTTTTCTCTTCAGCCTCCCTACCAGGCCAGCCACACCCCTACCTTTGAAAACAAAACCTTTTCTCTTCTTCATCGCCATTTTCCACCTTCTATTTTTTTCCCCCACAAAATCCTGGCCTCTACACCGTAACCCCTCACCTTTTGATTTGTTTTTGCTTCTCCTTCAACCGGCCAAACAGCCCCCTAAACCACCCCCCCAGATTATTTTTCTTCTTCCTCTTCTCCGGCCGGCTTGCCAACAACAACACAGCCGCCCCCATCTCCTCTTCATCTGAACCCCGCATCCCATCTTCTTCTCCCTGACACCCATCGCCCCATCTCCTTCTTCACACGAGAGCCCCTCACTCTCAAGCTCTCCGAATCTCCCACCATCAAGCCACACAGTAGCAGCAGGAGTCTCATTCACAGCCTCCTCCCATTGAAGAACCCAGCGGCAGCCGACAGAAACAGCACGCCCTTTCGCCGCAAGCCTCCCCTTTAGCTACAAGACAGCCACCCCATTTCTACCGATCTTCCTCCAGCAGCGCCGCCCGATCTGGCACCCGAAGCGGAGGAGAAGAAGATGAAACCCAACGCCCACCGAAGCCAACCGCTCCTCAGCTCTGACCGGCTTCTCTCTCTCAGCCACCGTGGAGTAAGCCTCGTCCACAAAAGATCCAAAGCAAAGGGCCAACAGAACCATCTCCGGAGAAGAAGAAAGGAATCACGGACAGAAAACAAAAAAAATTAAAAGCAGATCTAAAACAAAAACTAAAACCGATTGCTCTTTATGTTTTTTTTTTTGTTGCAGGTGGCGGTTACCTTCACCGCCGACGAGGAAAAGAAGAGGGGAAGAAGTCGACCCAGACCCCCCTGTCGCTGGTTTTCTTCTGTGGCGGCGCGTGGAGAGACGCGCCGCCATTGCTCCCAAGCCCAGAAATCCTGCTGAAAATACTATTCCGGCTGCAGAAGGCTATCCCTGTAATTTCAGATGGTTTTGGGGTTAATTTTTGTAATTGTAAAATTATTTAATGTAATATTTGTGTAATTTTGAGTTTTTTTTTATAGTTTGTACTTTATGTAAATGTGGATGTAAAAGGAAAAGAAAGAGAAAGTGATAATAATAATAATAAAAATAAAAAGAAATGTTTGTGTGTGCTTGTATTTTTTTTTTTGTATGTTATTGAAAAAAAATGAATTTAATTTATATGCACAAATATCTAAAGGATAGATAACAAAATCATTGTTGTATTTTCCAAAAAAAATGTAGAACATGTATCTACATATTTTTTGGGACTTGATAACTAATTTATCAAAGCCTTAAATTTGAGCTAAAATTTTATTTTTAAAATCACATCAAGTCCACGTGAATGTGTGGTGTGTATTTTGTTTATCAATGTTTTTTATTATGATAAAATTGCAAGAATAAAGAAGAATTTAATATTCTGATTTGTTCACGGATAAAGAATTATGAACTTACACGTAAGTTGTATGTTCTAAAATTCGATGAATGAACTGAATTTTAAAACTTCTTTAACACATGACGTCCACGAAGCAGCTTACCTCAGGTAGGGTGCGTTAGGGGTGATAATACCTTCCCTAACCACAACCAGTCCCTTACCCGTGAATCTTTGACGAGACCAGTACACTCGGGTTTCCTAGTAGCCTTCAATAAATTACTAGGTGGCGACTCCAACGAACCAATTCAAGCAACGAATACAACGAAACGCATTAACGAGAAAAATCGCCAGCCGATGCCGCACGGGATTTTCCGACGTGCGACTGCTGTAATATCATTGCCAAAGATGGCTAGAGAGGTGTTGAAGACTCATGATGTTATCTTTGCATAAAGGCTAGAAAGACTTGCCTTTAAAATTTTAAAATTTAAGATAAAAGATATTGCCTTCTCTCCACAAGGTGATTACTGGAGGCAAATAAGGAAAAATTGTACAATGGAACTCTTAAGTTCTAAGATAATTCTCCTCTATTCGACATGATGAGGTTTCGAAACTCATTAAGTCCATTCAGGCATTTACAGGAAGATTGATGGATTTTAATGAAATTTTTTTCTTTTTAACAAGTGTAATAACCTGTAAAACAACATTGGGGAACTAATGAAAAGACCAAGATGCAATGATATCATTGACCTAGGAAGGATCTCATTTGACATGAGGTTTCAATATAGTAGACTTATATCCTTCACTAGAGTTTCTTCTAGCCATTAGGATAAAACCTAAACTAAAGAATGTACTTGATCATATAAACACGATCATGGGTTCCATCATTAATGAGCATAAGGAAAAGTTGAAGGAAACATTGAAACGGGTAAAGGAGGATTTGGTTGATGTTCTTTTAAGATTTCAAGGGAGTGAAACCCTGAAAGGGCCTATTAAAAATAACCATATCAAAGTTGTATTTTGGGTAAGTACTTCTACTATTTACTTTTTTCTACAAACTTTCCATTGCAACTAAGCTTTGTGTAGGGTAATTGTTAGTTGTTACTTAAGTCACATCTGGTTATTGTTTTAAGATAGAAGTGACAAATACAAAAGGCCAAAAAAATGTTCGGTTGAAGGAACAAATATTTATGTCACTATGAAGGTTTTTTAGTGAATTTTTATTATTTCAAAACATGATAGACAAAGACATGTTTCCTCTGTCTCCACTGTTTTTATCTTTTCTATCTTAAATAATAGCCAAAAGCTATCTTATATCTAATATCAATACAAATTAAGTCTAACATTAGTTCAAATCTAAATTCTTATTTTTTAAAAATTTTATCAGGGATATGTTTTTTTGATGGAACTATTAATTCATCAACAATAGTAGATTGGGCAATAACAAAAATGATGAAAAACCCTAGAGTCTTAAAGAAAGCACAGGTTGAGAAAAGGCAAGCCCTCATGGAGAATATAATAATTATCGAGGTAAACATTTAGGAACTGAATTATTTAAAGTCAGTGATCAAATACATTATGAGGATACATCCTCTTGTCCCCTTGTTACTTCTAGTAGAAAGTAGAGAAATGTGTGAGATTAATAGATATGTAACACTTATCAAAACCAAAGTGATGGTTATAATGAGTGATCCTAAGTACTGGCAAAATACTGATAACTTCATCCTTGAAATTTTAAATAGTAATACTACACTTGATTTTATAAGTACTAACTTCACATATATGCCATTTAGAGCTGGAAAGAGGATGTTGATGATGTCCTAAAATCCAAGATACATAAATAATATGTTATTTAGTGTTTGAGATAGTGGTTAATCAATTTGTTCTGATAGTTATTTTTCTCTCTCTAGACTAAGGAATTTCAGGCTTATGATAAAGCTTGAGTACCTGCAAAAACAGTTCCAGTCGGGGGGACTTAAAACCCTCCAATGATAAAGTCAATAAATTTATGAGAAAGACAATAAATGAATTAAAATAGCCTTAAATTCAAGGAACAAGGATATTTTTTCTTGAGTTTTAATTTAGTTAATGCTCTAAAATCTATTAATTTATCTTAAGAGATAAAAGTTCTAAGCTCTTACCTAGACAGTATAGGAGGTCTTTATAACTCGTGAACCTTGTCGTTTTCAGAGAAGGGAATGACTAAACATCCCTTTGCTTTCATCGACATTAATGGGAGATACATATCTTTTACATATAATTAATGAGATAGTAAATATGATAGGTTTGTTTAGAGACCTTGCATACACCTATAGCATAAAAAAATAATTGCATTAATATGGATGATTATTATAGATGAAAAGGCATGATGGTTTGCCATGCCTTTGATACTTTTATTTTAGGGGATAATCTAAGATCATACATATAGCCTGAGAATTTAGTAATTGTTAAATCCAAATGTTTCGGATTTGGCATGTTTGTTAGACCCTCATTTCCTTGAGCATGACTAACTGTCAAGCTTAAGTGCTTTGAGTTTAACATGATTGCCAGACCTTGGGTGTGGCTAATTGTCAAGCCCAAATGCTTTGGGTCTAGCATGATTGCTAAACTCATGCCATCTTGAACTTGGTTGATTGCCAAGTTCAAGTTTTTTTGGTCTGGCGTGTATGTGAGGTCCACACCATCTTGGGCTTGGCTAATTACTAAGCCCAAGTTGTTTAGGTCTTGTATGCTCTCCAGACACATATTATCTTGGATTTTGCTAGTTGCCAAGTTCAAGTTCTTTGGGTCTGACATGTTGGTCAAACCCATGTCATTTTAGGTATGGCTAACTGTTAAACCCAAGTGTTTTGGGTCCGGTAGGTTTGCTAGACTCATGCCATTTTGGACTTGGTTAATTGTCAAATTCAAGTTCTTTGAGTGTGACATGTTTGCTAGACCCATACTACCTTAAGCTTAGCTAACTGCTAAACTCAAGGTCTTTAGGTTTAATGTGTCTTCAAACCCATTTTGTTTTTAAGATGATTTTTATTTAAAAACATTTATAAAAAAAAAGGTCAACTCATGAGATATGTCCTGGTGAATCATTTGGTGTGGTAAATATTGAGCTTCCTTTTGCAAATTTACTCTTATCATTTCAATTGGGAACTCCCAAATAGAATCACACAAGAGAATTAAGGTTTGGAGAAGCTTAAAAATAGGATATGGATATCATGTTATATAGTTGAAATGTACATTTTCTTCGTTGAATATTTGAACCGCTTAAGGCATATTAGGATAAGCCTCTAATATGATGAGTGAACTCAGTTCAAACACATAGAGCCCCTTGTAAATTTCACAAATCATCCTCACTCTCCTTTTTTTTTTTTTTTACTTGTATAGAGTAAATCATAAATTAATATCCTTAGTTATGTAAAACAAATTAAATAGTATTTCTCACTTTTAAAAACTAGTTAATTAGTTTTTTATCTTAACTAAGTGTTGATACTACTTAATTTAATATGAATTTGTTTTTTTTTAATATTATTTTTTCATGATATCTATCTATTTTTTTATCTTTTTTATTTCTTAAAATAAAATAAAAAAGTGGATAAATAGGAAAAGGACATGAAATAGACAAAAAAAAAAAAAAACTAAACTAAACTACAGGAATTATTTAAACATTAGGCATTTAGGGGAGTTTGAGACTATAATGTATGATATTTTTATTTAAAAATATATTTAAATAAATTTTATATTTTTTATATTAACACATAAAAAATACTAAAAATATCAATTTAATATTTTTTTGAAATTAAAATCATTTTTGATAAGCATTTAAATACAGAAGCTATGCCAAACACTTTTTATATATATATAAAAAAGTAGAATTATTTTCAGCAGAACGTGCTACTTTTTCTCTAAGAAAAGTACATTAATCCTCTGTACATATTCAAAACTTAGATACCTCACATTTTCCATCCTTCTTAGCTAGCATACGGCAATAATCCCAATTTTTCTCTAACATGGGCACTAATAAAGTGAAACATGAGAATCAAAAGATAAAAAAGTCGCCGTTCCTCTCTATTTTTTTTTTCAGTTTAACATTTGGATTGAAGAATTCAAAGGACAAATTAATAAATAAAAACTGCATTTTTTTAGATCAAATCTTACCTGCGATCATTAATATCATAAAGAGTAATTTATCAAAGAAATTTAATTTCTTATTAAATTCAAATTCAACCCAAATCAATTAAAAATAATATTATTTTATTTTTTTTAAAAAAATACAATATATATATTTTAAATTAAATCAAGTTTTAACCGGTTAACTTGTCACTTCACTAAATTAATCAAATTACATTCATGAATTAACTTTTTCGAGTTTAATTAAAATATAATCAATTTAGTAAGTTATTAGATTAACCGGTCAGCTCGGTTTGAGTATGATAGAACCATCACAAAAATTGAAGTGCAATTATCAAATACCAACAATTCAATTATTGAATATAATTACTAATTAGAGTTGAATATGCTGAAACAATTGGTAAAACATGCCGCGCTTTCCAAGCTAAAGCAAAAATTTGAATTCAAACAGCGCCTCTCAATCATTCACTCCCACTTTGCCATCTGTCCTAAATCTTTCAAAACCTCAAACACAACAAAAACCCCAACTTTTTTTTTTTTTTTTATCTTCTCTGTTCTTCTCCTTCTTCTCTCTCTTTCCTAAAGATTCAATCTTTAATGGCTTCTCGCTACAATTCCTACGATTCAAGGTCCTCAACCACCTCATTCTTCTCAGACCCATCTTCATCCGCTGAGCTAAGCTACAAACACTCAACTTCACGCGCAATTGTCAAGTCCAAACCAGCAGATTTGTCAACAATCAAGGTAAAAAACAATGGAAATGATCACAATTTAAGCAAAATGGTGAAGAAATTCATGGAGAAGAAATCAGTATCTTCTGCGTCGAGTAAAGGGTCATCGAGTAAGGCAGTGGGGTTGGTGATTCCATCGGATCTAATCGCTGAGGACTTGAAAAAGACTGCGAGGAAAGGAACTGGTTTTATGGGGTTGCAGAAGAAGTTATTTGGAAAAGAAAATAAGAAGGAGAAAAAGGAAGTGAAGGCGTTGACAGAGGCGAAAGTGAATAGTAATACAAGGACTTTAGCTATGGTTTTGAAGAGTGAGAGAGAGCTTTTGAGTGCTAATAAAGAACAAGAATTGGAGATTGATAAGCTTAAGTTGATGCTTGAAGACAAGAACAGAGAAGTAAGTAGTGATTTTGTTGATTGTTTTTCCTCTTTGGGTTTTGGTTTTTGAGCTTATTGCTGGGCTTTTTTGTTTGTGTAGGTTGAGAAGTTGAAAGATTTGTGCTTGAAGCAAAGAGAAGAGATTAGGTCATTAAAAAGTTCAATACTTTTTCCTGACGCAATGAATTCTCAGCTTCAAGAGTTATTGAAGCAGCGAGGATCAGAATTGAAGCAAGCCAAACAACTCATTCCAACTCTTCAGAGGCAGGTCACTTCCCTTACAGGGCAATTGCAATGCCTTGCAGAGGATCTTGCCGAGGTATTAACCTGAGAAGTTATCAATTTTTTGGATTTGTGAGTGGATTTAAATGTGGCTAGAATGAAATCTAAAGATTGTGCATGTATAAGTTCCTTGCTTTCTAGTCTATGGGAGAGTCCTTGAAGATACCAATGAAAGATTTGGTTGCATGAAGGACCATTAAGGTTCTCCGGTGATTATTATGCTAGCTGTATGTAATTTTCCATCTTAATTAGTATCCGCAGTTTTAGTGTAAAATCAGATTCATCTTCAGATTATTAAAATCAATGCTGTTCAAATTATAATGTTTGTTATTGAAGGGTCTCAAGCATAGTTATAAGACCAACCCAAGACTTGACCTCTAGGTTAAGTCAGGGGTAGACCCGTCAACTCAAGCATTGATTTATTTTTTTTAAGAAAGAAAGTGTTTTGGTAAAAAAATGAAGAAGATGTTTTTTCACTTGACTAGCCAGGGCCATGGCTTGGGGTTGGTGAGTCACCAAGTTGACCTGTTGAGCGTTAGTTCTCAAGCATATCTTTTGATGTCAGATATAATGAAATTATAGATCATTTTATATTCTGGACGTTATTTGCATTATTGTGTTTCTTTGCAACTTGTTGGTATTCCAGGCAGCTTGTTTATTGAGCAGAATGCATTTTTGTTTAAAGTTTGTTCAAGTTGAATTCCCCAGTTATTTATCACATTTGTGTTGATAAAACCTTCAAAATTCAAACAAGGATGGCTTTGTGATAGTATTTGGGCTGTACAGTTGTTTATTTTAGTTTTCTTCTTGAGAAGGTGAAGGCAGATAAATATGCAAGGGCACATATCCAATATCATGGCAGCTCACCGGGGACACCAACGTATGATCATGAAGAAACTGCAAATTCCTTAGTAAGCATGCCATTTTCCTACTCACATTTTGCGCTATAGTTGACAGTTGAACAACAAATAAGTTACTGTTTTTGTCAGAATTCTCCTGTGTGTTCTGTATTCAGAAAGGTCACTGTTCAACTCTTAGCAAAGAGTCACAGTTCCCTTTATCTATTTACTTTTCTGAGAATGAATTTGGTGATTGTTTCTATAGGCCATCAGGTAATAATTGTTGAAGTTTCCTTGTGGCTTAAGCAATGAAATGTTGTGTACTAAAAATGCCATGATCTTCCAAGTTCTGCTTCACGAATTTTATAAGCTTGTCGAGTCAAATTTTCTTTCCTTTACCTCTTCTTCCGTGACAATCTGTATATAACAATTCAGGAGTTTAGCTCTTGCGATGGTGCTACCCCGGGTAGTCCAGATGACACGTTTCTTAAGGATTTTAATCCATGTTTAACGCCCTATTGTGCCAAGAAAAAGTCCAAGGTCAGCAGATAACGCTCCTTTGAGTTTTGACAATATCCAACCCAAAATGCTTGTCCTTTGACATGCACTCTTTGCAACCTTGCAAGGATAATACTGACAGAATGGACATATCTTGTAGGAATTCGAGGCAATGGGCTACGAGTCTTCGCTTGATGGGAGCTTATCCGGGAGCAACACACAAATGGGCAATGAACTTAGCTTCAGCTCTCGTGTCAGGAAGTTATCCAAAAGTTCAGACTGTTACCAGAATTCCAACACAGGAAGCACAGTGACCCGAGCAACTCGCAGGTCAGATGAAAGCAAAGGAGCATACAGAAAGCAAATGCAGCAGCAAAGACATTTCTAGCATCTTGGTCGTGATTCTGCTCTCACGAGGCATGTCTGTCATCAATCGATGCTCTCTTGTACTTTTTATGTTGATTATGGACTTTAGTTGTATTGTGGACATTGCTGTAATGTCTCCTAGATGTAAATGGTACCGTCTAAGCACTTGAATAAGGGATGGAAAGCCATGTGTGAGTGCAAAACATGTTATAAGAAATGCTGCACGGTTGTGCTACAGTATTAATCACGTGCTATTTGTTTCAAATATGAGCTTCCAAGAGAGTATTTTGATGGTGCAAGCTATTTTCTTCGTTGTTACCAAGATTTTGGTGTTTGGCGCTTAATGGAGAAACTTGGGAAAAGATAAGGGATTGTTCGGAAATATAGTAAAACTAGAGTAAGAAAAAAGAAAACTCGAATTATTTTTTTAAACGTATTATTTCTCAAAATTGAAAGCTGGTTTTCCAGTTTTCTAAATTAATATGAAGTTTGTAAAATATATTTTATAGTTTCTATAATTTTCCTTTATGGGTTTTTCAAATAAAAAAAATCATGAAGACTAATTTCTTTTATATACAAGTATTTGTTTTAACAATGTAAAAGATTAGTATTTTTTTATATTTTAATTAGTATCATAAAATTAATTTTTATTATAAATTTTAGTTAATAATATAACCTTTTATGATATTTCTTAATTTGAATAAAATATATTAATATTCTATAATTAGATTATCATACATTCAAAATATTAAGATGAATATTATAAATTATAATTTTATTCTTTTATAAAACAAATGTTTGTAATATTAAAGTATTCTTTTATTTTTTGATGGAAAAAACATCTTCATTCTCAACAAAAGAACCCATTTTTCAACTTTTTATTGAAAAAAAAAACAAAAATATAGTTTTCTGTCATTGAAAATATTTATATTCATAATCCATTCTCAACTAATACTTGACAATATAATAATAATTATTTTTTAAAATGATTTTTACTTGGAAATATATCAAAATAATTTTTTTATTTTTAAAATTTATTTTTTATATCAATACATCAAAACAATAAAAAAAAATTAAAAATTCATTTCTTTTTAAATACAGTGCTACTGTAAAAACAAACACACCCTAAGAAAGAATTGTCAATGCATCAGGATGTTCTTGGGGGTTTCTAGAAAGCCAGCACACTATTATGCAGAAGAAGCTCTCGAAAACTTGGAAAACGGAACACTGTACAAAACTGGTGGGAGAGAGCACAATTTATTCATCATTTTGCATTAGAACTTTCACACGTGTTCTAACTTTACATTTTAATAGTAAAGCCCTAACTCGTTACAATGCTGCAGATTTCCATCATAAACATAACTCCAGTACCTTAGGCCATCCCACCACTAGATGCTGTCCTAATTATCTGGAAAAGAGCTGCCACGCAAAGGAGTAACAAGAAATTCAGTGGTGAATGCATAGAATCAAACACAAGTTATAATTACTGCACTATACAACACAGTTCTGAAACAGCAAGACACCGAGGTGGTACTATTTTTAACAACTATCCAAGATAAACATTTCTTTCAAACAATTAGTTCACCTTAACATTTCAGTACTTTAAACAAGGAGTTGCCTTTGGGTCCATTTGGGAGTGTAATCTCAAAATTGATCATCAACTAGATGGAGGTTTAAACAAAGTTTACAAAGATAACTTTCATTTGATGCTGCTGAAAACAAACTCCAGAAACTAAATGGCACAAATCAAAGTGAGACATTCATATAAATATATGAATAGTGTAGAAGTTTAGAGGGAAAAGGGGAGGAAAGACTAAAATCACCCACAATATCTCTCCACCTCTCACTTCAGCAGTGACCAATAAACTTGCTGAAGATGACACATATACTTCAGCAGTGACCAATAAACTTTCTGAAGATGACACATATCATTAGCTATACATCAAAGTTCTTTTGATACCAAGCCAACAATTGCTCACAATAAACCCACAACAAAAAGCACCTTCAAAAATTGACTGCTAAAAATTTCACAATAGATAATGATAAATGGATTACAAAAACCTATGACTTTTCATGGATGGAAGATTCAAGTAGCAAATTCATAAAAATAATGCAACAAACAATAAGATAGACAGAATTTAAAGAGTTCAACATGGTAGAAAGAACATACATGATCCAATTACCACAAAGACAAAGAATCCAAGTAGTATTGGCCCAACTGGGTAGTCATATCCTTTCTTTGTCGAAGTTTCAGGAACAGATCCTCTCTTAGTGATGTTCTTCTGAAACTTTGCCACTTTCTTCTCGGAAAGGCGCTTCGAAGTTGTCTGTCAAATCCAAATGATAATCAAAACAAGTTTTTATATATCCTATCTAACCAGGAAAAGAACATAAATGCTAGATTAGCAAAGCTTGACATCATATCAAAACCATTAGGCCGCAATCAACCTTCAAACCACGACAAACAAAACTGCAAAACTATTCCAAAATCACAATAAGAGATGAATTTTTTTGCTGCTATAGTGCCATCACAAGCTTCTTCAGTGAAATGGTGAAACTAAAATCAAAATATCCATTCTGTGACACAACTGATATGAGCAATATCCATTTCTAATTTTTCCTTTACATGCCATTTATTTTATTTCTTTTCTCCAAGTTGAAACTTTCATTTTCCTATTTAACAAGCAGAAAATTTTATTAAAGAGAAAACATGTAAAAATAAAAACTTGATCATTTTGAGCAAAAAGATCCCCTTTATTCAAGATTCAGCAAAAGGAGCCTCCTTTCACATTCTTTTAGACCCAATGTATCAATTAAACTGAAACAGAAGAACTGATCCATCAAAAACATGCAAGAGATGATCAAACCAAGAACACGCAACAAGATCATGGATTCAAATTTAAGAAATTTAGAGCAAACAACAATAAAAACTAAAAAAAAAACCGATGATTGTTCAATGAAAAAACCAAAACAGAAAAACCCCACAAACATTTATCTTCATAAAGCACAACAGAAAAACAAACAAAAGAGGAGATTTCATTACCATTGTTTTGGTCTCTCTGTGTGAGATGCAGGGGTTCCTCTTTTCTAACAATGAGAAGACTTGTTGCTGGTGGTTGATTTTAGAGGTGAGATGTGATACCGAACAGCTGTCTGTTTCTTATAAACAGTAGTAAGTAGCAGTATTTGATTTGACTCCAGCTGGTTGGTTTGGTAAGAGGGGACATAAATGGAAATGTTGATTTTTCCTTACTTTTTTCTGGAAATTCCGTTTCTGAAATTGGAAATGAAATATTAACTTGCCAATGTTTAATGAAAAAACAAATTACCTTCATTGGCATGACTTGATCCTCGTATATTTGGAAAGGAATTTGCTGTTAATAGAGTATTCTGGAATATAATTGTGATTATTTTTTAAAATATTTTTTATTTTAAAATATATTAAAATAATATTTTTTTAAAAAAATATATTTTTGATATAACATATCAAAATAATTTAAAAATAAAAAAAAATAATTTAAAACAAAATAATAATAAAATTTAATTTTTTAAAAAAACTTTCTGAACATAATACCAAACATTGGTTTGGCTACATCAATTGTGTCTTATCTAATTTGGCTAAATATCTTTCCATTCCTGTATTTGTTTTTTTGTTTAAAATATAATTAATATTTTATTAAATAAATTTTAGCAAGAATTCATAATTAGTCCTAATATTATAAAAAATAATTACAATCATAATAGCATATTGTACTCTTTGGTGACTAATAAATATTTATGTTCTAATTTACAATGAAATAATTGTTGGTCGGTAGGTGTCTCATGGTAAATCAAAATAATCTAATACTATATGTCAACTATTCTTTTAATATAACTAAAAAATTCAGCTCATTTGTTTATAGAAAAAACTCTTCAATATTTATTTTGTAATTTTGTTAGTGTTAATCTTAGTTAATTTGCAGCCACTCACATTTATAATAATTTTACTGTACAAGTCACCTTTTTATCATATAAACATAATTATTAAACCCAGCTTCTTTATTTGATGAGTTGGCTTGAAAAATTTAGTACTCGACTCATGTTTCATTTGCAGTTGTAAACTACCAAATCTAATATAATTAAAATCTTGTAAAAAAAATATTATTTATTTTTGTATTTTAAAAATATGTTTTTTTAAAAATATGTTTTTTTTTCATTCATTTTTTTTATATTTTCATATCATTTTTAATCTTAAAAATAAATTTTAAAAAATAAAAAAATATTACTTCTTTTCATTTCCAAACAAAAAACACTTTAACAAACTATCATTATTAAATATCAAATAAATTGAAAAAAAAAAAAAAACCCAAAGCTCAATATTAACCTAGCTCTTTTCAGATGGAATTATCAATAATGAAAACAGGCATTGTTTTTCTACTTGAAAATGGCAACGCTAGAGGTTGTCTATTAGTCTAAATAATAAAAAAAAGAAAAAGAAAAAAGACTAGTAAAAGGACTTCCAGATTCAGAAACTCAAGCTGAAGGTAGATATAAGAAACGAAACGCTCAAATGAACTTGCAGACCATCAGCATCCACATAACAGAGAATGACAAGTAAACAAAATTTGCTTTGATTCCTCAATCTTGTATTAGTTGCTGATACAGAAGAAATTATTTTTGTTTTCAAAGGAGGGGATCATAATTCCCCAAACCTGTTGAATTATACAAAAATGAGAACATTATTCAACGAAGATATGTACATGAACTGAAGAGAATAATATTTGGACCCAGATGACAAAGGGAAACAGATTAAAACAGCACGAAATCGATTCTTTTATCTATCTAAAGGGCTTCTAGGATAGAACATATACACGAGTAAGAAGGGTACGAATAACAAATCTGTTTACTCTATCAAAATTGAACTGTGTTTTGCAAAAGGATATCCCGAGAACAAATATTCAGCCAGCAGTGGGTGGTGTTGTAAACGAGACCAGGTCCATGCCTTGGAGAGCCGGGACCAAGGATGATAACTTCGTGAAATTGCAACTTATTTGTAGAATGGAGAGGGACTGGAATGTGGTTACCAGTTATGCAATTGGGCAGTTACGCTTTTTACCACAGGGTGATATTCTGTATGCATGTGCCTTTTAGCTTTCTCCGAACCAGGTTGGTCAAGCCACTCATCGTATAAGGATTTAACAAGAGGATTCTCAAAAGGATCTTTTACCAAAATCTACATGTCCAGAAAAAAAAAATTGTTAAATTATGGAAGCATAATTATGGAAAGATTAAAACAAGCTTCGTACACAAAGACAGAACAGGCAAAGCATGTGAATGAAATAATCCCCGTTCAAGTTACCCATTTCAGAGGGGGTGGAGAGGGGAGAAGGTAACAGCCACAGCTTGAGTGTATTCGAGACGATTTGTCTCATCCATCAAAACAACTGCACACCTAATGTAATGTACTTTGGTAATCTACTATGTTCAGCAATCTCGAGGAGATCTTGCAAGACAATAAATAATCTAAGACACAGACCAAAACAGTTGAGCTTTAGAAGTGGCTCAGCCACAGGATAGCAGAATTCAAATCCCTGAAATGAATACATCAGGTTTGATATCTTCCTTTTGAGAACAGCTTTGATGGTAAGAGTACCTCATAAGCACAGATACATAAGGTCGAGAGCCATAAGCATTAAGCTGAAAGTTGCAAATGGTAATGTGTTTGATTATACTTGGTGCAAAACAATTAAAAATGAGCCTCTAGATTTAAAAGAAGAAGGCATCAAACCAATCACAGTATGCATAGCCCTACAAAAATATCTGCAATGTTACTGAAACTCACATTTTCCATATAAATAGTTTCTAGCGACCGAAGCAGCTCCCTTGGAGATTGTTGAAGCTTTGGCTTGATTTGACCACCACCATTCAGGCAACCTGTTTGATCATAAAGTTTAGTGAGTAAAGAATGTGTCAAATTTCAAGTGAAAACTGAATACCAATTAGATTAAACTGAAAGCCCCAATTAAGTGAGGATAGAAAGGGAAAAAAAGAAACCTGATGGGCATGCCATAATCTCCACAAAATGATAATCACATCTTCCCATTTTGACTTTTCTTACAATATTTTGTAGGTTTTGAAAGCCGTAACATAGGGCAAATTTCAGTACAACTTTTCCATCCACCTACATTAATGAGAAATATCACACCAGAAGCAATAACCAGATGTTAAAGCATGTACATAGAATTATCAAGTAAGTGTGATTAAGGCTTAAGTTATGGAACTAAGGTAAACAGGAAACAGAAAAGTTAGTCTTTTTTGAATTGTGATGATTATCCCTGATCCATGATGCATCAAGAAACTGTATTACAAATTAGAGTACAATTTCATCTTCTAGAAGAAATGTACCAGATAGGAGAATGCATAACTTACTTCCAAAGTAACTTCACAGAAATCCTTGTTTCTAAGACTTCTGAAGGCCAAAGGCCCTTCAATTTCTCTTCCAAATACCATTCTAGCAGCATACCGAAGCACTGTTTCAGCATAACCACCAGAACTTCCAGGTACTCCATAGAGATATCCTTCTTCACTAACATTTGTCAACCTGTAGAACAGTCAACACATTATTTTTACATCAGCACCTCAACCACATGGGATGGAACCTCAGAAAGATGATTGTGGTTCATAGGACAATTGAGAACTCTTACATTTTATCTAGAGGTGAGTCATCTAAGGTTTCAATATCCACTGTTTTTAACTGCAATTTGACCCCAACAAACAGAAGGAACAAATACACATCAGTCGCCTCTCAGAGCTTGGGCCAGGAAGAAAAAAAGCAGAACTGAACAAGAAAGCTCACATAAACTACCAAAATTGGAAATCTCAATTTCACCTTTATCAAATCTAAGACTTCTCCAGTTGTCAAAACTGAATCAACCTCTGTAATCCTTAGACTATTCTTGTTTGCATCTTCTTGTTCCACTTCAAAAACAAAGTCACCCCTTGCTGCCTCAAGCTTCTTATCATAACAAGGCATCACAGTCACATGATAAACCTCATCTGGCCTATCAAACAAGTTTTTACCATTTACATAATTCAAGCACAAATGAAATCAGTAAGGTAACTCAATTTTTCTTCAATATTCCTAACTCTTTTTTTTAAAAAAAAGACAGACTACAAGGTTAGGGTGGTTGGGGGGATTCAGATGCAGTGAAAGTTCTTTTAATCTGTTTTTGCATCGTCTTCATTAATTTATTTAGTAGCACAGAAATGGGGTAGGGGTTGACTAAAGAGGAGTGAAGGGGATTGGTCCCCTTGTAAGCACAAAGAAGACCAAGAATGCATAACCAATAGTATATAATGACTCCTAATCTTAAGTACAGAGATTAGCCATTATAGGGCATTTGAACATATAGGTTTCCTTGCAAAATAAAGTAGGTTATTCCAATGTTAATGTTTAGAAGGTACAATTTCTTACAGACCTGTAACTCCCAACAAAAACCTGCTTCACAAAATAAAGCTTTAAGCAAGAATAGGAAAGCACTAACATGGATGGTTACCTGAGGCCCATTTTTTGGCAAATGTGATGCTTAATGGTAGCTCCAATTGTTTGTTGCGGGCTCTTCACAGAAGATACATAAGGCAGAATGTAGGATCCTAGTTGCTTTTCAGCATAGCATATCCAACCTGCAATTACAGAGAAGATACAGGTAAAACAAATTTAAATCAGAGAACCCTTCCTCCCAAATGGCCCCACATTCCACAGACCCATACATAGCCACATTCCATCACAGATTATGCTATCGGAAGCATTCTAAATTTTAATCATGATTTTGTATGTTGGCAGGGTGTTTCAGTTTTTTATTCTCTTCCTATTCTTCTTTCCTTTTTCTTTTCTAGGGTAAAGTACAGGAGAATGCTATTTATTTTCTGAATTATAATAGGCTAAGAAATTAACCTGGACATGCTGAAGAAAGCATAGGCAAAGATGGATTAGATTTTTCATCAATGTTCAACTGGCTCTGTTTGTAACGACAAAGAAACTCATTACAAGTCTCTACAAGTGTTAAGTCCCTGCTGCAACTTGTATCAAATACAGCCTTCACTCCCAATGACTTAAAAAACGTTGTGAGTTTCTTAAAAACCTGCAAACTCGAAAAACATCTTAAGTCATTAGAATTTTGCAGAAAAGAAACACTATGTTATCTCATATCCTATCAAAATACAGCCCAGTGACCACCTGAAGTGGAGAGATGCCAAAATAAACAGCGAGAGAAGCTCTTGATTGTGGAGACAGAGAAACAATGATAGCTTTTCCTTTGTCAATATTGGATAAGAACTCATCCAAACTTTGCTTCTCAAGCATAACTGTCTCTGCTGATGTTATACACCCGCTGCATCATCACAAGAAAAAAAAAACATAAATCCTAAACCTCTACTCAACCAGTATTTTGACAATAACAATATACATGTCAACACTAAGCATCACAAGATTTCCACAATTCCTGTTAATTCCACATATAACCTCGATCAATAACTAAACATCTCCATATCATAAATATTTAACCACTACTTATCACCAACTAAAAATAAAAATAAAATCTATTAAACACTACATTACTTAAATTTTTCAAAACCTCATTCATCCCATATTCTTCTGCCTTCATCAGTAACAAAATTTCCACATCTCCTTCATTAGTACTGAGCATCTCTGACTTTAATCATAATTATCTTGACCTCAACTTAATCAACCAAATTACAAATAAAATACATTTTAAACACTAAATATCATAAAACTTCCACACTCCCATTAATCCCATATTTCATTTACCTTCATTGGAATCCCAAAATTTCCAAAATTCAATAAAATCCATACTTCATTTTGCCTCTAACAACAACTACAAGTCTCTAATTTACTGTTCTTAACAAAATCAACAACAAGAAATTACCTGCAAGCCAAACAGTCCTTAAGAGAAATTTTAACAGGGTCATCCTGCTCTCTATTAGCAATAGCAACCTTTAAAACAAAAACACAGAAAACAAAAATCAATATTTCCACTCAAAAATCCAAAAATTTTCACAAAGTTGAAAACTTCAAGCTCAATTAACACTAATTTGCTAAAACTAAACTCCAGAACTTGCAGAAATACCTCAGGTTTGTCGCGTTTTCTGGTGTTAGGTGTTGTCGTTTTGAGACCTTTCAAAGAAACAACACAAGCTTGAGAAGGAGCTATAAAGTCACTCAGATCTCCAATTCTCAACGTCGGTGAGAATTTCTCCGACATGTTGTTTACTCAATAAGAGTTTTCGATAACCCAAAGAGAGAAATCGCAGATCAAACACAGAGAGGCTCCAATTAGGGTTTTTCAGAGAGAGAGATATACATGCTAATGAAACTTGGCAGTGATGTTGACTGTTATTTGAGTTCTTACGGAAGAGAAGTATTATAATGTGTGCGGGTATAGCGTTTGGAGGTTTGTTAGCGTATAGGATGTGATGGTTATGTGGAAAACGAAAGTAAATGATCCTACGTGTTAAGGGTTGTTGAATATTAGTCTTTATGGCAGGTGCCGACCACATGCCTTATAGAATATTCCTTTTTTAATAATTTTTTTTTGTTAAGATTCTACTTCTAGTTTGTATCGAAAAGTGTAATCTAAATGAAATGATAGGTAATAAATATGATTGTAATTGTTTTTTAAAATATTTTTTTATTAAATAATATTATTTTATTTTTAAAAAATTATTTTTGAAATCAACGTATTAAAATAATAAAAAATATAAAAAAAATTACTTTTTAACAAAAAATAAATAAATAATTGTTTTGGAAATGCAAATACAACCGCGTTTCCAAACGCAGCCAAAGAATAAATTCTTGCTTTTTAAAGTTGAAAATGAATATAATTTTAATTTTTTTTAATTATTAAAATAGCTTCTAGATTGAACATGTAAATATCATATTTTATAGTTATACATATAGTTAGATCTTTATAAATTAATATTATTTAGGCCATGAAAACTCATTAGTTAATTGAGATATTATTTAAATTTTTAATTCAAGTCAAAATCTAATAAATATATTATTCAATCAAGGTTGTTAACTTATATGTATATAAGAAAATTTACATTTCATCATAATCAAATTTTGGAATATGTTTTTGATTTGTGCTAATTTTGAATTTGTTACTCTAACTTAAAAATTCTCTAATTAGAACCATATTATATATAAAAAAGCTCACTATTTCTTTTTGGATTACTTTTGCATAGAACTTGATTTCTTTATTCTCTAGTGATGTTTGGTGAAGTTCCAATAATAGAACGGGCCAAATTGCATAGAATTTGATTTCTTTGAACTAAGTTGTGAAAATGATTCACTCTAGTTATGTCTAGTGAAATTGACGGGGCCAAATTGAAGAGCATAAGAAAGTTGCTATCTCAAATTATGATTTGGCCAATTATTTAGGGTTTTTTTTTTTTTTTTCATTCTAAGATAAGTTAAATTCTGTTTCATGTAGCTTTTAGGTAATACCATAAATATTTATGATACTTTCCTGTGGTAACCACTAGACCTCCATGTACAATATGGAAGTATGGGGTAAGTTTGCTCTTTTTTTGCTAATCCTTCATTCTCCTTATAAAGCATCATAGAACAACTTAATCAATTAATAAAGTTTAATTAGATAATCCGATGAAGTTTCAATCAATTAAATCATTAAAAGCTAAATTGATTGAGTTTTATCCCATCAATATATTATTTGACTTAACTAAAAATTTAATTTAAATCAAATTTAAATTTCAAGTCAACCTATCATATAAATATAACAATTATACGAAAAGCAATACCAACCATACCTCATCATATTTGGTTAAACTTGTGTGATGTAGATAATAGATGCGCATGCATGTTAGGAAAATGTACTTGGAATGAGATTCTAAAATTTTCGATGTCTCTTCACCATGCTTGACCAGGAATGATCCTTCCTTTGCTATTGCCGGCATGCTTTTCTTCCATATTCAAAGCGAACCCTTCCTTGTCCCCATCTAGAGAGTTTTCATTCTTAGTCCCATTATATTTATTTTTTAAAAAAATAAAAAACTAAAGAAGGAGCTTGCTTTTTTATTATTATTAGAACTAGTTTGAGCATATCTTGATTAATTCCATGAACCTTGAAATTAACGATAATGTAAGTTTCTAATTGCTTTAAAGTTTGTGAAATTCAAACTAATAATCTTTAAGAAACAAATCTAAAAAATAACCAATTAAACTATACCCTTTAGAATTAAAAAGGAGCGGGAAGTGGCTCGTAAATCATGGGCATTCTAGGATCTAAGAACAGCCAAAAAATCTGAGGATGTAATGGATTAACCAGATGTATGACGACAAGATCTGCACAGGAGGGAACCATATTGCTGGCAATTAAGATTAAACAGAGTGCAAATATTAATTTGACATTCATATATAGATAAGAAAAATACAAGAAATGTAAACTATGACAAGCAGAAGGAACAATCCTAATCAAAATCCAGCACTCTGAGTCATAGTGAGTTGATAGAGGAAGCATGCTAAAGACACAAACTATAGATGTATCCACAGAACGCAACGTTGATTTATTGTCAGCATTGAGGTCACAGAGCATACACTATTTTACTTTGCATCTTTTCATATCTAAGAAAAGGCCACCATATTACAGGACATTCCGAATCACATATACATGGCAGAGCAGGGTGGTGCAATGACCAGAAACGGTAGTTCTGAGAACCTACCACCTTGCACCGTCCTTGCCCTTGTTGCCACCATACAAGCGGAAGAGACTGAAAGAAGAGATACAAGACAAGACAACCATGCTAACACTGACCAACAGCGCGCTTGCTATTCCCTCACCAACTTGGTTACAGAACTTTCCGTACATGTTGCATATCTTCATCCATTGGAGATCAGGCTGTCCCAACTTCGCAAATGATGCCGATTGCACAGCAGCCGCCACTGCAGACAAAGTTAGGTATGCCATCATCTGCACAAACAAGTTGGTGTGGAAACATTAGCTGATTATATCAACATGTTCTGATCTCATACTTTTCCATGGATAGCAACAAGTACACCGTCAAACGGAAACGAAAATAGACTCATTCTGAAAATTTATTGATTTCTTTCTCTACTCCTATATTTTAAAGAGCTTCATAAGAAAAATCAATTCCTCTTTAACAAACACTCCAATTTCTTTAAATTCATTAAAGCAAATTCATCTAAATATTTTTCAGAGGTTATGACTTCTTCAATGCCAAAAATGTTTCACTTATTCCAGAACATATTCATCATTCATAATGAAATCAATTTCTTTGTTATAAGTTCTTCCATGGAACCACATATAACCAGAGTATCTCTGAGATGACTAATTCATATGCTTAGTCTGGTCCTATCCTGATGGCTCCAGGCACATGGAAACCCCATGAAATATCATCACCAAGAGTTAGGGTTAAGCATAAATGCCACTTTCTCTGTGAGTGCCCAGTTTACTGCTGGACAAACCTGTATTCTAATCAATACGTAAGTTTCCCAGTATCTTATCAATACTACTTCTAGGATCACTTTCAAGATGGCAGTGGGTTGTCTGTGTCAACCCAGGAATTCTGGAGTACTCAAGCTCCTACTCCAATATTTAAGGGTCATTGCCTACTTCAAAACAAAATTATTTTATTATATCTTGTTTCGGAAAACTGCCCTACCAGCATTAGTTTGAGATTCACAAGTGTTTCTCATTCTCAAAAAGGAACAACACTACATCATTGAATAATCATAAGATAAAAGCCTAGTAATTATCCAGAACATTTAATTTCCACCACCTAGCATACCAACTGCTGAAAGATACAGATGCCCTTGGGAGAATGGATTATGAAATCCTCTCCTTTCCATTTCTATATAGCTTGGCTTCACCATTTTTTTATTGAATGCATGTCACATGGTATTAATCCTAACCAACTTTGCATAACAAACACCATCCACGCCATGAACCTCGAATTTTCAGGTAGCGTGCTCCTGAAAAACACAATTACACATGGCATCTGTTGATATAGAATAGGAAAACCTATATTAAAGAAATGGAAAGGAGTTTCACCAGCAATTGGGACGACAGAGATCAATGAAGGCCAGTGACAGCATGCATAAGGCACCACTATAATTGGCACTCAGTTCCCCTTGCTCACAAGGAAGGTTGACAGGCTCAGTTGTCTTGCTCTGATCGTAAATTAACTAAACCATACTGAACTAACACTGACATTTAAATCCTAAAATCAGACCCTTAAACCTGTTCAAAGCATGTGACACTTAGAACCCATTCGGAGCCTTAAACAAGCAACAGCAAACTAGCTAAACCTTACTGAACTAGTACTGACATTTAAATCCTAAAATCAGACCCTTATTTGCTGTTCAAATCATGTGACACCTTAAAAGCACCAAGTCCAACTTGACCAAGCCATCACAAATGAGAAATGATTTCCTGCAGCAAGTTATGAAATGCCTTTCCCAAACAAAACATATGATTCCACCGATCACTTGATACTTGATAGTCCTAACAAAAGGATGGTGTTGTATTGAATGAACTTAGGTGGGAAACTGGGAGCCATTATTGCAAGAAATCATTCTGTGACATGTCATTCAAGGAATGAAGAATCTATTGGTGGGGTCTTATGTGGTTTCAGCTTTTCCAAAAATTAAATGTGTTTCTTGCTCTTGACACCAACCACCATAAGCACACACTAATTCTAACCAACACATTAAATGCAAACAGCTTCCTTAACAGTATTAACTCTTATAGTTAAGATTAATTTTGACAAAATTTACAATCTAGGGCAAAGTTTTGAATTTTTTTGAAAAATTAGTTAGGCGATTGTCTAACTGGAGTAGTAAATGGTAATTGGGACAGATTGACATTAAGAGGAAGAGCCTAGAGATTGGCACAATATGGATGAAGGCATTAATGTTAGTTGTCAAGTTGGAACCAATATATCACTTGCTCACCTAAGCTGAAAACACATGAAAACTGGGGCAAGTGTTAAAAACATCCCATAACAAAGTAGTTAATTGTGAGTATAAACCTTAAACCTGGTACTAGTGAACAACAAAAAAATTAAAAAAATTGTTGCCCAAAGAAGAAAAAAGAAAAGAAATCAACACCTGATCCCCAGAGAAAATGACCCAAGCCAAGGGCTTGCTAAACAGAACACTTCCTTTAACCATGCCCACAACACAGCGCACCCCTTGAACCAATGAGTAGGCTGCTGCTATCCCATTAGCCACCACCAAAAAGCTTCATCAAAGCAAAACCCAAGCTAGTAAACTTATCATCAAACAGAAAGATTCAATCTTTGGAGCCTTTTTTGAATGAAATTGAGAGAGGGGTTGATCAGAATCTTACACAAGAGCTTTCATGTCAGTGAACCTTGCTTTCTTTTGAATTGAAAAGATTTCTTTAACTTGAGAATCTGTACCGACAAGAACAGCAGCAAGAACTCCTAATGCACAGATCACACACCTCAAAACCAACTCTGCTAGCCTCACTCTCCTATCAATAACCTTCAAGTTTACGCCATGATACACTGGTACATTTCCAGGACTAAAACCAACACCTAAATAACTCATCTCTTTCTTTCTCAAAAGAAGAGGTGGAGTCTAAGAGATCGCAAGTAACTCTTGAAGTCTCTCGAACTCAACACACAAAGCACTATCTCACATCTGAAGAGTTCAACTACTTTAAATAGACATCCCCACGACAACAATACTGTGCATGCCTTACCCACCAATATATATATATATATATATATATATATATATATATATATATATATATATATATATATATTGGTGGGTTTGCTTCAAATTTCCAAATGTGTGATCAAGGTCCCCAGGTGTTTCCGGGTCCCATAGAAATTAAAAATAGTAGGATCTATCTAACTGAAAATTAACTGATGTTTTAGTAATTAATGTCTTTTTTAATTCAATTTAAAATATAATTTGAGTCTAAGTTTAGAATCATAAAATTTTCTACATTGATTCTTCTGGTTAGATGATACTTAATAATTATAGTTTCAACTGGAGAGTTCTCCGCTTAGTGTTTGATTTAAAAAAAAAAAGTAATTCATGTTATATCCACATTTGAATAGATCATTAGATCTATCTAAATATAATTAAATCAGATTAGAAAAGAATTTAGTTTAGATGCATAAAAGCTTTGCGCCGAACAACCCCATGTTAAGAAAAGAGGGGGGAAAGGACAATGAACCCTTCGGTGCGATGCAAGTTCATGAAGATGCCAAATGGTAAAATGCATGAGCCATACAGACACTAGTACAAAGAGCATTGGATACATTTAGGGCAGCATTTATGGCCACCGTTAAAAGAAGGTAAAATGTGAAGACTTTTTTTTTTTTTGTTTTTTTCCTGGGGAGAGTCAACAGTTGCTTGTCCCAAGGGAAAAGGGGTCAGAGAAGGGGTGAGGCCCCTCTTAATTTCTTTGTATACATACATTGAATTAGGGATGATTGTTTTTTATTTAAAAAATAATTGAATTTAATTTTTTTTAAAAAAATTGAAATTAGTTTAAACTTAAGTTAGGTTATTTTAAAGCAAAAATCAAAACACAACTGATTGACTTTGTTTTTTCCTATTTGATTTGGTTATTATAAAACAGAACTGAATTGTTTGATTTTTTAAAAATATTTTAATTGATTTAATTAGTTTTTTTTATGATTTGGTTTTTTCAATTTTTTTTTTTATTTTAATCAATTTATTTATTTATTTACACACCCCCTGCATTGAACAAGGAAAGGAAAAGGTGATTGTGGCATTTTATAATGGCCCATTTCTTTGTCTTGGTCTCCAATGTACTAGAAACAGCAAAATGTATACTACTTGTAGCAGTGGTGGTGGAAGTATGAGAAAGATTTGATTACTATTTTGAAAAAAAAAATAGAAACTTCTTGTTTTAAATAATAAAAATTTATTTTAAAATTATCATAAAAACCTATTTATTATATATATTTATTTTTATTTCTCTGATCAAACATGTTTCTATATTTTATATATATATATATATATATATATGTTTTTATATCCTAATACATTAACTAAACATGTTTTTCTTTATATTTGTAAGATAATGAAATTATTGTTGAATAAAAAGAGTATAAAGATGATCAAAATGATTAAAGTGGTATATTTGGTGACAAATTTTATCTTGTGGTGGACCATTGTGGGGGTGGCAAGTTTAGGTGTGCATTGGTTTCACATGTATTTTTTGATTGATTTGGAAATTTATCTTATTTGAACAAGATGGGTTTGGAAATCCTACCTTGAATTCAAGTCATGGAATTGTAATGATTTTCTTTCACTAAAGGTCAAAAGATAAAGACATTATGCAATTGGTAATATTTTTTTTTTTTGAAAATTTACGGATTATTTTGTAATATGAAGATGGTAGTAATTAATATATTTTTTTTAACACTTATACTTTCAAATAATATTATCTTTTGTGCATTGTAAAACATAAAATACCTTTTGTTTAAGCAATTAGATCAATCTTCCTCCATCGCATAGCATAAAAACAAAAACTATAATATTAAATTTAGTTTAACTTGACGAAATGATGGTTTCACAACTATGTTACAAACATCACACCGTTATGAATATAAATTAAGGTGTTCATTTCAACATTGCTTTCCTAAGGTCACATGAAGATATACCAATGTGGGACATAATTTGAATGCAACAAGTAACAACACTTTCTCAGAATTGAAAAAAGAAAAGCAACAATCCAAAACTAGTTCTGGAAAACCTGTCTTTTTATGACCAAACCAAATTTTGCGCCATGAAATAATCCACAAAATATATATTTGATCCAAAATCTTCAATTCCTTGAATCGTTTCGCTCAGGGAAGATAATCAAATTTGCAAGAGTGCTGACCTGCCATTAATTCAATAAGAAAAATTATCAGAGCCTGGGGGCTACATTGAGTATCAATTCAGAGTTGGGGGACTAATCTTGAAGTTTTCAACTAGAAAAATTATCTTACTTGGATCAAGATCGGTGATGAGAGCAGCAGCATTGAAGTAACAAGTTGCTCCTTTATGCTTAAACTTCTGATAATAATCATTGAAGGCATAAGAGGCATGATCCCTTATTGTATTTGGCAGATAACAAGGTTGATTCATTTGAATCTTGCTGCAATCTGCACCTCCCTTCCCACAGGCCCAGTCCATGGCCCTCTGCAACTCATCATCTGGTGTTTGTTCATCAGCTATGCACCATTCCTCAAATTGACCCTCTATAAATTCACCAAAAATCACCATTAAAACAGACATTTCCTTGCTCATCTGGGAGAAAAACTATAGCCTTATCAATGATTTACCTGATTTTTGCAGCATTAAAGCATGGAAGGACAGAGCTAGGAGAAGAATCCTTGGAAAATTTGGTGACATCATGACAGAAACTTCTATCGATCCCTTGAAGTGAAAACTCATATAACCACAAACAGTTCTGATTAGTCCTGTTTATTTATGAAGTGAATTGCCAGATCAAAGATGATATCCACTTTTTATAAAGTCGAGATTCCAATCTATCTACATTTCTTCGATCTCACGGCAAGAATTCAGGATTTGTTTAGAATACCAATATTACCCTGAATTTTTTTATTCTTTTTGCTGTTCTTGTTACATATTCTGCAGTACTTTCTTCCATATTGTTCTGATAGAGGATCAGAATAATATTTAATTGTGCATGCAGCAATACCCATAAGCATGACCATATTTTAATGGCCAGCAAGTTGCTAGCTAGTTTTTAGTGATCCAATAACAATATAACAATCTGATTAGCTTAATTATTGGGATTTTGCATGCAACATTTAACCAAAACTTACTCATACTCACATGGAAATTTATTTTTCCCCAAAATCGTTGTTTTATTTTTTTTGCTCAAAAAGCTACAGGCATGAAATGTGCATTACCGAGCCTTTAATCTTTTGTCATGTGGACAACAAGAAGACTGTATTGGTGAAGCAAACTAAATAAGAGTGAAAAGAGGCAATCAGGCGATTCCATTTTCGGAATTCCTGTCGAGCTCTTTTTCCAACAGGTTCTTGGTGTACTGATGCAGCAAGCCAAAGAACTTTAACCTTCTAGGAGTGTCAACTTGAAACAAATTCATTAGATCATTGTATTTTTGCAGCACAGGAATGGTGTGAATCATAGACATTCCATGATCATTCCAACTTCTTAGCTCTAAAATCAATTTCCCAGGTAGTTGGCCAGACACCTCCAGCCCCATCTCCACTTCTGCAAACACTCTTAATCTCAAATCGATCTTTGTATTTTGTTCATCCTTGTTTCTCTTCTCGAAGTCTCTCAATCACAACCTGTCTTAACCTCACTGATGTACAAGCAGCAATGACTGACATTAGGTCACAGAATTTCTTTGGATTGACTTTCTTCCTTCCAATTGATCAAGAATTGACGAGGCACTCGATGTCACCAGACCACCTTGAAGACTTCATGCTCAGCCACTCACATTCTCTGGTTTGAATCATTTTCCAACAGGGATCCTGGTTCCATCAGGGCTTGAGCATCAGCTGATCGAAATCAAAAACCGTGGGAAAGCAGATTTTTCTGTTAACAATGCCCAAGTTATAAAACCAAACCTTTGCGTAAATTATACAATCAAGTGCCATGGCATCGATTCAGTAATCAAGTTTGAAAATGATTACTCAATCAACAATAAACTAGATGAACTTCCTTAAGTTAGAAACTATATATAACTAATTCACCTAGTGGTGTTCTCTGCAGCTAAATGCATCAACAAAAACTCTCAATATCTTTCTCTATTTGCCCCTCTAAGATGTTCTCCAGTGATTTCTTGATTACTACTTCTAGCAATGTTGATTTTAACTTTTAAGAAGGCATATGCATCTCTACATATTAGCCACTTCTCTCAAAAAGCTTCAAGAAAGTCATCCTTAACAAGTTTAACTATGCATTACTACCAGTTTCTGGCAAGGGTCACAACAATCTGACTCAACAAGGAGACTTAATTGGTTTAAAAACTTTTGAGCAATGTTTTAGATTGATACCTCAGTGATGATTATAGTACAGTCATTTTCTCATATGTCCATGGAAAATCTTGTTTACTCAGTTGATCACTGGATATAGTTTAGTTGGTGATGAGCTCCTTGTCACCCTAGAGTTTATCGGAAATCATTACAAAAATCCTGTCATTTTCTTTTTGTCTGATATTTGTACTTAAGTTTCCAATTCCTGATACCTGGAACTTGCGGATCCTGATAGTAACGTTTCCTCGGCTTGTCTTACCATGTGCTTTGTCACAACATTCTGCACTGATCTGACAAGAAATTCATGAAAAGGGTTGGATAAACCCAAATCGCACTGTTTATTCTCAATCAAGATTTAATCTGCTAAAAAGAATTCCTCCAGAAAACGATGTGATGGACAGGATTTATAAGTATTTTTTAGAGAAAACAACTTTTAATTAGCTCGAGCCTGTTTTAACACGCTTTGGACCCAAATATAAGTCATGGGCCCAGTCATTGGACACACACTAGCACTCGTGAGCGTAGTCACATGTTTGAGCCCAATGATCCATAGACTATGGCAACATTCCCAGACCCAACCATCAAGCGCATGCCCAATGCTCCATGGGCTCAGGTCCCACTCTTGAACCCAAGCACGTTGCCCAACATTTTTTCTTAGATATGTCACATATTCTAGCTTTTTTAAAATTTGACTTTGTAATCTGAACCCAACACTTATTTCCTTGGTATAAATACTTATTTCTGACTTTTTATCCTTCTTTTTTAAATAAAAATACAAGGTTCATAAAGATATAAAAACTCTATGAATTACTCAGGTAAGAGTTTAATAATTTTTATTCTAAACATACACGTAGCGTTTTTTTTACATGACTTTCATTTTATACTAAGAGGCCGTTTGTAAGAACAAGAACAAATAATTTTGTTTTTAGAAATTAATGTTATTTAGCATATTTATTACTCTTTTACTCTATAAAGATACTAACTTAGTATAGAAGGGTCTCCAAATTCATCTAAAATGGACTTGTTTTTTTAGATATTGGAATTCTTTTATTAATTGATTATTTTTTTTTACTATGAAAAGTGGATTTAGTTAAATAAATACTTAATTAACTTCTAATTCAATTACCAAAAAACTTTATTCTTAAGCATTTAAATTTTAAAATATTGTTACATCAATGACAACAATTTAAATAGCTATATAACTAATCTTGACCAGAAAAAAAAAAGTCCTAATCAAATAGGAAAATAAAAGTTAAAATCCAAAATTAAAAAGGAAAAAAAATAAAAACAGCTTCTTAGCTTAATTTGAAGGTTTTCTTGGTCATAACTAGTTATATTCAACTGGTCAACTACAGAACTGAGTTTGTAAAATTTACAAGTAAATTTTAAGCACAGTACAATTATCAAATCAAAAATCATATCTATTTCCATCAAGTAGATCATTAGGCATAACCAGATTTATCTAGTTCATAAATATATCTGCTACGCTTTCCATATGGTTTTCATTACATCCATATCTGACTGTTAAGTTCCTGCTGCATCAAAATCACTGTAACAGGCAACTGTCTCCGATCTGACCATAAGCTTCTTCTGTGGCAGTGCTTGAAGAAGAAATGAGATGTGGTTGCACTGATTGTAGCTACTAATCTACATGACACTCCTGCATTGAGACGAGCAGCAGACATTGGCCTTGTACAGGCAGACCGGGGAACAAGAAAGGCAAGAGACCACCTAGACCTCATGTTATGCGATGGAACTTGGAGCCCATTAACTACAGAAAACATTCAGAAATTCATCCAACCAGAGCTAGCCATGATTGTTTCCAGGTTATCGACTGCTACCATCTTTTCAATATCATCAGGACAAGCTCTTACGACACCAATTCAGTTGTCTTGGAGTACTATCATGCATATGCAATAGTGTTTCATTAATAATTCTTTAAGGAAAAAAAAATTGTCACCACCTTTTTTTTCCTGAGAGGTGATGCATGCCTTATGAGACCAATCTTTGTAATAAATTAATGTATAGTCTTATCTGATATTACATCTCATCTTTGTTGATCAATATTCTTTTAATCTCTCAATATTACCCATGAATTAAAAAACAATTCATCCATCAATATGTTTATAGATTATGCTTACCCGGTCACCTGAAAAGATGACAACAAAGACATGCCACAAATCCGCCTACAATGTGCCCTTTTCATTTCTTTATTCCTGATGCAAAAGGGCATGCAAACATATAATAAAAATCCCCATTTGCACGCCTTGCCTAAAAGCTCTAGAAAATGTTTTGTCTTCTCGATTCTTCAAACTTCGAAACACCAAAAGAAATAAAAATAATTGAAGGTGGGAGGCTTGATGTTGCAAAAAAGAAGCATCTAATCTATCACTAATATATATTAGCATCTGCAGCTTTCAGTTCTGCATGCCATGCCAATCCAACAAATTGAAGACAAAAAAATATATCTAAAGAGTGAGAATGTTGGAACCTTTGTTCCTTGTCAACACATTATTGTTCAAATCAAGAAATTACAAGCTCCTAAAAAGATTATTCCCTCCTCTAACCCTTGTCTTGTACCCTCCACACCCCTCCCATTTCTCTTTCCTTCAACAAAGGGAAGCATGCAAAAGGTAGGAGAAGTGCTTGTGAACCGAAATGGTAAACATCAAAAACACCGTCAACAAAAGAGAAAAAGGCTCCATCTTCTCCAAACCTAAAAAGGGTTTCTAGCTAGGGCATGCTGATAGGGTATCATACAACCTCTTATTCCTCCAAACATACCCTTCCATTTGCTAATTTCAACATGCTTTTGGACTCTTCTTTTTACCCTTTTCTACTTTGCCTCTACCCTCACTACACTTAACCAAGAAACTCCTCCTCTTAGATTGGACTCGCAACCTTTTCTTTTTGGATTTTGCAACTTGGCTGCGGATTCTCGTTCCTTTACTAAATCATTTAGAATTTTATTGAAAAAATAAATGTGTCATATATTAATCTATACATCTCTATAGTAACCATGCCAGCATACTATAAATACACACGTAATGCTATTCAAGCCTCCTTAGACTCCATCACTTCCATCGTCACCACACCTTTCGATAGCTAAAGAACCCTAAGAGAGCCAAAAACAATCGTTCTTCTCAAATGGGCAAGGAAAATACTGATCCTATTGTCATTCAATCCTCTATCGCTTTATTGCAAGAGAGGTTTAGGCAATTACAAAGAGTGAAAGCAATGAGGGAGGAAAAGGAGCTATCAAGAAATATAAATGTGGAGAGTACCAAGCAGTCGAGTCCCACCATGCAATATCATGAGCCAGCAGCAGCCAACAGGCTGTTCTTTCACCAAGAATTGATCCTTCAACCAAGGTCACCACCGCATGTATGTCTCTCTCTTTGGCCAAACCCACGGAGCAAGCAGGCCGGCTTTCGGTGTGAGGAGACCCCGGCCTTGATGAGTTTATCTCCTACGAAAACTCCTCCTAAGCTTGGTGTGCTTGATAAATTTGATGCTTCTGCAACTGATGATGACGATGATGATATTGATACTTCTCTTCATTTGTAAACATTAATCTCGTAAACTTTTTGGTAACGTAATATTAGAAGAGTTACTTCTATATTATTATTAGTATGATCACTAGCTTACTTTCATCGAAGAGTTTTATATATACACATTCTGAACCCTTCCCAACATGATATTCTTAATATATATGATTAAATTTGAAATAGTGGAATTTGATATTCTGAATTACATCAACGTGCAAGACAAAAGGAAAAGAAAGTCAAGGAGAGAAAAATTGAGTTTTTAATCAATAATATTAGCTGAAATTAATCACAATATAAATTTCTCGAGCACTCTTTTAATGTCGATCTTTGAAATTCCTCCGATCATTGACTTTTCTAGTTAGAAATTTAGATAAAATAAACAATTAATTACACATTTGGTATTTTATTTTTTATCCATTAAAATCAAACATATATCCATAAAATATATTTAAACTCCAACATAAATTACACACATGATATTAAATACCACAACATATATATATATATAAAAATTATAACCGATTTTAATTAATTTTAATTCCGAACTAGGTTAATTTTTAATTGAATTAGATAAAATACTGACTTAGTGAAACTGGATTGATGTGTTTAAATTCTTAATAACATGCATGGTTGACCAGGTTAATTTTATTTTAAAAAATAAAGCAAAACAAGAAGAGCAAAATTACTATATTATTTTAATCAAAATAATTAACTCAAGGATTTTTATAACTACTTAAATTTTTTTTCAAGTCGGTTTTTTAATTAAATTTGACAACTATGATTTTTAAAGGATTGAAGAATGAAAATAAACTTAATCTAAGGAAATCTTAAGCTGAGCTTTCGGCTATTAAAATTAAATTTGAAACTTAAATGGGTACATTAAAAGGAAAAATCATTTCTCCCAGTCTTTCTTACTATTCAAACTCTTGAGGTAGCTCTACCATGTTCGGACTTTATCCCTTTGACATATGAAGGGTCATCCACCATGTCTACAATGGAGTACTTGAGTCATTCTTTGATTCTAATTTCTAAACTCTCTTAACATCCCAAAGGCCTAGGTCTAAAAAACACTAGAACTTAAGCATTCTTGTGAGATTTGGCTATATGTGAGGAGGAGTTTTGTTGATATGCTAGCAAGAGTTAAAAATATACGGATAATTTTTTCTTTAAAAAAATTTTTTATATCAGTTTTATTCCTAAAAGATATTGATTTCTCAATTAGGGATTTTTTAAGAATTAATTAACATAAAATGTTAATTCATGGAAGAAAAAAAAACGTTGTTTCTCACTAAAAGATACAATTGGGATGTAATCCTACAAGTATGAATGGAAAATTGGGGGATACGATTTAAGAAACAAAAATGTTTAGGATTAAAATTGACACTATCTATATAGTTGGGGGCATTCTTAGGTTTGCCCAAACACACTTACATATAGAGAGAGAGGGAGCAGCAAACAACAACTCAACCAGAGTAAAAGAAAAAAACAAATCAAGACCGGAAGATGAACACAGACATCACAGCATCAGCAAAACCAGAGTACCCGGTAATAGATCGAAACCCAGAATTCACTAAGGTTGTTGGCAACTTCAACACCCTTGATTACTGTCGTTTCATCACCCTTACTGGTGTCTCTGTCACTGTTGGCTACCTCTCGGGTACAAATCTCACATCTTTAGCTCTTCTTTTAGCTTATTTATGTCGAAATTACTCATATGCAAATGGGTTTTTGTTTTTTTGTTTTTTTGTTTGTTTCTAATAGGGATAAAGCCAGGGATTAAGGGACCATCAATGGTGACAGGAGGATTGATTGGTTTAATGGGTGGTTTTATGTATGCTTATCAGAACTCCGCTGGGAGACTTATGGGTTTTTTCCCTAATGAGGGTGAGGTTGCTCGTTACCAGAAACGTGGTTTTAGCAGTTAAAGATTTCTACTTTTTAAAGTTCTTCGATGGAATGTGGCATCTTTGTTATGTTTTGAATCGTCTCGAATGTTGACGATTAATAATAATTGGAACGTTGGAGGACTTATTGCATTTTCATACTCTACTTTTGGTATATTTTAATGACAGCTTTGATTGATTTAGAGTTCAAATGTGTGTTTTTGGAACAACATTGGTGGCTAAATGTTGAACCTTGATGGGTTTTTTTTGTTCCTTGAGTTGAGATTTCTGTGTGTTTGATGCAATTTGGTGGGGTTTTTTTGAGAAGGATTGAACTGCTATGTTAGTTAGGTGTACCTGACTCATTTGTTTAAGCTTTCTTTAAATGAAAGCAAAGATCTTGACACCATTTGGAATTTAACTATTGATGTTTCATCATCATTTAGAAGATTTTGTGCGTTATCTACTTAACAAAAGCTTCGTTTTGCTTTCATGGGTGCCTGTCATCTTGTCAGATATTGTTAGGGTATTTGCTCAATTTCTTTGTCAATGAGCTTATGCGGCTGGCATGTAAAAAATTCAGGGGCAGATGTTTTTCCATCTTGTCTGAAATGTCACGTCTAGGTGTCCAGGAGAAAGGGGTACTTGATGCCAGATAATCTAGTGGGAGTTCTAGGATAGATGATGATATTTCAGTTAGCTAGCTATATCTTCGACATCTGATGATTTATTCGGTGCATGCTAAAGGTGTGCTAGTATTCAGCCACTACTTTGTTCAATGCTTAAATCTAGCCAATCAAGTGCTGTTATTTGGATGTTTACTTTCAGCTTTTTGCTGCAAAGACCTCAAGAATTTCTCTTTATACATGAATAGGCTGCTTAATTTAAGAGTTGGGCCATTCAGTATGTGTAGTTTCTGTTAGGTTTCTTAAATGTTGCATTGATTTATTATTATTATTATTATTTTTTCCAGTCTGGACTATTTATCATGCATTGTATAGGACTTATTAGTTATTATCCCTATCGGAAAGAGGTATAGATGTTGTAGAATTTCGCTTGACAATCATACTGATGTTGCAATATCGGTTTGAAAATATGAATGCCATGATAACCTCTGTCAAGACATGGAAGCTGTCTCCATCATGTATGCATCTGCTAACACCAGTGTTAACGCTGAGATAGGATTTGCCAAACAATAGTGGCGGAGAGATTGTAGTAAGAATAGGAAGACAATGGATGGATGCCATGTAACTTAAGTCAGGACCTGTAAGCTGTCTTCTTTGATAACAGCAATATTAGCACTGCGATAGGATTTCTCAAGACATGAAATCTTATATTTCATGCTGCTATCTTTCGCCTATGCTGGAATCTGGTTTCTGACATTTGAAAACTCTTGATAGGATTTGGCAAGTTTGGTTGTGTTGTGTTCTGCGAGAGGGATATTATTGTGTTCGGTTCCAGCCAAGCCGATAGGGTGTTGGTGGAGTGGCTTTTCCCTCCACAAAGGTGACTTTCCAGCCGCCTCCAATTCATGACTTTGCTGATGTTGTTAACTGGAAGTCATGCGTGGTGCAGCATAAAAGTGTTGAATGGTCTTATTCCTTGTAGGCATTCACAGAGGCAGTGCATCAATCTTGATGTTGCCTTCATTGCTTTGGAAAGTTCTGTATATTTCTAAGGAATCTGTTGGTAGGAGCGTGTTAGATACTGCTTTTTTGGGATATGAATCTTTCTGCCAAATCCAAGTATTAGGTCTTCAACAGGGTCAAAGGAATTACATAAAACTCTTAATGTAATTGTCAATTTAGTTTTTGATCCTGGGGAATGGAAAAAAAAAAAAAAGAATAGGTAGAGGGAGAAAAGTTAGGGCCATATTTGGAATTTTGGGGACCTACAATCCCACTCATTGCTATGATGTTTCTATTGAACAATGCTGACAAGATTGGTTTGTTTTGTGCAGTTCGACAAATAGTTACAGTTCTGGTTAGTGATCTTTTACGGATTTAGAAGTTCCTAGATTTGATCAATTACGTTGAGAGTGGTTTGCTTTGCATTTTCTGGTTCTATCAGCAGCTGTAGTAATTTCGATGTATCCTCAGTTGTTGTTGATGGCTTGATGCTTATGCCTTCAAAGCTGTCTATGAGCTGGAAACCTGAAGGACCTTTGGTACACATTGCTGTCTCGCACAAAACTTCATGGTTTATTGCCTTTAGTTATGAATGTGATGTGTTTTTCTTGATAAGTTGCTACTATGAAGAGAGATCGAGTAGCCTGTCTCGTGGGTCACAGTCTTACCAAATCTTTTGTCTCCAATCATGTAGTCTTATCAACTGGCTAATCGCAATCTATGCTTGCTGAGCCACTACCGTATGAGGTGAAGCAGGGTAGAGAATTTGGTAACTGTTGGCTATCAAGCTAGCTGATATCCTTGTGGGTAACGGGCTCCAGACAGTGTGCACTGAGTGGGATTGTGTTGCTTTCCTTTTATCAGTAGCTTTGGGCCCTGAAGCAAAGTGCTCCAGTCAAGAGCACTTTATGGAGGGAGTAGCTGACAGCGTTAGATAACCTTTTGGTGACTAGGGAAGTTTTGAGAGAACTTGGCAGGAGTACTTCCATGTTAGCAACAATGGTCCTGATGGATTAGCGGTGCTGTGCAGGTCTTGCTGTTCAGGCTTAGGGGAGAAAAAACAAAATGGAAAAAGCTTCCCGTTGGTTGCTACTTAGCAGGTAGTGAAGTGGGCAGTTCAAGTGGAGGATCTGCAAAAAAAGCACCATTGCCAAGAACATAAGATTGGGTTTGGAGTTGCTGGATTAAGGGTGTGTTTGGTATTGCGGTAGCTTTTGTGGTTGTGGTTTGAAAAAAGTTGTTTTATAAAAAGTACTTTTAGTTGCGGTTGGTTTGAAAAAATAGGTGTTTGGTTAAAACTGTGGTTGAAATTGAGGTTGAAGAAAAAGTAGTTTTAATGTGTTTGGTTAAAAATGCTTTTGAAATTTAGGTTATAAAATAATTTTAAAAAATATATATTAATATTGATGGTTTTTAATTTAAATATTATGGATTTAACTATTATTATTACATCATAAAATAAATCACACTTTATATAAAATATTTTTTATTATTCCATTAAATTATCTACAATTTCATCATGTATGAAATTGAGATTGCAGTCAAATTCTACAAATGCAGTGTCATCAAGTGATCCCCGTCTAATTTATATTGTCATTAAATAATATTTAGCACTAGTTTTTTGAATAAAACACAATTAAAAATAAAAAAAAAATTATTTTTTTGGATCAAACATGATTCAATGTATTTTTAACTTTGAACTGTACCGATTCGGCCGAATTAATTTTACTATTAATAGAAAAAAAATAGGTAAATAGTGAGCATGGCTCCACTGTTAGAAGAAAACGTCTTCTAACAGTGGAGCCATGCTCCACTGTTTAGAAGAAAATGGATGAACAGTGGAGCCATGCTCCACTGTTCATCCATTTTCCCATTTCAAGAAGCAGCCGAGAGCTGCTTCTTGAGACCTGTGTTGCACCACAGTTAATGGTGGGGTCCACCATTGAAAAACTGTGGTGCTAAAGTTACCAAACGGAAAAATTTGTGGCTGCGGATAAACCTCATCGGCAGTCACAATACCAAACACCCACTAAGAGCCCTGTGTTATCGCAGCCAAACCACGTGGTCGCCCGCGATATTGTTGTTTTTAACGTTGTCGGCCGCGATAACAAACAAATCCTTACAGGATTCACATCCCAGAAAAATAATGTAGTGGTAGTGAAAGCAACTAGCACTTCAAATTAGATGGTAACAATCTCGCTAGTCTAAATCCGTGTGTTGTGTGACACCAATCAATACTCTAATGTTTCTAAAATATAATATAGTTCAGTCAAGTTGTTGTAGTGTATCCAAAAACAGAGAGTGGAAGCAATTTCATGGAAATGCTTGGAGACGAAAAATACTTATGGACGCAGCAATAATTCATTCAATTCTCTCCTCCTTTACTCACTTTATGTTCATCTGTAATACTTGCTTTTCTTTTCTTGTCAAGTGGTAAAAGAAGCCAGTGACCTCATCCCACCAAGTATTGTTTTAAAGCTTTTCTAGCCCTTTATTCTTCTGGCTATAAAGTAAAGGCCTCTTTGTTTCTGTATTTCAAAATTGCTTTTGAAAAAATTTAAAATTTTTTTATTTTTTTATTAACTTCAAATTAATATGTTTTTAGTGTTTTCAAATCATTTTGATGTGCTGATGTCAAAAATGATTTTTTAAAAATCAAAAAATATCATTGGCATTCATTTTGACACGAAAAACTATTTGAAAAGCAACCGCAACCACACTACCAAACAAGCTCTAAAAGACTATTCCCACGCAAATCCATGGAAAAAGAAAATACGAAGAGTGTGTTTGTTTTCATGGTCGAGTGTTTATAATTATTTAATAATGTTTTGTAGGGTTATGAACTTAGAAGCCAATTAAATTTGGCTGAATTCATGGTTTTTTTTTTTAATTTAAATTGAGATTCTTTCAAGTTAATATACCTAGATTGAGTCGGGTTAGGTAAGGTTGATGAACAGATTACATAAAATTTAAGATAATCTCATGTGTCCTACATATAATAAAGTCTCTTACAACATCCACCACCAAATTTTCAAGGCAGATTTTGATATGGTCTGTCCCTGCATGACGTAGTTGATGACTCGCCCAGGTCCCCTTTTGCTGACGTCAATTTAGATGGAAATGAGAGAATAGTAATAATTACGTGATAATGGAGTACAGATTTGATTATATTTCTCGTAGTTCCCATCTGATTTTTGTACTGAATTGTTTGAGGGTTGGACAACGTCTTTATAGTATTTATGATGCAACCAAAACACGTTTCAGTGTAGAATTTATAGAATGATGGTGACTGGAACAGTGATTAATTTTTAAAATATTTTTGTTTAAAATATATATTAAAATAATATTTTTTATTTTTTATAAATTATTTTAACACCAACATATTAAATTAAAATAATCTGAAAATATAAAAACATATTAATTTAAAGTAAATAAAAAATTAAAAAAATTCAATTTTTTTTTATTTTTTTTAAACAAGTTAAATTAATATTTTATTATTATTTTAATAAATTAATGTTAAAAATAAAAAAAAATTCTTTTAGTGTATTTTTAAATAAAAAGATTTTTGAAAAACAGTATATGTGGCTGGGGTTGAGTGTGCATGAAAGCTACTTGCAATGGTGTTGATTTAGACTTTTTTTTGTTGTAGGTGAGATGGTTTTGTTTTTGTTATTGGTTTTTTTAGTTTGAATTTTGAAATTGGTATTTTAAATAAAATAAAATAAAATATTTTAAATGCATTAAATCAATATAAATAACACGTCTCTTAATTTATATAAGAATTAATTGTGTTTAGCTTTAATTAATATCTAAATTTGTAGATACTCTTTATTGTTTTTAAAAATAAATTTAAATTGATTTAGTAATTTTTTTGTATGCTTTAATCGAAATATAATAATGCTTTTATTGTACTAAATATTTGTATCAAAATCAATCTCAAAAATAATCTAACCATTAAATTATTTTTAATTACTTTTGTAAGAAATTATGCTTCAAATTGGAGAAGGATTGCAATTTTTCTCATCTTGGAATAGGATGTTTTATATTTATCATATCAAATAAACACTAATATACTATCAATAATAAAATATAAAATCCTATTTGCATCATCACTAGGTGTAGGTTGTAATTAAATAAATTAACTTTCTTTACGTTTACATGTTTGATATTACAATATAAAATATTTTTTAATTAAAAATATATTAAATAATATTTTTTCATGATTTTTTTATTTTTAACACTAATAACCGTTCATCAAAATCACTTAAAAACATTTAAAAAACATCAATTTAGATTCTCGTAGTTTTTTTTTTTTAGTCTATGGTCTCACGAGGCTATTACTCTACTTATAAATTGACAAATTTAATCCCATCAAGATGTACTCAGGATAAGAAATTGGGCCAATAATTTTTATTTTTCTTTTGCTCAAAATCTTAAAGACTCGAGCTTTTCACACGAATAAAAATCTTCCTTGGGAACTGTGTTTGTCCTTCCAAAATCTCTTATATTGTCTCCTCTTCTTCACCTGTTGTTTTCAGCTTTTCTTCACCCTTTTGTTGATGAGGTGACGATGCATTGATCATCAACATAACAAGAAGTTAAAAAACATTATGTTTTAATAAAAAAAAAATTCATTAAATTAAACGGGAGACTGAGGATAAGAAGATGATTTTCATTGATATTTTTTTTAAAAAATTAATTTATTCCAAAATATTAAATAAAATTTTAATTTTTTGATAAAATTATAGTCTAAACATGACTCTAAACAGTCTTTTAGTTTAGATATTTGATGATCTATCTAAAATCAAATCATGTATTAAATTGAATTTAACTTTATATTTTACTTGAATTCAATTAATATTTTGATAAAATTTTTATATTTAAAATAAAATATTGAAACAAAAGGGATGAGAACAATTAAGCTCCACCCAATGAGAGAATCAAGGTTGAAAATCCAAGACTTGAGATAACCCGAAGAGAAATATTAGTAATAAAAACAAAAGAGTGAAAATCAACTCCAGCAGGAATATTCCAAACACAGGACAACAGGATCATCGTTCCAGTGTCCCTGTCTGCAAGAAGCTGTGAGTCTTTTGAAAAAGAAAAAAAAAAGATTTGTGTTGTTAAGAATAAAATATTATTTTTCATGTTAATTTTAAAGGAATTATTGTTTTCACTCTGATTTTTTTTTTAAAAATTAGCAATTAAAATTAAAAGAATTTCAAATTAAAAAATCAATTTAATTCCATTATAGCCATACATCATATGTTGATCATTAAAACATTAATATCATCTCAGTGCTGAAGATGTGTTTTTAAAATCGTTTAGAAAAAAATAATTTTGACTGATGTGTAAGATAATTATTAAAAGAACAAAAAAATAATAAGGAAAAAAAACAAGTTATTGTATCTTTTTAAAATTAAAATTTTTTCCAGGATGAAAAAAATATTTTAGTTATAAATAAAAATAATAATTATAGCCATATACGTTTAGCATTGGTGATTTAATGAACCTTTTGAGTCTCCATAATTTACCTGAAGCTTTTTACATAATAAAAAAATATATTCGATGAAAACATTCTTTGTAAAATTAAAAATTTCATTGTATTTTTAAATATAGAATTTAATAAAGTTATTTCTTTAACTAAATTCAAACTTAAAATTCAGATCAAATAAGATTAATTTTAAAAATAAGGCAATAAACATGATTTTAAAACCTGGAATAATTTATTATGTTATTTTAGAAATCAAGTTATTTTAGAATTCAAATAACCCGAGATTTGAACTAATCATGGTTAAGAATATAAAAACTTAACAGTTTGAATTAAAATTCAGCTATTAATTTGATTATATTTTTTTAATTAAAACAATATCAATTTTTTTTTTAAAAAAAAAATTGAGATTCAACCCTTTTGAGCCTTTACCTGGATGGGGTTTTAACACCGCTGGCACCAACCCAAGAACGAGGTAACATTAAACATATGCTACAAAAATGCCGTCTTGTAACTGGTTGGTTATTTTACTGATCAAAGGCTAGAATCAATTTACTCGTTTTCCGATCAAAGGCTAGAATCAATTTACTCGTTTTGTGTAATATTTATGAAGTGATGTGATGTGATGCCTGATGAAAATGATTGATGAGGATCTACATCAACGCCGTGGTCGGAGTGCACACGTTATCCTTTTTTTTAGTGGAGTGGAGTAGGAGGAGATGATAATTGTCGTATCATCATCATAATCTATCCTACCTTTTCTAAACACCTCTTAAACATAAATTATTAGTATCAATAATTTCTAAATCAGGGATTAAGAGCCATGAAAAAAAAACTCAACATATTTTTAAATTAGAAATTAATAATTATGGAAAACAAATAGTATGCTATTTATTTTTAATAAAATAAATTCAAGGGCGAGTAACTTCAATATCTTAAATAGTGTTACATTACTATTTTTAAATAAAACAATTAACAAGATGTGATATGTTTATTTACACTTTATGTTTTTAAAAATAAAAATAAAAATTCACTCTAAAATTAAAGTAAATATAAGTTTGTTGTTATTTCCCATCTTTTGTTTTTAAATCAAATATTTTTTTTATTAATATATCTCTTCTACATGATTCCATACTTTTTATAGCTTTCTATGATCTATAAAAAGAGCGTAGAACAAAGGGGATTGGGGAATTAAATAAATAAAAGAAGGCAAAATGTAGGCTCAAATATAAATAAATAAAAGTAGGTTTGCCAAAAATTAATAATAAAAGTACGTAGCAGTTGCTTCGAAGAAGGTGAAGCATTGTTGGCCTTCCAGGTAGATGCACCCTTTAAACGACTGCCCTTGGATACTTGTTAAATTACTGAAAATGCCATGAAGCCGCGTCTCCTGAGTCCTGACGCGCTCCTCCTTTTGCTGATGGTTACGCATGACGGCACTGCTCCCACTACATTTATTTGAATGTCAACTAGTTCAAAAAAAGAAGAAAAAAAAACTTTATTTTATAAAATAATTTATTGAATACAAGTTTTATTTTCTTGATCTTTGAAAAGTTTACCATTCAACTCTTTGCAGAAAATAGTTACCTTGAAATCTTACATAATTTTTAAGAAATTTTGACAGCTAGCCTGGTTAATTGTGCAGTTGGTCGTATTATTAACTAAACACTAAGTCTATAAAATATATAAATAAATCGGTAAATTTATTTTATTTAAATTTTAAATTTTAAAAGTTAAAAAAAATAAAATTTTACTTAATACCCAACTTCTTAATTTTTATATTGATATACTTAAATTAAAAATATTACTCATAGAAGTATTAAAAAAAAGTTAATTAGTAAAAAAAAAATCAAGGGAAGTTCATGTTTCTTTTTTGTCTCTAACTCATGATTTTTATTATTATTATAAATGGAAAGTCTTAACAGGAAAAATTTTTAAAGAAGAAAGAACACTAATATTAATAACGTTCTTATGGTCTTTTGATTCCATGTTATCAACAATTAATATTCAATCAATCAAAACCTAATCCATCTCAGAATAATCTCTTCGTTAGCTCTTTAATTACTTCAATCAATTAATAATGTTATTTTTTTTGGTGGAAAACATAATTAATTTACTTAAATACCTTACAAGTTCTAAGCCTTGGTTATATACCCGCGAATTAATTATTTCAACGTCAAACAACTACTCATAGATGCTCATAATTTTTTATATATTTATTTGACCACGTTATCATTATGTTGAAAATAAATAATTTAGTCTAAAACCCATGATTGATTGCACTTAATTCTAGGGTTTTTCCTCCTATCAATTCATATGTCACCTTGCAAGTTAGCATTGAAGGTTCCCTCCTTGCTCTTGAAGATTTAAGATATAATTTTAGTGAATTCAAAACGATTTTCTTGACTGGTTTTTCTCGAGTTGGTGAGACTTGTCAACACTCAATAACACGTTAGCATTTATTATATTTGAATTGGGTTTATATGCATGCAAATAACCATAATTTTCTCTCCATAATGAAGTAATTTTCATACTAGTTTTCGTATTTTAAAATAAATTTTTTTATATAGATGAACATGCAACTAGATTAAGATATTTTTTTTTCTAGAGTTGAGAAACTATTTTATAGAAATAAACACAGAAAAAACTAAAAAATATTTCCCTATAAATTATCATATGCAAAATAAACAAACCTTTATCCATGTTCTCTAAATGTGCCTATGGCACCTCTCTAATGTGCAAACCTTGAAAGCATATTCTCTCATCAAATTATAATGAATATAACATGTGTTGCTCCTAATTGTTAAACACAACTTGAATTCATGGATTGACTAAAATATTTTAAGATTGCAAACTTGAATTATATAAGATATTAACCAAACAAAACTTGATTAATCTTATTAAAATTTTAATCAATTAATCGATCTAACTAAAATCATTTCAAATCCAAAACAATTACTAGTATCCTTACTCACGTTATTTCTACATCCGAGTCTTAACGACTACGATGTTGAACAATGTAAAATGGGTATCAAAATTGATCAATTAGACGGTAGAAACGTAACGCTACACATTAATATTGACAAGCACGACCTAATTTCCATTTCAAGAACTCTACTGATCACTCTGAAACCCGACAGGAAGACAACCTCCCCCAGGGGAGGAAGACAAGAGTATCATAGTATGTGTGCTTATCGAAGTGGGCATGCAGTGCAAACCTTAAGCACAACAAGCCAACATTTGTGGCAGGATGGTTCAGTCCATATGCCCAACAAAACAAAGCTAACAAAATCCCATAAGCTGCCCTAACTCACACGCAGAGAAAAAGTTACAGATATCTACTTCCATTTGCCCAATGGCGGCAACAAATACCAAGAATATTCCCATTTCAATACGTATTTTTTACCCATGCTGTACATGTATGTATACCATCATTCTTGACCAAGTTGTATGAATACGTAAGGATTCATTCATTCTCTATAGTACTACGACAGCCACTTGAATCCTTCACGTTAGAAAATACTAGTTCTACTATTTTTGTAACATTTATGATGTTCTAGAATTTGTTTTCCTATATTAAATTTGTTTTTCAAGTTTTAACGGCTTGATCATATCCGAGTTTGTATTTTCTTTTTTGAGAACTACTTATTGTATTTGAATATAAAATAATTGTGGTTTGTTACAAGTCATAAATACAATATAATATGTTGTAATGATTCAACTTGATAGCTGTGATTAAAAAAAAATTTAATACTTGTTTAAAAAATATTTGATAAATTAGTATAAATAAAAAAAATATTTTAAAAAATAATAAAATTCTTAAATTATCTTGCTCAAAACAACCCAACCCACTAGAATGCATTGCTCTTGACAACATTATTTGATCTTTTTTAATATAAAAGTTATGTTGTATTTGAAAAAATATTAGAATTTGCTGTTAAAAATAATGAAATTTATAAGGAATCACGCTGTTTCTAGTAATGCTATGTTATAAGATTAGATTGTGATATTTTTCTATATATTTTTGGTACTGTAATAACTTGCTATTTTTTTATCAGGTGTTTAATTTAAAGGGTGTTTTTTATTATGTTTTAAAAGTATTTTTTTTTAAATTTTTTATTTTTTTTTTAAATTAATATATTTTTGATGCTTTTAAATTATTTTAATATGATAATTTTAAAAATAATTTTTTAAAATAAAAATTATTATTAAAATATATTTTTAAATAAAAAATATTTTAAAAAACAATTATAATTATACTTGTTAATTCTAGAAGTTATTGGAGTCCAATTCTAGGAGTTATTGGAGTCCAATCATCACTCTGTACACGTTTGGTTGGTACTAATGTAAATAAATACAATTCGAGGGGCATTTGTTATTCACGTTGGACCATAAAATGCCAATAGATTATCCTCTTCCTTAAACCGCGGTCGCTGCTCTTTGCTAGCTGTACAAGAAGGAATCAAACACAAACTGAAAACCTGGGAAAGCTTTGAAGTTTGGAGAGTTGAAGGTGTGCAAAGTAAATTCATCATCTCATTCACACCAAAAATATATATATACATACTCGTCATTTCATTAAATGTGACGATTAAGTATGATTTTCTTGATGGGTTCTGTCTTAAATTGAGCTTGTTATGGTTCTTTTTCAGGTTCCTGTTTGTTAACTAATGTTTTGGACTGAATTTGAGGTCCAAGTTCATTTATTTTTTAGAATTTATGAGTTTAAGGATGTGGGTTGGTGTTAGAATTCATGGAAATGACTTTTCTTTTCTTGTTTGAATTGAAAGTTAGCATCTTTAAGGGGAGATATAAGATTTAGTTCTTGTGGTATAGCTGTACACATCCTTTGAAAAGTTTTACTACTTATAGACATGTATTAACTGCCATGGATTTTAGCTATTTAAGGAGTGGAAAAGGCATGTCTAGGTTGCTTGATTGTGCTTGGAAATCAGTGCTTTAAATTGTTGAAAGATTAATTAGATTTGTCACAGAATGCATCCAGTCTGTTTGTTATCACAGGAAATTTTATGGCTTTTTCATTTTGTGACCTTTTTTGTTGGTTTGTTATTTTATGCTTTGTAATCTGGGAATGAGTTTTTTTATTCCTTTTTTTTCATTTTATTTTTCTGGTTTGTGTGTTGGTTTGTCCACTACAAGCACTTTTTGGCTTTTAAAGTGCCTTTTCTGCTTCTTCTTCTTCTTCTTCTTCTTATACTCGGTTGCTTTCGGTGTTTTCATTGAGGGAGTTGAATTTGTTCTAAAAGTAATGGTTTAAATTCTAGGTAACTCAATGGAATCTTTTTTTTCGGTTGACGATATAGCTTCTGATTCTAAGGATGGTCACTTTTAGCGGTTCTTGATGATCAATTATAATTATGGAATATATTTTTTTCCCATTTATTTTATACTTTTCGATATGGAGAAGCATGTGTTTATGAATCAGTTTTCATTTTCTTTTGGATCTACATGTAGTTGATCATGCTTCTGCCAAACTCGATGTCTGTTCTTACAAGATTTGCGTATTTCTTCGTTGCTGCTTTTAAATTATTCTGCAATAGTGGGTTGAACTGCATAGTTTGATTGATAGCAGAAACCGGATTAGGGAGAAGGGATTCATAACCCCTACTTCTAAATGGTAGATCTTGTATTTGTTCTCGGATTTTTTTTGCTTTTCCACTTTGTTTTCTACGGAGTTTGATCTAAAAGCTTTTTTAAAAAAAATTGATTGCTCAATTATCCTATTTTGTACTGATTGAATAGCCATTTCTTAATTCTCTCCAGAAATTTTTGCATTCGTATTTTTTGGACATGATATACCAAAAGCTATAATTTATTTCGAAACAAAGATGTAATTTTCTTGCTTCTTGAAATCTTTTTTCTTTTCTGTTTCCTTCAACGAAACTGTCAATGATCTGTTTTTTCTCAAGTCTGTTTCTTGCGCGTTCATACTCCTCGCGGATTGGCTGACTTTATGGTCAATTGTTTTTGTATTTTTTAGTACCTTTTTAAGTGACTATGGTCAACAACTTGAGAAGTCAAAAAGAAGGGAAAAAATGGTACAGAGCATTGATTTTGCTCTCTTCTGGTTGCATTGATGATCAAATTCGATTATTTTTATTAAAAGTTGACGGATCAGGTCATCCCGGAGATGCAATGACCCACAAAGCGACCTTGTTCCTTAGTATTATCAGCCCCAATCCAAGTTAGGACTTCTTCACTTCTTTCACGTACCTGCTTGTACAGGTTGCCAAGTCCATGATTGTGCTAGGGGTTCATTTTCTGTTAAATTTGGTCACTTATTTGTACCATATACCAGGTTAATTTGGCCCCTTCGTTATTTTCTTGGATGGTCTTTCTACGTATAGTGATTATCACCTGCTCTCACTTGTCTGTTTCTTTTTTAATTAACTTTTCTGCTGTCAATACGCACTGATCATGTTGTGTGTCCTTGTAACAGATCGAGGTGGTCTTTTAATGCATAGCTGAGGATAAGGATGCATTTTGGACAGCAAAAAGTTTTGTGGTGACGAGTGAATTTAGACTTGGCAGCTGCCTCGCTGTTTATAAGTGTTCAGTGATTATAGCATGTGGCCTTCTCAAAGTCATTGCGTTGCCAAGTGAAGGTGACAATTCTGATAGAGAAGGCTAGTTATCAATTCCACCATCTCTTGTCTTAGCTAAGCCCATCAGTGAGCTAGTTCCTGATGCAAACCTCTCAGAAACACCGATCAGCTGGCATCCATGGGTTTTACCACCAGCCAGTGCAAGAGATTGATCCATATGGTTTGTCTCATATCCAAATTTTAGACAAGAATATGTATTCAGATGCTGGAAGCCAAGGAACCAGTATTTCCTTTGAGACATGTCTAGGACAGTTCTTTACCCTGGAATCATCCTCGGCGACTGCTGGTTTCGTTGTCTATGATTCTCCTGCTGCCAGCATCTCATCCAACAGAAGCCCCTTCTCATCCCAGGGTTCGCATTCATGCGTTTCTGATCCTCGTCATTCCCCTGAAAATATATATGGATCTCCTTTGAGTGGATCTTCCTCTGCTGATGACAGCAATATACTGAGGCAGAAATTGAGGGAGTTGGAAATTTCATTGCTCGGGCCTGAATCTGATATTACTGACAGCGGCAGTTTTTGCTTTGTGAGTGGAGGATACCAAGCAGAACCATATGCAAGTTGGGACTGGAAGCAAATGATGGAAATGATCCCTAGGTTGGATCTTAAGTATGTGCTCCTTGCCTGCGCTGATGCAGTATCAAATGCTGATATACAAAGAGCAGCAGGTCTAATGCATGTTTTGGACCAAATGGTGTCAGTCTCTGGAGAGCCACTCCAGCGGTTGGGTGCTTATATGTTAGAAGGGCTTAGGGCAAGGTTGGAACTCTCAGGAAGTAAAATCTACAGAGCCTTGAAGTGTGAAGCACCAATCAGCTCAGATCTGATGACTTACATGGGCATTCTCTATCAGATATGCCCTTATTGGAAGTTTGCATACACATCGGCTGATGTTGTCATTCGAGAAGCCGTAGAATACGAACCCAGAATTCATATCATCGACTTCCAGATTGCACAGGGAAGCCAGTGGATTCTTCTAATACAGATGCTTGCTTGCCGGCCAGGTGGACCCCCAGCAATTCATATAACTGGTGTTGATGATTCTCAATCAGCTCATGCTCGTGGTGGAGGACTTGATATTGTGGGACAAAGGTTATCAAAAGTTGCTGAGTCCTGCAATGTGCCATTTGAGTTCCATGATGTTGCCATGGATGGTAGTGAGGTTCAACTGGAACATCTTAGGGTCCAACCTGGGGAAGCTGTGGTTGTGAATTTTCCATACGTGTTGCACCACATGCCTGATGAGAGTGTGGACACATGGAATCACAGAGATAGATTGATAAGGATGGTGAAGAGTTTGTCCCCAAGGATCGTGACACTCGTTGAGCAAGAATCCAACACTAACACCAAACCATTCTTTCCAAGATTCATGGAGACACTAGATTATTATGCAGCAATGTTTGAATCTATTGCAGCTGGTGGCTCTGTGGACGTCAAGCAGAGGATTAATGCAGAGCAGCAGTGTGTGGCTCGAGACATTGTCAATATGATCGCCTGTGAGGAAGCTGAGAGGGTTGAACGTCATGAACTTCTTGCGAAGTGGAGGTCTCGATTTACCATGGCAGGATTTAATCAGTACCCACTGGGTTCTTCAGCGACTGCTGCCGTTAAAGATTTGTTGAAGGAATACCACAGGGACTATAGTGTTCAGGAGAGAGACTGGGCTCTTTACCTTCGCTGGCGAGATAGAGACATGGCAACTTCTTCTGCCTGGCGGTGAAAACCGAATAGCTTTAGCGCCTTAAATGTAATCTGTAAATGTAATCTTACCCTTTTTTTTCTCATTTAGAGAACGATCAGTAGTGATGTTATCATTCTCGTAGAAATGGGATTAGCTTTTTTGGGGAGAATACAGCTAGTGTTGAGACAACCTCAAATCATTGTACATGTCCACCATGGAATGAAACAAGAGTAGGTCTGTGTTGTTTGCAGTCTCGGAGTTCAAAGTACGCACTTTTTGAACATTGTTAAGAACAGAAATGATGAATTTGCTAACTTTCCATTTTGAGATGCATTTTGTTCTCAGTGTCCAGGTATGGAGAATGGACCAATCTTGAACTCATAGTTATTAGACTCGGCAGTGGAGCTCGGACCAAGTTTTTTTTCAAATTGGATTGGAAGTCTTTTTTCGAATCAAGCCGGGATCCCAACCCGGAACTTGCCACTCCAATCAATTCCCTTATACAACTCTTCTAAAAAATAATGTGGTTATCACATAAAAAAAAATGGTTAAAAAAATAATGTTTTAAAAAAATATTATATGAATTACACGTGAATTTACATCTATTCCAAATCCAAAGAGAACACTGGAATAAGACTTTATCTTTTCTTAAATTGTTTTGGGTTTTAAAAATTATTTTAAAATTCAATTTAGAGTTGAATCAAGACAAAAACTGAATAACGAATTAGAAAAGTACTTAAAAAAAAATAACGTTATTTTGACAATTTATTTTTAAAAAATCAATGAATTAATGTCTAAGTTTTATTTGTGTCATGTCTAAGTTAATTAGATCGCAAGATTAACCAAGTTTTTTTTTTTTTAACCCAAATCAATTCAAGTTTCTGATCAGCCTGGCCTGTCTGAATTTTAAAACAATGGTTTCACATGACAATGGCCCATATTACCCCGTCCTAATTAGATGCAAAAGGAATCGATTGATTAGGCCTAAATTATGCATCAAATTACCCCCTTATTTGGCAAAATTTGGTATTAACAATTCAGCACACAACCCGGTCGAAACAAAACAAGAGCAACCTCAAACCTTATTTATCACTCTCTCCGTCTCTCTCTCTTCTCCTCTCTCTCTTACAAATCAAGAAGACAAGTAAATCTTGGCTCCGACATTATAAAGATCACATTTTTAAGGTTAGTTTGACAATTTTTTTGCATTGTTTTTTGTTTTCTTGTAATGTTTATCTTGTCCTTACAGTGCTAATCATGAGATTACTATGATCTTTTGGTTTCTTAATTGGATGAAATGAGTTATGGGTTCTATTTTTCATGAATTGTAGATGATAGTGTTGTTCCAGTTTTTCATCTGGAGCAAGAAAATGTGAAAGTTACGGTCTTTAATACGTTATTTTTTGTTGCATATTGAGGCTGTTTTTGGATTTTTAATGCTTGAATTTGGATACCGAGGAGATTTTGATTAATGGGTTGGTGGTGGTTTTGATTATGGGTTTATAAAGCTTGTTGCTTTATGTATCTGGGTTGGTAAAGAAATTATCTTTTTTGGTTTATTTTGTGTTTTGAGTGCTGAATTATTGGCTCAGATTGTGGGTTCATTGAGTTTTTTTATGAAATAATTGAAGAATATGAAGGAGTTAACGGAAAGAGCAGTGTTGAGGAATTTGCAAAAGGAGCAAGAAAGAGAAAGACGGCGATTACGAGACAGACAAAGAAGGCAAGCAATGAGTGTTGAAGAGAGAGAGAAACATCTTGCAAGACGACGCAGAAACTATCAGTTGAGGAGACAAAGAGCACAAAATGTGAGAGAACCTCAGATCAATCAATCCGGTCTTGTGGATAGTGATGAATCGCCTATGCTCCTGAGTGATGAAAATCATCAAACAGCTATCTCTGTTCCTGTCCAATCTAATGGTGTTTGTCATACTGATTTGGAACAAAGACAAGGAAGTTTTAATGCAGGCAATGCAAATTCCGTGGGTGAGGCTTGTCATTTTTGTAATGCATTTGATATGAAGGCAGCTTGATACTTACTAATAGATTTTTGTAACAGGTTTAGAAGTTCCAGCGCATAAATTAGCTAAATTACCTATAAGGTCACGTCTAAACCATATAAAACACCTTGCTCGGTCACTGGTTGATACCCTGGATATTGGTGATAGTCACAAAATTCCAGCAGATTTGACGATGAAGGGAGACACAGCTTCCAATTGTAAGCTTAAATATTGTTATTTTCATTTGATCCTGTATCATAAATATTTGTTCAAAATTGCTTGCTAATCGAGTGTCTCATGTGAATCAAATTGTTTGTCAATCGAGTGTCCAATGTTGGTTATAATAGAGACATTTATGTATGTTCCACCTTCTTATTGAAACCTTGGTTCAGGCACACCTCCAAAAGCATTACGATTGAATCGTGTTAAGCATCTTGCACGTGTGTTAAGCTCTGATATTACAACGACAACAGCTCAAAATCACAATCGTGAAACAGATGGTAAGAAATACATGTTTAAGTTAGCTATCTTTTTCCGAGTCTGAATCAAGGAATTCTTTATTCCAGGAGAACATAATCTGCCCAGGGGAGAACATCTGATGAATAGCAATCTGCCAAAAGTTGTTCAGACTAACAATGTCAATGGTGGAGATGAATGACTCTGCCCCAATGGTAATAATCATGAATATTTGATTTGTTTTGACATAGTGCTTGCAGCTTATGGCACACTTTTCATATACAAGAGAACTATGACTAGAGATTTAATGAGTTTTTACCTATTTATTTCACTATAGTTTCTCCCCGGGGAATCGAAGAAAGGAAGCTTTTTCTCAGCCACACACACAAGGGATGGAATTTTCCAAGCTCCACCTTAAAGTTTCTCAAATCGAATATAATGTGAGTTGGAATATGTTACTAATCTTTATTAGGCTTGTATCTGCTTGATGTTGTCTTGCTGTAACTAAATGAACAATGACTAGCTTTGCTTTTGTTGTGCATATTTAGGTGACTCAATACTTTATAATGCAATCCTTTTGCTATTAATATCCGCTTTCTTTTATCTATGATCATTTGGGCCTCAGAAAAATTTTCCGTGGATGATTGCTGCGATTTTTACTGGAAGTTTACTTGCAGTGTGTTTCCTAATTTTAAAATGGTTTATTAATTTATCTTATACGCTTTACAAGATCTGGAGAATACCAAATAAACAGGATGGTGAAGCCTTTGTAGTGCTTCCCATGCAGTGAACAAGATCTTGAGTTTTGTCGCGCGTGCTTGTGCACTCATGCCTGCGCACAGACACTAGTCAAGTCAACTGCCCTTCATTGAAATGGTTCATGTCTGTTACGAGCTCAAAAACCATCAAATGAATGTGCCGGCACAAAGAATAAGGGTTGAGCTTATGTGAGGATGAGATGGATTAATTAGCCAGCTGAAACATTAAAGGGTGAAGGGATGGGTTGTGATTTCTCCCCTTTCCATTCTCTGCATGTGATTGATCTTATGGCCTAATGATTAACCGCACCTTTCTACACACACATATGTAGTTGCATATACACGGCTCTTGCTGTGTTGAGTAGGATTGGTAGTTTTTGAGTTTTCAAACTGCAAAATGGATTAATTAATTTACAGATAAATTATACTAAAAATTCAATTGAGGGTCAATGAAAGAATAAACAAAAGAGAGCGGGAACAATCATATAAAAGCAAGTTATCTGTTATAAAATTCTTTAGTGGTTCCATGAACTTGATTATTGACGCCTACATGTTTAATTTTCAACATCTCTTTAAATCTGTAGTGCTTTGGGCAGCTCTTGTTAGAGACTTGTGCCATAGTGAGTATAGTAGGTTCATCAATTCTTCTCCTTCTCGACTCACCATACTACTGTTTTTCTTGTTATCCTGTAGATCGAGGACAGAAGAAGCAAAGGACGCTGCAAAAGAGCATTGTAGATAACTAATTAGATGGAGTTGGTGGATTTTAGATTAGAGGATAGTATGGAAGGCTTAAAACTGGAGCTGGATTGTGTCCCTAGCAGCTGGGGTGCATTTCTTCTATCTTTTTTTTTGGTTGAGGATATTTAGAAAGAAAAATGTTTTAGAAGCTTTAAACACCATCTTCATGTATGTTTCTGTACTAGGATTTGCTTTGCAAACCCCGAATGCGGGGTGCATTGATTTTTTAAAGAAAATATTGTTGTCATCTAGTTTTGGCCTTTGCTCTTGTCTTGTTTCTAGGCGATGCATGCCTTTGTTTCCTCTCCGTGTACATTAGGTTACAAATAGCACTTACAGCTTCATTTTCCCATGTATATAGGTAGTCTTCTTACAAACGATAGCTGCCTGTTAGGATTGTCATTAACATGACCCATTGCACTTCCCTGGCCAAGAAATTTTTTGTTTTTGATTTTGATATTTACAATTAGCATAGGAGAGTCCTTTTGAGCCACCACAGCTAGTTCTTCATGACTTCAAGGGGGCATCCCTTTTTCTCAGGTAGAGTTGGTGATTCCAAGGAGTCAGAGACTCACGAGGATAGGACTTGAATCCATGTCCTTCGCATATCCTAAACTATAACCACTTGTGCTAACTATTGAGGGTTAATGATAAAGAAGGAAGTTTTGTTATGCTAACTAGCACATCCCAACTCTTCTCCAGCAGCTTTTTTATTGAAATAAATCAAGGATATCGAAGCAAAGAACTTGCGATTCCGTTTCAAGCATCCATGAACTCCTCAACATATTTGAAATTCTTTGCCCACATAGTTGCACAAGCTAGACCTGTAGTTGTCAGATGCAGCCAAAAACCCAGGTCATGGGTTGGTAAAGTCTACTCTTGGATTGGATTGACAAGTTAATCCGAATTTATTTTAAATCAAAGCTGTTTCTAATTTATGTCTTTAATGAAATGATATTGTTTTGCAGAAAAATTAAAAAAATAAAATTTTTTAGAGTTGAAGCTGATTGAGTTAACTAAATTGTGTGAATTGTTAAATTATTTAGGTTTGACGAGATCAATTTCCAACCTGATTTACAAATAAATCTGGCTTGAGTTTGAGTTGGATTCTAAATTACCATATCACAAAATTAACTCATTGAGTTTAATAATGATAGATAAACTAGGATTCCCTCCGACTTTTGTCAAGGAAACAATTTCTTTTAGTAGACATGGATTGATGCTCTCCACCCAACCTAGCTAAAACTCTTTGTTTACGCAAAAAAGATATCACGCACACATTTTTGTTCCATGCACAAAAACGATCCCTCGGAACTAGTAATGATTCATCCAAAGGAAAGTTGTTATCCCAATTTGAATTAATAATATCATTATTAGCAAGCACAGTTAGTATTTAAGTGGCTTGTCTGGTTATTAGACAAGATTTTACTCAAATTCTCGAAGAGAGCTAGCTTCAATTCAATGTCTATTATACAAGCAGTTGAGGGATTGTATTTCATAGCTTGCTACTTGTCTTATGTTTTGCTTGTTGTGCAAGGCATCATGGAGAACTCAACTGTTTCGTTCTTTTTTTCTTTTCTTTTTTTGTGAACTCCTAAAACAATTGGTTTTGACAATCTTTCCAAATCTTTTAAGGTTCTTAGCATTCATGATGATGGTTCCTCTTCGAATCACAATTCCTTGGAGTGGTTTTTCAACTATAACTCAAGAAGTTATGGATGCTATACCAAGATATGGAGCTGCACTCATGAATCTGGACAGGATTTCTTTCGAATACTACACTAGAAATTAGAATAGTATTGGTCAATGAATTAGCTAACTTCTGTACCACAACGAGAGGGAGAGGCTTCTTCTTTGAAGTCAGTAATCAAAATCCTTTCTTTGGTCCATCGAATCAACCAGGGCCTTCTAATGTTTGGTCTCATATTGATTTCTTGCCAAGCTATGGTTTTCTTATTGATCAGGTTATGAGTGAAGAGCTTGCAGACTTGCTGCAGCTAAAGCATCCTAGGATTATAAGAGACGTATTTGTAAAGGTCTCATCTTTTCCCTAATGAAAGACCGATATGGATGACACGCCTTTATACATTGATTAAAGCTTGGAAGAATCATCAACTTGAACTTATTGAAGAAAGATCAGCTTAAACTCCAACTTGTTTCTCGACATAGCAATATGTAGAGTCGGGTAAATCCTATATTCCCATAACATTTTAACAAACAATCTTCTATGTCTTTCATGTTTATCTTTATTAATTATAAACTCATTGCTTGGCAATCTGGATAGGTCAGAGGCAGTTTGGAGTTATAATACAGTGCCTAGATGTCCTTCAACTCGAGCAAAATGAGGTAAATTGATGCTCTCCTTTTGAGGTCTTCTTCTTATGACATAGAACATATAAGCTGAAACTTAATAGATGTGATCCTGCAATATCTTGTATCTTAGTCTTCTTAGCAGATTCAATCCACAATTACAATGATAAGAGCCAGTGATGGTGTGATTGCATTCGGAAACTAGCAGCTAATTGTTCCTCTTGGTTCAAGTATTTGCCAGTTAATCAAATGTACTTTCATGTTAAACATAATACAACCCTTACGCGTTGTCAGACAACATACTGAATTTAGCACAAAATTATGTGTATTTGATGTTAAACAGTTCACATCACCCTTTTGATCTGAAAACACCTTGATCTGTCATTTGTTGTCTTAAAGTCTGACTGTTGTTTTGCAAAAACACAATTTGCGTAATATGATTACAGTTGCTATTTAGACAAGCCATGGAGTATTGTCCGAAATTGGCAAATGGATCAACGAGGACGTGTCTCCTTGAAACCTTTCATCCTCCACAGCAAAGGTTACTACAAGAACGCACTTCTAGAACTCATCTGCAGCCATGGAGTATACCTCTCACAAGACCCTCTAAGGTAAGAATAATTTCTGTCCTACAAAGTATGGCACAATTGTATGCAAGGATAACACATATACTATCCAATTATCCTCTGATTTTGTTTTACAATTCCAATTGACGGTATAAACAGGTCACGTCATGCACCAGCACTCAACACATCTATTGGAATCATAACACAAGGAAACTTCCATAGCGGTTGAGTTTGATTAATGTTTTAGGATAGAAAAAGATAGATACAGGAAAACAAAAAACAAAATAAATATATTTTTGAGATAGTAAAAGAATACATGTCTCTTTCAATATTTTTGTTTTTTGTTTTTTTACTACGAGATACTAACTAAACGCAAATGAGACTAATATGCTATCATAAATTGAAAGTAGAACATCTAATTTCATTGAAAAAGGAACAGAAAAATGACACTCCTAAACGCAATCAAGCATTTGTTCACCACTTAAGAGTTAAGATCATTAGAGAGAATAAAACTGTATTTTCTAGTTCATGACCTTGTTTATGAAAAATGAGTTAGGCCCTGAAAAAAGGGGCTACCAGCTAGTAATAGCCAGGCCCGTCATTGGCTAATGCAAGCTAGAAAACCCTCGTGACACTCTGTCGGCTATCTTCTAACCCTCACATCACCATCAGCCGCACGATATCCATCCAACAGTCCAGATTAATCCACAAACCTCTATAAGTTGTCCCAGCCTCTAGGGTTTTAGTCATCTACTCATCTTTACACTGCCTTCTCTGCCTGCCTGCCTTTCAGCTGCAGCCTTCTCAAACAAAATAGTCTCCCTGGCACTTGCTTTCAACTCCTTTAAGCTTCATACACTTCAAAGTTCTGATCTTTTTTCCTGAATTTCAAAACAAAACCCAGCTCTTTGTTTCCATTACTTAGCACGTTAAGAGTTCAAAGATCTGATTTTTATGCTTGATAGACTTAAAAGGTTTAGACTTTTTACTGTTTGGTAAATACCAGTTCGTTTATTTTTTTGTTGATTAGCACTTGAAAACTTCAAATATTTGATCTTGATTAGTTTTATGAAATTTGATTTTGTAAATCAAAGTCGTGTTCTTATCATATTCTTTATTATTCTTGTTTAACTCTTAATGATGTTATTTTTTGTTAAACGTGACGGGGATTTTTACTTCAAATCCTTACTATATAATTGGAGCAAACGATTTAAATCAATGTTTGTATATTCCAAAGTAAAACGTCACAAAGAAAATCCCAGGCATGTCGAGGTCCTCCACCGTGAGCTCCTCCGTGTAATGGGATGGTCTCATATTCCATTGCCTTGTGTAGCGGCGTCGCTGCCATTACAATTTGGGACTGGCCATGAGGCAAACATTTATATTTATAATTGTTTTTTTTTTAAAAAACTTAATGTTAATTAGTGTGTCGCCAATGATGAGAATTAACACCATATTACCATCTTTCGGGACTGAATGGCTTTTAAAGCCTTGCTGTTATTCTGCAATTCTGAGGCATTAATATTTTTACATATAAACAGTTGTTCTTATTTTTTCTCATGTTTTCCCCTATTTTAAATCAAGTTATCTTAGATTTGCCATTGTAAGACTGCTTTGGATCATTTTGAGATTTGGGCTCTCGCAAGGCTAAATTTGAAAAGGGCACAGGACACAGTCGGCTTTGTAATCGGAGAAGAGATGTGTTGATTACATGGCTATCAAATAAGTAATATAATGTGTTTCATGGAACCTGTCTTGTTCAACAACAAAATGGACTCCCTACTTAACTATTCTATTGAACCTAAAAGAATTAAGAATTTTAATGCAATATTCATTGATTTTGAAACTGGACATTGAATTGTGAATTTTAATTATGGAAGAAGGTTAAACAAATATTTAATTCAATGATATAAATGTGCTCTATCAATGGAGATAGGGAGAGTTCAACACTTGAGAGTTTGGATGGGCAACATCCTCAATTCTCTATGCGAGGCCTATGGCTGAAGTGCCTTGTCCAGCAATTCGAAAGACCATCGGCATCTGAACTTCTCGAGTATCCTTTAATTGATTAAGCCAAAATCTGGAATGTTTAAAACAATCAGCTAAGATATAAAGATCAGTTCCTCTCCAAGACATGCAACTATAGAACTTCTGTAACCAAAAATGTTCCTCTATAAGGTCATTCATTTGTTTTATCTTTCAGAAAATTGTGGTGTAGAGTGGGATTAGAATGAGGGAGAGGAATCACAACTCACAAGTTGAGATGAATCTAAAACTTGCATGAAAAGTAACAAAATCTGGCAGTAAACTTGGGGGAATGAGGGGGCGTGAAATAGGAGGCCCAATCCCTTTTAACAAGAACCTAGTCTCGATTTTTATTGTTCCTTGGCCACCCGCAAAAAATCGAGTCTTAAGTTCAGCTGACCTCAGATCCAGTGCTGTCTGCTAAAAAAAGCTCATGTGCATCGCTGTAGCTTGCCTACTCAAGAGAATAATGACGGACCAGCTTGCTATTGCTGTGCTCGAACGTTTCAGCTCTGTCAAGTTGCCCAACCAATGAATCACGATGTCCTGGTATTTCATAGCTGGTATGCACTCAAGCTTAAGCAGCCAGCATGTTTTGTTAGGAAGTGTTGCATCAAGGGCAAAAGTCGAGGATATGGAACCATTGAAGAAATTATGAATAAGCAGTCTCCAAGCATCAAAACAGTGCAATAGTGTTCACATTTGGAGATAATGGTTGGTCTGGTACCTATGGTGCCTAGAATTTCATCTGGTGTCCTGTTACAAGACAAGAGAAGACAGGAAAACTTGGTAACATACAAAACGGGGAAAAACAGAACAAAACAAAAATAGAGAATATGAACATTAGCCAAATCAAAAGGTTTAGTTATAAGTGGTTTAGACAAGCCCTTGGAAAGGGGTCTTTCTTCCTACAATATTTGGCGCCTTTTTTTCTCTTCTCCAAAGTATTAGGTTGAGCAAAACAGGAAAGGCAATTGAGGAATTGCATTATGCCTAGCCTTTCGAAGGCGGGAAAAAAAAGAAAAAGAAAGGCAGTCATTTACTAACTAAAACACAGAGAAAGGAAAGATCCTGCTGAAACAGCCTAGACAGTAGTCCATATAAATACTGCAAAAAATGAACAAATAATTAAAATAGAAAAGGAAAAGAAAAGAATTCTAAGGCAAAAGAAATGAACCAAAACGAAAGGAGTATAACTTCAAGTTTCTTCAGAAAGCAGTAAGTTGAGGTTGTTATCCAACCGATGTCCAATAACCAAGGAAATAAAGAAAAATTACGTTCAAAGCATATAAAGTCTTTCAGTACTATTGTATGCACACAGCGCTCATAAAACAATTATCTAGTATAAAAGAAATTTATTAGTTGTAAGAACAGCTTGACTATAGAAATATATCCATCCAAGTTATTCTGATATTTAAAATTTAATTATCTCCTTTCTTTGTACGGAATGCGCAACTAAGACTTAAACACAGCTTTAAAGGATTATGAATGGGAGACTACCAAGTACCAAAGACAAAAATGATAAGCAAATTGTTTGGCAGTAAATCAAAACTAAGAGATGAATATGGCATCTTCACCTTGAGTTAGGACTATTAAAGATTTCTGTTGGCAGACATTATTAAGGTGAAGCCTTCCACCTCAATAATTACTGGCTCAAACTTGTACCTATCTCCTTTACTTGTATCCAGCCAAAAATCCCACCAGCAGGCAAAGCATGAACCCTTTGACGTTCAAAAAAATCCAAAAGTGAATAAAACACAATATGATCACTACAAAACGAATGCTCATTTCTTTCACCAAAGATTATTTCCAGAGCCCATAAATTATAATCCCAGCGATTCTTAGCAGCCAATGGCCTATCCAAACAGAAATTCTGATGTCCCAACTGCAACTGGGACATGTTTCTTTTAGAATATAAAGTAGGCCAAACAAGATTCCATCTTTCAAGAGCAGAAGCTACCTTTCAGTCACGAAAACTGAGCATAGGTGATGGTCTGACACTCTGAGTTACTTTGTTTACCGAAATTGTAAACCAAGATATTCCATGTCACATCATTAGGTACAAAGCCATTCTCAACACCTCTATAGAGAAGAAAACATGCATCATCAAATGCTCCCTCTCTGCAGAGCCAGCAAATCAGAGTGTTATATGTAATAGAATCAGGTTGTATTCCTTCAGCCTGCAATTTCTCAAAGAGATTCAAAGCCTCTTGAATGCGTCCTCTCTTGCATAAACCATTAATTAGGCTATTGTAAGTGACTATGTCTGGTGAGAAACCTCGATGAATCATGTCTCTCATAAACTCTAGTGCATTATGTACTTTGCCAGCTGTACAGAAGCCATTGATCAGAATATTACAAGTGATAATGCTGGGGGTTAGCCCCTTCCTGATCATTTCTTCAAACAAACCCAATCCCTTCTCAACAGCCCCAGTTTTGCAAAGTGCCTTTATTAGACCATTGTAAGTGATTTCATCAAGAGGGCATCCTCTAAATAACATATCATTTACAAGCTTAAGGGCTTCTTGGATTTCACCTCTCCTCAAAAAAGCATGAATCAATGTGTTGAAAGTTACACTGTTAGCAATAACACCCTCTAAAACCATATCGCGGTAAAGAGCCAAAGCATCCTCCATCTCATCAACCCTGCACAGACCAAAAATTAAGGAATTAAAAGTAAATATGTCAGGCTTGCATCCTTTACTTGACATTTCACCAAACATGTCCAGGGCTTCATGAACCTTTCCATGCTTGCACAAGGCAGATATTAGGGCATTGTATCCCACTGTATTCAGACTAAGTCCCTTAGTTAACATCTCACGTAAAATAAGACCAGCTTCCTCTAGTTGGCCTTTCTTGCAGAACCCATCAATCAAAATTGTATATGTATTTAAGTTGGGCTTGCACCCCTTAGCATCCATGTCATTAACCAATTCAAGAGCAGAACCCAAAAGCCCCTTCTTGCAAAGACCATTAACAAGTGTGCTAAATGTGAAAACATCAGGAACATAGCCATTGTTTATCATCTTGTCATACACAAAAGCTGTGGCTTCATTCAATCTTCCATTCCTCACAAATCCATTAACCAGTGTATTGAAATGCACAACATTTGGACCAGGGACTTTGCTCAACAATGCCTGAGCTTCATCGATTCGACCTGTTTTACACAATCCATGCATTAGATATCCATAAGTCAAGTCATCAGGGGTAAATCCCTTGAGAATCATCCGGTCAACCAATTTTGCTCCCTCAAGAACTCGATTGAGCCTACAGAAACCATAAATAACAGTATTGAAGGTATTGACATCAGGCTGGCAACCCATCAAGAACATTTCTTCCAAAATTTTCAAGGCCTCATCGACTCTATCTCTCTTGGAAAGTGCATCTATCAAAGTCTGGTAAATCATCGAATTTGGCACACAACCATGTTTAGTCATGTCCCTAAGCAGCAAGCAGGCATTATCCACCTCATTAACCATACAAAGTGCTTTCATCACCAGCCCAAATGTATAATCATTTGGCGAAACACCCTTACTCAACATGTCATAGAAAACATTGGATGCAACACTAGGACAATTACCAACTACTAATACATCCAACACAACATTATACGACCTAAAACTTGGTTCACAACAATAAACACCCTTCATATCCAATAACAACCTAGTAGCTTGTCCAGGCAAACCAGCTCTTCCATAATATTTCATAATCAAAATAAAAAGGGACTCTCTAAAAACAATCCCCTCCTCTTTCATTTGCAATAACAACCTATCTATAACCTTAAAATCCGCTGCCGCCCCAAGCTTATCAATCAACAAATAGTACACACTAAATGAGTGACAATAGCCCTTTTGGGCACCAGCCCACTTGAATATCTCCATTGAAGTTTCCACATCTAGTGGTAATTCAAGAAGTTTACAAAGTTGAAATGGTGTAATCTTATTGAAAGATCTTCTAAGTTCTTTAAGGTCAAATGGCTTGAGTAATCTTTCCCATTCAGTCTCATGTGCCGACTCATTATCTTTTGAGTTAAAACCACTGAATTTTCTAACAAATCCAGATGGAAAAGGTGATAAAGACTGGGTTTTGATAAAAATTTGAAGGGTTTTGCTCACAGGGGCGAGCTTTGGTCCCTTCAACATTAGTGAACAAGGAAAACTAGCATAGGCTTTTAAAGACAACTAATAAAGATAGCCCTTTGAGAATAGTAACTGAGCATCACGCACCTTGATAGAAAGACAAGAAGAGAGAAAACTGAAGATCAAATGATGTTCTGTTTCTGAGACAGAAGCTGAAGTAGAACTAGGAAACATGGATGGAGCCAAATTTTCACCCGAGCTATCGGTCTTTAAGTGACAGAGGAGGTGGGTGGGTTTTTAGCCCTGGCCTATTTGTTCTTCTGGGCCTAAGCTTCACACCATTTTAGGTCTTCCTTGAAAATCTTCAAATTTGGAATTCTGAAAAATTATCAGGTATTTCATCGATAACCATAGATATAAAATCTAAACCTGTACATTATCTGATTTATGTTTAGTTCATTGGTTAGAAAGATTAATTTGAATTAACTGAGTTAATTCAAATGATTTTATTTTAAGATTTTTTTAAAAAATAACTTAAGAGTAATATTATTTTAATTTTTTATTAAAATCAAATTAGATTGATAGCATCATGGATTAACTTATCTAGTTAACTGGGTCGGCTCCCACATAGCTCATGAAACTTGTACTAATACATTTTTAAAGTTTTTTCTTGTTAATAATTGTTTTCAATATTTAGCATAGGCAGAACAATTCGCTTGATATCTAATCGAGGTAAGGGGCATTGGTTACAATGATTTGCATGGCAGATTCCAGTAGGAAATGAGCAGACTTCTGTTAAAGATATCAGTGACAGTGATGGACACCTTAGTTTGGTCCTTGTCCATACTTCAAAAGGCAACTTGCCATCCGAAATACTGCACTTGGTCATTCCATACGTTTTCATCATCCACATAAAGTAGTAACAAAAACATCTGTGGCTTGAAGCCTTTATTTTTTTTTTCCTGATTGCAAATGTTCAAGATCCCACATTCATCACAGTACAAATTTTTCCCTTTCAAAAGATCTAAGCTATATGTACAATCCTGCAGGGGGGACAACATAGATTAACAATTCAGTTTTGAACATATTGCAGCGACCAGCAGCACAAAAGCGGAATCAGAGTATGGTGATGGTAAGAATAGATGAGCTACACACAAGAGCTACACTGAACCTTCTGGGATCCCAGGACCATTCTTGCAGCTTCAACTGCAACTTGTCCGCTGACATAGTGCTGGCGACATACAGGCATATAAACATCAGCCCCGCCAATCAGTTCTGTCTGTGTCTCCTCTGTCTTTCTTAAGGTGAAGAAAGCACGTTTTCCACAAATTTCACACCGCGCGCTTAACTTAGTTACGGAATCAGCAAGGGGAATTATATCAAGCACAGAACCAAAACTCCTCCTGTGAATATTTTATTCCAAGGTCAAAAGGGACTTCATTGAATTTGAGAAGAGGGTTATAACATATGAAGTTGTGAAACACATGATTAATAAAGTAAGGGGCAAGAGTTCTGGAGAAAACCACAAAATCATTGAAACAAAGTGGTGGGCTTGAAATATACCTCAGATAGTCGCCATCCAGGCCAGCAACTATTACAGTTTTGCCATCATGATCAGCAACTTCACGGCAGAAATCATACAAGTCTTCAAAGAACTGTGCTTCATCAATACCGATCACATCTAGCTGTCATCAAGTAGCTGTTGTGAGTCTTTATTACCAAGTTTACTTGCAAAAAGCTTGCAAAATGTATATGCTCAATTATCCAGTGTTCAAGAATTTTCCAGTGTACATCTTCCAAAAGCAATTTACCTTTCATTTTAAAGACAAGAACTAGAATTTGAAATGGATGTACAGGAAACTGACTGCTTAGCATTCATACATTAGAGTTCAGACAAGTTACTTAATAAATGCTATGGCAACATTCTATACAAGACAAATCACCAGATTTTGACGTTGAGATACCTGGTCATAAGCATCCTGACCGAATTTCTGTCTGAATGATGACAAATTGGGCAGCGCACAACATGGCAATTTGACCCCATCATGTGTCGCTACTGAATCCAATCCATATCTATTATCCTTGTTTGATTTTATAATTGCTACGTTTCTGCATGGCAGGTAGAAAAGGAGAATGAATAACAAACCAACAATTCTGTTGATAATATGACATTGTTTAATTCCCCATGGGACTCTACTTTAAACCATCTCACCAAAAGTTGTTAATTGGCAAGTCCTAAATTCCAAACACTGTTGGATATATACGTAATCTCCTTGCTAAAATTTCAATTTTAATTATCCCAACAGAATCTTTTTATTTATTTATTGACAAGTATCAGGACAGAATCTTAATTTGTAATGAAAACCAAGTCTGAATTCTTCAAGCCCCTTTGGAACATATCCAGAAACCTGTGTGTTCCAAGAAATCAAGCTTTTATCCGTCAATGTATCGAACAACACACGCATGATCTTCAAATCCCCAGATTTGGCATACAATATTGTCAATTTAGTCTTCAGATACTTGTTCGGAACAAACCCAACAACAGCCATTTGTTGCATGGACTCTTCTCCCCTTCTACATTTTCCTGAAAATGCATTCTTGAAACAGGAGAGCACAGCTCCCACGGTCCAGTTCCAACCCCAATTGCCATAATAGCCACATGGCTTCATTCATTCTCCCTGTTATACAAAGAAACTTTAATGTTTTCTCCAATTCAAGCAAATTCCTAGCCTGAAAGCTGGCAATGTCTACCCATGATAATCACACTCCTTCAATCCAAAAAACATTGCCAAACTCCCACCTTTTAAAGTTCCAACTACACCATCAATCCATCTGTAATGTATCATACTAAAATCAAGTCCATAATGTACAATAACATGCGTGTTTCACTCTGTCTAATATGTGTCTCAAGACAGCTGCTATATCAACAATAAAACTAAAATATGATGCTAAACCGAACAAAAAATCAAAGAAACCCAAAAAACCAACATCACACAAACAACAAGATCAAATTCTAACAAAAACCCATATCATAAAAACACAAAAATAAGCCAAGGAACAGAAATTCAAACCTGCCATCATTGATTTCAGCTTGAATACGGTGAAGAAGAGTGGTAGTTTTGCCAGCAAACATAGGGCCAACAATCACATGAATTTCACCAGAAGAAGTAGAAAGACAGGATTTTGAATGGACACCCCGAGTCTGAATTAGAAAATTTGAAGGCTCAAGTGAAATCATAATGCGTTTTAGAGGCAAAGAAGAAATGGGGTTTTGAGTTTTCGAGAAAAGATTGGATTTTGAAGCTAAAGAGAAGAGATTGGAAGCTAAAGGTGTGGCCTTTATGGACATAGGTGAGAATAAGAATGTTGGGGTGATTAGTGAAGTCATTCTTGAAATAGTAATTGTTTTGTGATTTTCATGGTTTGGCTAAATTTAGGGTTTAAGGGTTTCTGAGAGACAGGTTTTAAGGTTTCTGTTGTGTGTGTGTGTGTGTGTGTGTGTGAGAGAGAGAGAGAGAGAGAGAGAGAGTCAGAATAATGTTTTGCTTATTTTTGTAGAGTTCGAGGTTTCGAGTAGTGTGGTGTCGTGTGTTTTTTTTTTCCACCCAATGATCATCGAGTGTCTCGGACCAAATTCTTTCTGACTTTCCTTTTTTTATCAGATGGTAAACATATCCATGGATATCGGATCCGATTTGAATTTGATCCTGCTCAAGATTCATGGATAGTTTTGGATGGTGGTTGGATTATATTTTTTAAATTTTATTTTTAAAAGATTTTTAAATTAATATTTTTTAGTATTTTTTATTATTTGATGTGTTGATATCAAAAATAAAAAAATATATGAAAAAAAATATTTTAAAAGTTTTGAATTTTATTTTTGAAAAAGTTCCAAATTAATATTTTTTAGTGTTTTTTTTATTGTTTTGATGTTGATATCAAAAATAAAAAAAATATTATTTTCATATATTTTCATGTAAAAAAAACTTTAAAAAACTTCGTGCACCACAATCTCAAACATAATCTTAAATAGGAGGGTTGCTAGGTCAAAGTTTAGAGCCCGTTTGGCATTGCTGCCAAACCGGCGTTTTGACAAAATTCAAAATTTTTTTTTTTTGCTAAAATTGAGTTACGGTTGTACTTTTTGGATCATTTTGATGTGCTGATATCAAAAATAATTTTTAAAAAATAAAAAAATATCATTTGCATGTATTTCGGCACGAAAAGCTATTTGAAAAGCAACTGCTACCACACTGCCAAACACGCTTTTAGATTACAAGCTTTGTTTATTTAATCTAGGTTGACTCTAGAATAATATTAATTTTTTTTAATTAAAATGATAATATTTTAAATTAAAAATTAAAAAAATATTAAAATTAACTTAATCGAGTTTAATTAGTTCAAACTTTCTAACCAAATTAAAATATAACTTATCTTGATTTGAACTTTAAGCCGATGAGTTACTCAGCGAATCCAATCTATTCAATAACTACTAGTATATTGGTCAGCGACTGAAAGTGGGTTAATATTATTATTTTTTTAAATGTAAAAAAATATTAAAAATATAAAAAATATTTGAAGTGCCTTGAGTCTATCAGTCATGCCAGACCTAAGAGTTTTGGGTCTGGCACCCAATTAATTTTGATCTTGCTTGTTTGCCAAACCTAAATAAATATGGATCCAATGCAGCCTTTTGAATTTAAAAAATAATAAAACCAATGCTAGATCCAAGAGTTGGGGCATTGCTACTAAACACAAGTCGCCTTGGTCTGGCCTAGTTTCTAGGCCCAGACACTTGTGTCACGCTAGACCCAGGCATTGAGTTCAAAAAACATAGTTTTTTTTTTTGGATTCGAGAAAACCTCATCTCTCGGAAAGCACACTTTGTGGGTCCAGGTAAGCGAGTAAAACCTCGATCAAAAACCATAGTTAAAAAGAAGAAGAGAGAGAGAGAGAGAGAGAGAGAGAATTTCTATTAAAGGAATAACAAATTGATAAATATAAAAATGAATTATTTCAATGTGAAGATATGATTTGAATTTTTAGATTTAAAACGTTAAATTAGATTTTTGTGATGGTTTTAATTTCTGAACTTGAATTTTTGTTTAGACTACTTTAAAGATAGTTTAAATATTTTTTTTATAAAAAAAATAATATAAGTCTCGACATTTAATTATCACCTGCTCAGACCTAAGTCACTTGGGTCATGCCAAACCTAGACATTGAGTTAAAAAAAAATATAGTTAGAGAGAGAGAGAGAGAGAATTTCTATTGAATGAATAACAAATTCATAAACATAAAAAATAAACTATTTGAATAAGAAAATATGATTTGAATTTTTAGATGTAAAATGTTAAATTAGATTTTTTTGATGATTTGTTGTTTACAAATAATTTTTAAACTTAAATTTCTATTTAGGATACTTCAAGGATAATTTAAATGTATTTTTTAAAGAAAAAAATTATAAATCTTAACATTTTAATTATCACATGCTCAGATTAAAGTTGTCTAGGTTTGACATGGTTGTCAGACTCAGACGCGAGAGTCTAGCATGGACTCAAGCATTATGGGTCTGGCAAACCATGCCAGATCCAAGGTGCGTTGGTTTTACCTAGGATCTAGCAACCATGTTTGACCCAATATACTTAGGTTTAGCAGTCACGTCAGACTCAACGTGGCCTTGTCAGTGACACACATGTCTGATATGATAAACAATAGAAAAAAAAATGACAATTATGCATTTTAGTCGTTAGGATAGAGAAAAGAAATAAAAAATATAAACAATCAATTATCGACAACAATCTAATTATTATCAATTTATACGCGTCATACCATGTGAAAGGAAGCATGACTGGGCATCCAGTGAAACAGCAGATAGCCAGATTTGACCACAGAGAAGTGTCAGACGTGCCTTTTTAATAATGCAAGCACACCCACTTGTTGAGAAAAAAAAAAGCAAAAAAATATCTCATAAAAAATTAAAATTAAAATTATTATTATAACCTATAATAAAATATTTTCTCGCAACATTTAACTTTTTTTTATAATATCCAAGATACCAACTTCGTATGAGTTGATGCATCAAATAAACACTAAGTTACTTTTATCAAGTAATATTAAAATATTATTTTTGTTTTGATTTGATTTGATGTTTCAGAAGAATAATGTTTTTGAACATGAAGTTCATTGTTAAAGATAAACATGTCATTTAACTCATGGACCCATCTCTTTATCTTAAATTCGCTGGTCAGGAATTGAATGTTTAGAAATTCGTTGGGTTTTCTTTGCATTCATGTAAGGTATGATCTCGGCCATCCATCAACATTTAGCATTTTCAACATTAAATGCTGATGTTTTTATTACTAATTTTATTTTTCATTAACCAAGTATTATTTGGGGTGGGATGTGATCCAAGTTTTATATATATATATATATATATATATATATATATATATATATATATATCTTTCTTGCCAAGAGCACCACTAAGATTTCAATCCTTACCACATGCTTTTATTTGCAAATTTGTAAGTTTATTAATTTTCTTTTATTAATGGAAAGTCTAGATCAAATTTTGGTTATATGATATTAATAACAATCTTTTTTATTGTTTTAGATTGTATTTGATAAATGTTTCATAAAAAGAAAGATATATACAAAATAGACAAAAATATATTTGGTTGAAAAAATAAAAATAAATGTGTCTAGAATAGTTGTTTAGTGAATTTCTGTATTTTAAAAATAAAAAGCACAAAATATCTCATTCATCTATTTTTATTTATTTATCAATGTTTATAGAATTTTAACCTAAAATATTTTTTCATCTACCTTGTGATTCGAGCCTTGAATCAAGTCATAGGCCAGGTTGAATTTTATAACCATGACTTGAGCAATATAATTAACAAAGTAAAAAAGTGTTAAATTTGGGAAAAAAAAATGGCGTGAACCTTTTGATCACATAATTAAACAATCCCTAATAAAGTAGATAACAACTTGAAAAATAAAAAACCAGATTTTATAGATTCTTGATCTAAAGTTAACTCTGTATCTAAGAACCAAGGCTATTAAAAAAAGACTTAGATACATATATAACATTGTACCTAAGAATCCTAAGTATATGTATGATGCCGCGAAGCTAGTTAATCTTCGATAAGTCAGTGTATTTTTTTTGTCTCCACAAAGAAAAGTTGTTTTGTCACAAACAAACAAAAAAACCTCATGTTTATTCTTCAAATTGATGCTGAAATTTGCAACAAAAAAAACATATTTTAGTCTCTTCTAACTAACCTTAATGGATCATTTTTGAGCTACAAGCTAATAGTCCTAAACTAGTAGTTAATTAACAGTAGTTTAATAATGAAATAAATCCCTAGACAATGTCTAATGAGCTAGAACAAATCCAAATTAAAAAATAATTATTCAACATTAAGTAAATAAATAAAATGGGATAATAAAAACAAAATTTATGTCCCAAAATTTCTTCATGTAACCCGAATATTTAATTTTTGCATATTCTTAACAGATTTCCAGTCCCGCCTTCAAACACGTTGTTCTCCAGACAAACCTAAATGGTTGGAAAAATGAGATGTCTAATTTTGAGACCAACCTAAATCACAACAAAATTCCACCTGCAGCTCCATGTATGCCCCAACAATACACGAAGATCTAGTAACTTTAACCTTTAAAATAACATGTTTATGAATTTCATTTGACATGAAAATTTATCAAAATATAGTTATATGTGTCTAACATGTCCTTGTAAAATTTCAGCTAGTTTTGATGTAATGTTTGAGAGATATACTTGATCTCGCAAAACTGATCTGTAGATGTTTTAAAATCAAATTCAAACCTGACTTGTTTTGTATCAACAAGACTTTATGTATTAATTTGATCTTCTCTAAAAATAAAGAAAAAAAATTACATAACACATTAAATTTTTTCCATTGTTGTTTATTTTACAATCACCTAGTTGTGCATTAAACGCATTAAACGAAACCCTAATCAATTACCCTCCCCCCTTTAAAATCAGATCACCTTTTGGTTTCACTTTTCCCTTTGTGGAGACTTTTCAAAGGGATAGCAGAGCTCTTTCATTATATCATCTGGTCCACCATGATAGCAACAGACCAAATATGAGAGATTGGGATATGGTAGTTTCACATCGATGCTAACAATGCAAACTTGTATTTCTTTGCCATTAATTTCATTGTAAGTATAGTTCAAACCTTTCCCATTTATGTTTAGTCTATTTTGCGAACCCTAAGAACAAATTATAGGGTAAATCATGCATGGTTCTAGTAGTTTGTATATTTAGCTGAATCACACCCTCTACTTTTAATTTATCAAATCAATCCCTGATTTACCCATAATTTGCTGTTTAGTTAGTAATGGAGTTGGAGAAAAGGGCTTAAATCACCTCAAATTGTAATTAGAGATTGATTTTATAAAATTGAAAGTAAAGATAACGGTTCGATCGAACTTGTAAAGTAGAGGGACCATGTAAATGAATTTTATCCAAATAAACGGTCCTGAAAACTTATCCTATCCTAGTCATTTTTATGTCATCTACAACTCAGAGTTTCAAGTATTTATCCAAAAATAAAAAATAAAAAAATTATTTCAAGTATATGAGATTTGCCCAAGATTGTCCTCTTGTCCATTGCCTCTCAATTGATGGCTCTTTAGCACCAAAGTAAATAAATGTTGATTAAGATTTTCAACCTCGGCGTTCCTTTATTATCCATATTAGGTAAAACAGTAAGGAATTAAACCCAAGTTCTTGGAAATTGCAAGTGATTAGATCAATAGATCAACACCTATAACAGATAGCAATATATATATACATATATTATGGTGCTGGAAATGTCAAGCATAATCAATGGCTCGGGAGGTGATTTTTTATTGTGATATTAATTCTTGATTAAGGAAAAAGGCAAGTGGAGGGCAAGGCAAGGGAATTGTAATCCAATGACATCATGCATGTGCACCCATCCTACATATGTGTGTATATATATATATATATATATATAAATGTAGGCACGAAATGAATATTAATGTTGATGCATCTATCTGTTCTTTGGATGAGTGGGAAGACAAGGGATCCCTTCTGTCTTTCACACATCTCCAGCTTTATCGAATATTATAATTAAAAGTTGTGCCCAAAGTTGTTTTCATGAAATAAGAAAGAAATAGCCATCTTATCTATTGAAACATTCATTCTAAGCATTACTTATCATCCCATGGACATTTTCAAAGTCACTTTATATATATATATATATATATATATATATATATATATATATGTTATAATTTCTTCCAAGAACATGTAATGGGTGAGGATGAATAGTTCAAACCCTTGCCTCTGCATCAAACAATCCTTTTCTGTGGAAGAAAACAACCATATTTGATGTTTCTTTGGCATCATAAATTGAAAGGATTATGAAGGGACTAAATTTACAACACCTGCTAAGTAACACTGGTTTAGGGATACGCTACATCATTAGCCCGTGTGAATTTGATTACTTTTTTAATGTAAAAATAATTTTTGAGTGTTATTAACATATTTTATAATATAAAAAAATTTAAATAATGTGGGGATTGGACTTTTATGATCCGGTCAACTTTACAGTTTTAAAGATAATTTGAACAATCATTAAAAAAACATAATTTGACTAAAATAAATTTTAAGATATATTTTTTAAATATTGAGATGAAACATATTTGATCGATCAAAATTAATTTGTCAAAATTCACGATCTTTATCATAAAACTATGATAACTTTATAGAAAAAAATTAAAACAAATTATAAAATTTAATTTCTTATCAATTCAATATTGAAAGTTAAAATTAAAAAAAATAATTAATTAAAAAAATATTAGAAAAAAATAACTTGAATCAACCTGTTAAATTTATAACCTGGATTAAATTTATAACCTAATAAGATTTAGAAAAAATCTTATTATAATACTTTTATGGAGTACTTATATGTTTGTACTAAGCTTTTGTCTTCTCTTTTTGAATTTTGAAAGCCTTTAAATTCTAAGTTTTACAAATATTCATCTAATTAATTTTATTTTTTTTATATAAAAAACATGTTTGGTAATATAAAAACACAACAAAGTACCATTTCTTTCTCCAAAAGTAAAGGAGCCAAAAATCTCATCTTTATATAGATATTAAGACATGGGATGATTAATGGTAGTCTTTAACTATTTCTCACCTTTTTGATAATTTACAATACAACTCAATTAAAAGAAAATAAAAAGAAGGTTAAAAAAATAACAAGGAAATCAATTTTAATCATCACTTACATTTTAATAGTTAAATGTATTTTTCTTTATAGCAAGACTAGAAATACCAAAAACATTTTTACATTTTAAATTCAAATACCTTCTCAATCAAGTTTTAAACAAATCATCCCCACTCAAATAACTATATTTACAATAAAATTCTTCCATGTCAACTCCAATTTAATTTAAACCCCTTCATAAAAAAATAAATTTAAACTTGATATAATAATATAAAAATCAAACCACAAATTATTTAAATGTTCATTTATTATTGTAATGCACCATAAACAACTTCACAATAAAAATACAGAAATCATTTTCTTATTGGAATGCAACAATAAATACCAAATGTTACCTAAACAAACACCTCACCTCAAGGCTAAAGCAATTTACCAACCCTAAAAAGTTTTCACTCACGCAAGCAAAAAAACTTACAAAAATCAAGTAAGTTAACCACAAAACAACAGGGTCCTAATTGAAAAGGGCTTGAAAGCACAATGGTGAAAACTTACTAAGAATAATAATAATTAAAGAAAAAGGAAAAGGTGGCAAAATTTATTTCTTTTAGTTGTTTAAATCAAAACTTGGAAAGTCACCATCCTCCCCATCGTCTCCTTTGTAACTTTCTTACACGAGAGGATAGCCAAACCTCTCTCTATCTTTCGCTATATATAACACACACACACACACACACGACACAAACTTAGGTACCCATTTTTTTGTTGTTGGAAACAAACCCATTTTCTCTCTCTGTCTTTGTGTCTTTCTTTGATAAATTTTAATCATCAACAACAACGACAACTGTAACTTGCAAAGAGAGAAAGAGGGAGGAGAGAGAGCAAAAAAGAAAGGGTCTCTCTCACCCTCTCATATTGTTATGTCTCCTCGCAGATCTTAAATTCTTTCAGTTTTCTATCTGGGTTCTTTTTTTTTTTCCTGGTAAATTTCCAATAAAAAAACAATCTTTTTTGTAATGAATTCTGGGTTTTGGATCTTGTACTCATTTTCTTATCAAAGTTGGTATCTTTCTGTTTGTTTGTCAGGATTCCTGGATTGCTTTTGATTGATATTTGATTGCTCAAAGGTTGTTTCTACTTTTGGATTAAATCCAAGAGTGACCTTTTGTTGTAAATATCCAAGCTTTGCTTTGTATTTTTGACAAGGTATTGTTTTTCTTTGTATAATCTGCATTACGACATCATGTGTTTTGATTGTTTATGTTAACATAGTATTGTGTTCTATGCTGAGTTAGATGTTTTGTGGCAGTGGATATTGGATTGTATTTTGCTGTAGTGGTGTCCAATTATGTGTTCGAATTAAGATCTGTTGTTTGATTGGTATAGGATTGGACATGATTTATTTTTTGATGAGATTATTAGTTTTATGTTTTGATTTTTTTTAAATGTTTGTTGGTGACTTTGTTGATGGGATTTGTGTGTAGAATGGAAATGGAGCTTGGAAAGTTGTTCATTGGTGGGATTTCATGGGACACGAACGAAGACCGTCTTAAGGAGTATTTCCGGGCTTTTGGGGAAGTTTTAGAAGCTGTCATAATGAAGGATCGGGCCACGGGTCGTGCTCGAGGATTTGGTTTTGTTGTTTTCGCAGACCCTGCTGTTGCTGAGAGAGTTGTGATGGAAAAGCACCTTATAGATGGTAGAAATGTAAGTTGTTACGTTTAAATTCTCAATAATTTGGATTTTGACCTATACTGATTTACTGCTGGTTTAATCTGATCATCATAAATTTCTATGCTATGAGAAAAATAAATTCATCTTCGTGAATCTATGATGGTGTAGAGTAGATGACAAAAATTGATTGTTGATTGTCCTGTGTATTGTCTATACAAATAAACATTTTCTTTTCCTTGGGAGGTAGATGGGGAGTTTTTTTGTTCTCTGTGTCAATATTGAACAATTCAGTTAAGGCTCAGAGCTTAAATATTTAGAAAGCTAGCTGGCATTACTCCCTGTTATATAGAATGTAACGTGAGCATTGTCGATGTTATAGTTCATTTTTTTCTTTTGGAAAACTTAAACAGCAATCGGAGATCAGAATTTCACAACATGATACGAATATTCCATTATTAGCACTGCTAGACGGTTCAGAAATTTTATTTTAGAATAGAAGTACACATGCTTAGGGATATGAGAAATGGCTTCCATGAGAGTGAGGTTGATTGGAGGATATAAAAAAGACAAACTGTAATTAATGCCTCATCAATCGCTGATGATAATGGAAAAAAAACATTGGTGCAGAGTTAAAAATTTCAATCAGTTTCTCAATTCCAAGTGCCCATTGCTTACATTTGACGAGCAGAAAATGTTTTTCTTCATCATTTTTTGAAGGAGTTATGAAACATTGGACTATTACTTATGTAAACTCTCATAGTCCTAATCAATCTTTCCATTCAGGTTGAGGCAAAGAAGGCAGTTCCTAGAGAGGATCAGAGCACCCTGAACAAAAACAGTAGCAGCGTTAATGGTTCACCTGGCCCTGCCCGAACAAAGAAGATATTTGTAGGAGGTTTAGCATCTACAGTTACAGAGAGTGACTTTAGGAAGTACTTTGATCAGTTTGGGGTGATTACAGATGTGGTAGTTATGTATGATCACAACACTCAAAGGCCAAGAGGTTTTGGATTCATCACCTATGATTCAGAGGAAGCAGTGGATAGAGTATTGCACAAAACCTTTCATGAACTCAACGGTAAAATGGTTGAGGTCAAGCGGGCTGTCCCCAAAGAGTTATCTCCAGGGCCAACTAGGAACCAGTTAGGGGGGTTTAATTATAGTCCTAGTAGAGTCAGTAGCTTCCTCAATGGTTACACTCAGGGATACAATCCAAGTTTTGTTGGAGGGTATGGCGTTAGAATGGATGGCAGGTTTAGTCCTGTTACTGCTGGGCGGAGTAACTTTTCTCCATTTGGTAGTGGTTATGGGATGGGATTGAATTTTGAGCAGGTGTTGAACCCAATTTATGGGGGAAATTCAAACATCAGTTCTAATGCTGGCTATGGACGAGTAAGTCCATCATATAGTGGAAATGCAAGCAGGTACAGCAACTCCATTGGATTTAGTGGAGGCAATGGAGGAAGTAGTTCTGTCTTAAATCCAATTGCCCACTCTTTATGGGGAAATGGAAGTATTAATCATGCTTCTAACACCACAAACTCCAGTTCTTTTATGAGCTCTGGAACTGGGAGCTCAGGAATGGGTTCTTTTAGCAGTATGGGAGCACTTTGGGGTTCCTCTGCTAATTCTGAACAAGGTGGAGGAGTTCGCTCAGTCAATAGCAGTAATCTTAGCATTGGTGCTGGAGATTTTGATATTGGTCTAGGAGGGGTAGGGTATGGAAGGAACAATAGGACAGCTGTTGCACCAGCATCATCTCATGCTGCATCTAATGGTGGTTATGATGGGGCTTATGCAGACTTTTATGAGAAGGGCTCATTATACGGGGATAATACCTGGCAATCTTCACCTTCGGAACTGGATGTGTCTGGCTCATTTGGTTTTGGGCTTGGAAATGCAACTTCTGATGTTATGACTAAAAATTCTGCTGGTTATGTTGGTGGTTATAGTGTTGCTAATAGACAATCAAATAGAGGTAAGTGTTTCCCCCCTTCTTTTTGTTGATTTCTTCGCTGATCACCAACGCTGCCTATCTTCATACAACATTACATTTTATATTATTACCAAGCTTTCATAACTCGGGAGAATATGATTAACATAGGTAAAATTGCAGAATATAACTGCATTAGTCTCTTGCAGTGGATTTCCCCATTGCAACTGTATAGTAGTACTCCAACTCTCCAACATCACTACCGACTGTACTGATTAATTGATTCAACAACTATTCACTGTCATTGATATGAATATTGATCATTAGGAATGTGGTCATTTTGGTTGGCTGACATATTCCTTAATTGCCATGTATGAAGTAAATGTGTTTCAAATGTACCGATTGTTTCAATAATTGCCTAAATACTTGAACATTTACTTGATCTTTACCTGCAGTCCTGAAAATTGCATTTCATCCTGTTTCAGAAAAGTGTAGGAATAAAAATAACCCATGAGATGAATTTCTTGGCGCTTTGCCGAACGTTACTCGATACATTCACTTTATCCAGATTATCGTGTGCAAATTATCTGATGGAGATTGTCTGAGTCCGTACTTCTTTATCACTTAGTTCTTACTTTCAACTTGGTTGGTACATGTAACCAAGGCTGATTGAATTCTTTTCTTGGAAATCCTTACACTAGCAACACTATAATCTATGGAACTGACATGGTCTTCTTGATTTTCATCTGTTTCAGGAATTGCTGCATAGGATGATTATGATATAGGTGACGGTGAAGTGAATCTCGTACATGTTTCTTGTTCAGATGATCAAGTTTCAACTTTGCTCATCATATAGAGCAGTCACAAGGAAATCTGTGTATGGTTTGAGCTTTTGAGATTTTTCTAATATAGGTTTTCTTTCTTGGAATTTTATTATGTAAAATCACATTGTGGGGTATACTCAACATGATTGTATGATGCATCTTTGGTGACAGCTATATTAAAAAAGGAAACAATTTTTTAGCATTATTTTTGTGGTTCTTCTTGTTAGTATTGTTTTTGGGTCACCTCTTCATTTTTATTTTTCCTTTTTAGGGTTTTTTTCACTTCACAGATTGTGTAAGATAACTCGTATGGAAAATCTTGGCTTGATGGTTGTTTATAATTTTTTGAATGCTGTGAGTAATGACCTGGCTTATTTCTAAAGATTCCTATAGAAAAATTAATTTCAAGTCACTTGTACTAGTGATCTTTGAAGTTTTTAGAAGCCAAAACTAAGAAACAGGAGCATATGGGTCAATTTGGTGACCTAAAAAGTTGGCGAAAAAACCCTTGTTTTTTTTTTTAAAATAAAATTAAATTGACTAAGGTTAACTTATTAACCTGCAATTCAAGCTTTGGATAAGTTAATTTCTGGATTTGGTTTTATAAATATGCTTTACCCATCCAACTAGACTTAGGATATACAACTTATTCGATTATGTGATTATATCACTCTAAAAGTAATTCCACATGTGAAGAAAATCATGTGCAAACTATCCAAATTAGTACAACATTGTATATACATTTTTTTAAGAATGATATAACATTATATTATTATTATTATTATACGATGAGTTGGTAAAAAAGAATTATTTTTTGTTCTTTTACCTCCAATCAAACACTTTTAAATTTCTTCTCCAACTATACATATTTTTACCTCTTATGAATCTGTCTTTTTTATAACACAAGCCGAAAATTATATCACATGGCCATGGAAATTGTGCTAAGAGCAAATTGATCATGCCGAAGAGAAGCATTCAATCAATTTCCCTTCCACCTACAGATTCGTCTTGATCATGCACATGGATGACGATGAAAGCTGAATCATCTCTTCATTGCAGGTTCGGTGAGCTTCTCATGAGTTGCTGAATCCATTTGGTAGCAACCAACGACACAAATAAAACTTACAAGTTCATGTAAAAAGGGGGGAAAACAAATAAATTGTTGAGATGTTCTTGTCCTTTGTATCTGAGGTGGGAATTTCAGTTAAAACTCTAGTAAATCAGAGGCAATCCAACTTCTCAGAGGCCAGAGTGTAAAATATTTTGAGATAAAGAAAAGAACTTACATTATGTTAGCGAAGTTCAGCAAGCATTCAACTTCTGTTATCAATGGCGGATATATTAGCATAGAATCATTATAAATGTAGGATGGACAATCACTAAGGCCTAAATATCTGCTTCTTCGAAAACCAATTTCAAAACATCTCCAGCCCTCCTTCAACAGCCCACTTTCTTCTTACCATGGATTTGGTGTAATCCATATAGGTGGATACTTGAATGAATGCTCTGAATTCGACATGAAGGCTCCATAATTTTCAGGGAAAAACTCCTCTTTAACTCTTCTTCCTAAACCGTATACTCCCATGTCTGCATAGTCACGTTGATCCATAGGAAGCATACGAAAATGGTTCCATAGGTCACATGAGTAATAGACACAGTTTCCTTCAAAGCCTGGAAAATCAATGGCAGGAACACATTTGGTGTGATTCCTTCCCAGGAATATAATCTGATTGCCTATGTTTTCCAGCCTAACCCATTTAGCAGGATCACTTGTTTCATCATCAAGCTTAAAAACTATGAACTGTATGGTAAATCCATGATCCCTTACTCTTACAACCATTAAAAGCTCACCGTTATTAGATTCTACTAAATACCTGAAATCACAACGCCCTCTCTCTTTCTTCTTTAGGTTCAAAGGTAATGTGTCTAATCTCCTCCATGCAATACTACCATCCCTTGCCTCGTCACATATATAAATTGCATTATAATATGATATGGCATATAATTTTCCTCTATAAAACGTGATATCAGTGATTGTTGTTACCGTTTCCTCTTCATCATCCAAGCCCTCCTCTATCTCCTCCTCAGTGTCATCCTCCTCAGCCTGCCCATCGTTATCTATCTCTTGGACATCTTCATAATCCCCTTTAATTGACTCATACTCCTCCAGTTCTAAATCATCTTCATCATCTTTTTTATTAAATTCACCTTTATTAATGGGATATCCACATGCACATCCCCCATCCTCCTCCTCTTCCTCTCCCTCTTCTTGATCATCACCCTCGCCTTCCTCCTCCTCCTCTTCCTGGTCCTCACCATCGCCATTAAGGGACCTAATCGTAAAGCAGGTCCATGCTTGGTCTCCTGGTCGACAAATACCTAAACTATCGACCTCAAAAAGCGCAGCAACCAAGCAATGACCGGCAGCAATATTCTCTGGCGTGGGTTCTGAAGATAGGATAGCTTTAGTCATAAAATACGGATTAGAGGCAGGTCGTACAAAAGAGTAAGGTTGGTAATGGGTTGGTAATGGAATCCTAACACCAGAAAAAGGATTAAACAAGAAATCTCCTCGAGTTTTATGAGCCATTATAAACCAACCATAAGATGATCCAGCACACCAACTTCGACGCACCACTCTTGGTAATGGGATTTGGTAGAATTTTGAATCATGAAGACAAAAAAATCTACGAGTTTTCTTATTTCTATCATTGGAGAGCATTAACCATGGAAGATGAGAAGAAGGAGGTCTCATTGATGTTGTGCGTCTCCATGCAGTGCAAACCAACAAAAATCGATGATAGCCGGCCACACTTACCTTGCTTGCTATGTACTCTAGAATATCGGCAGGAACCTGAGCCCAGTCTCTTTGTCCATCCTTCAAGATCTCCATGCTCAAGGTTTTTGCTTTAGTAATTGTGGATAGAGAAATAGCTAGATATATATATGCAGCTTGTGGGCGGTAGGAAACCGACCTAGAAATTTTTTCTCCTTTTCCTATTAATTTATATAATAAAACCCTAATCCTTACAAAACACTAATTTAACGAGGTGTTTCACTGTTTTATTTACTGTAGACTCACTGTTTGCTTCTTCTTCTTCTTTTTTTTCTTTTTTTCATCTTTTTTATTAGATCATTCCACATTTCGTTGATTTAAGATATGAATTTATAGTTTAATTCACTTAAATTAATATGGGTTTTTACCTTGAAAAAGCAAACTGATTTTGAATTAACACTCAATTTTGTGAAAAGTTATTTTGATTTTTTATTTTCAAACAAATAGAACTAAAGAGATTATAATTGGAAATTGACAAAAAAAAAAAAAAACACAGTCCCTTTATGTTCACGTGTGGGAAACAAAGAAAGAAAAAATAAAAACAAAAGAGAAAAAAAAAAATTGATTGTCCTAGCCACAATAAACCTCCATTTCAAACACGACCCACCTCGAAAAAATAATGACGATGCAAAAATTTCTACAACACCAAAGAAACTTGTTTTTTAAGGCCATATGAGGCCTCATGTACCGCCTAAAATGTGAATCACCTTCTATTATCTGATTTGTGTTATGCATATGCTAGCCTTTTTCTTCTTTTTTTTGTTCACTTTAATCCCTAAATCTATAATAACTTCTCAATTGAGTTTTAATTTTCATTTAACCTTAATTTAAGCCATTTTCTTTCAATCTAATCCATACTTTCCTAATAATTGTTTAATTTAATATTGAATATCATCCAACTCAAGCTCAATGAAGGCTTGATATTGGATTACCATGATAAAGCTGATTAAATTAATTAATCTAAATGAATTTCTACATTGTTCATCAAAATACGAAAAAAGAAAAGAAAAATAAAATGTCAGAGGTTTCATTTTCAGCAAAAGAGCAAAGACTTGGAACTTTCCAAGTAAATCCAAGTCTGCTCTACGCGAGTAATATGTCGTTGAGGTTTGGTATAACAAGACAAATGGAGTTGACCATGGAGGTCTTGCGACCCGTTGCAGAGTGCACGAAAAACGTGGTGTCTAGAACATACAATCACTTTACTAAGAGCCCGATTTTTATGTTAGGTCCCTTTTTAAAAAAATATATATTTTACTGAAAACTATTTTCTACATTTTCCCTCATTGTTCTTAAAAAAAACTTATAACAAAAGAATATTTTTATTTTTTTATATAATTATTATAATGTATATGTATAATTGTTTTAATTATAAAGTTAAAACATTGGATTTTAGTTGATAATTAAAGTTTTATTGGTGTTTTAATGCTTTTAAAGACAATATCTTCCAAGTATTTTATGCAATTTATATTTTTTAGGTGATGACCTACCGTGCAAACAATTGATTTTTAATGAGAATTCCTGACTTGCTAGAATACTTTAATTAAAAAACAACAAAAATCAAGAAAAGGATATAATGATCATCTTTAAAAAAACAATCCTCCAATGAATTCATCACAATTTTTACATTCGTAATATTGATGTAAACGACTGTTTATATAGATTTATTATACCTTTCCATAATTGCTAGGTGGATTTGCTCTCCACATTATTATTTAAAGAAGCTGCGAGATTATTATTATTATTATTATTAGTGTTGTTGTTATTGTTATTATTATTATTATTAGTGTTATTATTATTAATGATTGCATTATCACCTACTGTAGATGGCTAGTTTAAAACTAGAGTGTGAGAAAATCGCATTCAATAGCTATCCTCTTGCCTAAACTATAGTTTATACGTAGGTAAAGATTTATCTATGTGGAAATTAGGGTTCATTTGGATAGACATGAGATTAAAACTCCATTAAACCATGAAAGATATATAGCTCAAAAACAGTGTTCTTACTGCTAAAACCAATACAAAAAGCTCTATCACGTTTAGTTTTCAATAAAGATTATATATGTTGGTAGGTACTAATAAAGACAATATATTTTTTAATAAACTTATAATAATGTCTGTATAATGTTGGTTTGATAATCTAATCTTATTTCAATTTTGTAATTCTAATAGCCTCTTTATAAATATATATTGAATGATTGATGATCTTACGAATTAATAACTTAAGACACCTACCTATCATAGCTATGATAATATTCTAATTATATTATATTATATAAAAAATAATTCCCATAAAAAAATCATTGTGGACTACTTTAAAACACTATGAACTACCATAATATATTTTTTTCTTTGAAGGCTTTGAGTTTTTTTCATTTAACCCCTAAATGTTTTTTTAAATTTTTATTATTGAATAGTTAGTTGTTTCGCATTGAAGGCTAATTAGTAATTGTTTTGGTTGGCTTAGTATAGGATACTTAGAGTGGCGATGACACACCTCGACACTTGGTTTATGCTTGATTTTATATAAAAAAAAATGTTTTTGTTGCTTGAGAAAAAATTGAAGATGCAGGGATCTAATTTGATATTAGAAAAAAAAATGCATTTCTTTTTCATGCTTAAAGGGAAAAAGAAACTAAAACATGTGCATAAATAAAAGGGATGAGAGAGAAAAGAAAAGGAAAAGAAAGGAAAGAAAAATGGGTCGTTAGAGCCACACTAGAGATAGGTTCATCGACATGCACTTCTCTAAGAGGAAGCCCTTGTCAAGACAACTCTAATTGTAACACGGAAGATCGCAATCGAAGCTCGAAGAAACTTGCACGCGCCTCCCCAATACGGTAAACATTCTTATATGCCTCCTCAAGTCATTTTTTTTTTTAATTTGGATAATGATTATTTGATAGCTCCCAAGATTTCATCATCGCCTAAACCAATGACCAATTTTTAATTTCATCATTTAACAACTCAATTTTCTTTTTTCTTTTTTATAGTTATTTTTATTAATTTTATCATTCAATATTATATTGTTTGAGAATTGGTCTACGTAACCTTTTTTTAACTTGTTTATATATATATATAGTTTTTCTAGTCTCATGGATTTTTTTTTCCTTAAATTTTATCCTTTAATATCAGGTTCGTTGAAAATTAGGTTTTGTAATTTTTCTTAATTTGCTTTCTATCATGTTATCACAGTTTTACAACCCAAGTTGTAAGTTTGACAGGTTACTATTAGTTGCCTCGATTTTTTTTTTGTCCTTTTTTATTGATTTTTTTTCGATTTTATTCTTTAAAGGTGAGTTTTGTAATTTTTGTTGATTTACTTTTCATGAGGTTATCATGATCTCATGATTCGAGTTGCAAGTTTGGCAGGTTAACCTAAGTTGACTCAGGACTTTTTTTTACCATTTTTTAATTGATTTTTTTTTCAATTTTATCCTTAAATATTGGATTGATTAAGAATTAAGCTTCATTATAATGACTCTGATTTTCTACATCCATTATTGCAATACATTGGGAGTTTTCAGTGTAGTTTTTTAATATATATACTTATCAAAACATATATGCGTAGTTCATCCATCTCACAAGTTACCACTAACATTTATCAATTATCCTCCATAAAACGACATAATATTCATTTCAAGATATCTCATTCTAATCCATGCACACAACTTGTTTAATCTATACATAACTAAGTCCATACATATAAGGAAAGCTATTACAAAAACCTAATATTATTCGGGCATAATACATAGGAAAATATACAAGGAAGATAAAGTAATCTAAGGACACGCTGACAATGCGACTAAAACTTGCAATAAATAATAGTTAAGTAAAGAAAGTTCTTTGATGACATCATTAATCATATCATTTAATTCTAACACAAGATCGAGTAATATAAGAATATCACTGTTGTCATTCTTTCAGATAAGTCAATATAGTATAATCATTCCAATATTGATCCCACATACAATTATTCCCACTTAATAATTGTTCTCTATTCATCATTCTCTTATAATGAAAATTATAAGTCAATTTCCCAACATAAAACATTCATTCATTCTTGGTCATAAATCATCCCTTTATCCATAGATATTTCCTTAACCATTGTTATTCTTGATAATTCAAAATTTATTTCCTCAATCATCGCTATTCTTGATAATCCTCATCAGTATCCTTAACAATCCATAATTGATTTCCTTATTCATCGGTATCCTCAACAAGGCATTGATTTTTAAACCAAGAACTAGTCATCCAACCCAGAACATGGAAACAATCTCATATTAGATAAAAATACAATTGAATAATAAAGAATTTTACTATGATGTTTTAACAATTCTAAATAGAATATAATTAATAAGGTGTCGAGCACCAACTTGCTCCTCTATCTGAACGAGCCCTCTCTAACTACATGGACTTACTCTAGACACCTCTTCTATTTTGAATTTAAAGGTATTATAAATATCACTTCATGACTTTACCATAATGTAATTCTCATATCATTGAATTTTCATTCCTAAAAGTCCATTACTATGAATTCATTCATCTTCAACTAATTTTCTCATTGCACTTTCTATCCCCATTTTATTACTCAGGAGCATTGTTTCGTATTTTATTTATAAGTAGACTTATAGACCTTGGTAATAAACTTGGATTGACTCTTTTGAAATATAAGACACTAATCTACAACTTTACTAAAAGGCAAGAAACTCAATTATGCCTTTAATATACCTAGATTTACCTGTTATCATACTTAATGAAATCTGTTCAACAAGGATTAATTTTGACATCCCTTCAGTTTTTAAGCTATATTTGGTGTTATGTAGCTCTAATTAAATCAAGGTCAGTTCCATTTGAAAGATAACACTTATACCTACAATCTTTATAGAGAAATCAACCCCAAATTAAATCTCTTTAAGGTTTAAATTAAATAATCATAGTAACATACAAAATATGTCTAGATTTTTATGATTTAGACCTTCATTTAGTTTATGGATCATATCTAAAGCTATATAACTTCAAATTAGCAAGGTTAGTTTTATTTGAAAGGTAACATTTATATCTACAACTTCCATACATAACAACATTTCAAATTTTGTTTGTAACCACCCCAAAAGAACAAAAAAAAAAACCCTAAGAAAAGACCACAACACATAATCAAGTTAAAATTAGACAGTAGCCAAAACGGTCTCACCATTTTGAGAAACAATTTGATCGTTTTTTGAATTGGCCTAGTTGTTTCTCAAATCGGCTAGCTCGTTTCAGGTTCACACAGAACCAATTCTGCCAGCCGTTTTAAACAACAATAACTAACATAAGAATAATATTCAAGACACTCCTAATGGTCAAATCATATGTTATCATAATAAGTATAACATATTCAAATATCATCTTCATCCAACAGTTACATTACTAGAAAATGAGCTTTAACCTAACTAATCTAAAAATTACAGGCCTAAGATTCAAGAAGATTTTTTGTTCAGAGTGTTTTTTCTAATCTCCACCATTTTGGATTTTGATCACATCCCGACAAACAACATATCCACATTCCAACCCAATCCAACGATGGGAGGATATTTGGTGAATGAGATTGTTCATAAGTGTTTTTTTTCCAGAAATTTTTCTTTGGTGATATCTCTTTAATTGAGACTAATATTGAAAGTCCCCCCCTATGAGAATGTATAAGACATTGAGTCAAACAACATATCCAGAACTCATCATAATCCAACGGTAGACAACATAGATTTGTCTGCCTAAGTTTTATGCCATGAATATATTTTCTCTCTAGCTTCTCTTTAAACTCTCTAGAGCACCTAAATATCTCTTTTCAATCACCTATTAACTCTTTTAATCACTTTAAGTTACCCTTTAGTGAAGATTTCATCAAGAAATGAGAATAAAAAATCAAATAACCCTAACCCCTCTCTTATTCTTGCAAGTCCACAGCTAGAGAGAAGGAATAATAGGATATTTATAGAGTCATCCTCTTGTTAATTTCACTTTGAACCTCACTTTTTTTAATCATTTGTACATTAACCCCTAATCTTTTGTTATGTACACATTGACCCCTCTTAGTCTTACATTTTTATTTTGACGTCCTCGTAAAATTTTTCTTTCTAACAATTTAGTCATGTACTCCCTTTTCATTTCATTAATTTAACCATTTTTATCCTGGTTAAGTTTTTTTTAATTTAATTTGACCCACTTTACTATCAAGTTAATTTCTTATATTTTATTAACCTAGAAAAATTATAAGTAAGGGTTTGCATTCATAGTTTGTTTTTATTTGTTTTCTATAAGGTTATTACGGTATGATAATCTTGGTCACAAATTTCATGGATTAATCTTAGTTAATTTAATGCATCATTGTCTTTTCATTTCACTTTTTTTTATTATTTATTTTAATCTTGGACAATTCATCATTTCGCATTTAAGCTTATTCATTGTTTCACATTTGAGCCTAATTAGATTAGGTGAAGGTTAAAACAAGAGCAGTTTGAAATTATTTTTTTTTTTTTAGTATCAAGTGTTAAAAGAGTCAATAGTTGTATTTGGTTCCATTGGGTTGTGAAAGTCATGCCGTGCCGCTTCAATATAGTTGAATATGAGACTCGAGCTTTTAATTCAAATTTTATTTTTATTTTTCAAAAAAAAAATTGATATAATTAAATAAAGATGTTCAATAGCATGACACAACTTGAAATCATGGTTTTTTTTATCTGTATCGCTTAACATCCTGGTACAGTCTTTGTTTATCATCACTGACTTTTTTCACCATTTATTATCACATATAATTATTAATTATAACTTTATTAAACATACAGGCCACTTTTTCAAACCCATAGCTGAAATTTTGATCCGGCCCACTGCTGTCACCATGACTAATAAAAACTATAGGACAGGAATAGTTTGAAGGGTAATTTTCAAGATGGAAGCCCAACCTGCATTCCATTCCATATATCTTGCTCTTGCTTGCATGGATTTTGGTGGGATTAACAACCATTTTCCATGTCTTTAGATGTCACAAATTACACTGAATGAACTCTACAACTTTAACCTGAAACACAAATATTAAAGGCAAAGAAAAACAAGAAAGTGATACAAACACAATAAGAGTGTTCATTGATAGATAATTCGGAGTTCAAATTACATGTTCTAGTATCGAGTTGTTCAAAAATCCAAGAAATTACTCAAAGATGCAGCAGTTAATTGCTCCTCTTACAAATTCTATTTCTTACTAATGCTTACCAATAACTCTATGCTTGCTTTTCAAAACATCATCAGCCCTCCTTCAACATCCGTTCCTTTTCCAAAATGTACATCCCTTCCTTGTACTTCTGGCTCTCTTCATAAGCTTTCTCCTACAATCATTACCATCAACAAGGATCAATGTAAGCAAAACAGGGCTCCCGAAACAGAACCCGCGGAATCTGAATTCTGAGGTGCATGATCATCAACCAAATGAGAAATTGTCTTACAAAGATATATAAATACATACATTCTCTATCAAACCACATTTAGTCATGCATTGCTACCTATCCATGGAGGAGATGAGGATTGCTATTAAAGAAGATTTTATTTTGAAAATCAAAACAAACCTAGGCCATTACTTCTTATGCCTGAGCATCCTCTTCCTCTCGGTATGGAAATCCTAGGTGTTGGGACAAACGATAGGCAGCCCGCACAAACGGGTTAGGGATCCACAATAAGACAAACCATAATAGGCAGGCCGCACAAAGCCACTAGGGATCCACGATAAGATAACCCACACAAAACGCCCATTTAATTTCCAACTAAGATCTAGTGGGATATGAGGATAAATTTGCCCAAGACCATCCGTCTAAGCTTTTGGAAGCAACTGACAGACTGTTCCTGCATCAACTTCCCCATGATCAAATGCTGCTGGCAAGTATCTCTCTTGATTCCATTAAAATCAATCAACTAAGAATCCATAAACTAATACTGATCAACAGCTTAATCACAGCCTAGCGAAATATAAATAAAATAAAATGAGCATAAATTAAAAAATACTTACATATTTCCAACCTAAAATTTGCTGGCAAGAAGTACAATAAATATCACAAACGGTATGCCATCCACTCACTAGCAATCGCTCTTCGCTGGGTCCGAGCGAAATATTCACCCTGCATCCCCCGTATCATCAATTTATTAATATTTTTTAAAATAAATAATTAAAAATCATCCAAATAATTAAAAAAAATAATGGAGAGGAGAAGAGAAGACATACACGTTTCTGAAGAGATAAGCACGGCCAAATCGGCCTTGAAACTCTTTGGAGAGGATATCGTAATAAGAAGCGAATTCAACTTTACACCACTTGCACTTGAAGATCTTCCTTACTCTTCCTTCTCCTCCTTCTCCGCCGCTATCATGCACCGTCTCTATGTATAATCTCCCCATTTTTTTAATCTTTTTTAAGAAAAAATGATTCAGGCAGGCGTGGCTAGAGAAATAACTGCTGTTGTGTTGTTATAAAAGGGAAGGGACTTGACGACGTGTCGTTTAATGAGTGCGCTCTGATCTGCTTAACATACGCCGTCGTTTGGAATATTCTTTCTCTGACCCGTTGATTGGCAGCGTTAGCAGTTGAAACGTCGCTGTTTCAACACGTGCGCTCCTTTTCTTTTCTTTTTTCTAAGGGCTGGATGGTGATGAATCTGGTGATGTTGTTCCACGAACAGGGAACCGTCCTTGGATATTTTTTTTTAAAAAAAATATTTTGTTTTTTTTTTAAAATCTAAATTTCACCACACTTGTTTTTAGAGTTTATTAGATTTTTTCTCGAATCATTGAGTTAATAAATTTTATAGAGTTAATAATTTTATTTTCAAAAAACGAGACCGATATTTCTTTGATATAAAACCTGGTACTGAAATGTAAAGTTACAACATCTTGTTCTGATGTCGAGCTTACACACGGACCAAGCCCAAAACAAGAGTTGTCATGTATTTATTACACATGAGACATGGTAGCTTTATAAAATGATTTTATTAAAAAATTAAATTCAGATAATATTTTTTTATTTTTAAATATTAAAACAATTTGAAAATATATAAAAAAAATATTAATTTTTTTAAAAAATAAATTTTAACCAAAATCCACTAAGAGAACAGGAGCTAAATCATGTCATGAAACCAAGGTTTCGGTCAGGAAAAAAAAATTGGAAGACAAGAGCTGTCATGTATGATGTAGTAATTCTTTTGCCATTTACATTCGCTACTTCAATTTAACTTCTTGAACCATCATTAGTTTAGAGGAGCAAGTAAAAAGCATTCTGCTAGATAGACCAAAATGAGGGAACTGAACAGATGGAGAAGAAGTTGGGATGGTGGAACATGAGTGGCAAATTCAGGCTATGGAGAAAGAAACAAGCAAAAATAAGTAATTGGGCATCGTTTGATTGCTAAGATGAACAACACCATCCTTTTTTAGTCCCTGCATTGTCTTCTTGATCCCCATCTCCCTTTAAAACCACCGTCTTCCCGTTTCCCAGCTCGGGAGCACCTGGTTTATTGAGTTCTTGCGACATCATAACTTTCCGGCTTAATATATTGTAGATCTCCTTAACAACTGTCTGAAAGGCAGCAGCAACATTGGAGGAATCGAGCGCTGAAGTTTCCATGAAGAACAAACCCTGCGCCTCTGCCAAGGCCTTGCCTTCTGCCGTCGATACCTCTCTGGCATCCTTGAGATCAGATTTATTCCCGACAAGAATTGTTACTACATTCATGTCAGAATGAGCTGTGCAAATGAAAACCAATCAAAAATCAATCTTCCATTTGAACGGAAAAGTACCAAAATAACTGTTGCAGGCATAGAGGTTCAAACAACAAATCAGTATGCAAAGCTCGTCATAATCATAATTTTACAGAAGGACTATCACCAAATAGTGGTCAAACCAAACATCAATCTGTACAGGAAAGATAACAAGATCCAAATATCCAGCCAATGTTGTTATGAAACTTACTATGAAGTTCGTTAAGCCATTTGCCAATGCTGTCAAATGTTTGGCGCCTGCTGATGTCATAAACCAGTAGAGCTCCAACTGCACCTCTGTAGTATGCAGAAGTTACAGCCCGAAATCTCTCCTGACCTGCTGTGTCCCAGATCTGTGCTTTAATTTCCTTTCCATTAATATCCATCTTTTGGGTTTGGAACTCTACCCCTATTGTTGACTTTGAACTAGGGTAAAATTCATTTCTAGCAAATCTTGCAAGCAAATTTGATTTCCCAACAGCCGAGTCACCAATTAAAACAATCTTAAAAAGGTAATCATCTGCTTTGTCATCCTCAGAGTAAAAGGCCATCTTTCAGCTTTTACAGAATTGCTAATCTACAGAAGCATATCAATAATGACTAGCCTTCTGAAGTGCAGATCTTTTCAGGGGAGCTTATATATTTACCTAAGGAGGATCAAAAGCTCCCCTATACAAGACGAGGAAATGGAATTAGAATATCCAAAAATGAGGGCAGAATACGAAGGAAACTTGAAAGGCAGGGAAGGAATATAATAGGACAAGGGCAACAGTTAAGTAATTAAATAGAACATGTTGGCACCCAGGCAAGTATCTATCTTCTGAAGCTAATGTTGGCGGGCCTCATGAAAGTGTAGTAAGTAGTAACATCTACTCCATCCTCTGCTTCCTGCCACTTGTGTAATTCTATCAGGTGCTTTTTCTTAGTGGAATCCAGTATTGCTCTTCAAAATCAGAATCACAGTCCCTGCAATATCAAGAAAGCATCAGCATCTAATTTACCATAGTTGAAGATAATGTACCCCTATAAAAAGAAAGTAAAGAGAAGAAGATCAAGTGTAATGGAGCCAGAAGCTTGAGAATTTAAAGCAACACTTTCTCTTCTGGCATTAAGCTAACTCAATTGGCCATAATTTTTTTCATAACAAGGGGTTCCTTTCTCCTCTATCCCTTTTTTTACTCCATTAACAGCCTTTCTCCCTCTATATTAATCCAACTGCATCTCACCTCCTGTTTCGTGCTTCTAAGCTCACCACAGGACCACACAGTTGTGGCCAGATCCTTCTAGCAATCTACCCAATAAAATTTCCATGCAGTTAACACATTATGATCTCAAAACACCATATTAACCACAGATATGACATATGGAGATCAGAAGAAAACGGGTAAAAAAAAAAATTCAAATCAAATGAGAAAATTATGTCATCTTTTTGGACAAGTTGCAATTCTTCCCTGAAGAAACCTAAGAATACTCTTGTTACTCGTCACTCAAAGGTTACTGTCTCCTGGTACCTACTTCTCTTCTACATTATGTTTTCTAAATAGCCATAGAATTATTTGCATTATTGCTCTACAAAAACTTACTGCTTCCATTCGTCTGAAGCCATAAATACATGGCTAGCACAAATGAACCAATTGTCATTGTATACAATCTAAGCTTGATGATCTCATTAACCATACAATTATGCACTAGACAAGCCTAAGATCCATAAGGTAGAGCAAGGAAGAAAGAAAACCTCTGGACTACAGAGGCCGATAACTACATATCAAACAAGAAGCACACAACCCAACAACTTTAAAACTCAAAACATTGTAAGAAATCCAAAACAAAAATTCCACTCAATCAACCTTTAAAGACTACATAGACAAGTAATTTCAATGTTAAAGACTCCACAGACAAGCGCCGTGATTTTTTCCAATCCTGTCAAATTGTAAACAATAAGCACTACAAGCTGCACATAAAGTCAACATTTTTATGCACAGTGATGTTCATAGTCAACAAAAGCAGTCATTACAGCAAAACAAAACATGCAAAACTAAGCTGTAAACACGATCACCTTAAATTTAAACAAAAATCCATAAAGGATTAGACCAATTTGAACCCAAAAAACAACATTACAACAAATTACAGATCATGTAATAACATCAAAAATGCGATTTTCCACCACGTTTTCAAATTTTATTGAGACCCCAGATGGAAACTTAACAAAAAATGAAGAATCCTAAATTCTTTAAGCAACTACTAACTAATGAAGCACAACAAAAATTAACATTGAACAAAAAAAGAGCCAACAAAGAGAATAAGAAAAAAGTACCTTTTTTATGGCTTCCGAAGATCAAATCACGAAATTGAATAGCGAAATGGATCTGGCGGGATATTAAGAAAAATAAATTATTTAGCAATGGCGTTTGTTTACTTTAAAAATCAAGCGATTTTAGAAAGAGAAGCTAACGACAGAGAGTCGCGACAGGAGACAGGCAGAGAGAGGGGGGGGGGGCTTTTCTTCTTCTTTTTTTTCTTCTTTTTTTTTGTTCAGAGTGCCTGTCTATGTCTAGTTTTAGCCGTTTAGGATATGTAATTAATGAGCTAATTATATTAATAATGTGATAAATAGAGATTGTTCCTTTTCTTGTTGTTTAATTTTTATTTTTATTTCTATTTTGGACTTTTGTCGAATCAATAGACAAATAATTTTTTTAAAAAATTATATACATCGGATGGTTTGTTTTTAACATGATTGAAGAGATAAATTTAATTTTAATGTGTAAATGTTGATTATAGAATATCCAATCTATTTGAGATTTTTAAGTTCGAGTCATGTTAATGATTTTTCAGAAAGATAATATATTTCCATTTAATTAGTGTCATTAATAAATAAATTATAAATTTTGACTTCGGTAGTTAAGTTTCTTTAAAAATATATAATTTTTTTCATTGAATATATGATAAATACACCCATTTTTTCACCATAAAAGAATATTATTGTTTGATTGTGAATATTATTCTCCAAAATAAATATAAAAAATATAAGATTTGTAAATTTTTTTAATCTAGTGCCGTTTTGATTAAAGTTGTAATGTTGTATGGTGAAGAAAAAAAAGAGTTCATGAGATTATACAAATAAATTATTTATCTAATACCATTTTGATTTGAGCATGGATGATAAATTTATCCAAAATTATTTTGAATTTTTTTAATCAAGTTTGATTTTCTTTAATTTTATTAAAAAAAATATTAATTTAAAATAAAGAAAAAATAAAAATTTTTTAATTTTTTTCAAAAATATTTTTAAAACGCAAAAACAAACAGGATCTAAGTTAATTGGATCATACTAAGGCAACTATAATACAATTTAATTTAAAGCTCGTGTTATATAAATAATATAATTAGAAGATTTCAAGTTTAACCCGCTAAGTTAGGTTAATAATATTGTTAAAAAAATTTTCTTAGTTTGAGTATTATTTTTTCATATATAAAAAAATTATGATCTCGTCACAATATGATATGAAAAATTATCTAGTAAATATTAAACCAGAGAAATCTTGTTACTTAGTTAATTGGTGAATCATGTGCATAAATCCATATTAATAACCTAAAACATGAGGATAAGATTGTTTGTATATTATTTAATATAGTGTTTGGTTATTGTCTTAGAATAAAAAATATAAAAATAGTATAGATATAATTTGTCTATAAAAACATGTTTTTTCACTTTTCATGTTTTAAAAATATAAAAATTCATTTTAAAAATAATTTTTTTATATAATTTTTTTTATTTTTTCAACTAAACGTAATTTTATTCTCAATGTCTCTCTCTATGATCCCACGAAAAATAACCCTATGCTACCTAAAATTTTATTTAATTTGATAAAAACATTTAAATACCAGATTATAATTTTGTTTTTCACTAATGAGACAATCTTATAGCATTCACATCATAGCCCTAATGTGATTTGACAAGACTAGAAGAAACAAGAAAAGACCTAACAAGATCTTAATCTTCGTGCATGTTTTGTCAAAAAACATATTGATGAACCATAAACTTGGATCATACAACATGTGTGTTAGTGTTTAAACCAAACACTTTCTAGATGAACTCATGTATGTTTTGATGGAACAACCTCAACCATTTCTAGGTTTCCATACAAAATATGTGCATTTGAGTGTACTTTGCAATAAACTAGAAATAAATTTTCTGTGGATACCTTTGTCATATTTTTTATTTGTTTTTGTATTTTAAAAATATTTTTTAAAAAATTAAAATATTTTTATTTTTTTCTTTACTGAATTAATATTTTTTGGTGTTTTTAAATCATTTTGATGCGCTGATATCAAAAATAATTTTTAAAAATAAAAAACATTATTTTGATATATTTCTGAGTGAAAAACACTTTAAAAAGTAACCGCAACCACACTCCCAAATAAGAATTAAAAATTAGTTCGAATCAAATAATTTTTTTATGTGTAAAAATTAATTTAAGAATACTCTAACCATTTTAAAAAAATCAAAATTGATAGTTATTAATTTGAATCATGTTATGCGAAAGCTCCATAATTATTAAACTCAACTTAACTCGTGTATTAATGCATGATACATAATTTATCTCGAATTGATTTTTATTTAAAATCATTTTTAATATTAATTCTATCAATTTAAGTGATTTGATGGGCTGATTCACAATTTAATTGACTTGGATTAAAACCATTTAGGTCAAAACTTCAAGGAATTTTTAAAAATTGAAATGATTTTTTTTTAGAGTGTGGTTGTAGTTGTTTTTTAAAGTACTTTTCGTGTTAAAATGTATCAAAATAATATATTTTTTTTATTTTTAAAAAATTATTTTTGAGATCAGCGCATCAAAACAATCCAAAAATACAATTTTTATTTTATTTTTAGCAAATAAAAAACATTAAAAACGCATGCACAATCGTGTTTTCAAATACTTTAGAAGTACCCGGATTGACCCAATAACCCTTAGGATCATCCAATAATTTAGTGATTGTAACCCCTTTCTAGATTAAACTGTGAACCGGATCTGAATTGCCCTTTTTTGAAGACATTAATTTTACATGGTGAGCCTTTCCTATCAACATGTCGCCATTAATATTACCATCACTGTTAAACAAGCAAATTATAAGAATTCTTGTAAAGCATAAAGCGGGCCATAGACATAAATGTGAACCATTGCTGTCAAGATATCTTTTTATTTTCTATGTTGTTTTCACTGAAAACAATTTAAGCCATATTTTCCATTAATTATTATCATCCCTAATAAGTTATACACTCACTCACTCTAGAAATGATGAAATTGACTGAATTACTCAAATATTCATAAAATTAGATTAAAGTTAACTGAATCAAATGATTTTCTGCAAATTTCAAATAATTTTAATTGAAATATCTTAAAAATAAGTTCAGTTAGGTTTTAGTTTTGATTTCTGATTTTATAAATAAAAGACTAGATAAAATGAAAAAAAACCCATTAATTAAATTGATTTTATTCCGTTTTTAAAAATATATAACCGAACCCATAGATTTAATTTAATTACCAGTTTGGTTTAGAATTTTGAAAAAAGAAAATCAGATTGGTTGGATTTTTTTTTGTTGTTGTACAAACCAAACTATTTGAACCGAAATTCACCCTTCATTACATCCCTACCTCCATCAATAAACGGATATACTCTATTTTATCATCATGAATTTGAATGTAAAAACAAATAATGGAAAAAAAGGACTTTTTAAAAAAACTCTTGACAGATATACTATACCTAATTTATGGTATTGATATTGCATTGTCAATTCTCTAGCATTTAAGGCATCAGCAGAAGAGTTATACGAGCTCCTGGTTAGGTATAGCTACAATCCAAAGAGGGACCCCCACCTTCCATACATCTCCTCTCTTAGATTGCGTGATGTTGATTTTTTTAAAAAAATTAATATTTTAATATTTTTAAATTCTTAGTTATAGGTTGGTATTAAAAATAAATTTTAAAAGATAAAAAAATATATATTATTTTAATATAATTTAAAATAGAAAACATTTTAAAAATCCTACAACATAAATGATTGATCGCGCGAAAAAAACTTGTGAAGTACAGGATAGAACATATTTTCGAGGTGAATATCTCAATGTTTGATTTGACTATTCAGGAATTTTAAAGAGTTATAATTAGGTTTGCTTTGTGTGGCTGCTGTATGCTGTGTTATAAGATCATGAACTATTGGATGTTTTGGGCTAAAATGCTATTTATTTAAAATTATTTTTTTATATTATTTTAATACATTTTAAAATAAAAAATATTTTTAAATATAATACTTGCAACATTTTTAAACAGGTCTTCAATAATATAATGCAGTGAGGCTTGGTTTGTGCTGGGTTAATGAAAAAACATTTTTTTTTAAAAAAATAATATTATTTTAAAATTTTATTTTCAAATAAAAGCTGGAGTTAATATGTATCACTTTCCCCTACCAAAAATCAAGTAAAACAAAAACGCTTAACCAAGTTGGTTTTCAGATATGGGCTACGAGCACAAGTCACCAAGAAGGTTGGATCGGCTTGAAGCTGCTCAGCCCATTTAATTAATTATTTAATAAATAGACAATACTACGAGCCTTACATCAAATGTCAAGATGGCCGAGTTGGTCTAAGGCGCCAGTTTCAGGTACTGGTCCGAAAGGGCATGGGTTCGAATCCCATTCTTGACATTGTTTTTTAATTTCATAATAATAACATTTCAAACTGTATTTTTTTTTTCAAAAAAGTAAAAAAATTTACTACTATTAATTTATATTTGGGACTACATTATTGAATTTAAAATTAATGGAATACAATCAATTACTTATTTATTCATTAAAATATATGAAATGATCGCCTCTATCTCATATCCACAAGAGATTATAATTAATTAATGAAGCATGATCAATTATAATTCTACTACCCAAATAAGTTTATTGATTTATCCTATAATATCAACTATTGATACTTCAGATATATCACACTAATTGATTTTACCAAGTATCCACTCTGTAATGATAAAGATTTTTTTTTTTTTTTTAAATAAGACATGTTTGAGAAATAACATTATTTTATATATATATTATTTTTAAAATTTATTTTTGATATCAGCACATTAAAATAATTTAAAAATATAAAAAATATTTTTAAACAAAAAATATTTTTTGAATATTTGCCGATCTTCATTACGACTGCACTCCTAATTTGAGGTGAGAAGAAATTATAAGGGTTTAAAGATAAATTAGTTTAGAAGAGAAATTTAATATAATGAAAATTGATATGTGGATATATATTATTCAGACCAATATTTTGGTATGTTTAGTAATTTATAGATACAATTCTCTATCCTCTAAAAAAAACTAATTTGCTAATTTTTTTATTTGGAAGCTGATATGTAATGATTATTTAAAATTAAGTATAACACGATGTGGTCCACATTCCATATTTCAACTTTCTTTGAAATTAGTATTGGGAAAAATATTATAGATGATTGTTTTTAATAATATATAGATATTTATATATGTTGTATTTGAGAACATAAAAATAAATATAAGAGAGACAAACATTTTTAGTGAAAAAGATGTAAGGTGTTGGGAGAAAACTAGGTGGGGTAGGTGTTTATGGATAACCATAAAAAATAAGTAAAACTAAAGAACAAGAATAAGATTTGAGAGGAAGACAATCTTATTAAATGTTTTCTCTTGTGTATTCCTCTTCAAGAATACTAAATTATACTTTTGATTACAAGCTTATTTATAAGTTTCAAGTTCTAAATAAATAAGAAATTAAACTACTCAAAGAAAATTGTAATCTGAATAGTAAACGTATTATGTCACCTTAACTAATCTAATTATTTCTGAACTGGTCGATCAACTCATTTAATTGCTTGTATGTGAATACTCTTATTGTATAGACAACATATTCATAGGGGCATTTTACAAATCTGTTCTTCAAGAAATAATCATCAATACTATTATACTAATCCCTTGGGGCTTGCTTTAATCCATACAAGACTTTCTTTAACTTTAAAACATTTTCTAAATATCCTTTCACTTCATAACCCATAAGTTGCTCAATGTAGACATTCTCCTTAAAAAAAAAACCAATTAAAAAGGATGCTTGACATCCATTTACTAGATCTTCCAATTATATTGAGTTGTTGTGACAATGATTAATCTAATAGGCTTTGATCTAACAACTAGATCTAATACTTTATCATAGTCAATCTCATGTTTTTTACTATAGCCTTTTTTCACTAACCTTTCCTTGTACCCCTCCATTTCTTCTTTGGCATTCTTTTTTTTTTTTTGTAGATCCATTTGACGCCTATTAACTTCTGTTTTTTTTTATTATTATTATTTTAGAAATCAATTTTCATGTGTCATTCTTCTTAATCAATACAATCTCTTTATCCATAGTAATTCTCTATTTTTCATCCTGTACTGCTTCTTCAAACACTGGAGGATCATACGTAGCATGATGATAATATAGTGTTACATTATCATCAATAGGGTTAGTTACCTCATATAAGTCATAAAAGTTCCTCATCTTTCTTGGGGGACTAGGTGGGCTGCCATTACTAGAACTTCCATTAGAAAATAAAGATAAGGGTGAAATTGAGTTCATTGGTGATTATAAAGGCGTAGCTATAGGTTCTTGATGATATTCATATCTCTCATTCTCTTTATTAAGAACTGATAAAAAATCATAGTTCTCACTATCATTTACCTTTCAATCCCACACTCATTCTTCATCAAATTTGACATCTCTACCAATCATCGTTTTTTTTTTCATTGGAATTGTAAAGCTTATATCCTTTAGACTTTTGATCATAGCCCACAAAAATTATCTTTTTGCTCTTGTCATCTAGTTTGATCTTTACTTGATCATTTACATGCACATAACCAATGCTTTCAAACACTTTCAAGTGAGTAACACTTGACTTCCTTCCATTCCATGTTTCTTGTGGAGTTATGCAATTCAAGTATTTTGTAGGACACCTATTTAACAAGTAAACAACACAATCTCTAGCTAACCAATTTGCTTTATTCGGTTGATCGGTTGACCTATTGATGTTGCCTCGACCTCCTCTTCCAAATCTACCTCTTTCTTATTTTCCTTTATCCTGTCCACACCCTCTACCTCCTTGAGTATATCCAGAATCATCTTGCTTCTTTTTTGAATAGTGTATTGAAAAGAGTGCTTATACCCCTATATCTTCTTAAATGTCATTACCTCTTTCTTCATGGGTTTGTAGTTTTCCAATGAGTCCTTGAATTGTAAGAAAATTTAAATTTTATGACTCCTCTATCATGACCACAACATAATGCAACTTTTTTTGCCGCGAGCGTATAATCTTTTCTATCATACGTGTTTCCACAATCTTCTCCTCATATCTTTTTATTTGATTGTATATAGTTAGCACTCTAGCAAAGTAATTTGAAATGCTGTCCGATTCAAACATATGTAACTTTTCAAAGCCACCTCCTAACTTTTGTAGGAGTACCTTTCTGACATTGTCACCTCTTTGGTTTGAGTGTTGCAAAACTTCTTATGTTTGGTTGACGATGGTTGCATTAGCCACTATTTCAAAAGTGAGGTCATCTAGACATTGGTGGATGATTGTGAGTTCTTGTTAATCCTTCCTTTGTGCCTTTTGCACAACCTCCATTTGCGCTAAAATCAACGTTACTTCTTTTATAAGCTCGTCAAAGCTCTTTTCAATCGTTTCTTGTGAACCTAGCCAAGCTTTCATATCAGTACACCAAATTTCATAATTATTCTTTTTCAAACGAGGAAATTAAAAGGGATGTTTGTATTGCCCATATCGAACAATAAAAAACAAGCTTTGATATCACTTGTTAGAAGAAAATTAGGTGTGGTGGGTGTTTATGGATAGCAAAACAATAAGTAAAACTAAGAACAAGAAGAAGATTTATAAGCCTCAAGTCCAAGATAAACAATGAATTAAATTACTAAAAGGAAATCCTAATCTAAACAGTAAATATATTCTGCTAACTTAACTGGTCAACCAATTCTTCTTTTCAGATAAACCAAAAACTGATTTATTTTTAACATAAAAAACATGTCTATCTTATCCATCAACCAAAAGCTACCTTAAATATCCTTCCCAAAAAGATAGCAAAACTTATCCATTACTTTTTCTGATTAGGAAAGGTGATGTATTATGACTAATCAAAAAATATAATGCGACTCCCTTATGTCAATTTCCTTGATTAAAATCTGAAAATAAAGATAATGATATCTCTAAATCATATATAATTAATATTAGAATAAAATCATATGGTTTCCATAACTGTTTATTATCCCCTCCTATAAAAGTAGTAGTGTTTTTGATAAATCAATGGTAATTCACTAGGTCCAAACCCTTTTGAAAAACTGAAAAATTTTCATTAAATAGTTTCTTTGCACTGTATACTCACTCAGATAAGAGACTTTAAGGCGGGTGAAACACTGAAAAAATAAAATAATGGTGGAAGGAGGTGTTGTGAAAGCAGCGGACAAGACAGAATTCACAGAATGTTGGAAGGTAACATGGAAGACTCCTTATATTATGAGGCTTGCTTTCTCCGCTGGAATTGGAGGTCTCCTTTTCGGCTACGATACAGGTACATATATAGATTCATTTGATTTTGAATCAGATTAACGTTTTGTGTTTTGTTTCTGGATACATAGAAAATTCAGAACTAACATGTATTTGTTTATGGGGTGTAGGGGTTATTTCTGGTGCCTTGCTTTACATTAAAGAGGATTTCGAGGCAGTTGGCAGAAACACCTTTCTACAGGTGAATTTCTCTCCATTTTCTGAATCACAAAAAAGGGATATCTTTTCCTGTAGTGCTGATTTGATGTTCATGTTCTTGTTCTGCAGGAATTGATTGTTAGTACTTGTGTTTTAGGAGCAATTTTTGGGGCTGCAATTGGTGGATTTTGCAGTGACAGTTTAGGGAGGAGAAAAACCATTTTAGTTGCGGATTTCTTGTTCTTCGTTGGTGCAATAGTCATGGCTGTTGCTCCACATCCATGGATTATTATTGTCGGAAGATTTCTAGTTGGCTTAGGAGTTGGAATGGCATCCATGACTGCCCCTCTTTATATATCAGAAGCTTCACCTGCACGAATTCGAGGTGCTCTTGTTAGCATGAATGGCCTGATGATTACCGGGGGACAGTTCTTGGCTTACCTCATCAATCTGGCTTTCACTAGGGTGACGTAATTCGAAGCATAACCCTTTTGCTAGCTTCGACTTTCTGAAACTGACAACAAGTTATAATCTTTCATGGCTTCATGCATGTTTCAGGCTCCTGGAACTTGGCGTTGGATGCTTGGGGTGGCCGGAACCCCTGCTCTAATTCAATTTGTGCTGATGCTGTCGCTTCCTGAGTCTCCTAGATGGCTCTACCGAGCGGTAATAACTCCTCCTTTCTCAACAAAATTTGCCTGTACTTTGTTTCAATCTTTAGACAGCAATTGTCATAGTCTGTAGCAAAAGATTATTTCCTTTGTTTGTGCTTCATCCCCCCCCCCCCCCCTCTACAGAACAGGGTTGATGAGGCTAGAGCTATTCTCGCGAGAATATATCATCCTGATGAAGTTGAGATTGAGATAAATGCCTTGAAAGAATCCGTTCAAAATGAAAAGGAAATTGAAGATTCTATTGGAACAACCACACTCTCTAAAGTGAAGGGTGCTTTCAAAGACCCTGTTGTCCGCAGGGGACTCTACGCAGGCATTACAGTTCAAGTTGCTCAGCAATTTGTGGGCATCAACACTGTCATGTATTATTCCCCGACCATAGTTCAGTTTGCTGGATTTGCTTCAAAATCAGTGGCCTTAGCCCTTTCTCTGGTTACTTCTGGCCTCAATGCTCTAGGCTCCATTATTAGCATGCTTTTCGTTGACAGATATGGGAGGAGAAAGTTGATGATTATCTCAATGTTTGGCATCATTACTTGCCTTGTGGTTCTCGCGATCGTGTTTCAACAAGCATCCATCCATTCTCCGGGGATTAGTCAAGTAGAATCTGCACATTTTGGTGCCAACTCTACATGTCCAAGTTATTTCTCTAATGTAAATAAAAATAAATGGGACTGCATGAGTTGCTTGAAAGCACAATGTTCTTTCTGTTCTAATGCTGAAAACCAAGTAAGTCTGTTCACCCCTCGCCCTGTTTTTGGCCAATTCTGAAACTGATACGAAATGATAGAGAGTGATATAGACTTATTCCTATAACCTCACCCAAACTGCTTAAGCTTTTAATTATCAGAAACTTGTTGATTAAACAGTTACAGGGTAGAAATTTTTGAGTTAAGATGGTTTATTAGCACTAATTTGATGTGTATTCTTCTGTGATAGTACCATCCTGGAGCCTGCCTAGTTTCAAACAAGGATTTAAAAGGTTCATGTCTTGCGCAAAAACGCGTTTGGTTTGAGGAAGGTTGCCCAAGCAAAATTGGATTCTTTGCGGTTATACTTCTTGGCTTGTACATTGTTTCCTACTCGCCTGGAATGGGAACTGCGCCGTGGATCGTAAACTCGGAGATATATCCACTGAGATATAGGGGTGTAGGTGGAGGAATAGCAGCAGTGGCGAACTGGACTTCAAATCTGATTGTGAGTCTAACCTTCTTAACACTCACTGAAACCCTCACCGTTGCCGGAGCCTTCCTGCTATTCGCTGGAATTTCTTTCCTTGCACTTATCGCCATCTTCTTCTTGGTACCTGAAACCAAAGGTCTACAATTCGAGGAGGTTGAGAAGATGCTGAAGTCCGGGTTCAGACCAAAACTATTCGGTAAAAACACAAAAGGAGCCGGTTCTGTCTGAATTTAACTCGGGAAAAAAACACCCTTTTCTAGCATTGTATAGCTAGACTGCTTTGCCATCGGCACATTATTTTATGCATTACTTTGTATCTCATTGGGTATCTGTAATAATGGTTTCCTCCTGTTCTGCAATCATTTTTAATTTCCTAGTTAGTTTAAGTTCTTGCTGCTATGAACATGCTGATGAGCTCTGCTATTATCAAAGCAGAGCCCAAACAAGATTTTACTATTTCCATGTGAATTATGTCCTATGTCTCCACGAAAATGAAGGGATTTTACTGGTATTGTTCACTATTTGGTGCAAAAGCCTACCTCATGATTTCTAGCTTTTAAATTCGAATTAGCAAAATCGATAGATAATAGAAAAAGCATGAGCTCAAGATTAGAAAAATCTTCTAAAGGTGGGAAAAGGGCATCCATGAAATCTCAATTAAGCTCTGACCTTACCTTTTCTCATCCCAATCCATTGACAAGGTGCCATCAAAGAAAGCAGAGAAGCAGGTAAAACTCCATGGTCTGTATGTATGTAAAGAGAAGGAAGTTCTTGAGAAGAACACGCAACTTTGGACTCACAGCACTTTTAGGGCAACATAAAAGGAATTTCCTTTAGGAAATATCATATTTTTCATTGAAATTTTCTTTGATTTCTTTTGATATAATATTCAATTGAAAGATAATAATTTGCAGTGCTTTGTGTCCACAACTTATTCTATGGCTAATGCATGGTTATGTGGGGCTATAAAAGACAAATACAGTAATTTTCTAGGTCAATAACACTGTCTATTACCATGATATAACACAATAACTAATATTATTATTATGACTAAAACACCAATTTTTCCACAATAATACTTATCCGTAAGATTCATGCATGGAATCTTAAAAAAAAAAAAAGAAGAAGAAAAAAAGAGAGGGGGAAAGGAAATATTCCTTTCGGTCAAACTTGATGATGTTGTAGGCCCATTTTTGTTTGTCATGAACTCATGGATGACTTTTCATCTCTTAAAATTATTTAATCAAGAGAATATTTAAAGAGCACATGTTTTCCTTTAAAGAAAGTTTATGACCATTCAAACACGGAAGGAGATATCTCTGGAAAAGTTGATGTGATTTTCATGTCATTTTCATATATTATTTTTATTTTTTAAAATTACATAAAACTTAAAGATAATGTTTTAATATATTTTTAATTAAAAAATATTTTGCACCGAAAGATACACTAAATATATTAAATATACAAAAAACAATGTTATTCTTAAACCAATAATAAATTAATAATTATTTACAAGGTGTTTATTGTCCTGGTTTGGGTAAAAAATCTAACAGAATGAAATTTTTAATTTCTATAAATTTTGACCTAGATCGAAAAAACCCGATTTCTTTAAATGAGCTTAACTTTTTTTGGTTTTTAATGGACCTATTTTAAATTTCACTTTAATAATTTATTATTGGAATAGCTGTTTTAGGCTTATTTTTTTTTATTTGGCTTGTTAAACCAAGCCAGCCCAACTCCATCAAAATTCTTAAACATAGAATCAAACTAAGATTTTCAATCTATTTCTAACAAAACGAAGTTAAGTGTTCTCAAGTATTTATAGTGATTAATTGGAAATGAAATGGATCTTAGACTCGGACTGAAAATTCCTTATTTATCAGAAAGATGACCTCAATAAGGATTTTGAGAGCAAAATGCTAGACGTATCTGTAAATAAAAGCATTTCAATTAATTTTTATAAATAAAAGCAAAATACTAGACATAATTCTATGTTTTTTATATATATTTTTCAATTAATTTTCATGATTTTCTACCCTATTTTTTTTTAAAACCCCTAGTTATTCAATGCGTTTATTTTGATTCTCACCTATTTATCTTTGTTTTGCATTTGCAGTAGTAGGTTTCACAAATTTAACAATTGAGATTTTGAAAGGTAATTTCACAAATATATATATATATATGTATATATTAAAATGGTATTTTTTTTTTTTGTAAAAATTATTTTTAATATTAGCATATTAAAATAATATAAAAATATAAAAATAATATTAATTTAAAATAAAAAAAAATTAAATTAAATTAAATTTTTTAAAAAATATTTTTAAAATGTAACCACAAATATTACCATTATTTATTCATTCAAAGAAGGAAATTTGTTTACAAGATAACATCACCCTGTCAAAAAATTTACATGTGTCAAACTTCTTCTAGGAATCCTTAAATACTGTATTAATTACATGATCCATAAATCAAGAAAACCAAGTCAATATCACCTTCTTTTTTCTATTTTTTGATAAATCAACATTACCACATTTATCTCTTTCCGTGTCATGTCATGAAAGTATAGTGTATATTTAGGACTGGTACTTTTAGTATATCCATTTGAACAGCAGAAGGCATCATTGTTTGCACCCAGAAAAGGGTTTAGAAGAAGAAGATAAACAGTCTATAGTGAAGGTAGTAACAGGTTTCATTTTCTTTTTTCTCCTTTTGGGTTGTTTTGAATGTACTCTGCGTGGTTATAATTAAGATAATCAAAGCATAATTTGAAAGAATCTTTGTGTTTAATTTTTTTCCCAGAGACAAGGAAGTAAGGCAAAGAGAGAGTGTAAATATATGAAGGATTTTTATTTACATTTGTTTATTAGATAGATTTGGTCTGTTGTTTGATGTAGGATTAATAGTCTGTTTGGCATTATAGATAGTGAAGATTCTTATTTTGATTAATTCAAGGTTTTATCTTATTTTTTCATAGGAATTTGATGCTTTGTGTCACTAGATGTCAGCGTCGATTGACTTTACTGTAAAGAGGTGTTTAAGAGGTTCTGATAATTTTCAGGGCTGTGAATTTGCAGATTGTATCTCAATTTATCAGTTAGCTCCTCTGAAATTTACTTCCATCTGCAAAAATGGTGGAAGGAGGTGTTGCCACTGCTGACAAGACAGAGTTTACAGAGTGCTGGAGGACTGTATGGAAGACTCCTTATATTATGAGGCTTGCACTTTCAGCTGGCATTGGAGGGCTCCTGTTTGGTTACGATACAGGTAACAAATTCAACTCTTGGATAGGTTTTATTAGTAGGATTAATAGTCTGTTTTCAAGACTGTCTGTCTCATATAAGTTTGCTTTAATTTGTGGTCTTTGTGATTTATTAAAACATAGTAATGAGTCGTTTGTTATGGCAATTTTTAGGAGTTATTTCTGGTGCTTTGCTTTACATTCGTGAAGATTTCGAAGATGTTGACAGAAAAACATGGCTGCAGGTGAGTTAAAATATGTTTTACTATGTTGTTTCTTGAGAGAAAGAGATAAGAGATATTTGGGTATCATCTATGTTCTCGCTTTGATAAGTTTGTTTCATATCGGCAGGAAACCATAGTGAGTATGGCTGTCGCCGGAGCTATTGTTGGTGCTGCGTTTGGTGGATATATTAATGACAGGTGGGGCAGGAGAGTGGCAATTTTAGGTGCCGATGTTGTGTTCTTTTTTGGTGCAGTTGTCATGGCTGTAGCTCCAAAACCTTGGGTGCTTGTTATCGGAAGAATTTTTGTTGGCTTGGGAGTGGGAATGGCATCCATGACTGCTCCTCTTTACATCTCGGAAGCTTCACCTGCAAGAATTAGAGGCGCTCTTGTTAGCACAAATGGATTGCTAATTACTGGAGGACAATTTCTGTCTTATCTTATCAATCTTGCTTTCACCAAGGTATGTGTTCTGACAATCACTACTTGCTCCTTAACCTCTCGAAGTTAAACAAGGTTTTAATGTCTCAAAATCGTGTTTCAGGCTCCTGGAACCTGGCGATGGATGCTTGGAGTTGCTGGAGTCCCAGCTTTGGTTCAATTTGTGTTGATGCTATCACTTCCCGAATCTCCTCGATGGCTGTACAGAAAGGTTATGATCATGCTTCTTAAAGAAACTCCCCACATGTTTAAATCTGTTATAAAACACTGAAATTTGTTATCTCGCAAAAACGATGATGTCCTCTCGGACTAGTCATTCCACTCTAAGATGTTTTGTGCTACTGCAATATGTTTTTGATATTCAGGACAGGGTAGACGAGGCAAGGGCAATCTTGGAGAAAATCTATCCTGCTCATGAAGTTGAAAATGAGTTGAATGCCTTGAAATCATCCGTTGAAGCTGAGAAGGCTGATGAAGCTGCTATTGGAGAGGGCATGATAACTAAAGTGATGGGTGCATTTAAAAACAAGGTAGTTCGCAGGGGACTCTATGCAGGTATCACTGTTCAAGTTGCTCAGCAGTTTGTGGGTATAAATACAGTCATGTACTATGCCCCAACTATAGTTCAGTTCGCCGGATTTGCTTCGAACTCAGTTGCCTTGACACTCTCTCTCATTACTGCTGGCCTAAATGCGATTGGCTCCATTGTTAGCATGTGTTTTGTCGACAGATATGGAAGGAGAAGGTTGATGATTATTTCAATGATCGGAATCATCTCCTTCCTCGTGATCTTATCTGTTGTGTTTATTGAAGCTTCTGATCATGCTCCTAAAGTTAGTGGGATTGAGACAGCCCACTTTGGAACGAACTCTACTTGTCCGCGTTTCTTGACAGCCTCGGATGCATCAAGGTGGAGCTGCATGACTTGTTTGAAAGCTCATTGTGGGTTCTGTTCTAATGCAGTCAGTGAAGTTAGTTCTTTCACTTTCTCAATTGTTTGGCTATACATTGTGTGTATTGAATTACTTAATTTTTCTACACGAACCCTTGCTACGTTCAGTGAGCTGTTACTGTTAATTTGATCATACCATATCCTTTAATAACATTTTGAAGTGTACAAGTTTATCAACCTGACACCGATAATGATCTTTTTTACATGAACAGACCCATCCTGGAGCATGCCTGGATTCAACCAGGGCTATTAAGGGTGACTGCCGTGCAGAAAAACGTGTTTTTTTCGAGAAGGGTTGCCCGAGCAGATTCGGATTTCTTGCCGTCATACTCCTCGGACTATACATCATTTCCTATTCTCCTGGAATGGGAACCGTGCCATGGATTGTGAACTCAGAAATCTATCCATTGAGATACAGAGGTGTCTGTGGAGGTATTGCTGCTGTGTCCAATTGGTGTTCAAATCTCATTGTCAGCGAATCATACTTATCTCTCACCGAAGCTCTTGGTGCCGGTGGCACATTCTTCTTATTCGCCGGAATTTCTACCATTAGCCTCACATTCATCTACTTCCTAGTGCCTGAGACTAAAGGCCTGCAATTTGAGGAGGTCGAAAAGCTACTAGAGGATGGCTACAAACCAAGATTATTTAGAGGAAAGAAAGAAAAATCCAAGTACCGAGTTGAATCTGCATAAAAGAATTGCCTTTAACACCCTAGGTTGCAATTACATCTATTAGTTACAATTAAACAGCTCTATTGTTACTTTAATGAATAAAACTAGGGCAGCCTGTTGTTGCCAATTGGCTGAATGATGCATGAGCCATGTAGCTATAACAATGAATCTTTCTCGATCAACTCCCTGCGGAGTTAATTATTTGCTTAAAGTACTAACCCTTCGTGTTTTACAAAGCTTCAAATCGGTTCGCAACCCAGAAAACAACCGCGTGGAAGGATAAGAAGGAGGAACCGACACCTGATTATTTTGACACCGTTCAATCTTCACTTACCTTGGACTAGCTTTGAGATTGCGGCCATGAAACGGCTGGACATGAACTTCTTCGCTGACTACCTCGGGAAGTTCACACTTGGGTCAGTGAAGAAGATAGGAATGTTCAAGTGGGCTTGTCGTTTCTTGTTTCGAAAATAGAGGGTATGATTCAGAAAAATGTCCAGATAGCTGGATTATTCTTATTAAAATCGTATCTAGCAGCTAAATCATTCAACTTTCACCGAGTCATGAATCACTCAGCTAGGTAAATGATCACGAGTCAATCCAGCCAGATTAACCAAGTCAATATCTTTTTTCATTCACAACTGGGATTTTTTCAGAGAAAAAAAGAAAATAAATGTTAATTAAACAATATAATCAATCAAATTTCTCCAGGTCCTTATCCAGCAATAATTCCAGGTCTATAATATACTTTTTCATTTCCACAAACTGCCATTTTGCAGACATGGGAGCCAACCTTGGCAACGAAATAAATACTTGAAGTCCAAAAAGGGTCTTGATTTTCGGCTGTTCCCTTCATTAAAAACCTATATTTTGCCATTACCGTGAAGTTTGTGGCGGCAGCCGAAGCTGATAGGATAAGAGCATCCCTTTCCTCAGAAATCATCCAAATCCAGAGGCTTTATATATATATATAACACAGCTGGTAAAATTTAAGTGCTGTCGGTATTTGGTAATTTGGCGCATGAAATTTTTTAAAATTACTTCTCATGTAAAAATATATTAAATTTTTTTTATTTTTAATGTTAGTATATTAAAATCATAAAAAAAAACACTAGAAAATATTGATTTAATGCTTTTTTCAAATCAAGTATAGTTTTAAAAAACATCCAAAAGCCGAAGCTAAATTATTAGTAACAAAATCAAGTATAGTTTTTTTCTCTCGGAGGAAATAAATATACTTCAACAACAAAGAATTGTTGCTGGTGAGAAGATGGCTGCCTGCCTAACCTTTCCATAATAAGCAAGTTGTTCATTAAGAAGAACAAACAAGAAATCATGTCAGTGAGCGCCAAGAATTTGGTCCCTTTGAGCCCGTTTTCTATAAAATATCAAAAAACCTAGCAAGTAGCTGGACAACACATACCTGCTCTGCCAGCCGCTACACATTGAACAACGACAAGGAAAGTTTATAAAATGCTGTAAGGAAATCCATGGTGCGATTTCAGTGGTTGGTGGCTTTCTCCGAGGCTTATTTTTATGCTCTTGTTGCGTTACACTCTACCATGCACCACTATCTTCCTTATTTTACTGTGTTTAATATTAAAAATAATTTTTTAAAAAAATATATTTTTATATATTTTTAAATAAAAAATACTTTAAAAATACTTCATCACCGTCCTAAACATCATTATCTAAAATAGACTATTAGTATTAATATTATGATGCAGAATGTTATTTAAATTAAGAATGCTTTTAAATTGAAAATATAAAAAATTTATGTTTTTCAAGAATTTTTTTTATTGACATAAGCTCATCAAACTTGTATATAAAACAAGTAAAAAATATTTATTTAATATATTTTCAAATAAATAATAATTTAAACCATAAAAGCTAGCATAACAAACAAACACTTAGAAGATAATAATTATTATTTAAAATATTTTTTATTTGAAAATGTATTTAAATAATATTTTTTTATTTTTTAAAATTTCTTTTTAATATCAACAAATCTAAAAATATCAGTTAAAGAAAAATAAAAATCCAATTTTAACAAAAATAAAATTGAAAAATTTGACAAATACAAATAAAAATAAAGATTTAGTGTATGATTCATATTGATTAAACTCACAATTTTAAAACTGTGAAAGCAGCAAAACGCAATTTAACCACACAGCAGTGTACTCCCATCAAAGGAAGTACAGCAGACAGACAGGCGGTGATGGAAAGCACACAGCAGAAAAAACGACTCGACACCAAAGACAAGGAGATCAAAGGGGCCTACCATGCAATGCCATGTTCATGTGCTTCCATCAAATAAATATTCACTCCTCTCTCGACATTAGATTCAAACCCTTCAACAATGGTGGAAGACATGAAACCATTGCCTTCCTTCTGGTAGCAGAAATTCTGAGCAACAAAAATGGTAATCAAAGGAGGAAATGAACACAGATTGCCGATGCAAAATCACTCACTCGGGGTAATTCTTGACTGGGTGAACTTGCTCGAGGCCTTGTCAACATTATAAGATTTTAAAGATTTCTTGCCTGTTCTTTATTAGACAGAAAGCACATGATCATACAAGGTACAAGATTGCATTTTTCTGATACCACAGACGATCTCTAAAGGAGAATTCACCATGGTGGGTGAAAATCCCAGAAGATCTAGTGCCACGAGGAGAGAGATCAAGAGAATAGAAAATGTTCACAATCTTCAGTATAAGATCTAGTCAATCTAGATTGCCCGCTAGCAAAGCTGAAATCACCACAACATACATGGAATCCAAGCTACAAGATGCAATAAAAACATGCTGCAAGAAGGAGCATGCTCTTTTATCTTCACTAGTTTAATTAAACAAGAACAATCAGTAAACAGAATTTGGATCATCCAAGCAATACACAAGGAACAAGCCCAAATTCCCATCATCAACCAACCAAAACCCGCAAATCAAACAAGTAATCCTCCTGTGGAAATTCCATCAGAATCACAAACCCCCCAACTTCCAAAACCTAGTTCAAGTCAAACTCGTACATCTAAAGCAAGTCAGTCTATGAGTATTTCCCCACAGCTTCGCCTAATTTCCCATTTACTAATCATTCCATCCAATTTATCATCTACACTGTACAAACCATGCAAAAAACACTACCTATATATACACACACCAAGAACAGCCAACCGCTCATTCTAATCAGTACTAGTAATTACCTATAAGAATAGTAAAAGAGATCAAAATCCAACACCTCATTGAGGGCTTGAAGATGAAGCAGCAGCAGACTCTTGCCTTGGTTCTCTCAAGTACCCAAGTAGCCTCTCAGCCTGCAACAACACCACCCCCACCATCAATACCACTCCAATCAAAACATTAATAACTCAAACTAATGACTACTGGGATCAAAATTAACTTGAAAAGCTGTAAAATCTAGTACTGAATCCATCAGAATCAACAAGAATTTACCTTGTTCTTGGCGGGAATGCTCCCATTCTGCGAAAGCGCAACAAGAGGAGGAATTGCACCTTCTCTGACAAGTAAGCCGCGATTTCTAACACTATCATTACATAATTGCAACAAAGTGACAACAGCAAACTCTTTCCCTTTAACAGAACCATCTTCAATAGCCTCAACAAGTGCAGCAATCCCACCTTCTTCAACGATTGTTTCTCTCCCTTCTTCAATCGCAGCCAAACTACTCAACACCACCATTGCCTTCTCCGCCATCATCCCTGCCCCTGCCTCCACCACCATCCCCACCAATGGCTTAACTGCCCCAGCAGCCACAGCCCTCTCTTTATTCTGCTTTATCGAACAAATCTTATACAATGTGGTCAATGCATCCTTCTTGCCCCTGTTCGAACCATTAATCAAAAGCGATACCAATGGCGGTATCGCCCCACAAGCTCCAATCGAGCTTTTGTTCTCTTCGATCAAAGCCAGACTAAGCAACGCACACGCCGCGTTTTGCTTAGCATTTTCGGTCCCAGATTTAAGCACATAAACAAAAGACTTAATCGCACCCGAATTCGTAATCCTCTTCTTGTTCTCCTCGTACAATGACAAGTTCAACAAGGCCGTCACCGCATGTTCTTGCGCCCACGGATCACTTTGTTTAAGCAACGGGATTAAAGCAGAAATCGCCCCCGATTCACCAATCAACGCCCTGTTATCCGCTCTATTCTTTGCCAAAAACCTCAACTTTTCCGCAGCAGATCTTTTAACAGTAATCGACGGAGACTGTAACCCGTCAACACAGATGTTCACCGTCGGCTGAAGATCCTCCGGGGAAATACTTTCAATGATTTCCGTGGAAAAAGATTCCCTTTGTAAGAACCCATGACAAGGCTCAGCTACAATTTCCATTGATGGGTTCTTCTCCTTACACCCTTCCACTTCACCATCATGCATTGGAGACGATGGCAAGCATGCAAGACGTTGCAGTTCTCCAGAAATATCAGAGCTGCAGCCAGAAAAATCAGAAAAAGCTTCTGCAATATCAAGAAACTCCTCCTCCGAGGAAGACGACGTCGACAACAATTTTTTCTTAAAACTGCCATGATTGCCATTGCTATTTTGGTTTAAAGTTTTCGCGAGCTCGCCGAGTCGCATGTCAATGACAGACTCAGTTAAGTTTTCAGAATCAAAGGGAGTTGAAGCAGCTGAGTTGTTGGGAAGTGAAGCGAAGGAGCTGGAGCTTGTCTGAAAGAAAGTAGAGCGGATGGTCCGCATGGAACGGCCGACGTGTCGGTGGATTTTGATAGGGGAAGGAGAGGCTGAGGTTAAAGGGAAGCGATTTGGAGTGGAGTATTGAGAGTGGGAATCTTGAAGGGAAACCATATTTTGGAAAAAGAGTTTTTCTTTTCCTTTTTCTTTTTGAGTTATTTCAATTCCTCCTCGAATGGAATTAAATTACCATGGAATTGGATGTTTGGAGTTTCAATAAAGTTTCATGGTGGAGAGAGAGAGAGAGATGAAGGAGAATGGCTTTTGCTTTATCCAGGGGATGATGATAAAGTTGCATGGTCACAGGTGGACGCGCTTTGAGCGCTTACACAACCTTTGTTGCATAGCTTAGAGGGCATTGTTAGATTACTCGGTTTAAACTCATACATCATCGGGTCAATTCGAGTTGGCATTGTTAGATTACTCGGTTTGAACTCATTCTTCATCGGGTCAATTCGAGTTGGCGCTGTTAGACTACTCGGTTTGAACTCATTCATCATCTGGTCAATTCGAGTTCTTAACTTTCGAAGGAAGTTAGAATGGCTTTTACTTGACGATAAAATTTATCCATTTTTGCTGCAGAGTTGTTAGACAAAATATAGGGACTGATCGAGTTTAAAATCTACAATTAATCAATCCGTTCGATTAGAGTGAATTATTTTTATTAAAATAATAATTTTTTTTTTTTTACAGGACATTAATGATGTTCAGTTTGAATTAGGAATTTGAAATCGTGGTATTGTTTTTAAAGTTTTTAATTTTAAAGAATATTAAAATAATATATTTTTTTATTTTTAAAGTTTATTTTTAAGATTATTATATTACAATTTAAAATTGTGGTACCAACTGTTTTTATTTTTTTTAATTTTAAAACATATTAAAATAATATTTATTTATTTTATTTTTTAAAAGTTTATTTTTTATATTAATACATTATAATGATTTAAAGACATTAAAAAATTAATTTTAAAAGCTCTTTGACCTAACCAAGTTAACCTGAAATCTTTAACTCGATCATAAACCGAAAAAAAAAAATTGATTTGACTAGAAATCAAACCAAAACCAAAACTTAAAACGAATCAAACTTAAAAAAAATGGAAAAACATAAAATTTTTTGACCAAAAACAGAAAAATCAAGAACAACGTAAGAACACCAAAGAACATTCAAACCAATTCCAGTAACACAAATTCTAATCCAGATTAGATTTCATGAAATCAAAAGCATAAAAAGATTGGAAATCATTCAACGATCAAAAATCTAATATCCATTCACTTCGATTAGCACTTACAAGCCACGATTTTGTCAAAATAAATCTCGGGTCAAAAATCAAAACCCTAATATTAAAACCCCAAAAAAACTTTTAATCTAATGTAGTTCCACCAATGTCAAACTTAATAATCATCTATAAAGTTTAGCATCCTTTTCAATTAGATCTTTGATTTTTTATTTATGCAAATTGACGATCAATTGACCATAAAACTTTTAATTGTCTTTAATTTGGCCCTTAAGTTTTCCAATTTAAGTCTCTAAAATCCCGCACCTTTTACGGTTTGGTTCTTGATTTTGAATTTCTTCAATCAAGTTCTTAATTACCTATCTAACTTCAATATTTATGCAACTAAGTCTCTGATTTGACCAAATTACCTTTTTCAAAAGTCCAATCCAACCTCTAAACTTCAATATCTTCCAATTAAAGTCTAAATGAATTCAAAAATCAATTTTATTTGCAATTAAACTCTCAATAAATTTAATTAAACCCTACAAAATCTCAATTAAATTATTAAACATCCAATTCTAAATTTCTCTTACCAAAATAATTTTTTTATTGTTAATATGGCCTTCATCAATTAAAAATGAGCTGTTAATTTGTCAACTTTGAGTATTTTGATCCTCCTCAACTAGTCTCTGACAATTGTTTTGGACATTCTTCATGTTTTTTTACACTAATGTATTTTTTTCCAACTTTTATTTTTATTTTTTTTGTATATTTATGCGGGGTCTTAAAATGGGTAACAATGACCTTTTATTTCCAAGTTGTTGGTCTTAGAGAATAATATAAATCATATATTAGGACCTCACCTAACAACTTAAACTATTGAGTTTAGATTATTTTTTGACAAGGTATCAAAGCTTTGATGAACAAGTGATCACGAGTTTGAATCTCATCATCTTTATTTATTTGATAAAAATTAAGCATTAGATAGTGTAAGTCCATACAAGTTTTAAACTCAAATGCCTTTCATTTAAGAAAGTGTGTTAGAAAATAATATAAATAATATTTTGAGACCTCATCTAACAGTTTAACCTATTGAATTGAGATAATTCTTTAACAGTTGGTATAACGCAATCAGGCTTTTATAATGCTTAACTTTGTCTTATTAATCTATAAATATATATGTTAGGTTTTCTTAATTTAGTGTATTAAGAAGGATTAAAGTAGAGAAACACTAATTATTATTTGAAGAAAACATAACAAAAAATTATTGATTTACTTTATAAATTTTATTTTTTAGAAAAAAATAGTTAATAATTTTAAAAATAGCAAAGACTACTTACATCTCATAAAAAAAACATTTTTTTAATTTTATTATTTCATAGATAAAATATCCTAAATGATCAAGCCAAACACTTTTTTTTTAATTTTATTATTTCAAAGATAAAAAAAAAAACAAATCAAGAAGAAAAATTCTTTGGCTATTTAGGTTAATCTAATATACTTTCCAATCAAAACAAAAGGCAAGAATAATGGTTTCTTTATGTGAATTTTCTCTAAACAATTTTATATTGTAGGTCTCCAATACAGACCACACGTGCGGTAAAAAAGCTTAGCCAATGCTAGTTATTGATTTTCATCTGTCCGATCAAATATCTAACGGTCAACAAAGGATTCTATTGGTGGGATTGGTTATCAAACAGTTAAAGCTATTAAGTATAATAAATTAATAATTATTTTTTAAAGTATTTTTTATGTAAAAATATATATATTTTTTATTTTTTAAAATTTATTTTTGATATTAACACATTAAAAAAATTTAAAAATACTAAATATAAATTAATTTGAATAAAAAAAAATTTTCAAATTTTTCAAAAAATATTTTTTCACCACAAAAACGAACAGGCTCAAAAAAACTGAAATAGCTGCATGGAAAGCTGCATCACTCACACGTGCTGGGGGAGACAAACCTATTAGATATACTTTAAAATAGAGTTGTCAAACCTGAATTTAGAATATATCATTTATATGAAAACAACATTGTCTTAATAATTTTTTTTAAAAAAATTGTGTTAATGTGAGTTTGATTAGATTAATTAGATCACATATTAATCTAATTATATTTAATAAGTTTAGTTAGATCAATATCAAAACTAATTTAAATTAAATCAGGTTTTAAATTTTGAATTTCAAAATCAATCCGTTATACAAAACAGAGTCTAATAATTTTACATAGAAAAATATTTTCAAACCAAATTTCATGTACCAACACTAATTTTGTTATAGTTGAGACTTGATCCTAATCATCTATCTTTGGATTATTTTTATTATTTGATAGATATACTTGTTTTCAAATTAATTTATATATTAAATTTTTTTAAAAAAAATAATGATTAAAAAACATATATTTATTATCTGTCCGTGTATTTAGAAGAGTACATCTCTTTAATTATCTAACATTTTTCTTAAAATTATCTGCATTTTAATCCACCTAGCTAGAAGAAACTTACTTGAGATTCGTTCTAGAAAAAACTTTCTAAGCAATTATTTGTCGTCAAACATTTAACAAATTCATTAGAGGGTGGGTTGGTATAGACTTTAGGGAAAGGTCAAATTAAAAAAAATGGTTCCCTTCTAAAGCATTGTTTTTCTTTTTCTTCTTCTTCTAAGTTTCTATGTGGTCAACTAAGTTCAACTTGAAAGTGTCATATTCTATGGTTTCCTATTCCCATGGACTACCTTTTTTCAGTCACTAATCATAGTCTTTTTTATAATCATAATTTAATCGAAATATGTTATCTCAAGGTTAAAGTTACCTAGGTAGGTGCACATAATTTGGGAGAGACGTGTGCATTATTTTTGACTTCCTAGTAATATAATGTATAATTATAAAGCTTAAATCCGCGGCCTAGGATCTAGTATTAGCTGGATCCTAGCTAAAAATTAAAACAAATATAATTTTGTTTGACTATGTTTAAAATTTAGATTTACTTTACCTACTCAACCGCAATTTTATCTTTGAATATTTTTAAAAATATATATTTAATTAAAATAATATCATTAAAATTAACCTAAGTTGATTTTTTCTAACCATGATCTGGATCCACCCTATATCAATTTTTTAAAACTATGAATTAAGGTTGTGGGATCTCTTAATTTCTTTTCAAATATGCAATCATTATTAATGGATTTTTTTCTTCTCTTGATCATGATTTTTTCTTATTTCATACACTTTCTTTCCATTAATTATGAATTAGAGCAATATATTTATGTTATTTTTAATATTTTATAGCACGTTCTTATTAATGTTTGCTACGTTCTTTTATAAAGCAACAAGCTGAGTTGTTTAGCACCCTAAGTGTCTCTTAAAATAATTTGAAAAGATCGTATTTGTCCCTACTAAGGGACAACCTTCAACATATTAGGTGAGTGAATAATAGATTCAACGAAGGACATCTCACACCATTATTTATAAATGTTAAGGGCCATCCCCATTTATTTTTATAGAAATATGTATATAATATTCCTGATCAATGCCACGCAATGTGTTTATATAATATGCAAGAACTCAAGATTTATAATAATAATAATAATAGTATGATTTGTCTTTAAATGACTATCTTGGTAAGTTAAGGTTATTAGTTTTTTTCCAAACAACTAGATTCAACTTCTATACATGTAATTTACATCCACATGATTCCAAAATCCTAAAACATTTATATTTTTAGATGGAATTTAGTTATTATCCTAGAATAAAACATAGGAAGATAGTTTATAATATGTTTTTACTTTTTATATATTTATTTTTTAAGGTGTTGAGGGATCATTATATATGGAAAACTCAGGTTTAAGAATGCAAGTTTCATGATTACGCGTTTGACAAGATTAAAGGAAAGGTGCTCTCAGCAGAGTGCAATCCACTTCGTTGCAAGTTCATGTAAGGCCTTGCAAATAGTTCTGGAGGCCCTTTTTAATATCCTAAAGCGTGGGAGTTTAAAGATAATCTTAATTAATTAAGATAAGCAGTGGGTTTCATTTCTACTTCACTACTTAATTTCTAGGTTAAACTTCAGGGACTTGTGAATTTAGAATGCGACTTGCTAAACATCATGCCCTGAGGCTGCCGGGCTCGAGACGTGATCATGAAGAAGACAAGCTGTCGATCGATTCATTAACATCTTGCAGTTGTTGCTCTGCAATGTTCGCAGATGATCCATGGATTTATCATTTATGGCTCACTTTCCATTTCTAGACAGTTGCTTGAAGCTTCAAGAGAATTAATGGCATCCAGCCATCCACAATAACCACATTTGGTGTTTGTTTGGTGGATTTCATCTCGCTTGGCAAGCAATAATTTGACTTTTTAAACACACCCTCATCATTTCGTGTTCGAGATTCTAACCATCACTACGGAATGTCCCCGACGTAAATCTCTTTGAAGAAATTAAGAAGTGGACGCTTATAAAATGAGAGGTCTTTATTTCCTTGAGCTAAAAGTTCAATAAAATATATACATGCTCTGAATAATTCGTTAATTCGATGACTCGCTCATTTCAGATTCTATCTTGAATCAATTTTATTTTTAAAAAATAATAAAATGATATAATTTCAGGATAACCAAACAAGTTGTAAATTAATTCAATTAACTCATTACTTAGATCTTGGGTCAGGTATTACTAGCATCATGACATGTGTAATAATACTTCAATCTAGACCATAAAATACATTTTTTCTATTTTTTGAAATTCAAAATTAATTATTGATATTTCGTCGGTACTCAAAGCATCTACATTATAAACCTCACATTTTGATATACTTCCAATGTCAAGACTCAAAATCCACAGCTAATGCCAAGCCAACCAAATGAACTTTATGAATTAAAAAGGGTTGACAAATCAAAACTTCTCTAGGGTTCATCTTACATGATTGAATTTAATTGGGTAAGGTCATTTTCAATAGAATTAATTTCTAGATCCACGTACTTATGGGTCCTCCAATTTCACTAGACCCCATGACCTAATACTCAAGGTAGCCACCAAACAAGTGTCATCTTAGCATTTGATGGGCGAAGAGGCTTTAATTTTTGCGTATACTTTCGATCCAAGCAACCTAGAATTTAGACTCAACTTTACACCAGATGCATATGGCAATGTCTGTGGTCCTGTGTATTTTCACTGCTGGGTATAATAACACTTTTTTTTAAAAAAAGAATTGAATTTCTTGTCACATCTTTTCATGCATTAAATGAGACATGGATCGGCTATAGTTTGAGTCCAAAATAGTTTTCAAACAATAATGCCGCTGCTTAATGTATTAATAATTTAAAAGAGAAACGCCCTTTTTTTCCTTTCTGTCAAATCACAAAAGTTAGATTATGTTTGGGGTTACACTGTAGATGCAACCGCGTGTAAGGTCATGTTTGGGAGGATTACAAACACTGTAGACGCAACCGTGTTTTCAAATATATATATAAAAGTTGAATTGAAGACATATAAACATAATTCAACATTTTAATATAAAAAGGTTGTTAAGAGGTTAGGTTTTTTTTTATGGATTTAAATTTTGAGATCAATACTTAGGAAATTTTATTAAACTTAGTTGGATGATATAAGAGGCACGCTTTTAAAATCATATAGAAATAATAAAAATTTGATTAACAATGCATGAATTAATTTGAAAATACTTTTTATTAACAATTTTTTTAAAAAATATTTTGTCCAAACAATACCAAATTCCATAAAAAAAAATTTCATTTTCTTATAACAAATTTGTTAGAAAATAATATAAATAATATCTTGAGACCTTACCTAAGAACTTAAGCTTCTGGATTGAGATGATTCTTTGACATGGTATAAGAGCCTTGATGACCAAGCAATCATAAGTTCAAATCTCATCATCCTTATTTATTTGATAAAAATTAAGCACAAAATAATATGAGCATATTCAAGTTTCAAGCTCAAAGAGTTTTTACATGAGGGGGTATGTTAGAGAATAATATAAATAATATCTTAAGACCTTATCTAACAGCTTAAGCTTTTAGATTAAGATGATTTTTTAACAAAATTTACCATCAAATTTTTTTTTAGTGAATGACTTCACAATTTTATTCATATCCTGTAATTAACTATATTTAAATGTTAGTGTAAAGAGTTAATTTCTTGCCATAGGTATATATATATATATATATATATATATTGTCGGCAGGTCTATTCTCCATCAATAATTCTTCCACGAAAACTCATTCCTAAATAAATACGTGACCTAAATATATCATCTCAACAATTCCTTGGTCGGCAGGATTCTGTCACTAGATTCGTATCACTTCAAAGACAAATTTTTACTAGTCGAGCTAGTAGAAGTGAAAGCAAATATTTACTAAGATGCATTATATTGCTATAATTCTTCGTCTTCTTTCCTTTTGTATTTCTTTTTCTTTTTGGTGTGGTGCTAAAATTCTTTTCTTGACAGCAACTTGTGCATGAAATTTAATCATTTCTTAATTTAAATTGCTTTCTACATGAGAAATTACTAAATTGATTTATTAGATATTTTTTTATGGTTTTAATGTGCTGATATTAAAAATAAATAAAAAAATTTATTTTAATATATTTTTAATTAAAAAAAACATTACACCACATAAATAATATGTTCTTTGTAAGATTCTTACCCTAATGGTTGAACCCAAAAAAAAAAAAAAAAAATATATATATATATATATAAAAGGAAAAAGAAAAGAAAAAGAAAAAGAAAAACCTAGAACTTTGCATGGGGTGCTAGAATATGCAAATTGGTGGCTCCATTCATAGTGGGACTAGGAGCAGTGACTTGAGAGGTACTTCTCGGAGCCTATAGTTTTCAAAGAGAGGTGATGGAAATGAAAATGAAAAAGAGAATAATAATAATAATAATAATTATTATTATATAGAAATGGTGATGATGTAGGGCAGCTGGGGACACAAACTCTTGGATCACATTACATGGAAAAAGAAATAAAGGATAAGTTGGTGCATAATTCTATGCTTATAATTAGGTTCAAAATATCGGTGATGAACAACGAGAGGCACACAATTCTTTCCATCGACACCTCCCAGTTGGCACCTACCTTTCGGCTGGCTCTAGCATGCGTGAACGAGGAAAGTATATCCGATGCTTACAATGTTTTCTTTTTGTGATTTTTAATCATATTATAATTAAAAATCCTAAATTGTGTGGAAAAAACACCTAGTCACATTCACTATAGACCATGACATAATTTACTGTGTTAGTTTATTTTTATTTTGGTCCTTAAACGTGATTTAATTTTTTAAAATAAAAAGATTGATGAGATCATTCACTCTCTAATATTAGAAAAGGTCGCGTTCACGAGCTTAGCCTTTCCATGGACCTAGCGTGTGAGCGATACCTTTATATAGACCAAACATGTGTGTAAGTCCACGTGTTTGACCTGATTTTTTTATTTTAATATATTTTCAATCTTCTTATTTTTTTTTAATATATACACATTCACACATGCACACACATCATTTGTCTGTTTTTTAAAGGTTTTTTCCTACTTGAAAAAACTCTTTTCTTTAAAAAAAAATGTTTGATATAGAAAGATCTAATGGACGTATAATTAAAGTAAAAAATAATTTTAAAAATAAAAGGTTGTTAATAAATGAGGTGCATGACTCGGATTGCGGGTTTAACAAGTTAAACCGAGTTAACTTTGATTTTTTTTCCTTTAAAATTAAATATTTTTATTTTTATTTTTATTTTTATTTCTTTCATTCAATGTTGATAGGAAATCAAGCATAATACTTTGTTAAAAGAGCAGGAGTTAAATGTTTGTAATTAATTTTTTTCCTTTATATACATATTATTTTTTGAGATTATGATTTTTTCTTGATGTTAAAAGAACAAGTTGTAAACTTTTGCATTTAATTTTTTTTGCGTGGATTTGTTTTTATATAGTATATATATTTAATGCGCTGTATAATAAGAGACATCATTAATTTTCATTGCTGGCTTGGGTCCACTAGACTCACCTTGTCTAAAGCTGGCTCTTATCAGGATTAGGGGTCAAAGAGTTGTTGGATCATTCTTATTGGATCGAATTCTTAGGATAAGATTCTTGAATTTATTAGGGCCAATTATATAAGTCATCACTGTAGCTGCCATTAGCACTGTTGGATCAAGCTAGGCTAAGCTTATCATGTTTGCCTGGGAAACTTTAACACTATGTTCAGTACTTTTGGGCTTTTTCTTCTCACTAAAACAAAGAGAATGGGCTTTGGGAAGTTAATTGGTTTATGGATGGCCTGTGGATTTGTCAAGGATTTTAGCAAATCAGCACTAGATTAGTGATATGCAGCGTGCCAAAGTTCTTTTAACACAGAAAAAAACTTGGGTGATGATAGTGTTTTATAAAAATAAGAGGAACCCGAGAGCTAGGTCAAGCCTCAATTAACTTGATAATATGATTAAAAAAAAAGAATAATAATAAAAAATAAATAAACAAAACAATATTGAGCCGGGTCAAGCCGGGTTAACATGTAAAATTCATGACTTAGCATATAAGATCAGGATAAACCTATAAAAGAATGGAATCAGAAAAAATCAATTGTAAAAAAAAAAAACCTGAAAAAAAGAAAAACCTAAGCGAATCCGGTCTAATCTTTCAAACTCGTAACCTAGAAATTTAATAAACTTTCAATAAATAAAATGTTGATGGATGAAATCATAAAAGAAAGTCCCCATAAAAATGGATTAAAAACAAAATAAATAGTAATAAAAAGAATAAAGACTAAATCTGATTTAAAATAAAATGAACTAAAATATTGAGAGATATAATTAAAAAAATAATTTAATTAAAAGAATGATATAAATTATCACGGAATATAATTGAAAAGATAATTTAATTAAGAAAGAAACCTATATCCTTTTTTTGAATTTGTTTTGGAATGAAATCTTGTAACCATGCCTGCAACGTCTACAGCTGAATTTACATTCATATTTCTCCTTCGTCTAAGAGATTAAGGATTTCTATCTCTTTCCCTTTTTCTACATATTAACAAATGGTGATTCTTTTTGGAATTCGGTGCTTTTCCTTGCAAATTAAAAAAAAAAATATCAACGATATTGCACAACCGACGAAGAAAACAAATCTAAAAAAGCTCGCAGTAATTAGTCTTTATATATGAACTATAAACAAGCATAAATCCGGAGTTAATGCTTAGATTGCTTCATTGAGTGAGTTTGATAATGCAGTATGATGATTTTCAATTAAAAATATATTAAAATATTTTTTAATTTTTAATATTAATGTATTAAAATCATTAATAAATATTTAAAAATATCAATTTAATAATCTTTCATACCAAAAACTATTTAAAAAACATAAGCTATTGCATTACTAAACATCACCTTCAAAACACATCTCGGAAAGGAGCTTTTTCCCCAGGTCCCAAAAGCTTAACTCTTTATACGTGCCATTGGAGCCTAAATATTGAAGCTTAACTAAAATTCAACATGGAAAAGCTTGCTCAAGCCCATCCACCAAGCACGGGTTTGGTTTTGCAGCTTGTTGAGAAGCTTGTATTGTGCACAATAGACCTGGCTTTGCTTGTGTTTTGACCTTTGTATAATGATATTCCATTTTCAATTCCATTTTGAATTGAATTGAATTGAATTGAATTTTTACATCAATCCCGTGAAGCATAATCCAAGGAAGTCAAGCATACAACTTTTGGACCTTTCTTCTTTCCATGGATTCTTCTTTGTGCTAAGCAATTTAGAGGAAAATACATGCATGGTTAGGTCTGACCTAAAAGTAATCTCAATTAAACTTAATGTTTCATAAAAGCTTCTAGACCTGTTTAAAATAATAATGGAAAAGTAAGGTTTACCTTTATAACAAAGAGTAGGCAAGGTTGTTGAAGAGTTTGGATCTAGTTTAGATTAAGAGATACATAATTAAAGACTTGCATATTACTTGTACGGAAACCCAATTCTAATTATATATATATATTAGATACCACTAGCTATAAAATTTATTATGTATCACCATGTTAGAGAATTATATAAATTATATCATAGGATTTTATTTAATAGTTTAAGTTTTTTGATGAGATGGTTATTTGGCATGGTATTAAAGCTATACTGATAAAATAATCATGAGTTTGAATTTTATTATCTCCATTTTATTTGATAAAAATTAAGTATAAGATAATATGAGTATGTGAAAGTTTCAAGTTAAAAGGTTTTCACATGAAAAAGTATGTTTAAAGAATCATATCTTGAGATCCCACCCAATAATTTAAATTTTTAAATGAAATAATTATTTAATAATGAGTCATTTAGCTTTTTAACAACATACACATATTATCATTTTAGAAATATAATTATTTGATAGTATTTTAGAATATAAGAGACATGTACAAAAGATATGGAAACATGTTTGATTAAAGAGATAAAAATAAATATATAAATTAAATATAATTCTTGTATAGTTTTGAAATGGTTTTATGTTCTTTTTAAAACATGTTTTTTCTATCTACACTGTCTAATTATGTCTCTTGTATTATGAAATGATATCTAATTTTCAATCTATATTACAGCTCACAACTAATCTTCATAAAACAAGACTAAATGCTTTTCTTTGAGTTTTTACCAAATTAATTATATCTAAATTGATATGTTTACAAGAATCTTTTTCTTTGTGATTTTTTTTATTGAACTCAATAATAGGAGAGCAAACCCACTTATTATATAAGGGAAATTTTGTATACGTGCTATGTTTAACATTTATATCTAACCTATAGATTAGCATAATTGAGACTCTCATTAGTCATAATCTCACCAACCTTGGTAAAGATTGACGCACCAATGCCAAAAGATTAACCCTCCCAATTTTGTATAATTCTCATAGTTTTACACGTTATCTCACATATTACTTGAAAAGATTGTGCTTGAAATTGGTGCGTAAGCCACCACACAATAAAAATAAAAATATTTCAGTCAATATTAGTACTGTGGCAGATTCGTGAATCTGATGAACTCAGCCATCTATTTGCTTTTGTGTGGAGGCTTTGCTTCTTCTACAATGGTTTTTTTTACAAGTGTGATGAGGAGACAACCATCAAAAGTTGTCGATTTTGGTATCTTCCTACGAGGTTTTTCCCTAATGGTTCATGTCTTGAAATAACCTAACAACACTACGTACTAAACCAAACTATTGTCTTGCTCAAATTTTATCTAACCACATCATCTTATTCTTTTAAAATAAATAAATAAATAAATGATCATTATAAGCATGCTATTCAGCTATTGAGAGTGTATTTTTGCCTATTTTTACCTTTTGGTTCTCGTAATTTCAAAGCTTACATTTCAATCACTAATTTGTTTTTTAAATTTATCCTTTGATATAATGTTTTCATGATTTTGTACGCTTAAATATATGTAGTTTATTTTTTCCCATTGCTTATCTAATGTGTTGTTAAATATTTTAGCGTTAAATATAAAAATAAAATTTCAACTCTTTTAAAAGAAAACTGAGAGATGAAGGACTAAAAATAATATAACCAAAAGAATTAAATAAAGGTTTTTTTTTTTCATAAAAAGTGTAAAAACTCTATTTGATCCTTCAAACTTCATGTATTAAATTAACATAACTACACTACGTACTAAACCGAACTACTAACATGCTCTAATTTTATCTAACCACAACTTCTTTTTACAGAAAGAAAGGAATATATGTATGTGTGGGTGTGTGTGTGATCATTATTCTCATACAATTATAATTGCTCTTAAAATTAAAAGTTTAAAGTGGATTTATCTGAATTGAGACATTTTATGAAATTCAAATTAATCGGCTGTGAATATAGAATAACCAAATGTTCTAGCCACCTATATATATCCTACTAATTTAAAGAATTAAAATTTGATTACTTGATTTTTAATTAAAATTTAGATTTGAAAACTTCAAATTAAGTATCATACGTCTTGGAACATAAAAGAAGCCAAATTCAATAAATATGCTACGATAAACATTAAATACAATTAATTCATTTTAATATAAAGACTACAATGATTTGAACTCTATGTTTTAATTCCTTGGCACCAATAAGGGACAAAAAGCACCATAATCTGTTGTTATTTAGAAAATACTAAAAAGATAACAAAGGTAAAAAAAACCATCACATTTAAACCGTTTATTCTTGTAATCCGTCTATTCTTGTAATGATTCTCTTGATTAAGAAAATGTTTGATATTGTAATAATTTTTATTTTTTTATCTAATTATAAAAAAATATTATTTGGTTAGCTAATATTTTCTTACTGAAACTTTACATATAATTGTGTTTCAAACTGTTTTTTTAAAAGTTTAAGTAACATGTTTTTTTTTATCCATGAAAATCTATTTTATTTATTTATTTTATATGCAAATTATTTTTCTAAACCTACTTTATTTAAATCACAATCACAAAAACAACCATAATTTTAAATACATACTTCAAATCACTTCTGCCAACCACTAGTATTAATGTGGTGGACCACTCATACAATTTTAGTCAATTTTAAGTGATGAGTTAATTTTTAAGTTTTTAAATTCAAATTTTTAAATTTATATTTAAGAGGATTTATAAAAATTCTATGAAACTTATAAATAGAGTTTTCTGATAAACATAATGTAAATTGAAATTTCATTTAAAAAACTAAACCATAGTTTATTTTTGTTTTTCTAAAAAAAAAAAAAAAGTTACATGTCTCTTCTATTGTTTATTTAAACTTTGTTCTTGAAAATCCTAGAAGATCCATGCACCGAATTGACAAGTAATAAATTATAAGGAAAGTGATTGTGACATTATATAAAACTTTAAATTGAGTGCATCTCTTTTCAAACTTCACACCTTCAAGTAATTAATGATGTATGTCACTCTCCCAAAATAATATATACTCTAGGAAATTACAAAGAATTATCAAAGTGTTTGTTGAAGGCAAAGACAATTGTTCTCATTTGGTTGAAATTTATTTAAACATGTAAACTTAAATTATCTTGGCAGTATTGCTAGCTATGTTATTAAATATAGAAACAATTTATTAGTAGCTTTCCTTGCTTTAATTGTGGCTTCCATGTTTAATCTGTGACGCAAGGTTAGCGTCATGCTCACATTACCATATTTCTACACATGAAGAACAATAATTCCATGATTTTATGAATTAAATTAATTACAAAAATGGTCTTAAGAAGAACTGACAACATAATTTAAAACAATAATAATAACAGTAAATTCGATTATTAGATTGGATTTCAATTTTTACAAGAAATTTTTTAGACCATTTTCTTATGAAGTGATTTTATCACTTATCAAACTTTTAATTTTTCTAAATTAGATATAGAAGTTACTGTTTTGACTATTTTAGTTATATATATATATATATTTAAATTCTAATTATTTATTTCCTACTTAGTTTATATTTCTTATTTAATTAGGTCGTTTTTAAGAATATCTATATAAACAATTGGCCGGTTGTTTTTTATTATTCAAAATGCTATTCATATTTAATTAAAAATATAAAAGAATTTTTTTTAGATTTCTCTACAATTAGGTTTGTAATTTTTGGGTTGAAAATCCTAATTTAATTTTTTTTTTCTAGGCAGAAGTAGAACCTTGGGAAGAAAAATTTCTTGTAGCTCGCCTAAGTTGAATTTATTTCCATGTTATTATCTAAAATTTGAATTAAAATAAAGTGTGAAAAAGAAATTTTGCTCAATTTCCATGTTATTATCTTAAATTGGTGACACGCATAAGATATGTTACTGTATAAGGACAATTATTTGGATTTGCTTTGCTCACAAATAACAAAAACACATATGCAAAGATTTTCTTTATTGTTGTCTTCTTCTATTGAAGCATGAATAAGATTTCTCTTGTTTTTTTTTGTGAAAACAATAATCTTATAATATCTTAATCAAATTAGCAAAACAAATAACACAAAACATGCAAGATCCGCGCGCTAATGTTGTCTTCTTGTTTTTGATCATGTCATGGATGGGATAAACTTATCTTATTATCATATACGATTAATTAAAACGTACATATATTAATATAACTCCTAGAATTCTTCTAGTGATTAAAGAAGTTTGCTCAATTTTTTTAGATTTAAACCTTTAAATTATTATCGAGCAAAATTTATTAAATTCTTCTTAATATATCAGTTAATATGAGATGCATTTTTATCATTAAACTAAAAAAAAACATGTTGATACAACACTTATCATATAATCGACAATCAAATGATAACGTACGAAGTTTTGCAATATATTTATAATGATTCTCAAAAAGAAAAAACCAACAAGCCTCAATATACCCCCTAATTATTGAGGCCCCATCAATTTTATCTCAAAATAATTAAAATTTCTTAATTGAATCCTTTTAAGAAAAAAAACATTAAGTTTATTTTTATAAAACAATATCTTTTATTAGAAAAAAAGTACAATATGGATTAAAAGATGCAATTGAGAGAAACTGAAACTTAAGAGATAAAATTGATAGAAAAGTTTTTTACAGGAGTGGGGGATTGAAACTATATATATCTCATAGTTTGGGTCATTTTTGAGATTTTCCAAAGAAGAAAAAGAAAAATATAATTATAATGGAATGCGTGGAGAAAGGAAGATGAACCAGCGGTGCTCGAGGACAAATGGTGGTGGTGGAGAAGGTATGCCTTGAGGGCTACAAATAGTGGGTCCCTGATTAGATCACCAGCCGTTTGACCTTGTCGAAAAGCTGCATGTGGCCACCAGATTTTAGACACGAGGCCACCAGAGATTTGGTTTGACCAGGAAATTGATCCCTTATTTGATTAACCAGATACCTAACCCCAACCTATCCTTTCCCGGTTTGGTCTTTTGTAGCTAAAACGATTCGTTTAGGGAATTTTAATTTCTAATTAAGAATGTGTTGGCTATGTGGTGGCTTCCAAGATTAGGTGCCACCACAAGAACAAGTTGTTTGGTAAGTGATAAATTATTGTTTGCTATTAATGGGAACTACTAGAATTTGTGGGCATGTCTGTGTGCTGCTGAAAGCAGCTCCAAGTTACTTCAACCTGTGGACAGTAGAGAGTTTCACTCCTTATAGTTCTGGTCGGATCGAGTCTGGTTCAATATTGAACCAGGTTCAATCCAGTTTAAAAAATTATATTATTTTTATTTTTAAATGTGTTTTATTCAAAAAATTATTGTTTAACATTATTTAATGACACTACATAAATTAAAAGGAGATCACTTGATGATGTAACATTTGCAGAATTTAGTCGCAATCTCAATTTTATTCCTGATATAATTTACCTGATATTATTGCGCGCTTACAAAACCAATTAAACTATAGATAGTTTAATGAATAATAAAAAATATTTTATATTAAGTATTATTTATTTTATGATGTAATATCAGTAGTTAAATCAACAATATTTAAATTAAAAACCATTAATATTAATATATGTTTTTTTTTTAATTATTTTATAATTTTAATTTAAAAATTTTTCTTATAATCAAACACATTAAACCACTTTTTATTTATTTTGTTTTTCAGATCACATCCAGAACAATTACAATACTGAACACACACTATTATGAGTTTTTGTTGTCCAACTTCGTTGACAAGCTTTAACAACTTGACTCATTTCCCACTTTTACCAAATGAGTTCTTTTCTTCTTTTCTCAAAATAATTTTTTTCCATTTGGATTTGCCGCAATTATTGCCAAATAGTTGGATTATCATGCATAAATTGTTTATAATTATTCGATAGGACATTCAATTTTAAAATCATGATGGTTTTGAGAAACATAATAAAATCTATGAAAATAAACAAAAACAAGTTTAGTTGGATTAGAGATGAAAATAATTTTATTAATGAAATATTTTTTAAATAAATTTTTATAATTGCAAAATAAAAAAGACATTTAAATATATCATGTCTATTTTAAATATTATCGTTTTATCTGAAGCAATAACAAAATATTATCTAATAGTTAAATAAATATAAATTAATAATCTCTCTGTATATATTATATTCAACTAAACTGATATACGTCAAAAACAAATCCTGTGGTTACCACATTATTGTTAAAAATGACAAATAATATTTTAAACTATTATTTTAAAATAAGAAAAACATAAAAATATATCTTATCTATTTTAAAACGTAGGCTTTCCAACAAATTCTTATATATATATATATATATATATATATATATATATATTGGATTGTTTTGATGTGTTGATCTAAAAAATAATTTTTTAAAAAATAAAAAAATATTATTTTGATGTATTTCGACACAAAAAATACTTTAAAAAACAACCGCAACCACACTCCTAAATAGCTCTAAATATCATCGTTTCTTCTATTTTATCATAAGACAATAACAATATATTATCTAATAATTAAATAAATATAAATCAATAATCTCTCTATATATATTTCATTCAACTAATATACGTTGAAAAAAAAAATCCTGTGGTGACCACACTATGGTTAAAAATGACAAATAAGATTTGATATTTGGCTTGTGGGTTGCATAGTCATAAAATCAACAATTATCTAATCTACTCTATTTTCAATCATTAAAATTTAGGTGAACGATTTATTTGGTATCATATTTTTTAAAAAAGAAATTCTTTTTTTTTTTGTTGATCAGAAATTAAATAAATAAATTGAAGGTCCTTGGAGAGAATTTTGCCATGGTCGACCAACAACTATCTCACTAACCAACAATCACCTACGAGAGTTGCTTCGATGGCTCCATTAGCACCATGTTGCTGGAGTTGGGCATGTGTAGGTGTGAAAAGGAGAGATGGTTACGAACTAACAAAGAAAATAAAATTAAAAATAGCATGTTTATTTAAAAAAAAATGATAATGTGGACTGACATTAATGTCATGACTTTATGTTAACATTATGGATACGTGTGACATATATAAAGATATTGTTTATATATATATATATATAAAAAAACAAATTAATTAGTTACATACAAACAACACATTTCTCATGATAATATTACAGCATTGATGGTGTTTATATTCTTGTATTAAAAAGAAAGAAAAAGTTGCATTTATTTAGTTTCTTACTATGAACAAAAATAAAAATGTGTTTTGTTGGAAAGATAAAAATAATAATATAAAATAAATTTGAGATAATTTTAGAGTGATTTTTTAGTTGAATTTTTTTTATATAAAAAAGTATTATTTTAATATATTTTTAGTTGAATTTTTTTAAAAAACAAAACACTGTGCATATCATCACATTAACAAACAAATAATTTGAATTTTTTTAAAATTGTTTTTGGAAGAGTGTGAAAATATGTAACAACTCTTAATAAATTGAGGCATTCCCAACGTACAATCCAACAACCTAACCCACCTAAACTCTTTATACATATTAACCGCTGTTCTCCCCTTCACAAGCATCTCCTTGTTAGGTTTCTTACAATTTCTTGATCGTGTCGACCTTGTCACATAAGAAAGCAAGTCCTTGGTTTCCTTTTTTTCTTTTTCTTTTTTGTCTTGGTTCTTCTTTAGCCATTATGGCTAGAACACTAAATCTTGTGTTCTCTCTCGCAATTCTCATGTCACTGATTTTCTCTTCAACTGCTCAATCATGTAAGAGCTATGCTTTCTCTAGCAACAAGATCTTTAGGGCATGCAATGATCTTCCAGTCTTGAACTCATATCTTCATTGGAACTATGATTCATCATCAAACAAGCTCCAAATTGCATATAGACACACAGGAATCACTTCCTCTAAATGGGTTGCATGGGCTATCAACCCTACTTCAACTGGCATGGCTGGTTCACAAGCCCTTGTTGCATACCAACAAAATGATGGAACTATGAGAGCTTACACATCACCTATCAGTAGTTACCAAACCTCATTGCAAGAAGGGAAACTTAGTTTTGATGTTCCAGATTTATCAGCTACCTTAGCAAATAATGAGTTGATCATGTTTGCTACTATAGAACTTTCAAACACCAGTACCACTGTTAACCAGGTTTGGCAAGATGGTCCACTCTCTGGTAATGCTCCCCAGATTCATTCCACTAGTGGGTCTAATGTCCAATCCATGGGGACTTTAAACCTTCTTTCTGGAGAATCTAGTTCTACAGGAGGGAATGGAAAAATAAGAAAGAGAAATGTAAGCCCTAGAATCAGTATTTTGTTCTCCATATATGGTTCTTTCTGTTTCCATTTGTTCTGTTTTTTATACTCTGTTTATGACTGTTAGTGAATCAAAAAAATTCTTTTCTTTATGAACAAAGAACTAATTCTGATCAATTCTTGAAAAAACTTCAGATTCATGGGGTGCTAAATGCTGTCAGTTGGGGTATTCTGATGCCTATCGGTGCTTTGATAGCAAGGTATTTGAAGGTATTCAAATCTGCAGATCCTGCATGGTTTTATCTCCATGCCAGTTGCCAATCCATAGCCTATATTGTTGGTGTTGCTGGGTGGGCTACTGGTCTAAAACTTGGCAGTGAATCAGCTGGTATTCAATATGATGCTCATAGAACAATTGGCATCATCCTTTTCTGCCTCGGAACCCTTCAGGTAAGCAAAAATTCTCCGTGTCACATAGTTTTTGAGCGTGTTATACCTGCAATAGCGTATTAAATGATAGGTTTGTGGTTTGGATTTTAGGTGTTTGCTTTGCTTCTAAGGCCAAAAGCTGATCACAAGTATAGATTTTACTGGAACATCTACCACCATTTAGTTGGATACACTGTTATCATCCTTAGCATCATCAACATATTCAAAGGATTCAACATTTTGAACCCTGATGAGAAGTGGAAGAATGCATACATTGGTGTCATTGTTGCTTTGGCCTTAAACGCCGTCTGGCTGGAAGGTTATACGTGGTATGTTGTGGTGAAAAGGAAAGGTTCAGAGACTGCTGGAAAGAGGCCTCAATTCACCAATGGATCAAATGGGGCTAATGGCTATGGTGGTAGACCACACCAAGGGGTGTAAATTAAACCATGGAATATCAGTTGTGAATTTCTGTTTGTTTTTCCCTCTTTCATCCTTCGCTTTTGCAGAGTTTGTGCACCCGCATGTATATTTATGGAGGCTCCATATGCAGAGGGAGGTTAGGGTTAGAAGTGATTCTTTCACTGGTTAGTCTTTAGGAGTTTTCTGCCTGAACATGGTCCTTGAGATCACATGTATTTGCCTCTCTCTGTTTATTTATTATATATATCCGTTTTCCCCCTTGTTTCCTTGATGGTTTTCATCTCAATTCTTTGCTACCCATTTCTTGATGTCCAATTTCCTCACAAGTTTTCACATGTAGCAAAGGAAAGAAGATCAAAGTGCCTGAACGTTTGATATTTGATATCCCCATGAAACCAGCAAGTACTCCACAGATTCAATCAAGAATTCCTTGCCTATATTTTTCTGCATGTCAACCATAGTCATTGCCTTCGCTGCTATTAAATATTTATTGCTGTGAAACACTTTCATCAATTGAGGAAGACCCAAAACTCTCATTCGGTATCCTGTTCTGTTTGTTAGAGAATCAAGCTAAGAGGTTCAGGTAATACTGGGAGAGACAAAAATAAGACAGCCACATGAATCAACCAGGCATGCTTTCTGCTCAATGAAAAGTGAAGAAAAACATTTTGTCTAACATGGTAGTTTTGAATGACCAACAATGGTACTTGTCATTTCAATTGGAGTCTACATATAAGTTGGCACTGTTTAAAAACCACAAAGCAATTGGAAGCCTCTCAGCTGGCAATGATTGAACTTTAATGGTGAATGTTATCGATGACCGCTCATCGTTAGATGCTGACAATAAGAAGGGAAACTAGATTGTCTTGAACTAATATGTGATTTCCTTGATTATAATAGTTGCTTTCTCATTCCGACTGCTGCAAAACCTCAACAAATGCATCCTTCAGGAGAGGGTTTGAAGCTGCAACTCTCTGAGAAGTGATGTCAAAATCTTTACCAGATCTGATGCAAAACAACAAACATGAAAATTTTAATAAAGCCATTATAATCTCAAAAAAAATCTGAGCATATTTTTATTTTTAAAATCATGGACTTGATGCATGCACAAATGACAGATTTGTGGGTGTCACTAGACAATGACCGAGGCAATGTGACCTTTGATAAACACTGTTCTTGCATGTTAAAGAATAGTGTCACGAGGCTATTCCCTACTCATCTTATATCCCCCCAGTCAAGTTGTGGAAGAAAAGATAAATAAAGTGCATCACTCACGGATCATAAACAAGTCCTCCAGCTTCTTTGACAATCACAGCACCACCTGCTACATCCCTGAGTTCAAGAGTAAATTATATCATTTATGCATCCTGCCAAAACTTGCTGAAATCAATCACAAATACGTACCATGGGCCTCCATATCCAGTTTCATAAAACAAATCAATCCTTCCACATGCAATTCCGCATAGATTCAAAGCACAGGAGCCACTCATTCTAAGGGATCTCACCTGATAACAAGAGAATCAGATATGTTTTATGTACACCAACACATTTCACCAAAGCACATGGTTTCCATGACAGATTCTGGTCATACCTTGAAAAGTAAGCTGTTAATTTTGTCAGTAGTGGCATCTACAGTGGACTTGTCACGTTTTGTTCCAGCCTGATGTCACCAGAATTTAATTTGATCAGTTTTCAACATGATTTGAAATGAAACATAAAGAAGTAGAATTGAAGCAGAACAGAGCTTTAACAAGATTCCATATGAAGCACACCAGGAAAGAACTTGAAGCACTCCTTTATAATGTATTTTTTAGCAACATGGTAAAATCTAATTACATTCAGAAACCATTGATCTGCATTTCTCAGTACAGGGAGCCAGATTCGTAGTGCCTAAGATCAATATTACAACATAATAGGAAGGGGTTAAGTAGCATGCCGGCAAAATCAATTTATGGGTAAAAGAAGACTAGCCTAAGTTTTGGACATAGAAGATGTCCAACACTATCTGGGGTCAAAGCTGAAATCCATTGCTTTGCAAGGCACTACCAGAAGCCTTAAGAAACGAATCCAACAAGAAACCAAATTGTAATATATGCTTTGTAAGATCAAATCATTACAAAGAATATAAGATCAGTAGGTATGATTTGATCTGGTTTAAAATACAATTCCAACTTCTCATTTTGGTTTATGCTACCTGAATCCTTTCAGCTAGTCATTTTCATCAATTTATTAAATTTGACTTCAAGTTCCCTTGTGTTTTTTAAGGAACTCTCAGTGACTCTGATTACAACTTTGGGCTGATAAAGACAGTACTGAAAAGCATACCTCTGTAGCAAGAAGAGATTTCACAAGCTCACTTTGAGATGATACTGCCATTGAAACACGAGTATGCAGTTGCTTGAGTATCATGGAAAGATTAGCAAAAAACAAAGCATCAGAATCTGAAGATTGATAATAGTCAACCCAGAGACACACCTTTTATGGGTTTTCCATTCAGAAAAGCACCTTTTCCATGGATGCCTGTGAAAAGCTGCATTTATAAATCAGAAATTTTTAGCAATTATTGGGACACATTTCAAGTTCTAAAACATTTTGACATATCAATCTTATAGTAACTTTGATGTAAAGTAGGCCAATATATTACTGCATATCTGAAATGAAAGCAAAATGTCTAAATGAAGGCAGATACAAATTTGAAAGGCAAACTGCTTAAGATATCCAGTACATTTTTCCCCAATATTAGAATTTTGACAGGCTCAACATCACAAAGCAGACATTTATCCAAGTAAAAGACCATAAAGCTGAAACTAGAGGTGGGTGTTCGTTTCATGCAGAAAGTTGCACTCACATAAGGCTTACATGTAGGAGATCACCAAGCTATATCAAAGTAGGTCAACTCTGCATGTTCTACATAAAATTTCTAATCATTCAAAGTTCTAAATGGTATCTGGCCACCTGAGCTAACATGCGAACCACAAAATCTCACCTCATCCATTATTGGGTTGTAAACAACACCTACTGTGGGAACTTTTCCAATCGTAAGACCAATAGAGATACACACAAAGGGGAACCTACATCCAAACATGTTGCAATACATTGAAAGTGATGTACATGTATAAAAACAAGAAGAAATTGCCTTCACCAAACAGCATTAGAAAACAAGATTTACCCATGGACAAAGTTGGTTGTTCCATCAAGAGGATCAACAATCCAAGTTGGTTCATCAGTCAGTTCTGTAGCACCATAGGCAGCAGTAGTTTCTTCCCCAATGAGCTAAGAAACAAAAGTAAAAGAAAATTTTTACGAGAGTAACACAGCCATTTGTGAGGAGACAATATACCCACACAGAACTATATTCCATGAATTCATTAGCTACAGGGAGCGGTAAGTAGAAAAGATGAGTTAACCTTATGCGAGGGATACTGTTGCTTGAGATGATTAAAAATGAGAGCTTCACAAGCCTTGTCAGTCTCTGTAACTAAATCCACCTGCAATTTAGAAATAAAACAAGCAATTGTCAGTAATTACATGATATAGTCAAGTTTGTGTAATCACAAAATTTTTATCCTGGCTAAATTAACACAAATGAGTAGGAAACTTTCAAGTGCTAAATTTCTCCTCTATTTCCATAGTACTGTTGCTACATGTTCAAGAAAATATGCTAGCTATAGAAAATCGATGGAGCAGCATCAACAATGGCTGATTTCCTTACCAACTCGATGACCTCAACGCAAAGATCAAAACTTCGTTGCCATAAGTTTTATAAACCGGCATGCCGAATTCAAATGCCATTAGCTTTACAAACCTGGATGCTAAATTTAATGCAATTTTAAAGCTCCCCTGGCATGTTAGAAATTATACAAAACTCGTTTACCCCAATGCCAAGATTAAGACTTTATTTCCATTAGCTTTACAAACTGGGATTTTAAAGCTCCCCTTTGCCTGCTAGATTCAATTGCCAATTAGATATAATCAATCTGATATGAATTCAAGAATATTTAGCAGCATTTGATCAGCAAATTTCCTTTCTTTAGAAAAAAAGAATTGCTAAGCACAGTACTGCACAAACTCGTTCTACATTCAAGGTCAACAAGGAAAGAAAAAAAGAAGCATTTGATCAGCAAATTTCCTTTCTTTAGAAAAAAAGAATTGCTAAGCACCGTACTGCACAAACTCATTCTACATTCAAGATCAACAAGGAAAGAAAAAAAGAAGCATTTGATCAGCAAATTTCCTTTCTTTAGAAAAAAAGAATTGCTAAGCACAGTACTGCACAAACTCGTTCTACATTCAAGGTCAACAAGGAAAGAAAAAAAGAAGCATTTGATCAGCAAATTTCCTTTCTTTAGAAAAAAAGAATTGCTAAGCACAGTACTGCACAAACTCATTCTACATTCAAGATCAACAAGGAAAGAAAAAAAGAATCCAAAAAAAGCAAGATGAGTACCTGGCCTTTATGCTCCACATGCTTCGTCTGGTAAAATCCTTCACGGATAATCTACAAATCAGACGAGAAATGTAAATGAGACTAAATATGAGGGACAAAAAAAATCTAAAATTTACAATCACCTCTCCAGCTTTCTTTGCTGCCTCAACAGCAGTTTCCAAGAACTCTGAAACAGAATCTGAAACATCAAAATAAAGCAAATAAAAATCAACATGCAAGATCATCAAGATCCCATATTGAAAACGAATCAAATACATGAGAAAGAAAGTGATAAAAGATTAATGGGGTCCTACCATTTTGTGCCATGTTTATAAATTTGTATGCACAAAGAAGAGAATGGCAGAGGGAGGTCGATTGTGTGGCGATGATGATGAAAATGATGATAGTGGGTCCTACCTGTTTGTTCTTATGTTTATAATCGATTTAATTTTTTAAAAAAATTAATATTTTTTTATATTTTTAAATTATTTTGATTTGTTAATATTAAAAATAATTTTAAAAAAATAATTTTAATATATTTCTAATTATTTTTTTTAAAAAATAATAGTACTCACATTCTTAAAAAAACCAATAAAAAAGCAGCAGCCAGCCACATAAAGAACCGTTTGGTTAGCACGTTTATGGTGAGGAATCTGCCTTTCTTTTTCTGCTTTGATTGGATTTCCAGTGGTAATAGTGTCCTTATTCCCATAGTTTTAAAACCTATTAATCGGGATAGAGCTTGGGTTATGAATAATAAAAAAACCTGGTTTTTAATAAAAAAAAATTAAAATTAATGAATTAATGCTTGAATTTTGAACAGGTTAGAATCAAGTAGATTAGGGTACAAGGATTAACGAGTTTTGAACCAAGTCAATTAATTTTTTTTTTTTTAACTTAAACAAGTATAAACTAAGGTTAGCATGGTACCAACTCAACTAGTTGGTTTTTGAATGAGTCAGGTCTAGATTAAGTCAACCTGGGTCAATTTTGATTTTAAAACAATGCTTCTTGCAGCAAAGTCCAGATTAAAAATAAACGATGTCCTTCAATGATTTCTTTTGAGTGTTTTCAACCCTTTTATTTATGGGCAAACTATAAACATACTCTTCATTACATGGATAGGTATCGGTCTGGTTCTTTTTTTGGTGATTGTAGCAATGATACCCTCAACTTATCCAAATTGTGTTTTTTTTTTTGTTAATTGGAAGGTGATTTGTTTTGTTAAATTAGATGCTATTTTCTGTATTAATTTACTTCTAATTTAATCCATTTTAACCTTCTAATTATATTCACAAACATTTATGATTTAATTTCATTATAAAAAAAATAATTTTATGTTAAATGATAGAAATTTTCGAAGTCACATAATGAACATGAATGATAATTAATTTGGTGCCACTTGCTAAGCATAAATTAAGGCAATTAAATTGGAAGGTTAAGAATGAGGAATTTTGATATGAATTGGAAAACTTGATTTTTGCAGGCAATTTATGGGAAAATTAGCATCCAAATAATGAGGAAGAAGAGGGATTGCACAATTTCAATATTGATGAGATTAGGAGGAGAAGGACCAAATTGAAACCTACACAATAATTGGAGGGTGTAGTCGTAGATTTTCAAAAATGATTGTTTTATACTCTTTTTTGCATCTCCTTTTTATGACAACGAAAAGTGCTAGTAACAGTCAAAGCAGAGAACATTCTGCTTTTGAATGGAAGTAGATGCTTGGAATATGCTTGTGCTTGCAGTGTTTGGTGACGTTCACCGGTGACTCCGATGTCAGTCAGGCCCTGAAAAGTCCCACCTGGAAGCCTCATCTTTAATGCCAGGGAAAATGACTCCAAAGTTAGGAAAGAAAGAATTTTGGTCACTGACTTGAATACTAATTACTGAGCTTATTAATTTTAAAGTTTATAAAATTAATCAAAATATATATAAGTTGTTTATACATTAATATTAATAAAATAAATAAATAAATAAAATAAAATTTTAAATCATCGAAAGCTTATATAATTATTAATTTTAGAATCTATAAAATTTATCGAGATATATATAAAATAGTCTGAACATCAACATTAAAAATAAAATAAAATAAAATAAAATTTCGGTACAAAGCCTAGCCTTTGTTTATGCTTGAAGCTTCCCATAATATCCTCCTCGTTAGCATAGTTACAGTATCCTACTTCGTCCAACCCAACATAATAACTCGATGATTCGCTAATCCATGATGATGCTCGAAAATCTTTTTTTAATACCACAAAACTGTGGTTTATAGTTTTATTTATTTATTATTTAAATAAAGATTGAATCAACTCGAATGAATCTCCACTTGCAATCTCAATCTTGATATTAGATCAAGTTTTATAGATAAGCAAGTAGATTACATTGAGTGTGCTTTATATGGACAAATGGGATTATGGAAACCCATAACTGTGGAAGGTTCATATACCTTGTACCATCTCCAGTCACCACCACCAGGGCGGAATTAGGAGGTAGGGGCTGGGGCCTTTGCAATAATTTTTTTTTCCTAGCCCTCCTTCTTCAATAAATTAGAATTTTAGCTTTAAAAATAAATAAAAATTAGCTTTGTCCCTTTCCACCACTGCCAGCCATCATGATGATCTTGAGGTTGGAAATAGCGTAGGGACGTGCTTTTTTAGCATCCTTTAGCACATGAACATTTGCTAGCTGATTCCTCTCCTTTCATGAGACTGAGTCTTAACCACAGACATCTATAGCTATTAACTCCCACAGTGAAGATACTTCTGACTCCATTAGCAAAGATACCCTAAGGTTTGGTTAATGGTTAACATAGAAGTGGTGAGATCTTCTAAATGCGTAAGAATACAGGAGGAACCAGAAGTTGTCGCGAAGGTGATGCAGTCAACCTTGTAAAAATGAAGGGTTATGAGTAAGCACGAGAATCTAACGTAACTACCATGTTGCTTATCAAACCGTTTGATATTCCAAAATTAAAAATCAAGCTTGAATGTTATTTGAACCAGTTTTGTTATGTTTTCAAGGTTTTTATGGATTTATTGTTTAATATAACTTTTTGCAAATTTCAAATTGTTGTTTTCTGGCCTACATATAGGTGTTGTAAACCTTCAGACGTTATTAGTTCTGTTTTGAAATAAATAAATTGCAAATTTAAAGTTCCTATCCGCAACTCTTTTTTGTGTTGACTTTTGTCTACAGGAAAAGGGGATTGAACAGATGGTGAAGCTAAGAGGTTGATAAAACATCAACTCCTCTTACAGGGTTCTTTTGCCACCCATTAAAACAATCTTCAAAGCCAAGTATTGGATTGAACTCAATTCATGTCTCTTTTTATTACTCTCTTCCCTTCGCACAAGAATATATAGTTCTAACATATATTCGTCGGATACTGATATTGTCATCAGGGGCTATGAGAACTGTAAATTATGTAAAATGATTACAAGAAACCAAGCACACTCATGGCTACTCTCTAGGTTCAAGGGCAGCTATTTCTTTCACAACTTGAGCTTTGTCTGCCTCGAATTGTTCATCCTCTGCAAAAAAAAAAAAAAAAAAAAAAAAAAGGTCAATACAGTGCTGAAGCCAGCATAATTTCTCTAGACATGTATTACGTTTTTATACCTTTATCTATCTTGAAATCAGCTAACAAACGAAGAAGCTTGCTTCTATTTGCAACAAGTATACTAACTATGTCGGGAGGTTTATTTTGGTTTGCAACAAAAAGCTGCAGTTCAGTGGGAAAAAATCAATAAGAGAGGAAAGAAGAAAAGCACATGAAGTTAAAGAATCAAAGAGGAAACATTCACAATTTCTTTCTTTAAATTGTACCTTGAAAACATGAAAGGCTTCTGTCTGGATGCTCTTACTTGATTCCTGCAAAGGAGGATTCATCACATATAAGTTGAGTCCAATCATGTATGAGATTGGTGTTCTAGTAATCTATCCAGCAGACATCACAAATGCCAGAATGGTACATCAGTAATTTCCTAACAATCTGACAACATGGTATGATAACAAGCAATCGAAAAGGGATCGTACCCTGAGAAGATTCATAAGAATCCTCAAGTTATCCCTTGAGCTCACGTATCTCGTCATCACGACTGCATTAGAGCGATCCAATAACATATCTCCCAACAGCTGTCACAATTAAAGAAGCCTTTTCAATAAACATACCGATTATCAATAGTAACAATGAAGCAGAATTTAATGAAGGCATTTCCCCAGGTTCAGATGCCTAGAGGATAGCTTCATTGACTGATCTAAGAATATATCAAATGTTTCCCCTACCTTGATAGATTGTCGTCTTGTAATGTAATTGGTGGACTCTAGCAGCTTCGAATTAAATTCGGCAAAGAACTGAAATCCAGAATAAGGTACACAGTTGTTAAGCTCTAACCAATAATTTCATGGATGGCAACAAGAGGAAATATAGACACACATATTTCAAATGTTACAATCCAAGTGTTTGTCATAGATATGTAACTACAAACATGCTTTTTTAAAAAGGATACTACAAAAAAGGGAGATAAAGCCACTCAATTCATCAGAGAACAAAGTAATAGATTCGGCTTTATGTCTGCTTTAGGCAAATCATCCTTTTCTAATCTCACCAGCAGCAGGCTTTCCCGCAACACTTTTGTCTGCCTTCAAACTCTTTTAAGACAGGGAAGATTGGAAGTGCCCTATTATCCAGTGTCTGTTTGTGCATTACTGATAAAATATATAAGCACATGTATATATTCGTATATAAGTTTTGAATTTGGGTTTTCAACAAAACCATTAGAAGTTAAAACCTTCACACAGTGATTTTATAGGGTTTGAATTGGGGTTTAGATTCTACTTTATGTCTCCATCATTGCACAGCCACAATATCTTGATATTAACGCATCACTAGATAAGTAAATCAGCATATCATCTTTCTCAGCCACAAGTTTTCCAGCTAGAATACTTGTCTCCCTCCAAATTCTTTAAAAGAGGATTGAACATGCCCTGTTATCCACATTGTGTGCGTGGGCATAACTAAGGAAATGTATAACACAGACACGTATATATCTGTACAAGTATCCATCTAAACAAAAGTGACAACAGAACTTACCCAGTCATAGTTTTTAGAAAGAAATTCAGCTACTGTAGATTTATGTCTTGTCAAGAGTTCCTGCAACAAAACAATACAAATGCCTCAGATTAACACCACCCCTAATAGCAAGTATAAGACTGAAACTTAATAACTTCATAAACATGCAATGACGACATAAAATTTCCCAAATAACAATTTGCCAGAGCATTTAAATTGAAGTTCGGGTTTTTTTAAGTGAAATAAAATAGCGGACCCTATCAAATATGAATGTAAGGCGTAAAAATCTGGGGCTGTCAGAAGTTGCAAAAGCTGAATACACTTCAATCATTTGAGAATAGTTGCGTGCAATGATGCAGTACAATAATGAGCATGTCAACATTGTAGCATGGCAGTACAGAAGATAATCTCACAAATTCTCTAATGCAACAAGCAGAATTTTAAAGTCACTTAGTGTTAACCTTTGACAGTGGATGACAACTACAAAGACCGCATTGTATGAAGAAAAAAAAATTCAAATAGCAAAAGAGAGAGGAAAGAGGGATCAAAAGAAGTTAATTATTATCTCTGTCAATCATACTTAACCTTGAAAGTTGCAGCAGCATCTGCAGAAATGTCGAAATTTGGAAGTTGTATATAATCAAAGAATTTCTTCACGTGTGGTGATTCCAGGACATATCTTCCATCAAACCAGATAAATGAGTGCACAAAACATTGGCAAAACACCATTGAAAGAATTAAAAAAGAAGAAGAAGAAGATAGAAGCTGATAGTTGATAAAAGCAGTTCCAGATCAACAAATTAAAATGAGTGTTCTAGATGTTGACTTCACAATACACTTTGACATGTTTATGTAAAGATAAATGGATCATAATTTTTAGTATACAAAGTTAAAACAGACAAAAAAAAATTTAGGACTTTCAGGACAAGATTAATCTCTCAATCAGAGATGATATTGATGGTCGGATATAGATTAAACCACCCAGTTGATTTTGCTTACCTTGCAACACTCTGGTGACGGATGCACTCCTTCAACATTACACCATAGTGCAAAGCCATGTCTGTGTTTTCATAACTAAAGAAGCAAAACACAAGAGTTAGAAGATGCCAAGTAGTATAGTAAACAACACAATCTTTTAAAGATTCTGTAAACAGCAACATCCTCTTGCATTATAGATATTTCAAAAATAAAAATCAGAACAGCTAAATATAACTTCCAGATATACATCTAGAAGAAAGGCATCACTCGTCAAACAGATCACATCTAGAAGAAAGGCATCACTCGTCAAACAGATCATTAATGGAATCTTTATACAGATAATTGATGCTCAAACTAAATGGGATGTGATAATTAAAATACCAATAGCTATCCATAAGATTTCAGAAACTATGCGGCAAGTTAAAAATTTAACCCATGAACCATCTCAATAATATTCGATGACCTATTGAATGGAATCATTGTAATCGCAACCCTCAACACTCTCCAGGGTTAATGGCTTACCCAGCTATCAAAATATCTAAAAGATCTGTATTTTTCTCCAAGTAGTCTGATGCAATCAATCTTGAATTAACTTGTTGCCTTTGTAGATTTGCAACAACCTGAGTGGCATCTTTTCGGGTCTGCAAAAGGAAACATTTTCATGCTAAATGACAAAAAGGGAGACACTGGCAGTTAAGGGTAAATTCCGTCCAGTTGGGAATTTAATCCAACAGATTCACCCAGGCAAGCATAAAGCACAAGTGTCACTAAACCAAACCATTATGAAAGAACAAGGAAAAAGAACAGTATCACCTCATAAATCTGATAGCTAATTCAAGATAACAATCTACATAGCTCTCAACAATAATCTTGTGAGTGCTTACCTCTAAGTTCAATTTTGGAAGACAGATGATCAAAAGACGAAGTGTGTTCTCTCTGAAGAACTCCTGAGTCAATTGTGCACACGCTTCTGGCACTGGTTCAGATTCACTATTTCCATAAAGAATTGACTTTAACTCCCTGGTATTTTTAGCTAAATCTGCCATCTGTGTTAGAATATATAACTGTAAATATCAGATTCCACAAATAAAATGCTTGACAGAAGCTCAAATGTCCCAGTAGCCCTACTAAAGATAATAACTTACCAAAACAAGAAACACATGCAAGAAATTACATGACGAACCTGATGCATGTTCATCACACTCTTATAACTACACTCACCAAAACTCAGTAGGGCTATTCTTCTACCGTGAACAAACAAGTTGAAACAAATCAATGACAAATATAGCACCATTGATCAGACCTCATTCGCAAACCTACAATCAAAGTTTCCACTTTGAATCCCTCGACAGATAAAGCCACTAAAAAGTAAAAATCTTTACACTCAACTCACTGCCATCAAATCTAAATCCTCTCATAACACACCCACCCAGCCACACTGAAGTTAAACTTGATCAGCAAAAGAACCCCATCGCAATCAAATAAGCACTCATTTAGGTAAGGATCACAGCATATCATAACATACCCTAATCTAAAATCAAATCTGCCATCAAAAACCATCCCTTAAACATCCTCACTTTTTCCACAAAGTTTCAAACTTTCGCATCCAAAACATAAAAATAAAAACAACCCTGATCCCAAAACAATCTCAGATCAATCAAAACCCACCCAATTCAGAGAAAAAAATAAACACAAACACATAAAATTATACAGAAATGAATAAAGATAATGCCAACCTTCTCTTCTCGTTTTGAATCAGACAAAGAAGATGAACTCCGATCAACATAGATTAAAAGATCGCGAGTCTGTCTAACAACATCGACAGGAGTCCTCGGCTTTGACTTGAAAAGTCCCTTCATCCTATTCGAATCACCCACTAAATGTCCCGATTTCGAACTCAACAGCCCCGAATGTCTCTTTGTTTCTGCTGCTGCCGCTGCCGGAGATTGTGGTGGTGGAGAGAATTTCTTCACCACTACCTCCTCCCGCGCTGCTGCTGCAGCAGCTCGTTTTGACACGCAGACTCCTATCTTTCCTCCCTTTATAAACCCCACAAAACACAAGAAAGTGATTGCTTTCTATCTACTAAAAAGGGTTCACGTTTTACTTGTTTTTAGCCACCAATTTTGCTTTTGGATTATTGAGTTTTTATGGGATTTGATTTTTACGAGAGAGGAAAATGTGTGCTTGATTTTGTTTGTCTGAAATCCGACGGTTCTGTTACCTTTTTTGGGGCCTTACATAGACAGGCTATTAGTCGACACAAACGGTTAAAGTACAGTAACTGAGGTAGAAGTGGAAAACATTGTCCTAAAGGGTTAGATTATGCTACAAGGATAAGATTCATTTATTCTTGTGTTTTTGGATTAAGAAATATAGTTTTTAAACCTCATTTGAAAATATATGAAGTAAAATTATAATTATTGATTAAATGGATTTACTCGAATTAATTTGTATGAACTCAGATATTTTTATTTTATAAAAAATAAAAATAATTAGATTTTTTATCAGGCCTTATCAAATCAATTCATTTTTTATTTTTATTAAAATTCAACTTAATCTAAATCTTAAATTATTTAGATCATAGATTAATCTACCTTGTAGAGTTTCAAAGCATTGCCTAGAACTAGCTAGTTTGATAATTAAATTTATTTACAAAGGTTTTTGAATTTTGATCCTGACACATATACAATGATAATATTTTTTTGATATATATAGCTGTAAAATGCACAATATTTTATTTTAGAAATATGATGATTCTAATAATTCAAAATTTTAATTTAATTTCAATATAAATAATTGAATTTAAAATAACTAAATTAAAAAATCTTTGCACAACAATATATAGAGTTTCATTTCCAACAATTAGTAGTATCTCAAAATTAAAGTATATGAAAGAATTATATAAATTATATCTATAAATCTCATTTAATAATTTAAATTTTTTAGGTTAAAATAGTTTTTCAATTACAAGTTCACATCTCATCATTTTCTTTTAATTTTTAACTAAAAATAATTATAAATATGCTTGGATAAAAATAATTTTTGACTTATATCAAAATTTTGTTACAAAATTCACTCAATTTTTTTATTCAATCAAAAGTCAAGATTTTTAACTTTTAACTTATGAATTATAATTTATACTACATTTTTTCTTTTAAAAAATTGCTTTAACATTTTTACCAAACATGCTTTTATTCAAAGTCATCTCAACTCGTTTTTATTGTGAATTATTTAGAAAATATAATTATTAAATTATAACTCAAAACTAAAAATCTTAATTCAAGAATCATGTTAGTCAACTCTTATAACTATGATATGTTAATTCTAATACCTATTTTCCTTTTTTTAACTGTAGTTATTGATATATGATCCATATTTTTCTTTGATGAAACTTGTAAGATTATATATAATCCACTAATAGAGAATCAATTTATTTTTTAACCAAAAGGCACCTCGATACAACATCTCTTGAATCAATGACATTTTTGCTGTGTTTATTTGTTTTTTAAAATTGTAAAATAATGTTTCCAACGAGAAAATATCAAGCAATTAATTTTAAGATTGGGATATATTAGTAAGCTCAAACGTTCCCTTAAAGATTATTAATTTTTTTTTTGTCAATAAACTAATAAAAAAATATGATTTGAAACTAAGTTTTTATCCTCTATTCTCTATAAAATTTCCAAGAAATCTTCTTTGAATTGGAAATGTCTTTATTATAATGATTATTTATTTATTTATTTTTTATTATTATTCTTACTTAGATATCCTCATATTTTTTTAAAGGATGAGATTAGTCTCGTTCGGGGTTCGTAGTTGTCCCTTCCAGTAAGTGAGTCTTTTGAGAATCAAACTTATATTCTCACATTTACAAGGACATAACATTACCTTAATTGCTAGATCAACACTTCATTAATTTATTTATTAGTTTATATTTGTTTGTACTACAAACAATAAGTGGTCTCCTAGTTAGATTTTTTTTTCAAGGAAAAAAAATTAAATTATACTGTTACTTCACATGCCAAAAACAGTTTTTATCCTCTATTCTCTATTAAATTTCCAAGAAATCTTCTTTGAATTGGAAATATCTTTATTACAAAGATTATTTATATTTGTTTGTATTTTTTTTTATTTGGGTATTTTCATATTTTTTTAAAGGGTAAAACTAATCATGTTCAGGGTTCGTAATTGTCCCTTCCAATAAGTGGATTTTTTGATGATCGAACTTATATTCTCAATTTTATAAAGATATAATAACACCTTAACTGCTAGACTAATAATTCATTGATTTATTTATTGGTTTATATTTGTTTGTATTGCAAACAATAAGTGGTCTTCTAGTTAGATATTTTTTTTTCAAGGAAAAAAAGTTAAATTATACTGTTACTTCACATGCCAAAAACAGTTGAGGAATTTTGATAAAAGACTTAAATTATTTTTTTAATTGAACAGTAAAATAAAATAAAATAACTATAACAATTAATTAATCATTTTTTTTATGGATTGGAAAATTGATTCCAAAATACCATGTAGTGATTGTCAAATTTTTGTTTTCTAAAAGCACCGGTTACTCTTATAATCAATGTTTTCCATTCATCCCTATCATGCCAGATGCCAAAGAAGCTGTGTGCAGGCCATCTCAATATGGAAATCCAGCCAAAGACTAATGAACTCCTTCCCAACTTGTGATTTACAAAACTTGAATTAGTTTGGCAAATCAATTTAAAATCCGGTTAATATAAAATGTTAACATAATTATTGATTCAGGTTTTTAAAAAAATCAGTTAACTTAATTAAAATTTTGAGTTTAGCTACTAACTGGGTTAACGTATATCTAATTTAATTAGAATTCAACCTTTAGTCTATAGACTTTTTTGTTTGGAAAAAAAAATTAATCAAATTAAAATCATTTTATTTTTTTATTTTTGTAATATTTTTAGAGTTAATCCAATCAATCCTCTCAATCTATAACTGGATCTTATCTTAAAAAGATACTTAGTTAGGTTTTACAACCATGGATTTCACAAGACATCTCTCCTTGTTCAATGCCTTCCCAATGCCGCATTCTCACATGCAATTTGTTTTCTTTTTGAGTTGGAGTCATTTCAACTCATTCTCACAATAATTTTCAGCCGTCCCATGTAGCAAAAGTACCTTCTACACGGTTTCAAAAGCTATCATATAAGGATAGTATTAAGTTTCGTTAACTCTTTTTTTTTTTTTTTTTCATTTTTATAGCATTATCCTCTCTCTGTTGTTTTTGTTTTTTTTTTGGGAGCCGTTAAAGACTTAGATCCTGACAGTAAAATAGCTAGCTCCGACGAACAGTAGCTTCCCAAAACTACAAAAAATCACATGAATTATTCTATAAATATCCCTCCAATTCTTTGCACATTTCCACAGCTTTAGAAAAAAGAAAAGGAAAAAAAGTCCTCCAAAAAGTGTCGGCAGGAGAAAGAACTAGTGGAATTGCAAAAAAGAAAAACCAAGAAAAGAAAACACAAAAGAACATAAAGGTAACGATTGGATTGCCTTTGAATTAATAAAGTGTGGTTGCTCTGTTGTTAACGAGACAAGTGACTATAAAATATTTAGTTTACAATCAGTTCATATTGTAAATTTTCAATCATAATATAAAACTATTACACACACATATAAAAGACAAATATTAAATCATACATAAGAGTAAATCATACATAAGAGATTGAAATTTAACTACTAGTATGCATACCAAAACATGTATTAAAATTATATTTAAAAGTAGAAGCATGCAGAGCACTTACTTGCACTTACTTGTTGAACTCTTAAAATTTGAACACGTTCAATTTAATTTTTTTTTATCAAGAATTAATTATTTATCTTTGAAAATTTATTGTTATTCATTTGGTGAGAAGAAATAACATCAATAAGTCTAACAATATTTCAACAATACTAGTTAGGTGCACTCAAACAAGATCCGATATTACCAAAGAAATTATAGTAAGTTATCTTTCTACAAAAACCAAACTTAAACTCTAGATTATAAGGAAAATAATGAGAAAAACCATAACTAAAAAAAAAAGATTATGTTGGAAAACTAGGTGAAGAAGGTGTTTGTTTATGCAACAGCTTTTACTTTTAAAGCAAACCACACAAACAACGTATTTGGTTAATATTAAAACTTAATTTATTATTTGTGAGACTCGTGAAAAATTACGTTGAAACCACAAGTTTGCTGAAAGCATTTGAGAGCTGCTTCTCCCCTTCTCCTGAGGTCTTGATAGTGGAGAGTTTCACTCTCCACTGTTCACCTTTTCAAAATGAACAGTGGAGAATGGCTCCACTGTTCACCTTTCCAAAATGAACAGTGGAGAATGACTCCACTGTTTATGGTCGGATTGAGTCCGGTCCAAATCTAAATGTATTATATTGGGTCCGACCCAGTAAAACAAAATCTAATTTTTATTTTTATTTTTATTTTTATTTGTGTGTTATTCGAAAAACTAATGTTTAACATTATTCATGATGTTGTTGCATGCTTAAGAAACTATAGAAACTGTAGTCATTGTCGGTTGGATTTCATGCATGATGGAATTGTAAATAGTTTAATGAAACAATAAAAAATATTTTATATACAGTATTATTTATTTCATGTAATAACAATATTTAAATTAAAAACCATCAATATATATATATATAACCTCAATTTGAAAAACATTTTTAACCAAATACATTAAATTATTTTTATTTAACCTCAATTTTAACCATAGTTTTAACTAAACATATATAAATACTAAATCAACCTCAATTAAAAGTATCTTTTATAAAATAATTTTTTTCAAACCACAACCGCAAAAACTACCACAATAACAAACATAAATGTGTCAAGAATTCTGCAGAACTTGTATGAAAAAACAACCAGAAACACTCTTCTTCAACCCTCTTTTATAGATAATTTTAGGAACCGAAATTGATAGAATTCCCTCCATTGTTAGCTTTGGTTACTCTATGTAAAATCAAAATTAAACATGAATGTTTTTTTTTTTACTTTAAATAAGATGTTTTTGAGCTGAAAAAAATTGTTTATGTTTTGAAGAAACTATTCTAAAAAAAAAAACTAATTAAATTCTTACATTCATAGGTTGGACAAACCAAGAAATAATTCTTCATGGACCAAATCTAAACCCATAATTAAATTGGTAAAAATAATGTATTGTAGCCCAAAAACTTATATTACAATAAATCCACACCTAGGCCAAGCTTCAGTAGAGTCAAACAGTTATTGGTAAGTTCAAAACCTACTTTTCTCATGACTTTTTTGCTCTAAAATCTTTTTGTGTCGGTTGTGTCTAATTTTAACTTTTCACTGTCCTTTTAAATAAACAACAAGCAAATATAGTTTTTTTTATATATATATATAAATGTGATATAAAAGTTTAAGGGGTTTTGGATTTTTTTCAAACATGCAAATCAAGAGCTCTATCAATTTTTTATTTATCTACAATTCATTTTAATCATTTTAATGTTTTATATTAAATAGTTTATGTTGGAGATTAAATTTCAACATAACTTTAACCCTAAAAATAAATGTACTTTACTTTTAATTTTAATTTGGTTCAAATTTACCTATTATCTATATTTTAAATTGTTTATCCAAACAAACACATACAATGAAGCATGTAGGCTTAAGAAGTCGATGAATATAATAAAGCAAAATGAAAATATGTAATGTTTTTATTTATGTTAATGAGTTATCTTCAAGTGGTAAACAATTTTATATAAATATTATCATTTTGAGTTTGAATTCAAAAACATATTGTAAGATTTTTTTTTTTCATAAATACACCAACTTGGCAATGGAAATCTTGAAGTCTTAATAAATTTTCCTTATTATTGAAATTCAAAGCAAAACTATTCATAATTGTCTCATGTGAATGGCATATTGGGACTATATATACATGGAAAGTTCTGTAAAATAGGTGCTAGATATATTCTGAAACTCATTAAAAAGAGAGATATAGTAGGAACCAATAAAGAAAAGAAATTTAAAATAAATTGGGAACTTTGTTATGGACAATTAATATATAGACATGAAAGTGCTATTTTTAAAGAACTCCCAAGTTTATAAAATCAAGGAGCATTGATTTATTTCTATTTTCTAAGATTTCTTATGATTTTCTTTCAAAAATCTTGACCTTCTTCCATGTTCACCAAAATCAAACACACCCTATTAATACCACACCACAACCATTCCCTCTCATTCATTCTTCGCAATTCCTTCAGATTCTTGAAACGACAAAAACGTTACAATGAAACGACAAACACCAGCCCTCTCCCTCCTCTTCATCGCCATAACCATGGCGGTGGTTGATGTAACGCTGGCTGACGGATGGATTCCAATAAAGAACTTGGAGAACAAGCACGTGGTGAAGATTGCAGAGTTCGCTGTAAAAGAGCACAACAGGCAAGCTGGATCCGAGTTGAGGCTATACAGTATCCATAAAGGGGAATTGCAGGTCAATGAAGGCACGGATTATCGGCTTCTTTTGGCAGTAGGGGCTGGTAGCCTGTATGAGGCTGTTGTGCATGAGAGTTCTGATTATTCGACGGTTCTTATGTCTTTTGTGCCTTTAAATGGTTAAGGAAAGAAAAAAGAGTAATAAATGTGGTGAATTAAATATAATAAAAGCTAGTTTGGTTGTTTTTGAATATGAAATGTGTTCTTTTCGTTATACGTGCTGTCATTTTAGATTTTTTTTATTATTTATCTTGTATTCTTGATAAAACAAAAAATCATTTGAATATATAAATATATATATAGACACACACACACTAAAAATACATGGAGGTTTAGAATAATATGAAACAACTAAAAAAGTGTTCCCAAAACTTGACATCCTTTTCTTCTTCATGTGCTAGGCTCCAGTAAAACCACATAAATCATGGCCTCTTTTTTTTTAGTTGAGCTTTTTATATGTGTTAACAAAGTGTTGGGTGAGGCCAATATTACCACTCTTTCCATTGATGCTGCTGGTGGCAACCTTTGTGCAAGAGAAACGAAACTTTCTCATTCTCTTCGTGGCAGCCATATCCATCACCATGTTGGTCCAATTATATATAAAATACTAAAAACTCATGGTCCTATATAAAATTATATATAAATGATGACTCATTAAATAAAACATTTTTTTTTCTAGTTTGGTTGTTTTTTAATGTGGTGAATTAAATATAATAAAAGCTAGTTTGGTTGTTTTTGAATATGAAATGTATTCTTTTCGTTATACCTGTTGTCATTTTAGACTTTTTTATTATTTATCTTGCATTCTTGGTAAAACTAAAAATCATTTGAATATATATATATATATATATATATATATATATATATATATATATATATATATCCACGTTAAGGAGGTTAGCATATGTATTTTTCTTTTGCAGTTTCAACCTGTTTTTTGAAGTATTTTTTGATTTTTTAAAAAAAATATTAAATTCATGTTTTAAATATTTTTTAATAATTTTAATGTATTGATATTAAAAATAAAAAATATTATTTTAATATATTTTTAATTAAAAAATATATATTTTTAAAAATATTGTGTATCGTGTGTCATCAGATACACTAAAAATACATAGAGGTTTAGAATAATATGAAACAACTAAAAAAAGTGTTCCCAAAATTGACATCCTTTTCTTCTTCATGTGCTAGGCTCCAGTAAAACCACAGAAATCATGGCCTATTTATTTTGAGTTGAGCTTTTTATATGTTTTAACAAAGTGTTGGGTGAGGCCAATATCACCACTCTTTCCATTGATACTGCAGTTGGCAACCTTTGTGCAAGAGAAACGAAACTTTCTCATTCTCTTCGTGGCAGCCATATCCATCACCATGTTGGTCCAAATAGAATTATATATAAAATACTAAAAACTCATGTTTTTATATAAAATTATATATAGGTGGTGACTCATTAAATAAGACATTTTTTTTTTAAATAAGATGTCAACTATTTATTTTTTTTCTAGTTGTTTTTATAGATCACTACTATGTTGGTAGCAACATTTATGTATTACGATTTTTTAAGTTGAATAATTTTTTTTATTCAAAAAATGTCAGTGCATCATCTTCACGCATCAGTGCATGAGAGGCGTTCATGTTTTTTAAACGGTGCATATGATGTCTTTTAGTGGCCAAACCTGATCTTTCATTGTCTAGTTTAAAGTGTCATTGCATCCTCTTTTTCCTGGTGCGATGTTAACTGGTGGTCATTTTTTTTCTTTTCTTTCTCCTAATGTAAAAAGTACATGTTGGTCTGTTTATTTTTTATATTTTAAATTTAATTTTTATTCTTTTGATTTTATTTCTTGCCCCTTTTATAAAAGTTTTGTTTTCCCCTCAATTTCATCATTTAATTACAAATTATTATATTTTTTTTCAATTTAATCCTTATTCTTTTTATTTCTATTTTTTTCTTTGACCTTTTTGTTAAACTTTTTTTTAATTATTTTATGTGTATTTAATTTTTAAAGATATTATTCTAATTCATCTATATTTTTTTTAATACAGGTGAATTTTATTTTTAAAAATAAAAAATACTTAATTTTAGATGATTTTGACCAAATTAGATTAAAAAATTAATATAAATGGTTGAAAAAATAACAATTAAAATAATAAAGATCAAATTAGATTAAAAATTTATATGAAATAAAATGCAAATAGATAAAATTAAAAACAGGCTTTAAAATAAAAATTAAACGAATAACAACCAACTTTTAAAAAAATACAATCTGAAAAACTCTGAATTTTTAAAAATCCGTCACAAAAACTAAATCATGTGAGAAAAGAAAGAGAGGAGAAAAAACTTCCATCGCTGCGCTGCTAAACCGCCGCTAACCAAGCTAAACGTATCACACCATCAATTGCACCATTACATAATGATCGATGGATTTTGGCCATCATAAGACATCCCACCCACCACCCATTGAAATTACTGAAAAACCTCGAAGGCATTCTAAATTTCTAATAATAAAAAAAAAAAATGTGAGAAAGACAAAACCATCCTCTCACACTCATATGGGTTTACTTAATCACATTTTATTTCCAATTTCATTTAAGAGTTTATTATAACATTAATCATTTAACATAAAATTAGGCACTTTGTAATAAGAAAGACAAGAGCACAAAATGAAATAAAATTTAATAGCTTCACTTGATTTGTTTAGCATTCAGTAATATTTTTTAGCACTTAAATACTTTAGGAATTTATTAAGTTAGAATGTTTTCACCCTTCATTGGTTTCATACGATTATTTCCTTTTTCCTTTCTATAAATTTTATTTGCTTCTTCTAATTAAAAATTAAGCACCCAAATTTTCTCAATCAATCCAACACTGGTCGATTCAGTCAATTTCTCTCTCAACAATCCAAATCAAACCAACTAATAAGAATCCAAGAAAACAAAATATATAAAAGAACCCCCAAAGTCTCTATTATTATATTATCATCCCAAATTTCTAAGAGAAAGCTGAAATTAGAACATTACATCAGAGCATTACATTTCTCAACCTTTAAAAGGTTGAAAAGACGTCAGACTCTTCAAATTCTCCCAAGGTTTCTCATACACAACAGCCTGGTACTTGGCATTAGCCCCTCCTTTCACTGCCAAAACAAGCCGATAATTCATACCCGATACCACCTGCGATTCGCCTTTAACGATACTCTCAAGCATCAAATTTGATTTGGCTTCCTTGTTATGCTCTGCAACGGCGAACTCCGCGATCTCTACCACGTGCTTGTCTTTCAAGTCCTTTATCGGACTCCATCCGCCGAGGAGCGCCGCGTCAACCACCACGACGGTTACAGCGATGAAGACGAGGGAGAGGGTTAGTATTTGTCGTTTCATTGTAAAGGTTTTGCCGTTACACGGGTTTGAAGGATTTGTGTGGATTGAATGAATAGATTCGGGGGTGGTGCGCTTTTATAGGGAGATTTACCTTGGTGACGTGGCTGAAGGATGGTATTTACTGGGCTTGGAATTAGTGGGAATTACGGATGATGCCATGGACGCGGTGAGAATTTAATGTCTGTGGGCACCGACACGAGGGGCAATTTGTTTGATTGGCAAATGGTTGTGTTTTAGGTTGACAATGTGGGATGTTTTTCCTAAAATGCCAGGCACTTGTAATAGAAGTTCGATTGGTTTTGGAAAGAAATTATTATGCGGGACCCCACCCCCCCTAAAATAATGCTCTATTCATGTTTTTTTCTACATTAATAGCTTTAATCTTATTTATTATTTGTTAAAATAGTATATTTTTTCTATCTGTTAAAATTTATCAAAAGATATACTCTATAAATGAACTTTCAAAATTCAAATCTTTAAGCTATGTTATGTTATTATAAATGTCATTTTCTTGGTTTAGATTAGTGAAGGACTTTTCATGGTAAAAATTTATCAAGATTAGTTAGCATTGTCTTTTCTATAATAATCTTATTAGTTTAGATTATTTTAGAGATAAATTTAGATAGGATAGAAAAAGTTATCCAATGATAACTTTATCAAGTCAGCAGTCCATTACCAACATAACAGATTAGGAATCTTGAAGATTATTCTTATTTTTATAACATAATACATGCATATAAGGAAGATTAAATTTAAAGAAATGAGTATACCGTGTGCTTCAGAAGAGAGCTTCAAAACAATAAAGCATCAATTACATTGAAGTAAAAGTGTCAACCAGCTAAGAAGTTTACACAAAGTTTCATAGCGCATTCACACACGAGGGATGTGTAGAAAATTCTCGATGAGAATTTACCCTTGAAGAGTCTACAGACTCATAGGGAGAGTTTCTATGTGAATTGTTAGCAACTGGAGGTTTCAATTAGGAGGACAACAATTTAAAAATCATCAGATGTACTGGTAAGTTATTGCAGTAGAAGATATAACATGGTTCATTGTCTCATCAAGTAAGTAATATAGACATAAAGGGTTGTGTTCAGAGATACTCCTCTTGTAATCGTTCAAACTAGTAAAAATATTGTCTATCCTGAGTGTGGCTGCCTCAAAGAGCCTTTTTTAAATCTTTTGAAGAGCTCTTCAAAAGATTTTCCCTTTGTAACCAAATACCTTGTGCATTTAAGTTTTTTGTGTGTTCTGTATTTATTTGGTTACTGGTCAATGCTTATAAATTGTTATTAGATCATATGTTAACATATGGTAAACCAAAAAAAGGGACTTTTAATTTTTAAATCTAATTCAGCTTAGAAACATCAACTCACTAATTCAATACTTGGTTTAGGCAGAGTCAATGAAGAAACCTAGATTTTGTTACATAAAAAAAACATCTTTTTAGGTTTTATTTTTATTTAAAAAAAAAACCAAATTGTATTAGGTTAACTATGTCAATCTGTTATTCAAGTATTGGATTGAATTAGACCAAGTCAATGAAAAAAATCTAGGTTTTGTTAAAAAACATCATTTTAGGTTTCGTTATAATTTTTCTTCTAAAAAGTCTATGTTGAACTGGGTTAATCAATCTAATTCATTACTCGAATTAGATCAGATTGATTATGGAATTCAGTTTCTTAACTATAATTTAGAGTTTGTGTAGCGGTTGCTTTTTATAGTATATTTTGATTAAAATTACATCGAAATAATATTTTTTTTTTATCTTTTAAAATTTAATTTTAACATTATCATATTAAAATGATATGGAAATATCAAAATAAAAATTAATTTAAAGCAAAAAATAATAATAAAAAATAATTTTAAAATGTAAAAATAAATGCCGTGTTAACTATCTATTAACAATATTTATTGTTTTTTAAATAGACATTATACTGTATTTTAGAAAACAGTGAAGCAAGTTGCCTTGGGTTTCGGGTGACGCGGAGCAAGGTGTAGGAGATAAGGTTGTTTTGACCGAAGGAAAACTACTGGTGTGCCGTCGGCGAAAAACTTATTGCTTGCAGACTGCGTGTATGCTGTAGGGCCCCTTGTTTTTGGGTGGATAGGTTTTCGGAGTAAAAAAACTGAGAAATTAAAAAAAATAATTAAAAAATTAAATTATAAAAAAAAACTAATTAAACTGATTAAAATTAAAAAAAAACAACTAGTTTAATTTGATATCGATTTTATAAGTCTAAAACCGAACCGAACAGAACTAAAAAAACCGAGCCAAACTGAAAAATCGAACCAAACCAATTTGAACTGGTTTTTTTCTAAAAAACCGAACTGAAACGAATCGAAACCGGCTGGTTCGAACCGGTTTCAGTTTTTTTAAAAAAATTTAATTTAATTATTTTTTTTTAATAAAAATCAAATTAAACCGAATTTGATCATAGTGCAGTCCAACCCCATAGCCACTCTACAAAGGGATGGCTTAATAATATCTTATATCCTTGATAAATGCATTATTTATTGTCTGTGTGCTTAGGTCTCCTGGGAAAGAGCAGATCATGATAATGCCAGCCCTTTACAATATTTTTGCCTCAAAGTGTCATCCATGCCCGCACTTGATAAATGGTACTATTCATTCACGAGAGACACCCGAACACACAATTCAATGTCCGAGTCCAAATCGGTCCTTTATCCTTTTATATTAGGTATATATACTGGATTGGTGGTTATTTAGTGGCGGTTTGGGAACGTGGCTCCGTTTGGTAACTCAAAAAAAGTTGATTTCGGTGGGTAGGACCCATATAAAACCGGCGTTTCATGAGAAGCAGCATTTTGCTGCTTCTCATCTGACAGTGGAGCGTGGCTCCACTGTAGCTGTTCACTATAAAGTGAACGATTTTTTTTTTTTTTTAAAATTTTGAAAAATCAGTGTGCTACACTGTTGAAAGTTTAGGTTTTTTTTTAAATCAGTCTAATTAATTGATTTCACTCGTACTATTCATGTGAACATGAATAATATTTTTTTTGTTTGTTAAAAAAATAGTTTAAGATGAATTAAATTTACTCGTACTATAATTCTAATTTTATTCTTGATAATATTTTACCTAATTTTATTGCATGCTCAAAAAATCATGAAAACTATAGTTCTTGTCGAATAAATTTTGTACGTAATGAAATTGGAATTTTTTTTTAAAATTGAGTTTTACTCGAAAAACTAGTATTTAATATTATTTAATAACACTACATAAATTAGAAGGATATCGCATAATGACGTAGCATTTATGGAATTTGATCGCAATTCTAATTATGTTCTTGTCGGGTCCGACTCAGTTAAAAAAATTCAGTTTTTATTTTTATTTTAATTGTGTTTTATTCAAAAAATTAGAAGCATATCGCTTGATGACGTAACAAAAAATTTCAGTTTTTGTTATTGCATGCTTAAGAAACCATGAAAAATATAGTCATTGTTGGGTAGATTTCGTATGTGATGACATTGCATATAGTTTAATTGAATAATAAAAAATATTTGATATCAATATTATTTATTTCATGATGTAATAATAGTAGTTAAATTTACAATATTTAAATTAAAAATATTTTTAAATTATTTTATAACCTCAATTTAAAAAGTATTTTTTTAACCAAACACATTAAACAACTTTTTATTCAACCTCAATTTCAACCACAGTTTTAACCAAACATATATTTTTCAAAACTAACCTCAACTAAAAGTACTTTTTATAAAACAACTTTTTTAAAACCACAACCACAACAGCAACCACAATACCTAACACACCCTTAGTATGTTAAAATAATTTCAAATTAAATAAAATTTAAAATAAAAAATTATTTTTTTAAAACGCTTTTAAAATTTAAAAACAAAATTTTAGGCCAAATTCAACGTACAAAAGCAAATATTAAGTGTACTGGCAGTCATTGTACTTCTTCAGCTTATTGTTTTTTTTTTTTTTTCCCTATAGAGGGAAAAATAGTAATTACATTGTAACAAAAAAAATATTCAGATTATTTTTTTAATTAATTTTATAATGATAAATATATCTCATGAAAAATATATTTTCAGTTAATATTTATACTATCATTCCATCAACAATGAATTTACCGACGAGTTCACGGATAAAAATGTTTTGTTGATAAAACTCTCGTCGGTAATTTTTAGTATGTTGGTGAGTCCATCAGTAATAAAATTATCGATGAATTTATTGATGAGAAAAACACTCAAAAAAACAAATTACCCACTTCATTCCATCGACATTTTTCTTGGGAAGTTGGCCATATAACCCATAAAAATACCGTATGCAATTCCGTCGGTGATTAAATAATGACACATTGACATTTATAGTAATTCTTTAACTCTTTGAAATATATTGATTGACTTAATTTGTTGGTAATACTGTCATTCATTATTTAAAAATATTTAAAAAATCTATTTAACAGAATTTGAACAATAGTAATACTCTATAATACTAAAAAATAAACAACAACAACAAAAAATAAATAAATCAACTAAAAAATATTTTCACCTAACCTAGAAAACCTATTCCATAATCCATAATCCAGCAACAAATAAATTAATTTAATTTAATTAAAAAAAATATCTAACTAAAATCCAACAAAATTGATATCATATGAAAAAAAAATCCTACAATAACATTTCATACAATTATTAAGACTATAATTTTTTTTTAAAAAATATAATGCAAAAAAAAAACACAAAAAAAAAAGAATAATAAAAAAAATCTCACCTTAATTTAATTACGAGAAAAGATGAGAAGATAAAATAAAAAATAAATTCATAAAACATGTTAATTAAAAAAAAAATTGAGAAAAGAAGAAAAAAAAGAAAAGAAGACATACTTGCTGAAGGATAAAAGAGGAGAAGAGGAAACAACTTGGTGCCATACCCGCGGAACTGGGGAATCTGAAATACCTTGACACTCTGGAAGTATCATCCCAACCAGAGCTCTTACTTTTTTTTTTGGAATATGTCTTGAATTCTGAAGCACTCTAGTTAATAAGGCCTCTTTCTTTACTGAAAATACTCAGAATGTAAGCAAGATTGTAGTTTTTGGGTTCTTCAGGTTTTTGGATACTGGTGTTTTTTCTGGTCGAATTCCTGTCAAATCTCGTCTTCCATCTTTATTCAATTCTATCTGGTTTGGTCTTTAATGCTTCTTGGTTTAATTAGAGATTTGAAAGAGAATCAACTCATTGGTAGCTTACCACTAGAACTTGGAATTCGACCAAGACTATAAGCTTTTCTGGACCATTGTTTATAATACTGTAACATAAAGAAGAAGAACAATGATAAATTGGAAATGTTTTCAGTGTTCCAGTGAGTGATAAAGTTTGCAGCCATGTGAGGTCAAGGCCTCCATATTAGATTTGAAAGTTACTGTTCGCGATTTAGTTTAGAACTTTTTTTTTTTTAAATTTAGTTTTGTTTAAGACCATTTTACTAGTATTTAATAATATAAATTCAAAACAAAGTTCTTATGGTTTAGACTTTTTTTAGTAGAATTTTATCTTTCATCATAATCAGTCTCCATCTAGCTGAACTTTCACTCTAGAAATATGTTTTTTTGAAGATAGATTGTGGCATCTCACTGTCAATCCCATAAAGATAGAAATATTTCACATTTGTATGAGCTCCCAAGTGTAATATATTATGCCATTATGGAATATCAAAACAATAATAATAAAAATACTCATTCCATTATGATGTTATTGAAATTCTACAGAAAAATTCAGGATTTTCTTAAAATAAACACTTAAGTCTTTATGATGCTGAATACAAATCACAACCAAACTGAACAAACAAACAAACAAGGCAGCACACAGAGTTCTTGCCACACCGGTACATTTTCCCCATCCTTAAAAGCTTTGTAGAGAAGATGATCCTTTGTTTTTTTCCCTATTCCCAACTCTTCAATCTTCAATCTTCACTCTTCCTCCATGTAGCCAGCTTGTCGAGAGGATGTGGAAAATTTCTCAAATTCAGACAACCACTAACCTCTGCGTATTGTAACGAAGGCATATCCTCTTCCACTTTTTTCCAGTCCAGCTTCAACTTTTGCAGGACCTTAAAACATAGACCTTCAATGTTCCAAGGAAAATCTCTTCCATCTACAGACAGAGGACTTGTTTGGAAGTCAATGATTTCTCCATTCTCAATACAAATGTATTGCAATTTAGAAAGCCTTTCAGGATTGATCCATGTAGGAAGAGTTTCTTGGTGATAACGCCTGAGATATAACTCTTGGAGACTTGGAGGAGGTGAAAGGATATTAAGCATCGTAGAGATAATGTTGTCTTCACAATCTTGGGCATCAATGGCTAGTACCTTAAGCTTCTTGAGCTTCAAGAGTACCTCCCTTTCATTTTCTGTAATTTCACTGTCCTTGCCGATACTCATTCTCAGCACTCTTAGGTGGACAAGTTTTTCAAGATCACAAAACTTGCAACTTGCTGCTGATCTGCTATTGGATGCCACTTTGAATCCAGACAGTTCTTGAAGATAGGAGAGCCTTTCTATCCCTGAAGGTAGGTAATTGAAACAAGATCCTAAATCCAAGACCACCAACTTTTTCAAAGAAGTGATTTGATCTATTTTGCCTAGGTCATTGCGTCCAGCAAAAATCAAAAACTGAAGGTTGCGGAGCTTTCTGAACGAATATGGTACTTCTTTAAGGCCTACAATACCACTTAGATTCAAATATGCCAAGCGTTTAAGAGAGGAAATCCATTCCACGAGTTCCTCTGTAGAGATCTTCTCCAACTTAGTCAGGGAGAAATCCAACACCCTGAGAGAACCAAGCAACCCAAAATGCCTACCAAACACAACTTGATCATTAGTTGACATTATCAGCAAGGCTCTGAGCTTTGAACTTTTCTTCAATGGTTCTGGGTTCATTTCACTTGTAAAACCCAACCAACGAGAATTTGCAGTCATTTCCTGCTTGCCCTGTTCATCAAATTTGCCAAATGACTCTTCCTCTGCTATTCTAGTGGCCAGTTCCCTCACCATGTCATGCATCTTGCAACAGTAGACTCTTCCATCATATCCTCGTCTATTCACAGCTTCAACCAAGCACCTAGTGACTAGTTCAGAGAGGTAAAGAAAACCCAATTCTTTTGCGGTTTTTGAGCCCTTGCCCTGGACTAGCCCCTCTGCAACCCACCAATGGACCAGTTGCTCTGCTTGTATCTCGGAGTCTTCAGGATAAACGGAGAAACACAATAGACATTGTTTTAAATGTATTGGAAGTTCGTCATAGCTCAGTTGAAGAGACGCCATCACTGAGTTAAAATTTCTTCCGGCAGTCAGTTCATGAAAATTTTCATTGATTTCATTCCATTGGAGAACTGAATTTGATCTTGGAGCCAAAAGTGCTGCTACTGCCTTGATTGCCAGTGGAAGTCCCCCGCATTTCTCCAAGAGTTCTTTACCAACTCTTTCGAATTGAGCATCTGGGCATTTTCTATCCCTGCACCTGGAAAACGCAGATTTGCTGAACAGCAACCAGCTATCATTGGCTGTTAGCAATTTTGGCCGATGAATCCGTGACTTGTCAACTCCCATGCTAGTTAAGACTTCTTCGTTTCGAGTTGTGATTATGATGCAGCTGCTTTCTCCAACTGCACTCTGCAACCCTGTGAAAAATTGAATCCACCATCCTTGATTAATTTTCCATACATCATCCATAACAATGAGGCATGTCTTGCCTTTAAGTAGTTCATTGAGTTTGTGCAACATTTGAGCTTCATCAGACACAGAGCAATGCGATTCTAATTGTTCCAGCATGCTCCTCATGATCCTCATGTCACTTGAAACTTGAGAAACCGACACCCAAATCATGTTATCATAACGACCAGCTACATGTTGATCATTAAAAATTTTCTGGGCAAAGGTGGTTTTACCCAAGCCTCCCATCCCGACGATGCCGACTAGGAGAAGTTCATCTTTTGTGTCACCAATCCAGCCTCTTAACCTTACCAGATCCTCTTCTAGTCCAATTATCTCAGACGGAACATAGTCCTGTGCTGTGTATTTCATACTCTGGGATGTGTTATCTCCATGGTCGCTCTGGTCCTGGTATTTTAAATGCTCGCCTAGTGACTTCTCCATCTCCCCCAGTTTTGCATTAACGTCCTTCAACTTCTTGCCTGTTTGATACCAGAACAGTGGCTTCTTAAGTGTCAAACTGGTGCAGGATGCTTCTTTCTGATATTCATCTCTAACAAGACAATCTGTCATTATGTTGTCAGCTTCGTAAATTAGGTCTGTCAATCTAATCAAAATGGCCTTGACAACTTTCTTCTTTTCCTTGAGGTTCTCTGTGTCAGCAAGCAGGGCCTTTGTAAGGTCTAGCCTGGTCTTCATCAATTCAAACTGATCTTTGAAGTCAAGTGCAAATCTAGCATGTTCTTGCAGAGCTGTGAACACTTGTTGTGTCAGGACTTGAAGCATAGCATCTTCTACTGCCATCTTCTTGTATTTTACCTGCAGAAGAAAGTCTTTTTTTTTATTCCATAGTCATCCATAATGATAAATCACGAATGCGATACAATCGAAAGCGTCCTACAGACCATATAGATTTTAAACTTCATTCCCATCTTTAACCTTCTGAAATTCGAACATTTCATCAATTACATGCAAGTAAATCATAGAATTTCTATTTTCTAGTCCTTGAAAAAAACATTTGATTAGAAAAATGGAAGGCACGTCCAGTTTCAGCAACAACCTACGCTGGCAAATTGACTCCTTGGTTCAACGCAGGAAACCTTATCTGATCACTCGTAACTCAGCATAACAAATGAACAGCCTTTAAAAGAGAAATTGAGTTAGAAATGCTTACCGATGGCCGCTTATAGATCTTGAATATTCAGGGCGGAAATTTAAATCCTGAAAGCACAGAAAAAGTTTATCAATCAAAGAACATACGGTAGAAGTGAAAGCATACCTAAATGGCCTGAAGACTAAGATGGTCATGAGAGCAAGAAAAAGAAAAATTCACCTTGCTGCAAGTGGTGGAGTTCGTCTAGCCGTACTAGAGATTAGAATAATTTTGGGGTCATCATTGCTTGTATAAAAGGGCTGAGGTATAGACGCTTTGTTAAAGCCACTTTCTCTTTTTCGGCATTTATAGGGGAAAAATAGAGGAAAAAGAAAAAAGAAGAAGACAAATAATGGGGCCACCACTAAAAATGACCTATGGATTCCACAACATCTATTTTAGACTTGTCAAGATAGTAAATTCCCTTCAAAGTTATTTTTCTTGATATTCCTTGTAGATATTCAAGAATAAGGGAATTAACTAATTTTTTTTTTTTTTTTGCAATATTGTGTCCTTTGGATGACTAAATTGATGCATTTGATTTTCTTTAGTTGTCTCTCTCAAATAAGTTAAGAAAACACACATCCAAAAACTTGGTGAAAACAAGAGCCAGCTTTGTGAAAACAATATTTTCCAAGAAGATTCCAATAAAAAAGACCAGGGAGATCAAGGAATAAAAGAAAACAATGAGATAAATATCCATAAATATAGAGAAATTGACAAACCACACAATCGCAAGCTATATCGACCATCAGGGCTTGCAGGACAGACTGCAAATCGTTCCAAGGTATTGATCTCTTTGAAAAACACACAAGGACTTCAAGGAAAAGAAACCAAGGAGATAACTAAATAAAATCAGATCTTCACTTTTGTTTCTATTCCAATAACAAATGAATTAAACCACAATTATCTTAAGAATTATTGAGATAGATAACAGATTATGTTCATAAATCTTCTTCTCTTAGTGTTTACCCCGTAATTCTCTGTCTCCTATCCAGCCCATTCTCCACATGAAAGCCAACAGCAGCAGCAGAAACAAAATACAGCTTACTGCAATCACCGCGATTTCCCAAGGACGTAGTTTTCTGGGAACTTTGGAAACAAAAAACAACAGCTTGTATAATGCAAGCAATAATTTATTCTCAGAGTAACAGAATTCTGGGTTTTATCAGAAAAGGGTAAGAGTTGCTTCCTTTCCTACCACGGGTGACTGAAATAGCTGATATGAGAGGTCCATTGATAGCAGGTGGATTGTACAGAGATCCTTTGCCAGTCCAGAAGAAATGGATCTCCAACGAACCATCACGTATTTTGGTGGTGTATTCTCGCTTTAGTTCTTCATTTTGTCCTCCAAGAGCTTCCTTTATGTCGAGGTCTTTCTCCACTCTCTCTTTCTGCCATCAAGAGTTCCTTAAGAGTGTGATATTACTACATAAATTGACATTCTGAAAAGTGAAATACTTACCTGAATATACACATCGAACACGCGTTTCCCTACTCTGCTGTTATCTTCTCCCTTTGAATATAATGTTTCAGCAAAATGAAGTGTCACATGGTTCTTGCCTTTACTCAAGCAAAGCCCATAATTGTTATCTAATTTTGCCTCGGGACTAGAAACTTCACATGTCGAGTTTCTTACTAAAGTATTGTCATTGATTTTGGCCCACAAGTAGTCTCCAGAATAGCTATAAGCCCAATCCTCATTTGGACTTTGAAAAAAATTTGATGTTGAGGTATCGTTATGATAATGGGCCTTTCCCACGGTGACCTCCTCGCCACCACAATTTATAAACAATGAATTATCTGCGAGAAAAGTTATTTTCAGTAGAAATATGATTGTTCCCCATAAAGTGGATAGAATTCAGTAGAAACATTTCTCTCTATATTATTATCAATGATTAAGTTCGATGAGAATATCATCAATAGACCTCTTTTCTAATTTTAGTGACTTCCTTCTTCTTGCAAGGAAGTGTTATGTTCAAACCCACTCTTTAGAGAGTTCGAGACTGAAAAATGCCCTTTTAAGGAGACCAAAATAGCTCCTCAACTTTGGCCATGGTGGCCAATCTAGTTCATGTACTAATGATAACTCCTAGACAGTTTGTCTAATGACTAAGGACTGTAGCATTCTATCCGTGTAAAGAAAGAAGAAGAAGGTTTAAATAACTAATTCCAATTTGATATATAGTTTATGCGTAACAACTTCATTTAGCTATCAGAAGAATGAACATACGCTTTTGATGACATTCCTTCTGCATCATCTTATCTATGAAAGATCTAAGAAATTAACAGAGAAATTTGTTAGAAATACTTTGTCGCACCCGACATCGCGGCGGCTAGGGGTTTTCACGGTCCGGTTTTAACCCAAAAATTCAACCAAACCAAAAAATAATAGTCCTTGTTAATATAACTCGAACCGAACCGAGAACCAGTACAAACCGAACTGGTTTTGTTCGGTTCGGGTCGGTTTTTAGCATCCAACAACTAGAAAAACTGAAGCATTTTTGTTGCTGCCGTTATATACCTTAATCTGGGTTTTGTGCCAATGAAGGAACGAGATGGTGTACTACATCTTCGATAGATTGCCATTTAGGATGAATCTAAGGCTTCCATAAAGCAAAAAAATCTCAAAAATATTTACAAGAAAATAATAAAACAATCTTAGTGCCTCATCTATGTTCCAAGAAAAGTTTGTAGCGGCCAAAATCATCACTATTTTATGATGGCCATCTTCACAAGTGGGGGAATCCATCCGATTTACATATAGCCTCGAAGAACACAGCTTCACATCCATCACGTGTTAATAGATTACAACTTCCATCCTATGTGCCTCTCAACAAATGAAAACCCCATGATAAATGGAAGCAAACAGAGAAAATTTACTGAACCTACTTTGCGTTGGATCCTTGTTTTCTCCTTGACCTACTATACAACTTGGAAGGTGGGGAGGAAGAAAACTCAAAAGGTAGAGTGGGAAAGAGGGGGGGAAAGGGGAAAAGGAGAGGGGCGGCTATTAGGGTTATGGGAAAAGGAAAGGAGAAAGAGACGGGGGGAAGGGGGAAAAGGAGGGGGGGCTGCTGTGAGGGTTAGGGTATTTAGTTTTAGGGTTAGGATTTTCTTTTTATACTTTTTTTTTAGATATAATTAAACCGGTCCGGTTTGGTCCGGTTCAATCGGTTTAAGCTTTTTTAAACCGGACCTGAACCGGACCAGCCGGGTTTTTTATTTTTTAATCGGTTTATTTAGTTTTTTTATCGGTTCTGTTTTTTCGGTTAATTTTTTCTCGGTTTTTTTCGGTTTAATCGGTTGGTCGGTTTTTTTGAACACCCCTAGCGGTGGCCTTAAAAATTTCTTTAAATCTTTGGAAAGAACGGATTTCTGGCATTCTGTTCTTTGATGAGAATATTCTTTGTTTAAGGAGTCGCCACCTAGTATTATGGTTACTAGGAACCCTAACTGGTCAACAGAGATTCTATGATCCGAGACTGATTACGTAAAAGGGAAGATATTATCGCCCTTTAAACGTCCTACCTAAGGCAGGCTGCATTGCTGATCTTTGTTATTAATTGCTAACATTTTTTATTGGTTTATATTATGATTGCTTGTGTGTAATATCCCTGACTCTGGCGCCAGTGAATATTCAACTACGGATATTTTCAACTCTGGCGTTGGTAAATATTACATAGGTATCAAAATAAATAAATTAAAATATCATTATTTTTTTTATTATATTCCTGACTTTGGCGTCAGTGAATAAACAAATAGAAATCAATTTAAATTTTTTACAAATACACATTTTTTATTTTTTATGTAGCTAAATAAAACAACAACAAAAAAAATAAAATAAAAAAAATAAATTTACTTTAGTATTTTTTTTATTCATGACTCTGGCGTCAGTGAATATACTAAATAAATTTATCCTATTTTATCTTATGTGAATAAACAAATAAAAATCAATTCATTTCTTTATCAAATTATTTTTTTTACGCATGCGAAACAAAATAAAATAAATTTACTTTAGTATTTTTTATTCCCGACTCTGGCGTCGGTGAATATACTAAATAAATTTATCCTATTTTATCTTATGTGAATAAAAAAATAAAAATCAATTCATTTCTTTATCAAATTATTTTTTACGCATGCGAAACAAAATAAAATAAATTTACCTTAGTATTTTTTATTCCTGACTCTAGCGTCAGTGAATATACTAAATAAATTTATCCTATTTTATCTTATGTGAATAAACAAATAAAAATCAATTCATTTCTTTATCAAATTATTTTTTACGCATGCGAAACAAAATAAAATAAAATAAATTTACCTTAGTATTTTTTATTCCTGACTCTAGCGTCAGTGAATATACTAAATAAATTTATCCTATTTTATTTTATGTGTTTTTTTTGTCAATGAATAAATAAAAAAACAATAAATTCACTTATGTATATATTTTTTACCTACACAATTTTTATTATATATTTTTTATATTTTTTATTTTTGGGCTGGGCTAAATCCAGCCCAACAGGTGGCTGGGCTCAGCGCAGCCCCACAGGAGCTGGGCTGAACCCAGCCAGCCCGACCCGGGTCACTGGCCCATGTTAGTGACTCGGCCGAAAACAAGATGAACGTGTGATACAGATCACACGTGCATCAACAGTGCGAAGGTAATTAAATTACCTTCGTACTGTTCAAACAATTATTTGAACACGAGGAACAGAGAAAAAAATGAAAAGGCGCACCTGTTTCTGGCGATTAAAGAAGACGGCAACGCTGGTGTGGCTGCTTTCTGTTTCTAGCGATGCTGAGGCAGGTTGGAACGACGGTGTGGCTCGACTGCTCTATGTCAATAACCCACGGTTCGGTGATCAATTGGGTTTCTGCAGGGGCGAAAACAGTTCGGACGAAAACCGGTTTCTAGCAGGAACGAAATTTGGATTGATGTTGCTGTTCTTATCTGTATCTTCTCTTTTTTTTGTGTTTTGTTTGCTCTGTTTTTTTTTTGTTAATTGCTCTGTTTTTGGGTTTTTTTTTTGTTCGGTTTCCTGTTCTTAGCTCTGTTTTTCTAGGTAAATTCTGGGTTTCTCTTTCGTTCTTTCTGGGTTTTTTTCTGGGTTTTTTTCCTCCTTTTCTTCTGGGTTTTCTTCTTCCTTTTTATAGCCAAGCTAAACCCTCCCCCTGCATCCTATCTTTGCAGGACTGTGTTTATGCCTCCACCACCGAGATCATCGGCAAGAGACGTGGTCCAAGATCAGATTTGTTGAGGATTATCAGCTTCCCTGTTGAATCGGGAGCTTCCCTGTTGAAGCGGGAAGGAGAAGAACGCACGGCTGTTGCTTAGCAACGGTGCCGTTTTGGCTGGAAAACGGGAATTTTCAATTTGACCCCTGAACTTTGGAAATTCTGCAATTAGACCCCTAAACAAATAAAAATTTCTTTTAATTTTGCCCTTTTTTTAGATAAATTTCAATTAAATCCCTAGATTGTTACACTGTTTACAAAACAGTCCTTAATTCCTGGATTATTCAATTTGATCCTTAATTAATTCTTTCAATTTTGCCCCCTTTGGATAAATTTTAATTAAGTACCTGAATTTATTTAATTAATTAAATCAAAGTTTAATTAAGTCCACGAACTTATTAATTCTTCTAATTTCATTAATTAAAATAATCCAAATTTTAAGTAAATTTCCAAACTTAATAATTCTTCAATTTCTGATCAATTTATTCTCAAGTCTGATAATTTCATCCCTGAACTTTGAATTTGCATTATTTTAACCCCATTCTCAAATATATTTTTTTAATCATTGATTTTGTATTCTTTATTAAAAATTGGGTTATGACAGTTGCCTCCTCTTTATAATATTTACGATGCAAAGATATTGAAAAATTTCATTTTCTTTCGCTTTGTGTAGTAAATTTATAAAGACGAGACAACTGTCATAATCCAATTTTGGAACAAATAATAAAAATTAAATATAGTTGACAATGGGGTTAAGACAACAAATTTTGAAGTTTAGGGATAAAATTATCAGATTTGAGAATAAATTGGTCATAAATTGAAGAATTAATAAGTTTGGAAATTTACTTAAAATTTGGATTAGTTTAATTAATGAAATTAGAAGAATTAATAAGTTTGTGGACTTAATTAAACTTTGATTTCATTAATTAAATAAATTCAGGGACTTAATTGAAATTAATCCAAAAGGGCAAAATTAAAAGAACTAATAAGTTTGTGGACTTAATTAAACTTTGATTTGATTAATTAATTCAGGGACTTAATTGAAATTAATCCAAGGGTAAAATTAAAAGGAATTTTAATTGAGGTCCAACTGTCCAAAATTCCAAAGAAAGCAGGGGTCAAAATGAAAATGTCACTTTCTGCCGAAACGACGCCGTGCTGGGGATCGTGCATCTTCTCCATCCCGATTCAACCGGAGACCTGAAAATCTGCAACAAATCCGATCATGACCCCGTCTCTTGCCCACGAATTCGGTCGTGGATTCCATAACAGTCCTGCAAGGGCAGGACTGGTTGAGGGGCAATCTTCTCTATAAAAGGGAGAAGAAAACCCAACAGCATGGAGGAGGACTTTGGGGGACAAAAAACAGAAGCAACAAACGAAAACCGGAGGGAGCACAGGAGATCGATCAAATACCAAAAGCAAGGGAACCAGCCATTCGCAGAATCACAAGAACAAAGAGGAAAGAAGGAGACAAAACGTGCAGCAGAATAAAAAAGGAAGAACCCAAACAGCAAGCCGTCACCTTCATCATCACCGAAGCAAAGGAAAGCAGAAGAAGGAGCAGAGGAGAGGAGGCAGCGCCGGCCAGCCAGAGTTCTTTTTTCTTTTTTTAATTTTTTAGTTTTGTTTAAGACCATTTTACTAGTATTTAATAATATAAATTCAAAACAAAGTTCTTATGGTTTAGACTTTTTTTAGTAGAATTTTATCTTTCATCATGATCAGTCTCCATCTAGCTGAACTATCACTCTAGAATTTTTTTTTTTTTTGAAAATAGATTGTGGCATCTCACTTTCAATCCCATAAAGACAGAAATATTTCACATTTGCATGAGCTCCCAAGTGTAATATATTATGCCATTATGGAATATCAAAACAACAATAATAAAAATACTCATTCCATTATGATGTTATTGAAATTCTACAGAAAAATACAGGATTTTCTTAAAATAAACACTTAGTCTTTCTGATGCTGAATACAAATCACAACCAAACTGAACAAAAAAACAAACAAACAAGGCAGCACACAGAGTTCTTGCCACACCGGTACATTTTCCACATCCTCAAAAGCTTTGTAGAGAAGATGATCCTTTGTTTTTTTTTTTTTTTTTTTCCTATTCCCAACTCTTCGATCTTCAATCTTCACTCCTCCTCCATGTAGCCAGCTTGTCGAGAGGATGTGGAAAATTTCTCAAATTCAGACATCCACTGACCTCTGCGTATTGTAACGAAGGCATATCCTCTTCCACCTTTTTCCAGTCCAGCTTCAATTTTTGCAGGACCTTAAAACATAGACCTTCAATGTTCCAAGGAAAATCTCTTCCATCTACAGACAGAGGACTTGTTTGGAAGTCAATGATCTCTCCATTTTCAATACAAATGTATTGCAATTTAGAAAGCCTTTCAGGATTGATCCATGTAGGAAGAGTATCTTGGTGATAACGCCTGAGATACAACTCTTGGAGACTTGGAGGAGGTGAAAGGATATTAAGCATCGTAGAGATAATGTTGTCTTCACAATCTTGGGCATCAATGGCTAGTACCTTAAGCTTCTTGAGCTTCAAGAGTACCTCCCTTTCATTTTCCGTAATTTCACTGTCCTTGCCGATACTCATTCTCAGCACTCTTAGGTGGACAAGTTTTTCAAGATCACAAAACTTGCAACTTGCTGCTGATCTGCTATTGGATGCCACTTTGAATCCAGACAGTTCTTGAAGATAGGAGAGCCTTTCAATCCCTGAAGGTAGGTATTGGAAACAAGATCCTAAATCCAAGACCACCAACTTTTTCAAAGAAGTGATTTGATCTATTTTGCCTAGTTCATTGAGTCCAGCAAAAACCAAAAACTGAAGGTTGCGGAGCTTTCTGAACGAATATGGTACTTCTTTAAGGCCTACAATACCACTTAGATTCAAATATGCCAAGCGTTTAAGAGAGGAAATCCATTCCACGAGTTCCTCTGTGGAGATCTTCTCCAACTTAGTCAGGGAGAAATCCAACACCCTGAGAGAACCAAGCAACCCAAAATGCCTACCAAACACAACTTGATCATTGGTTGACATTATCAGCAAGGCTCTGAGCTTTGAACTTTTCTTCAATGGTTCTGGGTTCATTTCACTTGTAAAACCCAACCAACGAGAATTTGCAGTCATTTCCTGCTTGCCCTGTTCGTCAAATTTGCCAAATGACTCTTCCTCTGCTATTCTAGTGGCCAGTTCCCTCACCATGTCATGCATCTTGCAACAGTAGACTCTTCCATCATATCCTCGTCTATTCACAGCTTCAACCAAGCACCTAGTGACTAGTTCAGAGAGGTAGCGAAAACCCAATTCTTTTGCGGTTTTTGAGCCCTTGCCCTGGATTAGCCCCTCTGCAACCCACCAATGGACCAGTTGCTCTGCTTGTATCTCGGAGTCTTCAGGATAAACGGAGAAACACAATAGACATTGTTTTAAATGTATTGGAAGTTCATCATAGCTCAGTTGAAGAGACGCCATCACTGAGGTAAAATTTCTTCCGGCAGTCAGTTCATGAAAATTTTCATTGATTTCATTCCATTGGCTAACTGAATTTGATCTTGGAGCCAAAAGTGCTGCTACTGCCTTGATTGCCAGTGGAAGTCCCCCGCATTTCTCCAAGAGTTCTTTTCCAACTCTTTCGAATTGAGCATCTGGGCATTTTCTATACCTGCACCTGGAAAACGCAGATTTGCTGAACAGCAACCAGCTATCATTGGCTGTTAGCAATTTTGGCCGATGAATCCGTGACTTGTCAACTCCCATGCTAGTTAAGACTTCTTCGTTTCGAGTTGTGATTATGATGCAGCTGCTTTCTCCAACTGCACTCTGCAACCCTGAGAAAAATTGAATCCACCATCCTTGATTAATGTTCCACACATCATCCATAACAATGAGGCATGACTTGCCTTTAAGTAGTTCATTGAGTTTGTGCAACATTTGAGCTTCATCAGACACAGAGCAACGCGATTCTAATTGTTCCAGCATGCTCCTCATGATCCTCATGTCACTTGAAACTTGAGAAACCGACACCCAAATCATGTTATCATAACGACCAGCTACATGTTGATCATTAAAAATTTTCTGGGCAAAGGTGGTTTTACCCAAGCCTCCCATCCCGACGATGCCGACTAGGAGAAGTTCATCTTTTGTGTCGCCAATCCAGCCTCTTAACCTTTTCAGATCCTCTTCTAGTCCAATTATCTCAGACGGAACATAGTCCTGTGCTGTGTATTTCATACTCTGGGATGTGTTATCTCCATGGTCGCTCTGGTCCTGGTATTTTAAATGCTCGCCTAGTGACTTCTCCATCTCCCCCAGTTGTGCATTAACGTCCTTCAACTTCTTGCCTGTTTGATACCAGAACAGTGGCTTCTGAAGTGTCAAACTGGTGCAGGATGCTTCTTTCTGATATTCGTCTCTAACAAGACAATCTGTCATTATGTTGTCAGCTTCGTAAATTAGGTCTCTCAATCTAATCAAAATGGCCTTGACAACTTTCTTCTTTTCCTTGAGGTTCTCTGTGTCAGCAAGCAGGGCCTTTGTAAGGTCTAGCCTGGTCTTCATCAATTCAAACTGATCTTTGAAGTCAAGTGCAAATCTAGCATGTTCTTGCAGAGCTGTGAACACTTGTTGTGTCAGGCCTTGAAGCATAGCATCTACTACTGCCGCCATCTTGTATTTTACCTGTAGAAGAAAGTCTTTTTTTTTATTCCATAGTCATCCATAATGATTAATCACGAATGCGATACAATCGAAAGCGTCCTACAGACCATATAGATTTTAAACTTCATTCCCATCTTTAGCCTTCTGAAATTCGAACATTTCATCAATTACATGCAAGTAAATCATAGAATTTCTATTTTCTAGTCCTTGAAAAAAACATTTGATTAGAAAAATGGAAGGCACGTCCAGTTTCAGCAACAACCTACGTTGGCAAATTGACTCCATGGTTCAACGCAGGAAACCTTATCTGATCACTCGTAACTCAACATAACAAATGAACAGCCTTTAAAAGAGAAATTGAGTTAGAAATGCTTACCGATGGCTGCTTATAGATCTTGAATATTCAGGGCGGAAATTTAAATCCTGAAAGGACAGAAAAAGTATATCAATCAAAGAACATACGGTAGAAGTGAGAGCATACTTAAATGGCCTGAACCATGAAGACTAAGATGGTCATGAGAGTAAGACTTGCCGATGGCTGCAAGTGGCGGAGTTCGTTTAGCTGTGACCAAAGAACTGTAAAGAACTACCGAGAGAAGCCATACCATATTCCAAGCATTGGAGATTAGAATAATTTTGGGGTCATCGATGCTAATATAAAAGGGCTGAGGTATAGATGCTTTGTTAAAGCCACTTTCTCTTTTTTGGCAGATAGCTGAAGGGGGGCAATTATAGCGAAAAAATAGAGGGAAAATAAAAAAGAAGAAGACAGATTATGGGGCCACCACTAAAAATGACCTAAGTCATGTTTGATGTTGATGGATTCTACAATATTTATTTTAGACTTTTCAAGAAGATAAATTCCCTTCAAAATTATTTTTCTTGATGTTCCTTGTAGATATTCAAAAATAAGAGAATTAACTAAATATAAGGGAATTAACTAAATAATTTTCTATTTTCCACCACTAAAAATGACCTAAGTCATGGTTAATGGATCCCACAACATCTATTTTAGACTTGTCGTACTCTGGCAACTTTACGTAAGGCAGAGTTTGGTTTTTTGGGGGTGATAGTGGAAAAGTTGACAGATAAGTCACCCTTACTGCCACTTTACAGAACCGTACATGAGATTTTCACCTCATACGGCTCCTCGTTCAATTCTTTCGAAGTCATTGGACCCTTTTCATCGGTCGAGAAGCTCCTCCCTTCATCCACTCAGTCCCGAAGAGTAACTAGGACAAATTCAGTCACGTTTTCATGTTCCAATTGAACACTTTCCTTTTTTGATTAGGTAGATTCCCTTCAAAATTATTTTTCTTGATGTTCCTTGTAGATATTCAAGAATAAGGGAATTAACTAAATAGTTTTCTATTTTCCACCACTAAAAATGACCTAAGTCATGTTTGATGGATTCCACAACATCTATTTTAGACTTTTCAAGAAGGTAGATTCCCTTCAAAATTAAATTATTTTTCTTGATGTTCCTTGTAGATATTCAAGAATAAGGGAATTAACTAAATAGTTCTCTATTTTCCACCACTAAAAATGATCTAAGTCATGTTTGATGGATCCCACAACATCTATTTTAGACTTTTCAAGAAGGTAGATTCCCTTCAAAATTATTTTTCTTGATGTTCCTTGTAGATATTCAAGAATAAGGGAATTAACTAAATAATTTCTATTTTCCACCACTAAAAATGACCTAAATCATGGTTGATGTATCCACAACATCCATTTTAGACTTGTCAAGAAGGTAGATTCCATTCAAAATTATTTTTCTTGATGTTCCTTGTAGTTATTCAAGAATAAGGAATCAACTAAATAATTTTCTATTTTTGCAATATTGTGTCCTTTGGATGACTAAATTAATGTATCTGATTTTATTTAGTTGTCTCTCTCAAATAAGTTAAGAAAACACACATCCAAAAACTTGGTGAAAACAAGAGCCAGCTTTGTGCATTAGAATCTGTAAAGAAAAGTCTACTATACTTGGCATATACCTTTTCTTTTGAAGGACAAATCCCATCATCTTAAACCCTTTTGTTTTTTCCGGGGGCCAAGATGTTGTCCATGATACTTGTGTTTGCCAGCTTAATTTTTTTCTTAATTTTTTGATTTTTTTGGCAAAAGACGTACATTTTGGGGCATCTAAAAAAACAAGAGGACTCTATTTATCGTACCAGAGGGAGTATTGTTTTACTCCAATATTTTCCAAGAAGATTCCGATAAAAAAGACCAGGGACATCAAGGAATAAAAGAAAACAATGAGATAAATATCCATAAATATAGAGAAATTCACAAACCACACAATCGCAAGCTATATCGACCATCAGGTCTTGCAGGACAGAGTACTGCAAATCGTTCCAAGGTATTGATATCTTTGAAAAACACAAGGACTTCAAGGAAAAGAAACCAAGGAGATAACTATCCATAAATGTAGAGAAACTAAACAAAACACACAGCCACAAGCTCTATCGACCATCCGGTGACGCAGGACAGACGCCAAATCATTCCGAGGTATTGATCTCTTTAGAAATATCCTCAAGGGTTTTTGAACGTTCAAGTACAGCCACAACCTGAGACATTGTAGGCCTGAGAGAAGGTGATTGATCGGTGCACATTATTGCCAGGTTCAAGGCGATCCTTGCTTGTCCGCTTTCACTACTGCTAGTGTCCAACCTTGTGTAAACTAGCTGCTCAAGTTCTTGCTTCGCATGCAACTTACTGGCCTGCATTTATGTGAGAACCTATAAGCAATAAGTCCTCAAAAGAGTATCATATCTACATACTTTTACTCCCTATTAATGTCCGATCGATGGATACTAATAATACTGAAACATCCAATCCTAAATTACGAGTTTCTTGAATACATCAATTGGATGATGGTTGCTATGAGACCCGAAAATATCAATGGTAAATTCTTCTTTTTCCATTTTTAAAGATAAAGCATTGAAGCGGGTACTTAATTTTTGTTATTTTGACAAAAAAGTTTAATTAAAGAAAAACTGTTTCTAGCTCTTACCGTATCTAGAAGAAAAACAGAGTTTTCGTCTCCAGTAGAATCTGCATTATTTTTCCCACTAACGATTTCAAGAAGAAGGATCCCAAAACTGAAGACATCGACCTTGACAGTCATGGCTCTTCGGGTTGCATATTCTGGTGCCATGTATGAACTGAAATTGCAAAGAAATGATAGATTAAATAGGGAACCCAATTTCTTTCTCTAAGCATCCTGGTGTCAACTATCAGCTGAAAAGTCAAAGTTATTGAACCCGGTTCAGATCATGAATTAAACAAGTTAATCTATATTCAATTTAAAATAGAGTTGTTTTAAGTGCTTTTTTTTTTTTATAAATTAAATCTATATATATTTTTTTAAAAGTCAAATCAAGTTTTAACTAAGTCGTGAGTTAGTCTACTAAGTTTATTAAATTTAACAGAATTAACTCCTATCGTATTTACTTTAAAACCCGACCGAGACATCTCTAATAACAGTATGAAAAGGTGCATTACGATGATGGGCACCTTTCCAGTATTCAGAATTAAACTTCATAGAGGAAATAAAATTGTAAGATAATTTTATACTTACAGTTGTTTTCCTGCTCCAACTGCAATGTATGGATTTCCATCCTCGTAAAGCTTTGCCAATCCAAAATCTGATATTTTGGGATTCAAACTTGCATCAAGCAGAATATTAGTGGATTTAATGTTTCGGTGAATTATTTGTGGTTTCCTTTCATGTAGATACTTCAAACCCTTTGCTATTCCCCTGCAGATATTAAATCTTTTTTGCCAATCAAGTTGCACTTTAGGATTTGAATCTGCAAATAACCAAGTCAATACTCAATCTCTCTCTCACACACACATAGAGATATAAGTTAAATTTTGTGTGAGGACAAAAAATGGCTTCAATTCAGTTATGTCATGTTCTTCATTAAAATTTTTTTGATTGATCCACATATAAACAACTAAATCATTACCTGTGCTTTTTTGAATTGTTTGTGGATTCCATCTAAGTAGATTCTTCAAAGCCTTCGCTATACCCTGGCAGATTGTAGATCTTTCCGGCGAATCGAGTTCCTCTGTAGAATTTGTACCTGCAAATCCCCATGGCACTAGTCACTATCCTCTCACGTTGTAGATTTTGAAAATCAAACTCAACACACACACACACACACACAGACAGCAGTGAAGCCTTTCAAAGTTCCAAGAGTTTTATGAAGGTGGAAGCTAAACCACTTACAATCTCAAAAGATGAACAACAATTGTGAGTGACTGTTGTATATAGAGAGCTTAAAATTTGAATACTAAACAATATAAAAGGTTAATTAAAAAATTTAGACACGGAAACGTAAAATATCATGAAAAAGGATACCTCATCTATGGTTTTATAATATTCTTTCATGAAATGAAACATATCAAATAAATCCTAGCTACATAACAGAAGCAACATGGTTATCAACACTGGGATTGAAACTGAGATAAAATAAAATAAAATTACCAAATAAAACTTGTCCAAGTGAGCCATGTTTCATGTATTCGTAGATGAGCAAATGCAGGTGCCTTTTGGAATAACTAGCAAGCAATGTAACAACGTTGTCATGTTTCACGTCCAAGGCCTTCTTAGCATAAACTTCGCTTGCTATTTCATCGACTGCTTTTGACTTTGGGTCTAGCTTCTTCACTGCTACTGTCAGATTTGGCAGGTCAGCCTGCATTCTCCACATGAAGAACCGAAGAGGAATCAAAGAAAATAAAAAAAGTTATCCCTTCAAAGACAAAAGTTCATGAGCAAGAAAAGATTTTAACCTTGTATACTATCCCAGAACGCCCCCTACCAAGCTCGTTCTCGGGGCTAAAATTTCTAGTTGCATCAATGATCTGTTTAAGGGTGAAAGGTTTTCCTCCGATCTTCACTTTTGTTTCTATTCCAATAACAAATGAATTAAACCACAATTATCTTAAGAATTATTGAGATAGATAACAGATTATGTTCATAAATCTTCTTCTCTTAATGTTTACCCCGTAATTCTCTGTCTCCTATCCAGCCCATTCTCCACATGAAAGCCAACAGCAGCAGCAGAAACAAAATACAGCTTACTGCAATCACCGCGATTTCCCAAGGACGTAGTTTTCTGGGAACTTTGGAAACAAAAAACAACAGCTTGTATAATGCAAGCAATAATTTATTCTCAGAGTAACAGAATTCTGGGTTTTATCAGAAAAGGGTAAGTGTTGCTTGTTTTCCTACCACGGGTGACTGAAATAGCTGATATGAGAGGTCCATTGATAGCAGGTGGATTGTACAGAGATCCTTTGCCAGTCCAGAAGAAATGGATCTCCAACGAACCATCACGTATTTTGGTGGTGTATTGTCGCTTTAGTTCTTCATTTTTTCCTCCAAGAACTTCCTTTATGTTGAGGTCTTTCTCCACTTTCTCTTTCTGCCATCAAGAGTTCCTTAAGAGTGTGATATTACTACGTAAATTGACGTTCTGAAAAGTGAAATACTTACCTGAATATACACATCGAACACGCGTTTCCCCACTCTGCTGTTATCTTCTCCCTTCGAGTATAATGTTTCAGCAAAATGAAGTGTCACATGGTACTTGCCATTACTCAAGCAAAGCCCATAATACTTTAGAGAGACAGGAGCAAGGCGGAAATTGTTATCTAATTTGGCCTCGGGACTAGAAACTTCACATGTCGAGTTTCTTACTAAAGTACTGTTATTGATTTTGGCCCAAAAGTAGTCTCCAGAACAGCTATAAGCCCAATCGTTATTTGGACTTTGAAAAAAATTTAATGTTGAGGTATCGTTATGATAATGAGCCTTTCCCACGGTTACCTCCTCACCACCACAATTTATAAACAAGGAATTTTCTGCGAGAAAACTTATTTTCAGTAGAAAGATGATTGTTCTCATAAAGTGGATAGAATTCAGTAGAAACAAATCTCTCTATATTATTTTCAATGATTAAGTTAGATGAGAATATCATCAATAGACCTCTTTTCTAATTTTAGTGACTTCCTTCTTCTTGCAAGGAAGTGTTATGTTCAAACCCACTCTTTAGAGAGTTCGAGACTGAAAAAATGCCCTTTTAAGGAGACCAAAATAGCTCCTCAACTTTGGCCATGGTGGCCAATCTAGGTACAGTTTGTCTAATAATGACTAAGGATTGTAGCTTTCTATCCGTGTAAAGAAAGAAGAAGAATGAACATACGCTTTCGACGACATGTTTCCTTCTGCATCATCTTTTCTATGAAAGATCTAAGAAATTAACAGAGAAATTTGTTAGAAATACTTCATGTTTACTCTTGTTGTAGAAAATGATGATACCACATACCTAGTCGGATGACTGGAAAGCACCAAGATCATGGATCATAAAAAAATAAAATAAAAAATCAGTGTGAAACTTTCAAAATTGATTTACGAAAGTAAATAACAGTGTCACAGAAAGCCAGATGAACAGGAGTCTGCTCTGTCCCCTTACATGTGTACTTGTTCCGGTCCCAAGCATGTTGAATTTGTACAGTTCTCTTTGAAGTTATTGTATGAAAGATAACTGCAAAATAACAACTGATAAACATGAAGCTTATATAATTTAAATTATGTACTCTCTATAGCCATGTTTTTAATAAAATCCACGATTATAAAAGATAAAATTACGTACTCTCTAAAATGCTTCATATTTCAACACAATGTTGAGGTGGAAAAGAAACAAATTAGTCAAGGAGAAGTTACAAACAACACATTCGTAATGCATGCACTCATATATATATATATATATATATATATTCTTTAAAATCCTTTGTTGATTATATATTATGAATTATTTAATAAAATCTTAATATTTTAACACATTCCATGTGTTAGAGAGTTAATATAAAATCATTCTAGATATTTCATTTAGTGGTTTAAATTTTTAAATTAAAATAGTTTTTGAATATGATATTAAAGAATTGCCATGATCATCAATTTGAAACTAATTATCATATTCTTTCTAATTAAAACTAATTTTATAAATAAGATAGTGATGAAGTTGTACAAGTTTCAAGTTAAAAAATATTTTTCAAAGAAAAAATTGTATTATAAAATAATATAAATCATAATCTGAAACCTCATTGAATAACTTAAAATTTTGTATTGAGATGAGACTTTGACAACAATCATAAATTCATTTGAATCTATCCTAAATTAAAACTTTAACACAAAGTAGTAATAAACATGTAAGTTTTAAATTTAAAGAGTTTTTATTTGAGAGTATTATCACAAAACTATTTCAAGGATCTCACATAATAACTTAATATTATATAATTGTTGAGCCTAACAACTAACTCTATCTAGGTTGAGCAATTTGATGGATATGAGATCTATTGCTGTTTAAATACAATACAAACATTACAAATAAATATAATTATAATAACTATAATAATACAGTTTTTTGATGATTTACAAGTGATTTATTAATAAGCACCTATTATAGCCATTAAGAACATGGCTTAACAGGAAAAAAAAAAGTACACTATAATAAAATAGTTAAATATATATGAATGATTGAACAAATAAAAATTATGTACACTATTGCCAATCCACTCTTCACGCCAAGAGTAAGTCAAATTCCATAGCAGTAAGTTATACTAAAGAAATTTGTTGTCAATCTAAGTACTGTCTTACGTTTCAGGATAGGAAGATCGATTTTGCTTGCTAGTGATCCAGGAAGGAAGCACATCAAGCGAGTTGTTTGTTAGAAATCTACGCGGGAAACAACAACCCGTTAGCAACATTGGTCTGCCAGCTGTACATTATCGTAAAAATAAACAGAAACGTCTAATACTTAAAGAACACATACAACTTGGAAATAGTGTTGTGAAATGAATCGGGAATGCGACCAGTTAAGTTGTTGAAGCTCAGGTCACTGCAAGACAAAAGCAAAACACATCGAATATTGGTTCTATAGCACTCAACATAGATAATATCATATTGAATTTTATACTGAAGTTTGAAAGAATAAGCAAGAGTTGCGAATAAGTGCATGGAGACAAAATACCAAAGACTATTATTAACTTCTTGTGCGCTGGCCCAATAGTAAGTGCGGTGTTGCGGTGGTTGCACCGCAATACCAAAAGTAGACTTAGATGAATAAGAAGTTAAACTGCCTAAAATGGAATAAATATTTGAGAAAGAAAGGTGAACGTACAGATATATTAACTGAGTCCACCGGTCAATGTATCCAGGTATTTGGCCACTAATATTGCAATTCCTCAGAACCCTGTATAAACATTTGAAGATTTAGTTTTCATTTATCAGGATGAGCAATATATAGGCCTTGATTTAGCTAAATAAAAAGAAACTAGCCCTCCCCTTCCTAAATGCCACCCCGTCCTTCTTAAGTTTTGATCCTAGAATTAATCTCCTATTTAATATCTCTAGTTTTGATCCTATGATAGCTTCTAACGCCAGACTTTAGCTTCCATGATGGATAACCAGCAATTAACACTACATGGAGAGAAATTAACAATACTCACACATAAGTCAAACTTCCAGGCATTACTTTATCTTTTGGGAAAGATATTCCAGGATTACTCACGTCACTGACCAACCTGGAATCATTGAACAAGACTTTACAGCTCATTAATAAGAAAACAACATGTTTCATCTCTATCTGCACATGTAAATAAAATAAAATGCATGGCATCACAGGGGTGCACATACAAGAACTTCAATTTTTGCAGACTAAAAGTATCTGCAGGCAGATCCCCTTCAAAATTATTTCCTATAAGAGTCCTGACAATTACATAATAGCATGGTCAGCTAAAACGAATTGGTTAGCTTTGATAAATTTAATTAACTCCTCTATAGATCATATCATGTTAAAGAATAAGGAGAAAAAAAAAAAAACAAACACTCATTATGGAAAACTTACAGTTTGGTGAGATTGACCCATTTTCCAAAATAATTAGGTATCTTACCAGACAAATAGTTACCACCAACTACACTGCATTGACACAAAAGCCTTCTTTAATGATAACACATCGTAGAATTAAATACATTACTATGATAGACGAAAACAAATATCAAGGAAGAAACTTACAACTCTTCCATATTGACAAGTTGGGCATATGTCTCAGGAATACTTCCGTTAAACTTGTTGGATGACAAGTAGCTGGAAGAAATTAGGGCCAAAGATATGACAACGTATTATATCTTGACAATGAGGCATTTTTAAACTACAACTCTCTAGAGGGGGATTGAACCTTGCATGCTATACCATTCCTCCCTTAGGATGACTGGCAATGATGACTGACCAATTCGACTTCCCCATTGTTAAAAATAAAAAGAAAGATACTTACAGTTTTTTAAGTTTGATCAAATACCCAAGTTCCTTAGGAAGGTTTCCCTCGAGATCATTGTCATCCAGATACCTTTTTACAAAGGGAAACATAGGAATAAGAAGGTGACTTATAGTACACTTGGAAGAGAAAATAAAAGAAGCGCTGAGTGTGCAGATATAAAATAACTCTTTATAGTATTTTTCATACAAAGTATGGAGGGAAGGCAGGTTTCTCAGCTCGACAGGAATATGGCCTGACAACGAGTTACTATAAAGATCCCTGCACATTGAATGACATAAAGTGTAATAAAAAAGCAACCATGTTTGAATGATAACAGCGGTAAAAAACAAAATTATGATTGTTGAGCCCACAACATTCATGTAACTTAATAATTGGTTCTGAAGTTCCTTACAGTATTGTTAGGTTGGAGAGCGTGCCCAAACTTTGAGTTATGTTACCTTTCAGGTTGTTGTACCGAAGAATGCTGCGACATGACGATGCACAAATATTCGATTTAGAAGCTAATTGTAGATTCATGATTGTACTAAAAAAATATGTTTTTTTTTTACAAAGTAAAAAGTTAAACTGTTAGCATTTCACAAACATCAAGCCATTAGAGTATGTACTAATTATATTAAAGGATTGTTGAGACCCAATGGTTTATATTATTGTTTAAATATTTTTTCTTTGTACGATCTATGCGGAGCAGTCCACCCACTTCTGTCACATGTGCACATATATAGGCGCGCACGCTCACCTGCATGTGAGTTGTTTTTAACAAAGTGGCAATGATGCATTGCACTTTACTTTCACTAGTTTAATTTTAAGTTTCAAATTTTTTTTATACAGGAATGTGTTAAAAAGTTAATATAAAACTAATTTTTAGATATTATTTAATAGCTTAAACAATGATATGATTCTTTTACATTATCTAGCATACTTTGATCATTCACACTATTCTTGAAAATTAAAACAAGCTTTTTAGTGTTTTATTTTAATAGAATATCAATAAGATTTAGCTAATGCCATTAAAAAAATAACAAGCTAATTAAAAGAAAAACTTACAATGTAAAAAACAAAATAAAAAGTTAATATTTAACATTAGACCAACTCAACACACGAAGCTATTAAGCTAAACAATTAAAAATTAAATCATAAATTTTATCCTAATTAGGATCATCAACCTCAAAAACTAATTTATTATGAGTAATTCAAATAGACCATAAAATACCACAACAAAGCGTATAAATATCTTTGCACTGAAATTTCTAATGTACCAAACGATTCCAAAACAAGTTTTGATCAAACCAAAAGCCTCATATATATAACCCAAAATGTTAAAGTGGAATGGTCACCACTTGGTGAGAACAGAGAAAAACAAAACAACAAATAAATCTAATGAACAAACTGCATCAAGCTAGCAGCAGCAACAGTAGTTTAGTAATGAAGTCCCTTATCAGAAGATGAAGTGAATGATCACTGAACGCCTCGTATTTAACCATCGTAAAACATTTCATCACTAGAATGATGAAAATAGCAAGTTTTAACTATGCTATAGTTATTTAATTACTACTTTTTTTGGCTGATAATCATGTAGGCATATGAACTCATAAGATTTTAACTATTCTCACTAGAATGAAAATAACAAGCTTTACATGCATGCCATCATATACAAAGATTTGATATAAAAGATATAGTTTCAATTTGTATACATTTATTTATTTATTTGAGATTTTGAGAGGTCACACATAACATTGGTTAGCTAGCTAGGGTCTTGGAGAAGTGCACATAGATTCACCACTAGCTGAGATTCTGTGTACTTGATTATTATTATTTTTTATGTATTTAATTTGAAAGACTTATTATGTACTGTTGCTATCTATCCATTACCAGCTCTACTTAATTTTCACCACACAAGAAAAGGAGTACATGTTCGGCTATATGGAGAAAGACTTACATGGCTGTCAAATCTTTACAATAACTTAAGCTGTCTGGTATACGGCCTGTCAATTTATTGCTTTGAAGATCCCTGATTTTCAGGACATATATACGAATGAGGATACACACACACACACAAATACATGTAAACCAAGACTAGAGATATAAAAGCAAAGGTAGCATACATATCATTGACTTACAAAATACCAAGCGATTGTAAACCTGTCAGGTTCTGAGGGATTTCACCATCAAGATAGTTGTAGGCAAGTTTGCTGTTCGGGTGCAATCATCACGGGTTCCAAGAAGAGAAAGACTTTCAGTAAATTTCAATTGACTGAATTAAATAAACTTTCTTATAAGAACATTCAATGGAACTTCTTAGAGCATAATTCAAAATGCTTAGCATCGTTATGATCATTAGAGGCTAGAATGTTGTTCAGTTGAAGTCGCCACACTCACTGTGGTTGTTTAAAAAGATGGGACAATATGTGGACTAAAAGAGAACTCTTTGTGCAGTTGTTTAAAAATAATATGCCTCTTTTTTTTCTTTCGAAACAATATGTTTGGGGAAAAAAAAGCATGATGAATGCCATTGAAAAAAAAAATGGAAGGATATTTTGGATTAGCTATTAGCTTAACATAATTTTATAAGCAGGGGCGGAGGTAGTGGCCCCGGCCCGTGCTAAAATATTTTTCTTTCTTAAATAATTAAAAAATTTAGCTCTAAAATTAGTAAATTTTAACTTTTTAGCTCTTTTAATTTCGTTTTTTAAGTTAGCCCCCTCAAACATAATATTCTTATCTCTTAAATCATTCTAATCATGCTCCTATGCTTCTTTAAAAGAAGGATTTTATTTTATAATTTGTTTTGTTTTGTTTATTATGACCAAAAGCAATTTTACAAATATTATTTTACAGCTAAAAGATAAAAAGACGAAGCCAAGCACCTTTTAAATTAAATTGAACTATGGAACAATGATTTGCAGCTTTCTTGCACGATTCTGCCTCATTATGAGTCGACACAAATTATTGAATCTCACAGCTATTTTATTGTAAGTTATATATAATTTATTAGTTATATGATTGGACTGAACTACGTACACTTATCTAATATATTTTATTGCCAAAGAGTTATAGTTCAATTGATGTTAATATTTTTATTTTTCTGTAACAAAAATAAATAACATTGTTCTCTCTTGATTCAACTCTATCACGATCACATAAAAAAGAAAAGGAATGGAAGGTAAAAGTTTTCTTATGGCGGACTTACAGTACTGTCAGATTACGTAAATTTGTCAGGCTCGCAGGAATGGAACCGGTCAACGTATTACTTGAAAGGTTCCTGATTTTTGCACAAAGAAATTGTACTCTCAGAAATGCATTTTCTTTGTTTTTTTTTTTTTTTTTGAGAAAAAAATTAAAAAAGGATTAAATCCTAAAACTGGAAGCAACTGAGACAGACTTACAGGCGTGTCAGACTCTGCAACGCTGTCAGGTTATCAGGTATCGACCCGGTCAATATATTGCTTGCAAGGTCCCTGATTTTTGCACAAAGGCATTTTACCGTTAGAATTAAGCAGAGCCTATGGCATCATTTATATATATATATATATAGAGAGTCACGAACTTTAACATACAATATTTCGAGACGCTGTAATTTCCCCAGCGAGGAAGGAATCACACCAGTAAGCATATTGTTGGATAGATCACTGTTGTGGCAAGATGATCAAACCTCAATTTCCATCATTGTGACCATGTTTAGCTCAACAAGAACAGCACACGGCACCGTAGTGTATGTACAGGTCATGCAATGAGATGGAGTGATGATACTTACAGTATTTTCAAGTTCTCAAAGTCACCTATTGAAGAGGAAATCTGTCCAGGTAAATATTTGCCTGCCAAATGTCTGACATAGAAATAAAAGTGATTCACAACAAGAGGATTTTTTTTTTTTTTATAGGTTTCATGCAAACTTTCTCTTAGTTTCTTTTTCTATTGCCTTGATTTTGTTAATAACAAACTGATTTTAGAATCAATAAGTCTAGGACATATACATTTCATTGACGGAACAAGCTTCATTGTTGTTATCACTGGAACATTTAATCACCACATCCTTTTCGTTTGAACAACCAAAACTGAACATGACCGTCGTCGTTGTCTCAGCATTGGACTGCAAACTCCTGAGAAGGCGTCCAAAAGCTTTTTCTGCCAAAGGTTTCAACACACAAAAGTTCTTTTGATTAAATCCAAAAAGATATTCTCATGTTCAAGATAAAAATACTTAATCTACATTAATACATAGATGGAATAAATTGATCAAGAATGGAAACTTTGAGGACCACATAAGTTTGAATTGAGTGTTTTAAATAATGATTTCAATCTAAAAGTTCATATGAAATGAGTCTGTACAATATAATTTTATATTATACTTTCGTAAACTTCAAGTGGAAATACTTTGAGTTTGAATTTCTTAAAATTGCAATACTAAATAATTTCTGATACCATATTAAAAAAAAACCTATCTCAGCATAAAAATTTATATCATTAAATGAGACTTTAGATTTATATTTCTCTCTAATTTTACATTATCTTCTTAATCGACTTAATTCTAAGAAGCTCTTTAATCTTCTATCCCCATGCTTTAACTCTATCCTACATCAATTACTAATTAAAGTTTGGTAAACATATATTCAGCATCTTCGAAAGAATAGAAGATCGATTGATTCGTACCTTCAGAACCTGTAAGGGTACAATTATTTGTAGTACTGTTATCGCCATTAGCAGCAGCAGCTTTAGTTCCAATATTGAAAGTAGTGCCAGTGCCAAGTTGCCATAGAAGAAGAGAGACGAGGAGGAGAAGAAGTCTACTAATGAGTATTACTGACAATTCAGAACCCATTAGTTTCGACATAGCAGTAGTACTTCTGCTGTGCTTTGCTTGGTGAGGGTGCATGTGCCGCTACTCTTGTGTTTCTTATATATAAATGTACATGCAGAAAAAAGATAAAACACCTTGTAATTCACAACTGTGTTGTCAAAAGAGAGATTATCAACAACTGGCAATCAAATGCTTTGTTCTCTTCAACAGCTTTGTTGCTTTCCTCTTCCTGAAGTAATCTTCAAAATTCAAAGGAATGATATCATCTCACTACGACAAGGTGGGGAAACAGGGACTGATGGGCAATTGGATAACGACTAAAGAGGAAGATTTCTTTTGGAAAGTAACCAAAGTAATTGATTCTGTATACAGTAATGCCTTTTGTGTTCTTCACTATTATTTGTATTTTGTTCCTTGAAATCGGCTCTTGTTGCGAAACACAAAAATAACAAAGACAAAAGATAAAAAGAGAATGACAAGAAAAAGTGCACAAACGTGGTGATAAAAAGAAAAAGAAATGGAATCAGCTAATACTTAAACAGGAAGATCAGGGACAATTAAAATCTCAGAATTGTACTTAATTGATTAATTAAGTAGTGGGTCAGGAAAAAAGGTGTTGTTAAGTCACTTGTTAATGGGTTATTTACTGGTTGTTGATGATATTTAAATTTGCTTTTTTGAGAATTTGGAATACCTTAAACACCAAGCCAATGCTGGAGAAGGAAGCAAAGAAAGGCAGCGAAAAAGGAAGCAAAGCTACAGAATTTTCCAAAGACAAGAAAGGAAAAAGAAAAAAATGCAGCATCAAACTCACCAGTGGATCATGCGAAACACGTTGGCTTAAGCAGTGTACAATATAAGTCACATAACTCCAACGAGGGTGTCCACTCTCTGGGGCTATATATTATTCCAAAAGAAAAAAGTGAAGAGTAAAGAAAAAGCCATTACATATTCTTCCTTTAAACTTCACTAAGAAGATTCAAATATAAAAGCCCAAAGACATCAAGGAAATTAAGAAAAAGATGAGAAAAACAATCCAAAAATATTGAAACTGACGAGCACTATAATGACAGTCCATACACAGGTCACTGAGGAAAAAAATCCAAGCCATGCGGAAGTGCGTGCTGCATGCAAATGGTTTCCACACAAACAATTCCTTTAATATCTTATCATGTTTAAGGTAAAAGTACTCAATAAACCTTATCCTGTAGAAACTTTTGCATAATCTTTTTTATAAATGCATTTATAAAAAAGGGTTTAAATAGCTTCTTTCAGAGAAGTTAAATTTTTTTTATAATAATTTATTATATTATAAATAAAGAAAATCTGAAGACGTGAGTAGAACAATTTGTTCTAATGGTTTGTTTACTGAAACGTGAACATACAATCTTGATTAATCATTACACTGCCATTAGCAGAGTATTTAAAGTTTACTGAAGATGACATATACAAGGATTCAAAGAGCTAGCCAACTAAGGATTATCTTGAGTGTTTATCTTGATAAGCATGAACAAGGACATGAGGCGGCTTCCATGCATTGTCAATTCTGACTTGGAATCACAGAGTCCCTTTTACTTTCGGATGAATCATAGCAGTCTCCTTATCTTGTTAGACTACCATTCTGACTTGAATTTGTTACCCTTGAAGACATCTTTATCTCCTGACTTTTCTCCATTAAACTCGAAAGTTTTGTAGAACAATGTGGGCAGCATCGTAGGGAGCTTTGTGAGAGAATTCTGCCTTATTACTCCACTAGCATAGACACCCTTATCTCTCCACTGAACTCTCACAAAGCTTGTTGTCAGATTGTGTTGTGCTAACAATAAACAATACTCATCTAATAAATCAAAGAAAACATTATTTTCATAATAGTTAATGACTAATAGGATCATAAACAATGTAGCAACACTAGTTTATTTTTTCTAATTAAAGTTTAAATTGACTTTAAAAATCATTTTTTCTTGTAATTAAGCTCTTAATAAATTTAATTAAACCTTGAAAAATTCTAATTGAGTCTTTAAATATTCAATTTTAATTTTTCCTTCTCAAATTAAATTTTTTTTATTAACAAGACTTTCATTAATCAAAAGCACACTGCTAAATTCTTGGGCATTTTGGAATACTCTTCTCACTAATATATATATATATATATATATATATATATATATATATATATATATATATTATTTTCTTTCAATATTTTAATTTTTTTTTAAATTTCTATTTTTTTTTTGTTTATGTGGGTCCCAAAAATTAAGTAACAAGAAGAGCCTAACGACTACTAATGGTTGTTATTAAAGATTCTATGGTGGAATCCATGATGGTACAGCACGCAAACAAAAAATCATTGGGTTTTTGACTTACAAGGTTCTACCCTAAGAATGTTGTATTAGACGTGTTCATGGTCACAAATGGTTTCTGATTGAGAAGGTTCTGCCTCGAGAACATTGTTATAATACTCCGTATGTATTTATATAAACATTTATGCACAAAAAAGATGAGTAGCCTTCTAATTCCCCCACAGTACGTACTCTGTGTGTATCTTGATGAACATACATGCTGCACAAATGGCTATCTAATACTTTGTTGTTCTCTTTTAACTTTTTTTCTATTTTCGTCTACACGCGAAGCTGGGAACTGGGGACTGATAAACTAAAGCGATGAAGACAAAGTAATTGCTTCAGCATAGAGCAATGCCTTTTGTATTCTTTGCTATTTTTTTATAAATTGTTTTTTGTATTTTGTTACTTTCAATCGTCTGATTCTGATTTAAAAATATCACAGGAATAAAGAGAGAATACAATGATAAGAAAAGTGCACAATACCAATGATAAAAAGAAAAAGAAAAAGAATGACCAACAATAATATATAAATCTATCGATGATTATATATATAAAAAAAGAAATGGAATCATGAAATACTAAAGCGCTGTTTTTTATTTATTCCCATAAGATTGGGAACAATTAAAAATTGAAATTGTATTTAAATCAAGGATTGGAGGGTGAATGGCTAAAAATCTCCACATGCCCTTCACCATGTTAATCTGGTCCAATAACTGATCCTTTACAATGAATTTGATACAATAACTGGTCTATTTTTCGGTTTGGTAGACCACATTCTGGCAGCTGATCTGAATATCATCATCATGGCAGGTGTCATCGATCAGAAAAAGGAAATTAAAAACCTAGAGAATAAAAGAAAACAAGTTGACATAGTAATTAAGACCGATTTGTCAAGTTAACTTGGCTATTTGATTTCAGCTTAGAGAAGCTTAAGCAGTATATCAAGACGTTATGGTAATCTTGTGCAACGAAATCAAGATCGATGTGCAATACTTGCAAACTCTTAATTATCCTCATGGATGGATTGACCAGCCCTCGAATGAGTTGATTTAATGACACCAAAACTAGGAGTTGGGCATTCCGGCTTACACAACACATTCATCGGTCACAAAATCTCAGATATCGATTTAGATCAAAGGGAAGTATTTTCTTGTTTCTTGTTTTTATTTTTCTGAATTTTTTAAACCAATGAAAAACAAACATCCTAATGTATTATTACATCAATTTATAAAAACACTTGAGATCATGGTTTCAAACATGTATGCTTGACATGACGCTGATGAGCTGCCTTTTGTAGATGAGATACACATCGCTCAGGCTTCAAAGGTACCATTTTCAGGTGGCAACCTCGCAATTCTTGATAGCTGGCCCACAAAAAACAACACCAACACTTTTGAAAGTCACTCTTGAATTGAGTGAATCACACCACAATTATTTTAAGAATTCTTCAGATATAGAATTAATATTACCTTTGCTTAGTGCCCACTGCGCAATTTTCTTCCTCCTATCCAGCCCATTCTCAAGGAGAACGCCAACAACAACATCAGAAACAAAAGACAGCCTATTGTAATCAACGCGATTTCCCAACGATGTAGTTTTCTGGAAACTTCAGAAACATAAAAAGCTGCAGTTGTCAGCCATGCAACAAATTATTCTCACTAAAATTCTAAAACCTGGTCTTGATCCCAAGGCTTGTACCAAGGCGGTCAGTTGAGAAAGTTGAATTTTTAAAAACAGTGTTGTGTCATGCTCTTTTTTGAAAGAAAAATCTGGGTTCACTTTACTGATCTGCAACCGGGCCTTAGGCCGGGTCTACCCGTGTTTCTAAACTACGATTCTCACAGCATATAAAGAACTGACTAATAGAATTCTGCAAGGTTTTAACATAAAAAGGAAGAGTAGCTTCCTACCACGAGTGACGGAAATAGCTTCTATGAGAGGTCCATTGATACCAGGTGGATTGTACAGTGATCCTTTGCCTGCCCAGAAAAGCTTGATCTCCAACGAACCTTCATTTATTTTAGCTGGGAATTTTAGCTTTCTTACTTCATTTTGTAGTTCAGGGATTTCCTTTATGTTGAGATCTTTCTTCACCAACCGTCCCTACAATCAAGATTTCCTTAAGAATGTGATATGAGTACATTAACTGGCATTCTGAAAAGTGAAATTCTTACCTGAATATAAACATCAAACACCCGTTTCCCTGTTATGGTATGATCTTCACCCTTTGAATACAATGTTTCAGAAAAATGAAGGGTCACAATGTACTTGCCTTTATGTAAGCAGAGCCCATAATACATTAGAGAAACCGGAGCAAGGCGAAAATCATTATCTATCTTTGTCTCAGGAGTACAATCTTTACATGTTGAGTTTCTTACTAAAGTACTGGCATTGACTGTTGCCCAGAGGTAGTCCCCAGAAAAGCTATAAGCCCAATCGTCAGATGGACTGAGATTAAAACTTGATGTTGAGGTGTCGTTGTGATAATGATCCTTTCCCACGTTAAGCTCCTCACCACCACAATTTATAAACAAGGAATTATCTGCAAGTAAACTTATTTTCAGTACAACCCACAACAAACTCAACCAGCATAATTAGAACGTAAAAATTCCCTATATATGTTAAATTATTAATGCACTTAAAGAAGATTCTAAAGATCAATTCTAGAAAATTCTACAAACTACAAGTTAGTGCTAAGCTAAGTTATGAAAGTTCTAGAGAAATCAAACAAACACTAGGAATGTTCTAGGAAAGAATGAATGCTTGTCCATAATTCAAACAACTATAGAACTTTCAAGTGTACTGGCTAAATTTCCAGCAAGTTCTATGGCTGGAAAGTTTATCTAGATTTTTTCTTTTAGGTTAGTTAAAAGACTATAAATAGCCATGCAACTATTTTTTGTTAAGCAAGCCATCAAACTATGCTAAGTTTAAAGCCTTTGTCCTAGAACTTTCCTCCTTGTATTGTAGCTTCTATCGACAAAGTTTTTGTTTTGTGTATCCATATTTTCAACTATTTCTAAACTTTAAATTAAATCCTTTTTTATTTACCAAACTACTATAACTAAAAAATTAAGATTAAGATAGTAGAAATAGAAATGATATGTCTCCATATACTTTATACTTTTAAAATATAAAAATTCATTCTAAAACTATCTAAAAACAACTCACCAAATTTGTTTTTATGTCTTCTATATCTTTTCCTTCTATCTAAAACTCAATTACTTCCCACTTGCAAGGAGGCCACCGTTTTCAAACCACCTTTTTTTTTTTTAAGAGTTTGGGCATAAAACTGTCCTTTGAGGTCATAGTAGCCTATCAACTAGCCAATCCAATCTCTGTCATGGTAATATATACAAGTCTCTTTCTCCATAAACCACTAATTGCCATGGCTAAACTCTTAGACTATCCGGCTATGGACTGCTGGGTTCTTCAAAAAAAAAAAAAGGAATTCCAATTGGATACGCAGAATATGCCACTACTTAATTTAGCTTTCAAAGAATGAACATACGCTTTCGATAGCATTTTTCCGTCTTCATGTTATCAATAAATGACCTAAGAAACACGAAAGTTAATTTGTTAGAATACTTCAGGATCACTCTTCTTGAAAAAATGATGATACCACACATACCTAGTCGGGAGTCTGGAAAAACACCAACATCATGGAATCAGATTAAAAAAAAAATCAGTGAGAAACTTTCAGAAGTGATTTAGAAGTCAATAAATTTGTCACATATATGATGCAATATAGATACGAGTTTTGTCCAATCCCTTACATGTTTACAGCTGCCAATCCAGAGCAATTTTCAGTTGTACATTTCACATTTAAGTTATTATATGAGAGATCTCTGCCACATAACAAATAATAAAAAAGATCAGAGTATTATAAAATTATTTTTGAATTGAGATAATTTTTTAATATTATATTAAAATTTTAATAACCAAACGGTCATGATTCGAAACCTCACCTAACAACCTAAATTTTTCTATTTAAAGATAGAAAAATATTTAGGCATGAAAAAAAAAAATAAATGAGTGATTTTCTCCTCACATACTACATGTTAAAGAAGAATATAAATTATTTTATAAGTTCTCCTCACCTACTACGTGTTAGAGAAGAATATGGATCATTTCATAAGATCTCAACCTATTAACTTAAATTTTTGGATAAAATTGATTTTTTTAATATGATATTAGAGCCTTGATTACTAAACAGTCACAGTTAGTGTTAGCCTGTGCAAGTTTCAAGTCTAAAAAGCTTTTTCTTGAAGGGGTGTTTTAGAAAATAATATAAATCATATACTGAAACCTTATCTAACATTTTAAATTATTGGGTTGAGATGAATCTTTGACACTACCACAAGGACAAATTACATTGTACAAATAATACATTGCTAATGCGCTCTAGCAGACTTTAAAAAGGATATTACATCAAAATTGATAAATGGTGAATTGTGGGTTTCACATGTTTTAATAATAAGGGGTTAAGCATGAATAAATTTATTTCAATATCTGTGCATGAAAGTTTTGTATGAATATAGTTTTCCAATTATTGTTAAGTGTACATTGATTTTCTATGATTCCAAAGATCGTCTACATAACCAAACAATTGAAATTCAAGGAGGCTACGGGTGACTGATCAATCAAATGAAATGAAATTTTTTTGACGTTATTGAATCATATTTCCATAACTGAAGTAGACAATTGCAAATAAGCTTGCAGAATTGGATGCTAATCTACGATCTTACGCTTTAGGATAGGAAGATGGCTTCGGCTTCTTAGTGATCCAGGAAGGAAGCTTAGTAAGTTCGTTGCTTGTTAAAAATCTAAGCAGGAAACATCAACCCATCAGAAACACTGGTTGGCGAGCTGGTTATGTTATATATAACAAGAAATTAAACACATACAACTTATTCAGTTTCTGAAATGATTCTGGAACTCCACCACTTAAGTTGTTGAAGCTCAAATCACTGCAAGACAAAGCAAAAACGCATCAAATCTTGGTTCGATACTAATCAACATTTTTTTTGGAATAATCAACATTGATAACTTGAGATGGAATTTTATGTTGAAGTTTTGATGCCCACAGACTAAAACAACTCAACATTATTATGAAGAAGGTACACGTACGTACAGGTATGATAATTCAGGCCACTTGCCAATGTACTCGGGTATTGAACCATTAATTTCGCAATTTCTCAGAACCCTGCAGAAATAATTGAAGAAGTAAGGGAGTCTATATTTGTAGTCAACAACTTAAATTTGCTAGATAATTTTATTTTTTAAAATATATTTTTCGGTTCATGGAAGGATCTAATGGTTCTTGAGCGACACAAAAAGAGGTAGCTCTCTCACTTTTTAAATCTCATCCCTCCTTTTTCAGGACTTGAACTTCTGGTCTACTGGTGGAAATCTCAAGCTTAACAGCTGAACTATACCTTCGTGGACAAATGTAATAAGAATCGCTAAGGTAAAACTTTTGGCTCCAATGAAGAAAAACGAATACTCACAAGTAAATCAAACTTTCAGGTATTACTTCACGTTTTGGGAAAGATATTCCAGGATTACTTACGTCACTGACCAACCTGGAATAATGGAACAATACTTTAGAATTCATTAATAAGAAAACAGCATGTTTCATTTGTATCTGAACGTGTAAATAAAACAAAATGCATGGCATCACAGCACTGCACATACAATCTCTGTAATTTTGGCAGACTAAAAGTTTCTGCAGGCAGATTCCCTTCAAAATTATTTCCTATAAGAATCCTGAAAAGTACACAATGGACAGGTCAGCTAAATTCACCAAATTGTTTTGCTTTGTAAATTTAATAGACTATAACATTTAGCTTTGCTATCACTTGCAGAAATATATATTTATATATATACAAGTCAAAGAAGACTTACAGTTTAGTGAGGTTGACCCAATTTCCAATATAACTAGGCATCTGACCAGACAAATAGTTTCCACCTACTGCACTGCTTTGGCCCAAGCCGTAAAATAAAATAATTAAAATAGCAATAGAAAAGAAATTAAAGAAGGAAAACTCACAAGGTTTCCAGATGGATAAGTTTGTCAAAAGTCTCAGGGATCCTCCCAGTAAGTTTGTTTGCTGTCAAGTAGCTGGAAAAAAATTAAAGCTGTCAGGTCAAGGCCATAGATAAGACAAAGTATTATAATTAATCTCTTGTCATTTTATTTTTTTTGAAATTGGTTCAGCCCTACATTTTGTTGTCAAATGTCAAGCAATTATGGAACTAGTGTTAGTAATTAGTATGAAATAAGGTAGATGAGTCGTATGACCAGATAGAAGTTGAGGGGCTACTCTTTCTTCTCTTGGGATATTTTTAAACTCCAAATTTTCAAAGGAGAGTTTGAATATGTGATCTCCTTGAATGTGCAAGGCTCACTGCTACAAGGCCAGAAACCTGTAGGTAATCCTTCCTCATCTAGTATTAATCAAGGGGTCATGAGTTCGACTTCCCCGTGATTATGAACAAAAACATAAAGAAAAAGAAATTTACAGGTGTTGAAGATTGACCAAATTCCCAAGCTGCTCCGGAAGTTCGCCATCAAGATTATTGTCATCCAGATTCCTTTTTCCTCCAAGTAAACAGACAAAAAAGTGGATTATTCATAGTACACTTGAAAGTGAAACTAAAAAAGTGGTGAGTCTACTTTTCTTACAAAAACTGAAGTACAGACAGTTCTCCTAATTCAACGGGAATATGTCCTGATAACGAGTTACTGTAAAGATCCCTGCAAATCGAATGATATATTGTGTAAGAGAAATCAATAGGAAATCATGTAGAATGAAAAAAGCAGTGAAGATCAGAATTATCCTTACAGAATAATTAGCGAAGATAGTGTGCCCAAAGCTTCAGGTATAGTACCATTGAGGAAGTTTAGGCGGAGAATGCTGTGACAGGAAGATGAACAGATATTAACACACATTGTTCAATTGTTCTATCATGAGATTTTCTTTTTGCTTTTCTGCCAACTAAGAAACAAATATCAAACCAAATTTCCCTTTTTCTTTATTATCTGAACATACAAGCAGGAAAACTTCATACAACTTCTAAGAACCCAATCTTCATCCGACGGGTTGCACAATTGAAGGAGCATGAAATTTTGTTTCGAAAAATTACTAGCAGTTTGGGCACCCAATCAACTAGGATGTTAAAATCCTAGCCCCTCAACACCAGATCCTTCTCTTCCTCAAATGAAGCGGAAGGAAAAGACAACAAACAAACACATAATATAAATATTTAATTATGAGCAAAAAAAGCTGTAGATATGAATCCTAAAATTCATAGCTTTATTCTCTTTAAAATAATACTGAAAGGTTTGTCTCCTAAATTTTTTTATAAAATTTTAAATAAACTAGAACCCTATCTTAATTAGAAAAAGAATAAAAATCTGAAAATAAAAAGAAAATAATCATAAAATCCAAGGGAATAAAAAAAAAAAAACAAAATTGCTCAAGTTGGAGCATGTGATGAGATTTTTGATATCTCTAGATCATCCTCTCTTGAGTGACCAGATCTAATGGTTCATGTAAATTTTCAAGAGACCAACACTGGACCAGGCTGCTCCTTACATAAACTTAACTACACATAGACACATGGAATCACGGTCACTCCATCTCTCTTTACACACACACTCCTTTTACATGTCGTGATGTGCTTAGTTTTGAATGTCTTTATGGGTTTATAGAATCACAAATCTAGTGATTTTTGGTATCAATTATCATCGTGTTCTGCATATTTTTGTTTGTATTCACCTTTAATAGATGCTGTTATGCTTTTGTTTACACACACACTCCTTCTACATTCACTAATTTAAGCATCAAAGGGTTGCCTATACCAATAAAGGACTTGTTTGGATGGAATGAATACCAATTACCAATCCAGGATGCATGATGCAGCTGAGATTAACAAGTGATTTTAAGAAATCAAGGGTGAATTTCTCATAATTAGATAATGATCTATCCCAGATAGTTTACATGGATAGCCTAACAGATATGTTTATGTAATGGGACTAGTCTAGACCCAAGAGGAGATTTGGTCGCTCTAAACTAGAATAATGACTTAAAAATACCATAATTTTTGATATAATTGTTGGATCAAACTTAATTTTTTAATGAGTTTCTGAAGGTTGTTTTCTTTATAGTAGTCCTACAGCACTATACAGACCATTAAATTTTAAGATATAAAAAACCTTGCCCAAAGGCCCTAGTTTGGGCAATTTTGTTATTTTTCTTTGTTTTTCTCAAATTTCCTGTTTTATTTTGTATTTTATGGTTATTTTCTTTGTATATTTATTTTGGTTTTTAGTTGAGATAGAATTTATATTCTATTTAAGATTTTGTAAACCTCCTATAGAAACAAACTTTATAGTTTATAAGTAGTTATTATTTTTAAAGAGAATAAAACTATAAATTTAGAGTTCATATTTAGAACCCTTTTACTCATCAAATTTACATGTTTTGTATTTGTTTGTTGTATTTACCTTCTTCCTACATCAACACAACCATGTAAAATCCAGACTTGATCAATTCAAGATGAACTTTTGACAATAACAAACAATAAACTCTGTCCCAAAGTATTTGTGCATGGGACCAGGAACAAGGACCTGATTGTAATGCTCGGAGACGCAGTTTCAACCCTCGTACCCTTGTCAGCACAAAGAGGGTAATGAATTACAGAAGATAAACGGGTGAGAAAGAATATTCCAATCTAGATGCAAGGAATATAGTTGTAGAAAGAGAGACGTTTATAGCTCTATACCACTTGTTTTGAGTTTTGAATTTTTGGACATTATAAGAAAGAATGAACAAGTACGCAAAGATTATAGTTGGACTTTTAATTTTAAACATTTTAATTTTATGATAAATTTTATTATCATAAACTATTTTTTGTTAAATAATAGATTTCTCTGATCCGTTTTTTAGCCATGAATCTGAAAGGTAAAACAGGCTTATTGATTGATTGACATATGTTCATAACAGTCAAAAAAGGCTTCTGAAAAAAAAAATACCATAAACATAAGAAAGTAAAGATAACACAAAAAAATAAAAAAAGGTAGCAGAAGATGTTCTGCTATGGCCCAGAATTCTTAATCATCATGTTTTTAAGGAGAAAGACTTACATGATGTTCAAGTATTGACAATCACTTATGCTGTCTGGTATAGGTCCAGTCAATTTATTCCTTGAAAGATCCCTGATTTTTAACACATTTTCCGAATGAAGATACGTAAATTTATGTAACCAAGACCAGAGGTATTAAACAAGAGGTAGCATATATACAATTATAATCATAATTAACTTACAAATAGCGAAGCGATTGTAAACCTGACAGATTCAGAGGGATGGTACCATCAAGATTGTTGTCTGCAAGATTGCTGTTCAGGTGAAATTACCACACCAGAAGAAAACGACTCTCAGTTAATTCAAATGGAGACAATCATGTGTCTATTGGCACAGCTTTTCTACATTAAATGAAAAATCCACCCATTATAATCACCAGATAAACTAGCTAGTATATTTGTACCAACAGTGTCATCTCCTCCTACTTCATAACTGCTAGCGGTTTCTTATTATCCATCTTGACTGGCTAGACCAGTTAGCAAAGGCTCATAATTGATGGAGCAAAATTTCACATTTGTTTTCAAGAAAGAATATTTGTTTTTTGGCAAGAGAATTCATGTTATCTTGAGAGAGCCAGAGACAAAAGAAAGAGAGTCAATCTTCCAAATCAAAGAAAAGGATACAGCTCCTTTGAAACAAACTAGTGAAGTACGTATGAACTAGCAAAAAACAACTAGCAGTAGAGAAGAACAAGGAGAGGTTCAGTTTAGACAATTCTTAATTCGAACATATCATTGGCAATCCAGAAATTTGAGGAGGAACATAGAACTTAGAGTTGAAGCCGCAATCAAATCGCATCCAAGCAAGAAACTCATAAGTCTAAAACAAACATGATTAAAGAGACAAACTCGGCGAAAAAGGTTAATGCAGTTTGAAACGGAGAAAATTAATTAAACCCAAATTCAACTGGAAGCAAAACCATATAAGACTTACAGAATTCTCAGACTCTGCAACGTTGTCAGGCTAGGAGGTATAGACCCGGTTAAGAAATTGCTTGAAAGGTCCCTGATTTTTGCACAAAGTCATTGTACCATTAATTAGAAATAAGCAAAGCTATGCCATCATTTTTACATATAGAACCGCTAATCATAGCCTTACTAACATGCAATTTTACGAGACTCCGTGAATTCCGTAGCGAGGAAGCAATTCAACCAGAAAGATTATTACAGGTGTTTAGCTTAACAGGCACAGCATATAATACAGTAGTCCAATATGGGAATACTGAAAAGTGAGATGGAGTGATGGCAGTACTTACAGTACTCTCAAGTTCTTAAAGAGACTTATTGAAGAGTGAACAAACCCATCCAACATTTTGCTTGCCAGGTTTCTGTAAAAGAAATTGAATTGATTCAGATAGAAAGGATTAATTTTAAGGAGGTTTCATGCAATCTTCATCGTTTCCGTTTCCATAGCTCTGTACATACATTGCAGTGACCCAACAAGCTGATCGTTTTTTGGTGTTGTCACAAGAACATCGAATCTCGGCATCCATGTTGGTAGAACAAATCGGATACGATAGGGGGAGCTGCGTTGTGTTCTTGGACTGCAAACTCTTGAAAAGGAGTCGAAGAGTACGTGCTGACCAAGGTTTGAACACAAAAAAAACTCTTTTTATCACATCCGACTAAGATCTTCTCATGTTCAAGATAAAAAGACTCAATCGACCTAATTATAAACATACATATATGGGTTAGAATGACCAAGATCTGTAATTTACAGAAGAAATGTTAACTAATAAAGTTAAAAGTGATAATATTTATTAGCATTCCCATTTCCTAGCTGGTCTCGGTTAATAGGGTTTCTTGACGTGTGTGTGTGTAAACACTATATTCTATTTATTATGATAGGTTTTGTTACTTAATCAATTTATTCGTGATAAATTCTTTGATCTTCTATCTCCATGCTTTAACCACATCCTGCATCATTAAGGTTTTGTTGGGGCAAAATTGTGGAAAACAGTTAAATACATATTAAATCAAATATCTTTGAAAGAAAAAGAGATCGATTAATTTGTACCTTCAGCATCTGTAAGGGCACCAATTGTAGTGTTATCACCATTAGCTTTAATGTTTGTAGTGCCATTATTGACTTTAGCCCCGTTGCCAAGTTGCCAGAGAAGAAGAAAGTTGAAGAAGAGAAGTCTAATAACTAGTACTACTGACAATTCAGAATCCATTTGTTTTGATTCAACTCCACCTCCCTAATGTGCTTTGCCCCGATTTCATATCCTCAGTGTGCCTTTATATAAACACAAACAAAAAAACATATCTGAACAGGAAAAAAAGCCACCTCACTCCATGTGTAAAATGCCCCCTTTTCCTCATCATTGGAATCCACCAGTTGGACTCGTGGATTCTGTGTTTCAGCTAAAAGTCGCGTCGAGCAAGCCATCCGTCCACGTAGCAAAAAAAAAAAAGAAAAAAAGAAAACAGAAGCTAGCTTGTGACAGAAAACAATGGTAAACTAATCAAAAGCGAGATGCTAAACCTATACATAGCAAGATAATGCTTTGTTCTCTTCAAATACTTTGTTATTTTTGTCTTCCAGAAGTAATCATCAAATGAAAGAAACGATTCCACAACGTCAAGGTGGGGACCTCAGGACTGATAAGCTACTGGATAGCAAGAAAAGAGGAAGACTTCTTTTGAAAAGTAACTAAAGTAATTGCTTCTACGTAGAGTAATGCCTTTACTTTCTTTACTATATGTATTTTGTTCCTTTAAATTGCCCCCGACTCCGACAGAAATAAATCACAAAGAAGAAAGAGAAAAGGGAAATGAGAAAACAAAGAAAGAAAGAATAAAAATGATTGAAAGAAAATAAATGGAATCAGCTAATTATATTAAATACTATCTTCTCTTTATTCCAATAAGATTGAGAACAATTAAAGTCTTAAATTGAACTTGATTTATTAATCAATTAATGGCTCAGGCTAATCAAGGTGTAATTCTCATGGCACTTTTTAATGGTTGGTTATATTAGTTGGTGATATTTATTTATTTTTATAGAAGATAATATTTGAATCTAAGAACAAATAGGTAATCTTGCATTAAAAACTTTTTTATTTAATACATCACAGCAAACCCACAATCCAAAATTCAAGATATTTAATAATCTTTAGATTAGAAATTTAATCTTTCAAACAGTTTATAAGTTATTTTCAAAATAATTTTATGAATTATTGAATTTCAAAATATATTAAAATAAAATTCTTTATAATTTAGAACAGTAATTTCAGAGCTTCGGAAATCCTAGCTCTATATTTCTCTACATAGTGAAATTTAAAGAAAACTAGAAACAAAAATTGAAAAAAAATTCAATTATAACTTAAGAATATAAGCTTCTCTTTCCTGCATGTATTTGCCCAAAAATAAATGTCTTAAAGCACTATTTAGTTTTTTGAATAATAATAAAAAATATATTGAAAAGACCATAAAATTAATAATCAAAGTAAAATATAACATAACAAGAAAAAAAATTAAAAAAAAAACTGATTTGATACAATAAAAAACAAAGAAATTATCTAAGATTTTGTATTACATATTAACAGATTTTAAAAGATGATTTGTTATATAAATAAAGTTTTTTAAAGCACTGCTTATTGATGACAGTACCAAAGATGAATGATTATTCTGCTGGGCTTATATTTAAGAGCCTAATCAATTTTAAAACGTTTTAGAGATGCAAGAAGGAAGAAAATATAAAATACTCTGAAGTAAAGGTCATATCAATTGAATAACTTACAGCTGCCTATCTAGCCAGGAAATAATTATTTTAATTTAAAATTTTAATTTGTAAGATGAGATATTAAAATATATTATCAAAATACAATAAATGATAGTGAACTAGGTCAACATTTCTGAAATTAATCATAGCAATGGATTTGATGAAAAGAACTTAACCTGCACGGACAAAGACAGGTTTGTCATTTGGAGGATACTAAGCTCAATTGAATAATCAGTTGTAGTCAAATGCTTCTCTACCACTCAAATGAATACCTTGTTTTTATATTTTAAAAATATTTAAAAATATTTTAATTTTATTTATTTATTTTAATGTGATTTTTATAATATTTTTAAATTATTTTAATATATTAATAACAAAAATATTTTTTTTAATTTTAATATAATTGGGTTTGGATTAGATTGATTAATTTAACCTAAATTACTAAAAACTAGTTGAGTTAGAAAACAATTATTAGATTAATGTTAATTTTTTGATTCAATTAAAAACCCAGCTCAAATAAAACTTGTGTTTTCAGGATCAACTCGCCAAAATCAGGCCTGCTGCCAAGTGAGAGCTTCTATGCTTGTAAACCGAACAATTTCTGATGAAGGTAGAGAAGCATGGCTTGAATGATGCAAACAGGAGAATACAAGTGAAAGAAAGGAGACGAAATATGGTAATGGTCTCTCAAAAAAAGAGGAAAAGAAGAAGAAGGAGGAGGGAACCGCAACGTCATGCAAGGTGCAGTATACTTGTAAAAGTTGTGGTGAGAGCAGCAATGCGAGTGATTCGATGTCTTGATGACCAAAGACTCAATAAAACTTGGGAAAGCATCCCACCTTTCTTAAAAGAAAAAAAAAATATTGTAGAGCCAATTAATTAAAGTTTCTAATTCTTACATAGAAATGATTGATGTGAAGAAAAGAACATAGGGTAGTCCAAAACACAAGGAAAGGATAATTGAAGCTTAAGCCTCACTTCAAATTTCAGATTTTTCAATGTTTTTGAAAAATGAAATCCTCTGCTATGAGTAAAACTAGGCCTAGTGACTAGGTAGAAATATGACAACGTAAACCCAAGAAAAGAGAGCATATGGGCTAGATAAGTTCTTCTATTTGGAGAAAAGTTGGCCTCATGGACCTAATTTATGAACCCATTGAGCGTGCGTCTTTCCATTTGTACAAAGAAGAGTATATTGTACTTTTATTTAAATCCTCATAAAATTTAGGATTTAAATGTTTCCACTATTTATTCATGAAAAAAACATAATATATAGTTTACATCGAAATGGATGGTTCGTGTTATCCTTTTCTCTTACTGTTTAATCTTTCATCAATACTTCATGGGTTTTTCTTTTATATAATTTCAAGATGCTTGAATACTCCAACCATTCATGATACAGCAGAGGAAGAAAATATGAAAAAAATAAGAAATAATCTTACATTTGGAAACAATCACTAGATGCAAGATATTTTAGCTATCAAAGGAAGGAGCTGAAAAAAAAGAAAAAACTGTGGGTGGAGGATAAGAGGGCTGCTTTTGTCGTAGCAGCAGTACTCTTCTCTTTAGCTTGCGAACTGTACAATAATCTTCCTGTATTTCTAAGAGGTAAAGGGAAATTTCTACATCTCAGCTAAGTCCTGCTTAATTATCATCCACATTGCGTCTCTTTGCTTGCCATGAGACTTGACTGGAAAGAATCATCCATAACTATTTGTTACAGTTTGCAGCCATTAAACTTCTCCATTTGTCCCAAAAACATAAGCTCCTGAAATGACATAAATTAGCATCCCAAATTGTTTTTTCCCAGTGAAAAAGAAAATTCAACCTCAAAGAAATGATCGAGCTCAAGCTTACCTAGTGTAGGCATGAGAAGAGATAATGCAGCAATGCCAAAAATCTTAAGTGGCAGGCCTGTCTTGATCATGTCTTTGATCTCAATATGCCCTGTAGTGAACCCGACAATATTTGAAGGTGTTCCAGTTGGAAGCAAGAACGAAAACTGTGCTCCGATTGCCCCAGGAACCATGAGGAGAAGTGGATGGATATGCATCGTCTTCGCAATTTGGATCAGTAGAGGAACCACAAGGGTGGTGGTTGAGTTGTTTGAAGTGAATTCGGTGATTGTGGCACTTATCAGACACACCATAGGTGCAATGGCTAAGTATGGTACCTCTTCCAAGAAGTCTAATGCCTTGGATAACACATCAGCCAGGCCGCTAGTCTTCACTCCATCGGCGATGGCGAAACCTGCTCCTAGCAACAACACAATGTTCCATGGAAGTTTCTTGCATTTGTTCCAGTCCATCAATTTCTCACCCCTCTGCTTCTTGTTTGGAATTATGAACAATAAGGTTGCCATCATAACCTTTATTTCATCATGTAAAAACCTTATTTCAATTCATTTATTTTGGTTATAATTGACTGTAACTTAATTAACAGTTAAACATATATAAACTACAAAAAAAAATCGAATTAATTTTTTCCAGGACTAAATTATACTCACACTAACGGTTCCATCGCCGGCAAGTCCATTGAAGAGAGCTCCCCAGCCAGGAATGTCATCTGTTATACTTCTTGTCATCCATAGGACTATTAGCATCTGCACTAGCCATCTTTACAATATAAGGGCATGCTAAACTTAATTAAAAGCATAGTTCTAAACCCGATATATTTTATATCAAATTAAACTTTTTATTTTTACAAAAACATTATTTTTATTTTTATTTAAATCGTAGTTTAAAATTTATATACTGACTTGCGAGTCAAAGTACCCAACCGACAACTTAGCCTTTAAAATAAATAGACAATTGGGTGTTATTGCTATGATTAGAGGTTGAGTGTAGTACACAATAAATATAATTATGGATTACATAGTAGTTTAAGGTATTGTGCGGGAGTGCATGAGTCAGACCATATTTCTTAAAAAACTTTAAATTAATATTTCTTAATCAGATTTTAATATTTTTTAATAAAAAATATTTTAAAAATCAACTTCTGTTGTATATTCCATGTACTCACCCCAAAAACAGCCAATACCATCTTTTCAGCAAAGGCCATCGGACCTACGCACACCACATTTAAGATTAATCGTTGGCTTACAAAATTCATCAAAATAATTCTGCAATATTGAAAAGAACAAAAATCAAAATTTTGGGATCCTTACCTAACATTTCAAGCTCACTCTTAAGGTGGGCTTTGTCCAAATAAACAGAAAGGACCTGTCCTGAGCCCTTCGAGCAATACAGCAAACAAAGAATGGCCCACAAAGCAAAGAAAATCATCAAAGCTAAAGGAAACCCAAAGAAGAACCATGTGTTAAAGCTGATGGGATTTGCCTCAGGAAAATAGCTCTTCCACATGCCCACCAATATCAGATTAACACCTGTCCCTGTCAAGGTGCTCATCCCTCCTATAGCTGCAGAATATATGACCCCAAGAACCACTGCTTTGCAGAATTTGCCCACAACGTTGGATTGAGTGGGACCCCTTGGCAGACGCTGTAAGATACCGGTGGCTACTGGCATCATTATAACAGCCGCTGCCACGTTGTGCATCCACATGCTGACAAAAGCTGTGGTGGCACAAATTCCAAGGAGGAGCAGTGGTGGATTCAATGGATCTCCACAGAACAGCATCGTTATCTGCATGCCCCACAATTGTAGTCAGAAAGTTCCTGGTGTACAGGAAGAATTTGTTTGCTTTTTGTAAAGGAGCTGCAGTGGTTGATTCAATGGATCTCTACGAAAATAATAATAGAAGATTTGGAAGGTGGATGTATATGTAATCAGTAGTACAGCTCAAATTCAAGCTCCAGAAGTCAAGTTTCACGTAAAGGAAAATTTCGAAAAGAATCATGATTTCCAATTTTAACTTACATTTAATGCCAATCTTTTGTGAATGTTATAATGCTCAACAGCAAGAGCAAGAATGAAGCTCCCAAGAACAAGAGCAATCACATCATCCATGAAAGATCGAGCAACACTGTCAGCAGAAGCAATTCCAAATAGAGGAAACAGAAAGAGAGGTGTCATGGAGGTGATGGGCATAGGCACAGCCTCAGTGAACCACCAAGAAAATATCCAAGCAAGAATAGCTAACATGTATATGCTAGTCACCGGAGCATCCAGCTTGACCAAAAGACATATAAGGGTGCACAGAAGGGGTCCTAGCAAGATGTAGAAATTGTTTGGTGTGAAGAGGGAAGTCATAGGAGATGATATGGAACTTGGTGACCTTTGAATTGGATCATGGACTGGGAGAAGTGGTGTCTTGGGATCATCGGAGTTGAGATTAGGGGTGTGATCACCGTTCATTTTGTCGAAATGAACAAGGTGGGGATGATGATGATGATGATGATTTTGATGATTTTGTGAGAGACTTGAGGATAGAGAAGAATGGGATATAAAAATGTTTCACCCTTGCGGCTATTTTTATACCATCTCATGAATTTGAGATGGAGGGAAGCAGTAGACAACTTCTCTTTTCTCTTTCGGCTTTTTTTTTATCTTTATTTTTTTGTGATTGGATGTTGCTTCATTAATTTTTAAATAATTTGTCACAGCTCATGTGATGATCATTTATGCACAACCAACATGACTAATAAAGACATTGTCAGATAAGAATAAGAGTAAAATATTTTATTTTATCCCAAGTATATGGTGGCTATGCTGCCAACTAATGCTGCTTAATTTTGTTGTGTATCTTATATTAACTAATTAAATCAAATTTTATCCAATCACTAATCCTTATTTAGTAAGGAGATCTAAATACATTATTTTAAAATCTAGTCGGCTTCGACTGATTGACTTAGAATTTGGTTAATCTGAAATATAGACCGGTCCAAATTAAAAAAAAATATCCATATCATCATTATAAAAAATCAGCCATTAATATGTTAATTTGTTTGTTTAATTTTTTTTTTAAGTTATTTTATTTTTTCACACTTTTGACCCGTAACTACCTTGGGCCTTCCTCGATATTATTCTAAGAAAATACGCCACTCAAATGAAATTAAATAATCAACATTGTGATTCAGAATGTAACTAGCGGGGCTATAATTGGCCTCTACAAGTCTTGTAAGTAACTCAATCCAACGGGAAGTTTCTTGGTGAAAATGATGCGTCCACAATTATTGATATATCCTATTGAATGATGGTGTGCTTGTAATTGAATTTCAACTTGTTTTTTTTTATTAAAATTTAATATTTTAATCATTTTTAAAGTAATTTTAGATTATTTTGATGTTCTAATATAAAAATAATTTTTAAAAAATATATATTATTTTAATTGAATAAAAAATACTTAAAAAAATATCTAATAAAATAAAAATCATCGTTCACAAACCAATTGAATCCCAGGAAGAAGTTCGGTTATTTTGTATATAAAATAGCTTTCATTTTGAAAAGCCACGTGGATATCAGACAATCCACAAGTTACTTGATTACTCCATGTGGCCCTTGCCAATTTTAATAATGATGTAAAGACATAAATATGTCCAGGATGGCTTCTGAAAAAGGTAGAAGGATATGGTTGTCTGATTTTGAGTGGATAAAGATAGCTGAGTCACATGTTATATGTGTATATTATTTCCTTCTTACTATTTCGGAATATGACGTTTCAATACAGGTGGCAGTGTGGTCCCAATAAAATCGTCCAGATAAGGATTAGATTGCCCACGTAAGCCTGATTAATCTAATGATTAAGTTATGAGATTAATTTATATGCCTAAGAGGTAGGTCTGATATTATTATCTCTGTAATTAACACATGTGGAGTGGATTGTTTAATCTGAAATCTAATAAAAAAATATATAATTTTTAGTGTAACAAAATTGATCTGAAAATATTTTTGGAATAAATTAAAGATGTGTGATTGCAGGCGGGTTAATATTAATCCAACGTAGCTTAGATTCTCATGTTTCTAAGTTTAATTTGTTCAATGAATGTTGATAAAAGAATAAAATAAAACTGATTTCTTCTTGTCCTTTACAATTAATTAATTAATTAATTATATTGACGTGACGGGGAAAAAATAAATAAAGAAAGACATTAGCAAACATTATGCAACTCAATTTGTATTCAAATATCAGGAAAAAAAAAAAGGATTAATTTGAAGATTTCAATTTGGAAACCATCCTCGTACGTAATCGTTGAGGTTCATATGTAGTTGTTACTACCTCCCCTGCTAATAGACAAACGAGGAACCAAAAGGTCTGCATCACATCCCTTGCAGCTCATAAATGACAAAGAAGCTCAATTATAATTCGCGATTTGTAGGAACAACATGGCTCTCAACCAAGTGACCATCCAATAACAAAACTTTTATTTTAATATATGAAATTCAATTGGTCAATTTAAATCTTATAAATTTTTAAGTGATTGAAAATTTATATAATTACTAATTTCAAGAATATAAAATTAATTGAGATATAAAGAAATCAATACAAACCATATATTAATAATAAAAAGAAAAGGGTATAAATTATTGCAATTATTCAGGCACACATGGCAAGAACGTGAAAGAAAACGATAAAAGAGAAAGAGGGAGATACGTGTGTGGACTAGGTGATGCTGATGGAGACCGAGGATGGCCCATTTGGATTCAATAATGCAAGATCGGGAGGCCAAACATGCCCCCTCTTGAATCATTTGAAAGCGACACTCACCTCTTGCAGGGTCCATCTGTAATATTCTTGCATGAATTATTTCCAATCTTCTCACGTGGGATGCTTAATTTGCTTACCAAGGTAGCGTAACTCTAATTTTTACTCTTTATAATGTGTTTCTTCTCTCCTAATTTTATGAGTCAACGTACTAGCAATATCTCTTCACATTAATGGTGTGGACATTAAGATTATTCTAGTTCTAACAACGATATAAATGTGAGATATCAACTAGCGTATATCTATCCATGTCTTGGATGAAGACTTACCTGGTTTTATGTTAATTCTTAACATATTCTTTTAATTTAATCATCAAATCTTTAATACTATATTACAAAAAAAAAACTATCTTAATAATAAAATTTAAATAGTTAGACAAAAAGTCATTAATGATTTTATATTAACTCTCTAACAACAAATTAAGATATTATTCATTGGTGATTATCCAAAAAAAGAAGATATTATTCGTTGGAATTTTAGATATTTTCAATCTTCTTATGTTTGGAAATGGATGAGATTAATTTTCTATCATTTGGTACAGGAATATAAACAGGAAATATTATGGGCTGGGAAAATATAAGGCATTTAACTACTTTCATAGTTGATTTCCCCCTCATGGATCATGTTCAACTCAAACAAAATAAGTAAAGAAAGAAAAAAAAATTCAAAAGTACCAACACTAAATCTATAAATGGCTATCTTTTTTTTTTTGTTTAATTTTTAATGAATGACGAGAAGTTTTATTACGCTGGGCTGGATCCAGCCCAGTCCGGTTACTGGTTCAGACAAGTACCAGGTTTCGGCAGCAGGCACTCGTGAATTAATTCACGCGTGCTCCCACAGTGCTTGGTTAATTAAATTTGCAAAACGAGAAGATGGCTTACCTGCTGCTGCGCTTGGAGACGAGGTTGGTGACGCTCGTTGCTGGGGAACTGGGGTTCCTCCTTCTGCTTTCTCCTCCCCTCTGTTTCTTCTTCTCTGTTGTTTCTCTTGGAGATAAGGCTTCGCTAGGCGTTGGTGTTTGACAAGGACTCGAACTCCCGGAGTCCTGTCATTGCAGGGGTCTGGGTGGCGGTGCCTTCCCCGTCTCTATGACCTGCCAATGGTGGGAACGGTCTGGGAAGGTGGTGATGGCGGTCGTGGAAACCAATCATTGCACGCATGGGTGGTCTGATCGGCGTGTTTCCTTCTTTTCTTTTTGGAGGGAGTTTCCTCTGTCTTCAGAGGAAGAAGACGATGGCCAGAAATGAAAAACGGCGCCGTTTGTGGACTGGGCGGTCGTTTTCAATCTGGTCCTCCAAGTTTCAAAAATTCTTAATCGGGTCCGTGGGCAGAATTGCTGCGCCTCAAACAAGATGGTCCCTGAACTTTAATCACTTGTAGCGTTGACCTTAATTAGCTTAGGAATTTAATATTTCTTCAATTATATCCCTGAATTCATTAATTAAACTAATTCTAAGCTTAATTAAGTCCTCAAATTTATTAATTTTTCAATTAAACTTCTGATATCATTATTTAAACCGAATCAATCCTTTCAATTTCTTTCAAAATTAACTTCCAAGGTGATAAATCAAACATGATTAAAGCCTCAAAATTTTTAATTTGTGTGGTTTAGATCTAAATCTCAATTTTTCTTTTATTCGTTTCATTCTTTTTGGTAGATTTATTTTTTGTTAAAAATTGAGTTCTAACAAACTTCATGATGAAGTATGTGATAGAAGAATTGTCAAGAACAATCACAACATAACTAGTAAGTTGAATTGTTTTTTGAACAATTGTATTGTTCACATATAGGTACTGGTTACATATACACAAATTTAGTATGATGAATAAATATAATATAATATAATCTAGGAAGTTTTATGCACTAGTGAAAGTATTATTCATATGATATATATTATATTGTATATGTTGAAGTCCATTTCAAATGGTGATAGTCTAGAAAGTTGATCTCCGATGGGCCGATTGGGTTTTGCATGTTAAGGATATGGTGAAGATGTGATTTCTTGACACTACCCTTTTCTGACTCGGTAAAATGTGATAAATTGAGCTACTATCAAGAATATGTGAGCAATATGGGAAAACCTGGAGAACATATATTGCACTAATGCACAAGAGAAATGTGTAGGAGCACCTGGAGGATCCAACGAGGTGTGTTAGAAAGATGGGCGGCATGATAAGTGCAATCAAAAGAATTGTTCCTAATGAAGCTCAGAGCGGAGATAGAGCTATGTAAAAATCTGTACAGCAGGAAGATAGCAGAAAGTCTCTAAAGCTCTAAAAGAAGACAATAGCGGTACCTTTCAATGCATGCAGGGGTGGAAATAAAAGTTATTACACAAGCACCTGGGTTGAGGAGGTGCATTGCCTGGCAACAAAAGGCGAAGACACCTTGGTTAAAAGGTGTGGATAGAGTTCATTAGCACCGCCCTCAATTGCTGGCGCTACTCTGAAAGGTGCGAAAACTCTACTCTGGGATTTGCTTCTCTGGAATTTTAATTTTCTTTCAAAAAAATGAATTTGCTGTTTTCATTGGGAAAAAAAAAAGTGGTCATGTATGACCTCTAATTGGCCTTTTCAACTTTTAAGACATCTACCCTCAACTCTCATTACAGAAAACAGGAAGTTTAAGCAAGATATTTAAAGAAAGATTGGTTTATCTCTGTTTTCATTTTCTGGAAAAAAAGAGAGGCAAAAAGCCACAGGCAAGGGTCCAGGCTTAACCAATCAATACAAGGAAACAGGAAGTAAAGCCCCCAAGTTGGACTACTTGTACAAACTACAAAAAGCGAAGCCTAAAATTGACAAAATCTATCTTGACAAGCTCATGACCTTATGTATGTATACAGAAAGTTTCAGTATAAAACTTTTCAGCATACCTTCTGAAGCTATTGGTTTTATAGCCGTTTCAATATACTCTTGATGATTATCCAAATAAAAAAAGATAGTTGAAGTTTGCATGAGAATTGTTGCTTCTAAGGAGGGGAAGAAATTTATGATCTCTTTTTGGAACATTAACAACCATGAAATACATGTATATGCGTGTATTTGATAGTGCTAGCTGATCAACATTGATGAATTTAGCTTGACATAATTAAGAAAAAGTCTTTTATTCTTTCTTTTTTTTCCTGTTCAAGAATAAGCTTTTATTTCAGTTGTAAGAATTTATAGTCGTGAATTGCATCTTTAAAGAACAGGAAGCTTACCGCAGTTTTAACTTGTGATGAAAGTAAAATATTTATTCCATTTTTTCTTATAAATAACAACCTATGATTTCAGTGCTTTGAATAAAACACAATTTGGTGGCACAGCAAGTGAAGCAAAACTCAGGTTGTTCGTCGAGTCCTCGAGCATTATTCTTCAGGTACGTTGAGATGTGAGTGAATGTGTCTATCTACTATTTCTTTTATTTTATATTTGTACTTGTCAAAGGAGACGACAGCTGAAACCAAATTTATGACGGGAAAATAAATGGTGGTTAATATTTAGGTGGCACATTCTGTTATCTAATCCAGAGAATTATTGAATTATATATTGAACATAATAAAGGGAGCTCGCGCAGGAAATTTGTGAGTTTTTTTTTTCTTTGCATAATCATCGAAAGAGGAAATTTGTGAGTGATTCATGTTAATTTGAAATTCATGTTGGCTTGTTATCTGAATTACCACTTAGTAGATTGTTATGTAATTACTATAATTATCATTTTCTTCTATGTTTTTTTAGTTCAAGGTTATTCTGTTATCTAGAAGTTATGCTAAGAATGTTTTTTTGTTTATCATTATCATCATCATCATCATTATTATTATTATTTTGGTTGTTGGCAATTGTTCTAATCGAAGGAAATCAAACTAACATGGGTATCCATAAGGTGTTCGAAACTTTTTCAAGAAACCTAAATTTGATTCACTTAAATACAATAGGATGGCACTATATATCACATGATATATATAATTTAATACCGAAATAATAATGTTAATTACTAAATTATTTATTATGAGTAAAATAATTTAATCAAATATTTTAATGATAATTGATTTTTTAAAGGTAATAATTGGAAGCACTAAATGCATATAGGATTTTCTTGAATCCTAGTAAATATATTATGAATTACTTTTCATATATAATTAATGTTTTTGTAGTTTTAATGTGTTTTACGTAGTTAAATTGTTGAGAAATATAATATGTTAAAGAATCCATTTAATTTAAAAACTTAAATTTTTATACGAGATCTTAATATATAATTTATATTATTCTACAACACTTATTTTCAAGTGAGTTTTGTTTATAGCATTTTTTATTACATAATTTTTAATGTTTTATTTTGTTTTAGAAATGTTGTTATATAAGTAAGTTTTCTATTAATTCATCTGATTACTATATTTATTTATCTCATGTTCTTATTAGCAATAACAATTGCTCAATTTCTTACACTTTTCTTAAAGTTTTGGCTTGAGTTTTTTTCCTGTTCAAGAATAAGCTTTGATTTTAGTTGTAAGTACTTGTATTCATGACGTGCATCTTGCTATAGCAGCTAGCTTACCTGAATAAAACACATTTTGGTGGCCACAGGAATTGAAGCAAAACTCAAATTGCTCGCCGAGTCCTCAAGCATTATTCTTCAGGTACGTTGAGATGTGAGTTAATGTGTCTATCTTCCATTTCTTTTGTTAAATATTTATTCTTTTCATAGGAGAAGAGAGCTGAAACTAAATCATGATGGGATAATAAATCGTGGTATAATATATAGGTAGCACATTTTGGTAATTAATCCTGATAATTTGATTTGTTGAGCATAATTGAGGGAGCTCAGGAAGGAAATTTGTGAGTGATTCATGTTTTAATTTTATGCTGGGTTTTTTTTTAAATCTGAATTACTTGAATTATAATCACCGCGTAAATTGTTATGTGATTACTAGCATTTTCTTTGATGTGCCTTTAGTTGTGCTGAATATGCCTTTTTTTTTTGGTTGTTGGCACCTGGTCTAATTGAAGGAAATCAAACATGGGCATTCATAAGGTGTCTGAAACTGTTGAAAGACGATGGAACGGATGGGAGCTTCGCATGGTGATGTTGCTCAGTCTCTTTCTTCAAATTTTTCTTATAATCTTTGGGCGTAGACGAAAGTATACAGCAGGATTCTGGCTCGGAACTCTTGTTTGGTTAACATACTTGTCAGCAGATTGGGTGGCAACATTTTCATTGGGTATCTTGGCTCAAAAGCTTGGAGATTCAGAAACGAATTGTATAAATTCAAATCGAGGAATGATCCCGGCATTTTGGGCACCGGTCCTCCTTATGCACCTCGGTGGCCCGGACACTATCACCGCATATTCAATGGAAGACATCGAATTGTGGTTAAGACATCTGTTGGTGCTAGTAAGCCAAGTTGCTGTGGCTTTTTATGCCTTTTCGAGGTCATGGTGGAGCAAGGATCCACTGTTATTTGTAGCCATTCCCATCTTTGTTGCCGGAATTATTAAGTATGGAGAAAGGAATTGGGTTCTGAGGTCAGCAAGCTCGGAGCCGTTCAGGAGTTCAGTATATAATGAGATGAATGAACTACATCGCCAATTTGATAAATTTTCAAACTCTGAGTTCTTTGAAATGACTGATGAACGACTCCTTGAAAAACTAGGCTTGAGTGACATAATAACTCAGGCTAAACTTCTCCATGAGGCGGATTTGTTCTTTCAAATGTTCAGGGTACTATTTGCAGATCTTGTTCTTGCAGATTCTAATCATTTGGCTACTTATATTATCCTAAGAGACAAGAATGCAACGGAAGCCTTTGAATTAATTGAAGTTGAGATGGGATTTATGTACGATGTGCTTTATACGAAGGTGGCGAAGGTTTGTTCGTCACGCATCATTGTCCGCGCTATCAGCTTCTTATGTTCTGTTTCTGCACTACTTGCCTTCTCACTAGGTATGTCCAGAAACAACCATGCCTATTTAACAACTGAAATAACCATATCATACCTCTTGTTGTACGGAGCCATCATTATTGAGATTTATTCAGTAGTTTTGCTTCTTTTCTCTGACTGGGCAATGCTCTGGCTTAGTGGGCAAAGGAAGCCATTGTTCAATTTTGTGTATAGAACTATTTGGTCTTCACGATTCCTGCCATTTCTTCACAATGACAGAAGGTGGGCAAGATCAATGGCACAACACAACCTGATAAATTTTCAGTTAAGTAAAGGCAAATTGACCAGCATTTTTCTTAAGAAGTTGCTAGGAAAAAGCCACATTCAAAGTTGGGAGGATGTGGGTGCTGATTTGAAAGATTTGATCTTCCAACAACTCTTAGATAAACGTACAAGATATAGTTTACGGATGCGCAGTCATGATCCTGGAAGGAATGATTTACATGAGATATTATCAGAGAGAGGTGATCAGGTGATTGGAAGAGAGGGATGCCTTGAAAAAATTGGCGGGAGTGTGAAATCTTCAGATTTTAATGAGAGCCTCCTTACATGGCACATTGCTACTGATATTTGTTACCATGATGATGTCCGAAAAAATGGTGGAGATTCCAATAATGTTCACCCTAACTGCAAAATGAGCGTATTGCTTTCTAATTACATGGTGTATCTTCTGTGTGATTACCCGGTTTTGCTACCTAAAGGGATCGGTAAAGAAAGGTATGCCCAAACCTGCCGCGATGTCTCCAAATTCTCTGAAGTTTTAAGCGGAATCATCTCGGGTCAAAATGATACATGGGGTACCCATGATACTGATTGGGACCTTGAACGTTACACGAGCGATGTGTCGGTGCTGCGCGCTGGTTTCGGTCTTGCCAATTCATTGCAGTTACTTGAGACACAGGATGGTTGGGAAAATAAACGAAAGTGGGAGATGATAAGCCAGGTTTGGGTAGAAATGTTAACGTACGCTGCAAGTCATTGTGGATGGAAAGAGCATGCTCAAGCACTTCCACGAGGTGGGGAGTTACTCACTCATGTTTGCCTTCTCATGGCTCATCTTGGCCTCAGTGAGCAATGCTTAACCACTTGATGCTGCCCGCCCGGAAAGTCCATTAAGTCTTGTTTTAAGTTGCAGTCATTTTTATTTTCCTCCTCATCTGTCTTTGACTTCTAGACTAGATTAAGTTTGGGGTTCTTATTTTAATTATCAGCATGTTATTTGGTTTTGAGTGTGCAAGTGTGTGACTTTGTTTTCTCTTAATAATGTTGTTTTAAGAATCAATTTTAATATATATTTTGGTGTGTGATATATATATATATATATCATTTGGTCTCACCTAACAGCTTAAGATATTGTGTTGAATTGATTTTTTGACATGGTATTAGACTCATGATGATCAAACAGTCACGAATTTGAATCTCATCACTCTAATTCTCTCTTTTAATTAAAATTTAACTGAATTATACAAATTTTAAACTCAAAAAGATTTTTTAAAGAATATATTAAATAATAATATAAATTATAACTTGAATTATTATTACGCTTCAACTTCTAGAATTTAGCCTCCAACTCTTGAAAACTGGATCAACGACTTATTGGCATCAAGATATATTATTGTTATTCATTATTACACGCAAGATTTTTGGAGCAATTGAAATCCAAATGTGAATTACATACTTCGTTGTTCATGTGACCGTAGACATAATTTTAAGTATTTGAAATAAAACAAATACACATGTATTATCATAACCTAAATTTTGATTTTTTGATTTTATTTACTAAAAAAATGAAAAACAATGATGAAAAACAAGTAAAAATAAAATAAATGAAGAATAAATTAAAATTTAGATTAAAGGGGAACATGATTGAAAGTTTAAAAATTTAATTAAACTCTTGACTAGTTTAATTAATCAAATCAAGGGTTTAATTGGATAATTGATAAGTTTTGAGACTTAATTGAGCTTAGAATTAATTTAATTAATCCAATCAAGGGTTTAATTGGAGAATTGATAAGTTTTGAGACTTAATTGAGATTGGTATTAATTTAATTAATGAGATCAGGGGCCTAATTGAACAATTATCAAAGTATAGGGCTGATTCTGGTCAAATGTGCAAGAAATTAAAACCCAAGGACCAATGTGTAAATTGCGCTGAGATGCAGGGGTTCAATTACAATTTACCCAACGACTGGACTGCCAAAATTCAAAATGTCAAGGATCCAAATGAAATTAGCCATGTCCATCAACACTGTTCATCTTCTTCTTCACTCGACCGAACAAAAACGGATGCATCGCCATTACTCCTGCAATAACAGTCAATTTATTACCTGGTAACGGTGGTATTCTTTGGCTATAAAGCCAGAGAAAACAAGGAACGCAGAGGAAAAAAAAAGAGAACCAAGGGGCTGAGGGGAGAGAAACAGAACCAGGGAAGATTTTGGTCCATCAACCAGCAGACCTCGTGCTTTTACCACCATCGTCTTCGTCTTGAACGGAGAAGACTGGGCAGAGAAACAGGGGGGGAGAAAAGCCACGAACACGAGGAAGAAAAACTGGGGAAAAACTGAGGGCAGAACCGAGAGAAACAGGGAGGAACTGGAGCAAAAACCCAGCGAAAAAAAAAAAAACCAGAAGACGCAGAGGAAGGGGACGCAGAGAAAAAAAACAAGCGCAGGAGACGAAGATAACGAGAGCAATAAAACAGAGGGAGTGAGCGACTGGAAACTCAGAGCACGCAAACAGGGGAGAGAGAAGGACCGAGGGGAAGACTAAGGGAGGGAAACCGGATGATGAACTGAGAGAACAAAAAGAACAAAAGACGAACGTGAAGAACAGAGAAACAAAGAACGATCAGAAAGAAAGAAAATGAAAAAGGAAACAGAAGGTTATTGTCCAGCCAGTGCGCCTTCGCCTTCGCCATCACCATCGGCTTCGTCCCTTTCGTTTCCTGCACTGAGGTAAGTCCCGCTGCCTTTGCAATTTAATTCACTGCTACAGTAGCAGTGAATTATAATTCACTTGCTACTGTAGCAAGTGAATTATACCACCCAGCCGGGTCATTGGTCTAGACCAGTGACCCAACCGAGTCAGCTGGGTCCAGCCCAAAAAAAAAAAATTAAAAAAACAAAAAAATAGAAAGTGTAGAAATAAAAAAAATTTGCATGTCTTAGAAAAAATGTATTTTTATCAACTTATTCAATGATATCAGGATCATTAATAAAAAAGAAAATATATTGATTTTTTCATAGCTAAGAATTTTTACCAACGCTAGAGTTGGAATTATTCATGGTGGAATTTTTACCAACGCTAGAGTTGGAATTATTTGAGATCAAATATTCACTAGCGTCAGAGTCAGGAATATTATAAACAAATCATCATAGCATAAGCGAATAAATGTTTAGCAATTTAAAACAAAATCAGCAATGCAGTCTGCCTCAGGCAAAACGTTTAAGGGGTGATAATATCTTCCCTTTTACGTAACCAGTCTCGTACCATAGAATCTCTGTTGACCAGTTAGGGTTCCTAGTGACCATAATACTAGGTGGCGACTCCTTAAACAAGATCTTTTTCCCTAAAAGAACAAGATGCTAAAAATCTGTTTTTTTTCCACAATCCAGAAGATTTATTTTTAGGGCTGCCGCGATATCGGGTGCAACATGTATAAATATATGATTTTATTAAATATATGACCAGGTACAATCTCTACCTAAAGTATTTTTTTTAATTTGTGAAATCAAGTTAAGATTTGTGTTTTGCAAGAACTCAAAGTTAGGTGTGTATTGCGAAGCTAGATTCGGTGATTTGATGTTTTGAAGAGTACTTTTGATTTGTCTTCAAGATGTTGTTGAAGAACTCTTATGGAACATTTGAGCTGGATTCAACAGAGTTTTGTTTTTTGTAGACTTCAAGCATATAGATGAAGGAGGTTTAAGAACTTTTAAGAGAGCTTCCTTACTTGAAGAGAGAACTTCCTTATTTGAAAAGCTTGTCTGGAAAAAAATTATAGAGATTTGTAGAAACTCTCAGATCTTTTTTTATTGTCACATGACATGATTTTATTGGTTGATCTTTATTGATAAGATCTTTTATTTATGACAAGATATCTTGAATATCTCATCCTAAGTGTTAACTTTTCATTGGCCAAGAAATACATGAATGCTCATTTATTTTTCATGTTATTTATTTTAATTTTATTTTATTCTTTCATGTAAAAATAAAATAAAAATAACACATGATAAAATTTGATTAATAATTTTTTTTGTTTCGACAGTAACATAAGAATATTTTAGGTATTCACGAATCAAAATTTCTACACAAGGAGTGTTTTGTTTCATATTTGTTATCAAATAAATGTATGTACAAAAAATAAGCTAATCATGTACTCATGCGTCCACATATAGAAGATGGAACCATATTTTAAAATGCACCCATTAATAGAGTTTTTTTATAAAAAAAATTTATAGACATGATGAGTAATGGATAGTTGCTGGTGATAGAAGGGATGCCAAGCGATGAAGGATTAATTTGACCACCACCACAGCAATGATGAATGGTTCGTTTTGGCTTCCTCTTGTATAGTGTATAAACATGTACATCATTTCTACTTAAACCTGTAACTTTTTGATAATATCAAAAGATAATTACCATTTGAGCTTAAAGTTCATTGATCCTCCATTAATACAATTAATCGCACGTAAATATACCATTCATCAAAGAGTTAATTCGTTTGCGGTATAGGCGACAGTAGGAGTAGTAACTACTTAGAATAGAAAAACTCCACGAAAGGAAACGAGGTTGCACTGTATTGCTCTCCTTCTGCTTGACACTCCATTGTGATATAAAAGAAGAAAAAGTATGGACAGGGCATACGCTAATTCTGTCTACAAGAAAGTATAAATTTGTTGGTGTTGATCAAAATTAAAGTAGAGAAAATATTTTCAGCTTGTGACAAGAGACAAGTAAACAACTACAATTATGTAGGTGCTCATCAATTTCATAGACTTCTCTCAAAGTTTAATTAGTTTGGAGCAAGAGAAAGTGATTTGTTCTTGTTTTGGATCTCTTCCTGCTCAAGAATAAGGTTTATTTCAGCTTTAAGAGAATTGATAGTCATATATGTTAGGATACTGGCATGCAAACCCGACAAGACAAAAGGCTAAAATGAGAAATGAGACACACAAGAATTTACGTGGTTCATCCAATTAGGCTACGTCCACGGGCAAGTATAGAAGGATTTTACTAAGTAATGTGGGAATTACAATCTCTCTCAGATAATAAGAGAACAACTAAGAATCTCTCTATTACTAGGAGAAAACACCTCACTTACTCTCTCACAAATACCTCACAACTTAGTGGGATTACTCTCACTTCACTCTACTCTTCTTTCTCTCTTCCTTGGTGTGTATATAATGCTTGGATGCATTGCCTATTTATAGGCAAGCATCCATGCAAGAGCAAGTGACCAAGTTGGCCAAGTGGGCAAGTGGCCAACTATCTTCACATTCTTCCACTTGAAGACTTTGATGATTTAATCAAGTCTTCACACTTGATCATTTATGATTCTTCTATCCTTTCAATACTTGCCATCTTTATGTTGCTTACGTTTCTGCTAGGCCATAAGAGGATCTGCACCATATATACTTTTCAGTGTTGACTGGTTTGGTCAAAGCATCTGCTGGGTTTTCCTTTGTGTGAACCTTCTAAAAGTCCACACTTCCATCTTCCACCACTTCGCGAACAAAATGATACTGAACATCTATATGTTTTGTTCTTGAATGAAATGCTGGATTCCTTGCAATATGCAAGGCACTCTGACTATCACAATACAAAAGAATCTTCTCTTGTTTGTGCCCGAGCTCCTCCATAAGTTTCTTCATCCATATTGCTTCTTTACAAGCTTGTGTAGCTGCCATATACTCAGCTTCTGTTGTGGATAACGCTACAACAGTTTGAAGTTTAGAGACCCAGCTCACAGCTCCTCCTGCAATTATGAACACATAGCCTGTAGTGGATTTTCTTTTCTCAAGGTCACCAGCAAAATCTGAGTCAACATAACCTCTGACAGTGAATTATGATCCTCCATAACATAATACGGCATCTGAGGTACCCTTAATGTATCTCAAGATCCTCTTGATAGTATTCCAATGCTCTCTACCAGAATTTGCCATATATCGACTAGCTGCTCCCACTGCTTGTGCAATGTCTGGTCTTGTACATATCATGACAAACATTAAACTTCCCACTACTGATGCATACGGTACTCGAGACATCTCCATCCTCTCTGCTTCATTGCTAGGAGACATACTTGAGGATAATTTGAAGTTAATAGGAAGTGGGGTGGAAATTGGCTTACAATCTTGCATGTTGAAGCGTCGCAAGATTTTCTTTAAATAATTCTTCCGAGAAAGCCAAATCTTCCTCTTACTTCTGTCTCGGTGAATTTGCATCCCTAGAATCTTATTTGCTGGTCCCAAGTCCTTCATATCAAACTCTCTAGCCAACTGTGCCTTCAATTCTTGGACTCGATCTTTGTTGGGGCCTATTACTAACATGTCATCCATGTACAACAACAGAATGATGAAAACATCATTTTCTTCAAACCTCTTGTAATACGTACAATGGTCTGAACTGAGTCTGTTGTACCCAAGGCTAATTATGAAGGAATCAAATCTCTTGTACCAACACCTCGGCGCCTGTTTGAGACCGTATAGAGATTTGTTCAACCTGCAAACCAAGTTCTATTTGCCTATTTCAGCAAAACCCTCTGGTTGGAGCATATAAATTTCTTCTTCAAGTTCTCCATGAAGAAATGCAGTTTTCACATCTAACTGCTCTAATTGAAGATCAAATATAGCACACATTGCCAAGACTACTCTAATTGTAGTTAGTCGTACCACCGGAGAAAATACCTCATTGAAGTCTATTCCTTCTTTCTGAGCATATCCTTTCACCACCAATCTTGCACAATATCGCTCCACTTGATCATTGCCATCACGCTTTATCTTGTAAACCCATTTGTTGCCTATGGCCTTTCTTCCTTGTGGTAGCGGAACAAGATCCCAAGTGTTATTCTTGTGCAGAGCTTTAATCTCCTCTTGCATTGCTGTCATCCACATAGATACATCTGTGCTTTTGATTGCCTCATGGAAAGTTGATGGCTCTCCATCCTCTGTTAGAAGACAGTATGCAATGTTGCTTTCAGTAACATATTCTAAGTGCCAAGCTGGTGGTCTTCTTTCACGAGTCGACCACCGAACTTCTAGAGTTTCAGACTCTATTTGTTCTTGCTCTTCATGCTCTGGTGCAGCTTCAGAAGAAGTATGATTCTGAGTATTTTCCATCTGGACTGCTGTAGTCTCCTTTAAAATGCTATTATGTTCTTCCATTTGCATTTTATCTTCTGCAAATATGACATCTCTACTGATGACTACCTTGTGGGCAGTGGGATCCCACAAGCGATACCCCTTCACTCCATCAACATATCCCAAGAATATATATTTTCTGGATTTTGAATCCAGCTTGCTGACTTCTTGAGTATTGTACATCACGTACACAGGACTTCCAAATATATGCAATCGAGAATAATCAACTGGCTTTCCATTCCATATCTCCATCGGTGTCTTCAACTCAATTGCAGTTGACGGAGATCGATTTCTCACATAACAGGCGTTATTGACTGCTTCTGCCCAGAATGACTTTCCTAGACCTACAGCCTTCAACATTGATCTTGTTCTTTCTAATAGAATTTTGTTCATCCGCTCTGCCACTCCATTTTATTGTGGAGTGTATGCCGTTGTGAACTACCTTTTGATACCTTCATGTTGACAGAAGTTATCAAATTCATCACTGGTATATTCTCCTCCATTGTCAGTCCTCAAACACTTGATCTTCTTTTCAGATTCAAGTTCTATCCGCACTTTGAATGTTTTAAAGACTGCGAACACATCTGCCTTCCTTCTTATTGGATACACCCAACATCTCCTGGAGAAGTCATCTATAAATGATACAAAGTACCTTGCTCCTCCAAAGGATACAACCGGTGTTTGCCAAACATTAGAGTGAATCAGGTCTAAGATGCATTTGCTCTTAGTTGTTGATGTGTCAAACTTCAACCTGTGCTGTTTACTTGTAACACAGTGCTCACAAAAAGGTAAAGTAACCTTTGTAAGCCCAGGGAGTAACTTCTGATTAGAGAGAACTTTCAAACATTTCTCTGACATGTGGCCTAGTTTTTTATGCGACATCATCGTCGTCTTTTCTGCAGGACTGGCTGATGCAATTGATGCCTCTGCCTCATGATGTGTTTCTCCCATTAACACAAACATATTTGCAACTGTCTTTCTTGCCTTTAAAACCACCAACGCTCCTTTGACAATTTTCATTATTCCATTGTCTGTTCGGATCTTACAACCAAGACTATCAAATTGTCGTACGGACAAAAGATTCTTCTTTAAGTCTTTCACATGTCGCACTCCTGAAATAGTACGAATTAAGCCATCATACATCTTCAATTTGATGGTGCCAATGCCATCAATCTCTAAAACATGATTATCACCCATGAACATTGTGCCTCCAGAAATGGGTTCATATGTATGGAACCAATCCCGATTAGGAGTCATATGCCATGTTGCTCCTGAATCCATTAGCCAGACCTCAGTGAGCTCTTCTCTATCTGTAGAGATTGGTGTTGCTTCACTATATAAAACCTCTCCATCTTCTGAGGTGCTTGCAACACATCCTTGAGGTTTTGATGACTCTGCAGTATTCTCTATACCCTTTTTAAACCAGCAATCCTTTTTGAAGTGCCCTTTTCTGCCACAGTTGTAGCATTTCACCATCTTCTTACTTCTTGATTTGGACCTCCCCTGCCTTTGACTCCCACTAGAGCCACGTTCCGTTGATCTTTCTCTTGATACCAACAATGCCTCAGCTTAGTTTGAACTATTTCTGTCTCCTTTGTTTTTGCGCCTATTTTCTTCTTCCAAGATAGCAGCTACAACATCATCGAAGACTAAATAGTCTGAGAGGATATTATTGGTCAAGTTGATAATGAGCTGATCATACGAATCAGGAAGACTTTGAAGTAGAAGCTCTGCACGTTCATGTTCCTCTATTTGTTGACCCAACGTAGTGAGTTGTGAAAATAGAGTTTTTATTGTGTTGATGTGGTCAGTCGCCGACGTGGTTTCTGCCATTCGAAGGGTATAAAGTCTCCGCTTTAAGAAAATCTTATTATGCAAAGACTTGGACTCATATAGCTTGGTTAAAGTCTCCCATATCTCCTTAGTTGTATTCTTCTCCGCCACACTTGATAATACTTCATCGGCTAATGCTAAATGTATGTTAGCAATAGCATTGCCATCCATCTCATTCCATTTTGCATCATCAGTGATCTCCGCAGGCCGATCCCCAATTGCTGCCAAGCAATTGTCTTTCCTTAAGATTGCCTTGATTCTCATTTTCCACAGTGAGAAATTGCTCCCCTTGAACCTCTCAATCTCGTACTTTGCTGCCATTTTATTCACCGTGATCTATTCAGATATCACCGTTTCATAGATCTGTAACATATATAGAAATAGTATCGTGTGAAAAATACTTCACAAAGTAAGTTCCAGGAAAGATTGGAGGGGTCACAAACGATCCTGCTTTGACAGAACTTCCTAGACTGTATTTAATCACCGCACTGACTTTCTATATACGCCAACATTAACGTAAGTGAATAATACCGTATGTATGAATAGTGCCGTATAGGTGAATAGTGCCATAGACGTGAATAGTAACCGTATACACGAATAACTTTGTGTGTTAACAACACCAACCAAGAAGGCTCTGGTACCACTGTTAGGATACTGGCATGCAAACCCGACAAGACAAAAGGCTAAAATGAGAAATGAGACACACAAGAATTTACGTGGTTCATCCAATTAGGCTACGTCCACGGGCAAGTATAGAAGGATTTTACTAAGTAATGTGGGAATTACAATCTCTCTCAGATAATAGGAGAACAACTAAGAATCTCTCTATTACTAGGAGAAAACACCTCACTTACTCTCTCACAAATACCTCACAACTTAGTGGGATTACTCTCTCTTCACTCTACTCTTCTTTCTCTCTTTCTTGGTGTGTATATAATGCTTGGATGCATTGCCTATTTATAGGCAAGCATCCATGCAAGAGCAAGTGGCCAAGTTGGCCAAGTGGGCAAGTGGGCAAGTGGCCAACTATCTTCACACTGTAGGTGCATGAGGCTACAACAACTAGCTTACATAAGTTTTAACAATGATTTATTCTATTTTTATGATTATGATTTAGGGTTGTGGGAGTGGAAATTTAATTGGCCAAGATCACTGCATCCTTTAGAGGAGTTACAATATCAACAACTTCTTACATTGTTGCCATCAGTCAGGCTGAGTGAAGCTGAGAAGAGAAAAGAAAAAAGAAGAAGATATACATGAGTGTGGAGGAGAAGAGAAGTAGTTGGGGAGATAAGAGAAGAGAGAGAAAGAAAGAAAGAGATGATGGTGTTTTTTACATAAGGGGATGAGAGAAGAAGAAGAAGAAGAGGCGTGTTTGTTGTGAAATGAGGGATCTGGTCTTTTTAATGGGACATTTTACCGACAAATAATTAAATATTAATATTTTTAATCATTTCATCGGTGATTCTGTCTGTACGTAATATTTAACTTAAATTTTCTATTGAATCGAAAATTTTCAGAAACCCCCATATCACTAATGACTTTTCAATTCATCGGTAATTTAGTCTATAAAGAACAATAATTAATAGTACAATTAAGAAGTGAATAGTTACAGAGCTTTCTAGAAAATACCAACAGAATTAATCCATTAGTGATACCCTTTGTAATTGACATGATGAACAGTGCCAGAGAGAAGTGAACAGTATACCAACGAGTTTACGGATGGATTTTACCGACAATATTAATACCATCAATAATTCCGTTGGTATAAATGACACGTCATCGTACTTTTTTTCTTTGTTTTAATTAATTTCATTTTACTTTTTGGATTTGTTTTAATTTTTTCCTTTCCACTGTAATTCTCTTGGTATATACCGATGGAAACATTTCATCAGTGTTTCCGTTTTTATTTGTCAATTTTCTTTGTCAATTTTCTGGTGGTGCATGTTTGAATAAAGTTTTGTATGAAATTTTTTTTTTTAACATTATTTCTAATTAACACAAATTAAAAACCTCAAGAGAATCTTAAAAGAAATCTCAAAAGAGTAAATGGAAATTAACAGCAAAAAACATAACACAAAATGAATGTTTTACTTCACTTTACTAAATAGACGTACGTATGAAAGAATTTCTTCCAAAACAGAAAGTGTGACCCTGATAATCACGGGTTAACTAGAAGCCTGCAGCATAAAGTTTTGCCTTGTGACAAGATAAAGTAAATTAGTCTGAAAGACCAACATATGCTCTCTTTTGTAACTTGTAAGTAATCATCGTTCTACAGGAGTTCAATATCAAAGTTCTGTGCTTGTGATATTGTTTTGAGAAATTATGCCAAAGTAAGGTATCTATATACTAATTCATAACCCAAATTTTCAGGAAACAGGACTTGTAAAACAGCTCAGTTGACTGCAAATTATAATTAAACAACATAGTTCTTGTTTGATGTAGGTCAATTAAAATGATATTACAAACTTAAGATTCGAGTTTTAAGTTAACTGGTTCAAACTCTAGATTTAATTATTGATCTACTCACGTAATTTTAAATTTATATTACAAAATTATATAAGCATCAATATGATTAAATCTATTTCCACACTAATAGTAGTTCAAATTCATAGAGTGATTCATACTGTAATTACATTCATAAATTGAAACTCCTAGATAATAGATTTTTTTGGTGTTTTTGATTTATGGAATTGATACTAATTACAAAAGAAATTGCAAGCTTACTTGATTATCGCCTACAGAGTTATAACCTACTATTCTATCACCTACAAAGTTATTGCCTACAAAATTATTGCCTACTTTTATCAACCTACAATTACATATCTACTTGATAAATAGATTTGGAAGATACTGTGAACCTGATAGAATTGTACTGCAATTGTCTTTGTTTTGTTGAGTATGAGTTCTTAGCTGCCTTACCTCCTTTAAATTATAGAAAAGTTCAAGATAACTTCTGGTAATTACTCAATCATCTTATTTAAGATAACTTCTAGTAACTATATATTCACCTTATTCAAGATAACTACCCACTTATTTCTTGTTTTAAGGATCTTGATCTTATATCATGTAGACTCTTTATACCTTCCATTCACTATCCACGTTCAAGTCTAGTATGCAATCAAGTTTGACATGTTCTTCTTGGTCTAAACTTTATATTTTTTTGGTCGATTTTAGTGTATATATAACAATCCCCACTATTAATGCTCTTGAATGTATAATATCCAGGTATGGTTTTTGGCTACTATTGAGAAGATATATTGGTATAAAGTCCATCAAGAGAGTGGCTAGAAAGAAAGGTACAGAAGTCTAGTAATCAATAATTATGTCGGTATAAATAACACGTTATTTTTTTTTATATGTTTTAATTCATTTCATCATACTTTTTAGCTTTGTTTTAATTTCTTCTTTTTTTATTGTAATCCCCTTAGTATATACCAAGAAAATATTTCTATTGGTAAAATTCACTGCAATTTACCAACAAAAACATTCCATTAGTGTTTCTTTTTTTATTTGTTAATTTTTTGGTAGTGTTTGAATAAAGTTTTGTATGAAAAACTTGTTTTCTAATTAACACAAATTAACACAATTAACACTATTTGTTTTCACCAATAAAATTCATAACAATTTATCGATGAAACATTATTTCTAATCAACACAAATTAAAAACCTCACGAGAATCTTGTAAAAGAAATCTCAAAAGAGTAAATGGAAATTAACAGCAAAAAACATAACACAAAATGAATGTTTTACTTCACTTTACTAATTAGATGTACGTATGAAGAATTTCTTCCAAAACAGTAAGTGTGACCATGATAATCACGGGTTAACTAGAAGCCTGCAGCATAAAGTTTTGCCTTGTGACAAGAGAAAGTAAATCATTCTGAAAGAACAACATATCCTCTCTTTTGTAACTTGTACGTAATCATCGTAGAATCATTCTACAGGAGTTCAATATCAAAGTTCTGTGCTTGTGATATTGTTTTGAGAAATTATGCCAAAGTAAGGTATCTATATACTAATTCATAACCCAAAATTTCGGGAAACAGGACTTGTAAAACAGCTCAGTTGACTGCAAATTATAATTAAACAACATAGTTCTTGTTTGATGTAGGTCAATTAAAATGATATTACAAACTTAAGATTCGAGTTTTAAGTTAATTGGTTCAAACTCTAGATTTAATTATTGATCTACTCATGTAATTTTAAATTTAATTATATTACAAAATTATATAAGCATCAATATGATTAAATCTATTTCCACACTAATAGTAGTTCAAATTAATAGAGTGATTCATACTCTAATTACATTCATGAATTGCAACTCCTAGTTAATAGAGATTTTTAATATTTTTGATATATGGAATTTATACTGATTACAAAGGAAATTACAAGCCTACTTGATTATCACCTACAGAGTCATCGTCTAGTGTTATATCACATATAAAGTTATTGTTTACAAATTTATTGCCTACAAAATTATTGTCTACTTTTATCAACCTACAATTACATGCCTACTTGATAAATAGATTTTAAAAATCTTGTGAACTTGATAAAACTATAGTGCAATTGTCATTTTTTTGTTGAGTATGACTAACTATTCAATCACCTTATTTAAGATAACTTCTAGTAACTATACACTTACTTTATTCAAGATAATTAGCCACTCATTTCTTGTTTTAAGGATATTGATCTTGTATCATGTAGACTCTTTATACATTTCATTCACAATCCATGTTCAAGTCTGATCTGCAATCAAGTTTAGCATGTTCTTCTCAGTCTAAACTTTATAATTTTTTGGTTAATTTTATTGTATATATAACAATCCCCACCATTAATGCTCATGCACATATAATATCCAGGTATGGTTTGTGGCTACTATTGAGAAGATATATTGGTATAAAGTCCATCAAGAGAGTGGCCAGGAAGAAAGGTACAGAAGTCTAGCAATCAAAAGTGAAATACAGAAAATTAAAGCCTGCAGGGAACCAAGCCCTCAAGGTTTAGCTTGTGAATAGAGAAATTAATTTATTCTAAAAGACCCTATTCAGAGGAATAACCCACCATTCATATGTACGTACCATAAACATTTCATAAAGTTGTATATAGCTTGTGAAGACAGTAAATTATTTATTCTATTCCTTCTAAGCAGTATAAAAAACGTTAAACATTTTGCTTCGTGACAGGAATTTCATTTTCAAGTTCATAGTGTTGCACAATATCCTTAAATAAGATAGTGTTGTACAATATCCTTAAATAAATCACCATCTCGATAAAATAATAAAACACAAATTCAGGATTGGGAACGCAACTCAATCTTGTTACACAGCAGCGTAGTCGGCAGACATTTAATTCAACAAACTTTGGGGCTGCAAGTTCTGTGTGAATGTATGTCTATATGCTTTTGTTTATGCATTAATTTTTTATTTTACTGTTATTATTGGTGGATATAAATGATGCTATTTTATTAAGCTGAAAGGTTGGCGTAAATGAATGATTATATATATATAATGTATCAGTTTTGTACCTCAACTACTTTTGAATCATATAGATTTCATAGATACATGACATCCTAAATCTTACCACTGATCAACCAGTTTATGTGGTTGAAACTTTGTTATGCTATGGCATATTATTTATGTAAAATTTGTTTGGTTCTTTATGATTTTGATAGCCAATGTGTTTAACTTGTTGAAAAATGTTCCAATATTTACAAAAATATGTTTCGAAGACTAGAAAATTGATAGTTATGCTGATTATAAATTGATGGTAGGTGTAAAGGTAAAAGGAACAACAATAGACAAATTTGGTGAATTAACTTAAAATTTGATCGATTTGGAGCTTGAACTGATGTCGAATCATTAAATAACCCCTTAGAAAATTCACTTGGTTAAACTCGGATGACTAGCTAGATGAATCCATAATCTGACTTGGTAAAATTAGGCTTGAGACAAAATTCTTTTTTTTTTTTTATTTTCATAAATGGTATTGTTTTGCACCAGAGAAAAAAGAACTTTAGTTTCTAAAATAGGCAGCCACAAGCAGTTTGCTTCTTCTTCCCGTCGGCTCTTTATCCAATCTGCTTCTTCTTGTTAATCCATTTCTACTGAGTGTTGGCCTTAAATTCAAGCTTAATTACATTTAATTTCAAGAAAGTTAACCTCATTTTCTCTCCATAGGTTTCAACAAATAGTTTTTACACATATTTTTAGGTTTTTTCGTGAAAGGCTTAAATCTTTTTTTATTGTATTTATATGCAAGACTTGATACTATTTGGTTTATGGCATCTGTATACTCCATTTTTCATTTTCTGAATTAATTTACATGAGAAAATTTAAAAGTACTTAAATATATTTTAAAAAATATAAACTCTAATATATATATATATATATATATATATATATATAATGAAAAAATTGTAAACTTAAAGTTTAAAAAATTTATATAGTATTTATAGAGACTGAACTCAGATGCGCTTGTCAAGGCCATAATCTGGGAGTCTAGGTAAATTTAGGGTAATCACCACCAAAATTAAAATTTTAAAACAAAGGATTCCATACAACCCTGAAAAATAAAATTAATTTCTACCCTTTCCCAGATCTCCCTCCAGCCTGAACCATCCTTGCCAGACCCACCAGCCATGCCACTCTCTTCCTCCACACCATCAAACCAATGCCAAAAACCATCTGGAAACACCAGCCGTCCCTTTCTTCCTCCTTTCAAACTGATAGTCCATAAATCACCCGATCTTCTCCCAAAATCCAAACACCCGATCTACTCTCCGTTGCTAGCAGTAGCACCGTAGCGAAACTGACGCTAAGAAACCACAGCTGCCTCTTTGAAGCCGACATCAGCGGTCCCTCAACAGACCCGAACTCCTCCCAAAAACCCAGCCCCCGATCTACTCTCTCTTTTCTCCCTCACAAACAGGTTCCAGGAGACCCACAACATATCCGAACTTTCTCCTCATCACAAGCAGCAACCTGCAACAAAAATCAACCCAATTTCGGCCATAAATTACAGCCCCATTCTTACCCAAAAAAAACCACTGGCAGCTCAAAGGAGGAAAGTCTTCTCCAAATACTACAAACATACTAACCACTTCACCTATGGCCACAACTTCAAGGAACTAGTAAAAAAACTAGATCTAGATCTGAAAAAAAAGGGGGGAAGATGAACAAAAGGAAAACAAATATGTTAAAAAGATGTTAAGGGGCTTACCGCCGACTATATTTAGCCGAGGGTAGCCCCGATAAGGTTTTGTTCTCTCTTTGGTTTTTTCTTATTTGCTTTATAGAGAGAGGTCGGAGCTTCTCTCTCTAGAAAGCCCTGTAACAGTGAGCGTGAGAGATACTATGTGTTTGTCTGTCTAGACTGTGAGACCAGGACTGATAATTCTATTTTCATATATATTATGAGTTCATCTACGTTTTCATTTTATTCATTTATTTTAATTCTTAAAATAAAAGGTTATATATATATATATATATATATAATAAGGAAAAAGAAAAAAAATGGTCCTTTTGTATGTTGTTTATAATTTTCTCTAGTTCGTTTTCATCAAATTGTTTGTAACTATGCTGATTTATTTTTGAAAAATGTGTTTGCTAGGGACGTGTCGTCAAAGATTGATGTAGTCCATCTGTCTCAAGATATTGTAGAACTATGGAATGAATGGCAGATTCGGTCATTAATGCTACTCAGTCTCCTTCTGCAAATCTTGCTCACCATTTTTGGAGAACGACGGAAGTATACTAATGGACGTTTGCTTGGGACTTTTCTTTGGGTAGCATACCTGTCTGCAGATTGGGTGGCAACTTTTTCGTTGGGTATCCTTGCTCGCAGCGAAGCCGACTCCGCAAATCCGAAATTAATTCCTGTGTTTTGGGCTCCAGTCCTTCTTGTTCACCTTGGTGGCCCAGGAACTATTCCTGTTTATTCAATGGATCGAGCCAGCAAATTATTGATAGTTCGCCTTTTTCAGCTAGTTACCCGAGTTGGTGTGGCATGTTATGTCTTGTTCAGGTTATGGAACAACAATGTAATCACGTCGGTATTCATTCCCATCTTTGTTTCAGGAATCATCAAATATGGTGAAAGGATTTGGGTTTTGACGAGAATCTACGAATACAATAATGTGTCGCCACAACCTTGTGCGGAAGTACATCGCATCAAGATTAAAGATATTTTACCCTGCTACAAGAATACAAGAAGTGAGGTCATATATCTCCATGAAGCTCATATTTTATATAAAACGTTCCAGATACTGTCCAAGAATTTTGATCTCGTCGGATTAGATCAAAAATTCACCTATGATTTGGTTTCTAAAAAGGAAGCGGAGGAAGCGTTTCACTTGACAGAAGTTGAGCTGGGATTCAAGTATGATCGGCTTTATTCTAAGGTGACAACGATTTCCAGGTCTCGCGTCATTCTCCGCTCTACCACCTTCTTATCATCTATTTCTGCATTAGTTTCCTTCTCAATAATGACAAAGAGCAGTAGTGTCTATTCGAAAAATGATAAGATTATATCTTACGTGCTGCTGAGTGGAGTTGTGTGCCTTGAAACTTATTCCATCATTATGCATCTCTTTTCCGACTGGACTATGATTTGGCTTACCAGTACTAGTGAAAGAGCTGGTGGTATTCCCCGTCGAATCAATTGTCTTTCTCCGTTACTAACATTTTGTAGGAAGCGCAAAAGATATTGGTCAGGATCTATGGGACAACACAACCTAATAAGTGCTCAATCAAACAACAAGCTTCTTAAGAAGTACTTTCCACGGATCATAGGGAACATTGATAGCCAGAAAAAAGTGGGCAAGGATTTAAAAGAATTGATCTTCAAACAAGTCAAGGATAAACGTTCAAGGTACGATCCCGATACCAGTGATTTCACTTTCCTCAAGAATATATTGAAAGAGAGAGGTTTAGAGGTGCTTCGAAGCAAGCATTGCTTTGATAAATTGGGATGGAGTGTCGCTGGTGTAGAATTCATTCATAGCCTCCTCACTTGGCACATTGCTACTCATGTTTGTTACTTACATGATTCTGATCAGAAGAATGGTTTTCACAAGGAGCGAAAAAGTGTAATATTGAACAGCACATTATTATCCGATTACATGTTGAATCTCCTGGTTAATTGTCCAACCATGTTTGCGAGAGAGCCCAGCGAAACAAGGTATGATGATACGAGAATTCATTTGCGTCGTCTCCTTTTCTGGAATACACATAAAGAAGTGAAGCACAACATTTCCTTGGAAGAATTGAATGCATTATCGTTTCAGGAAGCTGAAGTGAAAGCCTTTTTCAAAGAATTGCTTCAAAGTCCGTCTACCGTGTTAAAGGAAATTGAAGAACAAGACAAAGGAAAAATGTCAGCCCTACTAGATGGTTGCATGCTTGCTGTGTCATTGCAGTCATTGGAGACACGGGATGGTTGGTCAAATGACAAGAAATGGAAAATGATAAGTCATGTGTGGGTGGACATGTTGATGTATGCCGCAAGTCATTGTGGATGGAAGCAGCACATTCATGCACTTGCCCGAGGTGGGGAGCTACTCACTCATGTCTGTCTTCTCATGGCACATCTCGGTTTAAGCAAGCAATGTCGACCTGGAATAAATGAACAATTAGCTGATCGGTCTACAAGGCTTGCTGGTATTCTTGAGTCTGAAAAACCTAGCTCCCTGGGTCTGAGGTATATTTCTGTGGAGTAGTACTGTTATTTTTAATGCTTCAATAAGGATGGAACTTTCTCATGTATTGTTATACTATGCCTTTTAGCTTTATTTTGTTGTTTTGATGTATTGAAAGTTAGTAACCTTTTTTTTCTCATTTCAGAACTGAAAATATTATCACTGGGGAGAGACCCCAGTCAATATGTATAATATATTTATATCCTTTTGTAATGGATCAGTTCCAGTACATATGGTTTAAAGCTTGACTAAGAAGAATTTATTCTCGTTATTATTTATGAAATGTTTGTGTTTTTCTTTTTTTTCACAAAACAAATTTTGTCTTGTTTTTCACTATTTTCCTTTTTATTGGAAGAGATCTTTTCTTGTTTTCCCTTACCAATGGTCGACACCTACTCTTTGTGAAGGCTGTCAAAAGCCCATAAACTGACTAAAAGAACAAACCCTGTATGAGTCCAGAAATACCAATGGTGGACACCTACTGCTTGCTTCGAACCAGATAAGCACTCGTGAATCATCTCTCGCCATCTGATGCCAAAACCCATATACTCCATTGTCTCATTCAAATATTCCCATGAGACTGTATCAAAAGCCTTTCTTCAAATCCAAAATAAGCTAATCATGTACTCATGCTTACACATATCGAAGATCCCATGACAGTATTTATGATGGAACCATATTTTAAAATGCACCCATTAATAGAGTTTTTATATAAAAAAAATTTATAGACATGATGAGTAATGGATAGTTGCTGGTGATAGAAGGGATGCCAAGCGATGAAGGATTAATTTGACCACCACCACAGCAATGATGAATGGTTCGTTTTGGCTTCCTCTTGTATAGTGTATAAACATGTACATCATTTCTACAATTATGTAGGTGCTCATCAATTTCATACACTTCTCTCAAAGTTTAATTAGTTTGGAGCAAGAGAAAGTGATTTGTTCTTGTTTTGGATCTCTTCCTGCTCAAGAATAAGGTTTTATTTCAGCTTTAAGAGAATTGATAGTCCTGTAGGTGCATGAGGCTACAACAGCTAGCTTATAAGTTTTAAAAATGATTTATTCTATTTTTCTGATTATGATTTAGGGTCCTGGGAGTGGAAATTTAATTGGCCAAGATCACTGCATCCTTTAGAGGAGTTACAATATCAACAACTTCTTACATTGTTGCCATCAGTCAGGCTGAGTACAAGCAAGGAAGATTTAAAACGATGGGATCATTCCAGTGAATGACACTATACGGTTCAGTCTGGCAGCAATATCATTGACCTCCTGGATTTCCCAGGTTCTTTTGTTTTCACAACAATGTTATGGAAAGGTATTGCACCTCCTAAGATGGAGATGCTCTTATGGTTGGTTCTGCAAGAAAGGGTCTGTACAAGAAGTTTCTTGCTGCTAAGGAATTTAATACACCCAGGTCAAGCTTTGTGTCCTCCATGTCACCTTGAAACTGAGCATGTGCAACATTTATTCCTACACTGTCAATGGAGTTCTGTATTCATCAGTAAAATTCAACTATTATCCAAAAAAAAAAGAACAAACTATGATTTCAGTGCTAGAGTATATATACAAAGTCATAATGTTACACCATGACTACGAATAAAACACAACTTGGTGGGACATAGTTGAAGCAGAACCCAGGTTGCTCGCAGGGCTCTCAAGCATTCCTCTTCAGGTTCTTCTTGTTGATCATCAAATTTTTATGATAATAGCTAAGGAATGATTATTAAATTGAAACTTCTTTTAGAATCCATGAAGTATATGTATTGGAAAAGAAAAAACAGTATCGTATCATTAATTCCATCAATTTTCTGATAAAAATTAACGAAAAGTATTGATTGATAAATTAGGCAATCCCAAGAAGTTGATTAATGGAGGTAAAATAAGGCTTTGATGATAAATCAAAGTAAAATTACAAAATAACTTTTCATACCAATATATATATATATATATATATATATGAGTGTGTGTGTGAGAGTTTTAAATTTTAAATGATTAACTTTCCATAAAGGAAGGGATTTCATTACTATAATTCTTATATTTATCAACGGAATTTTCTGTTAGTGTTTATACTATCATTCCGTCGGCAATTAATTTACCGACGAGATTATAGAGAGAAATACTCCGTTAGTAAAATTCTTCTCAATAATTTTGGTCTTTCAGTGAATATGACTATAATAAAAAAAATATTTATTACCGATGAATTTACTAATGGGAAAAGCACGCCAAAAACAATTTACCCGTTTTATTCCATCGGTATTTCTCTCGGGAAGCTTGTCATATAACCAATAGAAATACCGTACGCAATTCCGTTGATGATTAAACAGTGGCACAATGACATTTGCAGAAATTATTTTCCAACTCTCTAAAATATATCGACGAACATAATATTTCGGTAATTATTTAAAAATATATATTTTAAAAAATATATTTAACAGAACTAGAAAATAATTAAATTAATATAAATAAACACTCCATAATACTCAGGATTGCTTGGAAAAAAGAAGAAGAAAATCAACTCAAACAAATTTGTAACAAATAAATAACACAAAAAAATAAACAACAACAACAAATAAATAAATCAATTAAAAATAATTTCCACTTAACCTGGAAAACCTATTTCAGAACCCATAATCTAGCAACAAATAAAATAATTTAATTGAAATTGAACAACAAAATTGAAAAACAAAATCCAAAAAAATTGATCTCCCGTGAAAACAAAATCCTACAATAACATTCATACAATTATTAATAACATAAAAATTTAAAAATAAAATAAAATAAAAAAATATAATGCAAAAAAAAAAGAAGAAAACATTAATGTACTTGCGAGTGAAGCTGAGAAGAGAAAAGAAAAGGCAAATTCATAAAGTATGTTAATTAAAAGAACACTGAGAAGAGAAAAGAAAAAAGAAGAAGACATACATGAGTGTGGAGGAGAAGAGAAGTAGAAAGGGATGTTGGTGTTTTTTACATAAGGGGAAGAGAGAAGAAGAAGAAGAAGAAGAAGAAGAGGCGTGTTTGTTGTGAAATGAGGGATCTGGTCTTTTTAAAGGAACATTTTACCGATAAATAATTAAATATTAATATTTTTAATCATTTCATTGGTGATTCTGTCTGTAATATTTAATTTAAGTTTTCAATTGAATCGAAAATTTTCAGAAACCCCATATCACTAATGACTTTTCAATTCATCGGTAATTTAGTTTATAAAGGACTATAATTAATAGTACAATTAAGAAGTGAATAGTTATAGAGCTTTCTAGAAAATACCAACGTAATTAATCCATTAGTGATACCATTTGTAATTGACATGATGAATAATGCCGGAGAGAAGTGAACAATATACCAACGAGTTTACAGATGGATTTTACCGACAACATTAATACCATCAATAATTCCGTCGGTATAAATGACACGTCATCGTACTTTTTTTCTTTGTTTTAATTAATTTCATTTTACTTTTTGGATTTGTTTTAATTTTTCCTTTCCACTGTAATTCTCTTGGTATATACCGAGAGAAACATTTCATCAGTGTTTTTGTTTTTATTTGTCAATTTTTTGGTGGTGCATGTTTGAATAAAGTTTTGTATGAAATTTTGTTTTTGTAACATTTTTTCTAATTAACACAAATTAAAAACCTCAAGAGAATCTTAAAAGAAATCTCAAAAGAGTGAATGGAAATTAACAGCAAAAAACATAACACAAAATGAAAGTTTTACTTCACTTTACTAACTAGACGTACTTATGAAAGAATTTCTTCCAAAACAGAAAGTGTGACCATGATAATCCTCTCTTTTGTAACTTGTAAGTAATCATCGTTCTACAGTGGTTAACTAGAAGCCTGCAGCATAAAGTTTTGCCTTGTGACAAGATAAAGTAAATTATTCTGAAAGACCAACATATCCTCTCTTTTGTAACTTGTAAGTAATCATCGTTCTACAGGAGTTCAATATCAAAGTTCTGAGCTTGTGATATTGTTTTGAGAAATTATGCCAAAGTAAGGTATCTATATACTAATTCATAACCCAAATTTTCAGGAAACAGGACTTGTAAAACAGCTCAGTTGACTGCAAATTATAATTAAACAACATATATAGTTCTAGTTTGATGTATATTCTTCTGTGTTTGTCTCAATTAAAATGATATTACAGACTTAAAATTCGAGTTTTAAGTTAATTGATTTGAACTCTAGATTTAGTTTTAGATCTACTCACGTAATTTTAAATTTATATTACAGAGCTACACGAATATCAATATGATTAAATCTATTTTCACACAATAGTAGTTCAAATTTATAGAGTAATTCATACTATAATCACATCCATAAATTGAAATTCCTAGATAATAGATTTTTTTGGTATTTTTGATTTATGAAATTGATACTAATTACAAAATAAATTGCAAGCTTACTTGATTATCGCCTATAGAGTTACAACCTACTATTCTATCACCTACAAAGTTATTGTCTACAAAATTATCACCTACTTTTATCAACCTACAATTACATATCTACTTGATAAATAGATTTGGAAGATCCTATAAACTTGGTAGAACTGTAGTGCAATTGTCGTTGTTTTGTTGAGTATGAGTTCTTAGCTGCCTTGCCTCCTTCTTTAAATTATAGAAAAGTTCAAGATAACTTCCAGTAACTATTCAATCACCTTATTTAAGATAACTTCTAGTAACTATATATTCACCTTATTCAAAATAACTACCCATTTATTTCTTGTTTTAAGGATCTTGTATAATGTAGACTCTTTATACCTTCCATTCACTATCCACGTTAAAGTCTAGTATGCAATTAAGTTTGACATGTTCTTCTTGGTCTAAACTTTATATTTTTTTGGTCGATTTTAGTGTATATATAACAATCCCCACTATTAATGCTCTTGAACGTATAATATCCAGGTATGGTTTTTGGCTACTATTGAGAAGATATATTGGTATAAAGTCCATCAAGAGAGTGGCCAGGAAGAAAGGTACAGAAGTCTAGCAATCAAAAGTACTGAAATACAGAAAATTAAAGCCTGCAGGGAACCAAGCCCTCAAGGTTTAGCTTGTGAATAGAGAAATTAATTTATTCTATAGCTGGTGGGAAAGACCCTATTCAGAGGAATAACTCACCATTCATATGTACGTACCATAAACATTTCATAAAGTTGTATATAGCTTGTGAAGACAGTAAATTATTTATTCTATTCCTTCTAAGCAGTATAAAAAACGTTTAACATTTTGCTTCGTGACAGGAGTTTCATTTTCAAGTTCATAGTGTTGCACAATATCCTTAAATAAATCACCATCTCTATAAAATAATAAAACACAAATTTGTGGCACCAGGATAGGGAACGCAACTCAAGCTGGTTACACAGCAGCGTAGTCGGCAGACATTTACTTCAACAAACGTTGGGGCTGCAAGTTCTGTGTGAATGTATGTCTATATGCTTTTGTTTATGCATTAATTTTTTATTTTACTGTTATTTTTGGTGGATATAAAGGTGATGCTATTTTATTAAGTTGAAAGGTTGGCTTAAATGAATGGTTTATATATATATATATAATGTATCAGTTTGTACCTCAACTACTTTTAAATCATATAGATTTCATAGATACATGAGATCCTAAATCTTACCACTGATCAGCCAGTTTATGTGGTTGAAACTTCATTATGCTATGGCATATGTCCATTTGAAATTTGTTTGATTCTGGGGCTCTTTATGATTTTGATAGCCAATGTGTTTAACTTGTTGAAAAATGTTCCAATATTTACAAAAATATGTTTCGAAAACTAGAAAATTGTAGAAAACACTTAGTAATTAATTGAAGTTATTTTCTTGTTGTGTGTTTTGCTACATTTGATATTCGAATTGTTCACTTTATGAAACAAAGACTTAGTTTGATACTCCGCGTACACTTCACATTACATTATCTTATTCGAACCAGTACTAAAAGGAATTATATTCAGGTGGTGATTCCATTGATAGTTATTGTTGTAACCCATTTTTGGATCCCCATGAAAAATAAAATAAATAGCCAAAAGAGGTTAGAAAAATAGCAGGAGGCAGAAGCGCTCGGAAAACAGTCAGAAAATTGGTCAAGGAATTTAAAAATACAAGGATTGAATTTTTGACAGTATATTCTTGAAGGATGAAAGCCCTATTGAGAAGGAAAATTTGAATTTTGAGGAGAAAAGCCCAAATTTGGATTTTTATGGACTTAATTGGATTTTTATTTGAATTTATAGAAGATTTGATTGCAAGAAAAATTGATTTTTAAGTCAATTTGGGCTTTAATTTGGAGAAATTTAAGTTCTGGGGCCAAAATATATTTTTTAGGAATTTATTGGGTCAAATCAGGGGCTCAATTGCATAAATATTGAAGTTTAATGGCCAATTAGGGACTTAATTGTGAAAATCCGAAACCAGGGACCAATTTGGAGAAGGCGCAAAGATAGAGGGGGCTGTTTGGAATTGTTTCAGGGGCTTAATTGAAGAAATTGGAAGTTTTTTGATCAATTAGGGGCTCAATTGCATAAATCAGAGGCCAAGGACCAAAGTGAAAAAGGCGGCCAACAAGAGGGGCGGGGACCGAATTTGGGGGACTGATTTGAAGTTTAGCCATTTAAATGAAACGGCGCGTTTTACCCAAAACGACGCCGTTTCATATATATATAAAAAAAAAAAAAGAGGAAGATCAGAACGGTGTCGTTTGGAACGACACTGTTCATCTTCCTCCTTCCCCCCGTTTTAACAGAACAGAAGATGAAAAATTCGAAAAATTCTCCCGCGTCTCTCTCCTCGCCCCCACCACCACCGAAAGAGCCGACCAGCCATGCGTGATTGAAGGCGCACTAACCATGCCCCCCACCTGTGCTGCCCCTATAAATAAAGGAGAAAAACCGAAGGAAAAAAGAGAGAAAAAAGCCGAGAGACCCGAGGAGAGAAGCAGAGAGAACGACCCGAAGAGAGAGAGAAGAACAGAAACAAACCGAGAAGAAGGAAACCGAAACCAAAAAAACCAAAACCAAACCGAGAACCGACAGCCACTGAGAACGAAAAAAAACGAAGGAGAAGGGAGGAAGAAGAATTTTTTCGCCACTGAAACAGCAGCAACGCCGCCCGGAGCCGCCGTCCACGAGCCACGCCACCGTAGCCCCGCCAGCAAACCACCGTCTCCAGCCCCGCCAGGTAAGCTCTCCCCCATGCATTGTTTTTTTTTTCTTCTCTTCGGCTTCTGTTAATTTTCGTCTCCTGCATGCAGAATTGTTCTGCATGCAGGGGACGGGGGGGAAATTAATTCCCCCCGTATGTTTTATCTTCTGGGCCAGACCGGTTCTGGCCCAGAAACATGTATTGGGCCAGAAGGATTCTGGCCCAACCCGGCGGTCTGGGCCGGGTCCGGCCCAGACCAAGTTGTTTTTTCTTGGGCCGAGATCGGCCTAGTCACTTCTTGGGCCGAGATCGGCCCAGTCACTGTGGGGCTGAGCCCGGCCCAGTCAGTTGGGCCGGCCCAGCCCCTTAATAATTAATATATAATTATATTATATTATTATATTATATATATATGTGTGTATATGTTATATATATATATATAAAATATTTATAAAAAAAAAATCTAAAAAAAATCTAAAAAAAAATGTTGTTATTTTCCTTTCATATATATATATATATTAAGGGGGGGTTTGCATTTTTTTACTGTGGAGGTCTAAATTCAGTATTTAAAAAAAATTTTCGTCGAGACACCCGAAATTTTCAAAAAGATTTTTTTTTTCTTTCAAAAAAATTTCTAAAATTCCTTAAAAATATTGTTGATTGTTTTTGTACATCTTTTTAAAAAATGACTTAATATTAGTTTGTATTTTGTTTTTGTGGAGATACAAATTCAGTGTTTAAAATACCCGGTTTTCGTCAAGACATCCGAAATTTTCCAAGATAAAATTTTTTTTACTTGTTGCATACGGCCAATACTCTAACATGTTTTCAAAGTTCTTTTTATAAAAAAAATATATTGGAAGCTTCGAAAGTGTGTTTTCGCATAGATTTCTTAAACACAAATTATTTCCCTGCATTTCTGGATTTTACAACATGTTTGTAAAACTCCAAAGGGTATTGGCCAATATTCCAAAAACTATAAAAATCTTATTTTTGGAGAGGGAATTTATTTATTATTCACCACTAATGTTTGGATAAAGAAATCCTTAAAAGGATGAATATCCAAAATATTATTGGGAATAATAAATCCGCACACATTCTTGAAAGAAGCCTTGATTATAATCGAGGACATTTCAAAATTAATTTATTATTTTTTTTTTACGATTTATGAGTCATAAACTTTTGAAATACTAAGGGAAAAATGAGCTTTCAAAGCACATGGAATCTCCTTAGATTTCTATCCAAAATCAATTGACGAGCCTAGAAAATACCTACACCATAGCAGTTATAGAGCAAACCAAACACCAAGCAGCTTACCTTAGGTTGGGCGTACTAGGGGTGCTAATACCTTCCCTTTACGCAACCACTCCCTTGCCTTAGAATCTCTGAAAGACCAGTTAGGGTTCCTAGTGACCAAAATACTAGGTGGCGACTCCCAAAGAACCAAATCAGCAAAACAAAACAAAACGAAAGTCGCCAGTTGAATGTCGCAAAACAAATTTTAAAATAAACCAAATTTTATCCCGGATTTTTTGGGGGTGCGACAGGATGGCGACTCCACTGGGGACCCTTGGACTAAGCTTGATTTGTTTGTTTGTTTATGTTATGTGCTATTGGTTTTTGTTTTTTTTCTGATGCTTTGTTTAAAAGCTTTAGCATATATCTTTACATTCTATCATACATGGCATAGTCATGCATCACTTTATTATTGTTATTATGTTTTGGAGTGCACACACATGTAACTTTAAGTTTAAGTGGGGGACTAGCAGCTTGCCTTATGACTTGAGTCAAGGTTTAAGTTTGTGTAAACCCCAACTCTTTGCTGAGTGTTTAGACTGATTGTGATTGGTACACGTACCATCCCACTATTTGCTAGACCTCCATATCGTCTTTACGAAGGATGATCACTGGAACAACAAGAGACCCTCTTTTAGAGACCCAATAGTAAACCTACCCTATGTCTCACGTAGAGAAATTAGAACCTATCCTTAGGGTGTATGTTCCAACATATCTTTTGCATCCGAACAAAGTCTAAACCCCAATGCATTTTGAATTGCAGGACTTGTGAACGAAATGGCCATCATCACTAAATCTTCCATCTTAGAATATGGAAAAAATTCTGAACTGTCACAATTGACTGAAGGAGACTGCCTTAGAAGCGATGCTAAAAAGATGTCACCAATCAAGAACCTGAATTGCGTATTGAATGAGGTGAACAAGTTAACGACTCATTTTCAGAATGTGGATAAAGATGCATTTTTTAGGAAATACGGACGTTTGATGGAAATTGCAAAGGTAGAAGTTTTAAGCCCAGCTGTGCGAGCTTTAGTTCATTTTTGGGATCCAGACTACCGATGTTTTTCCTTTGGAAGCATAGACTTGTGCCCCACGGTTGAGGAATATGGATTGTTGATCGAGTTTCCCAATGACCTGTATCGGATTTATTCTCCTTTAAGATCCGACAAGATCATCCCTGAACTGTCAAAGTTGCTCAGAATCTCCAACTTGGAAAAGTTTCAAGAGAAGAATGGTACCGGTTTGAAATGGAGGATGTTAGAATTGGAAAAGAAGTCAGGAGTAGAAAAAGAGAGATTGATTGCCCTAGGTATATTTGGCCTTGTGTTGTTCCCAAGTCAGATTGGTTTAGTGAGTTTGGAGGCCGCTGCTGCTTATGTGGAGTATGAGAATACACGAATCAATCCAGTGGCTGCTATCTTAGCCGAAACAATTTTGACACTTAACCATTGTAGGAGGGCCGGAAAAGGAGCAATGAGATGCTGCACGCAACTGTTGTATATTTGGATGGTTAGCCATATCGAGACAAAGAAACCTGTCTTCATTAATTTTTGGTGGTTCACCCAAAAACCCCTCAAGTTAGTAGAAGAAGAAGAATGGGGAGATCTAGACAACCAGGGTTGGGTTGATAAATTAGAAGGTTTACCTAATAACGAGTTTAAGTGGAGGGCCCCATGGGTAACGTCAGTGAAGGTCCTAATGAGTTGTGGACAAAGGCGTTGGGTACCATTGGTGGGGATCACGGGTTATGTGAGTTATGCTCCTGCCTTAGTGGTAAGACAACTTGGGGGCATGCAGTTCGTTCCCAGGACTATGGGAATTGCTCAATTCTCTGGTTTGTTTAAAGATCCCATGGCAGAAGAGGTTTTGGAGATCATCAAGCAAGATTGGAAGCATCTAGTATTGGTGGAGATAAAAGGGTTAAGAGATCCAAGTGTGAGCGAAGGATATGTAAAATGGAGAGACTCAGCCACTTCAACCACCTCTCGCGTAGAAGCTAAATCTCCTCAAGATGTAGCGGAGCCTATTAAGAGAAAAAGGGTGAACATTGAAGATGATTCAGCTGCTTCAGCCATGCCTTGTGTAGAAGTCAAATCTTCTCCGACTGAAGAGGAGACTATCAAGAGAAAGAGAGTTAGTAATGAAGAAGACTTGAGAAGGCAAGTGGAGAGACTACGAATAGAATTGAGCAAGAGCAGAAAAGACAAAGCAATGTTGGAAGAAATGATGCTAGAACAGGATAAAATGAGAACATTTCTAGATGAGCAAATTCAGTCTAGAGATGAGAAAATAACAAAGCTGGAGCTAAAGTTGGTTGAGGAGAAGATTGCTAAGGAAGGAAGTGAGAAGGAGCTTAAAGGGATGAGTTTGGATTGGATGCAAAGTTGCTCTGAACTTCAAGCAATGGAGATGGACTTTAGCGATTGCCAAGAAAGTGCAGAATATTACCAAGAAAAATTTTCACAAGTGCAATTTGAGCTGATGGATAGGATTAGGAAGTATGAGGATTTGAATAAGAAATATATGGAGTTGGAAAGCGAAAAGGGAGGATTCGAGGATGTTAAAGCAGAGTTAGCAGTCAAGAAGAATGAGATAAAAGTCATGAGGATAAAGCTTGACAAAGAACGAGAAAAGTTGAAGTATTTAGATGAAAAGCTAGTAGCAATGGAGAAGCACAAAGATCAAATCGACGCCAACAACACTGCTTTAAACAGAACCAACATGTTGCTCATAGAAAAAATGACCAAGACAGATGAGCAAATAGACGAAGCTGCTGCACATGCTCGAATGGTCAGAATCAATTTGCGGAATGAGGGGGGAGACATCATTCGCTATCGCCGAAGCCTAGCTGAAACCGATGCCTTTCTAGGGAAGATTGAGAACCGTGGTTTTGCTTTCTTACCTTTGGCCAAAGAGTTTAGGGAGGAAAGGGATTAGCATGTTGTATTTCTTTTATTTCTAAATGTATTTTTATCCAAGCATTAATGAAAAGGGCGTTGACCCATCTTCTTATGCAAAAATCTGTCTCTTGGTGAACATGATTCAAACAAACGACTCGAAAGGCAGAACTCCTATCAAAGCAATGTGACAAGAGAAGGTTTATAATGTGATGGTTGTTATTCGTTCACAAAAAAGGATGCATCCATACCCAATAAAGCATGCATTTTTCGATCATGCATCCATCACAATCATACATTTTCTCATACATCTATGCATGCATCTGCAGATTAAGAAACATAGGTCCCCCTCCTAGAATCCACAACACTCGACAAAGAGCAAGAATGGAAAACGAAGGAAGGTCACAACCAGAATCTCAGTACCAAAGAGAACTCGAAGGAGTTCGGAATGATGTGGCGCACTTAACAAGTATGTTAGAGCAATTATTAAGAGCCAGAGATGGAGAGGGAACATCTACTCGACCTAATGAAGCACCAGCAGCAGCTCAAATTCCTGTCGCACCTATAAACATAGGGGCAAATACACCAACTAAGCAGAGTCCTGCTCGGCCCATCCAAATCCCTATTACAATGGATTTAACAAACGAAGATCCATATGACTTTAAATTCTCTAATCATGAAGGAGATGATAAGTGGACTGCCCTAGAAGAGAGGCTAAGGGCAATTGAAGGAAATGATTTGTTTGACCCAATTAGGGCCGCTGAGGTATGTTTAGTACCTAATATTGTCATTCCAAAGAAGTTCAGAGTACCGGAGTTTGTTAAGTATACTGGGATGGAATGCCCGAAGACCCATCTCCGCTCCTACTATAACAAAATGGCAGAGGTTATCCACGACGACAAAATGTTAATTTACTTCTTCCAGGATAGCTTGACCGGATCGGCCCTCAGTTGGTATATGAGGTTAGACAATATTAGGATCAGGAAGTGGACAGACTTGGCGGACGCTTTCTTGAAGCAATACAAGTTTAACCTAGAGATTGCTCCTGATAGGACCAGTCTGATCAGCATGGAGAAAGGAAGTCAAGAGTCCGTGAGGGCTTATGCTCAAAGGTGGCGAGACCAAGCTATCAATGTGCAACCTCCGCTGATAGAGACAGAAATGGTGACTTTGTTTGCCAATACTTTCAGGGCTCCATACTATGAACACCTTATGGGTAGTTCAGCACAACATTTCTATGATGTCGTGCGGATCGCCGAGAGGATTGAACAAGGGATCCGAAGTGGGAGAATTGCAGAACCTCTAGAGAAGAGAGGTTTCATTGGAAAGAAGAAAGAAATTGAGGTGAACAACCTAGAAAGGAGAAGCAAAAACTATCAAATACCTGCCCCCCGAGTCACTAGTATTAACTTTTCCAAACCCCCCACTCCAAACCAGCCCAATCAAATAAAATTCCCTGCAAATAACCACAACAATTACCAAAGAAGAGATAAGCAACCGTTAGAAGAACAACTACCTCCTCTACCCATAACCTTAAAAGAGTTGTATGCCAAGCTGTTGAGTATTGGGCAGATAGCTCCCCTACCCATACCACCTATGCAGCCACCTTTCCCTGCCTGGTACAACCCCGAGGTAACTTGTGAATACCATGCTGGTCACGCAGGCCATAACATTGAGTCTTGCTTCGCTTTTAAAAGAAAGGTGTTGCAACTAATCAAAGTGGGATGGGTCACTTTTGAGGATTCGCCAAATCAGAATTCCAACCCTTTACCTAAGCATGTTGATGGTAGGGGAGGAGTGAATACCATGGAGATTGGTAGCAAAAAGAGGGTGTTGAAAGTGACCATGGCCAAGCTATACTTGATGTTGGTACAGTCTGGACAGTTGGAAGAAACGACTGAGTACTGCACAAGGGAAAGTAACTTTTGCCCTTTCCATAAAAAGGAAGGGCATCACATTGATGAATGCATTGAATTTCATCAAAAAGTTGCAAGAATGCTAACTCTAGGAGAGTTGAGGATTGAGGACGTAAGTGACAATGAAGAGGTAGGGATGATAGAGAAATGTAGAATCCAATCAACAGCTAATGGTCGCTCAAAGCTGGTATTAACTAGGCCCTCCTATGCAAGCAAAGTAAACTATGGAGCGATGCCTAGAGATTATGGTTATACCTCGAATATTGAAGCTCCTTTGCCGCTGTTCCGAACGGAGATAAGTGGGCTAACTCGGAGTGGTCGTTGTTACACACCTGAAGAGCTAGAAAGACAAAGAAAGGCTAAAGGCAAGGAGGTGCTGGACCTCGATAAAGAGTTTGAGGTGAATAAACCTGTGACTGAGGAAGAAACAAATGAGTTCTTGAAACTGATGAAGCATAGTGAGTACAGTATAGTGGATCAGTTGAAGAAAACTCCTGCTAAGATCTCCATCATGTCTTTAATACTCAACTCGGAGCCACATCGTAATGCTTTGCAAAAAGTATTGAATGAGGCCTATGTGCCCCAAGATATCGAGCAAAAGACTATGGAACATCTAGTAGGGAGGATTCATGCTGCCAATTACTTGTATTTCACGGAAGATGAACTTGACGCTGAAGGAACTGGACATAACAAGCCCTTGTATGTCACGATCCGATGCAAGGATTGTCTCGTCGGCAAAGTTCTCATTGATAACGGCTCGGCCCTGAATGTGTTACCAAGGCATGTGCTGGATGAAATGCCGATAGATCCCTCACATATGCAACCCAGTGTGATAACGGCGAGAGCGTATGATGGCTCATCAAGGCCAGTTATAGGGTCAATTGATGTTGAACTAGCTGTGGGTCCACAAGTCTTTCTAGTAACCCTTCAAGTGATGGATATCCACCCTTCTTATAGCATGTTGTTAGGAAGGCCATGGATACATTCTGTGGGAGCTGTCACCTCTTCGCTACATCAATGTTTAAAGTACATCGCCAACGGTGTCCTGGTTACTGTTAAGGCTGAGGAGACTATATCGATGGTAAGGAATGTGGCGGTTCCATTCATTGAAGCCGAAGATTGTAGGGACGGAAACCTTCATGCATTTGAGATTGTGAATACCGAGTGGGTGCCCGAGAACACTATGTTGAGGAAGCCAGAAATCTCTGAAGCCACTAAAATGGCCGCTAAAATCTTTTTGAAAAACAAGATTCCTTTCCCATACGATATGGAGCAAAGAAGGCCTGAATGGAGGGGTATAATCAAATTGAAAGCTGCAGAACAGAGGTTTGGGCTTGGATATAAGCCCAAGAAAGAAGATTACAAACGAGCTGCTGGTGCAAGAAGGGAGAAGAGAATGGCTAGGATGGAAGGAAGGAAGCCTATAGAAGAAAACTTAGCCATCCCTCCAATCAGGATTTCATTCCCAAAGGCCGCATATGTGATACAACCTGATGGGGGACATGGAGACCTCTTTCAAAATCTTTCTTCAATGAACATAAACACTCTGGAGGAAAATCAAGTCAAGGACATTGCTGAGAAAATCAAATCCGAAAGGAGGATTGAAGAGCTGCCACAATTGACCATCCACACTTTGGAAGAAGTCACCGTCAAGACTTTTGTCCGGAAGCTAGCCGAAGGGGAAAAGTTCCAGAATTGGGAGACCCAAGAAGCTCCATTGGTTTTTAAAATGTAATCAACAATGATGGTTGGATTATATTTTTATCTATGTTGTTTGCCTTTTTTTCTGTTTTGTTTTTTTATTCATTGACAATCGAGGCTTAAGATGTCAATTGGATTTTATTTTGTTGTGAGCCAATCTTTTATTTTTAATGAGATCATGCATTTTCAAAATTCATCTTGATGTCTTACTATGCATTTACACATCACTTTCCGCTTTCAGGAACCCTGAAAGTGGATCCTCCACAACAACACCTGCACTTTACATTGAGAATGAATGACCAAAATTTAAAGAATACATAGTGGCTGTAGAAGATGAGGAATGGGAGGAGGAAAACATATGGGAATTCACAAAATTAATAGAACAACACGAACAAGCTTGGAGGCCCGCTAAAGAGGAACTTGAAACCATAAATGTAGGCAATGAAGAAATCAAGCGAGAGCTGAAGATAGGGACTTTGATCACCCCCGAAGCAAAGGAAGAGTTGATTGCACTGCTCAAGGATTATGTGGATGTCTTTGCCTGGTCCTACGAGGATATGCCTAGTCTGGATACGGACATTGTAGTGCATAGAATACCACTGATGGAAGGATGCAAGCCGATTAAGCAGAAGTTAAGGAGAACTCATCCAGAGGTCTTAATCAAAGTAAAGGCGGAAATTGAAAAACAATGGGACGCTGGTTTTTTGGAAGTAGTGAAGTATCCACAATGGGTGTCAAACATAGTGGTGGTACCCAAAAAGGAAGGTAAAATCAGAGTTTGCGTGGACTTTAGGGACTTAAATCGGGCTAGCCCTAAAGATAACTTCCCTTTACCACACATAGATATGTTAGTAGATAATGCAGCACGTAGCTCCACATATTCCTTCATGGATGGGTTTTCAGGCTACAATCAGATAAGAATGGCGCCAGAGGATAGGGAGAAGACAACCTTTATAACACCATGGGGAACCTTTTGCTACAAAGTCATGCCATTTGGTTTAAAGAATGCCGGGGCCACTTACCAAAGGGCTATGGTGACTTTGTTTCACGACATGATGCACAAAGAGATTGAAGTATACGTGGATGACATGGTTGCTAAATCTAAAGAGGGAGAGAATCATGTCCAAGTATTGAAGAAATTATTTGAAAGATTAAGGAAATATAAGTTGAGGCTTAACCCAGCAAAGTGTTCATTCGGGGTGAAATCCGGTAAGCTGTTGGGATTTGTGGTGAGTGACAAAGGGATAGAAGTGGATCCTGAAAAAGTAAAAGCTATTCAATCTATGCCACCTCCCAAAACTGAGAAGGAGGTGAGAGGTTTCTTAGGAAGGTTGAATTACATCGCTCGGTTTATATCCCATTTAACCGCGACTTGTGACCCGATCTTTCGTTTGTTGAGGAAGAAGAACCCTGGAATATGGAATGAAGAGTGTGATAAAGCTTTTGAGAAAATCAAGCAGTACTTGTTAAATCCACCTCTGCTTGTTCCTCCCGTACCAGAAAGGCCATTAATTTTATACCTAACAGTAACCGAAACATCAATGGGATGTGTGCTTGGGCAACATGATGAAACCGGAAGAAAGGAAAGGGTCATTTATTACCTAAGCAAGAAGTTCACGGAATATGAGTCTAGGTATACTGTGATTGAGAAGCTGTGCTGCGCACTAGCATGGGCTACAAAGAGATTACATCAGTATATGTTGTATCACACTACATGGTTAATTTCCAAGTTAGACCCATTAAGGTACATTTGTTAAAAGCCTTATCTGTCTAGCCGAATTGCAAGATGGCAAGTTCTTTTGGCTGAGTATGACATAGTATATATGACAAGGAAAGCCATGAAAGGGAGTGTTATTGCCGATCACCTGGCTGACCATGCTATGGAAGATTATGAGCCGTTAAACTTTGACTTTCCCGATGAAGATGTGTTTGCAATCGAGGAAGAAAAATCAGATTGGTGGGTTATGTACTTTGATGGTGCTGTAAATGTATGTGGTAACGGAGCGGGGGCAGTGATAATCTCTCCTGATAAGAAGCAGTATCCGGTTTCAGTTAAGCTGCAGTTCGGGTGCACCAACAACACGGCTGAGTATGAAGCTTGCATTCTTGGTTTAGAGGCTGCATTAGAGATGAACATCAAAAAGATAGATGTGTATGGAGACTCAATGTTGATCATTTGCCAAGTAAAAGGAGAATGGCAAACCAAAGAAGAGAAGTTAAGGCCTTACCAGGAATACCTGTCTCAGCTAGCTAAAGAATTTGAGGAAATAGAGTTCACCCATCTGGGAAGGGAAGGGAACCAGTTTGCAGATGCTTTGGCCACACTAGCATCTATGGCCAAGATAGACTTTGGGCACAAGGTACAGCCAGTACACATCAATATCAGAAATAACCCCGCTCATTGTTGCTCAGTCGAAAGAGAAGTGGATGGAAACCCGTGGTACCATGATATCAAGAATTTCATCCAAAACCAGGCATATCCCATGGGGGCATCCAAAATCGACAAGAAGACCTTGAGAAGATTGGCAATGGATTTTTATCTTGATGGGGAGATTTTGTATAAGAAATCATCTGACGGGACTTTGTTGAGATGTTTGGATGAATTTGAGGCAAAAAGCACAGTACGGGAAGTCCATGAAGGGATTTGCTCAACTCATGCTAGTGGACATATGATGGCCAGGAAGATACAAAGAGCCGGGTACTTTTGGATGACATTAGAGAAGGATTGTATCGATTATGTCCGGAAATGTCATAAGTGCCAAGTATACAGTGACAAAATCAATGCTCCTTCGGCTCCTCTGTTTAATTTAACATCTCCATGGCCTTTCGCGATGTGGGGAATTGATGTGATTGGACCGGTAAATCCAAAAGCCAGTAATGGTCATAGGTTTATTCTAGTGGCTATCGACTACTTTACAAAATGGGTAGAAGCTGGGTCATTTGCTCATGTGACGCAAAAAGTGGTGAAGAAATTTATTGAGAGAGATTTGATCTGTCGGTATGGTCCACCAGAAAAGATTATAACGGATAATGCCCAAAATTTCAACGGCAAGATGATAATAGAGCTCTGCACTAAATGGAAAATCAAGCATTCCAATTCTTCACCATATAGACCAAAGATGAACGGTGCGGTAGAAGCTGCTAACAAGAATGTCAAAAAGATTATTCAGAAGATGGTAGTCACCTATAAGGATTGGCATGAGATGTTGCCATTTGCCCTTCATGCATATCGCACTGCAGTTCGAACCTCAACAGGAGCCACCCCGTACATGTTGGTATATGAAATGGAGGCGGTAATGCCTTTAGAAGTGGAAATCCCATCATTGAGAGTGTTGTTAGACTCTGAGCTGGAAGAGGTAGAATGGGCAAAGGTTAGATATGAACAGTTGAATCTGATCAGTGAAAAGAGGATAGCCGCGATCTGTCATCATCAACTCTACCAAAGAAGGATGGCTAAATCATATGACAAGAAGGTTCGACCTCGAGGATTCCACGAAGGAGATCTTGTGCTAAAGAAAATATTACCTTTACCTGGAGAAGATCAAAGTAAATGGGCACCTAACTACGAGGGGCCGTACGTGGTGAGGAAAGCATTCTCAGGAGGAGCTTTGTTACTGTCTAGAATGGATGGAGAAGATCTAGCTAGGCCTGTGAATTCCGACTCTGTAAAGAAATACTACGCTTGATGTATTTCATAATTTCCCAGTCAATAAAAATAAATTTCGGCCATGAATTCTCTTTGTAAAGAGTCCTTTTATATATGTATTTAACATATGATCTCATAGCATTTGGAATCTTTTGCTCAAAAGAACTTTTTTTTGGCATGACTACGAAGATGACTCCATCAATTGGTGAACCAAATCAAATCTACTTGCACATCACACTAGGGGGCAAAAGGTGCACGAAATGCACATAAGGGTCCATAGTAAACCCAAGCCCAAAAGGGATATCATAATAAAAACTTCTAAAAAAGCATCTTTTATAAAATTTGCTAATTGCATCAAAAGTTTCAGTTTTCATGAACAAAACCATTTTTTTTCCTTTGACGCAAAACTCAATGGAGCAAGAAAGGGCCCCATAAGGAACCCAAGATCTCTTCACTAAAAGGATAGGAAGGATATTTCGTTTCATGAGAAAAGCTTGAAACAAGAGCAAAGAGGTTTACGACGAAAGGGGGACCTATGTTTCCAAGATAGGTAACAAAAACATACATGCATATTAACCATAATATATTGCTTTCAACATTTGTCAGATCGGGATTTCATCACCATTTCTCAGGTAGTGCGTTTTCTAAACCTATCTCTTTTCGAGTGCGCTGTTTGAGCCCTCACTTTTTGGGTAGTGCGTTTTCTAACCCTACCTCTTTTCAAGTGCGCTGTTTGAGCCCTCACTTTTGGGTAGTGCGTTTTCTAACCCTACCTCTTTTCGAGTGCGCTGTTTGAGCCCTCACTTTTGGGTAGTGCGTTTTCTAACCCTACCTCTTTTCGAGTACGCTGTTTGAGCCCTCACTTCTCGGGTAGTGCGTTTTCTAAACCCTACCTCGTTTCGAGTGCCTCTTTGAGCCCTCACCAACATTTTTCTGGGTAGGTCACCCATTACAACGCGACCATTTTTCTCCATATTTTTTATTTGGGTAGGTCACCCATTACAATGAGACCGCACTTCACATTTGTTTTCCATCTTGGGTAGGTCACCCATTACAATGAGACCATCATCTTTTCTGGGTAGGTCACCCATAAGAATGAGACCATTCTCCATTTTTTTTTTATCTGGGTAGGTCACCCATAAGAATGAGGCCATTCCTCCCCCTGGGTAGGTCACCCAAAGAATGAGACCACTCTTTCTCTTTTCCACTCGGGCAGGTCACCCATCACAATGAGACCATACTTTTCTGGGTAGGTCACCCATAAGAATGAGACCATTCTCCATTTTTTTTTATCTGGGTAGGTCACCCATAAGAATGAGGCCATTCCTTCCCCTGGGTAGGTCACCCAAAGAATGAGACCACTCTTCCTTTTTCTAGGTAGGTCACCCATCACAATAAGACCATATTTTCTGGGTAGGTCACCCATAAGAATGAGACCATTCTCCAATTTTTTTTACCTGGGTAGGTCACCCATTATAATGAGGCCATTTCTTTCCCCTGGGTAGGTCACCCAAAGAATGAGACCACTCTTTCTCTTTTCCACTCGGGCAGGTCACCCATCATAATGAGACCACACACACATTTTTTGTATTGATTATGAGTAAAGGAATCGCCAGATGGGATTCCAGGTTAAAGGAGATCACTAGATGGGATCTCGGATGGATTTCCATGTTGATCAAACTAAAATAAGAATTCAGAGGATCGCTAGATAAGGATCTCGAGGTGACTAAGTTTCGATCATGGTTTTTGGGGCTAAGGAGGATTGTTATAAAGGACAAAGTTTCAGATCAATCAAGCTTCGACCAGATCAGTTTCGGGAGTTCCGTTTTGGGTTTATCTTTATAACACTTACTGCGCAAAACCCATGCTCCGTAAGTATTATTAAGAGGGGGCATCTGTTGTAACCCATTTTTGGGTCCCCATGAAAAATAAAATAAATAGCCAAAAGAGGTTAGAAAAATAGCAGGAGGCAGAAGCGCTCGGAAAACAGTCAGAAAATTGGTCAAGGAATTTAAAAATACAAGGATTGAATTTTTGACAGTATATTCTTGAAGGATGAAAGCCCTATTGAGAAGGAAAATTTGAATTTTGAGGAGAAAAGCCCAAATTTGGATTTTTATGGACTTAATTGGATTTTTATTTGAATTTATAGAAGATTTGATTGCAAGAAAAATTGATTTTTAAGTCAATTTGGGCTTTAATTTGGAGAAATTTAAGTTCTGGGGCCAAAATATATTTTTTAGGAATTTATTGGGTCAAATCAGGGGCTCAATTGCATAAATATTGAAGTTTAATGGCCAATTAGGGACTTAATTGTGAAAATCCGAAACCAGGGACCAATTTGGAGAAGGCGCAAAGATAGAGGGGGCTGTTTGGAATTGTTTCAGGGGCTTAATTGAAGAAATTGGAAGTTTTTTGATCAATTAGGGGCTCAATTGCATAAATCAGAGGCCAAGGACCAAAGTGTAAAGGCGGCCAACAAGAGGGGCGGGGACCGAATTTGGGGGACTGATTTGAAGTTTAGCCATTTAAATGAAACGGCGCGTTTTACCCAAAACGACACCGTTTCATATATATAAAAAAAAAAAAAAAGAGGAAGATCAGAACGGTGTCGTTTGGAACGACACTGTTCATCTTCCTCCTTCCCCCCGTTTTAACAGAACAGAAGACGAAAAATTCGAAAAATTCTCCCGCGTCTCTCTCCTCGCCCCCACCACCACCGAAAGAGCCGACCAGCCATGCGTGATTGAAGGCGCACTAACCATGCCCCCCACCTATGCTGCCCCTATAAATAAAGGAGAAAAACCGAAGGAAAAAAGAGAGAAAAAAGCCGAGAGACCCGAGGAGAGAAGGAGAGAGAACGACCTGAAGAGAGAGAGAAGAACAGAAACAAACCGAGAAGAAGGAAACCGAAACCAAACCGAGAACCGACAGCCACTGAGAACGAAAAAAAACGAAGGAGAAGGGAGGAAGAAGAATTTTTTCGCCACTGAAACAGCAACAACGCCGCCCGGAGCCGCCGTCCACGAGCCACGCCACCGTAGCCCCGCCAGCAAACCACCGTCTCCAGCCCCGCCACGTAAGCTCTCCCCCCTGCATTGTTTTTTTTTCCTTCTCTTCGGCTTCTGTTAATTTTCGTCTCCTGCATGCAGAATTGTTCTGCATGCAGGGGACGGGGGGGGAAATTAATTCCCCCCGTATGTTTTATCTTATGGGCCAGACCGGTTCTGGCCCAGAAACATGTATTGGGCCAGAAGGATTCTGGCCCCACCCGGCGGTCTGGGCCGGGTCCGGCCCAGACCAAGTTGTTTTTTCTTTGGCCGAGATCGGCCCAGTCACTTCTTGGGCCGAGATCGGTCTAAATTCAGTATTTAAAAAAAAATTTCGTCGAGACACCCGAAATTTTCAAAAAGATTTTTTTTTTCTTTCAAAAAAATTTCTAAAATTCCTTAAAAATATTGTTGATTGTTTTTGTACATCTTTTTAAAAAATGACTTAATATTAGTTTGTATTTTGTTTTTGTGGAGATACAAATTCAGTGTTTAAAATACCCGGTTTTCGTCAAGACATCCGAAATTTTCCAAGATAAAATTTTTTTTACTTGTTGCATACGGCCAATACTCTAACATGTTTTCAAAGTTCTTTTTATAAAAAAAATATATTGGAAGCTTCGAAAGTGTGTTTTCGCATAGATTTCTTAAACACAAATTATTTCCCTGCATTTCTGGATTTTACAACATGTTTGTAAAACTCCAAAGGGTATTGGCCAATATTCCAAAAACTATAAAAATCTTATTTTTGGAGAGGGAATTTATTTATTATTCACCACTAATGTTTGGATAAAGAAATCCTTAAAAGGATGAATATCCAAAATATTATTGGGAATAATAAATCCGCACACATTCTTGAAAGAAGCCTTGATTATAATCGAGGACATTTCAAAATTAATTTATTATTTTTTTTTTACGATTTATGAGTCATAAACTTTTGAAATACTAAGGGAAAAATGAGCTTTCAAAGCACATGGAATCTCCTTAGATTTCTATCCAAAATCAATTGACGAGCCTAGAAAATACCTACACCATAGCAGTTATAGAGCAAACCAAACACCAAGCAGCTTACCTTAGGTAGGGCATACTAGGGGTGCTAATACCTTCCCTTTACGCAACCACTCCCTTGCCTTAGAATCTCTGAAAGACCAGTTAGGGTTCCTAGTGACCAAAATACTAGGTGGCGACTCCCAAAGAACCAAATCAGCAAAACAAAACAAAACGAAAGTCGCCAGTTGAATGTCGCAAAACAAATTTTAAAATAAACCAAATTTTATCCCGGATTTTTTGGGGGTGCGACAGGATGGCGACTCCACTGGGGACCCTTGGACTAAGCTTGATTTGTTTGTTTGTTTATGTTATGTGCTATTGGTTTTTGTTTTTTTTCTGATGCTTTGTTTAAAAGCTTTAGCATATATCTTTACATTCTATCATACATGGCATAGTCATGCATCACTTTATTATTGTTATTATGTTTTGGAGTGCACACACATGTAACTTTAAGTTTAAGTGGGGGACTAGCAGCTTGCCTTATGACTTGAGTCAAGGTTTAAGTTTGTGTAAACCCCAACTCTTTGCTGAGTGTTTAGACTGATTGTGATTGGTACACGTACCATCCCACTATTTGCTAGACCTCCATATCGTCTTTACGAAGGATGATCACTGGAACAACAAGAGACCCTCTTTTAGAGACCCAATAGTAAACCTACCCTATGTCTCACGTAGAGAAATTAGAACCTATCCTTAGGGTGTATGTTCCAACATATCTTTTGCATCCGAACAAAGTCTAAACCCCAATGCATTTTGAATTGCAGGACTTGTGAACGAAAGGGCCATCATCACTAAATCTTCCATCTTAGAATATGGAAAAAATTCTGAACTGTCACAATTGACTGAAGGAGACTGCCTTAGAAGCGATGCTAAAAAGATGTCACCAATCAAGAACCTGAATTGCGTATTGAATGAGGTGAACAAGTTAACGACTCATTTTCAGAATGTGGATAAAGATGCATTTTTTAGGAAATACGGACGTTTGATGGAAATTGCAAAGGTAGAAGTTTTAAGCCCAGCTGTGCGAGCTTTAGTTCATTTTTGGGATCCAGACTACCGATGTTTTTCCTTTGGAAGCATAGACTTGTGCCCCACGGTTGAGGAATATGGATTGTTGATCGAGTTTCCCAATGACCTGTATCGGATTTATTCTCCTTTAAGATCCGACAAGATCATCCCTGAACTGTCAAAGCTGCTCAGAATCTCCAACTTGGAAAAGTTTCAAGAGAAGAATGGTACCGGTTTGAAATGGAGGATGTTAGAATTGGAAAAGAAGTCAGGAGTAGAAAAAGAGAGATTGATTGCCCTAGGTATATTTGGCCTTGTGTTGTTCCCAAGTCAGATTGGTTTAGTGAGTTTGGAGGCCGCTGCTGCTTATGTGGAGTATGAGAATACACGAATCAATCCAGTGGCTGCTATCTTAGCCGAAACAATTTTGACACTTAACCATTGTAGGAGGGCTGGAAAAGGAGCAATGAGATGCTGCACGCAACTGTTGTATATTTGGATGGTTAGCCATATCGAGACAAAGAAACCTGTCTTCATTAATTTTTGGTGGTTCACCCAAAAACCCCTCAAGTTAGTAGAAGAAGAAGAATGGGGAGATCTAGACAACCAGGGTTGGGTTGATAAATTAGAAGGTTTACCTAATAGCGAGTTTAAGTGGAGGGCCCCATGGGTAACGTCAGTGAAGGTCCTAATGAGTTGTGGACAAAGGCGTTGGGTACCATTGGTGGGGATCACGGGTTATGTGAGTTATGCTCCTGCCTTAGTGGTAAGACAACTTGGGGGCATGCAGTTCGTTCCCAGGACTATGGGAATTGCTCAATTCTCTGGTTTGTTTAAAGATCCCATGGCAGAAGAGGTTTTGGAGATCATCAAGCAAGATTGGAAGCATCTAGTATTGGTGGAGATAGAAGGGTTAAGAGATCCAAGTGTGAGCGAAGGATATGTAAAATGGAGAGACTCAGCCACTTCAACCACCTCTCGCGTAGAAGCTAAATCTCCTCAAGATGTAGCGGAGCCTATTAATTTATTATTTTTTTTTTACGATTTATGAGTCATAAACTTTTGAAATACTAAGGGAAAAATGAGCTTTCAAAGCACATGGAATCTCCTTAGATTTCTATCCAAAATCAATTGACGAGCCTAGAAAATACCTACACCATAGCAGTTATAGAGCAAACCAAACACCAAGCAGCTTACCTTAGGTAGGGCGTACTAGGGGTGCTAATACCTTCCCTTTACGCAACCAGTCCCTTGCCTTAGAATCTCTGAAAGACCAGTTAGGGTTCCTAGTGACCAAAATACTAGGTGGCGACTCCCAAAGAACCAAATCAGCAAAACAAAACAAAACGAAAGTCGCTAGTCGAATGTCGCAAAACAAATTTTAAAATAAACCAAATTTTATACCGGATTTTTTTGGGGTGCGACAGTTATGCTGATTATAAATTTATGGTAGGTGTAATAAAGGTAAAGTTGACTTAAAATTTGGTCAACTTGGATTTGGACTGGTCTCGAATCACTAAACAACTCTTTAGAAAATTAACCTGGTTAAATTCTGATGATTAACTAGATTAATCTATAATCTGACTTGGTGAAATACAGTCGAGATCAAACTCTTTTTTTTTTCCTTCTTATAAATGGTATTGTTTTGTACAAGAGGAAAAGGAGCTTTAGTTTCTAAAATAGGCAGCCACACGCAGTCTGCTTCTTCTTCCCGTCTGCTCTGTATCCAATCTGCTTCTTCTTCCATCCACTTCTACCTTAAATTCAAGCTTTATTACATTGAATTTCAAGAAAGTTACCTCATTTTCTCACCATAGGTTTCAACAAATAGTTTTTACACATAGTTTTAGGTGTTTTTTTGTGAAAGGCTTAAATCCTTATTTTATTGTATTTATATATATGCATGAGTAATTGATACTATTTGGTTTATGGCATCTCTACACTCCATTTTTCATCTTTTGAATTAATTTACATGAGAAAATTTAGGGTTTTGATTTAATTATTGACATGTTCACTAAATTTAGATATTTTTCTATTGCAATATATAATGTAGATATAGTGATATTTGGTCTATAGCATCTCCAACTTGTTCCTTTTTTCTTTTTCTTTTTTTCTTTTTTTTATCAATGACACCTTTTTATTTATAAAAACAATATATTGTAAAATCCAATTTATATTCATTAGGTTATTGTAATACATAATTGCACAATATCTTTGTGTTTGGTAATTATAGCCTTAGTGGAACTCAACTCCCATTAGAATAATTTCCTTTAGAGGAACTCTCATCTCCGAACTTAGAGTGTGTTTGGTATTGCGGTAGCTGTTGTGGTTGTGGTTTGAAAAAAATTATTTTATAAAAAGTACTTTTAGTTGAGATTGATTTAAAAAAATAGGTGTTTGGTTAAAACTGTGGTTGAAATTGAGGTTGAAGAAAAAATAATTTAATGTGTTTGGTTAAGAATACTTTTGAAATTGAGGTTATAAAATAATTTAGATATATATATATATATATTAATGTTCATGGTTTTTAATTTAAATATTATGGATTTAACTATTGATATTACATTATAAAATAAAACATACTTTATATAAAATATTTTTTATTATTCCATGAAACCATCTACAATTCCATTACGTACAAAATACATCCGACAAGAACTACTTGATATTACAATGCGAGAATTTAATTCACAAAATTCATAATTTTTTGAGCGTGTAATAAAATTAGATAAAATATTATCAGGTATAAAATTGATATTACAATGCGAGAATTTAATTCACTCTATACTAGTTTTTCTAGAAAAAAAAATATTGTTCACATCACAGTGCAAGTGAATTTATTTCACTCTAAACTATTTTTTTTTTTAAAATGTTAAAAAAATTAACACGATGAAAAAAAACAAAAAAAAAAAAAGTTCACACAGTGCAAATGCTGTTGACATGAACAATGTATCAAAATACATTGTTCATGCTAATTGCACTGTTTATTGAACAGTTCAATTAGCATAAATAGTGCAAGAAAAGCAAGAATTCCTTGCTTTTCTTTAACTGCGTTTCCAACGCAAAAAATATATGGTACCCATGAACAGTAAATCACTTTTTTTTCATTACCAAACAGCTACAAACTGCGTTGTAATTGAAACGCAGCCGCAACCGCGTAAACAAACGGCCTCTTAATAGAGGAACTCCTATTAGAAAAACTCTCATTAAAAGAATTCAACTTCCATTAGAGGAACTCAATTCTCTTTGAAGAAACTCCCATCTCCCACCTCTCCCAACTCATTAGAGGAACTCTTATCTATGAACTTAGTGGAGGAACTCTCATTGGAGGAACTTCTTTTAGAGGAACTCCCATCTCCAAAAGTATTAAAGGAACTCAACTATTTTTGAAGGAACTCTCAACTCCAATTAGAGAAACTCATGTTAGTCCTCATATATATATATAAAATAAGGAAAAAGAAAAAAAATGGTCCTTTTGTATGTTGTTTTTAATTTTCTCAAGTTCGTTTTGATCAAATTGTTTGTAACTATGCTGATTTATTTTTGAAAAAATGTGTTTCATAGGGACGTGTTGTCAAAGATTGATGTAGCCCATCTGTCTCAAGATATTGTAGAACTATGGAATGAATGGCAGATTCGGTCATTAATGATACTCAGTCTCCTTCTGCAAATCTTGCTCACCATTTTTGGAGAACGACGGAAGTATACTAATGGACGTTTGCTTGGGACTTTTCTTTGGGTAGCATACCTGTCTGCAGATTGGGTGGCAACTTTTTCGTTGGGCGTCCTTGCTCGCAGCGAAGCCGACTCCGCAAATCCGAAATTAATTCCTGTATTTTGGGCTCCACTCCTTCTTGTTCACCTTGGTGGCCCTGGAACTATTCCTGTTTATTCAATGGATCGAGCCAGCAAATTATTGATTGTTTGCCTTTTTCAGCTAGTAACCCGAGTTGGTGTGGCTTGTTATGTCTTGTTCAGGTTATGGAACAACAATGTCATCACGTCGGTATTCATTCCCATCTTTGTTTCAGGAATCATCAAATATGGTGAAAGGATTTGGGTTTTGACGAGAATCCACGTATACAATAATGTGTCGCCACAACCTTGTGCGGAAGTACATCGCATCAAGATTAAAGATATTTTACCCTGCTACAAGAATACAAGAAGTGAGGTCATATATCTCCATGAAGCTCATATTTTATATAAAACGTTCCAGATACTGTCCAAGAATTTTGATCTTGTCAGATTGGATCAAAAATTCACCTATGATTTGGTTTCTAAAAAGGAAGCGGAGGAAGCCTTCCACTTGATAGAAGTTGAGCTGGGATTCAAGTATGATCAGCTTTATTCTAAGGTGACAACGATTTCCAGGTCTCGCGTCATTCTCCGCTCTACCACCTTCTTATCATCTATTTCTGCATTAGTTTCCTTCTCAATAATGACAAAGAGCAGTTGTGTCTATTCGAAAAATGATAAGATTATATCTTACGTGCTGCTGAGTGGAGTTGTGTGCCTTGAAACTTATTCCATCATTATGCATCTCTTTTCCGACTGGACTCTGATTTGGCTGGTGGTATTCCCCCTGGAATCAATTGTCTTTCTCTGTTACTAACATTTTGTAGGAAGCGCAAAAGATGGTGGTCAGGATCTATGGGACAACACAACCTAATAAGTGCTCAATCAAACAACAAGCTTCTTAAGAAGTACTTTCCACGGATCATAGGGAACATTGATAGCCGGAAAAAAGTGGGCAAGGATTTAAAAGAATTGATCTTCAAACAAGTCAAGGATAAACGTTCAAGGTACGATCCCGATACCAGTGATTTCACTTCCCTCAAAAATCTATTGAAAGAGAGAGGTCGCGAGGCACTTCAAAGCAAGGATTGTTGAAAAGATAAGAAGAAGTTGATCGTCAACAGATAAAGTTAATCTGCTGCTAATGTTGATTCACAGTTGAAGACTATCTACTTGTTGCTGACGTTGATCCACTGCTGAAGATTATCCTCTGGAATTAAGATTGTGTAGATGAACTGATTGAGTTGGACTCAATCACTTGCAGCTCCTATTTTCTAGCTACGTATTTGTATATATATATTCTCATTGTAAACTCTGATTAAGTAACACGGATGGAATAAAACTTCTGTTATTATTCTTCCCAGCATTCGTTTATCTTGTTTTCATGGTATCAGAGCACATGAAATCTTAAACATATTAACCAAGCTTCCGCAAAACCTCCAATGGAGGACAATACTGATTCAACCAGTATTAACCAAAACACTACCCTTCAGAACATGTCCTTTTTAACCATTGATCCTTCTGATCCCTTTTTCATTCATACATCAGATCATCCAAGCATGACTCTTGTTCCAAAAGTTCTTGATGGAACCAATTATGCAATGTGGAGACGTTCCATGCTAATAAGTCTCAGCGCCAAAAACAAATTGGGATTCATCAATGGAACCATACTTATACCAGGAGAATCTGATCCTAAATACATGTTATGGCAACGATGCAATGATATGGTTCTCTCCTGGATTCTTAACTCCTTAAACCAAGAGCTCGCCAATAGTGTTCTCTATGTTGAAACCCCTTCTGAAATCTGGTTGGATCTACAACAACGATTCTCACAAGGTAATTTTTCTCATCATTATCAAGTTCAACGTTCCATAGTAGAATTGCAGCAAAATCAGGATTCCATCTTCACATATTACACCAAGATAAAAACGTTATGGGATGAATTGAAAATGTCCAGTCCAACAATTCAGTGCACATGTGGTGGAATGAAACAACTGTCAAACAGTGAAGAAAAGATGAGACTTGGTCAGTTCCTTATGGGATTGAACGAGAACTATTCAGCCATTAGAGGGCAAATCATGCTCATGCAACCTTTACCAACTGTTAAGAAAGCATATTCACTCTTGTGTGAGGAAGAAAAGCAAAGAGGACTGGTTGAGCACAAAGTTACTGAACAGGTTCATGCCATGAATGTAAAAGATCAGGTTCTACTTCACAGCGACGAGATTTCTCTCGAAATTGGATGTCTGGCTCATCAACTATGCAAGGATCAAAGAAACGACTTCACTGCACCTACTGTGATGGAACTACACATACAGTGGAGAGATGTTTTTATTTGATTGGATTTCCCACCGGTCACGCTCTTCATGGCAAGAATGTGCAGCCTCGCAATCGAGCTCAAAAAGCTGCTGCAAACCAAACAGGAATTGACTCATTTCACACCAACATCAAGTCGGCTCAAACCTCTGATCAGCCTCTTCAATTCACTCCTGAAGAATTTTCACAAATCAAAGCTTTCTTTCAAGCCGAAAAGTCCACTGTATCTGCAAATTATACAGGTAATATCACTCCTTTTTGCTCATCTTTCACGACCCAAAATGCTGAGCCTTTACAATGGATCATTGACAGTGGTGCCACTAACCATATAGCCACTTCAGTTATTAATAAAGCCACTGTTCCTATGTTCTCTCAAGTCACCTTGCCGAATGGTTCCTATGCAAAAATCACAAGTGCTGGTTCTGCACATGTTACCAAAAGCTTACACGTCCATGATGTTCTTTGTGCACCCTCATTTCATGTGAATCTGCTTTCAGTCAGCCAACTCACATATGCTCTTAATTGTTCTGTCCATTTTTTTCCCACTTTCTGTATATTGCAGGACCTAGCTACGAAGAGGATGATTGGCCTGGGGAAGCAGAGTAAGGGACTATACTACCTTATGCCACAATCAGAATCACATTCCTCTTCAACAAAATCATATCAAGTCTCTTTTCCATCAGGAGCTGTTTGGCATAACAGATTAGGACATCCATCAAAATTACCCTCTCAGTTCCTGTCAAAATTAATTCCATCTTTTGTTTATGATTCGCAACATTCATGTGAAGTTTGTCCTTTGGCAAAACAAACCAGGTTATCCTTTCCCATAAGTTCTATTCAAAGTACTAAATTTTTTGAGCTTATACACTGTGATATTTGGGGTCCACAAAAGATTGAAACACACTCTGGTGCACATTATTTTTTAACTATCGTGGATGACTACACTCGTTTTACTTGGATTTTTCTTATGAAATTCAAATCTGAAACACAAGGGCTGTTAAAATCATTTATCACTTTTGTCCACACTCAATTTAACTGTCAAGTTAAAAATATACGAAGTGATAATGGGCTGGAATTTATCTCCTTAAAGCCCTTTCTTTCCACTCATGGCATTTTACTCCAAAATTCATGTCCTTACACACCTCAACAAAATGGTGTTGTAGAGCGAAAACACAGACACCTACTCAATGTTGGTCGTGCCTTGAGATTCCAAGCAAATTTACCATTACAATTTTGGGGAGAGAGCTTGCTCACTGCCACCTATCTCATAAATCGTCTTCCCACCCCAGTTTTGAATCACAAGTCACCATATGAACTCCTATATGGAAAACCACCCATATATACACATCTTCGTGCTTTTGGTTGTCTCTGTTATGCCACCAACTTACAACCATTGACCAAATTTTCACCACGAGCTCGTCGATGTATTTTTGTTGGATACCCTTCTAATCAAAAAGCATATCGTGTTTATGATCTTACCACTCGACAGTTTTTCACTAGTCGCGATGTTGTTTTTCATGAAAATACATTTCCTTTCATAAATCACACTTCGGTCGATTCCTCTCAAAAACCATCTCTACCCACCATCCTTCCTGATCCTAATGACAGCTCAATTCCACAACCATTAATTTTTTCTCCCTCACCAACCGAGACCCCTTCCACCCCATTATCTTCCCCTCCCTCTTCAGACTCTCCATCATCACCATCATCCACTCCCACACAATCTTCTCCTTCTCCAGCACCAAACACACCTACTCCTATTCTACGTCGCAGTGATCGGCCACGACAAACCTCTGTTCTGCTCCGTGATTTTCATTGTGGTCAAGTTGGTATGTCACAACTCTCTGCATCCACAACCAAGTCAGCCTCTTCATGGTCAGGTACTCAATATCCTTTATCAAGCTTTATTTCCTACCAGTCCTTATCCCCTTCTCATCAGATATTTATTAACACCATTACTAGCACTCTTGAACCAACAACATATGAGCAGGCACTCAATGATCCTAGGTGGTGTGAAGCAATGAGAACTGAGCTCACTGCACTTGAAAATCAGAAAACATGGTCTCTGGTTTCATTACCATTACATTGTCGTCCCATAGGCAGCAAATGGGTTTTCCGAATCAAATACAAATCTGATGGAACTGTGGAACGGTATAAAGCACGGTTAGTAGCCAAGGGCTTCAATCAACAAGAAGGCTTGGACTATCATGAAACTTTTGCACCAGTTGCAAAGTTAACTACAGTTCGCTGTCTTCTTGCCTTGGCAGCAGTCCGTAATTGGCCTCTCTTCCAGATGGATGTTAATAATGCCTTCCTCCATGGTGATTTACATGAGGAAGTTTATATGACTCCACCACCAGGACTTCGCCGACAAGGGGAGAAGGTTGTATGCCGGCTTCATAAGTCCTTGTATGGACTCAAACAAGCGCCCAGAAACTGGTTTGCTAAATTCTCAGACGCCATTAAAACGGCTGGGTTCTCTCAATCACACTCAGATCATTCTCTCTTTGTGCAAGAAAAAGGTTCTACTCTAACCATTGTTCTTATCTACGTAGATGATATAATCATTACTGGGAACAATGACAGTGCTATCCAAGATATCAAGTTGTTTCTTCAAAAACAATTCCACATAAAAGATCTTGGTAAGCTGAAGTATTTTCTCGGACTGGAAGTGGCAAGATCAAAGGCTGGAATAGTTATATCTCAGCGAAAATACACACTGGAAATTATTGATGATGTTGGATTTCTTGGAGCTAAACCCGTTGATTTTCCTATGGAACAAAATCTGAGGCTCACTAATGATCAAGGTGAGATATTGAATGATGCTTCACACTATAGAAGATTGGTAGGGCGATTAATCTATCTTACAATTACTAGACCAGATATCATGTATTCTGTCAACATCTTAAGCCAATTTATGCATGCACCGAGAAAACCTCATTGGGACGCTGCTCTTCGTGTAATAAGATACTTAAAGAACAACCCAGGTAACGGCTTATTATTCTCTTCCAGCAGCTCTCTGCAACTAAGAGCTTACTGTGATGCCAATTGGGCAAATTGTCCTATGACAAGAAGATCTACATCTGGTTACTGTGTATTTCTTGGAGATTCTCTCATCTCGTGGAAGACAAGAAAACAGAAAACAGTCTCCAGGTCATCTGCCGAAGCTGAGTACAGGTCTATGGCTGCCGCAACATGTGAACTCACCTGGCTTCGATGCTTATTTAAAGATCTACAGGTCCCTTTAAAACCAATCACTTTATTCTGTGACAATCAAGCAGCACTTCATATTGCTGCAAATCCGGTCTATCATGAACGCACAAAGCATATAGAAATTGATTGCCATGTTGTGAGAGAAAAGATACAAGCAGGTCAAATTGTTACAAAATTCGTTCCCTCATATCTTCAACTAGCAGATATATTCACCAAGGCATTAGGGGGAGACAATTTCAAGAAATTATCAGGCAAGTTGAACATTCTCAATATTCATGCTCCAACTTGAAGGGGAGTGTTGAAAAGATAAGAAGAAGTTGATCGTCAACAGATAAAGTTAATCTGCTGCTAATGTTGATTCACAGTTGAAGACTATCTACTTGTTGCTGACGTTGATCCACTGCTGAAGATTATCCTCTGGAATTAAGATTGTGTAGATGAACTGATTGAGTTGGACTCAATCACTTGCAGCTCCTATTTTCTAGCTACGTATTTGTATATATATATTCTCATTGTAAACTCTGATTAAGTAACACGGATGGAATAAAACTTCTGTTATTATTCTTCCCAGCATTCGTTTATCTTGTTTTCAAGGATTGCTTTGATAAATTGGGATGGAGTGTCGCTGGTGTAGAATTCATTCATAGCCTCCTCACTTGGCACATTGCTACTCATGTTTGTTACTTATATGATTCTGATCAGAAGAATGGTTTTCACAAGAAGCGAAAAAGTGTAATATTGAACAGCACATTATTATCCGATTACATGTTGTATCTCCTGGTTAATTGTCCAACCATGTTAGCGAGAGAGCCCAGCGAAACAAGGTATGATGATACGAGAATTCATTTGCGTCGTCTCCTTTCCTGGAATACACATAAAGAAGTGAAGCACAACATTTCCTTGGAAGAATTGAATGCATTATCGTTTCAGGAAGCTGAAGTGCAAGCCTTTTTCAAAGAATTGCTTCAAAGTCCGTCTACCGTGTTAAAGGAAATTGAAGAACGAGGCAAAGGAGAAATGTCAGCCCTACTAGATGGTTGCATGCTTGCCGTGTCATTGCAGTCATTGGAGACACGGGATGGTTGGTCAAATGACAAGAAATGGGAAATGATAAGTCATGTGTGGGTGGACATGTTGATGTATGCCGCAAGTCATTGTGGATGGAAGCAGCACATTCATGCACTTGCCCGAGGTGGGGAGCTACTCACTCATGTCTGTCTTCTCATGGCACATCTCGGTTTAAGCAAGCAGTGTCGACCTGGAATAAATGAACAGTTAGCTGATCGGTCTGGAAGGCTTGGTTGTATTCTTGAGTCTGAAAAACCTAGCTCCCTGGGTCCGAGGTATATTTCTGTGGAATAGTACTGTTATTTTTAATGCTTCAATAAGGATGGAACTTACTCATGTATTGTTATACAATGCCTTTTAGCTTTATTTTGTTGTGTTGATGTATTGAAAGTTTGTAAATGTGAGATATCAACTAGCATATATCTATTCATGTCTTGTGTTGTAACCCATTTTTTGGGTCCCCATGAAAAATAAAATAAATAACCAAAAGAGGTTAGAAAATAACAGGAGGCAGAAGCGCTCAGAAAACAGTTAGAAAAATTGGTCAAGGAATTTAAAAATACAAGGATTGAATTTTTGACAGTATATTCTTGAAGGATGAAAGCCCTATTGAGAAGGAAAATTTGAATTTTGAGGAGAAAAGCCCAAATTTGGATGTTTATGGACTTAATTGAATTTTTATTTGAATTTATAGAAGATTTGATTGCAAGAAAAATTGATTTTTAAGTCAATTTGGGCTTTAATTAGAAGAAATTTAAGTTCTGGGGCCAAAATATATTTTTTAGGAATTTATTGGGTCAAATCAGGGGTTTAATTGCATAAATATTGAAGTTTAATGGCCAATTAGGGACTTAATTGTGAAAATCCGAAACCAGGGACCAATTTGGAGAAGGCACAAAGATAGAGGGGGCTGTTTGGAATTGATTCAGGGGCTTAATTGAAGAAATTGGAAGCTTATTGATCAATTAGGGGTTTAATTGTGAAAATCAGAGGCCAAGGACCAAAGTGAAAAACGCGGCCAACTATAGGGGTAGGGACCGAATTTGGCAGGGACGCAATTGAATTTTATTCTTAAAATTGGAAGTCGTTGTGCATACACCATTTCCTTGCATTTCACTGTTCAAGTGAAATATAATTCACGTGAACAGTGAAATGCTATTCACTGTTCACATCAGACATATTCACTGTTCACATGGGCCGCTCCCCGACCCGCTCCTTGGCTCCACGATGAAGCCACGCCCACTGGCTCTATAAATAGCGCCCAACCCAGCACACAGAAGAGAAGAGAGCTGAAGAGGAACGCAGAGAAGAAAAGGGAGAAAGGCTGAACACCACACTCCACAGTCACCGACCACCGTCCAAGTCACTCCCCGGCCACCACTACCAGCGCCTCCACAAAGCTGCCACAGAGAGGGAAGAACATTGCTGACTGAAGGAAACCAAGAGAAGAAGCAAAGCCTCTGTAAAGGGGAAGAAGAAGAGAAGGCAGCTGCTGTCATCGAGCTTCCCAACCACTGCCACCGTCAGAACCACCGTGAGCCCCCATTGGCTTCCTGTCCACCGCCACCAGCATCACTGGGAGTGTTCGCCATCGACTTCAGCATCGTTTCTGCCACCAGGTTTGCACCCCCTTCGTCGCTGTGCATGCACCATTTCTTGCATTTCACTGTTCAAGTGAAATATAATTCACTTGAACAGTGAAATGCTGATTCACTGTTCACATCATATATAATTCACGTGAACAGTGAAATGCTAATTTACTGTGCATATCAAATATAATTCACGCGAACAGTGAAATGCTATTCACTATTCACATAAAGACATAATTCACTGTTCACATGAGGCCTGCTGGGTGCAGCCCAGCCACGTGGGCCCCGCCCTAAAAAAAATATATAAAAAATAAAAAATTTTCAAAAAAAAGATATTTCAAAGAATTTGTGATTTTTTTGTAATTTTATTACTGTATTTTGGTCAATATCAGTTTGTATTTTTATATTGTAAAGATACAAATGTGGTATTAAAATACCCGGTTTTCATCAAAATATCAAAGATTTTCAGAACAAAAAAATGTTTTTGCTTTCAAAAAAATTCTAAAAAGTCCCTAAAAATGTTGTTGATTTTTCTGCATATTTTTATCAAAGTGGATTAATATTGGGTTCTATTTTTATACCGTAAGGATACAAGCTCAGTATTAAAATACCCGATTTTCGTCAAAGCATAAAAAAAAATAATATTTTCCAAAAATTGTTTTTGTTTTAAAATACGGCCTAGTCTCTCCAATATATATATATAAATATTATAACATCATATTTTCACACAACAAAGAAAATTTTCAAAACAATATATGTATTAACATGCATTTTGGTTTTAATAACCAGTTTATTCAAGCCATGAGAACTAGGCCAATATTTCAAAAATTCTAAAAAAATCTTTTTGTTTTCTTTTAGTATTTGGGATTACGAATTTATACGTAAAACGTATTCCTAAATATTATTAATAAATTTTGGTATGGACATTAGAACGGTTAGGATTTTTACCCGATAAGATAAAGACCTCCTTACCGAGGAGGATTTTTTTTGAACCATAGACAGACCAACAACTAGGAAAACACAATAACACTTTAGTTTTTTATCAGACAATAAAACAATGCAGCTTACCTTAGGTAGGGCGTATTTGGGGTGCTAATACCTTCCCTTTACGCAACCAGTCTCCGTACCCGATCTCTGAGACCAGTTAGGGTTCCTAGTGTGGCGACTCCAAAGAACCAAATCAAACCAAAATAAAAAAAATTCGCCAGTCGAACCCGCAAATCGCAATATTAGATTTTTTTTTTTTTGGGGTGCGACATCTTGGATGAAGATTTACCTGGTTTTATGTTAATTTCCAACATATTCTTTTAATTTAATCATCAAATCTTTAATACTATATTACAAAAAAACTATCTTAATAATAAAATTTAAATAGTTAGACAAAAAGTCATTAATGATTTTATATTAATTCTCTAACAAAAAAATTAAGATATTATTCATTAGTGATTATCAAAAAAAAAAATATTATTCATTGGAATTTTAAATATTTTCAATCTTATGTTTGAAAGTGGATGAGATTAATTTTCTATCATTTGGTACAGGAATATAAACAGGAAATATTATGGGCAGGGAAAATATAAGGCATTTAACTACTTTCAAAGTTGATTTCCCCCTCATGGATCATGTTCAACTCAAACAAAATAAGTAAAGAAAAAAAAATTCAAAACGTACCAGCACTAAATCTATAAATGGCTATCTTTTTATTTTTATTTTTAATGAATAACGAGTATTTTTATTACGCTGGGCTGGATCCATCCAGCCCAGTCCGGTTACTGGTTCAGACCAGTACCAGGTGCACAGTGCTTGGTTAATTAAATTTGCAAAACAGAGACGGGGAAGATGGCTTACCTGCTGTTGCGCTTGGAGACAAGGTTGATGACGCTCGTTGCTGGGGAACTGGGGTTCCTCCTTCTGCTTTCGCCTCCCCTCTGTTTCTTCTTCTCTGTTGTTTCTTTTGGAGATAAGGCTTCGCTAGGCGTTGGTGTTTGACAAGGACTCGAACTCCCGGAGTCCTGCCATTGCAGGGGTCTGGGTGGCGGTGCCTTCCCCGTCTCTATGACCTGCCAATGGTGGGAACGGTCTGGGAAGGTGCCAACGAATAGAAACCTGATGATACAACTAAAGATTAGTGGATACGCTTTAGTCTTTTTTTTGAGTGTACTTTCTAGTCCTCACTTCAAATACAACCATAAGGGGAAGGTGCCAACGAATAAAAATCCTGAATGTATTATGAACTGGACTAACTAATTAAGTCCCTCATCACTTTGGTCTTTTCTTTCTTCATATTCCCATTGTATTCTATCTTTCGTTCAGCCCCACTTACTTGATGGGGCTGCTTAATTAATATATAATTATCTCGTTTACTATCAAAAAAAAAAAAAATACAACCATAAGGATTTATCATTTCTCAATATGATGAGTCCATCATCTCTCATTCTTCTTTTTCTTTTTTACACCTTTATGGGTTTTTGTTTTTAAGTGTTCTTAAGTTAGTTTTGTAGTTGTTTACATAGATCTGTTTGTGTTTTTGGGTTATTGTTACAGTGGTAAAGCATAAAGGTGTTTGCTTTTCTGTTTTCTGATTTTGTTTCTTGGTCGAGGGGTTTTAGTTTGTAATACTAGTTCTTATAGGTGATTTTTCATGGGTTTGATGTGATTTGTAGGTGGATTCTGAATTGGAACCTGGGTTAGTGTCTTTACATAGACTTTTTTGAGATTGAATGTTTTTTGTTGAAAGTGGAATTTCGAAAGAGAAAACACATTGTTAATTGTGTAGTATAGAGACATAAAATTTGAGAAAACAGATTTTGAATTTAGTTTGGCAACTTTACTAGGAATCGTTAATTGAATATTGGAGATGAAATAGAACAACTACGGAACTACCTTTGTATATTTGCTAGAGATGACTGATGTTTGGATTTTTATTGTAATATGATTTGTTATATGTCCTTTATAATACTTTTGACAGGTATAATGGAGTTGAACAATGGTATGAAAACATATTTTGGAATATGGATTTTTGTTACAGTATTGTTCTCAAGCATATTAATTTTTTTAGTTAGAGTTTTCAATGTCTTGTCTATGTTGTTTTGGATGGCCAAGATCTTAAATGAAGGGTTAACATTGCTTTCAATTACAGTTTTGAGGTTTTATTTTCATAAATTCATTCCTCCTTTATGTATTCATGACTTTTTGAGTTATTATAATTCCTAGTTATTGACATTTTCAGCTTCTTTTGGGAACTTTAGGGTTTGCACATGTAGTTTAATAATGGCCTCTTCTCCTTTAACAAACTCAAGTTTATGTACATCCTTTAAACATTACATGCATGTGTATGTGATACATGTTCTTCTATGCTTGCAATTGGCTCCTTGGAACTGGAAATAGGTATGTGCTTTCCACTAGGCAAGTTTTATGATTTAAAAAGTTGCTCATTTCCTTAAAATATTTTCCTTGAAAGTGGATGAGCATGAAAAGGAGATGTAAAGGGGCTGGATTGGGAAAATGGCACAATCCTTGCATCTCTTAACTTTTCTGGTTAATCAATTTAATTTTTAAAGAATTTACTGTATGGTCATTTTGCAAAATGCATCTCCTACATTTTACCATTTCAATTTATGGAAATTTCCACAACTTTTTGACTTATTTTTTGTTCTTGAAGCTTCATTATTTCTGAAATATTTTTCCTATTGTTTGAAGTTTTCACTCCTGAGCTGATCATGCTTCTTGCATAACTAGCTATGCTGCACTCTAAGAGTTGCTCTAATTTCTGTTTTCTCTAATATGTTCTGTGCTTTCATTTTTTTGAATGTAATTAATCTTCTGTGCGAATGTCTGACTATCTTACTGTGGATTCCTCAACCCTGCTTTCTGGCTTTTCCTATTTATTTGATTGCAAGGGTAAAAAATAGTTTTGTTCTGTTTGTTGCTTGTTCTTACTGAGTTCTCTTCTTTCAGTGTAACGAAAAATGTCTAGGAGATATGATAGCCGCACAACAATCTTCTCCCCTGAAGGACGCCTGTATGAAGTTGAGTATGCTATGGAGGCCATTAGAAATGCTGGTTCTGCAATAGGAATATTATCCAAAGATGGGGTTGTCTTGGTTGGAGAAAAGAAGGTTACATCCAAGCTATTGCAAACCTCAACTTCCACTGAGAAGATGTACAAGATTGATGATCATGTTGCTTGTGCCGTGGCTGGAATTATGTCTGATGCCAACATCCTCATCAACACTGCCAGGATCCAAGCACAACGCTACACCTTTGCATACCAAGAGCCAAGCCTGTAGAGCAACTAGTTCAATCCCTTTGTGATACTAAGCAAGGGTACACGCAGTTTGGAGGTCTTCGGCCCTTTGGTGTGTCATTTCTGTTCGCAGGATGGGACAAAAATTATGGCTTCCAACTTTACATGAGCGATCCTAGTGGAAATTATTCTGGTTGGAAAGCTGGAGCAATTGGTGCAAACAATCAGGCTGCACAATCCATGCTATAGCAGGATTACAAGGATGAAATCACAAGGGAAGAGGCTGTCCAGCTTGCTTTGAAGGTGCTCAGCAAAACCAAGGATAGTACAAGCCTTACTTCAGAGAAGCTCGAACTGGCTGAGGTCTTCCTTTCGCCTACTAGGAATGTGAAATACCAAGTCTGCTCACCCGATGTTCTAAGCAAACTGTTGGTGAAGTTTGGAGTTACCCAACCTGCTGCTGAGACTTCCTGATTCAAGCTCTTTTGTATCTCGTTTCAGTAAATCACTGCTTCAGAGCAATTCGTGCTTGTATTATCTCTGTTCTCAAAATGCTTCATGCAAATGAGACTTCCAAGACCATGTGCTTGATTAGAATTACAGTACTATGAGATGCTTTTGTTTGTTAACTAAATTTACCATTAAACTTTATCATGTTTTGTGTTGAAATTATTACATTCACACTACTGGTTTAATTGACAATATGAAAAAGACGCCAAACTATAAGGGCTTAATTGACAAAAACCAGGGGCAAATTGAAGAAATTGAAAGTTTAATGGTCAATTAGAGGTTATATTGATAAATTCCGAGACCAAGGACCATATTGTAAAAGGCGCGTAACTTCGGGGTTACAATTGAAGTTCAGCAGGGGCTTAATTGCATTAAATCAAAAGTTTAGGGTCAATTATGGATTCAATTGAAAGAAATTAAAAGATGGAGGACTAAATTAAAATTTAGTAAAAATCCCTAATTCAGGCCACAACGATGCTGTTTTGCATAAAAAAAAAAGGACCAGACGACAAGTCGTCTAGTCACTGTTCATTGTCTTACCCGTTTTACCCTAAAGAAACAGTGTGGGAGCCTACTTTGTAGGTGCATTTAATGCTTGATTTCTTCATCAAACCGAACAAAACTTGCACAAAAAGGATCCCCTGCAGTTTCTCTACAACCCCATGTGAACGGTTCAAGATGAATGATAGCACGACGACGACATAAAGAGGTCAACTCAGGCAGCCTTTTCCTACAGATTTGACAACTTAGGGAGGCTACTTTGAACCAACGGTTGGGATCCTTTCGAACCAAATCAATGGCTGAAATTTTACCCCGGTGTAGACGAGATTACCCTCTTCCACCGCCTATAAATAGAGACTCTGTTGATGACCTGAGGGGGAAGAAAATTGAATGCAAAGTTGGCCAAAAATCAGCCTTCCCTACTCAATTTTCCTGCAACCGACCCTTTTCTCTTCTTTCTCTCTCCGTTGTGGCCTTCAGCCACCACCACCATCATCACATGTCTTCTCACCATCGTCCCCACCTCAAGTAGCCATCAAACCATCACACGTGGTGGTTGCACCACTTCTCTCTCTCCTCTGTAAAAATCTTCTTCTTTGCCACTATGACCCCGGCAGCAGCAACAACCACCTTGCCCAGAAGCTTTTATCATTCCCAAAGGCAGCCAGTCCAACAATTCCAACCGTGAGCTTCCCTTCTCCTTTGCAGGACTATGTTCCTTCTTCTTCCAGCTGTGACCAAAGCAAGCTGTCGGCCTCACCACCTCCAATCGCGCCATCAATCAGGCCACCAGCTCCCTCAATGCCAGGTAAGCCTCCCTCCTCCTCCTCTTCTTCTTCCTCCCTTCTACCGCTGCATGAGAATAGGGCAACGTGAATTATATATACTTACACTGTAAGATACACATCTGGTATTAAAATGCCTGGTTTTTTATGAAATATTTTCAAAAAAAAATTTTTCATGCATACGGCCAAATCCTAAAAATTTTCAAAACATATTTAAAAAAAAAAGAAAGAAAGAAAAAGAAGAAGAAATTGCATCTTTCTCATGTTTTGAACATCCAAAAACTAGATATCGTAACCAGTTTATAATCATCCATTAGACTTTGACCAAAATATCAAAAAATCTTTTTCAATTTTTTTAGGGTTCAGATGTAGACTTTAATATCTATGGGGTGTAAAATTACATGATAAAATACACCCTCAGGTATTAAAGATATAAGGTGTAAATAAATGCGATGATAAATTTAAGACTTTAGAACGATTATGATTTAACCCAATAAGATAGAAACTCTCTCATAAAGAGAGAACTACCTTGAGCCTTAGAAAAGACCAACGAATAGAAACATGACTTAGAAAAAAAAATCAAACAACAATGCAGCTTATCTTAGGTAGGGTGCATTCCCGGTGATGCGTCTTCCCTTTGCACAACTAGTCCCTTACCTAGACTCTCACAGACCATAGATTCCTAGTAACCATAATACTAGGTGGCGACTCCTAAAAATTAATTTTAATTTTATGATTAAATCCAAAAACCCTTCCCAACACACAAAACCTCACATAGGAGGCACGACAGGAGCCTCCACCGTCGCCATACGACATCGCGTCGGCACGCCCCCGCGATAGAATCCAGGGAGGGTCCCTTTATAGAAGTTGTAGACGAGAGTGTTATCTTTCCAAAGGGTCTAACCCCGTCTACTTTGGAGTCTTGGAACTCTAGATACAAATAAAAATATGAGGAGAGGTCAAGCTGCCACCCCTACTAGCAAATTCGACCAAGTCAACAAAACGACGAGATTTAGTCATATTAAGGGTAGAATTTGTTTTCTTGCCCTTTGTAAAATGTGTAATATTGTGTTGTGATTTTTAGAAAGGAATAAAAAATGATTAAAATTAAAGTCATGATGTTCATTAGGATTACTAAAGAGCTGAAATTGTAAAGGATAATAATGGGGGGAATTTAGGTGAGAAAGAATAATGATAAAGAGAAATTAATATTATCACCATTTTTGTTGTTATTTTATGGTATGTGGATTAACATAGAATAATAATGGGTATTTATGGTTTCAGGAGGAACTGCGAGAGGAGTGCAACAACAACAAGGGAACACCAATCGAGCGTCCATAGCATATAGGTACTCGGTACCTATATCTCCTCTAGTTAATAATTATTTTAACTAACTATTGAACTATATATATAAAAAAATGGTGCTTAGTAATGAGGAAAAGAAAAGGGAAAGAAAAGGTTAAATGGCAAGAAAATGGAAATTAAGAACTAGATTTAATTTATGGGTTCTTTTGGAGGAAATGAACAGTAATAATGAATTGTAGGAATCATTGTTCCTCAAATTTGATTAGCCAGTCCCAAATATGGGAGGCTAATGATGTTAGCCAAGTTGGTTAACATCGGCATTATCGGTACGTGTGAGGAGAAATATAAAACTTGATTAACTATTCGGGTTCAAAATAGTTAATGATATCTGACGGGTAACGTTGATATCGGTAAAATTTATGGGACTTGATTAGCTTTTCAAGGTGAAAGCTAATGATGTCAAGAATCCTAGACATCGGTATACCTGAGGACCTCTTAAGGTACCATGGAACATTGATTAACTATTTCAGTTAAAAAATAGTTAATGACACCAATAGTTGTGTTAGTGTCGACATTTTCATGAATTTGATTAGTTGATCCCAGGATGGGCAACTAAAGACACTAATGGAGGTTATTATTGTTGGCAGTAGTCTTCCCGATGTGGGGAGAAGTAGTTAAATGAAAAAATTTGATAATCCTTAAAAGGGGTTGGTGGTTGTGTATAGAATTACATAAGATTTGAGTAGGTAGATGTGCTGTATAATTTTTCTTTTGTAAATTGTTTGTATTTTAGTTATTTTTAATTATATGGAAAATTTATATGTTGCAGGTCCCCCCATTCACGCCAAGAATATAATTTAGGTTCCTTGATTGCTTTTTGTATAAGTTAGGAACTTAGGGATTATTTATCTAATTATTATGTAGTAAACATATAACCTGTATAGAATAGTATACTTGTATTATTTTGTTTTTGGAATATTAAATGTATCAATCTATGCTTGAGATATTATAATGTATTGGCTTATGTTTAGAATGCTAAATTGTGTTGTCTTTATATATGAAATTTAAGTGTTCGAATGGTTCTCTTAATTATTAACTAATGCATGTGATATGAGATGGTGATTGGGTATGAAGATTTGTCCTAGTATGTATATTCTTGAATGAATAAAATGGTTGATTGTACCCATTTTAGATGTGATTATAAGTGTGTATAGGGTAAATTGCCGATAACTTGGGACCTCCTAGTATAAAGGAGACTTTGCCAAAATTTCAGTGAATTGTTTTTTGCTCCATATACCTTTTATGTGGAAGATAAACGGATAAACTAATTAAACAATTGGGGTTGTTATAGTTCTCTTTTGCTGAGTCTATCAGATGAGAGAGATGGAAGGTGGTCTTTTCATTTTGTGCTCTACTCAGTCTGGGTTGCGGGGATAGGGGGGCGATTGGTATACGGTTTGCCGCACCCTTCTCTCTCTCTCTCTCTTTTATGTTTATGCACTGGGATCAATATTTATAGTGCAAGAATCTTATCACATGTGAGAAATAAAGTCCTACACAAACTCATAATCTTATCACATGTGAGAAATAAAGTCCTACACAAACTCATTCTCTTCTTTGAATTTTGAATTTGATTAAGAATCAAATTCAAAAGCAGATAACTATCATTGAAGTTCTTAGTTTTTGCGTAAGTTGACAAATCACACTTTTCATCAAAATAAATCTTTGATATTTTAATTTTATCTGTTAAACCCCGTAAAATTAAATGAAAAGCAAACAGGCCAAACTTAGGTTACAACATCTACTATCATTCCATCGATAATAAATTTACTGACCGGATCATTGTAAAACTCTCATCGGTAATTTTTGGGTTTGTAGGTGAGTTCGTTAATAATAATAAAATATTTATTATCGATGGATTTACTGATGAGAAAAGCACACCAAATTTTTTTTTACCCGTTTTATTCTGTCAGTATTTCCCTCGAGAAGCTCATCATATAATCAATAAAAATACTATATGAAATTATGTCAGTGATTAAACAGTGGCACAATAATATTTGCAGTAATTCTTCTCAAACTCTCTATAATATATCAACGAACTTAATATGTCGGTAATTATTTAAAAATATATATTTAAAAAAACTAGAAAATAATTAAATTAATATAAATCAACACTCCATAATACTCGGGAAGTGAGTTGCTTGAAAAAAGAGAGAGAGAAGAAAATCAACTCAAACAAATTTACAACAAATAAATAACATAAAAAAATAAACAACAAAAAAAATCAGCTAAAAACAATTTCCACCTAATCTAGAAAACCTATTTCATAACCCATAATCTACCTACAAATAAAATAATTTAATTGAAATTGAACAACAAAATTAAGAAACAAAATCCAACAAAATTGATCTCATATGAAAAAAAATCCTACAACAACATACAATCATTAACATAAAAATTTAAAAATAAAATAAAAAACAAATATGATGCAAAAAAAAACACAAAAAAGAAAAAGAAAAAAAAATCTTAGCTTAATGTAGTTACAAGTGAAGTTGAGAAGAGAAAAGAAAAGGCAAATTCATAAAGTAAGTTAATTAAAAAAAACTAAGGAGAGAAAAGAAGAAAAGAGGAGAAGACATACCTGATAGTGGAGGAGAAGAGAAGGAGTTGAGGAGATAAGAGAATATAAAGAAAGAAAGGGAAGTTGGTGTTTTTTTACATAAGAAGAAGAAGAAGAGGCGCTCCTGTTGTGAAATGAGGGATTCTGGTTTTTTTATTTAGGCATTTTACCGAAAAATAATTAAATATTAATATTATTAATTATTTTTGTTGCTACCTAATTTCTGACCCATGTTTTGATAAATTTTCACAAATAAAAAAATAAAAAAAATAAGGGTTTACATGTGGTGATAACATAGAGCATCAAGGCTAATATTAAGGAAGCAATATGTCAAGGAGATAATTATTAAATTATATATAATTACTGTAATATAAAATACCATAGATATATGATTTGATTCGTGCTGGTTATGGAAAATAATCAATGCAATATAAAATACCATATATATGGGATTTGTTGGTGATGGTTGTCGCACGTCGGAAAATCCGCGCGGCATCGGGCTAGCGATTTTTCTCGTTGTTGTTGCGTTTGCTTGAACCGGTTTGCTGGAGTCGCCACCTAGTAATTTATTGAAGGCTACTAGGAAACCGGATATACTGGTCTTGTCAGAGATCGCGGGTAAGGGACTGGTTGTGGTTAGAGAAGGTATTAGCACCACTAACGTACCCTACCTGAGGTAAGTTGCTTCATGATTTTGACGTGTTAAAGAAGTTTTAAGATTTTGTCTTTTCATCGAAAATTAGAAATACAACTTACGTATAAGTTAATAATTCTTAACCGTGATCCAATCAAAATATTAAATTCTTCTTTAATCCTTGCAATTTTATCATAAATAAAAACATCCATAAAATAAAACATACAAACAAACACATACACTTTCACTATATTTGTTTCTTTTCTTTTCTTTTTCTATTTTTTTTCATATTTTACAAAATACAAATAAAAATTCAATACTAAACAAAAAATTACATCAACCAACTCAAAATTACAAAATAATCCCTAAAATTCAAGAAAACAAATCTGAAAAGCATTCTAGGTCTTCCTGAACAGTGTTGAGGGAGGCTTCTAGGTACATGAACAATGCTTGGACAGCGGCGGCGCGTGGCTTAACGCGCCGCCGCGAGAACGCCGAAAAAAAAGGTTGGCATGGCTCTGCTTCTTCTCCCTTTCCCCTCCCCACAGATGGTAAGAAGCTACATCATCTACAACAAAAAACAAACGCACAAACAGTCGATTTTAAGCTTTTATTTCTTTGTTTTCTTTCGGATCTGTTTTTGTTTTATTTTCCAGCTGTTGCTCTTCCTTCTTCTTCGTCGACCCCTACCTCTTCTTTGACCAGCAGTGAGGCAAGTAGAGGTCTAAGGAGGGGGAACGAACCACATTAAGCTCGGTCCCTTCTCCTCTCTTTCTCTTTTAGCCGGCGTTGAGGCAGCAGAGGACTGCTGGTGACAGGGAGGGATGATCTGTGAGGTCTGGTCGGGGCAGGAGCCAAACATGAGGCGGATCTAGTGAGGCCGAGAGACGGGGACCGTGAGAGGGTCTGAAAAGCAGAGGAAGAGGAGGGCGGTGGCTGTTGTCCTGATCGCCGCTGGGGGCCCGAATGGAAGAGAGACCTGGTGATGAAGATGAGGGAGTGAGCTGGGTCGGTCGGCTGTGGGCAGAAGCTGCCGCTGCTGGAGGAGGATATGATGGAGAAGATCGGGAAATGGGGAGGCGATCTGAAATGGGGTGCTGGTTTAAGTGCTGGAAAATGGCGATGAAGAAAAGAAAAGGTCTTGTTTTGGTTTCAAAGGTAAGGGTGCGGCCGGGCTTTGTGAACAGGGAGAAGAAAGGGCTGAGGGTTGGTTGGCTCAGAGATTCTGTGGGTTTGTGAGGGATCGATCATCAACCGACTGAGGGTCCGACTGGTTTGGTAAAAACAATCAAACGGGGAGTGGGCGACTGTTTGGAGAAGAGATAGATTTAGGGTTTTTTTGTGGTTTCTCCCCCTTCTCCCTGTTTTTTGTGGTTTTTCCCCCCCCTAAAATGTGTTGAGAAGACTAGTATTTATAGGTGAAATGTTGCTAGGTTTTTCAACTTGGTCCCTCAACTTCTTTCTTTTTGTAAATTTTGATTTTTCTTATTTTTTTGTATTTTTTGAAAATGAGCAATATCAACGTCGACTCAATGAGGAAAATCAATGATTTTAAAAATGACGCGTGAAAAGCTGAACGCGTTTAAAAGACCCTTAAAAATTTAAATTCTTTTTTTTAAACGACGTTGAAAATGCTAAAATGACGAAAATATATTAAAAAACATATTTTCTTTTGGATTTTCATTGTTTTTCTCTATTTTTGGATTTTTTTGAAAATATATTAAAACATGGATCAAAAATTGGGTAGCAATAGATGCCCCCTTTTTACAATGCTCACGAAGCAAAACTCTTCAATGTTTTGCATAGTAAGCTTTGTAAAGAAAAACTTGCTTTCTTGTCTTCTTAACACTGTTGAATCCACTCATCTAAAGACCTTACTATTTTTTTTTATTTTTTTTTAACCTGAGATCCCATCTGACGACCTCATTTAACCAAAACAAAAGAATGTGTAAAAAACGGTCTCATTGTAATGGGTGACCTACCCAGGTGGAAAGAATATGAAAAAACGGTCTTATTATGATGGGTGACCTACCCAAGTGGAAAAGATGGTCTCATTATGACGGGTGACCTACCCAAATGGAAAAGAGGAAAAGTGGTCTCATTCTTATGGGTGACCTACTTAGGGGGAAGAATGGCCTCATTACTATGGGTGACCTACCCAGGTAAAAAAAAAAGATGGAGAATGGTCTCATTCTAAAGGGTGACCTACCCAGAAAAAAAATGATGATCTCATTGTGATGGGTGACCTACCCAAGTGGAAAGGGGGAAGAGTGGTCTCATTCTTATGGGTGACCTACCCAGGGGGAAGAATGGCCTCATTATTATGGGTGACCTACCCAAGTATAAAAAAAATGGAGAATGGCTTCATTCTAACGGGTGACCTACCCAGAAAAAATAATGGTCTCATTGTGATGGGTGACCTACCCATCTCAAGCTTCAAAAGAAAACATCTTACCTCGAGAAAATGAAATAGTGTTGGTTCATAATTCATATTCTTTTCATAGCTCCGTTGATTTAAGATTCTATCTCTTAGTGATTCCCAAAAACTTGGAACTAATTTGGGCTTTCGTCCAACCTTTCCTGCCAGGTTAGTGTTATGACAATATAGCATGCATGTTTTTGTTACCTATCTTGGAAACATAGGTCCCCCTTTCGTTGTAAACTTCTTCGAGCTCTTGTTTCCATTTGTTTGTCCAACCTTTCCTCATGAACCAAAATATATCCTCTTAGTGAAGAGATCTCTGGTTCCTTATGGGGCCCTTTCTTGCTCCATTGAGTATTGCGCTTTATAATTATTTTAAAAGGAAAACTCAAAAGATTTGGTTTTGTTCGTGAAAACTAAAACTTTTAATGCAATTAGCAAATCTCATAAAAGATGCTTTTTAGAAGTTTTTATTATGATACTCCTTTGGGCTTTGGTTCACTATGGACCCCTATGTGCACTTCGTGCACTTCTTGCCCCCTAGTGTGGCATGCAAAAATATGTCAAGTTTAGATTTGATTTGGTTCTCTTCAATTGATGGAGTCATCTCCTTGGTCATGCGTAAAAAAGGTTCTTTTAAGTAAAAGATTTCAAATGCTATGAGATCACATGTTATATATATATATATATATATATAAGGCTCTTTACAAAGAGAATTCATGGCCGGACTATATTTTATTGACTGGAAAATTACGAAATACATCAAGCGTAGTATTTCCTTACAGAGTCAGAATTCACGGGCCTAACTAGATCTTCTCCATCCATTCTAGACAGTAACAAAGCTCCTCCTGAGAATGCTTTCTTCACCACGTAAGGCCCCTCATAGTTAAGCGCCCATTTACTCTGATCTTCTCCAGGTAAAGACAATACTTTCTTCAGTACAAGATCTCCTTCATGGAATCCTCGAGATCGAACCTTCTGGTTATATGATTTAGCCATCCTTCTTTGGTAGAGTTGATGATGACAGATTGCGGCTATCCTCTTTTCACTAATCAGATTCAGCTGTTCATATCTAACTTTTACCCATTCTACCTCTTCCAGCTTAGAGTCTAACAGCACTCTCAATGATGGGATTTCCACTTCTAAAGGCATCACCGCCTCCATTCCGTATACCAACAAATATGGGGTGGCTCCTATTGAGGTTCGAACTGCGGTGCGATATGCATGTAGGGCAAATGGCAACATCTCATGCCAATCCTTATAGGTGACTACCATCTTCTGAATAATCTTTTTGACATTCTTGTTAGCAGCTTCTACCGCACCATTCATCTTTGGTCTATATGGCGAAGAATTGGAGTGCTTGATTTTCCATTTATTGCAGAGCTCTATTATCATCTTGCTGTTGAAATTCAGGGCATTATCAGTTATAATCTTTTCTGGTGGACCATACTGACATATCAAATCTCTCTCCATAAATTTCTTCACCACTTTTTGCGTCACATGAGCAAATGACCCGGCTTCTACCCATTTTGTGAAGTAGTCAATAGCCACTAGAATAAACCTATGACCATTGCTGGCTTTTGGGTTTACAGGTCCAATCACATCAATTCCCCACATCGTGAAGGGCCACGGAGATATCAAGTTAAATAGAGGAGCCGGAGGGGCATTGATTTTGTCACTGTATACTTGGCACTTATGACATTTTCGGACATAGTCAATGCAATCCTTCTCTAATGTCATCCAGAAGTACCCGGCTCTTTGTATCTTCCTAGCCATTCCATGTCCACTAGCATGGGTTGAGCAAATCCCTTCATGGACTTCTCGTAATGTACTTTTTGCCTCAAATTCATCCAAACATCTCAACAAAGTCCCGTCAAATGATTTCTTATACAAAATCTCCCCATCAAGATAAAAATCCATTGCCAACCTCCTCAAGGTCTTCTTGTCGATTTTGGATGCCCCCATGGAATATGCCTGGTTTTGGATGAAATTCTTGATATCATAGTACCAAGGGTTTCCATCCACTTCTCTTTCGACTAAGCAGCAATGAGTTGGGTTATTTCTGATATTGATGTGTACTGGCTGTACTTTGTGCCCAAAGTTTATCTTGGACATAGATGCTAGTGTGGCCAAAGCATTTGCAAACTGGTTTCCTTCCCTTCCCAGATGGGTGAACTCTATTTCCTCAAATTCTCTAGCCAGCTTAAACAGGTATTCTTGGTAAGGCCTTAACTTCTCTTCTTTGGTTTGCCATTCTCATTTTACTTGGAAAATGATCAGCATTGAGTCTCCATACACATCTATCTTTTTTATGTTCATCTCTAATGCAGCCTCTAAACCAAGAATGCAAGCTTCATACTCAGTCGTGTTGTTGGTGCACCCGAACTGCAGCTTAATTGAAACCGGATACTGACTCTTATCAGGAGAGATTATCACTACACCCGCTCTGTTACCACATACATTTACAACACCATCAAAATACATAACCCACCAATTTGATTTCACTTCCTCAATTGCAAACACATCTTCATCGAGAAAGTCAAAGTTTAACGACTCATAATCTTCCATAGCATGGTCAGCTAGGTGATCGGCAATAACACTCCCTTTCACGACTTTCCTTGTCATATATACTATGTCATACTTAGCCAAAGAACTTGCCATCTTGCAATTCGGCTAGATAGATAAGGTTTTTCACAAATGTACCTCAATGGGTCTAGTTTGGAAATTAACCATGTAGTGTGATACAATATATACTAACGTAATCTCTTTGTAGCCCATGTTAGTGTGCAACACAGCTTCTCAATCATAGTATACCTAGACTCACATTCCGTGAACTTCTTGTTTAGTAATAAATGTCCCTTTCCTTCCTTCTGGTTTCATCATGTTGCCCAAACACACATCCCATTGTTGTTTCGATTACTATTAGGTATAATATCAATGGCCTTTCTGGTACAGGAGGAACAAGCAGAGGTGGATTTAGCAAGTACTGCTTGAATTTCTCAAAAGCCTCATCACACTCTTCATTCCATATTCCAGGGTTCTTCTTCCTTAACAAATCAAAGATCGGGTCACAAGTCGCGGTTAATTGGGATATAAACCAAGCGATGTAATTCAATCTTCCTAAGAAACCTCTCACCTCCTTCTTAGTCTTGGGGGGTGGCATAAATTGAATAGCCTTTATGTTTTCAGGATCCACTTCTATCCCTTTGTCACTCACCACAAATCCCAACAACTTACCGGATTTCACCCCGTATGAACACTTTGTTGGGTTAAGCCTCAACTTATATTTCCTTAGCCTTTCAAATAATTTCTTCAATATTTGGACATGATTCTCTCCCTCTTTAGATTTAGCAATCATGTCATCAACGTATACTTCAATCTCTTTGTGCATCATGTCGTGAAACAAAGTCACCATAGCCCTTTGGTAAGTGGCCTCAACATTCTTTAAACCAAATGGCATGACTTTGTAGCAAAAGGTTTCCCATGGTGTTACAAAGGTTGTCTTCTCCTTATCCTCTTGCGCCATTTTTATCTGATTGTAGCCTGAAAACCCATCCATGAAGGAATATGTGGAGTTGCGTGTTGCATTATCAACTAACATGTCTATGTGTGGTAAAGGGAAACTATCTTTAGGGCTAGCCCGGTTTAAGTCCCTAAAGTCCACGCAAACTCTGATTTTACCTTCCTTTTTGGGTACCACCACTATGTTTGACACCCATTGTGGATACTTTACTACTTCCAAAAAACCAGCGTTCCATTGTTTTTCAATTTTTGCTTTTACTTTGATTAAGATCTCCGGAGGAGTTCTCCTTAACCTCTGTTTAATCGGCTTGCATCCTTCCATCAGTGGTATCCTATGTACAACAATGTCCGTATCTAAACCAGACATATCCTCGTAGGACCAGGAAAAGACATCTACATAATCTTGGAGCAGTGCAATCAACTCTTCCTTTGCTTCAGGGGTGATCAAAGTCCCTATCTTCAGCTCTCGCTTGATTTCTTCATTGCCTACATTTATGGTTTCAAGTTCCTCTTTAGCGGGCCTCCAAGCTTGTTCGTGTTGTTCTATTAATTTTATGAATTCCCATATATTTTTCTCCTCCCATTCGTTATCTTCTACAACCACTATGTATTCTTTAAATTTTGGCCATTCATTCTCCATGTAAAGTGCAGGTGTTGTTGTGGAGGATCCACTTTCAGGGTTCCTGAAAGCGGAAAGTGAGGTGTAAATGCATAGTAAGACATCAAGATGAATTTTGAAAATGCATGATCTCATTAAAAACAAAAGATTGGCTCAAAAACAACATAAAAGCCAATTGACATCTTGAGCCTCGATTGTCAATGAAATAAAAACAAAATAGAAAAAGGCAAACAACATAGATAAAATTATAATCCAACAATCATTGTTGATTACATTTTAAAAACCAATGGAGCTTCTTGGGTCTCCCAATTCTGGAACTTCTCTCCTTCGGCTAGCTTTCGAACAAAAATCTTAACGGTGACTTCTTCCAAAGTGTGGATGGTTAATTGTGGCAGCTCTTCATCCCTTCTTTCGGATTTAATTTTCTCAACAATGTCCTTGACTTGATTTTCCTCCAGAGTGTTTATGTTCATTGAAGAAAGCTTCTGAAGGAGGTTTCCATGTCCCTTATGAGGTTGCATCATATATGCAGCCTTTGGAAATGAAATCCTGATCGGAGGGATGGCTAAGTTTTCTTCTTCAGGCTTCCTTCCTTCAATCCTAGCCATTCTCTTCTCCCTTCCTTCAATCCTAGCCATTCTCTTCTCCCTTCTTGCACCAGCAACTCGCTTGTAATCCTCCTTCTTGGGCTTATATCCAAGCCCAAACCTTTGTTCTGCAGCTTTCAATTTGATTATATCCATCCATTTAAGCCTTCCTTGCTCAATGTCATATGGGAAGGGAATCCTGTTTTTCAAAAAGCTTTTAGCGGCCATTTTGGTGGCCTCCGAGATTTCTGGCTTCCTCACCACAATGTTCTCGGGAACCCACTCAGTATTCACAACCTCAAATGCATGAAGGTTTCCATCCTGACAATCTTCTGCTTCAATGAATGGAACCTCCACATTTCTTACCATTGATATAATCTCCTCAGCCTTAACAGTAACCAGGACACCATTGGCAATGTACTTCAAACATTGATGTAGCGAGGAGGTGACAGCTCCCGCGAAATGTATCCATGGCCTTCCTAACAACATGCTATAGGAAGGGTGGATATCCATCACTTGAAGGGTTACTAGAAAGACTTGTGGACCCACAGCTAGTTCAACCTCAATTGACCCTATCACTTGCCTTGGTGAGCCATCGTACGCTCTCACTGTCATCACACTGGGTTGCATATGTGAGGGATCTATCGGCATTTCATCCAGCATATGCCTTGGTAACACATTAAGGGTCGAGCCGTTATCGATGAGAACCTTACCGATGAGACAATCTTTGCATCGGACCGTGACATACAAGGGTTTGTTATGTCCAGTTCCTTCAGCGTCAAGTTCATCTTCCGTGAAATATAAGTAGTTGGAAGCATGGATCCTCCCTACTAGATGCTCCATAGTCTTTTGTTCAATATCTTGGGGTACGTAGGCCTTATTCAGTACTTTTTGTAAAGCATTACGATGCGGCTCGGAGCTGAGTATTAATGTCATGATGGAGATCTTGGCAGGGGTCTTCTTTAACTGATCCACTATACAGTACTCACTATGCTTCATCAATTTCAGGAACTCATTTGTTTCTTCTTCAGTCACAGGTTTATTCACCTCAAGCTCTTTATCGAGGTCCAACACCTCCTTGCCTTTAGCCTTTCTTTGTTTCTCTAGTTCTTCAGGTGTGAAACAACAACCACTCCGAGTTAGCCCACTTTTCTCAGTTCGGAACAGCGGCAAAGGAGTTTCAATATTCGAGGTATAACCATAATCTCCAGGCATCACACCATAGTCTACTTTGTTTGCATATGAGGGCTTAGTTAATACCAATTTTGAGAGCCCATTAGTTGTTGCTTGGATTCTACATTTCCCTTGATTCTCTATCATCTCTATCTCTTCATTGTCATTTACGGCCTCAATCCTTAACTCTCCTAGAGTTAGCATTCTTGCAACCTTTTGATGAAATTCAATGCATTCATCAATGTGATGCCCTTTCTTTTTATGGAAAGGGCAAAAGTTGCTTTCCCATTTACAGCACTCAGTTGATTTTTCCAAATGTCCAGACTGCACCAACATAAAGTATAGCTTTGTCATGGTCACTTTTAACACCCTCTCTTTGCTACCAATCTCCATGGTATTCACTCCATCCCTACTAGCAACATGTTTGGGTAAAGGGTTTGAATTCTCATTAGGCGAATCCTCGAAAGTGACCCATCCAACTTTGATCAGTTCCAACACCTTTCTTTTAAGAGCAAAGCAAGCCTCAATGCTATGACCCGCGTGACCAGCATGGTATTCACAAGTCACCTCGGGGTTGTACCAGGTAGGGAAAGGTGGTTGCATAGGTGGTACGGGCAGGGGAGCTATCTGCCCAATACTCAACAGCTTGGCATACAACTCTTTTAAGGTTATTGGTAAAGGTGGTAATTGTTCTTCCGATGGTCGGTTATCTCTTCTTTGGTAATTACTTTGGTTATTTGCTGGGAATTTTGTTTGATTGGGTTGGTTTGGAATGGGTGGTTTGGTAAAATTAATACTAGTGACTCGGGTGGTAGGTATTTGGTAGGTTTTGCTTCTCCCTTCTAGGTTATTCACCTCATTTTCTTTCTTTTTCCCAATGAAACCTCTCTTCTCTATAGGTTCTGCAATTCTCCCATTTCAGATTCCTTGTTCAATCCTCTCAGCAATCCGCACAACATCATAGAAATGTTGTGCTGAACTACCCATAAGGTGTTCATAGTATGGGGCCCTACAAGTATTAGCAAACAGTGTCACCATCTCTGTCTCTATTAGTGGAGGTTGTACATTGATAGCTTGGTCACGCCACCTTTGAGCATAAACCCTCACGGACTCGTGATTTCCTTTCTCCATGGTAATTAGACTGGTCCTATCAGGAGCAATCTCAAGATTAAACTTGTATTATTTTAAGAAAGCATCTGCTAGGTTCGTCCACTTTTTGATCCTAATGTTGTCTAACCTCATATACCAACTGAGGGTCGATCCTGTCAGGCTATCCTGGAAGAAGTAAATTAACATTTTATCATCGTGGATAACTTCTACCATTTTGTTATAGTAGGAACGGAGATGGGTCTTTGAGCATTCCATCCCGGTATACTTAACAAACTTTGACACTCTGAACTTCTTTGGAATAACAATGTTAGGCACCAAACATACTTCAGCGGCCCTAATTGGGTCAAATAAATCATTTCCTTCAATTGCCCTTAGCCTCTCTTCTAGTGCAGTCCACTTATCATACCCTTCATGATTAGAGAATCTGAAGTCATGTGGATCCTCGTTTGTTAAATCCATTGTAATAGGGATTTGGATGGGCTAAGTGGGATTAGGATTCTGCTTATTTGGTTTATTTGCCCCCATGTTTATAGGTGCAACAGGAATTTGAGCTGCTGCTGGTGCTTCATCATGTTGAGTAGACGTTCCCTCTCCATCTCTGGCTCTCAACATTTGCTCTAACATACTGGTTAGGCGCACCACATCATTCCGAACTCCTTCAAGTTCTCTTTGGTACTGAGCTTCTGGTTGTGACCTTTCTTCGTTTTCCATTCTTTTTCTTTGTCAAGTGTTGTGGATTTTAGAAGGGGGACCTATGTTTCTTAATCTGGCATGCATATGATAAATTAAAAACCAATGGGTGATGAAAATGTGATGCACATGTAATATGTATTTTTTTTTATGAGCTGATTCATGACTTTCGTAATCCTTTAGACAAGGTTTCTGAGTCGACCCGATTTACTATAAAAGAAAGGTTTGCCAAGTTCTTATCATAGTGGCTTACCAAAACTCATTAAGAAGAGAAGGAGGTCATGGCCTTCTTATAAATAAAAAGTTGCTCATACAAAACGATAATGGAAAAGAGGGTCTTATACATCGCTACCCCCTAAAAAGCATTTCCCCTATTAGCTAAATCCTTAATAAAAGAGGCCATGGCCCTCATGTATTCTCTATATTTTGAAGTGTCATTTCCAACTTGGGTGGCTTGATGTTGCAACCTTTCCGCATAACGGGCTACTTGCTCAACCTGTTTTGACACATGTCTCATCTTGTCATGGAATACAGTGTTATTTGCGATTATTGCTTCGTTGTTGGCTCCTAAGGCTTCATTATTCCTTTCCAACACTCGAACCATATCCTCTGACCTTGCCAACTTATCTCTTATCCTTTGTAGTTCTTCCTTTTCGATATCTAGCTCGGCTGTTTTGGAATTAATTTGAACTACACAACTGTCCATGTAGTCTTGGCACTTCTGATGCTCTTGCTTAGCCTTACTCAGCTCCTCTTCCATCTCAAAGTAATGGCTTCTTAACTCCCTCACCTTTTCTTCTCGTATCTCGATCTCTGATTGAAAAGCCATCATCCTTCCTTTCAAAAACTCAACTCTCTTATGGTAATCCCTCATATCAAACTCAGCGGCTTTTCTCGCACTTCTTTCTCCCTCCAGTTGTGCCATGTATTGAGCTCTGACCTTCCTTTCTTCTTCTATGTCGAGTTGGGCTAACCAATTCTTCTCCTTTTCCACCTCTACTTTCTTTAAAAGAATGTTCCTTCCCTTCTTTAAAGAATCCATCGCCTCTTTATCAACATTCATCTTGCCTTTTGTTGATCTCTTAGCCTTATCCAACTCCTTTTCTGTAAGCCTATTCTTCTTAACCAGCTCATCATACTCGGTTATTCGATTCCTTAACTCAGCTTGGACCCTAGTTGTTATTTCTTCAGCTACCTCGGCCCTTTTTTGCCATTCCTTTAAAGACATTAGCTGCTTATCCTGTTTTTCCAACCGCTGGTTCAAATAAACCCTCATCGTATTTTCTTCTTCTAACTGGTTTTCTAACAATTGTTGTTGCCTCTTACTTTTGTTGAGATCACTTCTACACTGCTCTAGCTGCTTTCTTAAATCTTCCTCATCATCCATTGTTTTTCTTTTCTGTTGCTCTATCACTGATTCCGACTGTTTTTGTGTAGAGAAACCCTTCACTTCAGAAAGCTTTTCATTCCTCCAAACTGCATAATTCTGGCTGACAGATGTTTCAAAATTTCTCCCTTCTTCCCTCTTCACCTTCAGGGGTCTTTCCCAATCTTGTCGAATAAGCTCCATTTCTTCGAGGAATGGTTGATGCTTGAATAAACCGATGAAATCAGCTAAGCCTAGAGTTCTTGGTGTGTACTGCCTCTCGCCTAACGGCCTTGTTACAAGGGTGGGCGCATAACTAATGTAACCGGTTACACCAATCAAAGGAACCCATATCTTGCTTCCACAACTCATTGTGTAGATGGCATTGTTCATCCACGACGCTTTCCACTTGAAGTTGATCCTTGGCAAAGCTATGTACTTGTCTATCCATGCTTTCTCATCCCAATTCTTCCAAGTCTCATCCATGGTAACCTTTAATGGTCGCAGGTCAAACCACCAAAAATTGTTAAAGATGTCCCTTGGTGTTTCGATATGACTGATTATCCACAAGTACAACATAGGGATGCAACATCTCATAGCTCCTTTTCCATGCATTCGGTAGTGATTGATAAATAACATGGTTTCCCCCAAGATGGCTGAAGGGGGATTGATCTAGTCACACTCGTATTCTATGAAGACACTTGCTGCTTCCAAACTGATGGCCCCTATTTCATAAAGGAATAATACTAGTCCAAAGATGGCAAAGGCCACCAACCTATATCGTTCATCTCCTAACTTGCCTTCTTCAGCATGTTTCTTCATTCGGGCTTCAATGGCCTTCCATTTAAAACCTCCCTTGGCGACTCTACATTGGCTGATCTTTCCCAAGCCTAATAAACTAACTACCTTCGAAGCTGTGTCCTCAAATCTTCGCCGATGGTAGATTCTGTGATTGTTATTTGGAAAATCTAGAATCCTCTCATATTCCTCTAAGGCTGGTGTCATATCGATATTTCTAAAGGTAAAACACCGATAACTGGGATCCCAAAAATTCAAAAGGGCTTTGATCGCTGCTGCTTATACGGGCAACCTCATTAATTGTGCAATTCTCCCATATCGCCTTTCAAAAAGAGTCTCATCAACATATTCCATGATAGACAGTAACTTCCCTAAGTCATTTACCATGTGATTTATCTTGGTAATGCATGGTAACCCACTAGCATCGATTCTTGGACATTTACCTTCAGATATCTGAGCCAACTCAGATTCTTGTCCAAATTCTTGGAAAGAAAGGTACTTAGTCATGATTTCAGCTCAAAACCTGATGAATTTAACATTATTAATCATGATGCGAATGAAGGTAAAATACATAACCTAAAGACAAGCTCTATTTATTAAGTGAGAGTGGGTAGGTTTTCTATCTAGTCTTGAAGGGTCTCATACTGCCCAGTGACGTTCTTCGTAAAGACAGTATAGGGGCATTGCAAGGAACAGTTAAGACACGTATGCCCACCATTACCAAGCAGGCACTCAGATATGAGTTGGGTGTTTCATGCATTTAAACCCTGACCAATAGTCTTAGGGTAAATTGCTAATTCCCCACTTAACTTAAGGCTTGTGTGTGCTTCTCACAATAAAAGCAAGTGATGCATGAGACAATTTTATACAATGCATGAATAATACGTGTAAAAATAAAAAACAAATCCTCAAATAAAAGGAAAGGCATATTAACAATAAACACACGAAAACACAAACAAATCAGAAAAAAAACAAAGCTTAGTCTACAACATCCCTAGTGGAGTCGTCATTCTGTCGCACGTCGGAAAATCCGGGCGGCATCGTTCTGGCGATTTTTCTCGCTGTTGTTGCGTTTGCTTGAATCGGTTCGTTGGAGTCGCCACCTAGTAATTTATTGAAGGCTACTAGGAAACCGAATATACTGGTCTTGTCAAAGATCGTGGGTAAGGGACTGGTTGTGGTTAGAGAAGGTATTAGCACCACTAACGCACCCTACCTGAGGTAAGCTGCTTCATGATTTTGACGTGTTAAAGAAGTTTTAAGATTTTGTCTTTTCATCGGAAATTAGAAATACAACTTACGTATAAGTTAATAATTCTTAACCGTGATCCAATCAAAATATTAAATTCTTCTTTAATCCTTGCAATTTTATCATAAATAAAAACATCCATAAAATAAAACATACAAACAAACACATACACTTTCACTATATTTGTTTATTTTCTTTTCTTTTCTTTTTTTTTTCTTTTTTTTTTCATATTTTACAAAATACAAATAAAAATTCAATACTAAACAAAACAAATTACATCAACCAACTCAAAATTACAAAATAATCCCTAAAATTCAAGAAAACAAATCTGAAAAGCATTCTAGGTCTGCCTGAACAGTGTTGAGGGAGGCTTCTAGGTACGTGAACAGCGGCGGCGCGTGGCTTCACCCGCCGCCGCAAGAAAGCCAGAAAAAAAGGTTGGCCTGGCTCTGCTTCTTCTCCCTTTCCCCTCCCCACAGATGGTAAGAAGCTACATCATCTACAACAAAAAACAAACGCACAAATAGTCGATTTTATGCTTTTATTTCTCTGTTTTTTATCAGATCTATTTTTTTTTTATTTTCCAGCTGTTGTTCTTCATTCTTCTTCAGTGATCGACCTGCTATGGAGTGAGGAGTGGCTCACCGGTGACTCACACGGCCGGACACCCACTAGGTCGGGTAGATCGTCGACCCCTCCCTCTTCTTTGACCGGCGGTGAGGCAAGCAGAGGTCTAAGGAGGGGGAACGAACCACATTAAGCTCAGTCCCTTCTCCTCTCTTTCTCTTTTAGCCGGCGTTGAGGCAGCAGGGGACTACCGGTGACAGGGAGGGATGATCTGTGAGGTCTGGTAGGGGCAGGAGCCAAACGTGAGGCAGCTCTAGTGAGGCCGAGAGACGGGGACCGTGAGAGGGTCTGAAAAGCAGAGGAAGAGGAGGGTGGTGGCTGCTGTCCTAATCGTCGCTAGGGGGCCGAAAGGAGGAGAGACCTGGTGATGGAGATGAGGGAGTGAGCTGGGTCGGTCGGCTGTGGGCAGAAGCTGCCGCTGCTGGAGGAGGATATGATGGAGAAGATCGGGAAATGGGGAGGCGATATGAAATGGGGTGCTGGTTTAGGTGTTGGAAAATGGCGATGAAGAAAAGAAAAGGTCTTGTTTTGGTTTCAAAGGTAAGGGTGCGGCCGGCCTTTGTGAACAGGGAGAAGAAAGGGCTGAGGGTTGGTTGGCTCATAGATTCTGTGGGTTTGTGAGGGATCGATCATCAACCGGCTGAGGGTCCGACTGGTTTGGTAAAAAAAATCAAACGGGGAGCGGGCAGCTGTTTGGAGAAGAGATAGATTTAGGGTTTTTTGTGGTTTCTCCCCCTTTACAAAATTGCCCCCCCTTAAAAGTGTTGAGAAGACTAGTATTTATAGGTGAAATGTTGCTAGGTTTTTCAACTTGATCCCTCAACTTCTTTCTTTTTGTAAATTTTGATTTTTCTTATTTTTTTGTATTTTTTGAAAACGAGCAATATCAACGTCGACTCAATGAGGAAAATCAATGATTTTAAAAATGATGCGTGAAAAGTTGAACGCGTTTAAAAGACCCTTAAAAATTTAAATTCTTTTTTTTAAACGACGTTGAAAATGCTAAAATGATGAAAATATATTAAAAAACATATTTTCTTTTGGATTTTCATTGTTTTTTTCTATTTTTGGATTTTTAAAAAAATATATTAAAACATGGGTCAAAAATTGGGTAGCAACAATGGTTATAGAAGACAATCTTTGCAATATTTTTTTAAATAACACATATAGAGATTTTCTATATAAATGAACATCCAGTCATAATAAAAAAGGAAAATAAAATTTACAAAGAGAGAATAAAAAGAATGAGGAAACCCAAGAAAACCTAAAATCATCTTGAAGAGGCCGCGACACACTCCCCATCTCTACCAAAAAGAAAAAACCTAAGCAGCCATTCCCCGGGGTCATCTCACCATCTCTTTTTTTCAATTAACCCACCTTCTAGATCCCCACACACAGCCTCCTACCATCCTCCTTTGTATGTTTGACAATGTAGCACGTAGCTCCACATATTCCTTTATGGATGGATTTTTGGGCTACAGTCAGATAAAAATGACTTTAGGATAATGAGAAGAAATCTTTGTAACACCATGAGGTACCTTTTGCTATAAAGTCATGCCATTTGGGTTAAAGAACGTTAGGGCCACCTACCAAAGGGCCATGGTAACTTTATTTCACGACATGATGCATAAATAGATTGAAGTATATGTGGATGACCTGATTGCTAAATCTAGAGAAGGAGAGAATCATGTCCAAATATTGAAGGAATTATTTGAAAGGCAAGTTGAGGCTTAACCATGCAAGGTGTTCGTTGAGGGTGAAATCTAGGAAGTTGTTGGGATTTATGATGAGTAACAAAGGGATAGAAGTGGACCCTGGTTAAGTAAAGACTATTCAATCTATGCCAATTCCTAAGACTGAGAAGGATTTAAAAAGGTTCTTGGGAAGTGTCGCACGTCACCCGCGCAGCGTTCGATGTCGAATTTTTTTTTTTTTGCTTGATTGGTTCTTTGGAGTCGCCACCTAGTATTTTTGTCACTAGGAACCCTAACTGGTCATTTAGAGATTCTAAGGTAAGGGACTGGTTGCGTAAAGGAAAGGTATTAGCACCCCTAGTACGCCCTACCTAAGGTAAGTTGCTTGGTGTTTAGTTTGCTTTATAATTGCTATGGTGTTTGGTGTTTTCTAATCCCATCAGTTTTTCTAGGTTTGATTCAAACTAAATTTATTAAGATAGAAATCTAAGGAGATTCCATGTGCTTTAAAAGCTCATTTTTTCCTTTAGTATTTCTAGAGTTTTCGACTCATAAGTCGCAAGGAAGAGGGACAAAAATTTTAGAAATCTAGGGTGCTTTAAAAAAAAAACCTATTTTTTTAGGTGTTTTATACTCTCACGTCTCTAAATAGTGGAGTAAATTTTTTGAAATGTCCTCGATCATAATCAAGGCTTCCTTCAAGGATATGTGCGGATTTCTTTATCCAAACATTAGCGGTGAATAATAGATGAATTCCCACCAAAATAAGATTTTTATATTTTTTAGAATATTGGCCAATACCCTTTGCAGTTTTACAAACATGTTGTAAAATCCAGAAATACAAGAAAATATTTTTTTGTTGTGTTTAAGAAATCCATGTGAAAACACAATTTTTGAAACTTCAAATATTATATATATATATATATATCCAAAATAATTTTCTAGGAATAATAAGTCATCAAACATCATTGAAAGAAGCCTTGATTATAATCAAGGACATTTCAATTTTACTCCACGGTTTACGAGCCGTGAGAGTATGAAACACTAAGGCAAAAATAGGCTTTTAAAGCGCCTTGAATTTCCTTAGATTTCTAAATTTTTTGTCCCTCCTCCTTGTGATTTACGAGTCGCAAAACTCTTGAAATACTAAGGGAAAATGAGCTTTCGAAGCACATGGAATCTCCTTGGATTTCTATCCTAATAAATTTAGTTTGAATCAAACCTAGGAAAATTGATGGGATTACAAAACATCAATACCGTAGCAATTATAAAGCAAACCAAACACTAAGCAGCTTACCTTAGGTAGGGCGTACTAGGGATGCTAATACCTTCCCTTTACGCAACAAGTCCCTTGCCTTAGAATCTCTAAAAGACCAGTTAGGGTTCCTAGTGACCAAAATACTAGGTGGCGACTCCAAAGAACCAATCAAGCAAAACAACAAACAAACAAAAAATCTCCATCGGACGCCGCGCGGGGGACGTGCGACACCAAGGATGAGAAGTTGAGACCTTACCAATAATACCTGTCTAATTTGGCTAGAGAATTTGAGGAAATAAAGTTCACCCATCTAGGAAGGGAAGGAAACCATTCTGATGTTTTGGCCACGCCAGCTTCTATGGCTAGATTAGACTTTGGGCACAAGGTACAGCCAATACACATTGATATAAGAAATAACTCAGCTCATTGTTACTAAGTTAAAAGGGAAATAGATGGAAACCCTTGGTACTATGATATCAAGAATTTCATCCAAAACCAGACATATCCTGTTGTAACCCAATTTTTGATTCACTAAGATTTTCTTGAATGTTATTTTATTTCTATTATTATTCATAAAAATCCAAAAACATTAAGAAAAAAAATTAAAATTCATAATATATTTTTCTCAAGTCAACTGCATCTTTCCATAAAAATCAATTTCATCAGGTCAATACGGGTCAAACCATGTCGATCAGGATAAAAAATGAGTTTTCATGATGTTTCGGGTCAAAACCGTCATTTTTTATCAAAACCGAGTCCACCGGGTCAATACGGATCAAACCATGTTGACCAGGGTAAAAAATGAGTTTTCATGACATTTTGGGTCAAAACCATCATTTTCAGTCCAAATCGTCATTTTTTATCAAAACCGAGTCCACCGGGTCAACACGGGTCAAACCATGTCGACCAGGGTAAAAAATGAGTTTTCATGACGTTTCGGGTCAAAACCGTCATTTTTTATCAAAACCGAGTCCACCGGGTCAATACGGGTCGACCAGGGTAAAAAAATGAGTTTTCATGACGTTTCGGGTCAAAACCGTTATTTTCGGTCAAAACCGTTATTTTTTATCAAAACCGAGTCCACCGGGTCAAACCATGTCGATCGGGGTAAGAAAATGAGGTTTTAGACTGTTTCGGGTCAAAACCATCATTTTTCAGTCAAAACCATCATTTTTCAGTCAAAACCCGGTTCACCGTGTTGATACCCATCAAATGTTTTTTTTTGTGTTCCAATACAATTTTCGGTAATTAAAATATTTTTTTTGCGGTTGAAACGAGCTTTTTCTAATACTAATTTAAGTTTTTTAGTTTTACCCATATAAATATTTATTATTATATATAATAAAACAAAATTAATAATACAGGAATGTATTATAGTAGTTGGGTTAGTTACGACGATGCATTTTTTTCTTTTGAAATAATTACGTTGTCACCTGATTATTGGCTATAAATAGCCACGATAGAAGAGGGAAAAGAAAAAGAAAGAAAGAAAGAGGAGTATCACTATTTGAATTTTTTTTAGTTTTTCTTCATGCGGGTAAGATATTGTTTTTTTATTTTTTTTATTAAAAACAATTTGAAAAATATCAAAAATATCATAACCGTTCGATCTAATGGTGTTAGTTCTGGACCTTTGATTTAATAGGATACAATATGGTTTACCACACTAGATTAAAACCCAAATCCATCTCAGCCTTTGAAATAATCTGCCTTTTGATCTTGTCGTGCCACGTCACTCGGTGTACCGAGCTTTCGGTGCACCGCGCCACACCAGATCAAAACCCAGACAATCCGGACCGTCGATCAACTTGCAGATCAATCCAATCACAGCCGAAGGATCAGTTCATCCGCGATCCAACGGTTCACATCCTTCAGCTGCACCGGTGTACCATGCTAGCGTTCACACCGTAGCAAAACCTTAGAGCCTCTCTCTCCTCTCGGCGGCGACTCCCTCTCTCTCATCCGATATCCCATTTTCGGTCGTCTCAAACCTTCTAACCACCACAGAAAGGTTGTTACCCTCCTACCAAGCAAACCCCCGACTTTTTTCAGCGTTTTCACCTCCTTATCTGGCCGGAAAAAGGCCGCGATTTGTGTCGGCCACCGAAGCTTCAAACCAACGATTCTCCCTCGTTAGCCATCAACGGCCGTCAAAAACACCTTCATCAGAATCCTCTCCCTCAGATATACTAGAATTCTCTTTTACCTATATGGTGGCACTCAGGTAATTTTTTGAGATTCCTAACAATTTTTTTTTATATATTTTTATATATAAATATTTGTAAATTTTCTTGCATGTAAAAAAAAACAAAAAAATAAATATAAAAGGAATAACGACGCGGGTCCAACACCCATCTTATCATGTTATCGTTCATGGGTCCAAAGCCCAAATCTTAAATATGGTTATACCTATTTCTCAACGATATCAAAATAATTTTTGTTTTATAAACGAATATTGTTTGTCAACACGTCTCTTTTTACAGAAAAGGATCGATGTCAAAAGTTTAAATACCAAATATGGATTATGTCCATAATTTTTTTGGTAACTCAGACGTACTTCTCCTTTTTAGGGTTAAACATCAATATTTTAGACGAGTCGACTATTTTTAGGGACTGATGTCATTTTTAACTTGTCTTCTATTTTTAGGGACCGACATTAACCATTTTAAAAAGAAAACAAAATTGCAAATAAGCTTGAAATATAATATCATTTGAAACAAATAAAAAAAAACACACAAGTAAGGGTAACATTTCTCTTGAAATGATGTTTTAAGGGTGGTGTTTACCTTCCCTTAATCATAACTAACCCAGTACCCGAATCTTTAGGACCAGTGTCTAATTTGGGATTTCTAGTTCCCTCATATTACTAGATGACGACCCCAATAAAATCTTCATTTCCCCCAAGTCAAAAAAATCTTTTTGTTAAATAAACAAAAAGGTGGAGCCGTTGCCCGATGTCGTGTATCGACATATCCCATGGGTGCATCCACAATCGACAAGAAGACTTTGAGGAGTTTGGCAATGGATTTCTATCTTGATGGGGAAACTTTGTATAAGAAATCATCTGACGAAACTTTGTTGAGATGTTTGGATGACGTGAAAAAAAAAGTGGTGAAGAAATTTATGGAAAGATATTTGATCTCTCGATATGGTCCACTAGAAAAATTAATAATGCCCAGAACTTCAATAGTAGGATGATAATAGAACTTTGTGCTAAATGAAAGAATCAAGTATGCCAATTCCTCGCCATACAGGTCGAAGATGAATAATGCAGTAGAAGCTGCTAACAAAAATATCAAGAAGATTATTTAGAAAATGGTAGTCACTTACAATGATTGGTATGAGATGTTGTCATTTGCCCTTCACGCGTACCACACTACAATCTGAACCTCAATAAGAGTCGCCCTGTATACATTGGTATATGAAATGAAGGCGATAATACCTTTAGAAGTTGAAATCCCCTCATTAAGAGTATTGATATACTCTGAGTTAGAAGAGGTAGAGTGAGTAAAAGTTAGATATGAATAGTTGAATCTGATAAGTGAAAAGAGGATAGTTGTAATCTACCATTCTCAACTATACCAAAGAAGAATGGCCAAATTATATGATAAAAAGGTTCGACCTTGAGGATTCCATGAGATCTTGTACTGAAGAAAATATTGCTTTTACTAGGAGATCTTTTACCTCGGGAAGAGCTTTATTGTTATCTAGAATGGATGGAGAAGATCTAGTTAGACTTGTGAATGCTGACTCTATAAAGAAATACTATGCTTCCCGATCAATGAAATAAAGTCCGGCCATGAATTCTCTCTATAAAGAACCTTTTTCTTTATAAAGTGCATGATCGCATAGCATTCAAAATCTTTTACTTAAAAGAACTGTTTTTATACATGACTAAGGAGATGACTCCATCGATTCTCAAATTGGAGGGATCTAAACCAAATTTAAACCTGATAGGTATTGCATACCACACTAGGGGCAAAACGTGCACATAGGGGTTTATAGTGAACCAAAGCCTAAAGGGGTATCATCAAATAACTTCTAAAACACCTTTTATAAGAGTTGCTTAAAACAAAATATGATTGAAAGTTTTAGTTTTCATGAAAAAAAACAAATTTTTTTGAGTTTTCCTCTTAGAAAATAATTTCTCAAAAATGGCAAAGATAATACTCAATGGAGCAAGAAAAGGCCCCATAAAAGAAGTATAGTGCGTGGATCATATTCTGGTTCAAGAGGACGGGTCAAACAAACAAATGGAAACAGGAGCTCAAGAAGTCTACAATGAAAAGGGGGATCTATGTTTCAAAAAAAGAGTAAGTAACAAAAAAACATGCATACTATATTGTCATAACACTTTTCGCACGTCAAAATCCGCGTGACGATTCGACTTTGGTGATTTTTTGTTGTCTTTGCTTGATTTGGGGTATTGGGAGTCGCCACCTAGTATTTATTAAGGGTTCCTAGGAAACCCAGATTTACTGGTCGTGGTCAAAGATTTGTGGGTAAGGGACTGGTTGTGGCTAGGGAAGGTATTAGCACCCCTAGCACACCCTACCTAAGGTAAGCTGCTTTGTGGTTTGATGTGATTTGAAAATTTAAAATATTAATCAAATTCTTAAGGTTTTAATAAATTAGTTATTAAATCTCAGATTATATGTAGAAACATGTTCTTACATTTTCTTGGAAAATATAACATAATTTTATTTCTCCTTGGATATTTAATCATATTCAAATTTAAAACTAAATTCTTTTTTGTCTTATTTAATTTTTATAATTCAATAATATAAATAAAAATACAAACACACACACACACATCTCTTTTCTTCTTATTATTTCTTTTATACATTCTTTTTTACATGTAAAACAAATAACGAAAATTCAAAAATAAATCAAATACAATTCAAAAATTACAAAATAAAAAACCCAAAAATCTACAGTAACTGCAGGGAAGGCCCGTAACAGTGCTGTAAGGTTTCTGGGCACAGAAACAGTGGTGGCACGTGGACCCACGCGCCGCCGTGAAATCCAGAGAACCGGGGGGCGATCCGTGATGGTTTCCTCCCCTCTTCACTCTCCTGTCGGTTGTGAGCAACGGCGTTACCTGCAGAAAACCAAAAAGCGCAAGCAACAGTCTGTTTTAGTTTCATTTTTTCTCAGATCCGGTTCCTTTGGGTCTATCACGGTTTGTTGCCCGAGAGTTCATCCCTGTAGCGCATCTGGTTGTTGGGCATCATCGGCGCTGATGGTGGCTGGGTCTCGGTCCAGATCTGCTACACGGGTTTGAATTGGAGGAGGACTGGTTGCTGAAGGGTTTGCTGGTGGTGGGTTACTGGCGGTGTCCTCGGTGATGCTAGAGTTGACGGTGGTGCTAGGGTGTTGTTGTGGCGCTATAGTCGCCTGAGTCAGTGGTCGGCGATGTCGTCTTGGCCGCGAGGGAGATTGGCGGCCAGTGGAGGGGCGCGACCGGCTGGCTTTGGGTCACAAAGCAGGGGAACGGTTTTGGGGAAGAAAATAAAGGATGAGGAGGGCTAATGGAGAGGCTAGGGACGATGCCTCTATTTTTTTAAGGCAAACGGGTGGCCGGTCTCTGTTTTTGACATAGAGGAAGTGAGCGGCTGGCTGCTCTGGTTTTGGAGAATGAGGGGCTATCTGTGGCCGGCTAGGAGAAGGAAAATGAGGGAGCTTTTTCTGGTTTTTCGGGAGAGGGAGAGGTGGTTGCTCGTGTGGGGGGAGTTGTGGCTGCTCTGGCTTTTGTGGTTTCAAAGGGAGAGGGAGGTGGCAGCCGGGTAGAGAACATTAGGTTTTTTTAGGTTTTCTTTTCCTTTTCTTTTTTTCACCATTTTTCATCTCCCCAAATTTTTTCTCTCCCATCTAAAAATTTTCTCCCCTTCTTTTCTTTTCATTGTAGCATTGTATTTATAGGAAAAGTTTTGCTAGGTTTTCAAACTAGTCCCTCAACTTTTTCTTTCCTTTTCTTTTTTTTTTTTGTAAATTTTGATTTTTCTTATTTTTTGTATTTTTGAAAGTGAGCAATATCAACATCAACTCAACAAGAAAAATCAGTGATCATAAAATTTACGCATTAAAAATTGAACGCGTTCCAAATACCTTTGAAAATTTAAATTCTTTTGAGATAACAGTGAAAATGCTAAAAACGATGCAAATATATCAAAAATGCATTTTTTTGGGTTTTTCTTTGTTTTTTTGCTATTTTTTATTTTTTCTGAAAATTTATCAAAAATATGGGTCAAAAATTAGGTAGCAACAACACTAACCTGGCAGGAAAAGGTGTGATGAAAGCCAATATAGTTCCAAGTTTTAGGAAACCGTTGAGGTATAAAATCTCAGGTCAATGGAACTACAAAAAAGGATAGGGATTGTAAACCAACACTGCTTCATTTCCTCAAGGTATGATGTTTTCTTTAAGAATTTTAAGAGGAGCAGTCACCCGATGTTAAGTTTGTTTCTTAGAAAAGCATGGTGTTTTCTAAGACTTTTAAGAGGGGTCGGTCACTTCATTTTGAGATTATCTCTTAGAAAAGCGTGGAGTTTTCTAAGAATTTTAAGAGGGTCGGTCACCCGATTTTGAGACCATTTCTTAGAAAAGCATGGAGTTTTTTAAGAATTTTAAGATGGGCCGGTCACTCGATATTGAGACCATTTCTTAGAAAAGCGTGGAGTTTTCTAAGAATTTTAAGAGGGGCCGGTTACTTGATTTGAGACCGTTTCTTAGAAAAGCGTGGAGTTTTCTAAGAATTTTAAGATGGGCCGGTCACCCGTTATTGAGACCATTTCTTAGAAAAGCGTGGAGTTTTCTAAGAATTTTAAGATGGGCCGGTCACCCGTTATTGAGACCATTTCTTAGAAAAGCGTGGAGGTTTCTAAGAATTTTAAGAGAGGTCGGTTACCTGATATTGAAACCGTTTCTTAAAAAAGCATGGAGTTTTTTAAAAATTTTAAGATGGGCATGTCACTTGATATTGAGACCGTTTCTTAGAAAAGCGTGGAGTTTTCTAAGAATTTTAAGATGGGCAGGTCACCTGATATTGAGACCATTTTTTTAAAAAGCGTGGAGTTTTCTAAGAATTTTAAGAGGGGCCGGTTACCTGATATTGAAACCATTTCTTAGAAAAGCATGGAGTTTTCTAAGAATTTTAAGATGGGCCGGTCACTTGATATTGAAACTATTTCTTAGAAAAGCATGGAGTTTTCTAAGAATTTTAAGATAGGCAGGTCACCTGATATTGAAACCGTTTCTTAGAAAAGCGTGGAGTTTTCTAAGAATTTTAGAGGGGCCAGTCACCCGATATTGAGACTGTTTCCTAGAAAAAAAGCATGGAGTTTTTTCTTAAAAAAAAAACATGGAGTGGTTCTAAATTTTTTAAAACAGGTAGGTCTCCAGATATTGAGACCCCTATCTAGAATCCTTTTATCTTACATATGGGTAGGTCACCCATTAGAATGAGACTATTTTCCTTTTTTTTTTGTTTTACCTAGGTAGGTCACCCATTATAATAAGGTCTTTCTTCCACCAGGTAGGTTACCTATAAGAATGAGACCATTCTTCCCCTTTTCCACTTGGGTAGGTCACCCATCACAATGAGACCATCATTTTTTCTAGGTAGGTCACCCATTAGAATGAGACCATTCTTCATCTTTTTTTTTTTACTTGGGTAAGTCACCCATTATAATGAGGTCATTCTTCCCCTAGGTACGTCACCCATAAGAATGAGACCACTTTTCCCCTTTTCCACTTGGGTAGGTCACCCATCATAATGAGACCATCTTTTCATAATGAGACCATCTTTCATTTTGGATAGGTCACCCATCATAATGAGATCACACATATATTTTTATATTGGTTGTGGTACACTACCAGAAATTCGTTAAATACCAACGGACTCACCGACGGAATTTTTTATGTCGGTATTTTTCGGTCGAACTCACCGACGGAATAATTTTGTTGGTAATTACCGATAGAAAATTCAGAATTAATGAAAAAAAGGGCGCGGAGGTTTTGGCCAGTGGTTTTTCCGATGGAATCACCAACGAAATGAAAACCGGGGAGCCGTACGCGTGAAGGGACCTGTTCACCGTCAATAATACCGACGGAATCACCGACGGATTTGAAATGCCAGATCCGTACCGGTGACGCGACCGGTGCACCGTTAAAAATACTAACGGAATCACCGAGGGATTTGAATAGCAGGTCCATGCGGTGACGTGTCGATTGCCCGTCAGAATTACCGACGGTTTTGCCGACGTATTCACCGACGAAATAAAACCGTCGGTAAGTCCGTCGGCAAAAGTGAATATATGGCCACTCTGCCGACACTCTCCTCCCCCATTTCTCCTTCTTCTTCCTAATCCTAACCCTCCCCATCTGCAAATAACCAGCCCCCCCTCGCCCAAAAAAAAAAAATCTTCCTCATCTCAGCACAACAAGTTGTATTTCTTGAAGTTTTATGGTCACAGCATCTGTGTTCTGATTTACCGACGGATTTTATCATTTTTTATAAGTAATTCTATCTTTTAAAATTTTAACATTTAAATGTCAATTTTATTGTTTTTTTAGTATATGTATTTTTTTATTGTTATTTCTCAAACAAACTTGTAGTATATGAATGTATAATTTTATACTTGTTATGGTTTGTTTTAGATTTTGTAAGATTGTATTTGTTTGTAAATTGTTAAAACTTAATTTGTAGAATTACCGAATTACATGTTAAGTTTTGAAATAATTAAGAGCTTGCTTAATGGGTCCTTTTTATAGAGGTTCGATAGAAGTCATGGATGATCGTTCATGGATGTATCTAGATTCACCCCAAGGATTGTGGAGGATGGATTATTGTAACGGGGTTCAGGGTTTTATTAATTTCGCAACATCTATTCCCAGAAATTTTACTGGAGGCAGTATTAGGTGTCCATGCAGGAAGTGTCAAAATAAAAAGTATCTGCATCTAGATGTTGTAATGATGCATCTTCTACACAAAGGGTTTGTGGAGGATTACGAGTGTTGGTATGCACATGGAGAGGTATTTGTTAGTAATAGGAGAATGGGAGAAACGGTGGTTGGGTCAACTTCTAGTGCTAGCAACGTGCATGAAGCGGCAAATGACAACACTAATCCTTACAGAAACATGGTTATGGATGCAATGAGAATGAATCAAGATAATGTCAATCAATGTCCAATCGTAGAAGAAGAACCTAATACAGAGGCAGCTAGGTTTTTTGATTTGTTGAAAGATTTTGACGAACCATTATGGGATGGCTGCACAAACCACAGTAAATTATCGGTCGTGGAATAGGTGTTCACCATCAAGTCAGATCATGGGTTGAGTGAGGCCGAGTATGACAAAATTATTGATTGGGCAAGAAGCATTTTACCTGAAGGGAACAGGCTTAAAGAGAACTTCTATGCTGCGAAGTCCATGATGAAACCCCTCGGTTTAGGATACCAGAAAATTGACATGTGCCCTAACTTCTGCATGTTATACTACCTTGAAAATGCTAAGATGACCGAGTGCATGACATGCGGGCATTCCCGTTACAAACCCAAAACTGGCAGGGGGGAAACTCTAGTGGCATATAAAAAACTTAGATATTTCCCAATCACACCTAGACTGCAGAGGTTATTTATGTCACCAAGGACTGCTGAGCACATGACATGGCACCAAACACACGATGCCGTTGATGGTGTGATGGTGCATCCTTCTGACGGCGAAGCGTGGAAACGCTTTAACAGTGTGCATCCTGACTTTTCTGCTGAATCAAGGAATGTCCGACTTGGGTTGTGTACAGACGGATTCAACCCATTTGGGTCATTTGTTGCTCCCTATTCTTGTTGGCCGGTCATTCTCACAGTTTATAACTTGCCACCGAGAATGTGTATGAGGCCGGAGTTCAAGTTTCTATCTACTGTCATACCCGGTCCAAGCAGCCTGGGGCGGAATATAGATGTTTGTCTTCGACCGTTGATAGATGAGCTGGCGCAATTGTGGTTCTCCGGATCTCTGACTTATGATATATCGAGGAAACAAAATTTCCTTATGAGGGCGGCTTTGATGTGGACTATCAGTGATTTTCCAGCTTATGGAATGCTTTCTGGTTGGAACACGTATGGGAAACTCGCATGTCCATACTGTATGGAAAACAACAAGGCATTCACGCTAGCAAACGGAGGTAAAGCTTCTTTTTTTTACTGTCACCGTCGCTTCTTGCCACTTAATCACAGGTTCAGAAAGAATAGAAAAGATTTCTTTGTTGGCAGAGTTGAAAAAGATGTTGCATCCCCGCGTCTTTCTATTGAAGAATTGCATCATGTTGTATCAGAGTACGGTGACATTGTGTTTGGCCTTCAATCAGGTAAGCAAAAGTTTCTTGGTTTTGGTTTGACCCATAATTGGGTAAAGCGAAGTATCTTTTGGGAGCTTCCGTATTGGAAGACCATCTTCTCCGTCATAACCTTGACATCATGCACATCGAAAAGAACGTGTTTGAGAATATTTTCAACACCGTCATGGATGTGAAGGGGAAGACAAAGGACAACATGAAGGCTAGATTGGATATAGCTTTATACTGTAACCGTAAAAATATGGAGTTGATTTATGAGGAGTCACGGGTTGCAAAACCAAGGGCAAGCTTCGTGTTAGAGAAAAACGCACAACTGCTAGTCTACAAATGGCTTAAGAGTCTGTGTTTTCTGGATGGACATGCATCGAACATATCAAGGCTTGTTAACATAGAGGACTGCAGATTGTATGGAATGAAGAGTCATGACTGCCACATGTGCAAACACTCATCCCATTAGCTTTTCGTGATTTGTTGCCAAAGGGAATATGGAATGCACTGACGGAGATCAGTCATTTCTTCAGAGATATATGCTCCAGCAAGATGAATGTTGAGCACATTGAGAGGCTTCAAACGAATATCATCGAGACACTATGCAAACTTGAGATGATATTCCCTCCTTCATTTTTTGACTCAATGGAGCATCTCCCTATACATCTACCGTTCGAGGCAAAAGCTGGAGGACCGGTCCAGTAAAGATGGATGTACCCATTCGAACGGTGAGATATTACAGTTGCAATGGAATTCATATCTTAAAGTATTTTCTATGTTTTTCTTAATTGAAAATACTTCAATTGTACTTCAATGCAGGTACTTGTTTAATCTAAAAAAAAAGGTTAAGAACAAGGCGCATGTTGAGGCTTCGATATCTGAGGCCTATATTGTTGAAGAGATATCAACATTTATCTCATACTATTTTGAACCTCATCTGAGAACAAGAATCAATCGCGTTCCACGGCATGACGATGGCGGTGAAGTGCCTTCCAGTGGGAACTTGTCAATATTCTCCAATACTGGACGACCCACACCTAAAAATGCCGTAAGAGGAAGATATTTGTCGGAAATAGAATTCAAACAAGCACACAACTATGTTCTATTTAACTGTGATGAGCTGAGACCATTTATTCAGTAAGTCTATATATGTGTAATACTAATTAAACTTTGTCAGTAATATACTGTTAATTATATATTGTAATATCATACACTCATTATCACTTGCAGGCAACATCGACAATATTTGCTCTCCAATAACTCGCAGCTGACCAAATCCCAGATCTTTCAATTACAAGATGAACAATTTGCCACATGGTTCATAACACATGTAAGCACTATTACAAACTCATTCTAACGTATGCATGTCATTACAAGATTCTCGTTCATTTACCGTTTATTGATGTACATTTAATTACATATATTTACAAGGTTTATCAAATGGGAAGGAGTGTGTCGAAGTCATTGTCTTCACTAAGCCTCGGCCCTGAAAGAAAAGTTAAGTGCTACAACGGGTATTTTGTCAATGGATATGTTTTCCATACTGAAGAATACGGGCAAGGAAGAAAGACATACAACTGCGGTGTTTGTGTTAAGGGATCCACAAGTAGCTAGCAGAATAAAGTGTTTTTATTCAAATGCTATTGGTATGACACGACGGACAGAGGAATTAGAGTTGATCCGCACTATGGTCTGGTCGAAATCAACTCAAAAGCTAGACTCCGCAACATAAACGATGTCTTTGTTTTCGCAAAGCAATGTCAACAAGTTTATTACACATACACCCCTTCATTTAGAAAGGATCGATCAAGAGTTGATTGGTTGTCCGTTTTAAAAACGAAACCACGGGGTCGTGTCGAGGTATTTTGTAAAACAAAATATTTATTGTTTAAGCAATGTAGTTATTGTTTTATGTGATGGACAGTTTATCAGTTAAGTTTTTGCAAGAAGGTAAACAGGCAATACAAAGACAACCTTTCCTGGATAATGCAAACTTACCGATGTCCATACCGACGGATAACCATCCGTCGGTATTTCACAGAGAGTTCGAAATTAATTACGCGAAATGCCATCAACACCGACGACATTACCGACGGATTCACCGATACATACACCGACAGATTCTAGTCCGTTGGTATCTCACAGAGAGTTCGAAAAGAATTACAACAAAATGCCACCTTCACCGATGGGTATACCGATGGAATTAAATCCGTCGACATCTCACAGAGAGTTCGAAAACATTTACAACAAAATGCCACAATCATCGACGGGTATACCGACGGATTCTAGTCCGTCGATATCTCACAGAGAGTTCGAAAATATTTACAACAAAATGCCACAATTACCGACGGATTCATCGACAGATTTTTCGACTCTAATACCGACGGAATAGTTCTGTCGGTAATTTGTCGGTCACACATATTACCGACAAAAATACCGACGGACCGCACGATTTCCAACGTGTGTGAATTAATGCGCCTATGAACTTGTCATATTACCGACGGAATCACCGACGGACGTCGAAAAATATGGAGGGCTTTCAAAAAGTCAGTGTGAAATTCAAAAATTACTGACGGATTTTTGACCTATTACCGACGGAATTGTTGACCTTTTACCAACGGATATTAATTCCGTCGGTGATTCCATCCGTAAAACTGCCCTATAAGTTCCAGCCCCCGCCGCTTCGCCTCATTTTTTCTTCTTCTCCCTGCGCCGCTTCTCTTCTCTTCTCTTCTCCCCGCGCCGCTACACCTCAGATTTTTGCCTTCAATCTCTAGCAAGATTTAGTGTTGTGAATCTTCCTCAAATTAAAAGGTAGGTGTTTTTTTCCAATTTAATTTATTTACTTTTAATTTATTTTTAGTTGTTTTTATTTTTGTTATTTTGTTGTTTTGGTGTTTTTTTTGGTAATGTAGATAAAGTTTTGAATTTGTCACATTATTAAGGTATGTCACATTAGTTTTTGAATTTTTTGAATATTGTTTATTGTTTTGAATATAATTATTGATTAATTTATTGAATTATAATTGTTAATGTTGAATTATAATGATTAATTTGTTGAATTATAATTTTTTGAATTTATTGAATTTATTTTTTGTCATTTTTTTTTATTGTTTTGAATACAAGTATTGATTAATTTGTTGAATTATAATTGTTAATGTTGAATTATAATGATTAATTTGTTGAATTTATTGAATTTATTTTTTGTCATTTTTTTATTGTTTTGAATATAATTATTGATTAATTTATTGAATTATAATTGTTAATGTTGAATTATAATGATTAATTTGTTGAATTATAATTTTTTGAATTTTTTGAATTTATTTTTTGTCATTTTTTTTTATTGTTTTGAATACAAGTATTGATTAATTTGTTGAATTATAATTGTTAATGTTGAATTATAATGATTAATTTGTTGAATTTATTGAATTTATTTTTTGTCATTTTTTTATTGTTTTGAATATAATTATTGATTAATTTATTGAATTATAATTGTTAATGTTGAATTATAATGATTAATTTGTTGAATTATAATTTTTTGAATTTTTTGAATTTATTTTTTGTCATTTTTTTTTATTGTTTTGAATACAAGTATTGATTAATTTGTTGAATTATAATTGTTAATGTTGAATTATAATGATTAATTTGTTGAATTTATTGAATTTATTTTTTGTCATTTTTTTATTGTTTTGAATATAATTATTGATTAATTTGTTGAATTATAATTGTTAATGTTGAATTATAATGATTAATTTGTTGAATTATAATTGTTAAGGTTGAATTTACCTTAGAATTAATAATTGGATATGTTGGAATAATTAGTATTTTTTATATATATTATTGCATGATTTGTGTTTAACTGTTTCCATTGATTTTAATTGTTAGGCTATAATTCTTTTTTATTTTATTGAATATATTTTATTGTTGTATTGCCATAATTATTTAATAATTTGTTGAATTAATATTGTTAATGTTGAATTTATCTTAGATTTAATAATTGAATATGTTTGAAGAATTATTAATTTTACTCTAACTTGATGATTTGTGTTTAATTGTTTCTATTTATTTTGAATTTATAGTTTTGTTGTATTGACATAATTATTGAATTGTAATTGTTAACGTTGAATTTATCTTATGATTAATAGTTGAATATGTTGGAATAATTAGTATTGTTTTTTATATTATTGCATGATTTGTGTTTAACTGTTTCCATTGATTTTAATTGTTAGGCTATAATTCTTTTTTATTTTATTGAATATATTTTATTGTTGTATTGCCATAATTATTTAATAATTTGTTGAATTAATATTGTTAATGTTGAATTTATCTTAGATTTAATAATTGAATATGTTGGAAGAATTATTAATTTTACTCTAACTTGATGATTTGTGTTTAATTGTTTCTATTTATTTTGAATTTATAGTTTTGTTGTATTGACATAATTATTGAATAATTTGTGAACTGTAATTGTTAACGTTGAATTTATCTTATGATTAATAGTTGAATATGTTGGAATAATTAGTATAGATTGGGTCAATTGGTTGTGGCTATTGTTAATATTTGCAGGTTTGTGGATTTGGGTAGTATCCAGTATAGGGGAGGTGCTGCCAAATTTTTTTAACTTTTGAATTTTATTATACAATTATTTATATAAAATTGTTTAGATGCGGAGAATGAAATCCAGAGCTAGTCGTTCACGTCCAGTCGAATCAAGTTCGTCTAGCAGCGATGCTGATGTTTCCTTAGGTGCCTCTCAAGAAGAGGCACCTACACCACCTGCGCCGTCAACCGATGCTGCCTCTTCCAGCGATGTTTCACATCGCAGAAGCGGCGTGCCTTCGCAGCGGAATCAATTTACCCGCAAGTACGAGGCACAGTGGAAGGACAATCTTTCAATGTAAGTTTGTTAAGAGTTTTAGTTTTTTATATATATAAAAAAAACACATTTAAAACATAATTTATGAAGTAATCACTATTTCATTAATTTCATTTCTTTTCAGGTTCACAAACATTGAGGCCACCCGAGTAATATCATCGGCGTTTAAAGCGTCGATGGAGATTCCATTGTTTCAATGGAGTCAGATATCCAGGCATCCTGAATGGATGCCTCAAATCAATGCATGGTTTCGTAGATTTGAGGTTCGTGTTAATATATAATTTTCAGCTTATTTCTAATAAATTCTAGTTATAATTGTAAATAAATTATTAACATTTTAAAAAATTATTTTTTTATACACAGCATCGATTCAGCTGGAACTATGAACATGACACTGTTGTGAGGAGGGTGTGGGAAAATCACGCGGCAATTAGGTAACATCGAAAAGAATATGAATTTTTTTTTACATAATTATTTATGTTTCGAAATGTAATTTTTTCATGTGTGAATTAGGTTGCGTGATTTTTGGTATGACACCTAGAAAAAGGCAAAAAAAACAGCGAGGGATAAGGGGTTCGAAGGCTGGAATGATGTTGCGGTTTGGAGGGATTTCAAACCGATATACACCCCGGAAGATATATGGCCGCACTATCTTTAGCACGTGACGTCTGAGCGGTTCACTCGACGCTCACAGTCCAGTGCTGGCAACCGGAATCGGCCAATTCATGGCTCAGTGACAACGCACACCGGCGGCTCCATTCCGTTTGCTGCACATGCGAAACGGATGGTAAGATTAATTTAAATGAAATATATCATTCAATTAATTTGTTGTTAATAAATTTTTTTCATTATAGGCTACGTCTCTTGGACGTGAGCCGAGCCCTATGGAGCTGTTTGTGGAGACGCACGTGCGGAGTCATGACCGCCAAAAGGGGACGCAATAGTTCGTTGACAACCGTGCTCAACAGTTTGTGGTATGTTTGTTCAACCATTTTATTTTGTAAGTTATTATTATGTTTATTGAATTGAATATGATAATTTTTTTTTTCAGGAGACCTATAATAATCGGTTGAGGGAGAGATACGGGGACGATCCTTCAACCCATCCGGAATTCGATCCGGATTTGTGGATGGAGCCTGGATCGTTAGGTGGACCCGATAAAAATCGGGTTTACGGGCTCTCCAACACTACCGCCGCCAACTTGCGGTCGACCGGTACTGCTTCAACCGCTAGGAGCTCCCAATCTAAGGAGTTCGTGGCCTTGCAGCAAAGGTGCGACCACCTATCAGAGGCGTACACACAACTAAAAGAAGAGCAAAGATTGGTGAACGAACAACACAGAGCAGAGTCTGAACAACAAAGAGCGGCCTATGAAGAGCTTCGCCAAATGGTCATGAACATGACACAAGGTGGAACATGTGCGCCTAATCCTTTTTGGCCGCCTAACCCCCAGCCTCCTCCTCCACCTTTATATTAATTTTTAATAAACATTATTTATATTTAAAATTTCGTTTAATGTTTTTTTGAAACACATTCATTTTGTAATGAATATTATTTAACTTTGAGTTTTTGTTGCTTAATATAAATTTTATTTGCATAATTGGTTTGTATTATCATTAATTTAAATTATTTTTTCTAAAAAATTAAAAAAAAATTACACAGGGATTTACCGATGGAATAACTCCGTCGGCATTGGACAGTGTCTGCCACCATCACCGACGAATATTCAGACGGACATATTCGGTCGGTATTCCATCCTATCACCGACATATTCACCGACGGACATAATCCGTCGGTATAACTTACCGATGAATTTACAGACAGAAATATTTGGTCGGTATGAAACATCACCGACACTTTTACCGACGGATTTAGTCCGTCGGTATTTACATAACACTGACGAAAAATATTCCGTCGATATATTTCAAGCGGGAAACTTTTTTTTTGGCGCGCACGTTCCGTCGGTAAATTTGTTTTTGGTATTTCCAACCGATATAGCGATGGAATGTGGAATTACCGACAAAAGGTATTCCGACGGGCGTATTCCGTCGGTAAAATAGTCGGTAAATAATTTACCGACGAACGTTCTATCATACACTGACGGAATATGTCCGTCGGTAAAACTGTGAAATGTTGTAGTGAAAGGAGATCGCTAGATGAGATCTCATGTTAACCCAACCACATACATAGTTTAGCTTTGGTTAAAGGGAATCGCCAAATGGGATTTCAGGTTGATTGAGCTACACATCAACTTTGCTTCGAGTTAAAGGAGATTGCTAGATGAGATCATAGTTTAACCCAATCAAAAGGGCAGGTTGCCCGTGAAAATAGACCAGCGTGAGTATATGGGCATGTTGGCCCTGAAAATAGACGAGGTTGAGTGTGTGTGGGTAGGTCACTCGTGAAAATAGACCAATTTTTTTTTAAAAAAAAAAAGTGAAGTCCTTGGATGAGTGGATCACTCAGCCAGTAAGGAAGACTTTTTTTCTTTACAAGCTTACTATGAAAAACATTGAGGAGTTTTGCTTCGTAAGCATTGTAAAGAGAGGGCATTTGTTGCTACCCAATTTTTGACCCATGTTTCGATAAATTTTCACAAATAAAAAAATAAAAAATAAGGGTTTACATGTGGCGATAACATAGAGCATCAAGGCTAATATTAAGGAAGCAATATGTCAAGGAGATAATTATTAAATCATATATAATTATTGTAATATAAAATATCATAGATATATGATTTGATTCGTGCTGGTTATGGAAAATAATCAATGCAATATAAAATACCATATATATGGGATTTGTTAGTGATGGTTATATAAAATACCATATATATGCGAAACCTAGGAACTGCCCATGTTTATTTTTCTCTCCAGGAACTGACCGCCTAAACCAGCCACACCACTATCTTCCATTTGTTTTCGGTTTAGAAACAGAGAAGGTGCACCCCCTGGGCTGTTGAATCTCTCTCTGAGAGACGCCGCCGTTTACCGTGACAGCCTTGCACCTTGCCAGTTTGTCCTCATCAGCACCGTGTCTGCAACATGTCCAGCACTGCGGCAAACCTGGCTCCACCGTGAACAGCGAGGAGAGACTTCTTTCATGAGCAGCAACCAGTGGTCTCCCTCCACTTTGCCTCCAGCCGCTGCCTGACCAGAAAGGAGATCGACGCAAGCAGAGAACAAAAAGGAAAAGAGCTGGAACAGACGAACATGGACAGACCAGCCAGCACGCCTTCAACGTCGCTGCAGCTCCTTCATTTTTCTCCAGGTCTGTTATTCAGTTCTGCAAATATTTTTTGGTTGCATGTGTTACTGTTCAAGTGAAATTTAATTCACTTGAACAGTAACTCATCAGCTTTCATTAATGTATGTGTCCAGCCCGGTCACTTGCTTCGGCAAGTGACCCGGTCGGACCTATTTTTTTTTAAATAAAAAATAAAAGAAAGGGAAAGAGATTTATTTTCTGGCATGTTTATTTCAAGGTCTGGATTTTTTTTTGTTGTAAAAAAAATATCAATCCCGTATTAAAATACCTGGTTTTTCGACGTGATGTGACAAATATACATATATATCAAAAAAATATTTTCTTATGTGTTGCATACAGCCAATACCCTAACATGTGTTTTTTTAATGTCTTAAAAAAATGAATATTTGAACTTTCAAAAATGTGTTGTCGCATGAATTTCTTAAACACAATAAAAAAATTATTTTCTTGCATTTCTGAATTTTACAACATGTTTGTAAAACTCCAAAGGGTATTGGCCAATATTCCAAAAAATACAAAAATCTTATTTTTGGGGGGGATTCATTTATTATTCACCGTTAATGTTTGGATAAAGAAATCTCAAAGGGATGAATATCCAAAATATTATTGGGAATAACTTGTTATTATTCACTGTTAATATTTGGATAAAGAAACCCTAAGTGGTAAATATCCAAAATAATTTTCTAGGAATAATAAGTCATCAAACACCCTTGAAAGAAGCCTTGATTATAATCGAGGACATTTTAATTTTACTCCATGGTTTACGAGCCGTGAGAATATGAGACACTAAGGCAAAAAATAGGCTTTTAAAGCGCCTTGAATTTCCTTAGATTTCTAAAAATTTTGTCCTTCATCCTTGTGATTTACGAGTCGCAAAACTCTTCAAATACTCCATGGAATCTCCTTGGATTTCTATCATAATAAATTTTGTTTGAATCAAACCTAGAAAAATTGATGGGATTACAAAACATCAACACCGTAGCAATTATAAAGCAAACCAAATACTAAGCAGCTTACCTTAGGTAGGGCGTACTAGGGGTGCTAATACCTTCCATTTACACAACCAGTCCCTTGTCTTAGAATCTCTAAAAGACCAGTTAGGGTTCCTAGTGACCAAAATACTAGGTGGCAACTCCAAAGAACCAAATCAGCAAAACAAATGAAAAATTTCCATCGAATGCCACACGGATTTGATGTGCTAAAATTTTATCAGTGATTTCATCTGTAATATTTAATTTAAATTTTCAATTGAATCAAAAATTTTCAGAAACCCCTATGTATCACTAATGACTTTTTAATTCGTCAGTGATTTAATATGTAAAGAACACTAATTAATAGTGCAATTGAGAAGTGAATAGTTCAAGAGCTCTCTAAAAAATATTAATGAAATTAATTCATCAATTATACCTTTTGTAATTAACATGATAAACAGTGTTAGAGAGAAGTGAACAATTTACCAAAGAGTTTATGGATGGATTTTACCGACGGTATTAATATCATCAATAATTATGTCGGTATAAATGACACGTCGTCATCATCATCATCATCATCATCATCATATATATATATATATATATATATATATATATATATATATATATATATATAATGTTTTAATTCATTTCATCATACTTTTTGGTTTTGTTTTAATTTCTTCTTTTTTCACCATAATTCTCTTGATATATACCGAGAAAATATTTCTATTGGTAAAATTCACTACAATTTACCAACAGAAACATCCATTAGTGTTTCTATTTTTATTTGTTAATTTTCTGGTATTGTTTGAATAAAGTTTTGTATGAGAAATTTGTTTTCTAATTAACACAAATTAACACTAATTTGTTTTCATCAATAAAATTACATTATTTCTAATTAACACAAATTAAAAATCTCACGAGAATCTTGAAAAAGAAATCTCAAAAGAGTAAATGGAAATTAACAGCAAAAAACATAACACAAAATGAATGTTTTACTTCACTTTACTAATTAGATGTACGTATGAAGAATTTCTTCCAAAACAGTAAGTGTGACCATGATAATCACGGGTTATCTAGAAGCCTGCAGCATAAAGTTTTGCCTTGTGACAAGAGAGAGTGAATCATTCTGAAAGAACAACATATCCTCTGTTTTGTAACTTGTAAGTAATCATCATTCTACACAGGAGTTCAATATCAAAGTTCTGTGCTTGTGATATTGTTTTGAGAAATTATACCAAAGTAAGGTATCTAGATACTAATTCATAACCCAAATTTTCAGGAAACAGGACTTGTAAAACAGCTCAGTTAACTGCAAATTATAATTAAACAACATAGTTCTTGTTTGATGTAGGTTCTCCTGTGTCTGCCTCAATTAAAATGATATTACAACCTTAAAATTCGAGTTTTAAGTTAATTGATTCAAACTCTAGATTTAATTATAGATCTACTCACATAATTTTAAATTTATATTACAAAGTTATATAAGTATCAATATGATTATATCTATTTTCACACAAATAGTAGTTCAAATTCATAGTGATTCATACTCTAATTACATTCATGAATTGAAACTCCTAGATAATAGATATTTTTAATATTTTTGGTTTATGGAATTAATACTGATTACAAAGAAAATTGCAAGTCTACTTGATTATCACCTACAGAGTTATCGTCCAGTGTTCTATTACCTACAAAGGTATTGTCCATAGAATTATTGCCTACAAGCAATCACTTATTTTTATTAACCCACAATTAAATGCCTACTTGATAAATAGATTTTGAAGATCCTGTGAATTTGATAAAACTGCAATGCAGTTGTCGATTGTTTTGCTTTCCTCTTTAAATTATAAAAAAATTCAAGATAATTTCCAGTAACTACTAGTAATTATACAATCACCTTATTTAAGATAACTTCTAGTAAGTATACGTCCACCTTATTCAAGATAACTACCCATTTATTTCTTGTTTTAAGGATCTTGATCTTGTATCATGTAGACTCTTTATATCTTCCATTCACTATCCACATTAAAGTTTGGCATGTTATTCTTGGTCTAAACTTTATAATTTTTTGGTCTTAGTGATATATAACAATCCCCACTATTAATGCTCTTGAACGTATAATATCCAGGTATGGTTTTTGGCTACTATTGAGAAGATATATTGGTATAAAGTCCATCAAGAGAGTGGCCAGAAAGAAAGGTACAGAAGTCTAGCAATCAAAAGTGAATTACAGAAAGTTAAAGCCAGGGAACCAAGCCCTCAAGGTTTAGCTTGTGAATAGAGAAATTAATTTATTCTATAGAATAACCCACCGTTAATATGTACGTACCATAAACATTTCATAAAGTTGTATATAGCTTGGGAAGACAGTAAATTATTTATTCTATTCCTTCTAAGCAGTATAAAAAACGTTTTCACATTTTGCTTCGTGACAGGAATTTCATTTTCAAGTTCGTAGTGTTGCACAATATCCTTAAATAAATCACCATCTCTATAAAATAATAAAACACAAATTTGTGGCACCAGGATTGGGAACGCAACTCAAGCTGGTTACACAGCAGCGTAGTCGGCAGACATTTACTTCAACAAACTTTGGGGCTGCAAGTTCTGTGTGAATGTATGTCTATATGCTTTTGTTTATGCATTAATTTTTTATTTTACTGTTATTTTTGGTGGATATAAATGATGCTATTTTATTAAGTTGAAAGGTTGGCTTAAATAAATGAATTTTTTTACATATTTTTTACTTCAACAAAAAATTTTGTTTAGAAATGGTATTGTTTTGCACCAGAGAAAAAAGAACATTAGTTTCTAAAATAGGCAGCCACAAGCAGTGTGCTTCTTCTTCCCGTCGGCTCTTTATCCAATCTGCTTCTTCTTCTTAATCCATTTCTACTTAGTGTTGACCTTAAATTCAAGCTTAATTACATTTAATTTCAAGAAAGTTAACCTCATTTTCTCTCCATAGGTTTCAACAAATAGTTTTTACACATATTTTTAGGTTTTTTTGTGAAAGGCTTAAATCTTTTTTTATTGTATTTATATGCAAGAGTTGATACTATTTGGTTTATGGCATCTGTATACTCCATTTTTCATTTTCTGAATTAATTTACATGAGAAAATTTTAAAGTACTTAAATATATTTTAAAAAATATAAACTCTAATATATATATATATATATATATAATGAAAATATTGTAAATTTAAAGTTTATGATTTTTTTTTTTATTAAAGAAAAGAGACTGAACTCAGAGACGCTTGTCAAGGCCATAATCTTTGAGTCTAGGTAAATTTAGGGTAATCACCACCAAAATTAAAATTTGAAAACAAAGGATTCCATACAACCCTGAAAAATAAAATTAATTTCTACCCTTTCCCAGATCTCCCTCCAGCCTGAACCATCCTTGCCAGACCCACCAGCCATGCCACTCTCTTCCTCCACACCATCAAACCAATGCCAAAAACCATCTGGAAACACCAGCCGTCCCTTTCTTCCTCCTTTCAAACTGATAGTCCATAAATCACCCGATCTTCTCCCAAAATCCAAACACTATTACTAGCAGTAGCACCGTAAAGAGACTGACGCCAAACCAGCTAAAAACCACATCTGCCCGTTTTCTCCTTCCTCCTTTGAAGCCGACATCACCGGCCCCTCAACAGACCCGATCTCCTCCCAAAAACCCAGCCCCCGATCTACTCTCCGTTGCTACCAGTAGCCCGGCATATAACCCTGCCTTGCCTCTCTTTTCTCCCTCACAAACAGGTTCCAGGAGACCCGCAACATATCCGAACTTTCCCCTCATCACAAGCAGCAACCTGCAACAAAAATCAACCCAATTTCGGCCATAAATTACAGCCCCATTCTTACCCAAAAAAAACCACTGGCAGCTCAAAGGAGGAAAGTCTTCTCCAAATACTACAAACATACTAACCACTTCACTTATGGCCACAACTTCAAGGAACTAGTAAAAAAACTAGATCTTGATCTGAAAAAAAAAGGGGGAAGATGAACAAAAAGAGAAAAAAAATGTTAAAAAGATGTTAAGGGGCTTACCGCCGACTATATTTAGCCGAGGGTAGCCCCCATAAGGTTTGGTTCTCTCTTTTGTTTTTTCTTATTTGCTTTATAGAGAGAGGTCGGCGCTTCTCTCTCTGGAAAGCCATGTAACATTGAGCGTGAGAGATAATATCTGCTTGTCTGTCTAGACTGTGAGACAAGTAGTACTACCATCTCCAATGTAAAATGTTATTTTTAGAAGTTAAATTAAAAAAATTATTTAAAGAGTTATTTATATTAAAATAAAAAAAATAAGTGTTTTATTATTTTTTAATAAATTTAATAATTTTTTTTTATATTGTTATATTTAATTGATTTATTTTTTTAATGATCCCACTTTGTTGGTTTTGATTCTTTGAAGAGATATGTAGAAATAATATTTGTGAAAAAAAAAAGGCATTTTAACATTTTGTTTGACTTTCCGCTTGAAATGTACAAAACAAGTAAAAAAAAAGCTAAAATATTAGCTTTTTATTTTTGACTTTTCATTTACCTTTTTAATTGGAGATGCTCTAATAATTCTATTTTCATATATATTAGGAGTTCATCTACGTTTTCCTTTTATTCATTTATTTTAATTCTTGAACTAAAAGTATATATATATATATATATATATATATATATATATATAATAAGGAAAAAGAAAAAAAATGGTCCTTTTGTATGTTGTTTTTAATTTTCTCAAGTTCGTTTTGATCAAATTGTTTGTAACTATGCTGATTTATTTTTGAAAAATGTGTTTGCTAGGGACGTGTCGTCAAAGATTGATTTAGCCCATGTGTCTCAAGATATTGTAGAACTATGGAATGAATGGCAGATTCGGTCATTAATGTTACTCAGTCTCCTTCTGCAAATCTTGCTCACCTTTTTTGGAGATCTACGGAAGTATCATAATGGACGTTTGCTTGGGACTTTTCTTTGGGTAGCATACCTGTCTGCAGATTGGGTGGCAACTTTTTCGTTGGGTATCCTTGCTCGCAGCGAAGCCGACTCCGCAAATCCGAAATTAATTCCTGTGTTTTGGGCTCCAGTCCTTCTTGTTCACCTTGGTGGCCCTGGAACTATTCCTGTTTATTCAATGGATCAAGCCAGCAAATTATTGATAGTTCGCCTTCTTCAGCTAGTAACCCGAGTTGGTGTGGCTTGTTATGTCTTGTTCAGGTTATGGAACAAAAATGTCATCACGTCGGTATTCATTCCAATCTTTGTTTCAGGAATCATCAAATATGGTGAAAGGATTTGGGTTTTGACGAGAATCCACGTATACAATAACGTGTCGCCACAACCTTTTGCGGAAGACCATCGCATCAAGATTAAAGATATATTACCCTGCTACGAGAATACAAGAAGTAAGGTCATATATCTCCATGAAGCTCATATTTTATATAAAACGTTCCAGATACTGTCCAAGAATTTTGATCTCGTCAGATTGGATCAAAAATTCACCTATGATTTGGTTTCTAAAAAGGAAGCGGAGGAAGCCTTCCACTTGATAGAAATTGAGCTGGGATTCAAGTATGATCGGCTTTATTCTAAGGTGACAAGGATTTCCAGGTCTCGCGTCATTTTCCGCTCTACCACCTTCTTATCATCTATTTCTGCATTAGTTTCCTTCTCAATAATGACAAAGAGCAGTAGTGTCTATTCGAAAAATGATAAGATTATATCTTACGTGTTGCTGATTGGAGTTGTGTGCCTTGAAACTTACTCCATCATTATGCATCTCTTTTCCGACTGGACTATGATTTGGCTTACCAGTACTAGTGAAAGAGCTGGTGGTATTCCCCGTCGAATCAATTGTCTTTCTCTGTTACTAACATTTTGTAGGAAGCCCAAAAGATATTGGTCAGGATCTATGGGACAACACAACCTAATAAGTGCTCAATCAAACAACAAGCTTCTTAAGAAGTACTTTCCAAGGATCATAGGAAACATTGATAGCTGGAAAAAAGTGGGCAAGGATTTAAAAGAATTGATCTTCAAACAAGTCAAGGATAAACGTTCAAGGTACGATCCCGATACCAGTGATTTCACTTTCCTCAAGAATCTATTGAAAGAGAGAGGTTTAGAGGTGCTTCGAAGCAAGCATTGCTTTGATAAATTGGGATGGAGTGTCGCTGGTGTAGAATTCATTCATAGCCTCCTCACTTGGCACATTGCTACTCATGTTTGTTACTTACATGATTCTGATCAGAAGAATGGTTTTCACAAGAAGCGAAAAAGTGTAATATTGAACAGCACATTATTATCGGATTACATGTTGTATCTCCTGGTTAATTGTCCAACCATGTTAGCGAGAGAGCCCAGCGAAAAAAGGTATGATGATACGAGAATTCATTTGCGTCGTCTCCTTTTCTGGAATACACATAAAGAAGTGAATCTCAACATTTCCTTGGAAGAATTGAATGCATTATCGTTTCAGGAAGCTGAAGTGAAAGCCTTTTTCAAAGAATTGCTTCAAAGTCCGTCTACCGTGTTAAAGGAAATTGATGAACAAGGCAACGGAGAAAAGTCAGCCCTACTAGATGGTTGCATGCTTGCTGTGTCATTGCAGTCATTGGAGAGACGGGATGGTTGGTCAAATGACGAGAAATGGGAAATGATAAGTCATGTGTGGGTGGACATGGTTATGTATGCCGCAAGTCATTGTGAATGGAAGCAGCACACTCATCAACTTGCCCGAGGTGGGGAGCTACTCACTCATGTCTGTCTTCTCATGGCACATCTCGGTTTAAGCAAGCAATGTCCACCTAAAGTAAATAAACAATTAGATGATCGGTCTAAAAGGCTTGCTGGTATTCTTGAGTCTGAAAAACCTAGCTCCCTGGGTCTGAGGTATATTTCTGTGGAGTAGTACTGTTATTTTTTAATGCTTCAATAAGGATGGAACTTTCTCATGTATTGTTATACTATGCCTTTTAGCTCTACGCGCTCTTGATCAGCTAGTTTAGTTCTTTTGGGGTTTAGCTTTATTTTGTTGTTTTGATGCGTTGTAACTTTTTTTTCCCATTTCAGAACCAAAATATTATTATAAGGGAGAAGCCGCAATCAAAAAATATATAGTCTTTTCTAATGGATCAGTTCCAGTACAAATGGTTTAAAGCTTGACTAAGAAGAATTTATTCTCGTTATTATTTTGGAAATGTTTGTGTTTTTCATTTTTTTCACAAAACAAATTTTGTCTTGTTTTTCACTATTTTCCTTTTTATTGGAAGAGATCTTTTCTTGTTTTCCCTTACCAATGGTGGACACCTACTCTTTGTGAAGGCTTTCAAAAGCCCATAAACTGACTAAAAGAACAAACCCTGTATGAGTCCAGAAATACAAAAGAGCCCAAAGTAAGTTCAAAGACGAACCCCCAAAGTACAGCACATGCCAGTGGGCTAGCTGCTGACTTGCTCACAGGCGATTCAGTGGCTTGACACCGGAAATCAACACCGTATGGTAGGCGGACGAAATGTGGATTTGGAATCATGCTAATCAATGCAATTTAAAGTATTTTTTATTTAAAAATATATTAAAATATATTTTTTAATTTTTTAAAAAATTATTTTTGATATCAGGACATTAAAATGATCCGAAAATATAAAAATCATTTTATATAAAAAAATAAAATTAAATTTTAAAGAAACGCGATTGACATCACATTTCCAAACATTCTCTAAAGACATGACCTTCATCTAATTTGATCTTCGGACACTTAAGGTACATTAATGTATTATATTTACATGAATGTAAGCATTAATTTTAAATATGAAATAATATGTGATCTTAAGTCATTTGCAATAATCATTTGTCAGGAATAATAACAAAACTATTGATTATTAAATGAGCTATAGAGAAAATTTAAGAAATTTCACCAACTAATTAAGCTTTCGAATGATTTTCCATTTTATTGGAAAAAAATTGTAGTACTACACTAAGGGACTTTTGATAAATTGGGTTCAAATAGAATCTTGACTAACATTTCTGAGATATCGGTTTTCATGAATATTTCAAATATTCTGATTGATTTCACCTGTATTATAGATTAGCGATAATCCAGAGATGAATTCAGCTATTATTATTATTATTATTAATTTTTTTAAATGAAAGAGGTCTTCTCAGTTTTTACAACTATGACTTGTTTCCTGAGACTATATTTAGTTATATGGTTCTGATTGTTTTCGCTAAATCTCCATGCATAATTAATTATCTTTATCAGGGATTAATTAAGGCACAAATTACTGATTGCAGTATTCAAATCACAGGCTTCCATGTTAGTCTTCTATCCGTGATCACAATTTTAAATCCTACTTGTTAATCAATAATTAGCACTCCTTGATTCTATATAATTTGAGCAATTTTTAGATAAGTAACCACTTTGTAAATGATAATTTCCTGGATAGAATCTGAAATTTTCAAGTTGAATGAGTTTCTTTTCTTTTCTTTTTCAGCTCCATGTCAAAAGATACAACTAATGGGACTAAAACGAATTTAATTTGACTCCACCCACAGCTCATATTATCTTCAAATATACAAACGAAGCCTGTCTCCTTTTACCATATCCTGATTTCAAGCCCCATGGTTCTTATACCTTTCACGTGATACTACCAAGAATTACCAGCTTATTAAATCCATATAGAAAGTTCTAAAAGAGTAAAGGCTACGAAAGTGTTCTTCTTCAATCAGTTTTTCCTCGAGCTACTTTTAAATTCTTAATTAAGTTGCAGTACCTTCCATGGGGAGCAAGAAATTTATACTCATGTCCGAAGAAAGTCTGGAATATTTGTGATTGCTGATATGGTAGTCAAAATAGAGAGCTTGAAATTTTTTTTTGGAATGGTGGACATGAATGGTAACTAGAGAAACATTTTTATAGAATGTTGTAAATAATAAGAACAAAGTGAATTATGCTTTCTCTTTTGGAACAACCTTTATTATTTTTTTTCTTTCAATCTGATGAGAATTAAAGCAAAGAATTTGAGAATTACAAATATTTTAGGCAATAAAAGATAAAAACCTATCTGTTCCTAATACTTAGTTTTAGCTTGTGATTAGAGAAAGTAATTTAGTTATTTATTCTATATATTTTTCTCTTGCTAATAACCCTTAATATATGTTATAAACCTTTCGTAAAGTTATATGTAGCTTGCGATGAGAGTAAATAGTATGGGTAAGAAAAAAAACCGAAAAACCGATTAAACCGAGAAAACTGAAAAAAAATTTGGAAAAATTGAACTGTGAAAAAACCAACTGGTTCGGTTCGATTTCTTTTTTATAAGCCTAAAACCAAAAAAATCGAACCGAATCAAACCGAAACAAAAACAAACCTAGCCAAACCCGAAAAAAACGAGCCAAAACTGAGCCAAACTAAGCCAAAACCAAAAAAAACAAGTCAAACCGAAAACAACCGAGCCAAACTGGTTTGAACCGATTTTTGTCCAAAAAAACCGAACCAAAACCGGCCGGTTCAAACTAGTTTTGGTTCGGTTTCGGTTTTTTTTTCTAAAAAAGAAATTTCAGTTTGGTTACTTTTTTTGATAAAAACCAAACCCAACCGAAAATGATCACCCCTAATAAATATTTAAGTAAGTGCATTTTCAAGTTGTAGTGTCACACAATCTCTAAATAAAACAAAAAAAATCATGGCCAAAAAATAAAGTAAGGATTTTATTTGACCTTACTGGCTAAATACTCAGGTCAAACTGTGACCAAGTCAATCCAAGATAAAATACAAATAAAAAATTCATTGATTATTGTTATTTATTTTTTTATCAAAACAAGGTTGTTTTAATTTATTTTTTTTAATTTGGGTCAACTCAGGTTGACCCTTCCAACCTATGACCTGAGCCTTATCCCGAGTCGACCCTAATGCAAATATATTATTCGTTAGTTTTACCCATATTTACCTAGCATTTTGCCTATGTCTTATACATAAATGACTTTATATTTTTATTTTAAGTTATGAAGGTATTTTTGGATGTAAGATTAGAAAAGAGAGTAATTTGAAGAAAATATTCAGATCATGTTCCAATATGTGTCAAATATTGGCAGATTTGACATTCGATCAATGTTTTACGCATAACTTAAATTGTAGAGGTTGAAATGAAATGATTCTAGTGGCATTAGATAGCTAACATCTATATTTTTTTTATACATATATGGCAAGAGAAAAGAAGAAGAAGAAAGAACATAGAAATCGCAGCCTTCAAAAACAAGTCTCGTATTCTTCTATTTTTTACTTTCGGTTATTTCGACTTGAATATCTTGAGTTAGAGAAGTCTATTTGATGCAAACTTAATTTTTTTTGGATTCTTGACTCAAAGACATATCAACAAACCAAATTGCATTACAAAAAAGCTCATATGAGAGATATATGATTTTTCTAAGATAACCCATAAATTCTGTCAACAGACAAGTTTTGTGAAGAAACAACTCCAACTTACTTACCAAGCATCCAAACCGAAATGACAATTATTTATTCATATGAAAGAGGTCTTTATTTGATCAAATAAACTTCACTAAATTTAAAGTCAAAGTTTGAAGATTTTATGCAAGACTATTTGTCCTTCTTTACAGGAAAGTAGTTATTGTACTTTTTAAATATAAATTGTTTATTTTCGAAAGGACTCCTATTTTTTTTAGGATACAAATGAACTAGTTGGGGTGTGGGGAAAAGGGTTTTTCTATCATATAAAAAGGAAAGCAAGAAAGATAAAAAGGGTGGCGGCCAAAAAGAAAAAAAGAAATTAACTCTAACCTTTTTTCCTACACATGAAATTATCTTCTACGGCCACGAAGAAGAAAGAAACTATAACCTTTTTCCTACACATGAAATTATCTTTTTATCTTTTCTTTTGCTTAGTTTTTTAATAGTCATGCAAAGCTAAGTTATTTTTTTAGTTGAAAGGATATAGAAGATTTTGGATTTCAAAAATTTTGAGATCTACTTAATCTTTTCTTTTCCATTTTGTTACTACTCAATTTTCAACCCTATTTTGAAGTATTTTTTAGGGGGGGGAAACAGGAAAAAAAAACAAAAAAACAATGAAAACCCAAAAAAGTTATTCTTGATATATTTGTGTCATTTTTAGCATTTTTAGCTTTATTTAAAAAGGATTCGAATTTCAAATGTTTTTTCAATGCGTTGGGCTTTTAACACATTATTTTTAAAATCATTAATTGTACTAATTGAGTCGACATTGATTTTGCTCATTTTAAAAAAAATCAAAATACAAATGTTAGGCCAAACAATTAAAGAAAAAAGATAAATTTTTTTACCTATAAATATAAATATAGGTGTACACACATTGGGCGGGAGCATAAAAAAAAAAAAAAAAAAAACATAACACAAAAAAAACCTTACCCTATTTTTCTTTTGGCAATTGTGCGGGCACCTCCTCCCTTCGCCAAACCAGAGCCCCTGCAGTTTTGCTAACCTTCTCTCGGTTAATATATTAAAAAATAATATAAAATATATTTGATTATTGTGCTTCAACTTCTAGAATTTAATTAGCCTCTAGCTCTTGAAAACTGGATCAACGCCTTATTGGCATAAGATCAATTATTGCTATTCATTATTACACGCAAGATTTTTGGAGCAATTGAAATTCATGGCCATGTCATATGCTAATTCCGAGTAAGAAAAGCACTAAATATAAGTACTATTAACTTTAATGTGCTGCCCAATCTTTTAAAGATTTGGCTTAATTGCGACAAAAGAGATATATTCTCACTTTATTTTTTTTTTTCTCTTTTTCAATAGCCCCCGGTAGTTTAAATTTAATTTTTGGGTAGTAATGCATGCGGTGTAAGGAAAATTCAAATTTTGTTTGATTCTAGCATATGAAATTTGTGATTTATTCTTGTTTTAAATTTATGCATTACAGTAAATTATTATGTGATTACTAGCATTTTCTTTGATGTTTCTTTAGTTCAACATCATTTAAGCTGGTTAGAAGTTAATGTGCTAAAAGTGTTATTATTTTCTTATTTTGGTTGCTGGCACAACTGGTTTAACTGAAGGAAATGATCAAACATGAGCATTCATTCATAATGTGTCTGAAACTGTTCAAGAAATAGATTTCCTCTCCTATTATAACCTTAATTAATTTGATTCCCTTAAAGACAATAGGATAGCACTATCACTTGACATAATTTGCTACTAAAATAATGATATTAATTATTAAATTGCTTTTATGAATAATTATTTAATCAAATAGTTTAATGATAATTAAAAATATGTTTTCTTAAGGTAGTTAAAGGGAAACACTAAATCCATATAGGATTTTCTTGAATCATAGGTGTTGTTATCCATTTTACTGTGCTCAAACAAAAAAGAAAAAAGAAAAAAGAAAAAAATCAAAAAATTACCAGAAGAAAACCAAAAAACTAATAGCGATGAGAAGAGGATGTCGAAGCGCCTAGAAAATGCTCAAAAATTGGTTGAGGAAGTTCAAAAATACAGGGATTCAAATTTAACAGTATATTTTTTTTTATTGATGAAGGCTCTATTGACAAGGAAAATTCAATTTGAGGAAGAAAAGTCCAAAATCAGATGTTTAAAGACTCAATTAAATTTTTTTAAAAGTTTAATTGAATTTATGGAGGGTTTAATTGCAAGAAAATTGATTTTTTAAAGTTAATTTGAGCTTTAATTAGAAGAAATTAAAATTTAGGGGTCAAATTATATTTTTTAGGAGTTCATTTGGTCAAATCATGAGTTTAATTGCATAAATATTGAAGTTTGATGGGCAATTAGGGACTTGATTGAAAAAATCCAAAATGAAGGACCAAACTAGAAAAAACACGTAAATATAGGGGCTGAAATTGACCGAATCAAGAGCCAAATTATAGAAATTGAAAGTGTGTTGATCAATTAAGTGTTAAAATGCACAAATTCAAAACAAAGGATCAAAGTGAAAAAGACGACCAACTTCAGGGCTGACATTTGAATTTAGCATGGATGCAATATAATTGATTCTTTAAATCAAAATTTCAATGGAGGACTTAGTTGAATAAATAGAAAATTGAGGACTAATTTGGAAATTAACAAGTTTTGGCGTCATTTTCTTTTAAATGAAATGTCGTGTTTTGTTCAAAACGACATCCTTTCATTCACTATTCATATAAAAAAATAAAGCTATAAACGGTGTCGTTTTGATGCCATTAATTGTTAGCCATCTTCTTCCTCTGGGCAAGCTGCAGGCAAGGGAAGAAGGTTTTGTCCCCCTTGCAGCCCCTCTCTCCCTCTATCTTATAGAAACTCAAAAAACCCGACATAAGCTACACCTATGGCCTACCACGAGAAGAAAAAACAGAGGGGACAATTCTTGCAGGCGATTGCCTAGTGGCTGCCCGACTGCCCCACCCCTATATCATGATTAGACATGAGTAATCTCTCTCTCTCCTCCTTTTTCTCCTTATAAATACCACGGGACAAGAGGATAAAAGGAGAAGAGAGGAGGAGGCAAAGAGAAAAAAAAGAAGAGAAAGACTAGAAAAAAGATGAAGAAAAAAAATAGAGAGCAAAACAAAAGACAAAAAATCAAAGATAAAAGAGAGGGAAAACAAAGAGAGAAAAGAGAAGAAAAAAAATGAAACAACAGGGGATAAGAAAAAGAAAGAAAGAAAGAGAAATAAGGGAGACCAAAGGAAGAAAAGGAGAAGAGCAGAAAACAAGAAATGAAAAGGAAGGAAAGAAAAAGAAAGAGAAGCTTGTGTCTCTACCTAAAAAAGAAGAGGAACCGTCTCTTTCCCCTCTCTTGCCAGCCACCATTTCTCCTCCCTCAGCTTTGAAACAGTGCCTGAAACCATTTCCCAACCACCGCCGTTACTCTTCCCAGCTGCTACTAGAGCCCCCCAGGTAACCCTCTCTTTCTTTGTTTTGTCTTACCTTGCATCTTTACTTGCATGTAGAATATGCACAGTTCATGTTTCTGCAACAAGGATTATAATTAATTGGTTACTGTGCTCAACACAATAACTGGTTAATGGTTCCTTAGGCTGGACTCCCAGCCCAACCCACACAAGTGGGTTGGGTGCAGCCCCTAAAAAAAGTTTTGTTAGGCCTAGATTGGCCCAAGCCCTTTTAGGAAGAGATCAGTCTAACCCCTTGTCAGGTCAAGACCAACCCAATCCTTTTTAGGCTAGGTCTGACCTAGCCTATCTGTAAACCCCTGTAAAAAAAATATAGGATTAAAGTAATAAGGTTTCGAGGAATAATGGAGATTCGGTATGAAAAAAAATAATAAATAATGGGAATGATAGTAAATGTCATGTAAGAGAAAGAATGATCTCCATAAATAAATTTAAAGGTGTCGCACCCTCGCGGCGGAGCGCGGCGACCATTCGATTGAATTTCAGGATTTTTTTTCTTTTTGTGTAAAGGAGTCGCCACCTAGTATTATGGTCACTAGGAACCCTAACTGGTTTTTCAGAGAATCTAAGGCAAGGGACTAGTTGCGTAAAGGGAAGGTATTAGCACCCCTAGTACGCCCTACCTAAGGTAAGCTGCTTGGTGTTTGGTTTGCTCTATAATTGCTATGGTGTTGGTGTTTTCTAATCCCATCAGTTTTCCTAGGTTTGATTCAAATAAAATTTATTTGGATAGAAATCCAAGGAGATTCCATGTGCTTTGAAAGCTCATTTTTCCCTTAGTATTTCAAGAGTTTGCGACTCGTAAATCGCAAAGAAGAGGGACCAAAAAAAATTTAGAAATCTATGGCACTAAAAAAATCCTATTTTTTTGTATTTTATACTATCATGGCTCGTAAACCGTGGAGCAAAAATAAATAAATTGAAATGTCCTCGATTATAATCAAGGCTTTTTTCAAGGATGTGTGCAGATTTATTACTCACAATAATATTTTGGATATTCGTCCCTTAAGGATTTCTTTATCCAAACATTAGCGGTGAATAATAGATGAAATCCCCCAAAAATAGGATTTTTATATATTTTTGAAATATTGGTCAATACCCTTTGGAGTTTTACAAACATGTTCTAAAATCCATAAATGCAAGAAAATAATTTTTTGTTGTGTTTACGAAATCCATGTGAAAACACCTTTTTAAAACTTCCAATATTTTTTTGTATATAAAAAAAAAACGTTTAAAACATGTTAGGGTATTGGCCGTATGCAACACACAAGAAAACATTTTTTGATATATATGTATATTTGCCGCCGTTGTGTCGAAAACCGGGTATTCTAAATACTGGATTTGTATCTTTACGGTATAAAAATACAAACCAACATTAAGCCATTTTGACAAAAATATGCAAGAAAATCAACAATATTTTTTCAAAGATTTTTCATAATATTGTTTTTTATTTTATATATATATATACACACATATATAATATAATATAGTATAATTTATAATATATAATATAATATATTATGTGGGCTGGGCCGGCCCAAATAAATGGGCCAGACTCAGCCCAGCAGGAATTGGGCCGAAACAAGCCTGGACTGGTTACTGTCCACATAGTAACCGGGGTTACTGTGTGCACAGTACCAATTCATTAATTAGCCAGTTACTGTGCACATGCATAGTAACCGGGTAATTATTTTCTTGCTTGCAGAACGTGCACAGTGCACGTTCTGCATGCAAGAAGATGAACAATAAAACGAGATAAGGGGCAGAGGGCTGACCTGTGGCGGTTCTGAAGGCAGTGCTACGAGCGGTTGCTGACCGGAGGATGGCTAGGATGGTGGTCGGCCTTTCTTCCTTTTTCTCTGTGTTTGTTTTTGTACTATGTTCTCCTCTGCTTCCTTTTTCCTCCTGCTCCCAACTGTGCTGGTGGTGATGGCATGGGGAGTAGCTTGGGCGGTAGTCTGTGGCTGGGGAGCCCGGTGACAGCAACTGTTCTTTCCTCTCTGCAGCGGCTCCTTCTCTTCTGTTTTTGGCCCTCTCCTATGTCTCCGCTCAAAAACTTCACCTCTCGTCCTGTGTTTTGGTTTCTCTCTTCTCTATACTCTCACAATACCTCTTCTCATTTCAAACTTCCCTCTCCTTTCAGTTTCCAAAGGCCCTCTCTCGTCCAAACCCCCCTACCCCACTGTTGGTGTTGAGAGCAGTATTTCTAGGCTAGAAGGGAGCGGGCCGCTGTTGCGCGTGAGGAGTAGGGGAGCGGCCTGCTGTTATGCCTGGGGAGCAGGGGAGCGGCCTGCTGTCGGGAGGCTTTGTAGGGCATGCCTGTGCTGTTTTCCAGTCATGTGGCGCGGGGCTCTAGCAGCATGCGGGAAGACACTGTTCAATTTTTAATTATTATTATTATTATTATTTTATTTTATTTGTGGGGTGTACCCAAAAATGGGTTACAACAAAAGGTATTATTGAAGTCGAAATGAAGGTTATACATTTTAGTTTAAAACGTATAACGTTGGAGAAACTAGTGACGAGTTTCAATGAATAAAAGAATAAGAAAAATGAGAAGATATGTAAACCCCGATCAAAAACCTAATTTTGACAAATTAGTGATAAATATGGTAATATTGAATTTAATGAGTATAAATTAAGGGAAATTTCATGATGATCTAAGTAAATAAATTAATGCATGAAATTCAGATTTTAGCACAAAAGATACTAACTGTTTAGTTTTACACTATTGATGATATATCTCAATCTAACCGTTGGATCATGCTAAAATGTTATAAGCAATCTCCAAACTTGTTGTTTTATCTTAAGTTAAAATTTTATGTTAATCAGAATTTGGGAAGGCTTTACAAGAATATTGAAAATTGGGTAAATTAAAGAAGATGACACACGAGCTATTAATAAGGGTGTTTTTGGTAATTTTATCAAAACAAATATTCTCCTCTCCTTCTTTAAAGACAGCCCATGTCTTGTACAAAAGGAAAATAGGAGGGAGACCATTTAGTTTCTCCCATTTTCTTCATCTTCTCTCCATTTCTTCGACCTAAATAAAAAATGACTTTTCTTGGAAGGATTATATCCAAGAAAACAAATTAAGTGACTAAACTTAAAGAGTTGGAGAGCTTGAGAAAAATAAAGAGAAGAAGTTGGAAATTGGAAGAGGAGGACATGATTTTTATAGATTTTTGCAAGAATTCACTTAAATAAGTTAAAGTAGCAAAGATAAAGAACATATCGTTAAAGAATTTTGCTTTTCTCTCTTGTTCTTAGATGAGGAGAAGAAAACCTCCAAGTTTCAAATTCTAGGGTTCATGTAAATATTTTGGGAAATGTTTTTAAGTTTGGTTTGAGAAATATTGAATGAGAATATGATGTTTAGCATAAAAAGTCTGTTTTGAACCTAAAGATAATTGTAATAGGTTTAATGATGATGGAAATGTATGCTCTTGAAGTGATGCATAGCAATATAATCATGGATGAATGCTAAAGCCATAAAGGCAGTCAAATAAATCAAACAAGCACAACAAATGAGATAGCAATAAAAAGACAAACAACAAAGCTTAGTCCTAATTTTTCCTAGCGGAGTCGCCATAATGTTACACCCAAACATTGCGGTGACTAGTTAAAAATCTAAATTTCAATCGAAAAAAAAAAAGATATCTGGCATCTTATTCTTTGGAGGGAAAATGCCTAGTTCAAGAAGTTGTCACCTAGTATTATGGTCACTAGAAACCCTAACTAATCAACATATAGTATATGGTATGGGACTGGTTGCGCGAAAGAGAAGATATTATCACCCCTTTAACATCTTACCTAAAGCAAACTGTATTGCTGATTTTGTTTTAAATTGCTAAGAGTTTGTATTTGTTTCATTTTTAAGGTCATCCTATAATATTCTCGACTCTAGCTTCGGTGAATATTCACCTATGAATATTTTCAACTCTGACGTTGGTAAATATTGTGTAATCTACAAAGTACGGTATTCCTAACTCTAACACCAGCGAATAAATCCACAAAATTTGAACTTAAATGAAGAAGAAGCATTTTTTTTTTGGGTTGGATCTAGCCCAGCCATACGAACTGGGCTAGATCCAGCTAAGCCCAATCTGGTTACTAGCCCAAACCAGTAACCGGTTCTGCCACTATTGCATGCGTGGATAGTTCACGCGTGGATACAACAATAACAATGTAATTAAATTGTCAAAACAAGGAAAGAAGAGGAACTTACCTGGTCACTACAAAGCCAAGGACGATGGCGATCAGGATGTGAGGTTACTAGTTGAAAGGAAACTCTCTCCTATGCTTCTTCTCGTCATTTGCTACCCCTTGTTCCCCTTTGCATTTCTGTCTGTGTTCATCCTTTTTGTTTGTCTTATGGTTCCTTCTCCTTTGTTCATTCTCGTCCCCTTCCTCTAGTTTTTTTTTCCTGTTGTCCTTCGTGTCCCCTGTCTTTACTGAGAAGAGAATGTTGCTGCAGCTATAGCTGGTGCATGCTCACAGTGCATAGAGGAACTGTGATTCTTGGTGATGGTTGTGTGCTAGTGTAGGACTCAGAGAAAAGTTGTCTCTTTAGATTGTGAAGCAAAGCTCCTGACGCTGCTGTGGCTTACGGTTTGGCTAGTATGAAAAGAAGTTACTGGACCATAGGGGAGAATCTGGTTGTGATGGGGAGAAGCCAAAAGAGGGAAGGAGATGATGAGGCTTTGGCTTTTTGAATGTTATCAGGCGGGCCAGGCTGAGATAGAGGTGGGTTGAGATTGAGGTTATGGGGGTTCGTGTGAAACCCAAGAATAAAGTATACAAAAAAAGGGGGTTTATAATAATTTAAATTTTGTTATAATACAAATAATGTAGCTACAAAAAAATGGCTTAATTAAGAAAAAGGGAGGAAGATGAGGCCAAAATGGAATTAAGAAGAAATGGGACTATAAATACCCATCCCTTCTCTCACTAATGGTGGGCTGATTACATTAAGAAGAGGGGGAGAATTTTAGATTTTTCCTTCATCAAATCTGGGAGTAAACACCTAAATTAGTATACCCACACAAGCCTTGGAATGATTAAGTGGAGGAAACACATTTGGGTGGAGAATTAACAAGAAGAAAAGTGAAGAATTGGTGAATAAAAGAGGGGGAAGAGTGGCCGACTATATGCAAGACGAAGAAGGCTAAGATTCTTTTAAAGTGTGTGAAGTAAGGTTTAGATTTCATCCAAGTAAGGAGTTCTAATTCCAATTTCTATGAAATTAACTTCAATTTGATTAGAAGTTCATAATTTTCTTGAATTGGGAATTAGGGTCCTTGAACATAAAATTTTGGGAAAATGCAGAAATAATTGAAATTAAGTGGACTAGAAATAATTGAAAATGCTTTATAGCCTTTTCTTCCTTCCCTTTCAAGTGCACCTGAGAGCCCTCGACCACCTTGGGTAGTGTGTTTTTTAACCCTACCTCCTTTTTAGTGTGGCTTAGAGCTCTCGACCATCTTGGGTAGTGTGTTTTCTAACACTGCCTCCTTTTGAGTGTGTCATAGAGCATGTTTTTAAAAACCTTTTGGTCTTTCCTCTGAGTGCGCTTTCTAGCCCTCACTTCAAATACTTCTATAAGGATTCATCATTTCTTAATATGATGAATCCATCTTCTCTCATTCTTCTTTTTCTTCTTTACAATGCTTACCATCTAAAGTCTCTTACGAGACTTTCTATCGTAAGCATTGTAAAGAGGAGGACAACTGTCATAACCCAATTCTTGGTTATTCCTCAAAAATCAATTTCTTTTTCCACATAAAAATCAAAAAATAAAATAAAGTTGCCAATGTGGAGAAAGCAGATCAAGGAGGGCTACAAAAAAAAATCAAGCTGCAATTTTTTAAGAAAATTCAAGAACTAATTGTATCCCATTATGCCCCAAAATAGAGAAAAATGCAAATTCAAGGTCAAATTAAATGATTATTGGATGAATTTGCATAAACATTAAGTCCAATGACATAATTAAATTTTTAATAGGCCAATTTGATTTAATCACAGACCAAATTAAATTTTAAATATGTTTAAGAAATAATTTAGGTCCAATTAAAGGATTTAGTTAAGTGCAAGGACTTAATTATACTTTAAATGGGTCAAATTAATTTTATTCGGGGCTTAATTGATGAAAAATTAAGTTTGAGATCTTAATTTGGGCTTAATTGAGAAGATTGGAATTTTAAGAGATCAAATTTAAGTTTTTTTTCCAAGTTAATTGATTGAGATTAGGGGTCAAATTGCAAGAAAATTTAAGTTTTGGGGTCAATTAGGGGTTAAATTGACAAAATTCACAACCAAGGACCAATCTGCAAAAGGCGCCAAACTATAGGGACTTAATTGACAAAAATCGGGGGCAAAATTGAAGAAATTGAAAGTTTAATGGTCAATTAGGGGTTAAATTGATAAAATTTGCAGCTAAGGACCAATCTACAAAAGGCGCCAAACTATAGGGGCTTAATTGACAAAAATCATGGGCAAATTGAATAAATTGAAAGTTTAATGGTCAATTAGAGGTTAAATTGACAAATTCCGAGACCAAGGACCATATTGTAAAAGGCGCGTAACTTTGGGGTTCCAATTGAAATTTAGTAGGGGCTTAATTGCATTAAATCAAAAGTTTAGGGTCAATTAGGGGTTCCATTGAAGAAATTGAAAGATGGAGGACTAAATTAAAATTCAGTAGAAATCCTTACTTCAGTCCATAACAGCGCTGTTTTGCATAAAAAAATAAAAGAAGACCAGACGACGCGTTGTCTGGTCACTGTTCATTGTCTTACTCGTTTTACCCTAAAGAAATAGTGTGGTAGCTTACTTTGCAGGTGCATTTAATGCTTGATTTCTTCATCAAATCGAACAAAACTTGCACGAAAAGGATCCCCTGCAGTTTCTCTACAACCCCATGTGAACGGTTCAGGATGAATGACAGCACGGCGACGGCTTAAAGAGGTCAACTCAGGCAACCTTTTCATGTAGATTTGACAACGTAGGGAGGCTATTTTGAACCAACAGTTGGGATCCTTTCGAACCAAATGAAGGGCTGAAATTTTACCTCGATGTAGACAAGATTACCCTCTTCTACCGCCTATAAATAAAGATTTCGTTGATGACCTGAGGGGGAAGAAAATCAAACACAAAGTTGGCCAAACACTAGCATTCCCTACTCAATTTTCCTGCAACCAACCCTTTTTTCTTCTTTCTCTCTCCGCCGTAGCCTTCAGCCACCACCACCATCATCACATGTCTTCTCACCATCGTCCCCACCTCAAGTAGGCATCAAACCATCACACGTGGTGGTTGCACCGCTTCTCTCTCCCCTCTATAAAAATCTTCTTCTCTGCCACCGTGATCCCGGCAGCAGCAGCAGCAACCACCTTGCTAGAAGCTTTTATCATTCCCAAAGGCAGTCGGGACAGCAGCTCTCTCCTTAGCCACTCCAACAATTCCAACCGCGAGCTTCCCTTCTCTTTTGTAGGACTCTGTTCCTTCTTCCGGCTGTGACCAGAGCAAGCCGCTGGCCTCACCACCTCCAGTCGCACGTGCGCCATTAATCAGGCCACCAGCTCCCTCAACGCCAGGTAAGCCTCCCTCATCTCTTCTTCTTCTTCCTCCCTGCTACCGCTGCATGAGAATAGGGAAACATGAATTATAATTCACGTTGAACTATCTCATGCAACTTAGTCACTAGGTTGTGCCACTAAGTTGTTTTGGGCTGGACCTGTCTTAGCCAGCTCATTCCTAAAATACAGGAAGAAGAATATGTTGGGACGAGTCTGACCCAACCATTTTGGGTTGATAACCAGCCCACTTGTTTTTGGGCCTGTGTTGGGCCCATCCCACATGCTTTGATAATATTTAATTACTTAATATATAAATAAAAAAATAAAAAAAAATAAAAAAAACAAAAATTTTTCAATAAAAAATTTTCAAAAATCATTTCAAAAAAATTATGATTTTCTCAAAAATAACTTTCTACCAATTTTGTTCAATAATGGATTGTATACTTACACTGTAAGATATATACAAATCTTGTATTAAAATACTTGGTTTTTTATGAAATATTTTCAAAAGAAAAATTGTTTTCATGCATATGGCCAAATCCTAAAAATTTTCAAAACATATTTTCATAAAAGAAAGAAAGAAAGAGAGAAAGAGAGAAAGAGAGAAAAATAAGAAGAAATTGCATCTTTCTCATGTTTTGAACATCAAAAAACTAGATATCGTAACCAGTTTATGATAATCCATTAAGGTTTGGCCAAAATATCAAAAAAACCTTTTTCAATTTTTTTAGGGTCCAGATGTAGACTTTAATATCTATGGAGTGTAAATAAATACGATGATAAATTTAAGACTTTAGAACGGTTATAATTTAACCTAATAAGGTAGAGACTCTCTCATGAAGAGAGATCTGCCTTATGCCTTAGAAAAGACCAACAAATGAAACCCGACTTAGAAAAAAACAATCAAACAAAAATGCAGCTTACCTTAGGTAGGGTGCACTGGGGGTGATGCGTCTTCCCCTTGCACAACCAGTCCCTTACCAGACTCTCGCAGATCATAGATTCCTAGTAACCATAATACTAGGTGGCGACTCTTAAAATTTAATTATAATTTTATGATTAAATCCAAAAACCCTTCCCAACACACAAAACCTCACACAGAAGGCACGACAGGAGCCTCCACCGTCGCCAGACGACATCGCTTTGGCACGCCCCTGCGATAGAATCCAGGGAGGGTCCCTTCACAGAAGTTGTAGATGAGAGTGTTATCTTTCCAAAGAGTCTGACTCCGTTTACTTTGGAGTCTTGGAACTTCAGATACAAATAAAAATCTGAGGAGAGGTCAAGCTGCCACCCCTGCTAGCAGATTCGACCAAGTCGACAAAACGATGCGATTTAGTCATATTAAGGGTAGAATTTGTTTTCTTGCCCTTTGTAAAACATGTAATATTGTGTCGTGATTTTTAGAAAGGAATAAAAAATTATTAAAATTAAAGTCATGATGTTCATTAGGATTACTAAAGAGCTGAAATTTTAAAGGATAATAATGGGGGATTTAGGTGAGAAAGAATAATGATAAAGAGAAATTAATATTATCACCATTTTTGTTGTTATATTGTGGTATGTGGATTAACATAGAATAATGATGGGTATTTATGGTTTCAGGAGTGCAACAACAACAAGGGAACACCAGTCGAGCGTCCATAGCATATAGGTACGCAGTACCTATATCTCCTCCAGTTAATAATTGTTTTAACTAACTATTGAACTATATATAAAAAAACATTTGGTGCTTATTGATGAGGAAAAGAAAAGGGAAAGGAAAGGTTAAATGGCGGGAAAATGGAAATTAAGAACTAGATTTAATTTATGGGTTCTTTCAGAGGAAATGAACAGTAATAATGAATTGTAGGAATGATTGTTCCTCAAATTTGATTAGCCGGTCCCAAATACGGGAGGCTAATGATGTTAGCCAAGTTGGTTAACATCGGCATTATCGGTACGTGGGAGGAGAAATATAAAACTTGATTAACTATTCAGGTTCAGAATAGTTAATGATATTTGACGGGTAACGTTGATATCAACAAAATTTATGGGACTTGATTAGCTTTCCATGGTGAAGCTAATGATGTCAAGAATCCTTGACATCGGCATACCCAAGGACCTCTTAAGAACATGGAACATTGATTAACTATTTCGGTTAAAAAATACTTAATGACACCAGCGGTCGCGTTAGTGTCGACATTTTCATGAATTTGATTAGTTGACCCGAGGACGGGCAACTAAAGACACTAATGGAGGCCATTATTGTCGGCAGTAGTCTTCCTGATGTGGGGAGAAGTAGTTAAATGAAACAAATTTGATAATCCTTAAAAGGGGTTGGTGGTTGTGTATAGAATTACATATGATTTGAGTAGGTAGATGTGCTGTATAATTTTTCTTCTGTAAATTGTTTGTATTTTAGTTATTTTTCATTATATGGAAATTTTATATGTTGTAGGTCCCTCCCATTCACGCCAAGAATATAATTTAGTTTCCTTGATCGTTTTTTGTATAAGTTAGGAACTTATGGATTATTTATGTAATTATCATGTAGTAAACATATAACCTGTATAGAATAGTATACTGGTATTATTTTGTTTTTGGAATATTAAATGTATCAATCTATGCTTGAGATATTATAATGTACTGGCTTATGTTTAGAATGCTAAATTGTGTTGTCTTTATTTATGAAATTTAAGTGTTCGAATGGTTCTCTTAATTATTAACTAATGCATGTGATATGAGATGGTGATTGGGTATGAAGATTTGTCCTGAGTATGCATATTATTGAATGAATAAAATGGTTGATTGTACCCATTTTGGATGTGATTATAAGTGTGTGCATGGTAAATTGTCGATAACTTGGGACCTCCCGGTATAAAGGAGACTCTGCCAAAATTTTAGTGAATTTTTTTTTGCTCCATATACCCTTTATGTGGAAGATAAACGGATAAACTAATTAAATAATTGGGGTTCTTACAGTTCTCTTTTGTTGGGTCTGTGAGATGAGAGAGATGAAAGGTGGTCTTTTCATTTTGTGCTCTACTCAGTCTGGGTTACAGGGATGAGCTGAGGGGGAAATGGGATGAGTTGGGAGCCTTATTTAGAGGTCGAGGAAGAAAAAAAAAAAGGAAACGACTGAGGGGGGGCGGCGGCTAGTATAAGGTTCGCCGCACCCTTCTCTCTCTCTCTCTCTCTCTCTCTCTCTTATGTTTATGCACTGGGATCTATATTTATGGTGCAAGAGTCTTATCACATGTGAGAAATAAAGTCCTAGATAAACTCATTCTCTTCTTTGAATTTGATAAATTTTGAATTTAATTAAGAATCAAATTCAAAAGCAGATAACTATCATTGAAGTCCCTAGTTTTCGTGTAAGTTAACAAATCATACTTTTCATCAAAATAAATCTCTGATAAAATTAAATGAAAAGCAAACATGCCAAACTTGGGTTACAACATATACTATCATTCCATCGATAATAAATTTACTGACCGGATCATTGTAAAACTCTCGTCGATAATTTTTGGTCTATAGATGAGTTCGTTAATAATAATAAAATATTTATTACCAATGGATTTACTGATGGGAAAAGCATGCCAAAAAAAAATTACATGTTTTATTCCGTCAATATTTCCCTCAAGAAGCTTGTCATATAATCAACAAAAATAATGTATGCAATTCTGTCAGTGATTAAACAGTGGCACAATAACATTTGCAGTAATTCTTCTCAAACTCTCTGGAATATACCAACGAACTTAATATGTCGGTAATTATTTAAAAATATATATTTAAAAAAACTAGAAAATAATTAAATTAATATAAATCAACACTCCATAATACTCAGGAACTGAGTTGCTTGAAAAAAAGAGAGAAGAAAATCAACTCAAACAATTTTGCAACAAATAAATAACATAAAAAAATAAACAAAAACAAATCAACTAAAAACAATTTCCACCTAACCTAGAAAACCTATTTCATAACCCGTAATCTAGCAACAAATAAAATAATTTAATTGAAATTGAACAACAAAATTGAAAAACAAAATCCAACAAAATTGATCTCATATGAAAAAAAATCCTACAACAACATTCATACAATTATTAACATAAAAATTAAAAAAATATAATGCAAACAAAAAAACACAAAAAAGAAAAAGAAAAAGAAAAAGTCTTAGCTTAATGTAGTTACAAGTGAAGTTGAGAAGAGAAAAGAAAAGGCAAATTCATAAAGTAATTATGGATGGATTTTACCGACAGTATTAATATTATCAATAATTATGTCGGTATAAATGACACGTCATCATTTTTTTTATATGTTTTAATTCATTTCATCATACTTTTTGGCTTTGTTTTAATTTCTTTTTTTTTCACAGTAATTCTCTTGATATATACCGAGAAAATATTTCTATTGGTAAAATTCACTGCAATTTACTGACAGAAACATCCATTAGTGTTTCTATTTTTATTTGTTAATTTTCTGGTAGTGTTTGAATAAAGTTTTGTATGAAAAATTTGTTTTCTAATTAACACAAATTAACACTAATTTGTTTTCATCAATAAAATTCATTATAATTTATCGATGGAAACATTATTTCTAATTAACACAAATTAAAAACCTCACGAGAATCTTGAAAAAGAAATCTCAAAAGAGTAAATGGAAATTAACAGCAAAAAACATAACACAAAATGAATGTTTTACTTCACTTTACTAACTAGACGTACGTATGAAAGAATTTCTTCCAAAACAGAAAGTGTGACCATGATAAACAAGGGTTAACTAGAAGCCTGCAGCATAAAGTTTTGCCTTGTGACAAGATAAAGTAAATTATTCTGAAAGACCAACATATCCTCTCTTTTGTAACTTGTAAGTAATCATCGTTCTACAGGAGTTCAATATCAAAGTTCTGAGCTTGTGATATTGTTTTGAGAAATTATGCCAAAGTAAGGTATCTATATACTAATTCATAACCCAAATTTTCAGGAAACAGGACTTGTAAAACAGCTCAGTTGACTGCAAATTATAATTAAACAACATAGTTCTTGTTTGATGTAGGTTCTGCTGTGTCTGCCTCAATTAAAATGGCATTACAAACTTAAAATTAGAGTTTTAAGTTAACTAATTCAAACTCTAAATTTAATTAATTATAGATCCACTCACGTAATTTTAAATTTATATTACAAAGTTATATAAGTATCAATATGATTAAATCTATTTTCACACAAATAGTAGTTCAAATTCATAGAGTGATTCATACTCTAATTACATTCATGAATTGAAACTCCTAGATAATAGATATTTTTAATATTTTTGGTTTATGGAGTTGATACTGATTATAAAGAAATTGCAAGCCTACTTGATTATCACCTACAGAGTTATCGTCTAGTGTTCTATCACCTACAAAGGTATTGTCTATAGAATTATTGCCTAAAAGCAATCACTTACTTTTTATCAACCTACAATTACATGCCTACTTGATAGATAGATTTTAAAGATCCTGTGAACTTGATAAAACTGCAGTGTAGTTGTCGTTGTTTTGTTGAGTTTGAGTTCTTAGTTGTCTTGTCTTCTTTAAATTATAGGAAAGTTCAAGATAATTTCAAGTAACTACTAGTAACTATACAATCACCTTATTTATAACTATACATTCACCTTATTCAAGATAACTACCCACTTATTTCTTGTTTTAAGGATCTTGATCTTGTATCATGTAGACTCTTTATATCTTCCATTCGCCATCAATCCACGTTCAAGTCTAGTCTGCAATCAAGTTTGGCATGGTCTAAACTTTATAATTTTTTAGTTGATTTTAGTGTATTTATAACAATCCCCACTATTAATGTTCTTGAACGTATAATATCCAGGTATGGTTTTTGGCTACTATTGAGAAGATATATTGGTATAAAGTCCATCAAGAGAGTGGCCAGGAAGAAAGGTACAGAAGTCTAGCAATCAAAAGTACTGAAATACAGAAAATTAAAGCCTGCAGGGAACCAAGCCCTCAATGTTTAGCTTGTGAATAGAGAAATTAATTTATTCTATAGCTGGTGGGAAAGACCCTATTCAGAGGAATAACCCACCATTCATATGTACGTACCATAAACATTTCATAAAGTTGTATATAGCTTGTGAAGACAGTAAATTATTTATTCTATTCCTTCTAAGCAGTATAAAAAACGTTTTCACATTTTGCTTCGTGACAGGAATTTCATTTTCAAGTTCATAGTGTTGCACAATATCCTTAAATAAATCACCATCTCTATAAAATAATAAAACACAAATTTGTGGCTCCAGGATTGGGAACGCAACTCAAGCTGGTTACACAGCAGCGTAGTCGGCAGACATTTACTTCAACAAACTTTGGGGCTGCAAGTTCTGTGTGAATGTATGTCTATATGCTTTTGTTTATGCATTATTTTTTTATATTACTGTTATTTTTCGTGGATATAAATGATGCTATTTTATTAAGCTGAAAGGTTGGCTTAAATGAATGATTTTTTTTAAATATATATATATATATATATATATATATATATATATATATATATATAATGTATCAGTTTTGTACCTCAACTACTTTTAAATCATATAGATTTCATAGATACATGAGATCCTAAATCTTACCACTGATCAGCCAGTTTATGTGGTTGAAACTTTGTTATGCTATGGCATATTATATATGTAAAATTTGTTTGGTTCTTTATGATTTTGATAGCCAATGTGTTTAACTTGTTGAAATATGTTCCAATATTTACAAAAATATGTTTCGAAGACTAGAAAATTGATAGTTATGCTGATTATAAATTGATGGTAGGTGTAATAAAGGTAAAAGGAACAATAAATAACGAATTTGGTGAATTAACTTAAAATTTGATCAATTTGAAGCTTGAGCTGATGTCGAATCATTAAATAATCCCTTAGAAAATTCACTTGGTTAAACTCGGATGACTAGCTAGATGAATCCATAATCTGACTTGGTAAAATTAGGCTTGAGACAAAATTCTTTTTTTTTTTTAATAAATGGTATTGTTTTGCACCAGAGAAAAATGAACTTTAGTTTCTAATTAAAATAGGCAGCCACAAGCACTTTGCTTCTTCTTCCTGTCGGCTATTTATCCAATCTGCTTCTTCTTCTTAATCCATTTCTACTGAGTGTTGACCTTAAATTCAAGCTTAATTACATTTAATTTCAAGAAAGTTAACCTCATTTTCTCACCATAGGTTTCAACAAATAGTTTTTACACATATTTTTAGGTTTTTTTGTGAAAGGCTTAAATCTTTTTTTATTGTATTTATATGCAAGAGTTGATACTATTTTGTTTATGGCATCTCTATACTCTATTTTTCATTTTCTGAATTAATTTACATGAGAAAATTTAGGGTTTTGATTTAATGACATGTTCACAAAATTTAGATATTTTTCTATTGCAATATATAATGTAGATATAGTGATATTTGGTCTATGGCATCTTCTACTTGTTCCTTTTTTTTTTTTAATCAATGACACCTTTTTATTTATAAAAAAAAGCTATAAAGTCCAATTTATATTTATTAGGTTATTATAATAGCATAGTTGCACAATATCTTTGTGTTTGGTATTATGATGAATGGTGCTTTTCAAAAATGTTTTTTTACTTATAAACACATCAAAAATATTTTTTCTATTTTTATTTTTAACATCAGCACATTAAAATTATCAAAAAAACACTAAAAAAACATTAATTTTATCAATTAAATGTATTTTTGAAACGCATAAAAAAAGAAGCTATTATACTCCCAAACAATCATTCGTCGTAATTAATACTAGAAGTGATCTCAAAGACTTTAATTTTCGATTGCATCAACCTATCTTGCTAGTGTTTACGTTGCATAAGCATATATATAATTCACTATAAATCATAATCAAGCTAGCTGCATAATGAGAAACTTGTGTTGGTGTGCAATAAATTGTGATTTGAATTAGGGAATAATAGATTCACTCTAGGCTCTCTCTTTTTTTCAAGTTGGTACTAAAATGTTATATGCTTTTCTTTCGGTTTTCTAGTTTGGTCCGGGCCAACCCTCCCAGTCCAAGTCCTGACCATTGTGCCAAGTCAACCCTTAGGTGGAGATAAAAAAAATTATGGTAATTAATAGTTATATTAGATATAAGTTTCAATAATGAAAACATTAAAGCTAATGAGATGGTATTGATGATATCAAAAGTGGTGAGATGTTAATTCTAAATATGGTTTTTATTTATTTATAATAATCGATGTATTGTTATGTTATTATTGGTTAAGAATTAAAACTTAAAAGTACATAGATCCATTAAGGTCTCCTGATAAAAAGATTGCTCCCAGACCATACCTTTCACATCTAAAGTGACAGGGAATGTTTAAAAAAAATATTAATCCCCGTCAACCACTATCCTTCCTGCTTGATGATGTCTTAAGAAATCCAAGTAGTTTAGGAGTAAGGTTTATGTGTTTGATAATCAATTAATCTATTAATTCTAAGAATTTGATCCATTCTCTCAAGTCAAGGTAGTTAGTAGCTTGCACCTGATGTCTAGTAGGCTAAGATGGGTAGTGGCTGGTACCTATAAAAGATCTCATTTTGTAGATTTGAGGACTCTTAGATGCTTAAGTAAATATCTTTGTAGAGAGAGAAAATGCGATGGTTTTTTGAGAGATAGACTCTGAAAATATAAATGCTAAAAAATATTAAGAATAAAGGATTGTGAACGTACAATTTGAAGGATTTATGATGTATTTATAGCCTTAGAGGAACCTAACTCCTATTAGAATAACTCCCTTTAGAGAAACTCTCCGTCTCCGAACTCATTGGATGAACTCTTATTGGAAAAACTCTCATTGTAGGAATTAAGTCTCTTCTCCGAACTCATTAGAGGAACTCAACTTCCATTAGATGAACTCCCATCTCTGAACTCACTAGAGAAACTCAACTCTCTTTGTAGGAACTCTCATCTACGAACTCATTGGAGGAACTTAACTCCTATTATTCTCATCTCTAAATTCAGTGGAGGAACTCTTATTAGAGGAACTATCATCTTCATCTTGTAATGTTAGATCATTAGTCGAATGCTCAGAACGATCGAAACGGGCCCTAAGATGTTGGATATATATTTTCTTTACAATAAAAAAAATATTGTAATAAAACAAAGAGAGAGAAAATTAGAGAGGTCAATTTTTAGCTGTATGTTTTGTGTTTATTGTTTTTTCTTGACTCAAATGAAAGTTTATCTTATAAGCTTTTATTTAAGATATATATTGAATATATATTTTCTTTACATATGATATTGAAAAACAAACATAGGAGAGATCAATCCTTCCAACGTTTTTTTAAGTTATTTAAGATTTATAATATTATATTAGTTGAATTATGGTGTAAATTGGTCATTTCTTGATAAAATTATAAAATCATGATATATAATTTGTATTTAAACAAATAGGAGAGCAATTAAACGTGAATATTTGTTGAATACATGTTCTTAAAGTTTTTGTTGGATGGTAATGTGCTCAAACTATGCAACGCGGTTTTCGCCTCCCTCTCCAATAACTGACCACTGAACAACAATAGGGAAAAAGAAAAAAAAATGGTAAATTTTTTTTTTCTCAAGTTCGTTTTGATCAGTTTTATTGGAACTATGCTGATTTATTTTTGAAAAATGTGTTTTCTAGGGACGCGTCGTCAAAGGTTAATTTATCCCATTTGTCTCAAGATATTGTAGATTTATGGAATGAGTGGCAGATTCGGTCACTAATGTTACTCAGTCTCTTTCTGCAAATCTTCCTCTCCATTTTTGCAAAACGACGGAAGTTCTCTACTGCACGCTGGCTTGGGCCTTCTCTTTGGCTAGCATACTTGTCAGCAGATTGGGTGGCAACTTTTTCATTGGGTATCCTTTCTCGCAGCGAAGCCGACTATAAAAATCCGAACTTGATTCCAGTATTTTGGGCTCCAATCCTTCTTGTTCACCTTGGTGGCCCTGGAACTATTACTGCTTATTCAGTGGATCGAGTCAACATATTATTCCTAAGTCGCCTTCTTCAGCTAGTAACCCAAGTTGGTGTGGCTTGTTATGTCTTGTTCCGGTTATGGAGCCAGAATGCCATCACGTCGGTAGTAATTCCCATCTTGATTTCAGGAATTATCAAGTATGGTGAAAGGATTTTGGTGTTAATGAGAAGCCACGAAGACAATAATGGGTCGCAGCAACCCGGTACGAAAGTGTCTTCCATCCATGGTGCTGAACTTTTCAACAACAATCGTATAAGTGAGGTCGGATTTCTTCAAGATGCTTATCTTTTGTTCCAAGCGCTCCAGACACTGTTAAACAATTTTGATCTCGTCACTTTTGATCAAAACTTCACCTATGAGTTGGTTTCTGTAAAGAAAGCCGAGGAAGCCTTCCAGTTGATAGAAGTTGAGCTGGGATTCAAGTATGATCGGCTTTATTATAAGGCGACAATGATTTCCAGGCTTCGTATCATTCTCCGCTCTATCACCTTCTTATCCTCTATTTTTGCTTTAGTTTCCTTCTCGTCAAAGAGCAAAAGCGTCTATTCGAGAAACGATAGGATTATTTCTTACGTGTTGCTGATTGGAGTTGTCTGCCTAGAAAGTCACTCTATTATTGTGCATCTCTTGTCCGACTGGGGTATGATTTGGCTTAGCAGAAGTGAAATAGCATATTCTATTGTCTCCCGAATCACTAATCGTTCTTGGTTAGTATCATTTTGCATGAAGAGCAAAAGATGGTCGAGATTAATTGGACAACACAACATGATAAGGGCTCAATCAAACAAACCAGTGAGCAAAATTCTTAAGAAGTACTTTCCAGGGAAATGGAACGTTGATAGCAGGGAGAAGGTGGACAAGGAATTAAAAGAATTGATCTTCAAACAAGTCCTGAATAAACGTTCAAGGTACGATCCTTCTACCGATGATTTCAATGCTCTCGAGATTCTATTGGAAGAGAGAGGTTTAGAGGTGCTTCGAAGCAAGCATTGCTTTCATAGATTTGGATGGACTGTCGCTGGTGTAGAATTCATTCATAGCCTCCTCACTTGGCACATCGCTACTCATGTTTGTTACTTCGATGATACTCGGAAGAATACTTTTGACAAGACTCGAAATTGCGTAATGAGCAGCAGATCATTATCTAATTACATGTTGTATCTCCTGGTTAATTGTCCAACTATGTTAGCGACAGAGCCCAGCGAAACAAGGCATGCTGATACTAGAATTCATTTGCGTCGTCTCCTTTTCAGAAATACTCGTAAATATGTGAAGCTCAACATTCCCTTGGATGCATTCTCGTTTCACGAAGCTGAAGTGAATGCATTTTTCAAAAAATTGCTTGAAAGTCCGCCTACCATGTTAAAGGAAATTAATGAACAAGACGAAGGAGAAATGTCAGCCCTACTAGATGGTTGCATGCTTGGTTTGTCATTGCAGTCATTGGAGGCACAGGATGAATGGTCAAATGACAAGAAATGGGAAATGATAAGTGAAGTGTGGGTGGACATGTTGATGTATGCTGCAAGTCATTGTAGATGGAAGGAGCATGTCCATGCACTTAGCCAAGGTGGGGAGCTACTCACTCATGTCTGTCTTCTCATGGCACATCTCGGTTTAAGTAAGCAATGTCGACCTGAAGTAAGTGAACAATTAGCTGCTCGGTCTCAAAGGCTTGGTGATTTTTATGGGCATGAGGCATAGAGCATTATTGTTATTTCTTTGGATTCGTACTGTTATTCTTAATGCTTCAATTAGGATGGAACTTTCTCATGTTGTATTATATGATGCCTTTTGGCTCTATATATTTCAATATTCCTATTGTTTCGTCAATGCTTAATCAATGCTTGCCAGTGTTGAAACAAATCATCTAAGGAATGACGAATGCATGCACCATGAAAGGCCCCACCAACTAAGTATTTTGTTTCAGAAATTTCAAGATACCGTGCAATGAAAACGAATGTGATACGTAGAGTTGAGAATACTTAGCATGCTCAACTTTTTGGTTAGCTAATCTTTTTTTATTTGTAGCTGGAGGGTAATATATAATAGTAATAGAGGTAATTATAACACAAGAATATAATTATAATATATTTTATATAATTATATTTTATAATGTCGGATGAAGGATTGACATAAAGTTTTAATTAAAAAGCAGTAAACATAGCAATAAGATGCGGCTTAATAAAATCATCTATAAGTTGATCGTGAGAGGAGATATTATATTATTTTTTTAAGTTAAAGTATTTAACCAATAAGGTTTTTATTCTACATTAAAAAAAAAAAAATTTCCTTGTGAACATATAATGTATATATTAAAGAGTTTTAAATCCTATATTATAAAAATAAAATATTTTTCTAGTATTTATATAGTGAATTTTAAAAAGTATTAATAACCAATTAAAAAAATATGAAAAAACAGATATAGGAGAAAAGCCATATTTGAAAAAAAAAAAAAAAAACAGGTCTCATCTGAGTTTACCCAGGTTGCCTGGGTCATAGGTCGATCCATCAGGTCGACTAGGTTTTACCAAGTTGTTGCACTAACTAATCTTTTATTTTACCCGGACTTGTCTAATCACTAGATGGACCTGCTAGACTGGTTCGAGTTTAATAACAGTGATGCCATGTAGAAGCAAGGCAAAGAATCATTTTTACAATAAATGGAATCAACCAAATTAGCACATTAAGAATCACACATATTTATTCCTATAACTGTCTTTTATAAAAGTTAATTTATAACTATGAAGATAAGAGAAAATTATCTTAGAATTTGTTTCACCACCTACAGAGATAATAAGAAAGGAAACCATGAGTAGTGTAGCTCAACTAGTCAAGTTCTAATTTTGTTTTCTAGAAATCAATAGTTCGAGTTTCATAAATCTCAGGACCACTTGAGATTTATATAGTCGTTAGCTTTAGAATCCGTGAGATTAATCAAAGTACGCGTAAGCTGATCCGAACAGCATATTAATAAAAAAAAATGCACAAAAACCAATGTATCATCAGCATAATGTAGATGACTTAAATAATCCCCCGTTTTAAGCTGAAGACCCAAGAATAAAGAAGTAGATGCTGCACGGATAAACAGAACTGATAATCCCTTCTGCTATATCAGAAAGGAACGGAGATAGAGGATCTCCCTGCCTGATGCCTTAGAAGGGGAACCATAAATCAGAGCTGCACGCTTCGAACCAGATAAGCACTCGTGAATCATCTCTCGCCATCTGATGCCAAAACCCATATACTCCATTGTCTCATTCAAATATTCCCATGAGACTGTATCAAAAGCCTTTCTTCAAATCCAAAATAATCTCATTCGCAATCATGAAACCATCAATAATTTGTCTTCTGGAGATAAAAGAATCATACTGATTGGCTGAAACTCCTTGAACTCCGTAGGCTGTCTTTTTTGGAGCTAAAGATATATAAGCACGATTCACCCCCTTTGGCAGCACACCTGTTCTAAAAAATTCCGAAATAAGATCCATTAAATCATTTGCAATGAACTCCCAAGCTAATCTGTAGAATTTGAAATTAAAATCATCTGGCCCCGGGCTTTTGTCACCATCACAGCTCCACACACTATCTTTGATCTCCTCAATTGTCACAGGACTCTCTAGCCATGAAGCAGATCTTCACTTAGGAATTTAAATCCCATAGGACCCAAATGGGCTCGAGTCGTATCAGGGGGCTGAAACAAAATGGAATAATAGTCTACTGCTGCATCCTTAATACTTGCAAGAGTGTCATGGAAAATATCATTGTGATGAATTTGCAAAATTTGATTTTTAGCCCGATGAAAATTTGCAATTACCTGGAAAAATTGAGTATTTCGGTCTCCTAGATGATACCAACTCTGTCTAGACTTTTGGCGGCAAATACTCTCTAAATGTTTGGTACAAACTGTGTCTAGACTTTTGACGCCAAATACTCTCTAAATGTTTGGTACACTGCCATTGATCTCTTATCAGCCCCTTCAAAGTATTCCTTTCCAAATCAGATAAATCACCAGCCTCTTGCTTACGCTCAGTGTCTGCTATATCCGATTCTATCCTCCTCAGCCTGTGTTCTTGCACCTCAAAATGATCCTTGTTCCATTGACGCAGCTTGACTGAAAGGAAGTGTAACTTTTTCATTATAGTAAATCAACCTGGATACATCATGCATCCCTCAGTCCACATAGCCTGCACCACATTTTTAAAGTCATGATGATAAAGCCAGCAGTCCATGAATTTGAATGGCCTCCATACTGATTCAGTTTGTTGATGTGCTAAGATTAGGGGACAATGGTCCGAAAGTCCACGAGGGAGACGAACAGAACCAAGTCAGAAAATAGAAGCAAGCAGGGCGGATTGTAGAAAGCCTGGTCAAGTTTACTCATTGAATGTCTACGAAACCATGTGTGGTAACCTCCTGTGAAAGAGTATTCTATTAAGTCACAGTTTTCCAGGAAATTTCTTATAGCTGCTAAACCTGCTGAATTCAAGGAGCCACTGTTTCTGTCATAATAGTTTAAGGGTTTCATTGAAATCCCCTATCAAGAATTTAACCAGGGGTCCTCAAATGCATGCTTCAGTAGACATAACTCTCTCCACAACCATCTTCGCTCTCTGGTGCAGCAAGGAGCATATATCCCAACAGCTACACAACGAAAACCACTAGCTTTATGAGCACCGAACAAAGCCACCCAACCATGCCCATACTCAATGTTTGCTACCTCAAATTTAGATTGGTTCCACAAAGCAAATAAACCCCCCTTCCTACCTTCCGCTATATTTCCAAACCACGAAACAGATGGGGCATTCCATAAACGCATAACAAGAGTCAGAATAATCCTGCATTTTGGTCTCCTGGATGAAACAGACTTCCAAGTCATAATCAGAAATTAACTTCCCAATTACCCTTCGTTTGCTAGCAAACCCCATACCAACAAATATTCCAGGACATAATCTTCATGAGAATCAGAAAAATACATATCATTCACTTGCACGACAAACACTTACTGCATAGGAAGCTTATTGCTGCTTCTGCCAGTCCTCCTTCTCACGGTCCAGTTGCCTTTGAATTACCCCAACTGAGAGCTTCTCCTAACTGAACCATTTTCCTGACTTCACAGCAAGACGCCTCCCCTTCACTTTCTTCATGTGAATGTATACTCTGGTTCAGATGCCGAACGTTGCTTTTCCTTGTGTTGTTGAAGAGTCTAAAGATTGAAGGCTTCCAGTAGAAGATATTTTCCTTATCTTGGGTTGCTTTGAAAGAATAGTCCTCTGATGCTTGGGTGTGGACAGGTCATTGTTGGGTTGCATAGCATTTGTGTACTTATAAACGTGTGTGTCTTTATGGGCTACCTTTTTAGATGCAGTGATGAGCTGAGTGCTATTTGGGTCTTCTGGACACATTTGCTGGGGTAGGCCCAAATTATCAGTACCCAAATTATGCTGGGCTTCCAACGGGTTTAAGCCCATATTATGATGGACTGAGTCCTGGCCGGCATGAAAGTATAGTAAGGACTCTGGGATTATTGTTTCTTTTGAATAGCAGCTGTCAGTCAGAGTGAGAGTAGTAATTTGCAGCCCTAATCTCTGGAAAGAGATCTTTAACCATTGTGGGAATTAGATTCTGTCCCCCAAATTGGTCAACGCCATTTATTATGACAAGAAAGCTAGGATCATATCTTACTGTTTGCTCCCTCAACAAAATGGGTCACCATCATGTAGTATTTCTTCTCCTGCCACGTCATCGCTAAAAGAATTAAAATTGCCAAACTCGATCGGCCACTTCATCGTCCATGTCATCTGAGTCCTTGTCCACGTCACCGTCATCTTCTCCTTGTGACAGCATAGCCATGAATTCTTGCATTGTGAAGGATATAGCTTCTGACACAGGGTAGTTCAAAGATTCAATTTCGGCAATACGCACGTGGTGAACTTCCCCATTCAATTTCTGACACAAGATGTTTATATCTTGGATTATTGTGCTTCAATTTCTAGAATTTAGCCTCTAGCTCTTGAAAACTGGATCAACGCCTTACTGGCATAAGATCAATTATTGATATTCATTATTACACGCAAGATTTTTGGAACAATTGAAATTCATGGCCATGTCATATGCTAATTCCGAGTAAGAAAAGCACTAAATATAAGTACTATTAACTTTAATGTGCTGCCCCATCATTTAAAGATTTGGCTTAATTGCGACAAAAGAGATATATTCTCACTTTATTTTTTTTCCTCTTTTTGAATAGCCCCGGGTAGTTTTAATTTAATTTTTGGGTATAATGCATGCGGTGTAGAAAAAATTCAAATTTTGTTTGATTCTAGCATATGATTTTGAAAGCCTTGTGTTTAATTTTGTTTGACGGAGTTAGCTTGCGAAAAGAAAACGTAAACAACTATGTGGTAATTTGTTCTCTTTTTTTGCTCAATTTCTTACATTTTTCTTATAGTCTTTATTTTTTTAGTCTTAGCTTGAGACAAGAGAAAGTAATTTATTCTTGTTTTTTTCCCTGTTCAAGAATGAGCTTTGATTTAAGTTGTAAGTGTTTAAATTCCTCACGTGCATCTTTCTATAACTGCTAGCCTATCGAAGCTTTAACTTGTGATGAAAGTAAAATATTTATTCCTTTTTTTCTTACAAATAACAACCTATGATTTATTTGCTAAAATATATGCATACAAGTTCCCATTGTTACACCGTCACTTTGAATAAAAACACAATTTGGTGGCTGGGAAATTGAAGCATTATTCTTCAGGTATGTTGAGGTATGAGTTAATGTGTTTATCTTCCATTTCTTTTAATTAATCCTGATAATTTGATTTGTTGAGCATAGTTAAGGGAGCTCAGACGGGAAATTTGTGATTTATTCTTGTTTTAAATTTATGCATTACTTGAATTATAAACACTACGTAAATTATTATGTAATTACTAGCATTTTCTTTGATGTTTCTTTAGTTCAACATCATTTAAGCTGGTTAGAAGTTAATGTGCTAAAAGTGTTATTATTTTCTTATTTTGGTTGCTGGCACACCTGGTCTAACTGAAGGAAATGATCAAACTTGGGCATTCATTCAAAATGTGTCTGAAACTGCTCAAAAAATAGATTTCCTTTCATATCATAACCTAAATTAATTTGATTCCCTTAAAGACAATAGGATGGCACTATCACTTGACATAATTTGCTACTAAAATAATAATATTAATTATTAAATTTCTTTTATGAATAATTATTTGATCAAATATTTTAATGATAATTAAAAATATATTTTTTTGAAGGTAGTTAAAGGGAAACACTAAATCCACATAGGATTTTCCTGAATCCTAGGTAACTATAGCACTATGCATCACTTTTCATTTATCACTATTGCGCTTCCCATAGCTAAATGGTGAAAAAAATATGATAATGTTTGGTTCTATGAGTTTTTTAGTTTTTATTTTACTTGAATTTATTTAATGTCAAGGATCATAAATAATTTGAACCCAAATTATATATATATATATATATATATAACTCCTTGAATTATCAAAATTGATAAGGTTTTGCTAGATGAAGAGTCAATGACAATTTTTTTTTATAAAGGTTCTGGGAATTGTTTTTAACACAAGGTTATACATCATTAGACCAATACAATTCAAGAATAAAAAGTGTCATTTAATTATATTCATATTTTCCATTATTATTATATGAAAATTTTAATGTTCCTTTTAAAAAATATATTCAGATTTGTTTTGATTTTGTTTTTCAATAATTTTATTTTTTAATAGGAAGTAAAGAGGAAAATTTTATATCATTCACAATTTAACTAAATATTTTTGGACAACTTTAATGTACTTGGAAGAGGAAAAAATACATACCAAAAAGAAAATCCCTAGTTTTCCTATAAATATAATTAAATTTTAAAGTATATGCTTATAAGGAAAAAAAATGAAGTACGTATGTTATTTGTGAAATTGTTGTGTGAACAGATTTTGTTTTCTCTATTAGTCGATAAATATTAAAATCCATGTTTATAAAGAGAAAAAAGAATAAAAAAGGGGTGACTTATTTGAAAAATTGATGTTTAAAAAGATTTTTTTTTTCCTGTCCTGATAGGACATACCCTCATTTTTAGACATAAAAGTCTTTTAATTAATATTCCTATTTTGTAAGAACCAATAAAAGAATAATTAATTTATCATTATTTTATTTTTCATAATTTAATCTAATATAATAGCAACCAATCAAAAAAATATTTTTCATAATTTAATATAATATGGGTGAGTCAAAATGATGGACATAATAAGAATACATTTGAACACTCAAAAACTTATTCGAGAATACATTTGAAGGACCTTTTTTTATTTTAATAAATTTATATTTGTCAAACATGTATGATTTTCTAGTTTTCCTAGAAATGTTTTTTTAAGAATAATTAAAAGAAAAAAGATGAAAACTATTAGAAAACTATTTGGTGAAAGTAATTTATTAGAGCTGGGATTCCTGTATGATCGGATTTATTCTAAGGTGACAGAGATTTCTTGGCTACGCGTCATTCTCCACTCTATCACCTGCTTATCCTCTATTTCTGCATTAGTCTTCTTCTCAATAATGACAACGAGAAAGAACGTCTATTCAAAAAAGGATACGATGATATCTTACTTGTTGCTGGTTGGAGCTGTCTTGCTTGACTGTTATTCTATCACTGTGCTTCTCTTGTCCGACTGGGCTGTGATTTGGTTTACTAGTAGTAAATTAGGAGGCCATTTTCTTTATCGAATCAATTGTCTTTCTCCGTTACTATCATTTTGTAGGGAGCAGAAAAGATGGTCAAGATCTATGGGACAACACAACTTAACAAGTGTTCAATCAAACAAGCCATTGAACGAGCTTCGTAAGCAGTACTTCGCAGGGAAATGGAACATTCATAGCCGGGTGGATGTGGACGAGGTTTTAAAAGAATTGATCTTCAAACAAGTAAAGGATAAACGTTCAAGGTACGATCCCGATACCATTGATTTCCTTAGTACCCTCCTTAAGCTATTGGAAGAGAGAGGTAACAATGCGCTTCAAAGATATGATTGTTTCGATAAACTGGGATGGAGCGTGACTCATGTAGAATTCAGTCAAAGCCTCCTCATTTGGCACGTTGCTACTCTTGTTTGTTACATTGACGATTCTCGGAATAATGGTTTTGCCAAGGAACGAAATGGCGTAGTGAGCAGCAGATCATTATCCGATTACATGTTGTATCTCCTGGTTTATCGTCCAACTATGTTAGCGATAGAGCTCAGCGGAACAGGGTATGCAGAAACTACCACTCATTTGGGTCGTCTCCTTCGCAGGAATACCTTAGATGAATTGGATGCGTTATTTCTCAAAGAATTGCTTCCAGATCCGCCTGCCATGTTAAATAAAATTAAACTTACAGACGGAGGAGGAATGTCAGCACTGCTAGATGGTTGCGTGCTTGCTATGTCATTGCAGACACAGGATGGCTGGGCAAATGAAAAGAAATGGGAAATGATAAGTGAAGTGTGGGTGGAAATGCTGATGTATGCTGCAAGTCATTGTGGATGGAAGGAGCATGCTGATGCACTTGCCCGAGGTGGGGAGCTACTCACTCATGTGTGTCTTCTCATGTCACATCTCGGTTTAAGCAAGCCATGTCGACCTGAAGTAAGTAAACAATATTTAGCTGATCAGTCTAAAAGGCTTGATGATCTGTCTGGACGTCAATGGGTCTCTGAGATTCCTCTTGCTTAGCTAGTTTATTCCTCTTGGGGTTTAGCTTTATTTTGTTGTTTTGATGTATTGTAACTTTTCCTCATTTCCGCTGCTTGGTCATTAAAAACATTGCTTGTTCTTAGTCTTTTAGACCTTTCGATGTCTTGTTTTCTTGGCATCTTTTATTAATGACACAGGAAAAATAAACAAATCGTCAAACACTATTTTTACTTTCTCTTGAGGCGGATCTTTTCCAGTTTCCCTTTACCAAATGTGGTCACCTATTCCATATGAATTTATGTAATCTAGCTTGTCATAATGGATGATTCTTAGCACTCATGTGTGGGTCTGCTATAAATAGATGAGGATCTACCCCAAATATAATATATAGATGGCTTAACAAATATATTTTGGACTAATAAAATAGGTTTGTGCTCAAGAGGAGATATGGTCATGCCATACCAAAGTAATGACTCAGAAGGGCAATAACTTTTGATTTACCCGTTGGATCGCACTCAAATTTTTACAAGAGTTTTCTTACACTAATTTCCCTATTAAAGCCATTACAACGCTACATGGATTGTTGAACTTTTAGATATTGAGAATCTCACTCGAACCCCCTGGTTTTGGTTGTTATTGTGATTTTGCTTGTTATTTTTGAATTTCTTGCTTCTTTCAAATTTTATTTTTGTTTTTGTTTTTGTTTTCTAGTTGAGGTAAGGGTTATGACTTATTTAAGTCTTCATAAACCTTCTAAGAAGGTACATCTCCAAAATTTTAGAGAAAATAAACCTACAAATTTGAGGTTCACATCTGCAGCTCTCTTTGCTTATAAAAAAATTATGTGTTCTTTGTTTGTTGTAACCCATTTTTAGATCCCCGCATAAAAAAGAAAAAAATACAAAAAAATAAAAAATATATAGTCAAAGAAATCAAAAAAAAAAAATTGTAGTGAGAATAGGATGCCGAAGTGCCTATAAAATAGTCAAAAATTGGTTGAGGAGGTTTAAAAATACAAAGATTGAAATTTATCAGTATATATTTGACTAATGAGAGCCCTGTTGAAAAAAAAAATTCAATTTGAGGAGAAAAGTCTAAAATCATATGTTTATGGACTCAATTAATTTTATTAAGGTTTAATTGAATTTATGAAGGGTTTGATTGCTAGAAAAATTAATTTTTAAGTCAATTTAGGTTTTAATTAAAAGAAATTAAAGTTCTAGGGTCAAATTATAATTTTTGAGAATTGATTTAATCAAATCAGGGGTTTAATTGCATAAATATTGATGGTCAATTAGAGACTTGATTGAAGAAATCCAAAACGAAGAACCAAATAGAAAAAAAACGCGCAAATAGAGAGACTGATTTGAAAAAATGAATGTTTTTGCACCTTTTTTTTTAAATAAAACAACGTGTTTTGTCCATGATAGTGTCGTTTCATCCACTGTTAAAAAAAGGGAGCCAAAATAGTGTCATTTAGAACGGCACTGTAGGTCTTCTTTCTTTGGATGCGCAAGGCAAGGGAAGAAGAAGCAGTTGTTACCCTGCATTTGCTCCTCTCCCTCTTTCTTGCCTAAACTCTGACCGTTGCCTACCACCAAATGAAAAAAAAAATAGAGGGGGCAAGCTCCTCAGGCGGCCCTAAGACAGCCGTCCAGTGGCCACTCGCCCACCCTACCCCTGTGCCATAACTGGACAGGGGTAGTCCCCGTTTTTCACTTATAAATACTAGTGGGGGAGATAGAGGGGAAGAGGGGGAAGAGGAAAAAGAAAAAAGAGAGGGGAAAGCATAGAGAGAAGACACAAACAAAGAGGAGGGAACGAATGAAGAGAAAGATTACAGAGAGAGGGGGAGATTGACCGGGAAGAGAGGTTTCGAGAGAGAGAAAAAATATTTAATGTCAAGGATCATAAATAATTTGAACCCAAATTATATATATATATATATATATATATATAACTCCTTGAATTATCAAAATTGATAAGGTTTTGCTAGATGAAGAGTCAATGACAATTTTTTTTTATAAAGGTTCTGGGAATTTTTTTTAACACAAGGTTATACATCATTAGACCTATACAATTCAAGAATAAAAAGTGTCATTTAATTATATTCATATTTTCCATTATTATTATATGAAAATTTTAATGTTCCTTTTAAAAAATATATTCAGATTTGTTTTGATTTTGTTTTTCAATAATTTTATTTTTTAATAGGAAGTAAAGAGGAAAATTTTATATCATTCACAATTTAACTAAATATTTTTGGACAACTTTAATGTACTTGGAAGAGGAAAAAATACATACCAAAAAGAAAATCCCTAGTTTTCCTATAAATATAATTAAATTTTAAAGTATATGCTTATAAGGAAAAAAAATGAAGTACGTATGTTATTTGTGAAATTGTTGTGTGAACAGATTTTGTTTTCTCTATTAGTCGATAAATATTAAAATCCATGTTTATAAAGAGAAAAAAGAATAAAAAAGGGGTGACTTATTTGAAAAATTGATGTTTAAAAAGATTTTTTTTTTCCTGTCCTGATAGGACATACCCTCATTTTTAGACATAAAAGTCTTTTAATTAATATTCCTATTTTGTAAGAACCAATAAAAGAATAATTAATTTATCATTATTTTATTTTTCATAATTTAATCTAATATAATAGCAACCAATCAAAAAAATATTTTTCATAATTTAATATAATATGGGTGAGTCAAAATGATGGACATAATAAGAATACATTTGAACACTCAAAAACTTATTCGAGAATACATTTGAAGGACCTTTTTTTATTTTAATAAATTTATATTTGTCAAACATGTATGATTTTCTAGTTTTCCTAGAAATGTTTTTTTAAGAATAATTAAAAGAAAAAAGATGAAAACTATTAGAAAACTATTTGGTGAAAGTAATTTATTAGAGCTGGGATTCCTGTATGATCGGATTTATTCTAAGGTGACAGAGATTTCTTGGCTACGCGTCATTCTCCACTCTATCACCTGCTTATCCTCTATTTCTGCATTAGTCTTCTTCTCAATAATGACAAAGAGAAAGAACGTCTATTCAAAAAAGGATACGATGATGTCTTACTTATTGCTGGTTGGAGCTGTCTTGCTTGACTGTTATTCTATCAATGTGCTTCTCTTGTCCGAATGGGCTGTGATTTGGTTTACTAGTAGTAAAGTAGTGGGCGATTTTCTGTATCGAATCAATTGTCTTTCTCCCTCATGGATCATGTTCAACTCAAACAAAATAAGTAAAGAAAAAAAAAATTAATATGGCTAAACACTAAATCTATATATGGCTATCTTTTCATTTTTTGAATGAATGACGAGAATTTTTATTACGCTGGGCTGGATCCAGCCAGCAGTATGGTCTGGGCTGGATACATCCAGCCCGGCTCGGTTACTGGTTCATACCAGTGTTATAGGGGACCGTGCGTGGTAGTCTTTTAACCCGCCTCTTCCTTCCTTGGAGGAGGATAAGGCTTCTCTGGCCGTTGGTGTTTGACAAGGACTCGAACTCCCAGATTAAAGATATATTACCCAGCTACAAGAATACAAGAAGTAAGGTCATATATCTCCATGAAGCTCATATTTTATATAAAACGTTCCAGATACTGTCCAAGAATTTTGATCTCGTCGGATTGGATCAAAAATTCACCTATGATTTGGTTTCTAAAAAGGAAGCGGAGGAAGCCTTCCACTTGACAGAAGTTGAGCTGGGATTCAAGTATGATCGGCTTTATTCTAAGGTGACAAGGATTTCCAGGTCTCGCGTCATTCTCCGCTCTATCACCATCTTATCATCTATTTCTGCATTAGTTTGCTTCTCAATAATGACAAAGAGCAAGAGTGTCTATTCGAAAAATGATAAGATTATATCTTACGTGTTGCTGAGTGGAGTTGCGTGCCTTGAAACTTACTACATCATTATGCATCTCTTTTCCGACTGGACTATGATTTGGCTTACCAGTAGTGAAAGAGCTGGTGGTATTCCCCGTGGAATCAATTGTCTTTCTCTGTTACTAACATTTTGTAGGAAGGGCAAAAGATGGTGGTCAGGATCTATGGGACACCACAGCCTAATAAGTGCTCAATCAAACAAACCAGTGAACAAGCTTCTTAAGAAGTACTTTCAATGGATACGGAACATTGATAGCCGGAAAAAAGTGGGCAAGGATTTAAAAGAATTGATCTTCAAACAAGTCAAGGATAAACGTTCAAGGTACGATCCCGATACCAGTGATTTCACTGTCCTCAAGAATCTATTGAAAAAGAGAGGTCACGAGGCACTTTTAAGCAAGTGTTGCTTTGATAAATTTGGATGGAGTGTGGATGGTGTAGAATTCATTCATAGCCTCCTCACTTGGCACATTGCTACTCATGTTTGTTACTTATATGATTCTGATCAGAAGAATGGTTTTCACAAGAAGCGAAAATGTGTAATATCGAACAGCACATTATTATCCGATTACATGTTGTATCTCCTGGTTAATTGTCCAACCATGTTAGCGAGAGAGCCCAGCGAAACAAGGTATGATGATACGAGAATTCATTTGCGTCGTCTCCTTTTCTGGAATACACATAAAGAAGTGAAGCTCAACATTTCCTTGGAAGAATTGAATGCATTATCGTTTCAGGAAGCTGAAGTGAAAGCCTTTTTCAAAGAATTGGTTCAAAGTCCGTCTACCGTGTTAGAGGAAATTGAAGAACAAGACGAAGGAGAAATGTCAGCCCTACTAGATGGTTGCATGCTTGCTGTGTCATTGCAGTCATTGGAGACACGGGATGGTTGGTCAAATGACAAGAAATGGAAAATGATAAGTCATGTGTGGGTGGACATGTTGATGTATGCCGCAAGTCATTGTGGATGGAAGCAGCACATTCATGCACTTGCCCGAGGTGGGGAGCTACTCACTCATGTCTGTCTTCTCATGGCACATCTCGGTTTAAGCAAGCAATGTCGACCTGGAATAAATGAACAATTAGCTGATCGGTCTACAAGGCTTGCTGGTATTCTTGAGTCTGAAAAACCTAGCTCCCTGGGTCTGAGGTATATTTCTGTGGAGTAGTACTGTTATTTTTAATGCTTCAATAAGGATGGAACTTTCTCATGTATTGTTATACTATGCCTTTTAGCTCTATGCGCTCTTGATCAGTTGGTTTATTCCTTTTGGGGTTTAGCTTTATTTTGTTGTTTTGATGCGTTGTAACTTTTTTTTCCCATTTCAGAACCAAAATATTATTATAAGGGAGAAGCCGCAATCAAAATATATATAGCCTTTTATAATGGATCAGTTCCAGTACACATGGTTTAAAGCTTCACTAAGAAGAATTTATTCTCCTTATTATTTTGGAAATGTTTGTGCTTGAACTTCTGTTTGTGTTTTTCATTTTTTTCACAGAACAAATTTTGTCTTTGTTTTTCACTATTTTCCTTTTTATTGGAAGAGATCTTTTCTTGTTTTCCCTTACCAATGGCGGACACCTACTCTTTGTGAAGGCTGTCAAAAGCCCATAAACTGACTAAAAGAACAAACCCTGTATGAGTCCAGAAATACAAAACAGCCCAAAGTAAGTTCAAAGACGAACCCCCAAAGTACAGCACATGCCAGTGGGCTAGCCGCTGACTTGCTCACCAGCGATTCAGTGACTTGACACCGGATATCAACACCGTATGTTAGGCAGACGAAATGTATATTTGCAATTGTCATGTCGTGCCATTTCAAATTTTAAAGTATTTTTTATTTAAAAATATATTAAAATAATTTTTTTTATTTTTTAAAAATTATTTTTAATATTAATACATTAAAAAAATTTAAAAATATAAAAAATATTATTTTATATAAAATAATAAATCAGACACTCTTTAAAGACAACCTCCATCTAATTTCATCTTCCAACACTAGATTAATATATTATATTTACATGAATGTAAACATTAATTTTAAATATGAAATAATATGTGATCTGAAGTCATTTGCAATAATTGTTTGTCAAAAATTTAAGAAATTTCACCAACTAGCTTTCGAATGATTTTCCTTTTTATTGGAAAAAAAATTGTACTACTACATTAAGGGACTTTTGATAAATTGGGTTCAAATAGGATCTTGACTAACATTTTTGAGATATCGGTTTTCATGAATATTTCAAATATTCTGATTGATTTCACCTTTATTATAGATTAGCGATAATCCAGAGATGAATTCAGCTATTATTATTAATAATTTATTTTAATGAAATAGCTCTTCTCAGTTCTTACAACTATGACTTATATATCCTGAGACTATATTTAGCTATATGGTTCTGATTGTTTTCGCTAAATCTCCATGCATAATTAATTATCTTTATCAGGGATTAATTAAGGCACAAATTACTGATTGCAATCAAAATCACAGGCTTGCATATTAGTCTTCTATCCGTGATCACAATTTTAAATCCTACTTGTTAATCAATAATTAGCACTCCTTGATCCTATACAATTTGAGCAATTTTTAGATAAGTAACCACTATGTAAATGATAATTTCCTGGTTAGAATCTGAAATTTTCAAGTTGAATGAGTTTCTTTTCTTTTCTTTTTCAGCTTCATGTCAAAAGATACAACTAATGGGACTAAAACGAATCTTGACTCGATCCACAGCTCATATTATCTTCAAATATACAAACGAAGCCTGTCTCCTTTTACCATATCCTGATTTCAAGACCCGTGGTTCTTATACCTTTCACGTGATACTGCCAAGAATTACCAGCTTATTAAATCCATTTAGAAAATTCTAAAAGAGTAAAGACTACGAAAGTGTTCTTCTTCAATCAGTTTTTCCTCGAGCTACTTTTAAATTCTTAATTAAGTTGCAGTACCTTCCATGTGGAACAACGATACTCATGTCTAAAGAAAGTCTGGAATATTTGTGATTGCTGATATGGTAGTGAAAGTAGAGAGCTTGAAATTTTTTTTTGGAATGGTGGACATGAATGGTAACTAGAGAAACATTTTTATAGAATGTTGTAAATAATAAGAACAAAGTGAATTATGCTTTCTCTTTTGGAACAACCTTTATTTTATTTTTTTTCAATCTGATGAGAATTAAAGCAAAGAATTTGAGAATTACAAATATTTTAGGCAATAAAAGATAAAAACCTCCCTGTTCCTAATACTTAGTTTTAGCTTGTGATTAGAGAAAGTAATTTAATTATTTATTCTATATATTTTTCTCTTGCTAATAACCCTTAAACCCTTAATATATATTATAAACCTTTCGTAAAGTTATATGTAGCTTGCGATGAGAGTAAATAATTCAATTTAGGCAATATTTTAGGAAGTACATTTTCAAGTTGTAGTGTCACATAATCTCTAAATAAAACAAAAAAAAATTATGGCCAAAAAATAAACTAAAGATTTTATTTGACCTGACCCGGCCAAATACTTAGGTTAAACTATAACCAAGTTAACCCAAGATAAAATACGTACGAGTAAAAAATTCATTGATTTATTTTTTTTATTTTTTTATCAAAACAAGATTGCTTTGATTTTTTTTTAATTTGGGTCAACTCAGGTTGACCTCCCAACCCATGACCTGGGCCTTATCCCGAGTCGGCCCTAATGCAACTATATTATTCATTAGTTTTACCTATATTTACCTAGTATTTTGTCTGTGTTTTATATATAAAATGTCTTGATATTCTTTGTTTTAAGTTATAAAGGTATTTTTGGATGTAAGATTAGAAAAAAGAGTAATTTGGAGAAAAGATTCAAATCATGTTCCAACATGTGTCAAATATTGGAAGATTTGACATTTGATCAATGTCTTACGCAGAACTTAAATTGTAGATGTTGAAATGAAGTGATTCTAGTGTTATTAGAAAGCTAACATCTATATCTTTCTGTACATTTATGGCAAGAGAAAAGAAGAAGAAAGAGCACGAAAATCGCAGCCTTCAAAGACAAGTTTTGTATTCTGCTAATTTTTACCTTCGGTCATTTTGACTTGAATATCTTGAGTTACAGATATATTTGTGTTATTTTTAGCATTTTCAGCATTATCTCAAAAGGATTCGAATTTCAAATGTTTTTTTTAACGCGTAGGGCTTTTGACGCATCATTTTTAAAATTATTAATTTTACTCAATGAGTCGACGTTGAAATTGCTCATTATTAAAAAAAAAAATCAAAATATAGATGTTAGGCTAAATAATTGGAGAAAAAAAATAAAAATTTTCACCTATAAATAGGTGGATATACACAAGGGAGCCATAAAAAAAAAAACATAACACAAAAAAACCTTACCCTAGTTTTCTTTTTGGCAATTGTGCCGGCACCCCTTCCTTTGCCAAACCAGAGCCCCTGCAGTTTTGCTAACTTTTTCTTAGTTAATATATTAAAAAATAATATAAATTATATTTATTATTATGATTCAACTTCTAGAATTTAGCCTCTAGCTCTAGAAAACTGGATCAACGACTTATTGGCATAAGATCAATTATTGCTATTCATTATTACACGCAAGATTTTTGGAACAATTGAAATTCATGGCCATGTCATATACTAATTCCGATAAAGAAAAGTACTAAATATAAGTACTATTAACTTCTACTTTTTTTTTTTTAAGATTTGGCTTAATTGCGACAAAAGAGATATATTCTCACTTTTTTCTCTCTCTTTTTGAATAGCCACCGGTAGTTTTAATTTAATTTTTGGGTAGTAATGCACGGGGTGTAAAGAAAATTCAAATTTTGTTTGATAATTCTAGCATAATATGGTTTTGAAAGCCTTGTGTTTAATTTTGTTTGATGGAGTTAGCTTGCGAAAAGAAAACGTAAACAACTATGTGGTAATTTATGCTCAGTTTCTTACACTGTTTTTTTAGTCCTTTGCTTGAGACAAGAGAAAGTAATTTATTCTTGTTTTTTTCCCTGTTCAAGAATAAGCTTTTGATTTAAGTTGTAAGTGTTTAAATTCCTTACGTGCAAATCTTTCTATAACAGCTAGCCCATCGAAGCTTTAACTTGTGATGAAAGTAAAATATTTATTCCATTTTTTCTTACAAATAGCAACCAATGATTTATTTGCTAAAATATATGCATACAAGTTCCCATTGTTACACCATCACTTTGAATAAACACACAATTTGGTGGCTGGGAAATTGAAGCATTGTTCTTCAGGTATGTTAATGAGATATGAGTTAATGTGTTTATCTTCCATTTCTTTTAATTAATCCTGATAATTTGATTTGTTCAGCATAATTAAGGGAGCTCAGACAGGAAATTTGTGATTTATTCTTTTTTAAAATTTATGCATTGCTTGAATTATAAACACATCTACGTAAATTATTATGAAATTACTAGCATTTTCCTTGATGTTTCTTTAGTTCAACATCATTTAAGCTGGTTAGAAGTTAATGTGCTAAAAATGTTATTATTTTTTTATTTTGGTCCAACTGAAGGAAATCAAACATGGGCATTCATTCAAAATGTGTCTGAAAGTGTTCAAAAAATAGATTTCCTTTCCTATCATAACTTAAATTAATTTGATTCCCTTAAAGACAATAGGATATGGCACTATCACTTGACATGATTTGCTACTAAAATAATAATATTAATTAGAAAATTGCTTTTATGAATAATTATTTAATCAAATATTTTAATGATAATTAAAAATATATTTTTTCGAAGGGAAACACTAATTCCACATAGGATTTTCCTGAATCCTAGGTAACTATAGTACTATGCATCCCTTTTCATTTATCACTAATTAATGCGCTTCCCATAGCTTAATTGTTGACAAAATATGATCATCTTTCGTTTTATGAGTTTTTTAGTTTTTATTTACTTGAATTTATTTAATGTCAAGGATCATAAATAATTTGAACCTAACAATCTAACTCCTAGACTTTGAGCCATAATTAATATGTAATCAAAATATATACTTATCAATAGTAAAATTAATAGCCATCCAATATTTTTTACTCACTGTTCTAATATTACACGTAGTATACACTATTACTGTTTCTTTATACAATCTTACATTAAAAACTTTAGAAGATTGATTGATGTAAGTTCGTGAGAAAAATAAATAAATATATTTAAAGAAGTTAGCTCTTTAATTATAATAATTATATATATATGGCATAAGTTTATATAAAATTTTGTGTACATTGTTTTGAGCTTCGTTTATTGAAAACTCGTGATTGTTTCTCGTTCACTAAAAATCAAAATCTAAACTTAAAATAATTATTTTAAGATCATAATATGTGTCGCACCCCCAAAAAATAATAATAATAATTTTCAATTGCGGGTTCGACTGGCGAAAATTTTTTTATTTTATTTTTATTTGGTTCTTTAGAGTCGTCACCTAGTATTTTGGTCACTAGGAACCTAACTGGTCTCAGAGATCGGGTACGGAGACTGGTTGCGTAAAGGGAAGGTATTAGCACCCCAAATACGCCTTACCTAAGGTAAGCTGTATTGTTTTATTGTCTGATAATAAAAAAAAACTAAAGTGTTATTGTGTTTTCCTAGTTGTTGGTCTGTCTATGGTTCAAGAAAAATCCCCCTCAGTAAGGAGGTCTTTATCTTATCGGGTAAAAATCCTAACCGTTCTAACGTCCATACCAAAATTTTATTAATAATATTTAGGAATACGTTTTACGTATAAATTCGTAATCCCAAATATTAAAAGAAAACAAAAAGATTTTTTTAGAATTTTTGAAATATTGGCCTAGTTCTCATGGCTTGAATAAACTGGTTATTAAAGCCAAAATGCATGTTAATACATATATTGTTTTGAAAATTTTCTTTGTTGTGTGAAAATATGATGTTATAATATTTATGTATATATATTGGAGAGACTAGGCCGTATTTTAAAACAAAAAAACAATTTTTAGAAAATATTTTTTTTTTATGCTTTGACGAAAATCGGGTATTTTAATACTGAGCTTGTATCCTTACGGTATAAAAATACAACCCAATATTAATCCGCTTTTAAAAAAAATATGCAGAAAAATCAATAACATTTTTTAGGGAATTTTTAGAAATTTTTTGAAAGCAAAAACATTTTTTATTCTGAAAATCTTTGACATTTTGACGAAAAACAGGTATTTATAACACTGGTTTTATATCTTTACGGTATAAAAATACAAACCAAAATTAAACCACTTTGATAAAAATATGCAGAAAAATCAACAACATTTTTAGGGACTTTTTAGAAATTTTTTGAAAGCAAAAACATTTTTTATTCTGAAAATCTTTGATGTTTTGACGAAAACCAGGTATTTATAACACTGGTTTTGTATCTTTACAGTATAAAAATACAAACCAAAATTAAAAAATTTTTGACAAAAATATGCAGAAAAATCAACAATATTTTTTAAAGATTTTTTCAAAATATTTATTTTTTATTATTATTATATTTTATATATATATACATATATACACACATATAATATAATATATAATATATAATATAAAAATAATTCGGGCTGGGCCGGCCCAAATATCTGGGCCAGACTTGGCCCAGAGAGCTGGTATGGGCCAGACCTGGTCTGGCCCGTCAGATACAAGGCCGGGCCAGACTTAGTCTGGCCCAAAAAAAGAAGAAAAAAAATGTGCTGGGCCAGGATCCACCTGGCCCAGCCACACATAAACAGAAGGGGGGGAATTAATTCCCCCCTCCTCCCTGCATGCAGAATATTCATTCTGCATGCAGGGAAAAAAAATGAAAAAACTAACGAGAGGGGGGAGAAGAGGTGACCTGGCGTGGAGGAGGCGGTGCTGCGGTGGCGTGGCTTCCCGGGCGGCGCTGCGGCTCCTTCTCTCTTCGGTGTTCGGTTCTCTCTCTCTCCTCCCTTCGGGTGTCTCTTCCTCTTTTTTTTTCTTCGGTTTTCTCTTCTATTTATAGGGGCAGAACCGTGGGGGACCATCGGGTGTAACGGCTGGTCGGCCAATATCTAAAGGTGGTGGGGGCGAGGAGAGAGAGGCGCGGGAAGAATTTTCGAATTTTTTCGTCTTCTGTTCTGTTAAAACGGGGGGAAGGAGGAAGATGAACAATGTCGTTCAAAACGACACCGTTCTGATTTTCCTCGTTTTTTTTTTTTTTTTTTATGAAACGGCGTCGTTTTGGGTAAAACGCGCTGTTTCATTTAAAGGGTTAAACTTCAAATCAGTCCCTCAAATTCGGTCCCCGCCCCTCTTGTTGGCCGCCTTTTTCACTTTGGTCCTTGGCCTCTGATTTATGCAATTGAGCCCCTAATTGGTCAATAAACTTCCAATTTCTTCAATTAAACCCCTGAAACCTATCCAAACAGCCCCCTCTATCTTTGCGCCTTCTCCAAATTGGTCCCTGGTTTCGGATTTTCACAATTAAGTCCCTAATTGACCCTTAAACTTCAATATTTATGCAATTAAGCCCCTGATTTGACCCAATAAATTCCTAAAAAATATATTTTGGCCCCAGAACTTAAATTTTTCCAAATTAAAGCCCAAATTGACTTAAAAATCAATTTTTCTTGCAATCAAATCTTCTATAAATTCAAATAAAAATCCAATTAAATCCATAAAAATCCAATTAAGTCCATAAAAATCCAATTAAGTCCATAAACATCCAAATTTGGGCTTTTCTCCTCAAAATTCAAATTTTCCTTCTCAATAGGGCTTTCATCCTTCAAGAATATACTTTCAAAAATTTAATCCTTGTATTTTTGAATTTCTTGACCAATTTTCTGACTGTTTCCTGAGCGCTTCTGCCTCCTGTTATTTTTCTAACCTTTTTTGGCTATTTATTTTATTTTTTCATGGGGACCCAAAAATGGGTTACAACAATATGTTAAAAAATAATTAAAGTTTTTCTATATAAAATATATAAGAAAGTTATAATTATTTTTTATATTTGAAGTTTTGATCTAAAATACATTTTATTAATTGCATATTAAAATATGAAATTAACTCCTTGAATTATCAATAAAACTTCAATGATTATATACATAAAAAAAACTCCTTGAATTATCAAAATTGATAAGGTTTTGCTAGATGAAGAGTCAATCACAATTTTTTTTTTATAACGGTTCTGGGAATTTTTTTCAACACGAGGTTATACATCATTAGACCAATACAATTCAAGAATAACAAATGTGATTTAAGTATATTCATATTTTCCTTTTAAAAAATATGTTCAGATTTATTTTGATTTTTTTATTCAATAATTTTATTTTTTAATAGGAAGTAAAGAGGAAAATTTTATATCATTCACAATTTAACTTAATATTTTTGGAAAACTTTAATGTATTTGGAAGAGGAAAAAATACATACCAAAAACAAAATCCCTAGTTTTCCTATAAATAGAACTAAATATTAAAGTCTAGGTTTATAAGGAAAAAACTGAAGCACGTATGTTATTTGTGAAATTGATGTGTAAAGAGATTTTGTTTTCTCTAAAATTGATAGGATAAATATTAATATCCATGTTTATAAAGAGAAAAGGAATAAAAAAAGGGGTGGCTTATTTGTAAAATTGATGTGTAAAAAGATTTTTTTTAATTCCCCTATAAATCCTGATAGGACATACCCTCATTTTTAGACATATAAGTCTTTTAGATTCCCATTTTGTAAGAACCAATAAAAGAATAATTAATTTATCATTATTTTATTTTTCATAATTTAATATAATATAATAGCAACCACTCAAAAAATATTTTTCATAATTGAATATAATACGGATCAGTCAAAATGATTTTAATGATGGACATAATGAGAATACATTTGAACACTCAAAAACTTATTCTATATATATATAAGGACCTTTTTTATTTTAATAAATATATATTTGTTAAACATATATGATTTTCTAGTTTCCCCTAGAAATGTATTTTAAGATCAATTAAAAGAAGATGGAAATTATTAGAAAACTATTTGGTGAAAGTAATTTAAACCCAACCAGATCTCTGATTAAGAAAAAGTAATAACTCCAATGTAATTTATTATTTCAAACTATTTTTGGCTTATTTCAAAACAAAATACTAGGCTTGGCTTCTTAAATGAATTACTTAATTTAAAATTGTTTTTTTTTGTTATATTTTACAAGTCGTGGCATATCTCCATTGCTTGAAACTGACATATTTTATTAGTTTTCTTTAATTAAGTTAATTTTGGCTAATTTCAAAACAAAATACTAGGTTAATTTATTTTTTAATTTTGTATTTAGTTATCTTTAATTAAGTTAATTTTGGTTTGTTTGGAACTATGCTGATTTTGTGCGGATTTATTTTGTAAATTTTTTGTTGTTATGCCCTAGTCATCAACGATGGATACGCTTCGAATATTGATGTTACCCAGTCTCTTTCTGCAAACTATCCTCGCCATTTTTGGTCGTCGGCGGAAGTGCTTTACTGGATTCTGGCTTCGTTCTGTTGTTTGGTTAGCATACTTGTCAGCAGACTTGGTGGCAACTTTATCATTGGTTATCCTAGTTCGAAGCCAAACCAACCCTGCAAATCCTAACATGATTCCTGTATTTTGGGCTCCAGTCCTTCTTCTTCATCTTGGTGGCCCGGAAACTATTACGGCTTATTCATTGGCAGACAATGAATTATGGCTAAGGCGCCTTCTTGAGCTAGTAATCCAAGCTGGTGTGGCTTCTTATGTCCTGTTCAAGTTATGGAGCAAGGATACAATCATATTTGTAGCCATCCCCATCTTTGTTTCAGGAATTATTAAGTATGGGGAGAGGATTTGGGTTTTGAGGTTAGCAACCTTAGAGGATTTTAGCATCAGAAGAGAATATATATCATCCAGCAGCAGAACTGCATATGAGGTCAGAATTGTTCGTGAAGCTCGTCTTTTGTTCAAAGCGTTCCAGAAGCTGTCCACAAATTTTCTTGTCTTCGATTTTGATCAAACCAAGACCTATGAATTGGTTTCTAAGAAAACTGCGGAAGAAGCCTTCCAGTTGATAGAAATAGAGCTGGGATTCCTGTATGATCGGATTTATTCTAAGGTGACAGAGATTTCTTGGCTACGCGTCATTCTCCACTCTATCACCTGCTTATCCTCTATTTCTGCATTAGTCTTCTTCTCAATAATGACAACGAGAAAGAACGTCTATTCAAAAAAGGATACGATGATATCTTACTTGTTGCTGGTTGGAGCTGTCTTGCTTGACTGTTATTCTATCACTGTGCTTCTCTTGTCCGACTGGGCTGTGATTTGGTTTACTAGTAGTAAATTAGGAGGCCATTTTCTTTATCGAATCAATTGTCTTTCTCCGTTACTATCATTTTGTAGGGAGCAGAAAAGATGGTCAAGATCTATGGGACAACACAACTTAACAAGTGTTCAATCAAACAAGCCATTGAACGAGCTTCGTAAGCAGTACTTCGCAGGGAAATGGAACATTCATAGCCGGGTGGATGTGGACGAGGTTTTAAAAGAATTGATCTTCAAACAAGTAAAGGATAAACGTTCAAGGTACGATCCCGATACCATTGATTTCCTTAGTACCCTCCTTAAGCTATTGGAAGAGAGAGGTAACAATGCGCTTCAAAGATATGATTGTTTCGATAAACTGGGATGGAGCGTGACTCATGTAGAATTCAGTCAAAGCCTCCTCATTTGGCACGTTGCTACTCTTGTTTGTTACATTGACGATTCTCGGAATAATGGTTTTGCCAAGGAACGAAATGGCGTAGTGAGCAGCAGATCATTATCCGATTACATGTTGTATCTCCTGGTTTATCGTCCAACTATGTTAGCGATAGAGCTCAGCGGAACAGGGTATGCAGAAACTACCACTCATTTGGGTCGTCTCCTTCGCAGGAATACCTTAGATGAATTGGATGCGTTATTTCTCAAAGAATTGCTTCCAGATCCGCCTGCCATGTTAAATAAAATTAAACTTACAGACGGAGGAGGAATGTCAGCACTGCTAGATGGTTGCGTGCTTGCTATGTCATTGCAGACACAGGATGGCTGGGCAAATGAAAAGAAATGGGAAATGATAAGTGAAGTGTGGGTGGAAATGCTGATGTATGCTGCAAGTCATTGTGGATGGAAGGAGCATGCTGATGCACTTGCCCGAGGTGGGGAGCTACTCACTCATGTGTGTCTTCTCATGTCACATCTCGGTTTAAGCAAGCCATGTCGACCTGAAGTAAGTAAACAATATTTAGCTGATCAGTCTAAAAGGCTTGATGATCTGTCTGGACGTCAATGGGTCTCTGAGATTCCTCTTGCTTAGCTAGTTTATTCCTCTTGGGGTTTAGCTTTATTTTGTTGTTTTGATGTATTGTAACTTTTCCTCATTTCCGCTGCTTGGTCATTAAAAACATTGCTTGTTCTTAGTCTTTTAGACCTTTCGATGTCTTGTTTTCTTGGCATCTTTTATTAATGACACAGGAAAAATAAACAAATCGTCAAACACTATTTTTACTTTCTCTTGAGGCGGATCTTTTCCAGTTTCCCTTTACCAAATGTGGTCACCTATTCCATATGAATTTATGTAATCTAGCTTGTCATAATGGATGATTCTTAGCACTCATGTGTGGATCTGCTATAAATAGATGAGGATCTACCCCAAATATAATATATAGATGGCTTAACAAATATATTTTGGACTAATAAAATAGGTTTGTGCTCAAGAGGAGATATGGTCATGCCATACCAAAGTAATGACTCAGAAGGGCAATAACTTTTGATTTACCCGTTGGATCGCACTCAAATTTTTACAAGAGTTTTCTTACACTAATTTCCCTATTAAAGCCATTACAACGCTACATGGATTGTTGAACTTTTAGATATTGAGAATCTCACTCGAACCCCCTGGTTTTGGTTGTTATTGTGATTTTGCTTGTTATTTTTGAATTTCTTGCTTCTTTCAAATTTTATTTTTGTTTTTGTTTTTGTTTTCTAGTTGAGGTAAGGGTTATGACTTATTTAAGTCTTCATAAACCTTCTAAGAAGGTACATCTCCAAAATTTTAGAGAAAATAAACCTACAAATTTGAGGTTCACATCTGCAGCTCTCTTTGCTTATAAAAAAATTATGTGTTCTTTGTTTGTTGTAACCCATTTTTAGATCCCCGCATAAAAAAGAAAAAAATACAAAAAAATAAAAAATATATAGTCAAAGAAATCAAAAAAAAAAATTGTAGTGAGAATAGGATGCCGAAGTGCCTATAAAATAGTCAAAAATTGGTTGAGGAGGTTTAAAAATACAAAGATTGAAATTTATCAGTATATATTTGACTAATGAGAGCCCTGTTGAAAAAAAAAATTCAATTTGAGGAGAAAAGTCTAAAATCATATGTTTATGGACTCAATTAATTTTATTAAGGTTTAATTGAATTTATGAAGGGTTTGATTGCTAGAAAAATTAATTTTTAAGTCAATTTAGGTTTTAATTAAAAGAAATTAAAGTTCTAGGGTCAAATTATAATTTTTGAGAATTGATTTAATCAAATCAGGGGTTTAATTGCATAAATATTGATGGTCAATTAGAGACTTGATTGAAGAAATCCAAAACGAAGAACCAAATAGAAAAAAAACGCGCAAATAGAGAGACTGATTTGAAAAAATGAATGTTTTTGCACCTTTTTTTTTAAATAAAACAACGTGTTTTGTCCATGATAGTGTCGTTTCATCCACTGTTAAAAAAAGGGAGCCAAAATAGTGTCATTTAGAACGGCACTGTAGGTCTTCTTTCTTTGGATGCGCAAGGCAAGGGAAGAAGAAGCAGTTGTTACCCTGCATTTGCTCCTCTCCCTCTTTCTTGCCTAAACTCTGACCGTTGCCTACCACCAAATGAAAAAAAAAATAGAGGGGGCAAGCTCCTCAGGCGGCCCTAAGACAGCCGTCCAGTGGCCACTCGCCCACCCTACCCCTGTGCCATAACTGGACAGGGGTAGTCCCCGTTTTTCACTTATAAATACTAGTGGGGGAGATAGAGGGGAAGAGGGGGAAGAGGAAAAAGAAAAAAGAGAGGGGAAAGCATAGAGAGAAGACACAAACAAAGAGGAGGGAACGAATGAAGAGAAAGATTACAGAGAGAGGGGGAGATTGACCGGGAAGAGAGGTTTCGAGAGAGAGAAAAAATATTCAGAGAAGACTAAAACAGAAGAGAAACGAAAGGGAATAAAAACAGGGGAAGATTAAGGAAGAAGAAAGAAAGAAAAAGAACAAAAGACAGCGTAGAAAGCAGACGGGAAAAACAGAGACCAGACAGAGAGACAGACGAGGGAAAGGAAGAAAAGCCAGGAAGAGCAAGCCAAAACAAACGAGGGGGAGAGAAAACACAGAGACTGGTGTTTCTGCACTGAGAGGAATAAGCGTCACAGACCATGAAAACCTCCCCTTAAACCTAACGACCACCAAAATGTGTGTTGCACTCTAAAAAGTGACCCAAAACAACCCTTCACCATCTATTGTGAAAGTTTCCCTCCCCACTAGAGAGGTCTATGGATTTGAAAAAATTAATATCTATATTTGGAAATGTTGTGGATGTCTATGTACTTTTCTATTTATAATAATCGAGATAATATATATTGATATGAAAGTTAGAGCCATCACGACGATGTCACTAGAAAAAAGAGTTCCGCATAAAGTAAATGAAAAAACATAAGTAAATATCATCTAATTGGATCACATTAGAATATTAGAATATCCTCCGAGCCTCTATATAAATCCATGCCTATATAATTGAAATTGGAGTTGTTAATCTTCAACCATGATATCAAGCGGTGTAGAATAAGTTGGGAATTTACTGACCATTCTGGAAGTTTATCATGAAATATAAAATCATTCAGACACACGACAAGTTTATCATGAAGCTAAATCGTCTTCAGTTGAAATCTGGTTTTACAAAGTTGGATGGTAACTCTGACGGAGATGCTATTATTAAAGACCTAAATTTGCTTTGGATTGGGTCTTATAAGATTAAGGTGAATTTTGCAAGATTCAGAAAGGAAGACCAAAAGATTGATGGTGAAAGGAAGTCTGATGTTAAAAGGACAGTGAAGAAGAAGCCGGAAGGTAAGGCTCCGGATTCGTTCAGGGACCATAGGACGTTTCTTGAAGCGGTTAAAGGAGTTAAAAAAAATAAGCCAGAGCAGAAGACAATTACTTGTAACCCATCTTCGTCAGTCCATCGTAAGAAACAAGTGTTGAAGTATGAAGTAGTTGAAGATAATATGGAATGGTTAAAACGAAGTGCAGTGGCTTATGCTAAATCATTCATAATTTGCATGAATACTTTAGTATGGAGGGTTTTTCGTGGACCAATGGGAGGGAATGCAATTCTCCTTACTTTTGATAGTGTTAGTACGCTGTATGATATGATTGAGGAACAAGAATGACTGGTTTTCTCAATGCTTTGATCTCATTAAACCATGGGAAACGGATTTAATTAATTGCTATAGAAAGGTTATCTAGCTTAGAGTTGAGGGTGTGCTTTAAGGACTTAATTGAAGAAATCCAAAATCAAGGATCAAACTAAAAAACACGCATAAATGTAAAGGCTGAAATTGACCAAATCAGGGGACAAATTGAAGAAATTAAAAGTTTTTTTTTTATCAATTAAGAGTCAAAATGCACAAATTTAAAAATAAAAAATTTATGGACACAATTAAAAAATGAAAGGCAATTACAGGGTTGACAGATGAGTTTAGTTGGGGTTAAATTACATTAATTTAAAACCCTATAAATACCCTCTAAAGATCATAGCTGGGGAGGGGGGCGGGAAAAAGAGAGAAATATCTTGATAAGGACCATAAATGTAAAGGTTTACGAGCTAAACACAAATGTTTCTTAAGTTTTTAGAGGATAGTAAGTTTTGAGGCAAAACTTAATTTACGAAGGAAAGCAAAAGAAAAATAGTTGTTCTATTTAAAATTTTTTTATCCAAAGTGAAGTTCATATAGCCTGCTTACGGTGTTTTTAATTTTTATTTTTGGTTATCTACAAGCATGTAAATAAAGTTTGGAATGATTAGCAAGTAATGTTATGTTTATTCTTTTGTTGCTGTGATTTTGCTTATGTAAGTTTTTGGATGGTTTTTTTTTTTAATGTTTATGATGTAAAAACAAATTTCTATTTTAGTTGTTTTTGATAAATATTATTGTTTTACTTTTTGTTTAGTTTTAAATAGGGCATGTTGGAGCAAGATATTTATTCTGAGTTTACTAGGTTTGTTCATAGCCAAAATATGTTTAAAAAACCAATTTGAATCCAAATTGCGTGAACATGTAAGTTTTTTTAAGTTATTAGTTTTTGAAATTAAAACCCCGAGCTTGATTTTAATATTATTTGTTAGTTTTTTTTTATTCAAACATGTTTGTGTATGGTAGGATGACTTATTGAGATATAAAAAACATGCTTTAAAGGTAAAAAAAAAAAAAAAATCCAATTTCTAGGGCTTGACAGTGGTGGGCATTTATTGGTTTTCTAAATAAGTATTCTTTGTGTTTTTAGGAAGAACATTGTCTTAACTCCATGATTTGAACAAGTTTTGGTCCACTTTATTTAATAATTTAGATTTGATTAGTTAATAATTTAGAGTGTATTTGCACCAATAACAAGTGTCTTACTCAAGATATCACGGTGACTGATTAAAACCTTTTCATGGAAAATGAAAAAAATATTTGGCATCTTATTTTTAGAGGGAAAAATGTCTAGTTTAAGGAGTCGTCACCTAGTATTATGATTATTAGGAACCATAACTCGTCAAAAAAGATTTTATGGTACAAAACTAGTTACGTGAAAGAGAAGATACTATCACCCTTTAACATCCTACTTGAGGCAGACTATATTGTTGATTTTGTCTTAAATTAATATGAGTTTATTATGTTATGCTTTTTATAGTGCCTATGATATTCTTAACTCTAGCATTAGTGAATATCCGACTACAAATATTTTCAATTCTAATATTGATAAATATTACGTAACCCAAAATATATAGTATTCATGACTTTGATGTTAGTAAATAAATCCATAAAATTTAAATTAAAAAAAAAAAAAACTGCTTTTTTTGTGTGGATCTAACCCAGTTGTACGGGCTGGGCCGGATCTCTCCAGCCCGATCCGGTTACTGGTTCATACCAGTAACCCGGCTGCCGACAGAAGTACGCGTGAAGCGTACGTGCACGGGGGGTTAATTACAATTCAAAGTGAACAGTCATAGGTGAATTAATATTGAGCGGGAGGAGGAAGAAGACTTACCGTGCTAGAGACGGAGCTGTACGCAATGACACACCGGCTGGACGATGCTTCCCCAGTCTCTCTTTTCATTTTCTTTGTCTTGGTCCCTTTTTCTCCGTTTCTGTGTTTTTGTTTGGTTGATGGGATTACTAGGTGAGGGGAAGTTGAAGTCCCCTGTTCCTATCGAACTCCCTTCTGTTTTTGGTTCTGGGCCCCCCCCCCTGCGTGATAGTCTTTCATCACGCCTCTTTCTTCCTGGGAGGGGGATAAGGCTCGCTGGCCATGGGTGTTTTGTAGGGACTCGGACACCAACAGTCCTGCCATTTCAGGGCTGTTGGTGATGGCTTCCTTCACGCCTCTAATGGCGTCTTGTGGGGCGTGAGAAACACGGACAAGAAAATAGATATATGGCTGTGTAGGGAGGGAGCATCCCTTCCTTCCCCCCTCTCTTCCTTACGCAGGTGGGTTCCTTTGTTTCCAGTGGAAGAAGATGAAGAACAGGAAACGTAAAACGACGTCTGAGGCGGCCTTTTTTCATTTTGGCCACTGGGCTTATGACATTGTTCAATCGGGTCCCTCATTCATGGAAACTTTCTCCTTTTTTTTTCTTTTTTTTTTACCCCTGGATCAATTGCAATTAGATCCCTAGATTTCGGTGCCTTTTACAAAAAAGTCTTTGGCTTTTAATTTAATCAATTCAATCATGAATTGACCCTTCAACTTTTAATTCTTTCCAAATTACCCCTATAAAAATCAATTAAACTCCCTAAAGTACCACCACCTATTCACTTTAGTCCTTGGATTTTAATTTCTTGCAATTTCAACCCAAATCAACACCAAACCTTGGTATTTCTTCAATTAAGCCCTTGATTGCATTAATTAAATCAAAGTTTAATCAAATCCCCAAACTTATTAATTCTTTCAATTTTTGACCAAATTGACTCTCAAATTTATAATTCAATCCTTATTGGTCCTTAAACTTTTAATTTGTGTTACCTTGAATTAAACTTCAAATTATTCTTCATTCACATTGTTGGGTTTTGATTTGAATGTTCTTCATATTTTTCATGTTTTTTTCTTGTTTAAGATGTTTTGATTAAGTTTTTTTGAGTTTTTATGTTTTTGGGTGTTTGTTATGTTTTTATTAAGTTTATTTTGAGTTAAGAACAGAAAAACAGAAATACAAAGGAGAAGGAAGAAGGAAAAAAAAAAAAAACCATCGGCCAAGCAACTCACCAGTTCACAACCGCAACACCACTGCCACCAGCAAACGCCACTGTGAGTCACTCTGGGTAATCTTCTCTCCTTCTTTGATCTGTCTTGTTGGTGTTTCATTTGCATGCAGAACATGAGCAATTCACGTTCTGCAACAAATGAAATATAATTAGTTGATTATTGTGTTGCGCGCAATAATCAGCTAATTATAATTAACTGGTTACTGCACTCAACACAGTAACCAGCTATCTTCTCGGGTTGGACTTTAGTAGTCCAACCCACACAGCTGGGCTGAGTTCAGCCTTGTAGGAAGAAGGGTTTTTTTTTTTGGCCAATCTCGGTGCAGGTTTTTTTTGGGCCAGATTCGGCCCATTCGAAATTGTTTTTGAAAAACATTCAAAAAAACATTTGTGATTTTCTCACGTATTTTTCTTTCCATTTTGATTAATATCGGTTTGTATTTTTATACCGTAATTATACAAATCCGGTATTAAAATCCTGGTTTTCATCAAAATATTGCAAAAGTTAGACAAAAAAAATGTCATGTTTTCATGCATATGACCAAGTCTAAAAAAAATCATATCATAATTTCATACGAAAAAAAAAAATTTGTGTTAGCATGCATTTTGGCTTTAATAACCAGTTTATTAAAGTTATGAGAACAAGGCCAACATTTCAAAAATTTCAAAAAAAAAATTTTTGTTTTTTTTTTAATATCTGAGATTATGAACTTACACGTATGACGTACTCCTATTATTAAAATTAGTTTCTTTTGTTGACATAGAACGATTAGGTTTTCCTCGATGAGATAAGAATCTCCTTACCGATAAGAACTTTTCTTAAACCGTAGACAGACTAACAACTAGAAAACACAATAACTCAGTTTTTATTAGACAATTAAACAATGCAGTCTATCTTAAATAGGACATAGTTGGGGTGCTAATACCTTCCCTTTACGCAACTAGTTTTCGTACCCGATCTCTGAGACTAGTTAGGGTTCCTAGTGATCAAAATACTAGGTGGTGACTCCCATTTTATTTTCCCATCGATAAAAGACAAGAATTCATTATCTCCCCATATTTGCCAGGTAGAAACGTAATATGAGAGTGGACGATCGCCGCTATGCCGCATACGTGCGACACGTATCATTAATTCCATCAATTTTCATATAAAAATTGACGAAAAGGATTGATTGATAAATTAGGCAATCTCAAGAAGTTGATTGATTAATGTGGTAAAAAAAGGCTTCGGTGATAGATCAAAGTAAAATCATTACAAACTTTTCATACTAAGTTTTTTTTTTTTGTTTTTAAATAAACTCATGTGTTAAATTTAAATGATTGACTTGCCATAAAGAAAGTAATTTGTATAAAATTTTGTATGAATTTTTTTTTTGTATAACATTACTTCTAATTAACACAAAAAAACCTCAAGAGATTAATCTTGAAAAAGAAACCTTAATAGAGGAAATAGAAATTAACAGAAAAAAAAACATTACACAAAATGAATGTTTTACTTCACTTTACTAATTAGATGTACGTATGAAGATTTTCTTCCAAAACAGGAAGTATGACCATGATAATTGTTGTAACCCAATTTTGGATTCACCAAGTTTTTCTCGAATGTTATTTTATTTCTATTATTATTTATAAAAATCCAAAAAAAATAAAAAAATTTAAACTACAAAAAAATATTTTTTTTTTCTCGAGTCAACCGCATCTTTCCATCAAAACCGAGTTCACCAGGTCAATACGGGTCAAACCATGTCGACCAGGGTCAAAAATGAGTTTTCGGGCTGTTTCGGGTCAAAACCGTCATTTTCGGCCAAGACCGAGTTTACCGGGTCGATACGGGTCTAACCATGTCGACCAGGATGAAAAATGAGTTTCAGGTCATTTTGGGTCAAAACTGTTATTTTGTGGTCAAAACCCGGTTCACTGGGTTGATACCTACTGACAGTTTTTTTTTTTATGTTTCGACATAATTTTCGGTAATTAAAATTGATTTTTAGCGGTTGAGTCGGGCTTTTTCTAATACTGATTTGAGTTTTTAATTTTATCTATATAAATATTTATTATTATATATAATAAAACAAAAAAACTTTTTTGTCATATTAGGCATATTAGGTAATGTTAGGTAGAGACTTTTTTTTTTTTCTTATAATTAGGCAATAATTAGGCAGAAATCAACTATTCACTGGCTATAAATAGCCGTGACAATCGGGAAAAAAAGAGGAGGAGAAAAAAAAAGAAAAAAAAGAGGGGAACGGGAAAACAAAGCCAGAGAAGAAGAGAAAGAATGGTTACTGTGCATATGTTTTTGAGTTTTTCTTCGCAGGAGTAGGATATTGTTTTCTTAAAAAAACAATTTAAAAAATACCAAATATATCCTAACTCATCTCAGCCATTGAAATAATCCAAGACTTAATCCCGTTAAGCCACGTCATCCGGTGTACCGAGATTTCGGTACACCGCGTCACACCGGATCTAAACCCAGACTCATCCAGACCGTGCGATCGACCTCAGATCTAGCCAATCACAGCCATCCGATCATTCCATCAGAGATCCCACGGTGCACAGTGTTCAGTGGTACCGGTATACCATGCACGCGTTCACACCGTAGCCTAATCTCGGACTCTCTCTCTCCTCTCGCCGGCGACGTCCTCTCTCTCATCCGATCTCCACTTTCCGGCCGCCTCCAGCCTCCGAACCACTGCAGAAAGGTTGATCCACTGGTGTAAAGCAAAACCCCGGCGTTTGTAACCGTTTTCACCGCCTCATCTGGCCGGAAAAAGGCCGCGATCCTCGCCGGCCACCGAAGCTTCAAGTCGCTGATTCTCCCTCGTCAGCCATCAACGGACGTCGAGACCACCACCATCAGAATCCTCTCCCTCAGATCTACCAGGATCAACGGTTCGTTTCCCAGAAATCTCGCCGGAAAACTTCGCCAGTGCCAACAGTAGCCGCGCGTGAGCCACACGCGCCGCCAGTGGCATTTTCGTAAATTCCTGAAAAATCCGAGGGTATTTCAGTCTTTTACATATACAGGGGTACTCAGGTAGTTTTTGTTGAATTCCTAACATTTTATTTTATGTAAATATTTGTAAATTTTTATTGCATGTTGTAAAATAAAATAAAAAAAACAAAAAAACAAGTATAAAAAGAATAACGACGTGGGTCCAACGCCCATCCCATCATGTTATTGTTTGTGGGTCCAAAGCCCAATTTTCAAATATAGTTATACCCATATCTCAATAATATCAAAATATTTGTTTTTATAAACAAATATTGTTTGTGGACACGTCTCTTTTTATAGAAAAGGACCGATGTCAAATAAAAACTTTAAAAACCAAACAAATATGGATTATGTCCATAATTTTGTTTTTTTGGTAACTCGGACGTAAATCTCCTTTTTAGGGTTAAACGTCGATATCTTAGACGAGTCTCCTATTTTTAGGGACTGATGTCATTTTTAACGTGTCTCCTAATTTAGGGACCGACGTTAACTATTTTACAAATAAAAAAATTGCAAATAAACTCAAAATATAATAGCATTTGAATCAAATATAAAAACACACAAGTAAGGGTAACCTTTCTTTTGAAAGGATGTTTTAAGGGTGGTGTCTACCTTCCCTTAATCATAACTAACCCAGTACTCGAATCTCTGGAACCAGTGTCTAATTTGGGATTTCTAGTTCCCTCATATTACTAGATGGCGACTCCAAATAAAATCTATTTCCCCCAACCAAGAAAACAATCTTTTTTGTTAAAATAAACAAAAAAAGCGGAGTCGTCGCCCGACGTCGTGTATCGACAATAATCACAGGATATATAGAAGCCTGCAGCATAAAGTTTTTCCTTGTGACAAGAGAAAGTAAATTATTCTGAAAGAACATTAACATTTCCTCTCTTTTGTAACTTGTAAGTAATCATCATCATTCTACAGAAAATTAAAGCCAGGCAACCAAGTCCTCAAGGTTTAGCTTGTGAGTAGAGAAATTAATATATTCTATATGAAACCTTTAATGTGTACGTTAAATCTTTCATAAAGTTGCATGTAGCTTGTGATGAGAGTAAATTCTTTATTCTATTCCTTTTGTGCAGTATAAAAAATGTATAACATTTTTGCTTTGTGAGAGGAATTTCATTTTCAAATTCATAGTGCTGCACAGTCTCCATAAATAGATCACTCAATAAATAAAACACAAATTTATCACTTAAGCTGGTTACACAGCAGCGTTGTCGGCAGAGATTTACTTCAACAAACTTTGGGGCTGCAAGTTTTGAGTGAATGTATGTATATATGCTTTTGTTTTATGCATTAATTTTTTTTTTATTAATGTTATTTGAGGTTGGTATAAAGGTGATGCTATTTCATTAAGTTTTTCTGTAGAAAGGTTGGGTTAAAAATGAATTTTTTTTTTGTACATAAAACATTAATGAATCAATTTGTACCTCAATTTGAGCACGTCGTGAACACTATCAAGATATATTGTTCCTTCATATCGTGATATTGTAGTATTTCTTAACAGTATTAACCTCGGCCAAATTAATCCCCTACTAGTAATTTTGATGTTGCATGAGCATTAACTTGGCTCGCCTGTAAATCATAATCAAGTCAGCAACTTAATCAGAAAGTGTTGCTGAGGAAAAGTTGGTGATTTTGAATTAGTGAATAATAGATTCAATCCAGGCTAAGTTATTTTATTTTATTTTGTTCCTGTGTTGTATGGTCTCTTTGCTTTGCTGGTTTTTCATGTATTAGATTGTTACCCTAATAAAATTATCTCGTTTTTATGATAATTAGTGGTTATATTAGTTGTAAGTTTCAATAATGAAAGCGACGGTGCTAATGATATGATATATATTGATGTAGTCAAAGTGGTGAGACCTAAATATTTTGGGAACATGATAGTGCGATACTATTTTCATAATATTAGGAGTTCATCGACTTTTTCCTTTTATTCATTATATTTTAATTCTTAAACTAGAGAAATACTAAAAGGTTAAAAATGTATATAAAAAATTATAACGACAACTATCGAAGAACATCATGAACCAAAAAAAAAATACTAATGCAACAAAATAATTATTAACTCATAAAAAAATATACATAAGAAATATTATAATAAAACTTAGATAGATAGAATATACACTACCAGATTTAATAGTTTTACCGAAAACTTTTTTTATCAGTATGTACACTTACAGTCTATCGGTATGTATTTTATCGACGGGCTTACAAACAAAAACAATCCGTCAAAAAAGCTCTTGTCGGTAATTTATGGTATGTTAGTAAATCAATTAGTAATAAATTTACCGATTGATTTATAGAAGGACCAAAAAAAAAAAAAACTTACCCGCTTCATTATATTGGTATATCTATCGGTAAATTTAACATATCATCGATAGAAAAACCATATGTAATTTAATCAGTATTTGTATTTCAAGGTCAGTATATTCATCGGTAAATATAACATATCACTGACAAAATATCATCAATAATTTTGGTAGTGAATTAATAGTAGCAGTGCCATTTTAAAATTGTGTTCAAATAAAAAAATGATAGAGTTGCTTGCTTAAGGTGGAGAATCCTCAATAAAATTTGAATTAGAATACGAAGACAAACAAACCGAGTATTATGGTGGCCAAATTTGTTGTGGGAGGTTGAATTGTGTTGAGATTGGAAGGTGGTTGTTTGCTGTAGAAAAAAATACATAAGAAAGAAGGAAAAATAGGGGAGTGGGAGAGGAGGGTTGAGCATCAAGTTATAAATTAAATATTACCGATGAACTTATCGGCGGAATTATTCCAACAGTAACTCTATCGATACATACCGAAAACATTTCTCTGATAGCATATTTATGGATGTACTTTACCATTAGGTTAATTCTGCTAGTAACGTCATCTATAAAAGTTACACATCATCTTATTGTTTAGCTTTTCTTATTCTTTCTTTTTCCATTGCAATTCTCTTGATATATACTAAGAGAATATTCGTGTTAGCATTTACCAACGAATATAGCGATTAAAAATTTTGTTGGTAAATTTCACTATAATATATGGGCGGAAACATTTCATCAAAGTGTCCGTTTATATTTATCAATTTTCTGATAGTGATAAAAGAAAAATCTTAAATGAAAAGGTTTGAATCTCAAGTTTTAGTTTCGTGTTTATTAATTTTACTTAAATCTAATGAAAAATCATCATATAATAATTTATTTAAGATGTATATTGAATTTATTTTTATATACATGTATTAAAAAAAGAAAAAAAATCTCTAATATGAGATCAATCCTTTTAAAGTTTTTTTTAAACTTTTTTATGATAAGTAAAAGTATATTAGTTGAATAATGTGTCATTTACTCCATTATTATTTTTCAAGTTGGTCCTTTCTTCATAAAATTATTAAATTATAATATATAATTTGTATTATTTCGTTTAAAATAGGAGATCAATCAAACATTTAAATTTAATATTATTAAATTTTTGTTATGATAATAATGAAGTTTTATTGATAGGTTCAGAAAACCATCAAGTCAATGGATGGATATGTATTGAATACATGTTGTTGTAATGACTAGTTAATTTCTTTGTCACATGCTTCACACATGTATTATTTAAGTATATATTTAATATTTCTGTTTAACTTACTATGAATGAATTCAATAATTAATAATTATAAAAATTACAAAGTCCATATATTTATTATAAAAATCTTTAAAAATGATTAACTTAATAGTTTTAGGTATTAAACGGATGAAATAGATATTACTTATATATAAACACAATGAGAATAAAGATGCATGGTCCGATTGAAATTAGTTTGCTTATTTACAAATTGGATGATTTAAAGTAGATACCCCCTACGTAGAGGCATTTAACTAGTTTTCAATAGTAATTTGGCAGAGACGTTTTGATTCATATGGCTAGGGTTCGCGTCCCTCTCCAAAACCACCCTAATGACCATTGGACAACAATGAAGAAAAGATCATTTTGTATGCTGTTTTTAATTTTCTCAAGTTCATTTTGCTCAAATTGTTTGGAACTGTGCTGATTTAGGTGGATTTATTTTGAAAAAATGTGTTTGCTAGGGACGTATCGTCAAAGATGGGCTTAGTAAATTTGTCTCTAGATATTGAAGAACTATGGAATGAATGGCAGATTCGCTCATTAATGTTACTTGGTCTCCTTCTTCAAATCATCCTCACCATTGTAGGAGAACGACGGAAGTATACTGTTGGGCTCGGGGATTTTCTTTGGTTAGCATACTTGTCCGCAGATTCGGTGGCAATCTTTTCATTGGGAATCCTTGCTCGCAGCGTAGCCAACTCCACAAATCCGAACTTGATTCCAGTGTTTTGGGCACCAATCCTTCTAGTTCACATTGGTGGCCCTGGAACTATCTCTGCTTATTCAATGCATGAACTCGACAAATTATTGATAAATCACCTTCTTCAGCTAGTAACTCGAGTTGGAGTGGTTGGTTATGTCTTGTTCAGGTTGAGAGAAAATGCCTTCATGTTGGTAGCCATTCCCATCTTTATTTCAGGAATGATCAAGTATGGTGAAAGGATTTGGGTTTTGAAAAGAAACAAGGAATCCAGTAATTTGGCACAGCAACCTTCTGCAAAACGATCTTGCATCCACATTGAAGATATAATTTCCATCACCGAAAGTTCAAGGGAGGTCAGATATCTTAATGAATCTCGTCTTTTGTTCAATACGTCTAAGATGCTGTTCCAAAATCTTGATCTCGTCAATTTTGATCAAAAAATCACCTATGATTTGGTTTCTGGAAAGAAAGCCGAGGAAGCCTTCCAGTTGACAGAAATTGAGATGGGACTCAAGTATGATCGCCTTTATTCTAAGGTGGCAACGGTTTCCTGGCCTCGCTTCATTCTCCGCTCAGTCACTTTCTTATCCTCTATTTTTGCTTTAGTTTCCTTCTCAGTAATGATAAAGAGCAATGTCTATTCGAAAAACGATAGAATTATATCTTACGTGTTGCTGAGTGGAGTTGTCTGCCTTGAAAGTTACTCTATCATTGGGCGTCTCTTTTCCGACTGGACTAGGATTTGGCTTTATCCAAAAGCATTTCATAATCTCCATCTAAACCATTGGCTTTCTCTGTTACTATCTTTTTCCAGGAAGCGCAAAAGATGGTCAAGATTAATGGGACAACACAACCTAGTAAGTGCTCTATCAAAGAAACCAGTGAACAAGCTTCGTAAGAAGTACTTTCTGTTGGAATATTGCCAATTATGTTGACATTGTCAAAGAAGGAGGCTTGTTGGTGGCAACCACCAACCTTGACTTTGGTAGCCATCTTTGTTGAAGAAGAGATGAGTTTGGCAGCCACCATTGATGACAAAGTAGCAAGAGGAGCTGTCATTGAAGCCTATAAATAGACACCAAGAGTGCATCACAAAATGAGAGAGAGAGTCTTGTAGGAGAGCTACAAAAGAGAGAATAAGAGAGAAAGAAAGAGAAGGGCTGCCACCAGTAGCCCTGCTGCCACCAGCAGCTGCTGCCCTATGTAGCAAAGAGAGATGGGAGTTGAGTGATGAGATCCTCCTTCATGTATTATTGTATTCTTTCTCTATCTCTAAATAAAATGAACCTCTCCCGTGGATGTAGGCAATTTGCCGAACCACGTTAAATATTGTGTCTCAGTGTGCTTACCCCTCCTATAAGCAAAGATCAGTACATCACCGGTCGCCGGATTCCGCACATCACTTTCCAGGGAATCGGAACATTCATAGGAGGGTGGATGTGGACAACGATTTAAAAGAATTGATCTTCAAACAAGTCATGGATAAACGTTCAAGGTTAGATCATTTCTCTAGTTATTCTTTTTCCCTCGATAAGCTATTGGAAAAGAGAGGTGACGAGGCGCTTCAAAGCAAGGGTTGTTTTGATAAATTTGGATGGAGTGTGGCTGATGTAGAATTCATTCATAGCCTCCTCACTTGGCACATTGCTACTCATGTTTGCTACGTTGACGATTCCAGGAAGAACGGTTTTGCGAATCATCAAAATTGCGCAATGAGCAGATCATTATCTAACTACATGCTGTATCTCCTGGTTCAATGTCCAAATATGTTAGCGATGGAGCTCAGCGGAACAAGGTACACTGAAACTAGAATTCATTTGCATCGTCTCCTATTCATCAGGAATACTCATAAAGAAGCGGAGAGCAAAATTTCCATGGATAAATTGGATACATTATCGTTTCCCAAAGCTCAAGTGAAAGCATTTTTCTATGAATTGCTTCAAAGTCCGTCTACCATGTTAACGGAAATTAAAGAACAAGACGAAGAAAACTCAGCCCTACTAGATGGTTGCATGCTTGCTATGTCATTGCAGTCATCAGAGACACAGGATGGTTGGCCAAATGAAAAGAAATGGGAAATAATAAGTGAAGTGTGGGTGGAAATGCTGATGTATGCTGCAAGTCATTCTGTATGGAAGGAGCATGCCGATGCTCTTGCCCGAGGTGGGGAGCTACTCACTCATGTCTGTCTTCTCATGGCACATCTCGGTTTAAGCAAGCAGTGTCGACCTGGAATAAGTGATGATTTGGATGCTCGGTATAGAAGGCTTGATGATATTCTCGAGACTGTCGTTTAGTACTATTATTTTTAATGATTCAATTCGGATGGGACTTTGTCATGTACCTATGATTATATTATATATGCCTTTTTGGCTCTATGCAATTCCTCTTCATCAGCTTTGTTTATTTAATCGTTCTAGGGTTTAGCTTTATTTTGTTGCTCTGATATATGTTCAGTTTAAAACTTGATTAAGAAGAATTATTTTCTTTATTATGTAAAAATTGGTGTAGAAATTCTAGATAAATAATAATAATTAAAAAATAAACTTGGAGATGTTTGAGCTACAAGTGGCTGAACTCTTATTTGTGTTTTTTCCTCTCTTTTTTTCTTGAAACAAATATTTTCTTGTTTTTCATTATCCAAAAACTGATGTGAAAATACTCTTACTATCAAAATTACGCACACAAAAAAGAGCTGAAAGCAAGTTCAAATACGAACCTCCAAAGTACAGCACATGACAGTGGGCTAGCCGTGGATTTGCTCATCACCGACTGATCAGTGATTTGAAACAATATGTAATCTCAAGTTATTTGCAATAATCGGTTGTAAAACATAATAGCAAAATTATCATAAGATAGGTCTAAAATATCAATATCAGTTACATTATTCAATTTGATAAAATAATGATAAGAACTCATCCGTTATAAATTGAATGGCTTGAATAGTATCTTATTTTTGTTAATTGATATTGACATTTTAGTAACTATTGTCGCACGTGTACGGCGTCGCGGCGAAAATAAGTTGTTTGTTTCCATTTTAAATCTAGGAATGTAAATCTATATCTATGTGGCAAGTATAGGGAGACAAGGAATTCTTGTCGTTTATTGGTAGAAAATGGAATCGGAGTCGCCACCTAGTATTTCGATCACTAGGAACCCTAACTGGTCTCAGAGATCGGGTACGGGGACTGGTTGCGTAAAGGGAAGGTATTAGCACCCCAAATACGCCTTACCTAAGGTAAGCTGCATTGTTTGATTGTCTGATAAAAACTAAGGTGTTATTGTGTTTCTAATTGTTGGTCTGTCCATGGTTCAAGAAAAATCCTCCTCGATAAAGAGGTCTTTATCTTATCGGGTAAAATCCTAACTGTTCTAACGTCTATACAAAAACTTTATTTTTAATATTAGGAATACGTTTTACGTATAAATTCGTAATCCCAAATGTTACAAGAAAACAAAATAATTTTTTTGTTGTTTTTGAAATATTGGCCTAGTTCTCGTGGTTCTAACAAACTTGCTGTTAAAGCCAAAATGCATGCTAATATATATATTTTTTTCGAAATTTCTTTTGTTGTATGAAAATATGATGCGATGATTTTTCTTTATTTTGGAGAGACTAGGCCGTATGCATTAAAACAAAAAACATTTTTTTTATGTCTTGACGAAAACTGAGTATTTTAATATTGGATTTGTATCTTTACAGTATAAAAATACAAACCAATATTAAACCACTTTGATAAAAATATGCATGAAAATCAACAATATTTTTTTAAGGATTTTTCAGAATTTTTTTGAAAGCAAAGCATTTTAATTTTTAATTTGTTTTTGATGTTTTGATGAAAACCGGGTATTTTAATACTGGATTTGTATCTTTACGGTATAAAAATAAAAACCAATATTAAGCCATTTTGACAAAGATATGCAGGAAAATCAACAATATTTTTTCAAGGATTTTTCAGAATTTTTTTTAAATTTTTTTGGGATATATATCTATATATATAAAAATAATATAACACATTATAATAAATAATATATAATATTAGGTGGGGCTGGGCCGACCCAACTTACTGGGCCGGACATAGCCCCAAAGGGTTGGGCCGGACTCGGCCCAAACGGGGTTGGGCCGATACCGGCCCACCATGACTTCCCTTTTAGTCTGGGCCAGACTCGACCCAGATAGCAGGACTGGGCCAGAATGATTCTGGCCCAAACAAAAATATTCCTGGGCCAGAACCCGTCTGGCCCAGAGAAGGAAAGAAAACAAAACACTGGGCCAGCCTCAGCCTGGCCCAGCAACCTAATTGACCGGGGGGGGAATTATTTTCCCCTCCCCTCCTCCTGCATGCAGGAAGAAAAAATAACTAAAACGCAAACAGTGAGGGAAGAAGAGGTACCCGGCGTGGAGGGGGTGATGCGTTGCTGGACGGGCTGCTTTGCTGGCGGTGTTGTGGCTCACGGTCGGCGACTCCAAACGGTGATGTTTCTGTTTCAGATGGTGGGGAAAACGGCTTTTGTTCTTCCCTTCCCCGGCATTTTCCTCCTCTTCTTCTGTTGCGTTTCCTTTCCCTTTGGTTCCGTTTAGATATGACTTTTCAAACCCGAATGCTTACAGTGTCAATGTTTGTTGTTCCTTAACTCTTAGGGTTCCCTTTTCTTTACTTCTCACGGTCTCTCTCGGTGGGTTTTCCTTGTTTCCTTTCCCTTTTCCTCTCTTTTTTTTCTGTCTTTCTGCTCTCTCTCGGTTTCGGGCCATCATCATGAGATTGTGTGGGGTTTCGGGAGGTGGCAGGCGTGTGGCGTGTGGAGTTGAATGAAGAAAGAAGAAGAAAAACAACCTTCCCCTGCTGCACGTCCAGGGGAAGGAGAAAGGGGAACAGTGTCGTTCAAAACGACACCGTTCTGCCCCTTTTTTTTTTTCATGAAACGGCGCCGTTTTATACAAAACGCGCCGTTTCATTTAAATAACAAAAGGGGCGCCAGAACGCATAAATCTACAAGTCAGCCCTCAATTATCTTTTGTTCCTTTCAATTGCATCCTTCACAAATTCGATTGCCGCCCTCATATTTGATCCTTGTCCTCTGATTTATGCAATTTGACCCTCAATTAATCAATAAACTTCTAATTTCTTAAATTTGGCCCTTGATTTTATTAATTACAGCCTCTATACTTACGCGCCTTCTCCAATTTGGTCCTTGGTTTCGGATATTCTCAATTAAGTCCCTAATTGGCCATTAAACTTCAATATTTATGTAATTAAGCCCCTGATTTGACCAAATCAACTCTTAAAAATTATAATTTGATCCCAGAACTTAAATTTCTTCCAATTAAAGCCTAAATTGACTAAAAAAATCAATTTTTCTTGCAATGAAACCCTCCATAAATTCAATTAAAGTTGCAATAAATCCAATTAAGTCCATAAACATCCAATTTTTGACTTTTCTCTTCAAATTGAAATTTTTTTTCTTTTCCAATTGGGCTCTCATCATTCAAGGATATACTGTCAAAATTTCAATCTTTGTATTTTTAATCTGCTATTATTTTTATTTTTATTTTTTTATTTTTTTTATTATTATTTTAATTTCTTCCGGCTATATATTTATTTATTTATTTATTATTATTATTATTATGTTTTTTTATTTTTTATTTTTATTTTTATGTTTGTGTGGGGACGCAAAAATGGGTTACAACAACTATTTAAATATAAAATTTATTTTATATTAAGAATTTTTTATATACTAAGGAAAAATCTCATGTTCTCAATTCTTCATAGAAAATTTAAGAAATTTGACCAATTAAATTAAGCTTTCATATCATTTTTTTTTACTAGAAAATAATTAAAACAAGAATAATAATATAAAAAAGTAACTATTGAGATATTAGGTCTCCAATACACCTATAGTTATCAAATCGGAGTTGACTTGATAATCTTACTCATTCATGATCTAGTTTGAATTAAGTATTTTTTAATTATTTTAAAAATTAATTTGATAAAATTCAAATGATTTGACTAGTCAATTTGGTTAACGTAATTAAATTTAAGTGAAGTTTTATTGAGTTAGCTTGGAGATTTTTTTATTTTATCTATAATGTATCATTTCAAATTTTTAAAAGTTAAAACTTATCATTTTAAAATAATTCCAAGTTGATTTTCTAATTTATAAATTAATTCAATTAATCCATCGTTCAAGCATAAATATGGATACAGATGATTTTGTAGGGTCCATGATTTTTAACTCCCATGCCCAAAAAGGCCACCTCTCAAAATGGTGTCAAGCTGTACTTGATATTCATGCTCCTCTTATTCTATTTAAGGCAATCCTCCATGCTGAACTTACCGTGCCTTCTGTAGAAACTAGAAAGTACTATACAATGTTAGATTTGTTTTTAGGACATGTTGTGATCAGAATTATCAGATGCTTAATGAATGGCTCGACAATGGAAGAAGAATTTGGAAATCATGTATAGCTTTCCCAGACAGAGAAGCTAGTCTGTTTACTTCCCAAAGTTGTAGGAAACTTGTTTATAGGCTTGTTACTGGTAGTTTTTATTTCAAGAAAAAATGTTTCTTTTTCATAAATGTGGTCTTATAGAAATACAAAAAATGTATAATAAATAATAATAAAAAATTACGTGTTGCATACCATTAAGTTTCTCAAAATATATAAAAATTATATCTTTTTAAAACAATAAAATAAATGATATATTTTATTTTTTTCAGCATGTATTTTGAATTTAATAATCAATTTATCGAACCCATAAGAATTTGACTAGTATTCGAATAATCACTAAAATTTTAATTCATGAAAAGTAATAGTTAATATTCTGGTATAGATGTTGAACCTACAAGTAAGACTAATATTTAAATATAAGGAGTTGACCAGAAAATTCTTAAAATTATTCTAAATATTCATCAATTTTAATTGGAAGTATTTTTCACCATAATACGATTTGTGGAACCCTTCCGCCTTCCAAGATAGGTGAATCTTGTTAGGGCACCTATATCGATCATTTTTATAAGAATTCATTTGGGATACGAGCCCATAATGAATTTGAAAAAATCAGATATATTCATACAAATAAATCATCATCCTAAGCCATAGATAGACCACCAATTAGGAACTCATCAAAAAACCTTCAAACCACATTCAAACAACACAATACAGCTTACATCAGGTAAAGTGTGATAAGGACACTAATAGCTTTTTTAGCCTTTTGAATTTCTGATAAAACCATTGCACTTGATTTTTCTAGCAACTCTAAACCAAATAACTAATGGCAATTCTAACAATTCCTTAACGCTAATCACCCACGTGCAATAATGATAATCAAGGATATATATATTAATATAAAATACAACAAGAGATGGTGGCCAAAAAAGAAAGGTATAAGGACCGAAGTCTAGCAGTCAAAAGAAAAATACAGAGAATTGAAGCCATGCAACCAATTTTGGCTTTTTTTTGGCATTTCAACATTCTTTTCTCGCTCTCATTATTTTTTAGATTTCTTTCGAATATATATATATATATATATATATATATATATATATATATATATATTCTCATATTTTTTTGTGGGAACTCAAAAATGGGTAATAACAACATTGACAAAGATAATTTTGAAAAAAATATATTACAATAAAAAAACACAAAAGAAACTGGAAAAAAACCATGTGAGAAAAACTGTATCAATCCATAATGTTTTGTGAGGAATGTTACAGTGTTTTTCCCACATGATTTAGCCTTACTTGTATTTATTTGTAATTATAATTCTTAACTAGCTTAAGATTAAAAAAATAAAATTGACAAAGACAATTTTAGAAACAAATATGAAAAAAAAACAAAAAAAAAACTATGTGGAAAAAAACACCGTAGCAATCCACAATAATTTGCGAGGAATGCTACAATGCTTCCCTCACATATTGTAACTGTAATTTTTAACTAGTTCAATATTAAAAAATAAAATTGAAAAAGATAATTTTGGAGAAAATCGTAAAAAAACAAAAAAAAAACATGTGGAAAAACACTATAGCAATCAATAATGTTTTAAAAAAAAAATTACAAAACTAAATTCTCAATCAACTCAATATTATTTTAAAGAAAAATAATATTGGAAAAACATAATTTAAAGGAAAAATAATTTTAAAGGAACCAAAATTCTCAATAGCAACCAAAATTGTTATATTTTCTCAATCAACAAACATAATTTTGGAAAATAAAAAAAATAAAATAGAAAAACCATGTGGGAAAACACCATCGCAATCCATAGTATTTTAAAGGAAAAAAATTACAAAGTAAAATTTTTAACTAGCTCAATATTAAAAAAGTAAAATTGACAAAGATAATTTTAGAAAAAAAAATAAAAAAAAGAAAAAAAAAAGTAAAAAAAATGGTGAAAAAAAACAAAAAAAGAAGAAAAAGTAAAAAAAAATGCACTATGAATTACTATTGTAATCCACATTGTATTGAACGTTGATGAATAGTTAATTTCTCATACCCTTTAACTTTTTACTTAATCAAGGAGATATATTGATACAAAGTACAACAAGAGATTGTGTCAAAAAATTAAAGAAAGGTACAAGGACTGAAGTCTAGCAATCAAAAGAAAAATATAGTTAGCTATCTAGGTGGTGGCCTAGTGATAAAAACTTGAGATTAAGGGGTTTGCTCTCACTGTGGTTTCAGGTTCGAGCTCTATGGTTGCTCATATGATGCCCACTAAAGACTTACATGGTTGTTAACTTTAGGGCCCGTGGAATTAGTCGAGGTGCGCGCAAGCTGGCCCGGACACCCATGTTAATCTAATATATATATATATATATATATATTAAAGCCAGGCAACCAAGTCCTCGAGGTTTAGCTTGTGAATAGAGGAATTAATTTATTCTATATACTTACCTTTCATAAAGTTGTATACAGCTTGTGAATAGAGGAATTAATTTATTCTATATACTTACCTTTAATGTGTGCATTAAACCTTTCATAAAGCTGTATATAGCTTGTGACGAGAGTAAATAATTTATTCTATTCCTTCTAAGCAGTATAAAAACGTTTAACATTTTGGTTACTGACAGGAATTTCATTTCCAAGTTCATAGCGCTCCACAATCTCCATAAATAAATAAAAATCTCTATAATTAAAACACAAATTTGTCGCACCAGGATTGGGAAGGCAACTAAAGCTGCTTGCACAGTAGCGCAGTCTTCAAGCTCTGAGTGAATGTATGTATATATGCTGTTGTTTATGCATTAAGTTTTTATTATTATTGATATTTTAGGTGGATATAAAGGTGATGCTATTTTATTATTATTTTAATATATATATATATATATATATATATATATATATATGTGTGTGTGTACCTTAACAACTTTTGAACACTATCAAGATGTATGGCTCCTCCATAAATGTATAGAGGAAGTAGGTGTTTGACCTTGTCAAAAAAGTAATAGAAAACAATGAAATAAGATTTCATAGAAATGAGATCCTTAAATATTATTATTGATAAACTTATTGATAGAATTATTTCAATAGTAACTTTATCGGTATAATTGCAACGTCAACATATAATTTTGTTTATTTTGAATCCCACTATAATACCTTCTGTAATTTTATCGGTATATATTTAAAAAAAATTATTGACATATATATATATATATATATATATATATACACTTTACCATAAGGTTAATTATGTTGGTAACATCATCTATAAAAGTTACATATCATTGTATTGTTTGACTTTTTTTTTTTTTTTATTGCAATTTTATCAGTATATACTGGGAGAATATTCATGTTAGTGTTTACCAACGGATATAACAATGAACAATTCTATTAGTAAATTTCAACGTAATATATCGACAAAAAACTTTCATCGATGTGTCCATTTGCATTTGTCAATTTTTTTATAGTGATAAAAGAAAATTCTTAAATGAAAAGGTTTGAATCTCAAGTTTTAGTTTTGTGTTTATTAATTTTACTTAAATCTAATGAAAAATCATCATATAATATTTTATTTTAGATGTATATTGAATATATTTTTTCTATACATGTATTAAAAAAAGAAAAAAAAGTTTCTAATATGAGACCAGTCATTTTCAAGTTTTTTAAAAAACTATTTATGATAAGTAAAAGTATATTAGTTGAATAATGTGTCATTTACACCATTATTATTTTTCAAGTTGGTCCTTTCTTCATAAAATTATTAAATCATAATATATAATTTGTATTATTTCGTTTAAAATAGGAGAGCAATCAAACATTTAAATTGAATATTATTAAATTTTTGTTATGATAATAATGAAGTTTTATTGATAGGTTCAGAAAACCATCAAGTCAATGGATGAATATGTATTGAATACATGTTGTTATAATGACTAGTTAATTTCTTTGTCACATGCTTCACACATGTATTATTTAAGTATATATTTAATATTTCTTTTTAACTTACTATGAATGAATTCAATAATTAAAAAAATTACAAAGTCCATAAATTTATTATAAAAATCTTAAAAAATGATTAACTTAATAGTTTTAGGTATTAAACGGATGAAATAGATATTACTTATATATAAACACAATGAGAATAAAGATGGTCCGATTGAAATTAGTTTGCTTATTTACAAATTGGATGATTTAAAGTAGATACCCACTACGTAGAGGCATTTAACTAGTTTTCAATAATAATTTGGCAGAGACGTTTTGATTCATATGGCTAGGGTTCGCGTCCCTCTCCAAAACCACCCTAATGACCATTGGACAACAATGAAGAAAATATCATTTTGTATGCTGTTTTTAATTTTCTCAAGTTCAATTTGCTCAAATTGTTTGGAACTGTGCTCATTTAGGTGGATTTATTTTTGAAAAAATGTGCTTGCTAGGGACGTGTCGTCAAAGATGGGTTTAGTTAATTTGTCTCCAGATATTGAAGAACTATGGAATGAATGGCAGATTCGCTCATTAATGTTAATTGGTGTCCTTCTTCAAATCATCCTCACCATTTTAGGAGAACGACGGAAGTATACTGTTGGGCTCGGGGATTTTCTTTGGTTAGCATACTTGTCCGCAGATTCGGTGGCAATCTTTTCATTGGGAATCCTTGCTCGCAGCGTAGCCAACTCCACAAATCCGAACTTGATTCCAGTGTTTTGGGCACCAATCCTTCTAGTTCACATTGGTGGTCCTGGAACTATCTCTGCTTATGCAATGCATGAAGTCGACAAATTATTGATAAATCACCTTCTTCAGCTAGTAACTCGAGTTGGAGTGGTTGGTTATGTCTTGTTCAGGTTGAGAGAAAATGCCTTCATGTTGGTAGCCATTCCCATCTTTATTTCAGGAATGATCAAGTATGGTGAAAGGATTTGGGTTTTGAAAAGAAACAAGGAATCCAGTAATTTGGCACAGCAACCTTCTGCAAAACGATCTTGCATCCACATTGAAGATATAATTTACCACACCGAAAGTTCAAGGGAGGTCAGATGTCTTCATGAAGCTCGTCTTTTGTTCAAAACGTCTAATAAGATGCTGTTCCAAAATCTTGATCTCGTCTATTTCGATCAAGAAATCACCTATGATTTGGTTTTTGGAAAGAAAGCCGAGGAAGCCTTCCAGTTGACAGAAATTGAGCTGGGACTCAAGTATGATCGCCTTTATTCTAAGGTGGCAACGGTTACCTGGCATCGCTTCATTCTCCGCTCAATCACTTTCTTATCCTCTATTTTTGCTTTAGTTTCCTTCTCAATAATGATAAAGAGCAAGAGTGTCTATTCGGAAAACGATAGAATTATATCTTACGTGTTGCTGAGTGGAGTTGTCTGCCTTGAAAGTTACTCTATCATTGGGCATCTCTTTTCCGACTGGGCTATGATTTGGCTTAGTAGTTGGGAAAAAAAAATTCCTAATCTCTATCGAACCTGTTGTCTTTCTCTGCTACAATATTTTTGCAGGAAGCGCAGAAGATGGTCAAGATTAATGGGACAACACAACCTAATAAGTGCTCTATCAAAGAAACCAGTGAACAAGCTTCGTAAGAAGTACTTTCCAGGGACTTGGAACATTCATAGCAGGGTGGATGTGGACAAGGATTTAAAAGAATTGATCTTCAAACAAGTCAAGGATAAAAGTAGTTCAAGGTACGATCCTGATACCAATGATGATTTCCCTGTCCTCAAGCTATTGGAAGAGAGAGGTTGCAGTGTGCTTCGAAGAAAGGGTTGTTTCCTTGAATTGGGATGGAGTGTGGATGATGCAGAATTCAGTCATAGCCTCCTCACTTGGCACATTGCTACTCATGTTTGCTACATTGACGATTCCAAGAAGAACGGTTTTGCAAATTATCAAAATTGCGCAATGAGCAGATTATTATCTAACTACATGTTGTATCTCCTGGTTCAATATCCAAATATGTTAGCGATGGAGCTCAGCGGAACAAGGTATACTGATACTAGAATTCATTTGCATCGTCTCCTATCCAAGAATAGTCATAAAGAAGCGGAGAGCAAAATTTCCATGGATAAATTGGATGCATTATCGTTTCCCAAAGCTCAAGTGAAAGGATTTTTCTATGAATTGCTTCGAAGTCCGTCTACCATGTTAAAAGAAATTAGAAAACAAAGGGAAGAAAAGTCAGCCCTACTAGATGGTTGCATGCTTGCTATGTCATTGCAGTCATTGGAGACACAGGATGGTTGGCCAAATGAAAAGAAATGGGAAATGATAAGTGAAGTGTGGGTGGAAATGCTGATGTATGCTGCAAGTCATTCTGTATGGAAGGAGCATGTCCATGCACTTGCCCGAGGTGGGGAGCTACTCACTCATGTCTGTCTTCTCATGGCACATCTCGGTTTAAGTAAGCAATGTCCACCTGCAATAAGTGACGAATTGGATGCTTGTGATAAAAGGCTTGATGATTTTCTCAAGACTGTCGACTCTGAGTATGAGGTATAGTGTCCTATTTGGTTTTTTTTTTGGATTAGTAGTATTATTTTTAATGCTTCAATTCGGTGGGACTTTGTCGTGTACATATGATTAATATATTATGGCTCTTTGCAATTCCTCTTCATCAGCTTACTTAAATGCTTCTAGGGTTTAGCTTTATTTTGTTGTTCTGATATATGTTCAGTTTAAAACTTGATTAAGAAGAATTATTTTCTTTATTATGTAAAAATTGCTCTAGAAATTCTAGATAAATAATAATAATAATAATAATTACAAAAGAAATTTGGAAATGTTTGAGCTACAAGTGGCTGACCTCTTATTTGTGTTTTTTCATTTTTTTTTTCTTGAAACAAACACTTTCTTGTTTTTCATTATCCCAAAACTGATGTGAAAATAATCTTACTATCAAAACTACACACAAAAAAAAAAAAAAAAAAGATGAAAGCAAGTACACATACGAACCTCCAAAGTACACCACATGACAGTGGGCTAGCCATTGATTTGCTCACCGAACGATCAGTGATTTGAAACAATATGTAATCTCAAGTTATTTGCAATAATCGGTTGTAAAAAAATAATTGCAAAAATTATAATAAGATATTAGTTACATTATTCAATTTGATAAAATAATGGTAAGAACTCATCGATTATAAATTGAATGACTTGAATGGTATCTGATTTTTTTTTTTATTGATATTGACATTGACATTTTAGTAACTATTTAAATATAAAATTTATTTTATATTAAGAATTTTTTATATACTAAAAAAAATTCTCATGTTTTTAATTCTTGATCAAAAATTTCATCAATTTCATCAATTAAATTAAGCTCTCGTATCAATTTTTTTTACTAGAAAATAATTAAAATAAGAATAATAATAATATAAAAAAGTAACTTTTGAGATATTAGGTCTACAATACAACTATAGTTAATAAATTGGAATTCACTCGATAATCTTACTCATTTATAATTTAGTTTGGATTAATTTTTTTAATTATTTTAAAAATTAATTTGATAAAATTTAAATGATTTGACTAGTCAATTCAATTAACCCAATTAAATTTAAGTGAAGTTTTATTGAGTTAACTCGGAGATTTTTTTTATTTTTTTTATTTTATCTATAATGTATCATTTCAAATTTTTAAAATTAAAACTTATCATTTTAAAATAATTCCAAGTTGATTTTCTAATTTATAAATTAATTCAATTAATCCATCGTTCTAGCATAAATATGGATACAGATGATTTTGTAGGGTCCATGTTTCTTAACTCCCATGCCCAAAAAGGCCACCTCTCAAAATGGTGTCAAGCTGTACTTGATTGCCTTCTCCCACCTGTCCACTCACTCTTGCACTTAGATATAGCGGCAGGCAACCCAACATAACAAACTAACCAACCTAACCTCTTCATTAAAAAATGTCGAGAATCCCACTCGAGGTCATTCACGACATTTTGCTTCAACTTCCGGTGAAATCCCTCGTCCGTTTCCGATCTCTATCAAAGCCAATTTGTTCCTTAATCGACGGCCAGGATTTCATCAATCTCCATCTAAACCATCCTACCACTACCAAATCTAATCACAGTATCATCCTCAAAGAGTGGGATCTTTTCGCTGTTGATTTTGATGCTTTATCAGATGCGGTGGAGGTTAAACATCATCCCCTTTATTCCGGTGGTGGAACGGAGGTTATTGGTTCGGTTAATGGGTTGGTGTTTTTGAGACGTTCTGAGACAAATATTGCTGTGTATAATTTGTCTACAAGGGAGTGTAAGAAATGTTATGTTGCGGAAACTGAGATTCCACGGCGGGATTTGACAACTGGGTATGTTTATTATGGGTTCGGTTATGATTCTTATGGTGATGATTGTTAGGTGTGTTGCCATTTAATGTGCCTAACATTGACTTTAACCATCCATCTTTGTTGAAGAAGATGGCAGCCACCATTGACTCCCATGTGCAGCTGGAAAGAAGAAGAGAAGCCACCATTTGCCTATAAATAGGCACCATACAAAGAGAGCTAAGAGAGAGTAAGAAGTAGAGCCAAATATGAGAGAAATGTATGAGAGAGTGGGCTGCCAAGGCAGCCAGCAGTAGCTGTCATTGCAGCACTGAGAAGAAAGAAATAGAATGAGGTTGAGAGTTGCTAAAGAGGGAATAATTCCTCCTCCTCTATTGTTGTAAATCTTGTTCTCTCCATATATAATCAAATGGCTTCTCCCGTGGATGTAGGCGGTTTGCCGAACCACGTTAAATATTGTGTAAGTGTGTTTGCCCTCCCGAGAGCAAAGATCAGTACATCACCGGTCGGAATTCCCTACAATTGGTATCAGAGCATATGGTTTAAGTGGTGTTTGATTTTTTGCTCAAAAATGAAAGTTGTCAAAATGGTGTTTTGACCATCCCACTGTGTAGAGGAGGAAGAGACGAAGCCACTGGTGAAAACCGCGTCAAAATCGGACGTCGGACATGGCCGCACTCTCCATCACTCTCCGGCAAGGTGTCTGCCCACGCGCCCCACGCGTGCCACGCGTCTTCTTCACCCGGATGAGTTAACCCGACCCATGTGAACAGTAGGCATGAACAGTGACGTGCCATGCAAAGGATGACATCAGCGTGATGCAAGGATGACATCAGCATACACAGTCAGCAAGAGCATTGACTAGTCAACGGACATGTCAGCATAGGGGTCCACCAGCCACGTCATCAGCCGCGGGCCGAGCCAAGTTGAGCCGAGCCGAATTGGAGCTGAGCCGAGCCGCGAGCTGAGGGATAGGATCCAGTGTAGCTGATCTTACATGCAACCGGATCTGAGATTGAATCTGAGCCGTTGATCAGGCCAGAATTGTTTTGATCAAATCGTAGCCGTCTGATGTGCGATTTGGACGATTCAAGACATGTTTCCAGCTAATTCGATCATTCCGGATGCAATGGTATGGTCTGATCGTTGAGATTCGAGACCAAAAATGGCGGTGGTGAATTATTAAAGAGAGATTGCCCGATCAGGAGGCATCTGAAGGTCATCATGGTGGTCGATGGAGATGAAGAAGAAGAAGGTACACACATTTGCCCAATTATGTGTGCTGAACTATTAAGTGGGAAAATTTAATTGCCTTGATGAAAGGCAAAATTGGGACACTCTAGACACCCGATCATGTGGACGATTTGAGGTGGAGAGTGGAAACTGATGAAGACCAATCTTGACGAATCTAAGCACTGGTAGTCTCGCCAGATGTTGAGAAATCAGGTATAAAACCGGGATATCCCAGATCACTTGTAAAGGAAAGCCGCAACAAAGCTAGCAAATGGTTGTATATACAAAAAGGCAGTACGGTGGATAGATACGTTCTAAGAAGTTCTGTCTAGGAGATTGGGTTTTAAGCGGGACCAGTGTGACCCCTCCAAATCTTTCCTGGGAACTTGCTTAGTTGAAGGATCATTCACACAGTACTATTTTTGTATATGTAACAGTTTGTAATGAAACTGTTGAAGACTAGCACGATTACGACATAAAGGAACAGTTGGGTTCCATATGTTCAAGGATCTGATGAAGTGGTGATTTCTCCAAAGAAGTTAGATTCGGTGACTGTGATTTCTTGAAGGGAGAATTAATGAAGACCCTGATAATGGAAGAGAAATACAGCAAGGGGATAAAGATTGGCACCCTATTTTGACTTGGATAAATGTTGTGACAGGATGAGCTGCTGTCAAACATAAAAGCAAAGAATAGGGAGAAATCTGGAGAACCAGAATTGCACGAGAGCACACGAAGATTGTGCAGGAGTACCCGTAGGATCCAACGAGGTATTGTAATGAGACAATAGGTGCAAGGAGAAGAAGAGTTCCCAGATGAAGCTCAGAGCAGAGACTGTGTGAAAAAGTTGTACAACAAGAAGTCTCTTGTGCTCTTGATGAAGGCAACAAGCGAGGACATTTCCAGTGCATGCAAGGATGGAAAGATGAGCTGTTGCAGAGGCACCTAATTGAGGGGGTGCGAACGCCTATGATGAAAGGTGAAGACACCAAAGAGAGTTGGTGTGGGTGGAGCTATCAAGCAGAAAGGGATAGAAGCTCCAAACATAGAAAATGAGATGGAAAACTGTGAAGAGTGCACCGCAACTTTCTCTTTCTATGTGATCAGTGGTAGTGATCTCTCCCAAGTCCATATGGTGGTAGAGAATCTTGGAGCCACTAGAGACATCCCCTATGAAGGAGGATGTGGTCGTCTCATGATGACGAGTATAGACACCTCAGATGGAAGGTGTGTGGACCATGATATGAGTCCATGTTCAGACCGTCTCATGACGACAGGCGAAGACACCTTAGACAGAAGGTGTGGGGACCATGATATGAGTTCAAGATCAGGTCGTCTCATGATGACAGACGGAGACACCTCAGACAGAAGGTGTGAGGACCATGATATGAGTTCATGTTCAGACCGTCTCATGACGAAAGGTGAAGACACCTTAGACAGAAGGTGTGGGGACCATGATATGAGTTCAAGATCAGGTCGTCTCATGATGACAGACGGAGACACCTCAGATGAAAGGTGTGAGGACCTTGATATGAGTCCATGTTCAGGCCGTCTCATGACGAGCAGAAACACCTCGGATGGATGGTGTGAGGGCCATAATGTGAGCCCATTTTAGACCGCCGTATGACAACGGGCGGAGACACCTCAGAAGAAGGTGTGTGGGCCATGATAGGAGCCCCAGATTTAGACCGCCACATGACGACGAGCGGAGACACCTGAGGAGAAGGTGTGAGGGCCAGGATAGAAGCCCCAAATTCAGATCGCCCCAGAGCCGATGTGATGGCTAGATATGAGTGGACAAGTGTCTAACCAATAAAGTGGTTATGATGAGTATGAAGACAAATGCAGGATTGACTTTCATGGATATTGCCCCCATGCTAAAGATCAATGAGCTAGAAGACATTTGCCTTGGACAATAAGTGTGTGACTTGTGGAGCATTAAGACGCGGCTACTATGAATGAGCAGAGGGCATGCGCAGGTTCCGGGAACAAGTTGACTCTTGTCAAGGTGGTGAGCTCGGAGATGGCATTGTAATACTCAGAGTATGAGATTGATATGGATCAACCTGTAATGGGTTGCCCCCATAAGTAAAGGTGGATAGCTACCCGAACTCTTGAGACTAAGAGTGAGAGACTCATGGAGAAGTAAGGTGTGGTTCCTAAGGTGGAACAGAGGGCAGACGCAACTCCTGGATGAGTAGACTCTTGGAAGAGTGGTGAGCTCGTGATCACATTAAAATACTCAATGACTGTTGCACTTGGGAATATCAGTTTGAGGGGGTGTTGTAAGCCTTGATGTAAGGCTTGATAAATCATTCCGGGCCAAGCATGGTTGATATGCTTGAAGGGGAATGTTCCCAGAGACAAGCGTTAACACTCTTCAGATGTGATGTGTGAAACCATCTGGTTGAAGTGATCCTTTGGTGTAAGCAAGGGTGTGCTTTGGTGACTCTGGTGATTGAAAGGTTTGGCGAGTACCTGTAAACTTGGCCGGAGACGCTCTCGGAATGGTAAGCTTGGAAGAGCTGCAGGATGCAAGATTGTGCTGAAGAAGCAAGAGGACAATTGCCCATATAAATGTCAAAGGGGGTGATTGTTAGGTGTGTTGCCATTTAATGTGCCTAACATTGACTTTAACCATCCACCTTTGTTGAAGAAGATGGCAGCCACCATTGACTCCCATGTGCAGCTGGAAAGAAGAAGAGAAGCCACCATTTGCCTATAAATAGGCACCATACAAAGAGAGCTAAGAGAGAGTAAGAAGTAGAGCCAAATATGAGAGAAATGTATGAGAGAGTGGGCTGCCAAGGCAGCCAGCAGTAGCTGTCATTGCAGCACTGAGAAGAGAGAAATAGAATGAGATTGAGAGTTGCTAAAGAGGGAATAATTCCTCCTCCTCTATTGTTGTAAATCTTGTTCTCTCCCTATATAATCAAATGGCTTCTCCCGTGGATGTAGGCGGTTTGCCGAACCACGTTAAATATTGTGTCAGTGTGTTTGCCCTCCCGAGAGCAAAGATCAGTACATCACCGGTTGGAATTCCCTACAATGATTACAAAGTGGTGAGAATGGCACAGTTCTTTAGAGAAGATGGCGGCGATGGTGGTGGTGGTTTCGGTTGCGAGTATGAAGTTAAGGTTTATAGTTTAAAGAATGATAAGTGGAAGAAAATTGAGGGCTTGCCGATTCGGCTTAGGTTATTAAGCAAGCCCTTTTTTCATATTTTGAATAGGAGAGGGTATGGTGTTTTTGCACGTCACGCTTTGCATTGGATTGTCCCGCAAAGGCGTCAACTTGGTATTAGAGATTGTGTTCTTGGTTTTGATATTAGGGATGATAAGTTTTTCGAATTGCCACAGCCGGATTATGAGAACAACGGTATGAACTTTCAGGTTGATGTTGGGGTTCTAGAGGGGAATTTGTGTGTAATGTGTAATCATGAGCATGTTTGTGTTGATGTGTGGGTTATGAAGGAATATGGCGTGAAGGAATCTTGGTGTAAGATGTTTTCGGTTCAAGGGATTAAGTGGATTAGTGCTTTTATGTTTTTGAGACCTTTGGTTTATTCGAAAGATGGTGGTAAGGTGTTATTGGAAGTGAATGGTGAGAAGCTATTTTGGTATGATTGGAAAAATAAGCATGCTCAGGTTGTAAGGGTTCGTGGTGGACCGAGCTCGTTTGGTTCTGAAATGTATGTGGAAAGCCTTATTAGGATTAATGATGGTGATCGAATTGGCTGGAAGAAGCAACAAGAGCTAGATGAGGAGGTAGAGGAGAGCAAGACAGATAGGAATAAGAGGTAAAATAGAGTGAATTTGTTGTGATTGATTCTCTTGAAGCCATTTAACTTTATTGATGGTAATGAAATGGAACTCCAAGTAATGTTGATAGGTAGAGTTGTTTTTATTTCTTTTTAAGCTATAGCATGTTACCAACTTATGCTATTTGTTGTTGGGACCTTAATTTTAAATTTGGGTGTCAAGTCAATGAGAATCGGTCTACATTTTCAATTTGGGGAACAAGTCAATGAGAAGTGTTCTTTTTCAATTGGATGACAAGTCAACGTAGAAGTCAATCTAACAGCTTATGATTGGTGAAAGATTGATTATTTATATACCCTGTGGTCATTTGCTTATTTTGATTTAGTACCTCATGTCAGTTGTTTCTCTCAGGGATGATTTCCTGTCTGTGGGGTTCAAACTGAAGTTGTAAGACCAATAGAGAAAAAGGATACAGGACAATGGCCAAAATGGAAGAAGGTAAGCTTTTTGTACGGCACTCTTTAACTAATGCTTTGATTCTGTCGTCTGGTTTAAACTTTGTAAAGATCAAGGCAATTTGATTTAAGTTTTCAGGTTTCAGAGGACTAATAGCTGCTTCCATTTTCCCAGATATTCATGGTCCTCTTATTCTATTCTCCCCAGGGCTGATACTGGAGTTATGATACATTCTAGTTTGAAGACAGCGAATGGAGAGAAGAATCCTTCATGCTGAACATACCGTGCCTTCTGTAGAAAGTACTATGCAATGCTAGGTTTGTTTTTAGGACATGTTGTGATCAGAATAATCAGATACTTAATGGCTCGACAGTGCAAGAAGACTTTGGAAATCATGTATAGTTTTCCCAGACAGAGAAGCTAGTCTGTTTACTTTTCAAAGTTGTAGGAAACTTTTCTGAAATGAATAAAATGAAGTCATCAACCCACAAGCCTACAAATTTATGGGTTTTTTCTTTCTTAATTGCAAATTTATCTGCTTTTAATGTTCATGAGAAGACCTGGTAGCTTGTTTCTATCAAGTTGACCAAGCATCTGGTACATGTCATTAGAACATCTCGCAGGGTACTTGCTGTGGAAATTTATTGTTCTCATGTTCTAATGACATTGCATATGTACTTTGCCGTGTTATGGGGGAAATCCATTGGAACCATTGGATTTGTCAATTTGAACAAAATAGCACACAGGGGCTCCCTAATTACCCGAAGATTGAATCCACTGGCCTGGTGGTATTGAAGCAACAGTTATGTTGCTGTGATGTGGAAATGAATATAGATTTGGCTATGAAAATTTCTAGGAAACATCTGATTTTGTCATGTTACCATTCCTTTTTGTCTCATTCAATTTAGCAATTTTTATAGCATTCCTTTTAGCAATTTCACTGTACAATTCTTCTAGCATCATTGCAAGGACTATTCAAGCTTGAACGGGGTCAATTCTCAAGCTCACCAGTTCAAGACCTTTCATGAAATAGCTGCAATATATGCTTTTGGTCAATTGAAAGAGTCCCCCTTGATTCAGTTTTGTCCCATTCATTTATGGGTTTGTGGTCTGGCCATTTTGCTAGGCTCTCTAGTCTCTTCACAGATGGTGTGGATGGAGGAAATTCATGTGGAAGCTTATGCGGCAATACAAGCTATTTTTTGCCGTCCAGGCCAATGCTTGTAATTTCTTCAAGTGCAATCCATTCTTAGTAATAGTTTTTGTGTCCTTTTTAACATTTTTACATGGTTTCTTTCTTCATGAGCTTTGTCGATTCATCAGACCGACTTCAGCCTTTTTTACAATTTCGGGCATGCCCCCTCTCCTCCCTTGTGCCAAAAGTGAAAAAGCAAATTCCTTGCCTTGCTGCAATGCTTACAAGCTGCTGTAATCAGAGTGTAAAAAAAGATGCTCCTCAAGTAAAATAATGGGCATATTCTGAGTGGGTTGCTTCCTTCTAGGCACTCATAAAGTGACCTTCCGAGCATCTCGTGATCGGTGGATCGATCAACTTGTAGTTTTTTTTTTTTTTTTAAAAAAAAATACCACCGCCCAAAATATTTTTTTGACAAACTAGAAGGCATCAAAAATATGTGGAAAAATAACATATCTTAAAAATAACATAAAGATATAGGTTTTGGGTCGTGAAATCTATAGAATGTATTATTCTCAACAACACAGCTTAAATTTGAACGTAATTCATGAATCTATGTTATCTTCTCAAATAGTTTTCAAAATGCACTAGTTTGTTAAAACAAAAAAATAAAATTGACAACGCTATTTAAAGAAAAAAAACACCTCGATCATCTTATCTTTAGTTAAGTTAACCTAGCAGGAATAAGTTTTTGTCTCAGACATGGGAGCTCCCAATATATAAGGCACAAAGGAAATTGATTGCCTTCAATGAGAAACATTTGGTCTCACCAATATAATCCTCCATGGTTTTTGTCTCTGTTGTTTCTTCTTGTTCTTGATGTAAGAGGAGACATGAAGATAAAGACCTAAATTTGGCACCAAGGAAGTAGAGTTCACAGTGGGTGGAGCAATCCAAGCTATTGTTTTTTCAAAAAAAAAAAAAATTCTTTTTGTGTGTTGTATATGATCAAGTTTCTCAAAATATACAAAAATCATATCTTGTTAAAAAAATAAAAATAAAAATTTTCAGTATGCATTTTAGATTTAATAATAAATTTATTGAATCCTTGAGAATTTGATCTATATTCCAATAATTACTAAAATTTTAATTCATAAGAATTAATGGTCAATATTCTAATATAAATATTGGACTTACAAGTGAGACCGATATTTAAATATTAGAAGTTGACCTCTCAGAATTCTTCTAAATATTCATCAATTTTAATTGGAATTATTTTTCACCATAACACATGAGTGGTGAAAAACTCTTCCGCCTTTTAAGATAGATAAACTTTGTTAGGGCACCTATATAGATCATTTCCATAAGAATTCATTTAGGACATGAGCTTATAATGAATTCAAAAAAATCATATTTATTTACATGAATAAATCCTCATCCTAAGCTATAGACAGATCACCAGTTATAAATCCATCAAAAACTTAAAATCACATTCAAACCATATAATGCCGCTAGAAGTACTAATACATTTTTTAACTACAATCAGTCTCTTACCCTTTGAATTTCTGTTAAGACCAATACACTCGGATTTTTTAATGACTCTAAACCAGAGAACTTTATGGCAGCTCCAATGATTTGCTGACGCCAATCATCCACGTGCAATAATGATAACGAGATGGCATGCCCGCGCGCTGCTGTGGGCTTATAAAATAAATATACTTGATAGTGTTATAATTATGAACCAGCGCTAAATAAGCTTAATAGAAACTAAAAGTATGATGGAGCCAATATTTCATGATGGAAAAAAAAAGTTATGTTGGTGATCAAAAACTTAGAGACTAAACAAAATAATTTGTAGCAATCCACAGTGTTTTATAAGAAAAGATACAGTGGTTTCGCCATATGATTTAGCTTTTCTGTTAATAAAAAACAAAAAAAAATTTACAAATCTAAATTCTCTACCATCTTAATATTAAAAAAATCGACAAAAATAATTTTGGAAGGAAAAAAACCTATGATAAAAAACGTTGTAGCAATTGACAATGTTTTGTGAGGAAAACTATAGTGTTTTTTCTAATACAATCGACAAAGATAATTTTAAAAAGAATCATAAAAAAAACCATCTAGAGAAATACTGTTGCAATTTACAGTGTTTTGTAAGGAAAACAACAACACTTTCCCCATATGATTTAGTTTTATTGTAATTATAATTTTTAACCAACTCAATATTAAAAAAAAAAATCAACAAAGATAATTTTGGAAAAAATCATAAAAAAATAATGTGGGAAAACACTGCAATAATTCACAGTGTTTTAAAGAAAAAAAATTACAAAGCTAAATTCTCAATCAGCTCAATATTAAAAAAATAAAATCAACAGAGACAATTTTTTTAAAAATAAAGTAAATAAAAAACACAAAAAAAAAACATGTTGGAAACACTGTAACAATTCATAGTGTTTTGTGATGAAAGCTATAGTGTTTCCCCACATGATTTAGCCTTATTTGTAATGACTTATTTATAATGACTTCTAATTATAATATTAAAAAAATAACATTGGTCACACGTGTGCAGCGTCACAGCGATAACGTCTACTCTTAATATTGGTATCTTCTAATGTGGAAAATATGAGGAGACAAGTAATTCTTGTCTTTTATTAGTGAAAAAATGAAATGGGAGTCGCCACCTAGTATTTTGGTCACTAAGAATCCTAACTAGTCTCAGAGATCTGGTATGGGGACTGGTTGTGTAAAAGGAAGATATTAGCACCCCAAATACGTCCTACCTAAGGTAAGCTGCATTGTTTTATTATTTGATAAAATCTAAGGTCTTGTCGTGTTTTCTAGTTGTTGGTCCGTCTATAGTTTAAGAAAAGTTATCTTCAGTAAGGATATTATTATCTTACCGAGTAAAACCTAACTATTCTGACATCAATAAAAGAATTTAATATCCAAAATACGTCTTATGTATAAGTTCGTAATCCCAGATATTAAAAGAAAACAAATAATATTTTTGAAAATTTTGAAATATTAGCCTAGTTCTCGTAACTTTAATAAACTGGTTATTAAAACCAAAATGCATGTTAATACATATTTTTGAAATTTTTTTTGTTGTATGAAAATATAATATGATTTCTTTATTTTATTTTTGAGAGACTTGGTCGTATACCTGAAAACAAAACATTTTTTTTTTATTTTTTTTTTGTTTTGACAAAAACTAAGTATTTTAATACTGAATTTGTATCTTTACAATATAAAAATACAAATCAATATTGATCAAAATGCAGTAAAAAATATACGAGAAAATCATAAATTTTTTGAAAATGTTTTTAGAATTTTTTTTTGATCTGGGTCTAACTCGGTTCATGTGACTAAGCTGGACCCAGCAGGCCTAACCGGGTCACTGCCCAAGCCAATGAGCTTCCTCACGCGTGCATACTCAGTAACATATACAAATGGTACTGTTCAAGTGAATTAATTCACTTGAACAGTAAAATACAAATGTTACTATTTTACTGTGAACATTAAAATGCAAAAATGGAATCGCATGCACAGAGACGAGGAGAACAAACCTGGTGGCGGAAACGATGTCGAGGAAGCCGACGATGCCTTGCAGTGGTTATGATAGTGGCAGGCAGCGTTTGTTGCAGTTTTTCTTCTTCTTCCCCGTGCAGAGGCACCAGCCTCCGTTTTCCTTCCTTGTTTGCTTCTGTTTGGTTCTTCTCCTTTTGGTCTCTAGTGTTTACTTCTTTTAGCTGTTCGTTATTCTCTTTAGCTTCTTCCTCTGGTTTTCTCACTGAAATGCTCGATTTATAGTTAAGTAGTCGCTGAAGCTTTGGAACTGTTACTGAAGAAGAAGCCGAGGGTATGCCTATTGTTTTTCACTTCTCTTTGTTCGTCCCCTTCTGGATTCTCCCCTACTCTTTTCCCCTATACTCCCACTCTTTCTTTTACTCTTTTTTGTGTTTTTTTTTTCATTTTTCTTTCTGCCCTCTTCCCCCTCTGTTTTCTTCCTTTTCCCTCTGGCTTCTCCATGTTCTCCTTGTTTTCCTCCTTTGTTCTGCTCTCTCCCTTTGTTCTCTCTTTTCTCCCTTTCTATCGTGGCCTTTCTCTGGCTTTTATAAGGCCAGAGAATGCCATGCAGTGTCAAGCTTGGGTAACGGTCGGCGTCTCTTTCGTGGATGCTTAGCAGGCGTTTCTTTCTTTGGCTTTATAGCCGAATAAATGCCATACGTTTTAGTATTGCATCGTGGGCAGCTGGGGCTAGTTGTTTCCTCTGCTGAAACGGTTCCCTGGTGCAAATGAAGAAGATGATGAATAATGTCCCTTAAAACGGCGTCGATTGGGATGTGAAATGGCCATTTTTCAGTTTTGGTCATTCAAGTTCTGAAATTATAATTTGACCCCTAAACTTTAATTTCTTCCAAATAAAAACCAAATTGACTTAAAAATTAATTTTTCTTGCAATCAAACCCTCCATAAATTCAATTAAACGTTAGATAAAATTTAATTGAGTCTATAAACATCTGATTTTGAATATATTTTTTCAAAATTGAATTTTCTTTATCAACAGGGCTCTTATCAGCAATGATATACTGTCAAATTTTAAAATTTTACATTTTTGAACCTCCTCAACCAATTTTGGTACTTTTTCGGCATTCCAGCATCATTTTCTCACTCCTATTATTTTTTTGATATATATATATATTGTATTTTTTTTATGGGAACCCAAAAATAGGTAACAACAACATCAACAAAGATAATTTTTTAAAAAATATTACAAAAAAAAACACTAAAAAAACAGGAAAAAAAACCATGTGAGGAAAAACTGTATCAATCTATAGTGTTTTATGAGGAAAGTTACAGTGTTTTCCCCACATGATTTAACCTTGCTTGTATTTACTTGTAATTGTAATTCTTAACCAGCTTAATATTAAAAAAATAAAATTGACAAAGATAATTTTAGAAAAAAAACAAAAAAAAAACTATGTGGGAAAAAACATTGTAGCAATCCATAGTAATTTGCGAGGAAAGCTAGAGTGCTTCCCTCACATATTGTAATTGTAATTCTTAACCAGCTCAATATTAAAAAATGAAATAGAAAAAGATAATTTTGGAGAAAATCATAAAAAAACAAAAAACAAAAAAACCATGTAGAGAAACACTATATCAATCGACCATGTTTTAAAGAGAAAAAAAACTAAACTAAATTCTCAATCAGCTCAATATTAAAAAAATAAAATCAATAAATAATTTTAAAAAATAAAAAAAATAAATAGAAAAACCATGTGGGAAAACACCGACGTAATTCACAATATTTTAAAGAAAAAAAATTACAAAGTAAAATTTTTAACCAGCTCAATATTAAAAAAGAAAAATTAATAAAGATAATTTTGAGAAAAAAAAAATACACTATAAATTATTGTTGTAATCCACACTGGATTGGATGTTGGTGAATAATAAATTCCCCATACCTTTTACCTTATTACTTAATCAAGTTGATATATTGATATAAAGTACAACAAGAGATTGTGTCCAAAAATTAAAGAAAGGTACAAGGACTGAAGTCTAGCAATCAAAAAAGAAAAATTACAGAAAATTAAAGCCAGGCAACCAAGTCCTCGAGGTTTAGCTTCAAAGTCCGTGTACATTATCGGTTTGGTTACAATAAAATAAAGAAGCGGAGACCAACATTTCCAAATATAAATTGGTTACATTATCGTTTCCCAAAGCTGAAGTGAAAGCATTTTTCTATGAATTGCTTCAAAGTCCGTCTACCATGTTAACGGAAATTAAAGAGCAAGACGAAGAAAAGTCAGCCCTACTAGATGGTTGCATGCTTGCTGTGTCATTGCAGTCATTGGAGTCACTGGATGGTTGGGCAAATGAAAAGAAATGGGAAATGATAAGTGAAGTGTGGGTGGAAATGCTGATGTATGCTGCAAGTCATTGTGGATGGAAGGAGCATGCTGATGCACTTGCCCGAGGTGGGGAGCTACTCACTCATGTCTGTCTTCTCATGGCACATCTCGGTTTAAGTAAGCAATGTCCACCTGGAATAAGTGACGAATTGGATGCTCCTGATAAAAGGCTTGATGATTTTCTCGAGACTGTCGTCTCTGGGAATGAGGTATAGCTAGAGTACTATTGTTCTTTTATTATTATTATTATTATTTTGGATTAGTATGCTTCAATTAGGATGGGACTTTGTCATGTACCTCTGATTATATTATGCCTTTTTGTCTCTCTGCAATTCCTATTCGTCAGCTAAGTTAATTTAATCCTTCTGGGGTTTAGCTTTATTTTGTTGTTCTGATATATGTTCGGTTTAAAACTTGATTAGGAAGAATTTACTTTCTTTATTATGTAAAAATTGGTCTAGAAGTTCTAGAATAATAATAATAATAATTTAAAAAGAAATTTGAAAATATTTGACACACAAGGGGCTCAATTCTTGTTTGTGTTTTTTTTTAATTATTTTAAAAATTAATATGATAAAATTCAAATGATTTTACTAGTCAATTTGGTTAATCCAATTAAATTTCAGTGAAGTTTTTTATTGAGTTAACTTGAAGATTCTTTTTATTTTATCTATAATGTATCATTTCAAATTTTTTTAAAATAAACTTATCATTTTAAAATATTTCCAAGTTGATTTTCTAATTTATAAATTAATTCAATTAATCCATCGCTCGAGCATAAATATGGATACCGGTGATTTTGTAGGGTCCTTGTCTTTTTAGTCCCATGCCCAAAAAGGCCACCTCTCAAAATGCTGTCAAGTTGTACTTGATTGCTTTCAGATATAGCGGCAGGCAACCCAACATAACAAACTACGAACTAACCAACCTAACCTCTTCATTAAAAAATGTCGAGAATCCCACACGAGGTCATTCACGACATTTTGCTTCAACTTCCGGTGAAATCCCTCGTCCGTTTCCGATCTCTATCGAAGCCAATTTGTTCCTTAATCGACGGCCCGGATTTCATCAATCTCCATCTAAACCATTCTACCACTACCAAATCTAATCACAGTATCATCCTCAAAGAGTGGGATCTTTTCGCTGTTGATTTTGATGCTTTATCTGATGCGGTGGAGGTTAAACATCATCCCCTTTATTCCGGTGGTGGAACGGAGGTTATTGGTTCGGTTAATGGGTTGGTGTTTTTGAGACGTTCTGAGACAAATATTGCTGTGTATAATTTGTCTACAAGGGAGTGTAAGAAATGTTATGTGGCGGAAACTGAGATTCCACGGCGGGATATGACAGCTGGGTATGTTTATTATGGGTTTGGTTATGATTCTTATGGTGATGATTACAAAGTGGTGAGAATGGCACAGTTCGTTAGAGAAGATGGCGGCGGCGATGGTGGTGGTTTGGGTTGCGAGTATGAAGTTAAGGTTTATAGTTTAAAGAATGATAAGTGGAAGAAGATTGAGGGTTTGCCGATTCGGCTGAGGTTATTAAGCAAGCCCTTTTTTCATATTTTGAATAGGAGAGGGTATGGTGTTTTTGCAGGTCACGCTTTGCATTGGATTGTCCCGCAAAGGCGTGAACTTGGTATTAGAGATTGTGTTCTTGGTTTTGATATTAGGGATGATAAGTTTTTCGAATTGCCGCAGCCGGATTATGAGAACAAGGGTATGAACTTTCAGGTTGATGTTGGGGTTCTAGAGGGGAACTTGTGTGTAATGTGTAATTATGAGCATGTTTGTGTTGATGTGTGGGTTATGAAAGAATATGGTGTGAAGGAATCTTGGTGTAAGATGTTTTCGGTTCATGCGATTAAGTGGATTAGTGCTTTTATGTTTTTGAGACCTTTGGTTTATTCGAAAGGTGGTGATATGGTGTTATTGGAAGTGAATGGTGAGATGCTATTGTGGTATGATTGGAAAACTAAGCATGCTAAGGTTGTAAGGGTTCGTGGTGGACCGAGGTCGTTTGGTTCTGAGATGTATGTGGAAAGCCTTATTAGGATTAATGATGGTGATCGAATTGGCTGGAAGAAGCAACAAGAGCTAGATGAGGAGGAGGAGGAGGAGAAGAGGAAGACAAATAGGAATAAGAGGTAAAATAGAGTGAATTTGTTGTGATTGATTCTCTTGAAGCCATTTAATTTTACGGATATAATGAAATGGAACTCCAAGTAATGTTGATAGGTGGAGTTTTTTTATCTCTTTTTAAGCTATAGCATGTTACCAACTTATGCTATTTGTTGTTGGGACCTGAATTTTGAATTTGGGTCTCAAGTCAACGAGAAGTCGGTCTATATTTTCAATTCGGGGGACAAGTCAATGAGAAGTCTTCTTTTTCACTTAGGATGACAAGTCAACGTACAAGTCAATCCAACAGCTTATGATTGGTGAAAGATTGATTATTTATATACCTTGTGGTCATTTGCGTATTTTGATTTAGTACCTCATGTCAGTTGTTTCTCTCAGGGATGATTTCCTGTCTGTGGGGTTCAAACTGAAGTTGTAAGACTAATAGAGAGAAAGGATACAGGACAATGGCCAAAATGGAAGAAGGTAAGCTTTTTGTACGGCACACTTTAACTATTGCTTTGATTCTGTTGTCTGGTTTAAACTTTGTAAATATCAAGGCAAATTGATTTAAGTTTTCAGGTTTCAGAGGACTAGTAGCTGCTTCCATTTTCCCACATGTTCTTGCTCCTTCTATTCTATTATCCTCAGGGCTGATACTGGAGTTATGATACATACTAGTTTGAAGACAGAGAATGGAGAGAAGAATCCTTCATGCTGAACATACTGTGCCTTAAGCAGAAAGTACTATACAATGTTAGATTTGTTTTTAGGCAATGTTGTGATCAGAGTAATCAGATACTTAATGGCTTAACAGTGCAAGAAAACTTTGGAAATCATGTATAGTTTTCCCAGACAGAGAAGCTAGTCTGTTTACTTTTCAAAGTTGTAGGAAACTCTTCTGAAATGAATAAAATGAAGTCATTAACCCACAAGCCTACAAATTTATGGGTTTTTTCTTTCTTAATTGCAAATTTATCTGCTTTTAATGTTCATGAGAAGACCTGGTAGCTTGTTTCTGTCAAGTTGACCAAGCATGTGGTAGATGTCATTGGAACATCTCGCAGGGTACTTGCTGTGGAAATTTATTGTTCTCATGTTCTAATGACATTGCATATGCACTTTGCCGTGTCATGGGGGAAATCCATTGGAACCATTGGATTTGTCAATTTGAACAAAATAGCACACAGGGACTTCCTAATTACACCTCGATCATCTTATCTTTAGTTAAATTTACCTAGCAGGAATAAGTTGTTGTCTCAGACATGGGAGCTCCCCTGGCACAAAGGAAATTGATTGCCTTCAATGAGAAACATTTGGTCTCACCAATATATAACTCCATGGTTTTTGTCTCTGTTGTTTCTTCATGTTCTTGGTGTAAGAGGAGACATGAAGATAAAGACCTAAATTTGGCACCTAGGAAGTAGAGTTGACAGTGGGTGGAGCAATCCAAGCTATTAAACAACTTGAAAATAATATTATTTTGATTAAAAGAATAATTTAATATAAAATTAAGCTCGAGTTAAACTCTAAATTAACATGTTATTAAATTGACCAATCGGGCTGATTTCATAGCTCTGGTAATATCTTCATCTTCTCTACCATTTATTCTTGTTGACATAGCGTTATTGATTCCTTCCCATGACCAATAAAGTTGAAATAGAATCGTTGTACTAGTTTATGCAAGGAAAAGGTCTAAAATGTAATAGTAATGAAACATTAGATACCAAAACATTTTCTTCATTTGACAAAATTGAATCAATGTGACGAAGCTGCCCTTTACTGTCCACATAACAGCTAACAATAACTACCCTTGATTTTTTTCTTGAGACATAGCTACCCTTGATGTTTAGGTAATTTATTGTATTAACAAAGACGGATATTTAACTTCCAACAACTTTATCTCTCCTTCACACTTTCTATGACAAAATTCCACAGAACGCGAAGACCTTAGCTAACAGTGACCTACGAGTTCTCATCATAACCATGTCTGGTCTTCCTCTTGAGATGATAGCAGAAATCCTCTGCAGATTACCAGCAAAGGAAGTTCTTTGTTGCAGGTCTGTATCTAAACCATGGTGTGCTTTAATTGATGGTCCAAACTTCGTTAAATTACATTTGAAGCACTCTATGGACACAAGTTCCAATCTTTACATCATCCTTAGAACTACTTCACATGTTCACTACATGGATTTTGAGCAAAATTTAGTCTTAAATGACTGTGTTACTCTGAAAGAGTTGAATCATCCTTTGATGTGTTATAATCATGGGATTAAAGTTTTAGGTTCTGTTAATGGGTTGCTTTGCATTTCTAATGTTGTTGATGATATTGCTGTGTGGAACCCATCAACTAGAAAGCATCGTGTGGTGCCCTTTTTGCCTATTGAGCTGAAAAGGTATTTTGGGACCAAGTCTTGTAGTGTTTATGTGTTTGGATTTGGGTATGATAGTGTTAGGGATGATTATAAGCTTGTTAGGATTGCTCAATTTGGAGGTGGGGGGAAGAGGAGTTTTGAGTCTGAGGTTAAGGTATATAGTTTGAGGAAACAATCGTGGAGGAGGATTGGTGATATGCCTTATTGTGTTCACTATCCTGGTGCAAATGGGGTTTTTGCTAATGGTGCTTTACATTGGGTTGTGGGTGAGAATCCTGAATCGAATGTGGCAAATATAGTTGTTGCATTGGATTTAGGAGTTGAGGATTATAGGGAGGTGCTGCAACCTGAGTATAAGGATAAGAATTTTTATATTGATTTGGGGGTTTTGAGAGGATGCCTGTGTTTTCTTGCAAATTTTCTAGGCGAACGTGTTGATGTGTGGATGATGAAAGAGTACGGGGTAAAGGAGTCCTGGACTAAACTGTTTTCAGTTGCACAGTACGAGGTCATTGGGTTTCTTAGATCTCTTAAGCCTTTAGCTTATTCAAAGAGTGGTGATGAAGTTCTCATCGAACACGACAATTTGGACCTTTGCTGGTATGATCTGAAGAGGAAACAAGTAAAGAATAGGATTCCTGGTATACCATATTCCTTTGAAGCAGATACTTTTGTTGAAAGCCTTATTTCTGTCAGTCCGATGAGGCATCTTGATGGAAGGACACAGGATGAAGATGAGGACTCGAAGGATAGGAATAAGAGGTATGCAGTGCTGAATTTTATGCTTCCATTTTTCATGTCAATCTTTAGCTCACTTGATGTAACTTGTTATTTTGGCTTGGTTTTTGTTATTAGGGATGATTTCTTGTCCGAGGGGTTCAAATTGGTCTTATAATTCACCAGAAGAAACAGCAGAGAAAACATGGAAAAGAGGTAATTTGCTGCATTAAACTATACCCGTTGACATGAAGCTCGCTAGATTCTAAAATGTTTTTCAGTTGCTTAGTTTTACTTGCAGATTATTTGCAAATTGGGATGGGATAGTATATGTTACAAATTAATGAAATAAGAGGCTGCTTGTTTGTGCATTTTAGGGGACTTTCCAATTTTTTTTTTCAACACAAGTTTTATTTTACCTTCTCTGTCCTTTGCTGCCTTTATTTCTCTCAGGGCTGATACTGGCGGATGGAGATTTAATTGAGCATATGAGAAATTTTGCAGATGAAGCAAAGAATGGATAAAAACTATGCTCATTATATATGTCATGCACTCACATGCGTCTTTCTTAATGAAAAGGTACTTGGTCAGGTATTGTCTAATTGAGGCTATATACTGTCCATGTATTATTTTCTGCAAGTAGCATAGTAGCATAGGGTGTGTAGACTTCAATCAAATAGGATGTTATGTAACTGGTAGTACCTTTACACGTCGAGCTTGTTTGGGAGTGTGGTTGCAGTTGCTTTTCAAATAACTTTTCATATCAAAATGCATGTCAATGATGTTTTTTTATTTTTTAAAAATTATTTTTGACATCAGCACATCAAAATGATTTGAAAACACTAAAAACATATTAATTTGAAGTAAATTAAAAAATTAAAAAATTTTCAAATTTTTTCAAAAGTGCTTTTGAAACGCGGAAACAAACATATATATATTTACCTAATCCTCTTAGCTCTACAAGGTCCTAGAAGTTGTTTTCCTCAATGATGGAAACTAAATGACCACCAGGGCCTCTGGAGCTTGTTGCTAAATTCTGGTTTTTCCAGAATGGCTTCATATGGATATGGGAGGAATAACTCCGTTCCTCGGGGATTTTGATGAATTCCTCCAGGCACCAAATTGCTCCAACTAGTTTATTTTTTCAAAATTAATAAAATCTCTCCTTGCAAAATTAATATCCATGTCTGGAACCTAGTTGGTTTTTGATGAACAAGGGACAAGACTAAAAACATCTAGTCCTTGTTGTAATATAGTTAGCAATTCAGGAGATCTGCTGTTCCATATACCAGTTCCAAGATTTTGGTTTTTCCCTCCAGATTTTCATGTGTTTGGCTTTGAATATTTTGATATTTTAGATTGTTTAACTTTGTTAAGTCTTTCTGCAATGCTAGAACATTGAGCACTTAACAGTTGCAGTTAGCAACCTAGTATTTGAGTGGTTTGGCTGGTGAGTGATGTGGCATGACTAGTTCATCAAAACCTCCATCTGAACCGGAAGCTTAGGTATGGTCTATGGACTTGGAGAAGCTTATGCTTTCCTGTCTTCATAGAGTGAATACAGTTGAGCATCAGTGCTGGAATTTTGCTGGTGTATAAATGTTCTCTGAGTTCTGAAATTAACTTTTAAAGATTCATTATTATTGTACAAGATAGATTACAAATACTCTACTTTCCATTAGTTTCCCGAGGGGGGGGGGGGGGGCGGAGCCTGCCCTGCTGTATGCTTTGAAGGGTAGTAATAGAAATGCCATCATGATTTAGCTTCAAGGTTTGGTGTGGGAGAAGAGAAGTTAAGGAAGACAAAAGTAAGCTGTTAGAATCTGAGAAGTCTTTAATGATGACTACTTTTACAGTGAGATATTTGATGCTTTCTTCATTTTGCCGGTACTACGCATGAATGCAAGCTCTTTGATTTTAGATGGTTATTATTTTTTTTCCTGGTTGATATGGAAAGATGATATAACATGCTGATGAATTGAATTTAGTTCTGATAAAGCAATGTGATCACTGGAAGATCAACCTGGTTATTTGTTTTGCAGGGAAAGATGGGCTGATATATTTGGTTGAACGTGCTTGGGTTGCAAAAACGCAATTTGGTTGAGTTATGAGCCATGTCTATGTACATTTATTAGCCAAAGCTTGCTCTTAGTGTTAAACCTATTAGGGCCAATTTTTTTTAAAATAAAAATAAAAATCAGGCATCATAAATGTATGATAAAGCTACCATGCTAGAAAGGATTGTGAAGACAGAGATTTACTGTAAATATCAGATCTCGTGAGTCGATTGCCTGAAAGTAATGTAATTTCTTGATCAAGCCTCAAGATGTTGAAGACTTTTCTATCTAGTCAGTATGGTCGGTCATATGTTTTTGTAAGTTTGCTCAACTTTGTGAAGTTGGATGGCTTTATTGTATTGTATGGATGAAATCTGAGTTGTAAAACATAACCTACGATTAAACTTCAACTGAGGATTGATGTTGGAGAATTTACTATCTATTCAGTGCTGCATCTTCCTTTCTCAGTATTCCTTTATTTCTCAGTACTCTCCTTTTCTCCTTCAACCCCAATGCAGGTCAGGTCAGGTCACGGGCTCGCATAACTAGGGTTTAAGCAAGTTGATCAAGTTTTTAAGAATGTAATAGTAATTGCACATTTTTTTTTTTAAAATATATTAAAATAATATTTTTTTAAAAAATTATTTTTGATATTAATAAATTAAAATAATCTGAAAATATAAAAAAAAATTAATGGAATATAGTGTAAACCGTGTTTTGAAACGGATAAGTTCTATTTGTTTTTGTGTTTCAAAAATATTTTTGAAAAAAATTATATTTTTTTTATTTTATTCTTTGTTTTAAATTAATGTTTTTTCGATGTTTTCAGATCATTTTGATATTTTAATATGTTGATATCAAAAATAATTTTTAAAAAATAATAAAATATTATTTTAATATATTTTTAAATAAAAAACACTTTAAAAAATAATTATAATAATATTTTCAAACCTGACATATCAATAGCTCCAAATAGCCAAAGGTTGTGTGGTTTTATTCAAAATATAGGTGTCCCATCAATCAACAAATTTTAGGCCCCATTAGTTTAATTAAGAATCAAAACTTTGCACATGGGGTTGTGGCCTAGCGGTGGAAGGGACTTATTCCCTTCCTCTGCACATGGGTTTGAACCAAGGTTATTAAAATCACGATTTTGACACGGCATTGAAAATGCAATACAAACTCGGATCGTAAAATCGTAAGGAATTTTAAAATACATTAACAAAAAAATTCATGGTTTAAATAAAAATTTATACATAATTCAACCACATTAAAATACATGTTTCAAATAAAAATTTTACATAGTTCAAGCATCTTATGGGATGGGAAAATGTTTTATTTAATTGTGTAAGTCAATGACTTATGTTGCTTGAGTATATTTTAGGAGCTTGAGTTATTATTTTTTAATTATTTTATTGAAACAACACAATTTTATTTTTTAAAAAAATTATTTGATTTAACTTAATTGAGTTTTGATCAAATTTGATCGGGTTAAATAAATGGTTAAAAATATAATCAAAGTAATCAAATTTATTAAAATCAATGCTTTTATTTGTATAAATTAAAATCTGACACAAGTTAAGCTTCTAATATGAGTTTCGTGAATCAACCCATCATAATAAATATAATTTTTTAAATTATCCCGTTACTATTTTTATATCTAATTTATATTTATAAAATCTCTTCTACTTGCTATTATACCATTAAAAAACATAAGTAATTTAAGGTGAATGAATAGCCAAAATAACATAACAAATAAAAGTAAAAGATATGGGGAAAAAATCTGAATTAAATTGAAATTTAATATTATTGCCTTGACTTTAATCTTTGCAACCCTCAATTTCTTTAAGCTTTTTTTAATCTCTGCAGCCCTTGATTTCACCACCACTTCTTTATGGTATATAGACAAAATCAACATGTTCTGCAGTGATTAAATACCGCGTGACTGTGCATTTGCACAACCAATAGGCACCGGACAGTTAGAACATGGGGGGAAATGTTGCTTTAGTACATGTATTTTGTTAAAAATTATGAAATCGGTCCTGAAATTGTGATTTTTTATGATTTCACCTATTTTTATTTTTTCAAACGATTCAGCACACAAAACATGTTTTAACTCGTAAAATCAAACGATTTTACAAGTCAAAACGCAATTTTAACAACCTTGGTTTGAACCATGTTTGTTATCCCTATGGTATCTTATACGCTCGTTGGACTTGCAGGATATTCAGTAGGTCCGAGGATTAGTTGTGGTGCGTGTAAGCTGGCCCGGACACCACGGGTTAACAAAAAAAAAAAAATCAAAACTTCTATAAATTCTTGATTTATTATACAAGAACCTAAACGAAAAAATAAAGACACTACCATTAAAGAGGATGCTCGTACCAGCAGAGATAATAACCGATATTCTAAGCAGGCTACCGGTCAAAACTCTCAAAGGTTTCAGGTGCGTATCAAAATCCTGGTGCAAGGAAACCGAAAGTCCATATTTCATCAACATGCATCTGCAAAAGTCAACACAAGCGCGTAACAATCTAGGACTCATCCTTGGGGATAGAAGCTCCACCAGGCTATACACTGTAAACTTAGACAAGCCAAATCCCACTAATTCCATGGAACATTGAAGTAATAGCTAGCTAGGCTCTTGTAATGGACTGCTTGTTTTGTTATGTTCTGATAAGAAGACTATTGCCTTGTATGGCCCGTGTACAAGAGAATACAAAACACTACCCTCTACACTGTTTGAGTTGCGCATATATACCTAGCTAGCGGTAAGGAATATGACAAATTTTGTTGGGACGTACTCTTTTATGGATTTGGGTACGATCCCATTAATGAAGACTATAAAGTTATGAAGATTGTTGACTATAATGGTAATACTATTGACAGGTGTTTCTTTTCTGAGGTTAAAGTTTATAGCTTGATGAAGTCTAATTCTTGGAAAAGAATTAAGGGATACCCTAATTATTACGCCATTTTCCAACCTGAGTATCACCGTGCTAATAAAGGGGAGTACATATGGTGTGTTTGCTAACAGTGCTGTTCATTGGACAGCAAGTACTGAAATAATAAGACGAGACCTTTCGCCTACTATGATTGTTGCATTTGGTTTTGGAGTTGAAGGTTTTAGGATTATAGCGAAACCTGCAGATTATTTGGCCAATGAGCATGATTATTTTGATTTGGGGGTTCTAGGAGGGTGCTTGTGTTTGCTTTGTGCTACGATGTGTTCTCTTGTGCAAATATATATGGGCTGTGAAGGACTATTGGAGTAATTAAGTTGTGTACTGTTGTTTCAGAGCTGCGAGTGGATCGATTTTACTTTTATGTTAGAGCTTTAGCTTATTCAAAGAGTGAGGACAAAGTTCTCTTGGAATTGGACATTACACTTTTTTGTTTGGTGTGATTGGAGGATGAGAAAATCCGAGCTTGTCAAGATTGATCATGGGGCTCCAGAGGTGGTTGCAACTGAGTTTTTTGTAGGAAGCCTTGTTACACTATAAAGTGGTGGTGGAGGTGGCATGATTGATAGGAAGTGGAGGCACAAGAGAAAAAGAATACCGGGAAGAAAAAGGTTTGTTTTTTATTCTTTTTGTTCATGCAAGTTTCTTTTTATGGTTTCTCTAAACAGTTCAGTTTCTAATTGCTGGCATTTACTGTAATGATCAATTTAATTTGCGAAGTTTTGTATCGGTAAATACTTTTAGATGGTATTTTTCGTTTACTATGTCGGAACAAGATAAACAAAACAGAGGAGATAAAAAAGACATGTACTTTTTGAACTTTCAAGTGTACTGCGAAACTTTGGGTGCGGTACTAGGCAGGCAAACAAAAAGGTGATCCCCTATCGCCCCTCTTTTTAATATTGCTGTTGAAGATCTATTTGTTCTCTTTCAGCATGCGCTCTTTCAAACATTTTTCAGGGTATTGATTTTGATACTCTTTTTAATAACTTTTTGAGTCATTTTTAATATACAGATGACACTATTGTTTTTATGCCAACTAGTTTCCATACCTTCTGGCTAGCTAAAAAAGTTTTAAGATGGTTTGTACTATGCTTAGGCCTGCACATTAAATTTTTTAAGAGATTTTTTATGGAAATCAATGTTGATGACTCTTGCTTGGATGAGTTAGCAAAATCAGTTTACTATAGGCATGATATACTTTCATGTTTCATGTAACTATTTGAGGGTAACTTTAAGGTCAACCTCTAATAGGATTTCAACCCGGAAACTCGTCATTGATAAATTCTAGAAGAAACTCACTTCATGGAAAGCAATAATATTAAGTATGGCGGGTTGTATTTGTCTTGTTAAAAGTGTATTGAAGTCATATGTTATTTGTTTACTTCCATCCAACTCAAATTCTTATGGTAAGAACAGTTTTGCAAAGTCTAATAGAATCTGGTTGTTCAAGATAAGGATAGAGGTGGCCTTGGGATTGGGTTATTGATATCCAAGAATAAAACAATTTTTCAAATGGATTTGAAGTCTCTCTTTTCCAGGTAATAAGTTATGAAAGAAGATGATATACAACAAATTCAAGCTGGTGTTTGAAAATGATCTTTTTATTTTTAGTAGAAGATTGTTTTTTTTTTTTAATCTAAAGAGACATTACATCTCTTATGACTTCAACAAACTCCGTCTCTTTAGCTTTAGCCAATAACTATAGATTTGTAGTAGGAAATGAGACTCCAACTTGGTTCTAGTAAGATATTTAGTTAAATAGCTCTGCATCAAAAGTCACTTACCCATAACTCTATATTCTCTCCACTAAACCAAATGCTACAATTGCTGATATGAGAAATTAGGAGCAAGGGAAATGGAAGTGGAAGTTATCTTAGAGGAGACAATTGTTTCTCTTTGAAATTGAACATGTCATCTACCTTCTCTCTTTTCTAGAAAGCTTTCGGTTAGAGGTAACAACTTCATATAAGAAATTTTGGTCCTTATCAGTAGACAAAGATTATACAGTTAAAACTTGTTCTTTACTTATTAATAAAATTGTAAATCTAGGGCTTAGAACTTTTAAGACTTCATTCTGGCTGAAAGGGGTCTTTTCTAAGGTTCGATTTTTTCTTTAACTAATTGTTCATAATAAATTTATGCACTAAGGAATTCTTACTTTGCACAATATAATCTCAGTTGATTAAGTCATATGTATTTTTTTGTGAAAATGAGATTGAGACATCATTTTCTCCTTCATTGTAGACAGCGTGGAAGTTATGAATGAAATTCTTATATTGATGGGGTATTAGTGGTTGTCTTTCCTACTGTGTGGATGATCTATTACATCATTGATTCAACCTAATGTTTCGATGTTTGGAAAAGCTAAGGCTTGGTCTGTAAAAAAAAAGAAAGGCAAACAAGAGACCACAAGGGTCTGCAAGCCAAAAGGAGCAGAAAACTTTAAAGAACTATGCAAACAAGGCCCTGGATAGCAAAAGAGAAATAACAATCAAAGAACCTGCCCCTGCCTTTGCAATAATAATGAAAGAACTTGACCATGATATTGGGCTCTTGCAATGGTTTGCTTTGCATTGATGAATCAGACCACAAAAGCCTACACAAACAGGCCAGAATAAATGACGTCTCTCTCAAGTTCGTATACTAACTGCTGATAAGGTGAGTAGATGGGGTGATAAGATGACTCAAGATTATGACAGAAATAAGGTTGAACACTCACAAACTTCTGTCAGAAACGTATCCTATATTATTGGAGAAATGTTAGGAGAGAAAGAGGTTTAAAAGGCAACAAACTCAAGCAAAGATGGTAGTCTAACTGATAATGGAACAGCAACTATACAATCTGAAGGAATTAATGCATATCAATCAGAATCTCCCTTTAAAGAATGTACAAGAACATATTGTATACTTGATACATTATATGCAAATCATCCAATATTGTAAAGATGAATATTGTCTTCCGTATTCTTATGGAAACTAGCTAGTGCATTCCATGTGTAAGTAATCTTCTGCTGTACTGCTAGTGCTCACGGCTCATTCAAGTTAGAATTCAATAATACAGTAGGCCTTGTTTTCAAACAATATGCTCAATTTCAGTTTTTCTACTCTAGCTACGGTTAACACTTCATTGACGTTTTTTATGAATTTGGATATGATTCCATGGATGATGACTACAAGGTTTTGAGAATTGTACTACCTGGAGTGGTTAATTTCATCGTTGAAGCTATGTTATATAGCTTGACTCCTAACTCATGGACAATAATTTTTACGAGAGATTTATTAAATCATCTGTTATAGCTATTAAGAATATGACTTAACAACAAAAAAGTTTTGAAGAGACAGAAAATTCTTTTTGCTTGGTTATGATTGTGGATTTAGTTTTGTTGGAAAGCTTTCTGTCTCTTTTAAACCTTTTTTTTTTCATGGACAGCAATTGATGTCCTTACGCTACAGCCACCATGTCCTAGTTCATGAAGTTTTTCATTGTTTGATGATTTGCGATAAAGAAAGTTACTGTTTCATTTGATATTCAAAGGGAGCAGAGCTTGTATTTTTGACAGAAGCGTCGTTTTCGCTCTCAACCTTAGCAGCCAAACCACTTGCATGAAGCATCTAGAAACAAGCAGAAAAGAGGAAGAGAAAGAAAAGTGTTTTGTTTTCTTTCTGCATCACAATTTCTTTCCTCTTTTCATATGTTTTGTGATGCCTCAAGCATTTCAAAAATAGACTTTCTCATCCTCGAAAGATTGAAATAGCCTCAAGCATTTCTTTCATCTTAAACATATGTATAGCTCTTCCCTTTAATCGTATTTTGCAGATAGTATGATATTTCAGGTACCTTAATTTGGTTTGTTTTCTCCTTCATGTCAATATAAGTCTATTTTGAAATGCTTGAGGTCCTCATTCAGTAATTAAGCAAGAAAGAAATTGTGTGATGCAGAAAGAAAACAAAACACAAATGACAAACAAGCAAAGAAAAGTTGTTGCCGAAAAGGGTCATCAACACAAACCATAATTCATATTTTTATTTCTAAGCATTTTTTTTCTAATATTTGTCTTTTTAAAAGAGATTTACAATTCTTTAAATGGATCAGAAACCAACTTTTACAGGATCGAAAAATCAAAATCCTAAGTTAAATAGGAAAGACAACAATAAATCCAAAATTAAGCTAAAAATCTAAAAAGGAAAAATAATGAAATTGACTCTAATATCATTTTTCAAGCCTAATTTAAGGGTCTTTTATATCAGCTAGTTACAACTAGTGATTGAACTTGTACAATCATTTAGGAATCCAAAAGTCAGATATAAAATTATGGTTTTTTTTTGTTATGCTATTTGTCTAGCATAAACAAGTCTCTCTTTTTTTTTTACATAACTCTGTCCCACTAGTTTAGAAACAAGTTTTCTAAGCTTTCTACAAAATCCATTAGTGATAGATACATAAATGACTACTCAGAACTATCAAATTGTCAAAAATCCTTCTCGAACTACATCTGAAAAAATCATATCTACCATACAAATTCCCTGCTGGAACCTCACAATGAGAGTATCTACTGTTATGCAATTGTTTAGCTCCACGAGCATATATGCTACAGCTGTTTTCTTTGTTCGTCGACTCTTGATTCGTGAGGACATGAAATTCACGGATTGATTGGTATTGTTTTATCAAGTGTCCTCCTCCATCCGAAATTCAAAACCATCCCATATTCCCATCGCAGATACTGATGAACATTTGTTGTCTTCTGAAAGATTATACAGTCGAGGATTACCAATCCATAAATCATTCTAGAAACTGGTACCTTGAACATTACCCACCGACACACATATTTCTCTAAGGTTGAAATTGCTAGGCAACTGATCTAATAAACATGTCATGGTCGAATTGTTGGGTTGCCTAACTTGAATTTGATTTATCATCAGCTTTGAAATCCTCCATCATTTTTAGCGTTCACTGTATCATGACAAAAAAAAAAAAAAAAAACAGAGACAATGGAAATAGAATAGGACTGTATGCTTGTATTTTATGTTTTGAAAATAGAAAAATTTACTTAAATAGACATCTTTGTTTATTCAATTAAACATGTTTTTGTTTATATATATATCCTTTCTATTTTGGAATACTAATAAAACACAACCTAGTTTTTCTTTAATTTTTTTCGTTCTAAAAAGCACCTTCTCTTTATAAATTAGAAATGATGATAGCCTTTAGTTAATTTAACTATCTATGAAGCAGATATTCATAATTAATCCCGAATAATAAATTAATTATTTCATAAATAGTTTCATGTCTTCGTATCATCTCAATGTTACATGGTATTTAAATATTACTACATAATTGTTTTTATTTAATTTTGCACAAATGACACAAAGCGACAAACTTATATTTGAAGTTACAATGGTATAAATAAGCATATTTAATTTCAAATGCTCTTCATAAATAATCTCATATATGCAAGAGTCTTAGTCACCGTTATAAAATCCAAACCATTGAGTTTGCTTGAAATTCTGTTGATTTAGGGTTTAGATTGATTTTAATAAAAAAAAAATAGATGAGACAATCTAAAACCTAAGTTGATATGTTAAAACTTAATCACTCAACTTACTAATTTATTTATTTATACAAAATGAGTCATTTTAACCTATTATTTGTTTTCAAAAAATTAGAGGATTGACCTTCTTAAGCAATAACCTATGCCTTATTTCAAGTTAATCACCAAATCAAGATATATAATTTTGATTATAGAGTGATGCAGTATCTAGATGTAAAGTTAACTATCCCTAATATAAAAAAAAATCATATATAATGAATCTTTATAATTTATTACACAATATTTTCATTTTGTAGAGAATGAAATAAATTTCGTACGTATAGTTTAAAATGAATCTATAGGAAATTAAAAAAAAAAAAAGAGTAAAATTGGAAGTTTGCTTACACAATTGGAATATTCATATCCTACTTCTTTTCATATATGTATCTTATATTATTGCCATCACATCAACCAGCTATTGTATTTTTGGCCACTTTTACTCAAGAAATCACATTTCAAAACAGAAAAGACGACGGCATCCCAAAAAGTAAAAAGAAAAGAAATCGAATCCGATTGTGCTAAAGATAGTGATTTCCTCCTCCAATTACCGGCAATTATGTATAGACAACACGGTGCATTGCGACTGCACTTAAATTTCACCACCAAAATCACAAAAATAATGTTTTTTGTTGTCACACAACCTGCAGTACTGCACTGCGTTGCAATTTTTAGTATCCACCATCATCTCTACATTCTCTGAAGTCTCAGCTAACCTTCCTAGTGCTGTCATCACTGAGATTCTTGACTCCCCGTGAAGTCTCTTTCAAGATTCAAATGTGGAAACAATTTTATTATCTGGAAAGCAATCCGTGGGCTCGAAATGAAAGGGAGGTATTTTGGTAGTTTCTTATGACATGAGCAAAGAAGAGTCCATGGAGCTTCCTCAACCTGTGGTCAGTACTTATCCTGTCCAGGGCTGAGTCAGCACAAGAGATTTCTTAGCAACAAAGAATTAAATCAATCGGAGTCGAGCAGCATGTCCTTTCTCTAATGGTATTATATATGTGGGGGATTTGGAATGTTAGGAATATCATACGAAGAATAAGAACTCATTTGTTTGTTTGGTTTTTTTTTTGGTTATTATTTATTGAAGAATAATATAAATTTATTTTGAAACTTTACTTAATAACTTAAATTATTGAGTTGAAATGATTTTTTATTATGATATAAGAACTTTGATAACTAAGTGGTCACGAGATTGAATCTTATTATTTTTATTTATTTGATAAAAATTAAGTACAAGATACTATGATCCTGTGCAAGTTTCAAGCTCAAAGAGCCTTCATTTGAGGGAGTGTGTTAGAGAATAATATAAATCATATCTTAAAAGTTAGAACCTCATCTAATAGCTTAAGTTATTGGGTTGAGATGGTTCTTTGTAATTATTGTAATTAGTTTTTGAAGTTGTGTTTTTTAAAATTATATTAAAATAATATTTATTTTATTTTTTAAATTTAAAATTGAAACTTTTTCTACACTAGCAATAATTAACTTATTTAGAAGATCTGAAAGCACAGGACATCTAAGTTCCTTTTATTGTAAAAAGAACAGTATCACTGTATTTCTTTTCATCTAAAACACCATTATAATGCTATTCTAACTTACTAATCACGTACGCTCTCGATTATTATAAAAAAGACAAAAGAGTATTTATATAAATATGACCATTTTATTGGATTAATTAAATTGTGGGATATGCTTCCTAAGGTTCTGCGGACCTCACCGTCCTTGCTCAGGAAGTTGTTGACGGGTTCTTCCTTTTTGTTATGCCACGTGGATTTCATTATGTGAAGACGGTAGCACACATTGCACTGTACACCGACCCTAACCAGCCTTGCTAACACCCATCTTATGCCTCCATGGTCCTTTCTAGAGTCCAGCCTTTCCATCCCAATTAAATCTTCTTCCTTTTTAAAGCGTATCCTTTATATTATACTTATATTCATATAAATTTATTTTTTCATATTAAGCTTAAGAATATATAAAATTTTAAATAAATATCATTAAATATTTGTTTAGAATTTTTTATTAAAAATTTATCCGCAGATACAAATTAGTTTTATCATATTCTTATCAACATGTTTATTATCTTATTAAAACAAATTAGATTAAATGCATTTTAAATTCATGAATATGTACATCATTCAAAATCTATTTTTTTGTTTTATAAAAAAAGACTATATTTAAGCTATAGCTATAAGCACTTACTCGGTAATAATTTAAAATTCAAAATTCAAAATTTATCAATTATCTTTTCATGAAAAAAAAATTATAATGCTCAAGATGTAATTATCAGTACTTATTTAATAAAAAAAATAATTCCAAAATTCATTAAATAGATATTAAAACTTATCGCTCGCTCGCCGTAAAATTTATCTTTCACCGAATCATGAAAAAAGTAATTTCCAGTAACGTAAATCAATCACACAAATAGAATACGTTCACATTACCAACGTGATCATCAAGAATCTCACAAAAACCCCAAGAGCCGAGCCACACTTAACCTTCTCTCAAGCCCAATTTCGTAAATAGCCAAACAAAAACACACACACAATAATATAATACTCTAGCGTAAGATTACAGTCTCTTCGTTGCTGACGGTTGTTAAAATAAACACCCAGAGCCAGTCCCTCAAGAAACCCCACCGAGACAGAGGCGACACCATCTTCGTCCAGTCCTTTCCTCGTCGTTTACTCTCCCCGTTAATCAAAACCACGCGGTTTCACTCTCTCCGACAACGATCTCATGCCTTCTCCCCAACCTTAAAGTTTCCCAGGTCGGGGAGAACACAATCATCACCGTTCATCAAATGTCTCTTCCCCAATCACCCACCGCTGATTCTCTTCATCAACAGCGCTCCTCCACCGTTGATCACCGTGTCTCTTCCAAACGCAAACTAGACGATGTGGATGACAACGACGCCGTTTTCTCTGACTTAATCTCTGTCAGGATGCGTAAAGACGACACCGAGTCATCCACCGGCAACAATCAAGAACAACAACAACCTCCCTCCCTCTCCTCCACCAATCAGCTCTCCACACCTGTCTCCGACGCCTCCACCTCCACCTCTTCATCATCCACCAACTTCCCCTCCTCCGCCATGGGGACCACCACACCCTCGCCGCTGCGGAGGTCGCAATCAAGACTCCAATTCTTTATCAGAATGATCTCCGATGCAACTCATGTTGTGATCAACGCGAACTCGAGCGATTCTGTCAAATCACTCCACGAACGGATTCGCGTGATGACCGGAATTCCGGTGATAGAGCAGAGATTAATCTACTTAGGTAAGCAATTGCAATACGAGAACAAACTCTCCGATTACTCTATTGAAAACGATTCGATTCTTCATTTAGTCGGTCGAATGCGTAGCACTAGGCATCCTCGTACTTGTCAATTGATTAATGATATGGTTTCTTACATTTGTCGGATTTGTAAGTCTATATTGCCGTGTGGTGGTCATCCTTTCACGTCAAAGCATATAAAGGAGTTGATGGATGAGTTCTTTAGTTTGACGCCCAAGGATGATAATGAGGATGCTTTGGGGCACTTGAATGTTTTTTTGTCGAATAGTGCACCGGCTGCGCTAGTTGCACTTTATGTTTCGAGTATTAAAGGGAATAAGGAGTGTGCGGAGGGTGCTATTAGGCACTTTTTGAATTCGTTGCCTAAGAATTTGCATTTACAGTGTGTGCCGATTGTGATGGAGTTTTGTAATTTGTTGAGGAAGGTTGGGAGTGACGATCTGTTGTATGCTGTTTGTAGGAGTTGTCTTGGTTCGTTGTTGGAGAATGGTGGGGGTACGTGTGGGTGGAGGTATCATGGAGGGGCGGAGGGGAAGGGAGTTGTTATGCAGGAGATTTTTCCATTTGTTAGTGAGTTGGGGAGCAAGTTGTTTAAAGATTTGACGGGGAGTGTGGTGGAGAGTATGGGGCCATCAGAGGCTGATGTTAAGGATTTTTCGGCGTTTTTGATACCATTGCATAGTGTGATCTCCGAGCAAAGGGGATTTAGGAGTCCAATTTCGATGCCTTTGAGCAAGAGTGCGTTTAATTGTCCATTGTATGCGAAAGAAATTGAGCAGCTTCATGTGATATTCATTGATTTGCTGAATATTATGGAGAAATGTCTTGGGAAAATGCAGGATTCTTCGGATTTGAAAATGAATGGAGAAGGTGAGTTAAATCATACAGGTTGGTCCCAATATTTGTTTATTTTGAAGGAGTTGAATAACATTGCTAAACTTTATAAGGGTGCTGAGGAAAAGTTTTGGATGATTTTGAGGCTTAGAAAAGCTTCCTTGTGTGTGCTGATTGTTAGATATGCTAAACGAACTGATGATCATCAGTGGCTTCTTCAGCACAAGGATGTGACTGATTTTGAGTCTAGGAGGCATTTGGCTATGATGATGTTCCCTGAGGTGAAAGAAGATTACGAGGACCTGCATGAGATGCTCATTGATCGGTCGCAATTGTTGGCGGAGTCATTTGAGTACATAGTGCATGCCGAATCAGACACACTGCATGGTGGTTTATTTATGGAATTTAAAAATGAGGAAGCAACTGGTCCTGGTGTATTGCGTGAGTGGTTTTTCTTGGTTACACAAGCTATATTTGATCCTCAAAATGCCCTTTTTGTGGCATGCCCAAGTGATCGTAGAAGGTTCTATCCTAATCCCGGTAAGCTTCTGCTGCCTTTTTAATAAATGCTTTACCTGTACAATGTATAGGGTTTCCTGTGGGTTTTATCTTTTCATGATTGAATGTAGTTCGAGATGATGAAAATTTGTAAACAATATGTTGAACTTCCCTATGTCTAGTGTGGCACACAAGCATCATGTTTGGAACATTGATTTGCATATATTCACTCGGGAAAATAAAAATATACTTAGAGAAACTAGATGTGCAGTTCCTGCTATTATAGGAACTTACATTTAATGTGTAATGATGTTACTAGTGGGTGAGTTCATCTGAAATTGCTCAACCTAAATTATTTTGGAAGTCAAAATCAGGATTGGAATAGTGATTTTTTGATGGTTCAATAGTTTTGACACTTGATGAAAGCTAGCTGGTGGCATGAAACTTCATGTCTCATTCATCTTTTTCTGATGCTAGGCTATTTTTTTAACAACAGTTGTGGTTAAGTTACTGAATATTTTATTCTGTTTGTTGGCTTTTCTCTCTTCACTGAACTTTTTGTCCCAGATGACAGTGACTGTGTAAATGCATTGCGCTGTGGCTAATGTTTCAGATTATGGGCCGAGAATTTGCATTAATTTACACTGGAAAGTATACATTCACCCAACTAAATGCAGAGCTCCAACTGTTTATATGAGTGGACATTTAACATGCATCAATGCTTTATCCACCACTCACAACCAGGAAGAGTTACACACCTAAATCTGGAGAATGTGAAACTTAATATTAAATTTAGGTCATAATTTGGATTGAAATACCAATTTTAAGAAGGTTGGAGAGTTTTCCTACACTTGATCCAATACTGTGGGGCTTAAACTTTTATATTTTGCTATTATTGTTTGGTATTTAACTGTAGGAGAGATTAGTCATTGCACTCTGTTAGAGCTCTTTCACTAATATTTATTGGTATGAAAGGTGTTTACCATGTGGGTCCATGGCATTATGGGATAAAGGAGCATTGCATCCTATAGTAGAAGTTTCCTAGCATAAATTTGTTAAGCTCTAATTGATGAACCCCTTGTTTTCACAAATATTTTATTGTGAAATACCTGAGCCCCTAGTGTTGTTCTCCATGAATGTTTTCCATTTTCTCCAATTCTGTTATCTGAACTCCATATTTTGACAAATATGTTATTGGTTCTGTTTGGAGGATTAACATGTCTAATTACTCCACTGCATTAAAGTTGCATTGATGAGCTCTGAAATGCCTCTTCAAAGAATTATCATTGAGGTTTTTTATTGTGTTCTGGTTCTGGACTTGCATTAAGTTCCATGGTCTTGGTTGGATTCAATTGCTGGCATGGACAATCACTAACAAACAAAGTATAAATATGGACTTCATTGTTTTCACTTCACGTGCAGCATCTAAGGTGGATCCCATGCACCTTGATTATTTCAAATTCTCTGGTCGAGTGATTGCATTAGCTTTGATGCATAAAGTGCAAGTCGGCATTGTATTTGATCGTGTGTTTTTCTTGCAATTGGCTGGGATGCATATTTCTTTGGAAGACATACGGGATGCAGATCCATGCTTGTATAGCAGTTGCAAACAGATTCTGCAGATGGATCCTGAGTTCATTGATTCAGATGCTTTGGGGCTGACATTTGTCAGAGAAGTTGAGGAGCTAGGATCCATAAAAGTTGTGGAACTTTGCCCTGGTGGGAAAGGCATTGTTGTAAATAGCAAGAACCGAGAGAAATATGTCAATCTGCTCATTCAACATCGCTTTGTCACATCTATCTCTGACCCTGTATCTCGATTTGCACGTGGTTTTGCTGATATTCTTTCAGACCATGGGGAACAGAAGCTCTTCTTCCGAAGCTTGGAGCTCGAAGATCTTGATTGGATGCTATATGGAAGTGAAAGTGCTATATGTGTGGAAGACTGGAAGGCTCACACTGAGTACAGCAGCTACAAGGAAACTGATCCTCAGATATCCTGGTTCTGGGAGGTATGCTCTTGCATGCTTGTGTTCATGTTATATCTCAAATCTAAACTTTTTTTTTTTTTTTTTTTGCGGTATAGGTTCTTCTTCATCTCATATCTCTAGACTTTATAATCAGTTATAATCTTTATGGGATGGATGATATATTTTCTTGGGAAACAACTATCTGTGGAATGCATACTGTTTGTGTTCTTTTCTTTTTATATTTCTTGGAAGTAGCGTTTGTTCATTATTTTCTAACATGACAAAACAATCCTTATCTGTATATCCTTACCAGGTGTGCTGCTGTTTTGCTAATTAAGTATAGCCTAAATACTATGTGAATTCAATTTTTTCTAATGTATGATGGTGTGAAAAATAGGACATGTGAGGTTGTTTGCCAGTTCACCATTTGACTGCTGCATGTAGGGGTGTTCAAAAAAACCGACCAACCGATTAAACCGAAAAAACCGAGAAAAAATTAACCGAAAAAACCGAACCGATAAAAAAAACCGAATAAACCGATTAAAAAATAAAAAAAACCGACTGGTCCGGTTCGGGTCCGGTTTAAAAAAGCTTAAACCGATTAAACCGGACCAAACCGAACCGGTTTAATTATATCTAAAACAAAAAGTATAAAAAGAAAATCCTAACCCTAAAACTAAATACCCTAACCTAACAGCAGCCACCCCCCTCTTTCCCCCCCTTCCCCCCCTCTCTTTCCCCCTAACAGCCGGTTTTTTGATGATTCACAAATCTCTGGCCTGGTATACCTGAATGTTTCAAGAAATTTATTTAAGCATTTGCAGATAATCCAAGGCTATGTGGAAAGCCATTGCCTAGAAATTGTGTGGATGTAGAAGCAAGCAATCGAAGGAAAAGGTTGATTCTGTTGATTGCTGTGGTTGTAAGTGGGGCTTGCATGTTGGCATTTGCAGAAACAACTGAAGCAACTAGGCAATTCGATGAAGAGAATGTGCTTAGCAGAACTCGATATGGCCTTGTTTTTAAAGCTTGTTATAGTGATGGAATGGTGCTCTCAATCCGAAGACTCCCGGATGGATCACTAGATGAAAACATGTTCAGGAAAGAAGCTGAATTTCTAAGCAAAATGAAGCATTGAAACCTAACAGTTCTTCGTGGCTACTATGCTGGAGCACCAGATATGAGACTCCTGGTCTACGACTACATGCCTAATGGAAACCTTGCCACTCTCCTCCAAGAAGCATCCCACCAACGGCAGCAACAAAAATGCTTCGGTTTTTCTGGTTTTGGATGCTAAAAACCGACCCGAACCGAACAAAACCGGTTCGGTTTGAACTGATTCTCGGTTCGGTTCGGGTTATGTTAACAAGAAATATTATTTTTCGGTTTGGTTAAATTTTTGGGTTAAAACCGGACCGAACCGGACCGTGAACACCCCTAGCTGCATGTCATCATATCACTTTGGTGCAATGTCTTAAATGCTGAAAGATGTGTGACTTAAGTTGTTGACGCATGATAAATACTGAAGCAAATTCAAAGTGCTTTCCATGTTTGGTTTGTCACATCTACAGATCATTTTGAATCTCAAATGCTTAAGGTTGTGTCATGAATTCCTCAACACAGTGATGATCTCATGGTTAAATAAGGAAGCATATTAGGAACTTAGTTTGTGTTTGCTAAGATCAAATTTAAGAGTTTTAAGTTATGTTATTATGGGAATTTTTTGATGTTGAAGTTTGAATGCATGGTATTCATGCAGGCATTTACACAAATACAAATGTCAAAATGTTGAGCATGTACATTATGTTGACTACATAAACATGGGAAGGGAAAAAAATTGTTGCTGTGAAATTAGAGTATGGTGGGTGTAGTTGGATTTCTTATGTGCTTCCACAAGTGTGCTAGACTTTGGGAGGTAAGGCCAGAGTTGGAACAATTGTGGATTTTGTTTCCATACTTCCGTTGGTTCCTCTTTCTGTGGTGTTGTGAATGGGTAGGCCTTGGGAGTGGTGCTTTATTTGTCAAAATATTGATTTTATATCCATCAAGGAATTTTCTGTGTTTTATAAGGTTTTTCTTTTGTACCAGATGGGCTGTTTATCCCATCAGCAGTTTGGAGTTTAACTGATTTTTTTGTTAGGTGATAAAATTGAGGAAGTGGTTTCCCTTTTAACTTTAATGTGCTGCTAATGTTGGTCCATCAGGTTTTATTGTCTCATAAAAATATTCCAGGTGAGATTTGAAATGAGGGTGGATTTTGTTTCTTTTAATTTCTTGCTTTGCAGAGTGAGCTGAGCAAAACAGAAATAAGGTACATTTTGTTTTGAAAATCAGCCTTAAGGTAGATATGCCTATTCAGATAGTTGGTCATTGGTCATAACAAAAGCATATCTCTGATAATAGTGTGGGATTTGATTGATGCTCATTTGATAAAGCACTGCTTTTGAGAAAGTTTGTTATTCCATTCAGGTCTTTAATAGGTCCTCCTCACTCTTTATCCTTGTGTATCGGGCATGTCCTTATTCCATCACCAGCGAGGAATAACCTTATTAATTAATTTGCTTGTCATAAAAAACACAGGATGTGGGTTTCCCATGAACTTTGATTGATCACCAATGGTAGGATGCCTGATTTTTGGTTGGTTCATAATATACTCAACAAATGACACTAAAGGTACTTGAGAGAAACCAGTAAATAATCGTGCACTCCATGGAAGAGGTAGCCAAACCCACATAGAGAGCTCCACACAACATACTGAGTTTTATTCCAGAAGTCTCCTTAGTATTATTTTTTGCTTTTGATCTTAAAAATATACATGAGAAAATGATATGAGGAAGTGAGAACCATATTGGCCTGCATTTGCATTCCTGGACCTTGAGTTTTTTACCAGTCAGCTGCAGTTGAGATAGTCCCACATTTCTCATACTTAATAGTAAAATGTTCTGTCAGGGCAAAAGCATTGCTTTTTGTTTTATTTATCCTCTACCTGAACATCTTGCAGATTGTTGGGGGAATGTCAGCAGATCAGAGAAAGGTTCTTCTCTTCTTTTGGACCTCGGTGAAGTATCTACCTGTTGAGGGTTTCCGTGGTTTGGCCTCGCGACTTTACATTTACAAGTCCACAGAACCACATGATCACCTTCCTTCATCTCATACTTGCTTTTACCGGTTGTGTTTCCCACCTTATCCCTCCATGGCTATCATGCAAGATCGCCTCCGCGTCATCACCCAAGAACATGTTGGATGCAGTTTTGGCACTTGGTAATGCATTGGGTGCATTCACTTTCAGGGTAAACAAGGGTTCTTACTGCACATAGAAAAGATTTCATCTCAGCTTGTACAGATAGGTTTATGCTGTCAGCTCCATTAGACTATGTAAGAAAGTCTCGTAGTTAATTTATGTTTCCTCCAGGAAAGTTGCGATGTCATTGCTCTTTTTGTCAGACAGTTAATATAGGTATAGCGTAAATAATGCTGCTGGGGGCTAGAAGGAAGAAAATTTCTATGCTCCCAGATGGACTTCCTTCATCAGTAACAGTAGCTGATTTTCTTGTCATGTAAGTACACAGATTATGCAATGACATCCAAATTCATAGAAAGGTTATTATTCTCACTTCTCTCGTTTGCACGTCCAAAATTATTGAATGATTCAACTGTCTCATTGAAAAAAAGTACGTACTTTATTTTGCTGGTCAGTATATTATTATCATCTAATGCTTGATTATCTTTGTATTTGGCTATGTTCATGTCTAATTAGGGTTCTGTTTTGCTAATACAGCATGGTTCTTGTTACGACAAGATTCTCCGTGTTTCGCAAATTATCAGGTCATCAGATAAGTTATGTTCATCATGTGAAGGAACATGATGAAACAACCTTTTTCCCTGAAAGTCATTACAATCTTACGTTGTCCTTTGCATTTGTCTTATGACCAGGCACTGGATCAAATTTCTTGCCTGTTTCTGTATGAATCTTCTTGCCTGTATCTGTATGAATCTTGTTACGGATTATCGAGTCATTTGGAGTTGGTCTTTGATATGTTGTTTCAAAGTATTGAGCTGCATGATGAAGCTTATTCTACAGGAGTTACATTGATAGATATTTGTTTCATTGTTCTGGCACTAAGCTGTTGTCACCATTCATAGATGGACCTGAGACACCTGACATTACATATCTTTCCATTGGAAAATAGACCACTGTAAACTTGTCTTAGCCTCCAAGACTCAAGATCACACGTAACCAAGATTTGTGGCGTAGCTATTTTGCCATGTTGATAAGCAATTTAAAAGTCTGGAAGGTTTAATTGCGAAATTATTTCTGTGCTTGAAAAAATGAGATATTTCATCAAAATCACACTGTTTGATGTAATGGTAGTGGTAAACCTGTGGCGGTCCTTTTTTATTTGTGTGGGTTCCAAAAGGAATTTCAATCCGTGCTATTGTATGATATCGTTTGGTGGTTTGCGGTTTGATTGTTTTCCATGTATATTAATTTAGCAATTTGATTTAATTTTATTTTTTTTGCGTGTTTTTTGGTTAGTAAAAAGCATTTATAATTTTTTTTTCCAAACAAAAAGCATTTAGTACTAAATTACTAAATATAAAATCTTTAGTTATTGCAATGAGAATAAAGGGGAAATGTCCATGTATATTTATTTAAAATGATAAAAATTTATTTCAAGATTAACATATATAAATTTATTTTATATCCCTAACTCACCAACTAAATATATTTCTAACCAAATGCAACATAAAAATCTCGTATCTCCCACTGCTAGTGAGCATACTATCAACCTGTATGTCCAACTCTTAATGTTTCCTATATGAATAGGATTGTGATATAGCCGTCTAGTAAAAAATTAAAGATTCTGAGCAGTTAATATATATTTATCATAATTAAATAAAAATTTATCGCAAATAAACAGACGTTGTAAATGATCTAGTAGATATTTTTATGACTTGGTGTGATCGATAGAGTTAGGTTTAAAAGGAGGTCCAATCACAATAAATTAGAATAGTGATTAAAAAAAATTATAACTTTTGATCGATCTATTAAATGAAATTTATGTTTTTACAAGAGATTCTCGAGACTTGATTCTAGAAGAGCACTTACCGATCTATTCGCTACATGCAAATTCTCAAATTAGGCTTTAAAGATCATGTTTAATCTAGTTTTGTTTTTTTTTTTTTGGACTTCATGATTTTAGCTATCTTTCATTTTTCATTTTAGGTTTCTAGTTTTTCAAGGTGACTTGTAAATTTTTTAGAAATGTAGAACTTATTAGATTAATATTTCAGAAATAAAATAAGATTTAAGTTTTATAACTCTATTCCAGCTAATTCTTTTTCTTTTGGTTCTCGCTACTTTCACCTGCATCAGATTGGATTTGACATGGCCTAGAAATCTATTATGTGCAAGTTGTTATTGCTGCAAGGATGATTAGCACCTGCCTTCATGATTTATGCGTTGGACTTTATACTAAAACCTTGGCAAGTCTTATTTCTCACAAAAAAACGAAGCATAGATAACTAGCAGCAGCAAGTGCTCATTTACTAAACATAAACATAGTAATATAATTTTTATTATCAAGCCTAGATAGAGATCACATATCACCACACCATTTCAAAACCAATAGAACTTATGGAAACCCACATACATTCAAATTAACCCCATGCCACCATGGGTCATGGCCCTTGCAATGGCAACCGTTCTTGCTGTGTGCTCTGGCCTGGGCTGGCAAGTTGTAATCTGATGTGTGTTCCAAGTGCTTAGTATCGACTCTATAGTTTCCATATCCCATGATCCCATCCAAAACCCTTTCTGTAACCATAATCATAAATCAATAAACAGAGAAATGAAACAAAGCAGAAACCTGAGGACTTTGATAGTGAAACCTAGAAGAAAAACAAAGACCCCACCCCACTAGTATCAATCACTTCATAGAATCAATCTATTCACTCAGTAGTCTCCACAGGAACTTCTGCAGTGGTTGTCTCTGCAGCTGGTGTCTCAGCTGGCTTCTCTTCCTCAACAGGAGCCGGTGCTGCCTCCTCTTTAGTCTCTTCGACAACAGTCTCCTCAGCAGCAGTCTCCTCAGCAACAGTCTCTTCAGGCTTGTCCTCAGGAGTTTCTTCTGCTGCTGGGGCTGCAACCTCTTCAGGCTCAGTTTTTGCTGGTTCTTCTACAACCTCCTTGGTTTCAATCTCAACTGCAGGTTCAGCTTCAGGTTCTGCGGCTGGAGCATCAGCGGGTGCTGCTTCTGTTGGCTCTTCAGCTACTGGCTCAGAGGCAGGTGGTGCAGTTTCTGTTGTTGTCTCCTCAGTCTTGGTCACCTTAGGTACCTCGGTCTCAGGAACTGATGGAGCAGCTTCAACCTGCAACAAAAACCGTACTGATATTTATCCCAAGATGTATAACCAAACAGAAGAAAACTACAAGGGTTTTTAGGATTCATATTTCCTTAATCTGTGTTACTTTCTCTTGAGAACAAAAGCTTGGAACATGAATACGGTTCTTGAAAAGATCATCAGGAAAAGAAAAAAAAAGTGTCAAGTGGCTTATGATTTTGTTGGTCTATCTCAAGAGGTAAAGTTGGTTGATCGAAACCAGAATTTTCAAATCTAGCTCAGAGAATAAGTTGTTCTATCACTTGATCTAGATGCAGAAACATTTGATCATAAAAGAAGTAGGAAAAAAACTTCAGTAATCAGAAAGATACTATCGCTCAAAAGGACTCAACAAAACGCACACGCACACACTGCATGTGCCTCAAGGTGATCTAGCTACCACTTGTGCTAGATCAAGAAATGGGTTGCAATGATAGACTAAGAGGCTTGAAGATTTGTGCTTATAGGCAAGAAAAATATTGATTTTAGCAGAAATATTTACCTCAACAGTGGCCATTTTGGAAAGCAAAGAGGGAACGATAGCAGGATTCGGAGGAGGATAGAAAGAAATTAAGAAAGGAGGGTATAGACACAAATTAGGATGCTTGTGAGCTAGTGAAGTGGAGAGATGATCAATGCGAGAGCTATTTATAGAGGAGAGAAATGCATAGATTATTTAAAGAATGAGAGCATGAGATCACAGGGAGCATGCTCACTTGGAGAATCTTTCAACAATTGACACCTCATATTGCTGACAAGACACCTTAGCATGTCTTGCTAGTTGTAAATATGTTATTTCTTTTTTCATATAAAGTATGATTGAGATTAGATTTTTTATATGATTTTAAATGATGGAATTGACAAATACTTAAAATCAAATATGAATTGGCAATCCAAATGGTGGAGGCCATTTCATATATCAGCACCATACCTTTCTTTTGAGTGGGTTCCCTTGTGTTCTTATTTTCTAGGAGGGCATAATGTAGGTTAATTACTGCCTAGATCATGTAATGCATTCATGTTTTGTATAGGAATTCTATTTGATTTTCTGTTAATTTGAACTAGCCTAACCTTGCCCTTTTTATTTTTTTTAATTTTTTATTTTTTTCATAGAATGGTTCCTCTTTTTGAATCGAATTAAGCATGTTGGTCATGATGATATTTGTTTTCAGGAGAATTCATTTTGTTCTTTTATTAGTTAAGAAGAGATATTTCTATTTTGAACAAGTTTGTTTTAGCGTTTTGAATGCAACTTTTTTTAATTTAATTTTTTTTAATTATTTTTTTGATATTTTCAGATCGTTTTAATATGCTGATATCAAAAATAATAATAATAATAAAAATATTATTTTGATGAATTTACAAGTAAAAATTACTTTAAAAACAACCGCTATCGATCGCAATGTCAAACACACTTTCATACACTAGATCAACATAAGAGATATATTCTTAAAATGTTCAATAATATACTTAAAATGTTGGATAGTAGACTTAGTTTTAGTTAACATATAAGTTAGTCTAAAAATATACTTACCATCAAACAAAAAATTTAAAAATATATATCTAAAAGTATATGAAAATCAAATTCACCTCATTATTTTTTTTATAATGAAAATAGGGTGCAAGAGGTAACCAAGCCATTACAAAAAAAAAAAAGAAAAAAAAAAGAGAAAACATTGTTCATTTAGATACAATTCATTATGGATATAATAGTGTTTTTATTAAGTTTATTTTTAGATAAATTTTATTCTTAAATAAAATAAAATTGATTGGTTGAATATCCTTTCTCTGTTTTTTTTTTTTTGCAACATTACTCTAGTAATCCATACGGGTTTTTTTTAATATCATCATGCACTTTTTTGTAATGAGATTTGGACCGTCTTAACAAGGTTTTTTGTTGATAGACATTATCCACAGTGGAATGACAATAAATCTCTAGTGATTTTTTTCTTCTCCTTTCAGGTATGGTATTAGCATCTTATTTATTTTAATTAATTACTACCAAATATTTTTGTATGATTCATCTATTATCTACTCTTGTTTTCTATAGTTTAAATCAAGCTATTATATTATTTGATGTTATTGAATATAGTCAAGTTAATGACTTGTCTAAACATCTATATATATTATACATTAAAAAAATTGATAACTAAGCTCGCGTGCTCTCACCATTCTAATTAACCCTATAATTATTAAGATTATATACTAAAAGAATTGGTATATGATTTAGCTTTTGAAAAACCTAAAAGACAAATGGTGTTTCATGAATTAAGGCTTTCTTAAAACTGCTAGTCTTCATTATCATCAAAACCTGGAGTGGCGTACATGTCATGGCAAACACAATTTAATATGTTTTGACACAAGCACATGCCAAGCAATATATTTGTGTGTACAAAATAATTTTGCCATATGAGAACATCAAGAGCCATCCAAGCAAGTTGAATGCAAATCTTGTCCATTATTGTTTTGTTTATTTTCAAAGATTCTAATTAAGTACAATCAAGAGACAAGTTTTACCCTCTTTTTTTTTGTTTGCTTTAAATTTTTTGCACATATGATTTTTTTTTATCAACATTTTTAAATATATCAAAAAATTTTGATCGAGATGTATATATATATTGATTTAAACATGAATAACTTGTTTAAAATTTGATAGAATTTAATCTTGATATATATACCAAAATCAACTTAAAATACTTTCACCAATAAAATAAAATAAAAATAAAATTCACTATATAGATAAAAAAATTTCCATGTAATTTGTATTCTAATTAATTTTCTATATACAGAAACTAATGGTGTCCAACTTCTTTTTGAACCAATATCGAAAAATAAAATAAAATTGGTGGGAGCTTCGGTGCCTACTACACATATAATCATAGTAATAGGCTAAAGAAAGGCTAATTCATGGCACCTTTTGTGTATGTAAACAATAATGAAGGACTACTTTTCACTGCTGTGGTCAAATAATTTACTATTTTTAAGGTATTTTTTTTTTTTTTTTAGCTTTTCACTTTCTTTAAACCATAAAACAATTTCACATTGTAAGGATGGGCGTGGAGACAAGCAAAAGCCAACAATGGTGTCTAGGCCGGTGCCTTAAATGGGGCCTTCAATCACCAACTATGATGATTGTTATCAAATGACCTCTCTTGGATGGTCCCACCAGAAAAAAAAATATTGAAACAATTTTGGTGTTATGGTTTTTTTTAATCCAATCTTTTGATGGTAATATTTTCATTGAAGTTTTTATATTGAAATTAAGTTTATGTTCTTAATTTGATTGAAATAAGTTATTCATGCATTGAGATTAATAGGTTTATGATGATTTATTTATATACTATGATAAAGAATAATGTTTCGTCTCTCATACCAGTAATTTAAAGAGTTTATTTAAAATTAGATTGAATAGAAGTTTATTTGGTTAAACTTAATTGAATTTTAATTTTATCAAAATTTTGTTTAATTTATTAAAAAATTTTAAAATAATATCATTTTTTTATAGAGTTAAAACCATATTATTTTAAATTAATCTAAATCAACTCTAATTAATTCATTCAACTCATAACTTCAATCTTGAATTAATTCATGAACAACCATGTTTAATAACTTTGCAAAATAGGATACTTTAAATAGATTCACGAAGAAAGTCATATATATATATATATATATATATATATATATATATATATATATATTATGGTGACTAAAAGAAAGTACCATGGACCATGGTTTTACTTTTTCCTCGATTGATCTATATATAAATGTGTTGATAAATAGCTTTGGGAACCGACCTTTCTAAAGATGGAGCTTTAGGTGGGCCAACATGTAGATGCTTTCCAGGTAGGGCTCTCGTGGTGTTGGGACCCACTTTCAGCCGTCTGATTTGCCACGCTTGATCGCAGTCACTGATCTGATCACGTCTTTTCAAAATATAGATTTTTCTCAACACCAAGCACCCCCAAATCATATAATTCCAAACCACCCCTCCTCAATTCTCAAAAACCTAAAAATAAAAAGCCATTCTACATGTATTTGCCACTATATCCATGTCTTGCAAATATTGCAATTTGTTTTTGTAAAAAGATTTTAGTTTAGTATCATCTATGATCTTCACGTTATGGAAGTTGGAAAAAATATTTTTTTCATAAATTGAATATGGACATGTATAATCTATTGCTTTTATTAGCATTAAAAGCAGAAAATATGTACATATAAAAAACAAAAACATAATTGATTAAAAAGATTGAGACACGGATCTAAAATAAATATTTTTGTGATAATATTGGAGTAACTTTATAAAAAAAATATACTTTTTTAATTTTAATTATAATATACACATTCCAGTTGACTGGGCTTAATTCTAATTCTTTTGTTTCAAAACAAAAATATTCATGGGACGGTTCGTTCTGTTCAAATATTCACGACCAAGAAGTATTAGATTTTTTTTCAGATAGATTCTAAAAAAAAAAAAAAAAAAAAAAATTAGAATGTCAACAAACATCTATTATTGAATTCACCTTACTCGATAGTACCCATTTTGTTTTGGATCTATAAACAATAACAAAATAGTATTCGAATAGTTAAAAATAAAATAATATATATTTAAAATAACTTAAATGACATTCAAAATTTAAAACAAGAGAAGGAAAAGGTAAATTTTGAAACAAGAAATAAATTAAAACTCTCACATCTTAATAGAAATTCATATCCATGGTGATCAAGAAGCTTAAAAAACTTTGGTAATTTAAAGAGACGACTTTGGTGGTTAAAAGACCATAAAAGTTGGTGTTAACGAATATGTTAGTCTCATGTAAATGCAAGAAAGAAATGATGGACAGACAGACATATATATTTGCAGCTTGAAAAGTGTCATTATGAGATTTTGCATGACAATTCATCATCTTGTACCCTATGGAGGAGCTGCCATTAAACCACAATGTCTATTGTTGGACACCACTCCTATTATAATATTATAATAATTATTATTATTTTTTAAAAATATTTTTTATTTAGAAATATAATTAAATAATATTTAAAAAAAAATTATTTTTAATTTAATACATTAAAATAATTTTAAATAAAAAAAATTAATTTTAAATAAAAAACCTCAAAAGCTTGAAAATACACGGCAAGCAACGCATTTCAAACTAGCTCTATATGTATTATATAGTATTATTATAGATCCAAGATTGATGTTGGTCATGCATGTATTTTGCTTTATTACTTGCTATGTATATTTAAGTTTAATAATTTTCTTTAACTCGTGACATTAGAGAATATTGTTTAGAAGTGGGTTTTTCATCAAGTAAATCATTGATGTATTCTACTGTTATTTTATTACATGAATCTAAAATGATATATTTTCAAGATTTTTTAAAATAAAAAGAAAAGCAAAGTCATTTTTTTTTTAATATAAATTAGGTTTTAAAAAGATTATAAATTTATTTTTTGATCCATCAAATTTGACAAGGTTAGTTCTATTTAAAACTCAACTGGGTTAGGTCTAAAGCCAAGCATATGAGTGAATTGATTCGCCAAGTTTAATAACATTATTGTTGAACGTAAGAGAAATTAAATTATAGTATAGTATACAATAAGAGGAGGGTTGCATTTCCCATGTACACACTGTAAAGTGAGAAAAGAAAAGTTGATGGAAAGATGGGAGGATGATAGGTATCCTGAAAATGGGACCCCATGAGATTTTGAGCCGTTAACCATTCTTTCAACAAATAGAACATGCATGTCACTTGGATCTTTTTTACATATTATTCCCTTAATATTATGAAGTTAACTATCATAATAAATTTTAAGTGATTTTAAGTTTGTGACATTTGAATTAATAATTTTTTAAAAATAAATACAGAATTTGACTAATTAAATTATATCCCTTAAAGTTACAAAAACTTTAAATTTTTTAATATTATAAAATAGATAAATAGCTTCTTGTTCTTCATGTAATATTGTAATTACATGAGTATCTTAATGGACATGCATTGTATAATATATAAAAAATAAATATAAAAAGAATAATAACATGTTTAATTGAAGAGATATTCATGAAGATATTAAGTAAATTTTTTCAGCAAATTTAAAGTGGATTTTTATATTTTTAAACCAGAAAATACAGAAAAATATGTTTTTTTATTCTCATAATATCTGTGTCAGTAATCTAACTGGATTTTTGATAGATAGACCAATAATATTAATATCCTTAAACTATAATTCCCGCCCTTTAAAATGCTTTCCTTTGCATGTGTTCGCCATTAAGGCCAGGCAAGCCTGGCATTGATTAGAGAGAGAGAGAGAGAGAGAGAGATTCAATAGTATATTGGGTCTTTATCTGCTATAATTATCTTTTGTTTTTTTGGCTGCTAAGATTCCAATTAGGTTGGTATAAGCAATTTTCAAACAGACTTTCAATGCCATATCAGGAAACTTTATATCAGGTACTTGTACGCATGACACAAGCGTACAACTCTTCCAAGCACGCAAAATATATAGGGAGCTAACAAGTCAAGAAGCAGCTTCTTCTGGACACAGTTTTTTTTTTTTTTTTTTTTTTTTTTTTTTTTTTTAAGTTTAGAGACTTGCAGTTCTTCTTTCTCTCATGATTCAACAAATCTTGTAGGCAGCGTCTGATTATTGTTTGGGATAAAAAAAAAAAAAAACACAGATGACATGTTTCTAGAGAAGAAAACTCATTCCAAAATTATTATAAAAATTTATTTATTTTTCTCTATGTTTCTTGTTATGAAATAGCAACCAAAACGTAGCTTGATGAATCAAAAGACAAGAGCACAGTAATGAACTAAATAATTGCTCCAGTGAATGGAACGTCCAGCTTGAGAGGGACCTCCATTTCGAGAGTGGCCCAGGGATTGCTTTACGCTGCTAAATTCTCTGCTATAACTCGGCAATCTACCTGGTCAGCAGCTAAAGTGTTAATAAAAGAGCAGGATGGCTCCGACACGATACATCAAAGGAAGGTTTCAATTAGCATAAGTTTCCACATTAAAAGTTACGTAGGTTTCCACCAATGTTGAATGTCTGCTTAGCTGAATCTGTTTAGCTTTTGAATCGTTTAAAGTTCCCATATATGATTGACTATCGAGTAATATACACTAAACCCTCAAGGAAAAAAGAGAGAAAAACATCGGATTGCTCAGCCCACTAGATAAAGGCATTGTTGGTTAGTCCAATCGCAGAAAAAAGCTGGAAAAGATACAAAGATTAAGCATTGCCTAAAAAATTGAGCGTCATCACATTAATAGTAATTGATTTGATTGCATGCCATTATATATGCTGCAAATGCTCTTGGCTAGCATGGTGAAAGACTGGCGTCGCGCAATTTTACAGGGAAAGCATGTTGTTACCACCAGCAGTGTGGAAAATTTCTCCAATGGTTATGATAAAAACTAGTATTCAATCTAAATACCACAATGATGATTCACTGGCTCTTATAATTGTTAAAACTCTTGCCAACATGCAGCCATTGAGTGAGCAAAATTCCAGTAAGAATCCATGAAAGAACAGGGGAGCCTCGTCGAGCAGAAACTCGTATGGCAGCTGACTCATGTTGACAATGTTCAGCTGATAAGTTTTTTCAACGCTGCTTCAGCACGCTGCTCAAATTTTGGCAGGGCCCATTCATGCTGAATTATGTCAAGGCCGTCTTTCTCAGCACTCAAGTTCTGAGGAGAACGCAAATAGACAAGATTACAAGTCAATAGTTTTTGCTCAACATTATACATACAAATGGCATTTATCGAGTTAAGAACATGAAAGAGAAGTTACAGAGTCATAAATTCTCTCTATTAGCTCATCTCATACTGCAACCATACATTTAACCGATTACAAAGCATGGCCAGTGAACATCTTGCCAAATAAATTTAATTTTGATCTTATAAAGTACAAATCAACCCCAACAATTCCAATCCCTTTCGAAAATGTAATGCTATATTCACACCTTTCCAGATTTGCCATTCCTGGTCTAAATTTCAACTAGCAAAAACAGGGTCAACTGTCTTTCAGGGTCCCATTGGAAAGATTCTCACTAGTTACAAATCAAACCCCTAAACATGCAAGAGACATTTCTAAAGTAGTGAAGAAAAGCAAGCCAATGCTGCTCAGAAAAGCTAGTTAGTAATTATGTTGACATGCTTAGCAAATTTAAAACGAATTAAATTAAGCTTCATGAAAAGTCCCACATGCCTAATCATGTATACCTATGACCCAAACTTAGAAGTAGCATAACAGCCGCCACATGAAGAGCAAAAGATTGACCAGGGCAGCAAAATGATGGCAGCAGCCACAAGAGAGGCTAGCCAAATAGTGAATGGAAAGAGACAAAATCTTGTTCACCACCCTTTCTCCTGAACCAAGCAAGGCCTAACTGTACAATGGACCTCATATTATTATTAAGTTGCCAGACATGCATTAATCCACAGCTGACCAAAACCAACCTGACATGGCAAACCTAGGACCAGTACTGAGTAAATTAAGCAGGCCAGAGGCAACCTCTAGGCTGTCATCTCTATTACTCACTGACTTAAAGATTCCTACCTACAATATTCCTTTTTACAATCCATCAATCAAATCAGTCTAATTACAGCCCACTAGTGCCAGCAAAGAGCTTTATTATTTTAAGGAACATTTGATAACAAAACGAGCTCTATAGACCACTAATCTCTTGGTAGATGAAATTTACATATTTATCACAAAATATGAGTCAATTTCAAGTGCCTGTTGAAACCTTTAAATAGACACAGTATACTCTTTGTTTATCAACAACTTCTGAAATATAACAGGGGGTTCATAGCTAATTCTATTATAAAGAAATCTAAGAAACGATATCAATGATAGGACTTCCTGTGCCCCCAAACCATTTGATAAAATAGGGGTTCATAGAAATCTAAATATTGGCTTTTCCCAGAAGGGAAAAACATAAGGAGAAAAAAGGCAAGCTGCATAACAGACAGTTTAGCTAACTGGAACACAAAAACACTCAATATGATAGGCAAAGCCTGCAGCTGATATAACATGAAAAGGTGCTATTAATGACCCAGACATCATATGGTATTTACAGACAACGTTGACAACAGGCAAGACACAATGAAGAATCCACCCCTGTACCAGTTACCTAAACACCAGCACCAGAGCTCGCAGCGAGTCTATATGGAAGCGATCTACTTCTAATGAGTCCTTCAAACCCCACCAAGAACTCATAAAAAGACTTGATGGTCTTGCTTAGTTGGTACTTGATAGACACTTGTTGCCTCCAGCACCAAATCACCGGTTCAAATTTTAGTTGTACTTGTAAATGTTTGAACTCTCCAACTTGCTTATGGTCAAACAATTTCTTAATTTCTTTTACTCATTGAAATAATAAGACTTACATGCAGTAGTTAAGATGGTCAAACTAGCATTTCAAACAGGACAGCTTGATTCAACTCTCAACCATATATCTATCAGATCTGAGGTGCTAGTAAAACCACTGAATCTAAAGATTTTGTGCATGACAGAATTATAAAGATGTATCATTCCTTTGATTCTTTCTATACAGTGATAGTAGCACAATTAAATAAACAGTTGCTACTTAACTAAAAAGCTGTGGTGTCCCAGTGGCAGGGGCACAACCTTGGCTCAAAGTTAGATTTAGGACAGTAAAATAGAAACCAGCAAATCAACATACAAAGGGATTTCTTTGACTAATAACAGTCATATTGCAATTGATGTATCAAGGAAGTTATTAATAACTAAATCTGTTCAAGAAGATCATGTGCATCAGTTTAAATTCTTCAAGCTAAAATGCTCAATAGAGAACCAGTTAAGTTTGTACCTTTGTTGGATCCATACCAAAACCACTCATTTGCATCATACGCTGTGTATCATCCATGGCTGCATTATAAATATCATATTTGAGCATCTACAGAGAGTAAAACCAGAAATCCTAAAGTATGCAAAACTCTAATCCATGCTTCTAGATTCTTGCACCAACGATTTTGCAAGAGAAGCAAGCAGCATGCAGATTCTCAGTCAAAATAGATATAACCATGAAAATTTATAAAATAACACTAACCATTTTCTTCACCCAGAATGAGACTAAATAAACCCCTTAATCCAAACAAATTAAGGAAATACCTGCAAAAGAAAGTGATTGTGGATAATTAGAGTTATTAAACTAGGCAAATGTCCAGAAATTCTCTAGAAAACGCTTTTCAGCAGTTCTTTTGAAGTACAACTTCTCATTCATAAATGCGGACATACCATGACCGACTGCTGACATAGCTAACATCCACGGTGCTCAAATCAATCCCATTTTGCAACATTGATCTGAATCTTTGAGTCAGTGGAAACGGTATCTTGGCTGCAGGGAATAAGAGATTATTAACAAAGTCGTAAAGATCAAATCGAGTACAAATTATCGAAAAAGGTTATATATTATCTATATAAGTATTAAATGTACAGATAAGCCATAGTAAGGTATCAAGGACATAAAACAAAGTTTAAGAATCAAATAGCTAAAAACAGTGAAAGAAAGAAAGAAAGAAAACTAACCTGCAACAAATCCAGAGAAGAAAAAGTTGACCCATGCAAAGGTAAGGGTCTGGCCGGCAGGAAAAAATAAGAAACCACCAAGTCAATTATCTTGTTTGAATAGACATGTCAGAGAACGACAAAAAGCTGTTGAACAGTTAATACCTGGGGTATAATCATAGAAAGGTTTTTCTTCATCATATCCATGGCCATATTTGGGTCGGAGAACATTTGTGCTTGTGGATTTTGACCTTGGCCCTTAGGAACATGCAATAATCCATTTTCCTAATAAAAAAGAATAAACTTTCAATTTAGCATCTGACCATCTAAAAATGAAAACTTCAAGCTAGCATCAGGCTTATGCACCCTAAGTAAAGCTCCAAATATCGAAACTGAGGAGCGCAAACAAAGTATGGCAACCTGGCATATATCCAAAACCCATCTAACTCCTTATAAAAATCAATATGAATCATGTCAAAACTATTTGGGAATTTAAGAAAATATATTTCAAGTTTACCATCAATCAGAATTTCAGCTTCAACCAACTTTAAGAAATACACCACAACTAACCACAGAATCCACTGAATCCCAAATCTCTTTTACAATTACACTAGCACAAAATTAGCCACAAAGCATAACCAATTTAGATACTTCCACAAATAATAAACAAATCCATTCAATCACCCAAAATCAAACAAGCCAAAACCAATAACAATAAATCAAAACCTCATTGCTAAAATAAGCCCTTCGTGCTCGAAACGACTTGGAAGGTATAAAGTTAGCTCCAGCTCGCAAGTTCCTAGCTCTTATAACAACTTGCCTGCAACAAAATCACAAAAAGAAACAAACTTTAACACTAATCAAGATTTTCGTTGTTTTTCAATAACGTACAAAAATAAATCGCCGAAACCATCAAAAATCACAAAAATAAACAGAATTAAGCACTAAACAGAGAATTCATGACATGGGTTTTCAATAACAAGAAAAATACACCAAAACCAGCACAAAAAACAATATAAATCCCAAAAAGAGACAAACTTTAGCACTTAACAGAGATTCTGTGACCTGGGTTTTTGATAGCTTACCCTTCTCTAACAACTTTAGCATCTGGATTTTGCTGAGATCGCATAAGCTTTGAAACAAAGTAACGAAGAATCCCAATAAGAATCATCACCACTGTTAATGGGATCAGTACCCAATCTCTTATAGCTGTGTCTAACACTAGATCTTCTGCCATTGATTTGTTGATTGGACCACACCAAGACCAGAAACAAAAATTTGATCTTTAGAGTGATTAATGTTGTCTTTGTTCTTTGGTTCTGGTCTCTGTGTATTTATCAGTTTGGATTTTATCGCAGGTGAAGGGATGTGAGTGTCTTTGTGGGAATAGATTCGTGGTATTTCTGTCTTTCACCATAGTTGAGATTTTAAAACGCAGAGTTTTCAGTTTTGATTAGATGACAAATTATAAGTTGCCACGTGTATCGTTCAGGTGTGTTTGGTTACCGAAAACATTTTATTTTTTTTTATTTTACTTTTTTTTTTAATTTCTATTTTTCATTGAAAATTAGAAAACAAATTCATTTGTTAAAAATAAAGATAAATTTTTCACTTAAGAAATAATACATTAAAACTACAATTATTTTTCATATAAAATCAAATTCACATGACTTTTTTTTTCCTTTTTTTTTTTTTTTTTTTATCTTAGTAGATGGCTTTTATGATAAGATCAAGGCTAAAAATAAAGAAGTTAAAAGGCTTTATAAAACAATCCTTCTAATCTCTTTAGATTTCTTCTCAAAGATAGAACTCTCACCGTTAATTTCTTCATCAAATCAGGAGACTATTACTATTTTCATCCTTTAGCTTGCATCCTGCTTTTCATCTTCAAAAAAAAATAAAATTATTTGACTTACATTTTACATAATTGTAGTCTTGAATGTGTAGATGATTTTGGGCTTTTGAATGACATGATTTCAATACCTGAGACTTAAGATATGCTCGTTTAAATATATAGTGTAAAAGCAGAGAATTTTACTGCAATTATAATATCGGTCTAGTTTTGCAGGTCTAATTAAAGGTTCAAACAAATTCGGATTTCTGCCCATGATACCTTCGTAGAAAGCTTGATATGTTTTTAACTTCATTCAACTACCATTCACATTCTGAAATTAAAATTTTATGAAAAACCTGTCAAAATAAGTAAGGTTCAAAATATAAAATGTAGAAATTTTTATTTTTTAGCAATTAATTCACAAAGTTTTTTAGTCATGCCAAACTTATAAAAATAACTTCTAGTCAGCTCAATTAAGCTTGAAAAACATTAAAAAACATAGTGTGAAAGTAATAAAAACATATATATATATATAAGCCTTTCTTATAAAAGAGAATTGTTTTTTTCTCTTATATGATACTGACTTAATCATTGGAGAGTTACCAAACTCAAATAAAGAGACCTTTTGAAGGTGTTGAGCATAATCCACTAGCTATTTAATCAAGAAAAGATGGACTAGATTGCTAGATTTAGAAGATTAATAATCTTATCCTAGGTCTTAGCTTGGCCTTCAAGCCCATGGAATAGAATCAAATTTCATCATTGGTGTTGTTTATAGGAACATGAAAAAAAGAAAAAAAGAAAAAAAAGAAGCCATCCATCTCTTTTTCAGGAGCCAGGCCATTATCATTCCTAATTATCATTAGATTTGGAGTCTTGAAGTTTTGTAAGATTTTTAACAAATACCAACAAGATTTTGGTTTAAAGTTTGTAATTTTGGGAGTTATTATAAACCAGTGGCTTCATTGCCATTATCATCCCTAATTACTATCAAAGTTGGAACTTTGAGGTTTTGAAAAGACTTAAATGGATACTAACATAGTGTTGTTTCAATCCATGTAACTTCAAGAGTTATTGCTAACCTAGGACTTCTAATAAATTTGCAGACTTGATAAAGTAAATGATCTCTAAGTAAGGGGATACCTTCTCTTTCATTAGTCATATTTTAACAATAACCGAATGAATTATGTTTATTTAGAAATGATCCTTTTGACGATTGCACAGACAACTTTCATCATCTCTATGAAAACCAAATATGATTCTTAGAGTTTTTAATAAGTTTACAGACTTGATAGGGTAAATGATCCCTAAATAAGGGAAATATCTTCTCTTTTATTAGTCATATTTTACAATAACCAAATAAACTATGTTTATTTAGAAATAATCATTTTGATGATTGCCTAGACAACCTTCACTATCTCTATGAAAACCAAGTATGATGCTTCCCATTGCATTAACAACCAATGAAAAGCATCCCGAACGAGCACATAAGGTTGTTGCTTGTAGTGCCTCGTACCATCCTTGTCAAATATGTAGGGGTTCTTGAGAACACATCAATGATATCAAGGTACTAGAAGCTAGTATTGTGACTTGTAAAAGCAATGATATACCAACCAAATAAGATGAGTACAAAAAATGAAAGAAAGCAGGTAATGCTAGCAAGGTGTAAGTAGCAAGGCGCAAGTCAAGTGGCAGAAACGTGTGGGGGTAAGTGGGCGGTTCAAGTCCAAGAAAGTGGAACTTAAAATGTTGTATAATCTGAAAAGTGGAGATAAAGCTCTGGAAGATAATTTTGAAGTTTAGCTAAGAAAGCCAAGAACGATCCAAAGTCCCTAAAAAATTTTGAAGGCATGAAAAACTCTAAAAATTGATATGAGTTCTCTATAGTTTAGGATTGTAATTTTTAAGGCATGAAAACCTCTAGATTTCTACCTTTTGCTATATGCTGCGTCATTTATGGTTTGACACCAAGGACCGATGGTAACAGAGAGGATCTCTTAATCTTCGTTAATAGAGATAAATAGTTCTGTCGTGCTGCTGTCAAGGACATAGTTGCTGTCAAACTTGCTGAGGTGAAATTGGATGAAAATTTTGCTGTCAAACTCTTGACAGGTAAGTGGCATGACACGAGAGCAAGTATATCCTTTGGTAGACTCATAATGGTTTCGATCGATTTGATTCCGTGTTTGTGTGTATCAAGGTTTTTAATTTAATGTTTTGTTTCTCGAGAACAAGAGAAAGGAAGCTTGCCTTTTAAATGGGGCGAGTTTTCTTTGACTTCCTTCAAGGCTGGATTTTGTATTCTAGTACTATATGTGTATCTATGTTGTATTTTATTTTATTGTTTATCGCTTGATTTCTTGATTGAATGTTTAATACTTCCTTGGCTATTTATATGGTCTTAAATCTCAGCATAACAAGGATTCTACTTGCTAGAAAATAAAATAATCCTAATCTAATCTAAGATAGTTGTAACACTCAGAAGTCAGAAGTCCTCGATTCAGAGACCTAGTTCTGCCAAGCTTGGTTGCTGTCTTCAAGGCTGTTGCGGCCACATATAATACCTCTCCAGATCCCTCCCGCGAGGACTTCCAGCACCGACCTACTGCTGCAAACTTCCTCCTGCTGGATTATTCTTTGCTGCTGTTTCCTCTTGATTTCTGCTGCTGCCTTCTGCCGTAGCTTCTCCAGCCTGGTTCTCATAAGAAGCACAGCACTCTCCTGTTTTCTTTCAAATCCTAATCGTGCCCGTGAAATATTTACTTTATATTCACAAAAATTAGGAAGGCTGTCTGAAGCTTGCAGGTTTTTAATTGATTTAAAACACACAAAGTGAGTTTGCAAGGAGGTTACGGGTTCAAATCATCTTTTTCAAGAACTTAAGCTTAAAAAATACCCCATTGTAAGAGGAGCTCTCAATACACAGCTAATTACTAACAATTGACCCTAATCTAGATAGCCTAACTATTGATTGTGGGATGCGCGCGCACAGAGAGAGAAATAGAGAGGGGAAGTTTTGCTCTGAGAAGTAATTAGGAAATCTTTATTCTACATAACTGAGAAATTTTATAAAACTACAAAATTAAGTAAAAACTCAAAACCTTGACAGCCGAATTACGAAATTACATGCTTAAGAAACTTAATTAAAATTAATCCCTTACTTGAACCATTAACTAACTTCCAAATCCCAACTAGATCATGCCCTTTTCAGCCCTGATGATAATCAAAAGGTGAAACCAGGCTTCCCACAATAGGAATCACTAAAAATCTTCGAGGAACTCCACGAATAGGATTGATGATTCTGTAGCTATCCTTCTTAGGATCATGCAGAATTCTTGCCTTTTCACCTGCCTCGATCAGGATTTCACCATTCTTCAAAATAGTCAGGGGCTTCAAAAAGATGTAGTTGTAGTTCTCAACTCTCCAAGGCAGCTTAATCACAAACCGCAACTCCCACGAATCCGTCACTCCATACTCTTTCATGGACCAAATGTGAGCCTCGTCATGTTTTGAAAGATAGAAGGTTGATACCAATCCATCTAACACACTTACCTCCATGTGAAGTTCATCATTATGATTCACAATAGGCTGAGGAATCTCCTTGAACTCTTCTTTGCTCATGTCATAAGAAACTATCAGATACCTCCCCGTTCTTCCGAGCCCGATAGTTGCTTTCCAGATAAGAAAATCATTGCCAAGCCAGATAGCAGCTTTATAGCCCAGATGGTATGGGATAGCTCCAATATCCTTCCACTCACCAGCTTTCAAAGAGTAGACTCTAGCCTCACATTCATAAGAGTCAATGTCAATAAAAGGCTTATCATATATATAAACACACCTTATGACCTTGTAATCATCTTCTGCTTGATGATAACCAAACCCCATCGTGGTGAAAGAGTTCTCAACTTCGGCGATATCGAAACCCGAGAACGGAAGGTGTTTGAAAACTCCAGTAGAGGGATTCAAGAGAAAGATATCCTGATTGCATTGTTGGTCCGAAATGCAAAGTAAGCCATTGCATGAACCCGAAATTTCAACTTTCTCTAAGCACAGTGAAAAGGGCAATGGCAGCCTTCTAGCTTTGCTCCATTCTTCATCTTCAACGTAGAAAAGCTTGGACTCATGCTTCAGGACAAGATTTGGGTTCTTCAAATTTTCTCTTCTGAGATGCTGCTTAACAAATTCTGGATTGCCAAGGAATGCAAGCATGGACTTGGATACACTCTTGAATCTTGTAAGAGACTTGACAGGCAGTCTAGTAAGAATATCAGAGATAATATCACTAGGAATGTTGGCTGACATTTCAGTGAATGTAGAGCTGCTGGTGGATGCTGCTGAACTTGTTGAACTCATTTTTTGGTACTGGTATATTATGAGTCTAATCGTTTGGTAAGAATGGAGAAGAATATTGGGTATATAAGGGCAAAGAAGGAGGGCTCATTGGCCATAATGCCATAAAAGGAGAATATCTAAGTAGATTATGATCTAATTGTTGGAGAGAATCCAAAATTTATGACCAATATCTTGTCATTTGGCCAATGTACAAAATCATATCAATGAAATTTTAGAAAGTAAATCTATATAAAATTGTGAAAAAGCTGAGGAGATCTAGTGATTACTATATATCTTTATTAGCACATTAATGGATATCGATGTTTTTTTTTTTTTATGAATATGATGCAATTTTTTTCCTGTTTTTAAATGTGATTTCTTAAGAAAAATTTGTCAAACTAGTTAAAATACTACATAGTATTTCACTTAACATATCAAGAAATTTAAAATTGTATTTTTTACTGATAGTAAAATATAAAAGATGAAAGAAAGGAAGATTTATTCCATTGTTAAAGCAATCAAAGAGAAACAAAACAAAAACAAAAATTGTTGAAGCCTCCAATGTTTTTAGATTTCCTAGAATTTCTTTAAGCCATCTGTGCATCTCAAGTAAGATGAACTATTTAGACATTTATAAATACTACGATCGACTGCGATGCTACACAAATACGATATTATGTATACATTAAATTTGAAATTAATTGTGGATATCTACATCACGGATATCCAAATTTCAAGTATATCCTTATTTCTTGCTAGTTAACACTGTCTAGTTTTATATTAGCCATTTAACTTGCATTTTGTCATGGGTTATAAAAATTTTTTCAAAAAAAAATACTAGATATGCAGGTTGCTTCAATGTACTTTTTACATAAAAAAAAATTCAAAGTATAAATTAAAAATTCTACATAAGCAAGATCAAAATATTAAATAATATAAAATGAGGCATGCATCTGATTGTATTTACTGATCTTATTTATCTAAATAAATAAATGATAAATTCATATTCTAAAAAATTCATGACTTAAAAGATAAACATAAATAAAACTGACTGAATAAACTTACATCATAAAAACAATATTACACAAGGTCAAACACATTAGCAATATAATTTAAAATGAATATTTTTTTATTTTAAAAAATAAACATCATTTTTATTAAAAAAAATTATATATGAGTTAGAATAATACCTTGAAAAATGAAATAGAAACATAACAACTAAAAAAACTTATATTAAAAAAAATGGCATGCAAAAATCGTGACTTAGATCATGAGACCATGATAAATTCATATAAAAAACTTGAAGATAATCACAAAACTAATATTAAAAAAAATAATGCATAACAATAAGATTGTACGAAGCCGAATTCCCAACAAATTAAATGTTGAAAGATGAAACCAGGAAAAACATTAATTACATAAAAAGATTTAAAAAAAAAATGAGGGTGAGAAAAACATTAATTAGAAGGATAAAGATTTGCAATTGGAGGGTTTAATTGAATTGAAAAATAGCTTTAATAAAAAAAAATCAAAAAAATAAGGGTCAAACTGAAACAAATAAAACAACAGCAAATCTAATTGAATGATAGAATTGAAAGAAAAAAACTTTGACAAAAGTGCCAAGGATAAAATTAGAAATTAAAAAAAATGAGGACCAAAATGAAAAACCAAACATTTGAGAAATTGCAATTGAAGGACTAAATTAGAAAGAATAAAAACTTCTATAAATAAGAAATGAACAAAATAAGAAATTAATAGTATGAGAACTAAAATTAAAAAGTAAGAAACAAATAGGACAATGGTATACATTACTTGTCACGAGAGAGAAAAGAAGGAAAAAAAAATCAAATAACCACCAGCAACAATCCGACCACAATAAACTGTTACATGTCACTCTAAATGGAAGAGTACACGATGACTCATCTAGGAAGACAATGGAAGGTTACTTACGTCCACGTGATGGCATTACACACCGCCACTTAAATGATGCGTATGCTACCCATGTGTCGGGGTGTATCGAGCATACTTTAGCAACTTTAAGCATTATAATTTTTTTTTTAAAAAGTGAAAATACAAAAAGTCCCCCATGACCCTGAGAATTATACAAAATACCCATATGAAAGCACACAAATACCCTCGAATGTTAAACTTATGTTTTGTCTCTTGTAAGATCAAAGATGTAATTGTATTGTACATTAAAATTTAAAAACTTCAAAATACTCTTATTCGGTAGCACAATAATTTTTTGATTTTGCAGGCAAATGTGTATTTTTACTATTAAGAAACTTATGCAAAATCAAAAAATTCATTGGTCAATAATTTTATATTTTGTTGATTTTAGAGGGAAAAAAAAATCAACAACTCAAAGAGGCTTAAAGTTTTTAGATCAAAGAGCACAAAGGTAAATTTTGTTTTTTTACTATAACCCATGACATATTTTGTTGTAGATTGGGCTACAACAAGTCATTTATTTTCTTAAATAATAAATAAGGTGTTTAGAAATACAAAAATATCAAAACCCCCTGCCATTATGAGTTATGCCATCCTACTTTGTTGATTGTGATTTAGGTAAGATCTTAATGAATTTCCTAATTTTGACATGAATGATCATATCTTTTTGATAAAATATAAAAAAATAATTTATATTTTAATATGCACTAGCATAAAAACACAACTTGAATACTAATTAGTTCAAGAAAATACTATTACTATTTTTTTTCCTTGAAAATATAATCTTGGCTAGTGGAAACATTGTATACTGCAAACATTTAAACCATGTTTATTTTTCTTTTCTTTTATATATATTGTAAAAGACCTCATGTTACTATTTTCATGAAGATCAGTAACCTCCCTAGATTACACTTTGAAGAAATTGGAAGTATTGCTTCAAATTCTTTTATTACAATGAACCAAAAAAAAATATACATTTTTCTTACATGTTACTTACCCTTTCTTCATTCGAAAGATCCCTTGAAATAATTATTTCTATAATCCTACAAGTATTATAGGAATTCCTATATATAGTATTTAGTGTTGTAATTCAAAGCATAGAGTGTCATTGCCATTAGTGTCATCCAATGCTATGACCTCATCATCAGGATCAGGAGAGGAAGATAACCCAGCTGTAGAAACAGTTCTCAAGCTCTACATTGCAATCAAGAACAAGAACATCTGATTGTCTGATATGCTTGGCGATGAATGCCATGTGTTTGAAATTTCTTCTCATTTTTCCAACCCTTCCTAGGAAAATAGGTGCCAATTAAAATTTCAATTTGCTAATTTTACTTTCTATCATGACTAAGACTGAGTGTGTATATATTTGCAATGACCCAAAAATTCAAGTAATTTGGGAGTAAGATTTGTATTTTGGATAATTGATTATCTTTTGGTTCTAACAATTTGATCCAAAATTTAGTTATGCCAAAAAAAATGAGTTCTTCCTTTTGCTAAGCCCAAGGGATGATGGAGGGTTTTTTGGACCCTTAAATTTGATTTTATTAATAGCCATCTAAGTCTTTGTGATTTTTGTAAGCAAAAACTTGTAAAAGTACCCGGTACAACAATTTTATCGATTTGTTTTTGTATGAGAAGTGGGGTGAAAACCCCAATTAATATACTAGAGAGCCTGTGTGTATGGATATGCCTTATGTTTGAAAAAACAATTTCTAAATATGTAGAGGTGCACCATGAAGGAATTCATACTTAAAAAAAAATTCTAAGAGGATGAGGTGAAACCATAGAGGAATCTATACCTAGAAAAGTTTTTCTAATAAGTGGAGAAATCTAAGGAGAGCGAGTTTATATTTTTTTTTTATAAAAAAAATTAGAGGCTGAAAGGAACCAATGGAGGGTGAAGTCCATGCTTAGAAAATTTACAATAGGCTGAAGGGAACCCATGAATGGTGAGCCTATACTTATAAAATATTCTAAGAGGCTGAGGGAAGTGAATCCCTATCAATGCCCATACATGGAAATTTTTTAAGTTGCGAAGGAAACCCAAAATGATGAGCCTATGTTTAGAAAATATTCCAAGAGGCTAAACGGAGCGAATCCCTATTGACTCCTATACTTAGAAAATTTCCAAATGGTAGAGAGAAACTTATAGAGGTGGTGCTATTGCACTAATAAGACCAAGTCAATCCATTTTTTAGAGAGTTATTGCATTTTTTAAAAGATTTTGAGGCTTATGGCCTCTCTAAAGATGACATGGGGGCATGAGAGCCCCTCCGGGGTAGAGAGAGAGAGAGGGAACTTGAAAGTTAAAGATTTGATATCATCCATGGAGATAGCATGAGGTCTGGGAGTCAATCTGGGGAGTTGTAGTAATTCTCTAGGCTCTAGTTAACCATGGTGGTATATATTTGGACATAGGACGAGATCCTGTTACTTTTTTTACGTTGGTTATCTTAACTTGTCATGAAGGATGGAGTTATCGCACTAAAAAGAACCTCTTTCAAAGAGATTATACAATCGCACTAGAGAAAACCCATTCTAAGAAGATTGTGCAAGAGTCCAAAAGTTTCTATTAAAGATATGTAGACAAAAAGTGTATATTAGAGAGACAATTATTTTAATTTTAAAATAAACTTACTTACTATCAAGGATAGTATATTATGAGGTGATTTATTGGATTTTAAGGAGTTGTCTTATCCACCCCTTAGAGAGTGATATTATTGCACTAAAGAGACATATTGTTAATCCTTTTCAAGGATGGGGATGTTGTGGTGCTAAAATTTATTGAGATGACCAAACTTGATTTTACTCTTGAGTGGCCAACACAATTCGGGTGATGGGTTATTAGCTGAGCTGGTTTTTCTATTGGCTGAGCCCAATGTTGGTGTGTGTGTGTATATAATCCCTTTTGTTATTTTGAAGCAAGTGTTGGATTTATTCAAAATTCTTATCAAATTCTTGGGAAATAAATTTGAATATGCAGTGCAACCTACCTTGCATGATGGATTGAATGTTGGTGTAGCATGGAGATTAAGTATGTCACTATCCTAAATCAGGGACGAAGCCAATTTTTGTTTTAAGAGATTAAGATTAGAAGATTTTTTCTAGGAGAGCCAAAACTTAAATTGAAAAATTTCAATGGTTCGGGGGAGTCATATTTTTTTTTTCTTTTTTTTGCATAGCCCGGGCCTAGCCCCTGCCAGCCTCTCTGGTTGAAATCTCACTTTTTTGGGAAAACATCATTAACATCCCTAAATGATGAACTCTTTCTCAATTTCATCCCAAACCAAATAATTTTATCAATTTCATCCAAAACCTTTTAAAAATTAGGCAATGTTGCCTTCATTGTCAAAATACGTGCAAGAAACACCTGATAATTCTTGTGTGGGAGGGAAATATTGTTTGATTTTGAATAAGTTTTTGATGAAATTAATTGGTTTGGGATCAAAATATAGAACCATATAATACGTTAGTGATACAAATGAGGTTCTTCTTCTTCTTCTTCTTCTTCTTCTTCGTATTGAGGAGGGCTCTAACTCGAGATTTGGGGAGGGGATAAGGTATACAACCACCTGGAGCAAGTTAATTATGTGGTCATTGCCCTCTCTTGATAATGAAATTTGCGCACTTTTGAAGAGTTGCAAGGATGCTTTTCTCACCATATTTTTATGTTGGTTTATTTATTTTATAGACTGAAGCAAAACATACCGCACACACGGACAGAGAGAGAGAGGGAGAGAAACCCTCTAAGTCACAACAATTTAATTGATGAATTTGACATTTTTTGTATATTTACAAGTCTATAAATCTTTTATATCACACAACTAGTTTTTTCAATGATATCAAGAGACGATATATCACTTTTAAAAGGATAAAAATTCATTTTAAAACATATATCTATTCATGTATTTTCAATAAAACATATTTATATTTTTTCTTATGCGTCTCTTTTGATTTAGAATACTAGCTAGACAAGGCCTAGTATTTGAAATTTTTTTTTTTCTTATCAATGGCATTGTTTCAGGAATGTGGAGATGTTTACGTAACCACTTCTTCCTATTGAGCCTTTTAGACGGGTAAATAGGAATCACAAAACTCTTCTTTACTGAATTAATTTGGTATAAATCAGAAATCACGAATACGACTCCATGATAGACACCTTTTTTCTTTCTTTGGCAGAAAATGATGGGCTCCTATGAATTGTCCAAAGATAAGGTGAAGAAAGCTGTGTGTTTGCTTCAAATCATGTGGCCATCATTTTGGCCCTCTCAATGACAGGGATGCATCAGGCCAAGATAAAACAATATAAGATGCAATCACAGCATCTCCTGTGTTCAGCTGGTATACCATTTGATTTGTGAGAAAAGATGCTTGAAAATCATGTAAAGAAGCATATATTATTTGAGACATGCATTCAAGTAATGCAGGAATAGGAGGGTCAAAATGCTTTACAGAGTTGCTTTAAAGCCATATTTTATCCATTAATTTAATAGACGAGGGAATGTCCATGGTCTAATAAATATAAAAAGGATGTGTTTCTTGATTGTGGAGGATAATTCCATGTGGAAACGAAAGAGGAAGCACAGCTGCTTACATTAAAAAAAGGCCCAGATGTCAATATGATCCCATAGAACCATATTAAATTAAATAGTTTAACTAAATAATTAATCTTTATTTATTTATTGGGAGTTTTATATGGAAGGGAATGTTGGGTGTCACCCATCATTCATGTGTGTTTGAGTTGGTAAAGTTGATGTAGAATAAGAGATATATTTTTTATGTGGCTTTATTTGATTTTTTTTGTTTATTAATATTGATGGGTACGAATCACAGGATATAATTTTTATTTATAAGTTTTATTTGGGGGTGTAGAAATCTAGTTTGGTATATACAAATTCATCTGAGATATCCTACTACGTATTAATTAAAAAAATTAATGATATGGGTCTAAATCTAAAAATTTTCATGTATTTTTCTATGTGTATTTAAGCCAAATAATATTAGAGGTTTTTTCCTGAATAATAAAATAAATTATTATTATTATTATTATTGTGGAGTTACATTTTAAAATTATCAATAGCAGATTTATATCTTTTTCGTTTTCAAGATTTTATCTTTTGCTTTCAATTAAAGATTAAATTTTTATATTTTTTTTACCCATTTGGTTTTTTGATTAAGATTTGACAAATAGACATTTATTAGCATGGTCCACCATACATTCAATATAAATTAAACTCTGAATCATTAAAAAATTGCATTAAACACCAATTTTCTCTCTTAATAATACAAAAAGAAGCTTTTATTTGAAGGTTTGTTTGTTTTTTTTTCCTTAAATGTGAGGCTAATATAGATTAACATAAAATTTTGATATTAAAAAAATATAAAAATATTTTTGATCTAAAAACTTTAAATAGAAAAGCATGAAGAATGCCAATAAACTCCTAATTAATTTTGAAAGCTCTTTCTGCGTCTTTATATTTTATTATTTCCAAAAGTTTTCCTAATAAGTTTGACGTGTGTTATTAATCTTGACCTGCCTTAGCAGGTCTCCTAGTAACTAGATAAATCTAAAACTTAACTCGAATTGAGTTATAAAAAACCCATTTGGTTTTTTCCTTAAAATAATATAATCTTAATTCTATTTTTTAAATAAAATAATATTATTTTGAGTTAATATAAATTAAATATGAGGCAGGTCTTGGACAGTATCATAGCTCAGACCAGTTTTAATGACTTTGGTTCGAGCTTTAATAGACTATTATTTAAAAAATCCAGCCAATACGAGATTAAAATAAAAAGAATTTAAGTACCCGAAAATTCTCAATTATTTTTTCAATTAATTTAATTTGGTTGCCGTATACACGTTAGAGATTGCAAACCTCTACCACACTGTCTATCTCCCTCCCTTTATCCCTCTCTTTGTCTCTCTCTCTCTCTCTGCCCTTTTCTTTTCGATTCTCGTATGAAGCTCGCATTCAATTTGTCTCAGTTTCTTTGATCAATCACCCAATTCCCGTTCCTCTCCTTAAACAAACTTCATGGGTTTTGCTCGATTCTGATCTCCAGGTTCAACTCTCAAGATTTTGGCTTTCTTTTCGAATTCTTCTGAATTATCAGCTTCATTGATCATTTTCTGAAATGGGTTTTGGAGATTTTTGGATTCTTCATTGAATCTGATGAAAAAGGGTCTATTTTTTAGGACATTTTGAGCATTTTCTCTTAGCTTAGCTTGTTTTGGAATCTGGGTTTTTATATTCATTTAGAGGAATAGGCATATCAGAGGTTTTTGGGATTTTTTTTTCTTTTCATAGTTTAGTATTTTAGAAAGTTTTAAGCTTGTTCTGGGCTCTTATGCTGATTTAGAGACATGGGAGGTTTTTGGGTTTTGTAGAGTTTTTGTTTTGTTCTTGCATTGTAGCTTGTTGGGTGGTATTAAGATGAAGAGGTTAAAGATTGAACCTTCTAGTACTAGGAGGTGCAAGCTGTCGCATATGTTGTTGGCTGTAGGAGCAATATACTTGGTGTTTTTAGCATTCAAGTTTCCACATTTTTTAGAGATTGCATCAATGTTGAGTGTGGATGATAGTTATGCTGGATTGGATTCGTCATCTATGGTAAAAGATGTTGAAGACTCCGATTTAAGCAAACCATCTTTTAGTTCTGTTTATAAGGATGCTTTCCATCGGAAATTAGAGGATAATCAGAACCAGAATGCTCCGATGATGCCTAGTAAGGAACCTTTGAAAGATGAAAAGGGAGGGTCTAAAACTATAAAGCCACTTCAATATCGTTATGGAAGAATAACAGGAGGAATTATGAGGCGAAGGAATGCAACTATGAAATTATCACCACTTGAGAGGATGGCAGATGAAGCATGGCTGCTTGGATTGAAGGCATGGGAAGAAGTGGAAAAGTATGATGGAGAGGAGATTGGACAGAGCTTGTTATATGAGGGGAAGATTGAGTCTTGTCCTTTGTGGGTATCCATGAGTGGAGAGGAGTTGGCTAGAGGGGATAAGATGATGTTTCTACCATGTGGTTTAGCTGCTGGGTCTTCTATAACCATTGTGGGAACACCCCATCATGCACACCAGGAGTATGTACCCCAGCTTGCAAGGTTGAGGAATGGTAATGGTATTGTTATGGTTTCACAGTTCATGATTGAGCTGCAGGGTTTAAAGTCAGTGGAGGGAGAGGATCCACCAAAAATTCTACATTTAAATCCTCGATTGAGAGGAGATTGGAGTCAGCATCCAGTCATTGAGCATAATACCTGCTATAGGATGCAATGGGGGACAGCTCAAAGATGCGATGGTTTGCCATCCAAGAAAGATGAGGATATGCTGGGTAAGATTTAACTTGTTTCTTAATTGTGTTAATTAACTTGTTTTCCTTGTTTGCTTATGTACGTTAAGTCAAATGCAACTTGGAAAGATAATTATTGAGTGTATACATGTATTAAAGAAAGAATTTATTTTCTTCTTTTCATGGGTGCCAAAACCACAAATAGCATTCCCCATTATATGCTGGAAATTAAGTAGATGTAAAGAATTTTCCCAAGTTGGATTTAAATTCACCTTGTGACGGGCTGGGGCCAACGAAACATGGCTTCACATATAAGCATTGAAGAATTCAAGAAATGACTTGAGGTATTTGAATGAGGCTCAAGTCCCAGGAATTGATGTTTAAAAGTTTTGGATATTCTCTAGACACTTTTCTTCACACCAGCTGTTGTGTGAGGTGAGAGAGATATTGTTGCTTTTCTTATTTTTTTTATACAATTCAATTAGAAATAGGGACAAAAGCTAAAACTGCTTATGGCACTCTATTTTAAATAATTAAATTGAAAGTTTCTCTAATGCATATGTTTGACAGTTGATGAACATGTGAGGTGTGAGAAATGGATGCGGGATGATAATGTAGATTCAAAAGAGTCCAAGACAGCCTCATGGTTCAACAGATTTATAGGGCGTGAACAGAAACCTGAAGTGACATGGCCATTTCCTTTTGTGGAGGGCGGATTGTTTATCCTGACCTTGCGTGCTGGTGTTGATGGATACCATATTACTTTTGGGGGGCGGCATGTGACCTCATTTCCATATCGTCCGGTATGTTGATATAGATGAGAAAAAAAGTGATTGTTATTCCCTATGACAGTTTTTTCCTGATTCTCTAACTCAAATGGTGAACCTTGGCCTTCTGGATTTGGGACATATATTTGCATGTCTGATGCTCAATGGTCTTTCTAGTGGTTCCATCCACTCACTATGGAAAAACAGTACTTTCAAATTGTTTGTGAGATTTGCATTTTTTCTATGAATATTTCCAGGAACTATGCTTATCACTGTTTGCCATCATTTTAAGTCTGTGATTCGTTTTCTTGATTCCCTTTTCTTTCCACTGGATTTCTTTGTTATGGTCTATCTGTAGATTTTTGAGGTTCCTGTTCTTAACAGTCATGTTTGCTACAGTGGTATTATGTTTTGTTTAAGTACATATTCAAAGAGAGTTCAATTCTTTTCTATTAAAATTAAACTCAAAATACTTTCCTAAATTTTTTATGTGCCTTTAGGGATTTACCCTCGAAGATGCAACAGGATTAGCAATCAAAGGAGACGTAGATGTTCATTCAGTTTTTGCAACTTCTCTGCCCAGCTCTCATCCAAGCTTCTCTCCTCAGCGAGTATTGGAAATGTCAGAGAAGTGGAAAGCTCATCCCTTACCAAAGAGTCCCATTCAACTTTTTATTGGGATCCTATCAGCTACAAATCACTTTGCAGAACGCATGGCAGTTAGAAAAACTTGGATGCAATCATCTGTAATCAAGTCTTCAAATGTAGTTGCTCGTTTCTTTGTTGCACTGGTAAGATCTCCACATTGATTTATTTATTTTGAAGGAGTCTTTAACTGTATCAACAGTCACTTAATTATTCCATTATTCCAGAAAGATCCTCAACCATCAAATTTTCTAATGTATTATTTCAACTTCAAAAGTGTAGTGCGCGGTCTTTTTATCCAATTTCTGTTTCTGCGTGCTAACATTTTTTTTTTTAAATATCATTCAAAAAGTGAAATTAAAAAAAATGCACATGCTAGTAGTTGTTTGGCTACATCAGAAAGAAGTAATTGCAATTGCACCTATAGATTTCGAAATTGAGCCATAGTTGAGGGACCACTGACACATTTAGCAGCCTTACCCCCCCTTTTGATGATTAAAGCACTCAAAATAACTTTACAAGTCAAGAGAACTTGGATGCCAGGATCAATCTCTATTGGTACCCTTCAACCTCTGCAGATGTAGCCACAGGCTAGGGCAGTGTTGGTTTAAGTCTTAGGTTAAAATTTTGCCTTGCAAAGAAACTTTGTGTGGTGACACTCGCATAAATACCCTTGATATACGACATATGCATGTGAGGTTTGCTCAATTTATGCACCCTTTCTTTTTTTTTTTTGGAGGAAATGCTTTGGAGTATTCTTATTCCTTCTTATCCCAAAATTATGATCCATTATTTCCCTGATGTCCATGGTCAAAAGTTAAGAGGGGTGGTTATTCTGCGAGTTGTCATTTTGCCTTTCTATCAAGTACATATTATGTGTTTCAGGCTCATTGTGCATAAGTGAGCCTGTATGTGCGTCTCAGTTGTTGAATTATTTAATCATCGTAATGTAATATTGTGCATTCTATAAGATGTTCTGTTGTTTTGGAACAGAGGAAGTGGCATTATGTTTTTTTACTATTCATTTTTCTATTTTGCCATTCTTCTTAGCGACCATTTTTATAACATTCACACTCAAATTTATGTTTGTACTCGTTTATGAAATCACAGAATCCAAGGAAGGAGGTGAATGCAGTGCTAAAAAGAGAGGCAGCTTACTTTGGTGATATTGTGATTCTGCCATTTATGGATCGCTATGAGCTTGTGGTTCTCAAAACTATTGCTATTTGTGAGTTTGGGGTAAGTCTATACTTTATTCATTGATCATCTTTCATTGAATCTTTTAAATAGGATTCTGTGACTGTGTACTTATTTATATCTCCTGAATCTAGTTGTTTTGGTATCTCTGAATATGCTGAATACAGGTTCAGAATGTCTCAGCTGCATACATAATGAAATGTGATGATGATACATTTGTTAGGGTGGACACAGTCTTGAAAGAAATTGATCGTACCTCTCCCAACAAGTCTCTTTATATGGGCAATCTCAATCTCTTACATCGTCCTCTAAGAAATGGAAAATGGGCAGTTACTTTTGAGGTATGTAAGTTTTAATGTATTTGTGGGAATTCTGATTTAATAAAATCCCTTGCAACACTGTCTTCGCTCTTATTAATTCAATTGTCTTGTTCCCTTTTCTCTTAAAATAACATACAAAAAGGAAAATAAAATAAAATAAGAAAGTCTGGGTAAAAGGGCAATTATTAGAATCTCTACAAAATATACATCTCAGCAATCTTTTCTGGGATCACATAAGCCACCTGGGGCTGGCCTGAACATCATGAAAAGAAGCTGAAGAAGTTTTAATTGTTTATCAAGCTGTAGCACCATTCTCTGTTGTACTAGAAGCAACGTTGGTGATACTGGTCATGGCACTTTTGCATTACCCGAATGAGGTATCACTTCGCACAGTACTTGCAAGAGTTGCCTAACTGTCTTCCTTTTTACCCCTTTCCCTTGTAATTTTTTGACCGCATTTGATATTTCATGGAATGGAATGGATGCTGGTCAAGGAACTTGTTCAAGGCATGGAATGGCATAAGACAGCTTTGAGAAGGCTGTTTGTGCTTGTTGGCTAGCTATGATAAGGGTTTTCCCTGTGTTAGTTAAAGAATTAAAACATCATTCCCAACCTGCTATCAGAGTCATCATCCTTAAAGGTGCTGCTTTTTTGTGATTTTAGTTTTTAGGGACTGGGGGACCATTTTTCAGTTGAGCTCCTTTAATGAATCAGATAGTCCTGAACATCTTACACATTCTGCTTTGACTAGGAGTGCAAAATGGAAAAGGAACTAATCTAGATATGGTTAGCTATGTTGCTACTCAAATGAATTCAAAATTTCAATTTCTCTGTCTTGATAAATAGAATCTGAATGATAAAATTGTTTTTCTATGTTCACTTCTTGCATTTGAAGGTTATTTGCCTAAATGTAACAGGAATGGCCCGAAGAAGTATATCCTCCTTACGCCAATGGACCTGGATATGTAATTTCTACTGATATTGCTAAATTTGTCATTGCTCAACATGGCAAACGAAGCCTCAGGGTTAGTGATATATAATCTTATCTAATACCTCCCTCAGTTGAAGGATGCTCTCTTCCCCTCTCTGCCCCCCTTTCTGTTAGCATTTCTTTGACGACTACCTTTCCTATCAGCTTGTAGTTTGTACATGAAAATATTGTTGAACTCTCATTGCAGCTCTTTAAGATGGAAGATGTTAGTATGGGAATGTGGGTTGAACAATTTAACAGCTCCACCCCTGTTCAGTACTCCCACAACTGGAAATTCTGTCAATACGGATGCTTGGAGAACTATTATACTGCACATTACCAATCCCCAAGGCAGATGATCTGTCTGTGGGACAAGTTGGCGAGAGGTCGGGCACAATGTTGCAGCTTTAGATGATAGATATATTATCAGATGTCTCCAAGGATCCGTTAGATGATGGCAGCAGCTTTACTACATTTTGTTCTCGTTTAAATGGACTGTAGAGATGGCTGTTTTTTAATTTGCAGCCTTGATTTTGGAAGAACAGACTGTTCTCTTATTGTAATTGAAATGGCTTACAGCAAAGGCCAAAGCATTTTGGCTTCAACTAAAAGCTGGAGAAATTGTATATACCTATCTTTCTATGACAAATATCGATTCCGTAGATGCAGAAGTGATAAAATCCGTTCAGATTATTACATTCGGCTGTTGCAAATAGGTTTGAAAACGTTCAAAGCGGATATCAGCAATGGAAAGTTCAACCGGGTATCATCAATATCCGATTGAAACTTCTACCCATTTTTTGTACCGAAATAATGGCAAATGGTAATTTCATTTTATTGAGACAAATGGGCCTATTAGAATACCAATAGGCCCAATTGTTTTCTTCCTAAGAAACAGCCCAAAAACATTTGCTAGTTTAATAAAGGGTTTAATGGCAACTTTTTATAGCAAATACCCCTTTAATAAAGGTCTGTTATGTCCTTTCAGCCTATGAAAAAAAACTTGGGTGTTTTGAAAAAACCGTATCCAGTCTCAACATTCAGGCAGAATTAAGATTCTGTTATATAGTTAATGATTATTTTTTAAAATGATATTTGTTAGGATATATATTAAAATAATATTTTTATTTTTTAAAAAATTATTTTAATATTAACACATTAAAAAAAATTGAGAATATAAAAAAAATTAATTCCTTTTTTTAAAAATAAAAGCTTTAGATTAACCTTGACAAAGCCACTTCCACCACATCATGAACCCACTTAGGTATGGTTTGGATTCTAAACATGTTTTTTTTTTTTTTTTTTTAAATTTATTTAATTTTTTTTTTAAATAATAATATTAAAAATAATTTTTTAAAAATAAAAAATAATATTATTTTAATATATTTTCAAACAAAAAAATACTTAAAAAAAACCCAAATAATTCTTCATCCTCGGTAATATTTTACATGTTAAACACTTTTGCGTTGATAAAATCTCATCTTGAATAACACACCATTAACTCATTGGAGCTATAAATACCTCTACACTATTCCTATGATTACCTCCACACTAGTTAGGACAACGTTTTGCCTTTTATGTCCCTATCTCCATGTTTCTTCGGGTATAAATACCTCAAAAAGATTTTTGTTAAGGGCAAGTAAAAAAAAGAAAAAAACAGATATATCGCCACAAAAAAAGAACACTATCCTCTGTTGCTTCTTTAGTCCAACATGCACGGTATTTATAGTTCATTTTCCCCATCAATCTTGCTAAATTGAGTCTCCTACGCTACTAATTTTGCAGAAGATCAAGAATCTCTAAGCCTAGTGTATCCTCACGAGGCCCGCTGAATCTACTATGAAGAAAGCGAGGATTCCTTGAAGCTTATTTTTGGCTTCGTCAGTCCATAATTTATTTATGTGTTGTTAAATCTTCTATGTATCCCCTTTTGTCCTTCCATTTGATTTTATCAATTTTATTCACCAAAAATATCATTTTAAAAAAGACTCAATTTTTAGTATATACTAATAAAAATTCAATCTAGTTTCATAAATATTAAGTATGTTTTACAGAATTTGGTAGACATATTATTACATAAAATCATTCAAGAGTTTGTACAAACTGAGAAATTAAGAGCAAGTAATATTAAGTAATTGGATAGCATTAGTTAATTACCTACACTGATCATGGAGGCCAAGATGAGCCATAAGAACGGCCACCAAAGTGAGTAGCTCTCCTCCTCCTTGAAGTGCTCGAGCATGGTCTTTCCATCCACATTGCATCGCAGCATAAGTTAGCATCTCCACCAGAACTTCACTTATCAATTCCCATTTCTGTTCACTCTGCAGCAAGTCCAATGACTTGGCAAGTTCATCGCCACCATCAGATAGTGCTGACCCTCCCGGGTTTTTACGGATTTGCTTGTACTTTGGTTCGCCCAACTCTTTGGGTAGCATAAACGGCAAATCACTCCATAGATACATCATGTAACGAGATAATGATCTGCTCATGTTACAATGAATTGAATCCTGGCCGACGCAAGTATTAACAGCAATGTGCCATATGAGGAAGCTTTCATGAAAGTCTTTATCATGAACCACGGACCATCCAAATTTTTCAAGGCAATCCTTCCTTCTGAGGGCATGATCACCTCTCTCTTCCAATATCTTATGTGGAACTAATGGGAAATTGCATCTTGAACGCATATCTAAGACACGTTTGAAGATCAATTCCTTTAAATCATCACCAACAACCTCCCAGCTCTGAATGTTGCCGGTTCTAAAGATTTTTGGGAGGTGTTTACATGGGCTCTCTCTAGAATTTTTTGGCTCATATAGGGCTATAGATGCTTTCCACTTTTTGTTATTGCTAAAAAACGATAGCAACCGTGAAGAACAAATAACTCGAGAAATAGAACCCGCCAGTGGCTTCCTTTGATCGCTAAGCCAAAGCATACCCCAATCGGAGAAAAGCATCAAAATGGCCGAGTAAATCTCCAGAACAGTAGCTCCGACCAGCAACAAGTATGATACAATAATATCAATTTTGGAATAGCTAGGTATGCGAGTTTCTGGTCATTGATGAGAATGCTACTAATGCAGAGACAGAGGACAGAAAGGTGATGAAGCGGAGAATGATGCGTGGTCTCGGACAAACGGTTGTCATCACCTTGGTGAAAAGTACATCGAACATGAGCCCCAACTCAACTTCTATCAATTTGAATGCTCCAGCAGCATCCTTGCTCTGCAAGATACCGTAGCTGATCCTATGAACAGGAAATGGAACGGTGTGATCAGCAAATAGTACCTTCAATGTTTGGAATAAGAACCCTTCTGTGCCCAACATTTCAACAATGCGCCTCATGCCTTGTTCCGTGACAAAAATATCACTAAGGCCTCGTTGCGTGCCCCCTTCTATGCCCAACATTTGCTTAAGGCGATCTATGCCCAGTTCCGTGATCAAAATTTCATAAAGTTGAGGCAAAATATCATCCAACTTTTGGCGGCGCAAAATTTCCGGATATATTTGCCCTCGTACATGTATGCCTGCTTCGTTTGCTGAGTCCATCAACTTGCTGGAGCTTGCGCACCAGAGAACCCAAATCTTCTCTCCATATTTGATAACTCCAGACACAAAGATGGGAATGACTATATATATGAGCGGATCATTGCTCCACCATGACCTCAACGAAACATAAAAGGCCACCGCTAGTTGGGTTAATAGCTGAAGCAAGTGCCTCGACCACAATTCGTTGTCCTCTAGTGAATAGAGAAATGAAGCAATGGAAGGCAGAAACATGCAACTCAAACCTTAACAGCCGAAACATAACTGAAGATTATGGAAATAGCAGTTCTGGTGAACTAATTTACTGGATGTGCAAGCAAATGACTACAGAAAGCAAATGTGTCGTAATAGTGTTAGGAATTCAGGATTTGTTGTTCTCTTTACTGATTGCTGAGAAAACTGCAGCAAGAGAAAGCGTGTCTTAATAACGATATTTCATATGGAGTTGGATTCTAGTTAACTTTCCATGCAAATTAGGGTGGATGGACTAAATGATTGCGATCATGTCCAAAATTAAAAGGCCAACATTTTTTTCCATTGCCAAAAGGCAAACAACCTCAAACTGTAGAAATATGACTTAAAAAATACATTAAAGCCACTTCCAACATAACACAACCCCCTGAAGACAATAATCTCTTTGAACAGCAGTGAGATTTTGATGTGATTACTCTTAAGATTAAACATGCATCATACTGAACAACATAAGAATGATTGCCTTTTTCAAGGAATCATTAATGTTGGTTTGGGCATCATTCCTTGTGAGCTTGTGAGAGCCTCTCATGATCTGCTCAAGGAATCATTAAACTTCTTAACCACCAAGGGTAACAACACCTTTAATATGTTGCTTTTGAACTTGTTTCTAGTTACGGCTTCATGATTTCAGAACAGTGCATTAAATGATGTGTAGCTTAGAACTTCTCTAGAACAAACAAAGATTCTTGTAATGATTGATTTTTTAAAGCAAAGAAAGGAACTCCTAGCTGACTGTAGACAAATGAAGAGATTAATTTGGTATTTTGGATAGCTTTGAGTGTTTGGGATTGTTTGGAATTTCCTTAATCTATGAATAAAGCATCAGGAAGTATTTTGTGGCCCACATTCAGTGCTACTAGCTAGGGGCATACCCTCCATTAAAGGCATTTGCTTCTCCTGATTGGTTGCAGTGACCGATACTGTAGAATCCCAGGAAAGCAAAAGCCCTTGAAAAAGGGAAGCCATCATCCATTATTGTTTCCACGTAACTGAAAATTTCATTTTAACAAGTTTTTTTGGCTGGATTATGGCTTTGCTGCATGAAGCATTGCTTGCACTCATCTTTCCTTCATCAGCATATTTAGCTATAACCCTGGAATGGTGTCATTTTTTGAATAAATTTTGAGGGACAAAGTTTCTGGTCCGATTAATTTACTAAAGCAAAGCAAAAGAACCAATGCTTGCGTGAATACCAGTTAAGGGATTTGGAGATTAAGAGAGTGCATGTAGGCCCTCTTCTAGCTTTGGTCATACGTCTATGTAAAGGAAAGCATCAGCATCTCTTTGGGAAGTAAACATTTTTTCATTCCTGAAGGCATGCCCAAAGACTAAAGGCAATCGCAACCTAATCATATCATACATTTCGTTCAAAAAATAATTTGAAACATCACGTAGGTTTGTCTTTCCCTTTTTAATAAGGCTAAGTTATATTTTAAGTACCTTGCAATCATTTTTAAGTCTATTGGTGTGATCTTTAGAATGAAGCAAGGAATAAAGATTTCCGTGTGATTGATTTTTGAAAGCAAGGAAAAGAAATTCTTGCTGGTTGAGTGCAGATTGGTTAAAGGATCTCGAGATCATGAGAGTACATGCAGAATCTCTAATAGCTTTGAGTGCGTGGAAGATTTTGTAATCTTGTAATCTATAAATAAAGCCCTGAGGCTTGCGGTTTTCCACTTGCTCTTCATAGCAACATAAACCTTCTTAATTAAAGCATTCCAACCAATCATCACCACTCGAACCAAGTAAACACCTGGACCACCATCTAGTCACTCTTTTCCTTTTAATTTCTTCCTTTCCTTTTTTGTGTTTCCCTCCATATCAACCCACTCCGTTTGGAACCTAGGAAGAAAAAATGGCTGAAGGTGTGCTCTTTAGTATTGCGGAGGAAATAATAAAGAAACTAGGTACCCTAGCTGCTCAGGACGTTGCACTGTGGTGGGGGCTCAAAGATCAATTAAGGAAGCTCAATGACACTGTGACCAAGATTAAGGCTATGATTCCAGATGCTGAGGTTCGGAAACAGAATCATGAAATCGAAGACTGGCTCAAGAAGCTGCAAGAAGCTGTATATGATGTGGAGGATGTGCTGGACAGTTTTTCGACACAAGTTCTGCGAAAACAGTTGATTTCTGGTAATGGAGCTTCGAGGGAGGTATGTGCTTTCTTCTCAAGATCAAACAAATTTGTGTATGGTTTACGAATGGGTCATAAAGTTAAAGCACTTAGGGAGAGACTAGATGGCATTGAAACTGAGAGTCGTGGATTTAACTTTGATGTTCGTGATGAGGAGAGAGCTTCTTTGACTACTGTCAGGGAGCATACTACCTCCCCTGTGTTAAAGTTATTGAGATCAAACACAAAAAGGAGGCTAGAATTCTGAATAATCTGTATATTATGAATGCATTAACTTAACCTAATTACAAATAAAGTATATATAGGTTAAACTGAAAGTACTATTCTACCCTTAATAAATAAGACAACATAAATATTATTTAACATCTCCCCTCAAACTCACGATGCGGCAGCTACAAGCATCGAGAGTTTGCCAGCTAGAAAACGAAAACGAGATATGGAATGCGCCTTGGTAAAGAAATCTGCAATCTGCAATGAAGAAGGAACAAAAGGCAAAGTAATGGTTCCATGCTTGAGATGATGACGAGTAAGATGACAATCGATTTCAATGTGCTTAGTCCGCTCATGAAAAACCGAGTTGTGAGCAATCTGAATAGAACTCTGGTTGTCACAATACATAGGAGTAGGATGGGAAAAGGAAACTCCCATATCAGCAAGTAACCAACGTAACCAAATAATCTCTTTGGTAGTAGATGCCATGGCACGATATTCTGCTTCGGTGGATGATTGAGAAACAATAGATTGTTTCTTGCTCTTCCAAGAAATAAGAGAATCACCTAAAAAAATACAAAACCCGGTAACAGACTTGCGATCTGTGGGATCACTACCATGATCAGCATCAGAGTATGCACGCAACTCCAAGGAAGAGGTGGATGAAAGTAAAAGACTTTGAAAAACTGTACCCCGAAGATATCGCAAAATACGAAGAACAGCTGCCCAAAGAACAGTAGTAGGAGAAGCAACAAACTGACTAACAACATGAACATCATATGCAATATCTGGACGAGTAATGGTGAGATATACCAAACTCCCAACAATAGTGCGGTATAAAGTAGGATCTGTCAAAGGTAAACCATCAGAAGAAGAGTACCTTGCGTTAACCTCAATAGGAGTATCCACAGTCTTGTTATCAGTAAGTCTAGCCCGCTCAAGAATATCTGCAACATATTTCGACTGAGAAAGAAGGTATCCTCTAGGTGAGTATGCTACCTCAATACCCAGGAAATATCGAAGATAACCCAAATCCTTCATCTCAAATCGTCTAGCCAACTCTGTCTTCAAAACTGAAATACCATCAATGCCATCACCAGTAATAATCATGTCATCAACATATAAAGACAGAATGATACGACCTGCATCAGTGCACTTAATAAAAAGAGCAGAATCATGACTGCTAGAAACAAAGCCAAGTGACGAGATCACAATAGAGAATTTCTCAAACCAAGCACGGGGTGCTTGTTTGAGACCATATAATGCTTTCTTAAGCTTACAAACATATCCAGAGTCATGTGAAATACCAGGAGGGGTGCCATATAAACTTCTTCTTGAAGATCTCCATTCAAGAAGGCATTTTTAACATCAAGTTGAGAAATATGCCATTGGCGAATCGAAGCTATGGCAATAAGAGTACGAATAGTAGTCATTTTTGCAACTGGAGCAAATGTCTCCTCATAGTCCATACCATACTGCTGAGAGTATCCTTTGGCAACCAACCTAGCTTTATATCGCTCAATAGACCCATCAGAATTAGTCTTGATCTTATACACCCAACGACAACCAACAACACTCTTACCAGGAGGTAGAGGAACCAGATCCCAAGTATCTGTCTTATGCAATGTAGAAAGTTCCTCATCCATAGCTTGCTGCCAAAGCGGATCAAGAATTGCCTCTTTATAGGAAGAGGGCTCAACAAGACAATGAATAGAGGCTAAAAAGGAAGTAAATGATGAAGAATAACAAGAATAAGCAAAATCTGGTAGTTTTGTGGACTTACGAATACGGATGGACTGACGTGGAGGTGGATCCACAATCTCAGATGAAGCTTGAGGGGCTGTAGATGAGAATGGAGCTTCAGGTGTGCCAGAGAGTAAAGTACCAGTACCTGCAGAGTTATGAGTACAAATTGATCGAACATGGGAGAGCTATCATTACCAGAATCCTCAAAAAATGGATCTATACTAATAAGATCAGACTTAGTCAGGTTATGAGTAGTGGATGGAATAGAAAAGAAAGGTATATGCTCAAGGAAGACAACATGACGAGACACATAAAGTTTCTGAGTTATTGGATCAAAACAACGATAACCCTTTTTACCTTCACCATAGCCCAAAAAGACACAAATAACGGATCGAGAGGATAGCTTACTTCGTTCTACATGAGGACGAAGAACGAAACAAGTACAACCAAAGACTCTAAATGAGGAATAATCAGGGACAAACCCATATAACTTTTCAAAAGGAGATAGACCCGAACTATGAGAAGATGGAATTGTATTAATCAAGCTTACAGCAGTAAGAACAACTTCTCCCCAAAACTCACTAGGAACAAAAGCAAACAACAAGAGAGAACGAGCAGTTTCGACAATGTGCCTATGTTTTCTTTCAGCAACACCATTTTGCTCAGGAGTATCTGTACATGAAGTTTGGTGGATGGTTCCATCTAGGGCAAGCAATTGGCAAAATTTATTAGAAGTGTATTCCCCACCTAAATCACACCTAAAGCATTTGATCACAGTAGAATATTGAGTTTTGATAAGAGCTCGAAAAGCTGCATATATCTCAAAGAATTCAGAACTATGTTTCATTAAATAAACCCAACAATAACGAGTATGATCATCAATAAAAGAGACATAATATCGAGACCCTCCTTTTGTGGCAACAGGAGAAGGTCCCCATACATCAGAATGAATCAAATCAAATGGTGAAGAAGAAACAGAAATACTTCGATTAAAAGGTAAGGCGGAAAATTTTGCCAATTTACATCCACTACAATCAGAAATGTCACAAGTTTTCAAATTTCCTAAAGCTCCTGTGGATGCCAAAAATCTCAAACGAGAAGACGAAACATGACCTAGACGGGAATGCCATAAATAAAAACTAGAAGATGAAATACTCAAACGAAAGGAAGACAAATCAATTGTAGTAGCAGCAGCGGCAGCAGCAGCATCAACTGGCACTTTTAACTCATCCAAAATATATAGTCCATTCTCCCTACGGCCTGTCCCAATCAGCTTCTGAGACTGCAGATCCTGTATACAACAAAAGGAACCAGAAAACATGACTAAATAATCACCAGAATCACATATTTGACCAACAGACGCAAGATTCAATTTGAGTTGTGGAATAAGATAAACATTAGGGAGAGACATGTGAGGTGTGACAACAGAACCAACACCTGCTAAGGGCATTTGAGTGCCATCAGCAGTCATAACAGGAATGGAGGACAAAGGGGATACAGAGGTAAAAGATGAGGAATCTGGAGACATATGATGAGAAGCACCAGAATCCAAGACCCATTCAGAATGTGACATACCTGAGGAACTATGAGGCAACTGACCTATGGAAGAAGAAGCGGACATTGCTTGTGGCTGCAAGGAGAGAAACTTCTGAAATTGCTCAGCCAAAATATTAGGATCGGTAATAGAACTCGAGGAAGCTACTGCTGCAGTATTGTGGTGTTGTGGTTTATAACCCTGAGGTGGTCTATGAGCATTAGATTGTGACTGATTGCCATGCTTCCAAGCTTGATTCTGATGTCTCAACTTAGGACACTGAGCCTTCCAATGACCTTTCTGCTTACAGAAGCTGCACTCATCGAAGCCAACCCTTATGTGAGACTTATTCTGATGATTAGAGAATGACCTAGAAGGTACTGCTAGTACAGAAGGATTTGAAGCAGAAAGAATTCCTTTTTCAGAATAAGACTGAAAACGTATTTCTTCAGCCAATAACTCACTGACAACAGAGTCAACAGAAGGCAGTGGAGAACGATGCAGAATTGAACCTCTAAGTCCTTCGAAATCACTGCGAAGTGCTGTTAAAAACTGTACCAATCTTTGCTGCTCTCTACGCTCAATATAGGCACCACATGCCTTTAATTCTGTCGATTATGTAAGAGCCAATTGATCCCAAAGATCTGTCATAGCAGAATAAAACTCTTGAATACTCATATTCTTCTGATGAAGAGCTCGTATGTCATTCTCTAATTGATACTGTTTTGCAAAATTTGATTGTGTGAATAACCTTTGCAGATGATCCCAAACCTCTTTTGCTGTCTCATATTTCGCCAACTGCGTACCTATTGAATGCTCAACAGAATTGTTGATCCAAGTAATGATCTTTGCATTATTTGCTTCCCATGTATCTATCAAACCAGCATCCCCCTCCTCAATATTCTTAGGTATCACATAAGTTCCACTAACATACCCCCACATCTTCTTACCCTTAAGGAAATTTCTCATTACATAACTCCAATATGAATAGTTCTTCCCATCCAACCTCACACTCACAGACTGAAGCGAATCATCTCTTTTAGTAGCCATAATCAACAATCACAGATAACCAGAATGCAAAAGCAGCGGAAGACAAAATACTCAATTGCAGAAACTAAACAAATATCTTCTCGAAATTATACGATTACTCCCAAAACACAAAACAAATTTGCAAAAACTGAACGCAGATATCAAATTGCAGAAGCTGAAGGGAAGACGAAATACCAAAATAATTGCAGAAACTGTCGAAATACCAAAATAATTGCAGAGACTGTCGAAATACCTAATTTTGCAGAAGCGGAAGACAAAATATCACTCAAAAAAAAATTATTGAGATCAAACACAAAAAGGAGGCTAGAATTCTGAATAATCTGTATATTATGAATGCATTAACTTAACCTAATTACAAATAAAGTATATATAGATTAAACTGAAAGTACTATGTACCCTTAATAAATAAGACAACATAAATATTATTTAACACCCTGAACCTGAAGTTCTAGTTGGGAGAGAAAGTGACATAGCGGCAGTAAAACGTTTTCTGCTGGATTCCAATGATAGATCATACGACTTTATTCCTGTCATCTCCATAGTTGGAACAGCTGGGTTGGGGAAAACCACACTAGCTCAACATGTTTTCAATGATGAGCAAGTTGATGAGCACTTTGATGTGAAACGCTGGGTAAGTGTGTCAGGTGGCTTAGATGTTAAAAAGATTCTCAATGGGGTTGTAGAAAGTGATTCTGATCAGTTAGAGATTCTGAAAAATAAATTTAAAAATAAAAGGTTTCTTCTTGTATTAGATGACGTGTGGGATGGTGAGGATGGTCTAAATGATGAAAAATGGGATAGATTGATGGGGTTGTTACGATGTAATAAGATAATGGTAACTACACGTTCTCATGTAATTGCAAAACTCACAAGCACAAAAGCACCGCATGTTTTAGAAGGTCTATCAGTAGATGAGTCATGGGATCTTTTTAGAAGAATGGCATTTTGTCAAGGTCAGGAGTCGGAGCATGTAGATGAAAAAATTAGAGAAGAGATCGTGGGTAGGTGTCGTGGAGTTCCTTTTGTCATAAAGGCAATCGCGAGGTTATTGTCTTTGAAAGATAGAGCCCAGTGGTTGTCCTTTATATTAAATGAACTTCCATATAGAATTAGAGATTATAACATCATACAGACCCTTGAGTTAAGCTATGGTGCTCTTCCATCGTATATGAAGCATTGTTTTGCCTACTGTAGCTTATTACCAAAAAACCATGAGGTAGATGTGAGATCATTGATTCAACTTTGGATTGCACAAGGGTTCATTAGCTCTTCAAATTCAGGTGATAGGTGTCTTGAAAGTACTGGTATTAGGTGCTTCGAGGATTTAGTGTGGAGGTCATTCTTTCATGAAGTGAAAAGGGATGATTTGGGTAACATAATAAGTTGCAAAATGAATGGTCGTATGTATGATGTTGCAGCTAAAGTTGGTGCTTTTGAGAGCAACGTGGATAGTGGAAGAAATAGGATTAGTGATTCGACTTGGCACGTGTCACTTGACGTGGTAATGAATTTTCCACCACAAATTCCAATGCCTAGTGCAAAACGTCTAAGAACACTTATATTGCAAATTGTCAAATGGAATGAGGGAACATGGGAGTTAATTTGTCGAGACTTTAGGCGTTTACGTGTGCTTGTTTTGCCTAATTTAACAATTAAGAAAGTGTCGCCTCTCATTGAAAAGCTCAAGCACCTTAGATATCTTGATCTTTCTAATAATCACATGGAGGTACTTCCTTATTGTATCACCAATCTGGTAAATTTGCAAGTGCTCAAGATCAATGGATGTAGGTACAATAAGCTTATTAATCTGAGGCATCTTGATCTTGGTTTATGTCGAAGTTTGGAGTACATGCCTCCTGGGATTGGGAAATTAACTTCTCTACAAACTTTGTCATATTTTGTGGCTGCAAAAAATATTAGTCCTATATCTAAGAATATTGGTGGATTGGATGAGTTGAGAGGGCTAAATGAATTGACCATAGAGTGGGAGTGGGATGATGGTAGTGATTCAGATACTAATTTGTATGATAAAATGTTGCTAAGCCTCCAGCCAAACTTGAATCTTCAAGAGTTGAGATTGATAAAGCATGGAGGTGTGAGCTTTCCAAGTTGGCTTTCACATCTCTCAAATCTTGTAAGGATTCGTGTAGAAAAGTGTAGAAGACTTAAGCATATCCCTCCCTTAGATGAAATCCCTTTTCTTGAGGTATTGTTGATTAAGATATGGAAAGTTTGGAGTACATAGATAGTGAGGGGGGTGGAGGAAAAGGAGTGTCAATGTTTTTCCCATCTTTAAAGAAACTTGAGATCAAGAGTTGTGGTAGACTGAAGGGATGGTGGAAGAAGAGTAGAGATGAGTCAACAATAGAAGAAGAGTTGATAATGCTTTATTTTCCACGTCTTTCTTCCTTGAGCATTTGTAAGTGTCCAAATCTGACTTCAATGCCGTTGTTTCCAACTCTTGATGAAAGTCTTTATTTGAAGGAAACTAGTTCAATGCCGTTACAACAGACAATGAAGATGAAATGGCCAGTCTCTTCTTCTTCTTCTTCTTCTTCTTCTTCTTTTTTCCATCCTCTCTCCAAATTGAAGAATCTAGATATTGGTTCAGTTGGGGATATGGAATCTCTTCCAGAAGTAGGGCTGCAAAATCTCTCTTCTCTTCAACAGCTATCGATCAGTGGATGCGGAAGATTGAAGTCTCTGCCACTGCCTGATCAGGGGATGCATTCTCTTCCAACAGCTATCGATTAGTGGATGCAAAACATTGGAGTCTCTGCCACTGCCTGATCAGGGGATGCATTCTCTTCAGAAATTAGATATCAGTAACTGCCGGGAATTAAAGTGTCTATCTCAATCTCAATCCCGAGGGATGATGATACCCTACCTTCCCTCTTTGCAAGAATTAAGAATCAATTACTGCAGTCAAGAGCTGAGAAGAAGAATGACAAGATGGGGAGTGGAGTGGCGTCACATTAAACACATTCCACGTATTGTAATTGATGGCGATGACATTCAACACTGAGATGTGACATTTAAGATAATACGATTAGAGTATTTTCAACGTGAATATTTAAAGGTATTTAACCTCTTCATTCTTTAATTTAATTTATTATTATTCTTTATTTATTTATTTATTTTATTATCCACAATCTCATCTGATCATATTATTTTCCTTGTTTTTTTGTGTTTCTCAATTAACGGGGAAGGGGGCCAGCCGCCAGCAAAATGACAAATTACCCAACCTCTCCGTCCTACCTACGAAAACTGAAGGCACAAAGATGGTATTGGAGCTAGCTAGAGAATTAACATTGTTTTTGATGTTCTTCATATTTAGGCTCATCCTAATATCATATTCTGATACTTTGGATTTATGGTGTTGTCCAGGTCAATGAGATTGCTTTTCGTTTGACAGATGATGATAAATTCCCATTGTCGCACCCCCAAAAAAAAAAATATAAAAAAAGTTTGTTTTTGCGACATTCGACTGGCGACTTTCGTATTATTTTGTTTCGCTGATTTGGTTCTTTGGAGTCGCCACCTAGTATTTTGGTCACTAGGAACCTAACTGGTCTTTCAGAGATTCTAAGGCAAGGGACTGGTTGCGTAAAGGGAAGGTATTAGCACCCCTAGTACGCCCTACCTAAGGTAAGCTGCTTGGTGTTTGGTTTGCTCTATAACTGCTATGGTGTAGGTATTTTCTAGGCTCGTCAATTGATTTTGGATAGAAATCTAAGGAGATTCCATGTGCTTTGAAAGCTCATTTTTCCCTTAGTATTTCAAAAGTTTGTGACTCATAAATCGTGGAAAAAAAAAAATTAAATTAATTTTGAAATGTCCTCGATTATAATCAAGGCTTCTTTCAAGAATTGTGTGCGGATTTATTATTCCCGATAATATTTTGGATATTCATCCTTTTAAGGATTTCTTTATCCAAACATTAGCGGTAAATAATAAATAAATTCCTTTTCCCAAAATAAGATTTTTATAGTTTTTTTTTGAATATTGGCCAATACCCTTTGGAATTTTACAAACACGTTGTAAAATCCAAAGATGCAAGAAAATAATTTGTGTTTAAGAAATCTATGCGAAAACACACTTTCGAAGCTTCCAATATATTTGTTTTATAGAAAAGAATATTCAAAACATGTTAGAGTATTGGCCGTATGCAACACGCAAGAAAAAAATTTTTTTTAACAATATTTTTTTTTTTTTGACGAAATCAGGTATTTTTAATACTGAATTTGTATCTCCACAAAAAAAAATACAAACTAATATTAAGTCATAAAAAAAATATGCGGAAAAATCCACAATATTTTTTAGGAATTTTAGAAATTTTTGAAAGCAAAAAAAAAAAAATTATCTTTGGAAAATTTCGGGTGCTACGACGAAAATCAGATATTTTAAATACTGAATTTATACCTTCACAGTATATAAAAAAACAAACCCCCTTTAAAAATATATATACATGAAAGAAAAATAACAATATTTTTTTTTAGATTTTTTACAAATATTTTATATATATAACATATACACATATATATATAATATAATAATATAATATAATTATATAATAATTATTAAGGGGCTGGGCCGGCCCAACTGACTGGGCCGGGCTCAGCCCCACAGTGACTGGGCCGACCTCGGCCCAGGAAAGGTTACTGGGCCGAGCTCGGCCCAGCAGGTACTGGGCCGACCTCGGCCCATAAGGTACTGGGCCGAACTCGGCCCAGAAAGTACTGGGCCGAACTCGGCCCAGAAACTAATTAACCTCGGTCTGGGCCGGACCCGGCCCAGACCGCCGGACTGGGCCAGATCCCTCTGGCCCGTCCACATAACTCTGGGCCAGACACCATCTGGCCCAGAGAAAAAGAAAGAAAAAAAAAGCACGGGGGGGGGAATTAATTTCCCCCCCCCCCGCCTCCTGCATGCAGAACGATTCTGCATGCAGGAGGCAAAACATATATATATTAACAAAAAAAATGCAGGGGGAGGAGAGGAGGCGTACCTGGTACTGGCGGAGCTGCGGTGGTGGTGGCAGTGTCCTCGCTTCACGGACGACGGCTTCTCTCTCCTCTGTTACAGGGTTTCTCTCTCTTCCTCTCTCTCTTCTTTTTTTTTTTTTTTTTGTTTCGGGGTTCCTCTCTTTCTCTCTTTTTTTTTCGTTTTATTCTTTTCTCTTCCCCTCTATCTCGCTGGTTCTATCTCTCTCTTCGGCCTCGTCTCTCTCTTCGGTCTCCCTTTTTTTTTTTTTTTTTCTCTCGGCCTCTCTTTATTTATAAGCAAAAAGGAAACGGCGTGCCTCCGTTAGTGCGCCTTCAATCACGCAACGGCTGGTCGGCCATTCTTGCTTTCGGTGGTGGCGGTGGGGACGAGGAGAGAGAGGCGGGAAGTTTTGAAATTTTTCTTTTTTTTCTTTCGTTTCTGTTCTGTTACAAACGGGGGGGAAGGAGATGATGAACAGTGTCGTTCAAAACGACACCGTTCTGCTTTCCCTTTTTTTTTTTTTTTTTTTTTTTTTTTTTTTTTGTATATGAAACGGCGTCGTTTTGAATAAAACGCGCCGTTTCATTTAAATGGCCAAACTTCAAATCAGTCCTCCAAATTCGGTCCCCGCCCCTCTTGTTGGCCGCCTTTTTCACTTTGATCCTTGGCCTCTGATTTATGCAATTTAGCCCTCAATTGATTAATAAACTTTCAATTTCTTCAATTAGGCCCCTGAAACGAAAAATTAGCAGCCCCTCCATTTACGCGCCTCTTCCAATTTGGTCCCTGGTTTCGGATTTTCACAATTAAGTCCCTAATTGGCCCTTAAACTTCAATTTTTATGCAATTGAGCCCCTGATTTGACCCAATAAATTCCTAAAAAATATATTTTGGCCCCAGAACATGCAATTGAGCCCCTGATTTGACCCAATAAATTCCTAAAAAATATATTTTGGCCCCAGAACTTAAATTTCTCCAAATTAAAGCCCAAATTGACTTAAAAATCAATTTTTCTTGGAATCAAATCTTCTATAAATTCAAATAAAAATCCAATTAAGTCCATAAAAATCCAATTAAGTCCATAAAAATCCAATTAAGCCCATAAAAATCCAAATTTGGGCTTTTCTCCCTAAAATTCCAATTTTTCTTCTCAATAGGGCTTTCATCCTTCAAGAATATACTGTCAAAAATTTAATCCTTGTATTTTTAAATTCCTTGACCAATTTTCTGACTGTTTTCCGGGCGCTTCTGCCTCCGGTTATTTTTCTAACCTCTTTTGGCTATTTATTTTATTTTTCAGGGGGACCCAAAAATGGGTTACAACACCCATGTTCAGAATTCCAAAGTACAGGTATATTGTTCTTAGATGAGCTGGTTAAGTATGTGCTACTGATAAAACATCTTTATAGTTATTAAAGAAAGGTAAGCATGATAGTTTCTTAGCTTTCCGAAGTCCTTGCTGCTGCTGTATGTGTTTAACATTCTAATTTTGTTTCCCATTTATCTGAGCAATTTTGTTTGATTTGTTGATTAATCTTTTGATTTAGCATTTAATACATCAGTGTTATTTTCAGTTTCAGTAATTATTTGTCCATTCACAGATCTAAGTTTTCAAAATAGTCCATGACCATCTTTGTGGTATGGATGAAGCAGATATCTGACATCCACATCACACCAGGTATTAGACTAAATCAACGAGCTAGAGTTACTTCATGTCTTTCATTTCCCCTGCTAAAGTATGGTTGTATGATGATTTCTTTTAACATTTGAGAACTTCTGGTGATACAAATGGAACACAATGCTTCCTCTTTTAATGAGCACATGAGAGTTGTCAAGACGTGAAGCAGTTAGTCTTCCTCATCATTTTCAGTACATCCTTCTCTTTTTACTTCGTGTCAGTTCGTTTGCTATAGCCGTGGCTATCGCCCTTATCACCTTCTTCCCATCATGTCAAGCTGTCTAATTTTTTCATGTTGAAGCTTGGTACCTAAGCTAGCAGAAGACTTAGCAGTAATTCACTGCTGTATTATTTCTTTGTTTTAGCTGAGACTATTATCTAGTGTAGGATATGTTTTTGATTTCTTTGTTAAGATTATCTAGGATTGAATTAACTTGTAATCATCTCCTTAAATAAAGGAGAAGAAGGCAGGCACGTTTCTTGTTATTGTTTTCCATTCAAATTCTGTTTCTTTTTTTTCTTATAAATAAAGACTTGGGATGGCAGTAACCAACAACTCAATTCTGCTCTTTGTTCTTTATACTTAAGTATTAAGTTCTGTGTTCACTTAGTATTTGTTCTTTCCATCGTGAACTTAGTGCATTGTTCTTTTTCTCTTCATTAGCAAATACAAGGCAGTTCTTTATTGTTCTTTATATTTCAACAATTGGTATCAGAGCACTTTTTTGATCTTTGAAGGGATTCTTTGTGAGTGAGAAACACGAGAGTACTGTGAGGATAAATCAAAGTTTTTACTTTGAGGGCTGGTGAGTGATACACGAGAGATTGAGTGAGTTTTTTTTTTAAGCAATGGATTCTGCAAATTTTCCAGCAAAAACACCATTGTTTGCAGGGCAGAATTTTGGTGTGTGGGCTGTAAAAATGGAAACCTATCTCAAAGCTCTTGATTTATGGGAGATAGTGGAAAGTGATAAGCAACCTACTCCTCTAGGTAACAATCCCACAATTGCACAGATGAAGTTCTTTAATGAAGAAAAGGCAAAGAGATTCAAAGCTCTTTCTTGTCTTCATAATGCTGTAAGTGAAGACATCTTCACGAGGATCATGACATGCAAATCTGCCAAGGAAACATGGGATAAATTAAAAGCAGAGTTCCATGGTGATGAGAAATCAAGAAGGATGCAGATTCTGAATCTGAGAAGACAATTCGAAGGTCTGAAGATGAAAGAAAATGAGAGCATCAAAGATTTCTCTTCTCAAATTTCAAAACTTGTGAATCAAGTAAGACTCTTGGGAGAAGAGTTTCCAGACTCTAGAATTGTAGAGAAAGTCCTGGTGAGTTTGCCAGAAAAGTTTGAACATAAAATCTGTTCTTTAGAAGATTCTAAAGATTTTTCTGAGATAAGCCTGCAAGAATTGGTAAATGCATTGCAAGCTGTTGAGCAAAGGCAAGCATATAGACAAGAAGGATCAAGTGAAGGAGCTCTTGTTGCAGTTTACAAGGATAAGGGGCGGGCTAAGAACATCTTCAGAAATAATCAAGAAGGAAAAAGAGAAAAAGGGAGAGACTGGAAATCTGCTAACTGGCAACAGAACAACAATAACAGTTTCATAAGGGGGAAAGAGAAGAAAGAACATTTTCCTGCTTGCAAATACTGTCAGAAAACCAATCATCTTGAAGCCTGGTGTTGGCTCAAGAATGCTCAATGCCGAAAATGCAAGCAATTTGGTCACATTCAAAGATTCTGCAAAAATAGAACATAAATTGAACAACAAGCAGCACAAGTAGCCGATTGTTCAGAAGTCAAAGAAGAACTTCTATTCATGGTCACAGTTCAGGACATATGTAATTCAGCAGAGACAAAGGATTCATCATGGCTCATTGATAGCGGCTGCACTAATCATATGACAGCAGACTTAAGCTTATTCAGAGACTTGGATAGAAGCTACTTGTCTAAAGTCAGAATTGGCAATGGAGACTGTGTGAAAGTTGAAGGAAAAGGAGCAATTGCAGTAGAAACACTGTCAGGTACAAAAATTCTTAAAAATGTTCTTTATGTGCCTAAGATCAACCAGAATCTAGTTAGTGTGGGTCAATTGATTGAATCTGGATATTCAATAGTTTTTAATGATGGAGTGTGTGACATTAAAGATATAAATGGAATGCTTTTACTGTCTGCAAAAATGATGAACCGAAGCTTTAATGTTAATTGGAATGAAGTGTGTTTAAGTGCTAATACTTATGAGTGCAAGGAATCTGTTCTTTGGCACAAACGGCTGGGACACTTCAATTATGCTACTTTAAAAAGAATGGCTGACCAGCAGATGGCTCACGAGTTGCCAAATATTCAGGAGCAGCAAACTATATGTGAGGCTTGTCAGCTGGGAAAACAAACCAGAACTGTTTTTCCAGAAAATGCATACAGGGCAGTATCTAAACTTCAACTTGTACACACAGATGTGTGTGGACCTATGCATAATGAATCATTAAATGGTTCAAAGTACTTTCTTCTGTTTATTGATGATTTTAGCAGGTATTGCTGGGTTTATTTTCTAAAATCCAAAGCTGATGTGTTTGATGAGTTTGTTAAGTTCAAGGCAGTAGTTGAACTAGAAACAGGAAACAAATTGAAGACCTTGAGATCTGACAATGGAGGAGAGTATACCTCTAGACATTTTGAAGCATACCTTGCAAAAGAAGGGATTAAACACCAGCTGACTGTTCCCTACACACCACAGCAGAATGGTGTAAGTGAAAGAAGAAACCGAACATTGATGGAGATGGCTAGATGCTTGCTCTATGAGAAGAAGTTGCCATTGAATTTCTGGGCAGAAGCAGTAAACACAGCAGCATACCTTATAAACCGAATGGCTTCAAGAGTTTTGACAGATAAAACTCCTTATGAACTCTGGTATGGTTTTAAACCCAGTATTGATCATTTAAAGGTGTTTGGAAGTATTTGTTATGTTCTGAAACCTGAAGTCAGAAGAAGGAAACTTGATCAAAAGGCTGATATAGGGATTCTTATAGGCTATAGTACAAATTCTAAGGCTTATAAAATCTATGATTTGAATGTTAACAAAGTGGTGGTTGCTAGAGATGTCAAAGTTGTAGAAAATGCAGCTTGGAACTGGAAAAATTCATCAAATGAAGAATCAAAACCGATGCAACAAGATGAGTTGGATGCTGCAAACATGATTGATCAACAAACAGATGCTGCTGGGAATATTGAGCAACAAACTGACTTGGATGCTGCAGAAAACAGTGATGATCAACCAGTAAGAGGGACAAGATCTCTATCAGATATCTATAGCAGGTGCAATGTAGCCGAGGCAGAACCAGTAAATGTTGAAGAAGCCATGAACTCTCAAGTTTGGATAGCAGCAATGAAGGAGGAGCTTGCAATGATAGACAAGAATCAAACATGGATGCTAGTTGACAGACCAACTCATAAGAAGGTAATTGGAGTGAAATGGATTTTCAAAACAAAAGTAAATGCAGATGGAAAGATCAACAAGCATAAGGCCAGACTTGTAGTGAAAGGATATTCACAAGAGGCAGGGATCGACTTCACAGAAACCTTTGCTCCAGTTTCCAGACATGAAACAATGAAACTCCTGCTTGCTCTAGCAGCACAAAACGGTTGGTATATATTTCAATTGGATGTTAAATCTGCATTTTTGAATGGCGTGCTAGATGAAGAGATTTATGTTGAGCAGCCTGCTGGCTTTGAAAAATCTAATTCAACAAACAAGGTTTATTTACTGAAGAAGGCATTGTATGGATTGAAACAAGCTCCTAGAGCTTGGTATAGCAGGTTGGATAATCATCTCCTAAGCTTGGGATTTAACAGGAGCATGAATGAGGTAACTTTATATGTGAAGCATGCTGCTGGACATAAACTAATTGTATCAGTTTATGTTGATGATTTACTAATTACAGGGGATAAGGAGCAGCTTGTAGAGGAATTCAAAACCAATATGAAAGACATGTTTGAGATGAATGAACTTGGTTTGTTAACTTATTTCTTAGGAATGGAAGTAACCCAAACTGATCAAGGTTACTTTCTTTGTCAAAAACGTTTTTCTTTGAAAATACTGGACAGTTTTGTAATGAACAATTGCAAGCCAGTAAGCACTCCTATGATACAGGGGCAGAAGCTATTGAAAGAGGATGGCTCACCAAAAGCTGATGGGAAAATCTACAGGAGTCTAATTGGAAGTTTGCTGTATTTAGCAGCCACACGTCCTGACATTCAGTTTGCTGTGAATTATCTTTCCAGGTTCATGCAAGAGCCAAGTCAAAACCATTTTGTGGCAGCTAAGAGAGTATTAAGATATTTGAGAGGGACTGCAGGTTTTGGCATACATTTTGTGAAATCCAGCTCAATTAATCTTGTTGGATTTTCAGACAGTGATTGGGGAGGAAGTGATGAAGGAATGATGAGCACTTCAGGCTACTGTTTTGCTGTGGGAAAGAGTATGTTTTGCTGGAATTCAAAGAAACAATCGGTGGTGGCACATTCTACAGCAGAGGCTGAGTATATAGCAGCTTATGTAGCAGCAAAACAACTAATATGGCTGAGGAAGATGCTAAGTGACTTAGACTGCAATCAACACAATCCCACAACATTGTTCTGTGACAATACATCAGCTATAGCCATTTCTAAAAATTCTGTCTTTCATGATAAAACCAAGCACATGAAGATCAAGTTTCATGCAATCAGGCAGTTTCAACAAGAAGGAGAACTGGAACTATGCTACTGCACTTCTGAAGATCAACTAGCAGATCTTTTCACCAAACCGTTGGGTAAAACCAGGTTTGAAGATCTAAGGGCAAAAATTGGAATGACTAGCTTTGGAACCAAGGAGGAGTGTTGAAGCTTGGTACCTAAGCTAGCAGAAGACTTAGCAGTAATTCACTGCTGTATTATTTCTTTGTTTTAGCTGAGACTATTATCTAGTGTAGGATATGTTTTTGATTTCTTTGTTAAGATTATCTAGGATTGAATTAACTTGTAATCATCTCCTTAAATAAAGGAGAAGAAGGCAGACATGTTTCTTGTTATTGTTTTCCATTCAAATTCTGTTTCTTTTTTTTCTTATAAATAAAGACTTGGGATGGCAGTAACCAACAACTCAATTCTGCTCTTTGTTCTTTATACTTAAGTATTAAGTTCTGTGTTCACTTAGTATTTGTTCTTTCCATCGTGAACTTAGTCCATTGTTCTTTTTCTCTTCATTAGCAAATACAAGGCAGTTCTTTATTGTTCTTTATATTTCAACATTTCATACCCAAATTGTACATCCTTTTCTTTTCTGTGTTTGCTTTTCTTGGTTTTGTTTCTTAGTCTTTCTTGTTTGGATTCGCTTTGTAGTCTTCCTTCTGGTTGTGAATATGTTTGTGCTGATTGGTCCATTTTTAGCATCTTATGCTTTTCTTTTCTTTTTTTGTCTTCAAGGATTGCAGCGGTGGGGCTCTTATACTTCATTTCCAACTTTGTTTGAGTTATCTGCTATTGTTTCGTGTTGCTGGTAAGTCAAACAATTTAGTTCCTTTTCCTCTCTTCTAATTCAAAAATGGTCGCTTTCTAATTGGATGCTTGGTTTTCCCTGTGAATGGTTGCCTGTGTGATGCTCTGTACTCATGGAATTCTGCTTTGGGTTCTTTTTTTTTCAATTGTCTGTCGGTCACTTCGTTGTGTGCCTTATGCATGTTTTTGGTGTTATTATTAAGAAAAAAAATGCTTTTTCTTACATCCTAAAGTTAGTTTGCCCTCTGCTTAAATTGTGACATGTAGCTGGCAAAGGTTTGTATGGTAGAACTTTTTAGGCCATTTGTTAGTTGAAAACTTCAAATCAGTATAAAATTCTAACTTCTTTCAGGAAACAATCAGTTGGATCGTAGAGAGAAGTAAGGTTTTAGCTTCTTATATTATAGAGAACATCTTGATCTTCTCTGCTTTTTACATGTCTAATTTTGCAGGAATAACTATTGGATGAAATAATGTAGATGTTCATAAGATGTAATGTCTACTTTCCTTCCTATGTAAGTATTCATTCAACTTAAAACTTTATTAGCTCACAAATGACCGGACACTTTGCCTTTCTACTTCTGAAAAAAATTACAATCAACATGATTTCTTGGTGAAGATCGCCATGAAGATCACTTGGAGCTGGAATGACATCACATGTTTCTTCCTATCATGAAAGTACTATCTCCAATTCTTACTCGCCAATTATTAGGCCAATTCTTTCTGCTCCCCCGCCAGCAAAATCTGTTCCAATTTCTCCAGCTCATCTTGCAGGCTCTCCTCACTATTCACCGTCCTCCAATAAAGTACTGCTCAAATGTATTTCGTAATTGCTTTTAGTTCTCATGGCTTCTTTCCTGTTGCTGAACAATATTATATTGGCAGGTTTCAAAAAAATCATATGAGAAGCTGAGAAGGCGATACAGTCGGGAATACACTTGTATGGAACAAGCTTGTCATCCATTGAACCTGTGGATCCCCTGAAATTAGGTCTAGAAAATGTTATTTATGTCAATTTTGTTATTTTTTCTTGATTTTTTTGGATTTATTATTTTATTTCAGATTTTATATTAATTTTCTGGATGCTTTAGATTCTTATAAAGATAGCGTTTTTTTTTTATCTATATTTAAAATTCCTGTAAACCTCTTAAAATGACACAATTTCTTATAGAAAATCATATCCTTTTTGTGAGTGATTGTTGTTGTTTTCGTAGCTTCTATCTGCCTATGTGTTATTAATGGTTTATTGTGTCTGTTACATATGGGCTATTAATGCTGTGATTTTTATAAAAAGGCGCTAAAAATAGAGGCCTCTCCGTAATTAGGATTATTTTGGGCTTCTCTATCATTTATTTGATTCTATGAGCTCAAAGTGCAAAATTAAATTTTAATATATTATATAACATACTCTTTGTAATGTTTTGAATTAATGAGATAGGAAAATACAATAAAGCCCTTAAAGGCTTAAAGTGTGGGTATAAATAAATAAGGGTATTGTAGTAATTGTATAACATAATAAATATAAATAGAAAAAAAAAAAGAGTGATCTGAAAATTTGAAGAACAAACCGTGAGAGAGAGAGGGAGGAAGAAGAAGAAGAAGAGAAAAAAAGGAAAATAAGGGAAAAAGGAAGAGATTTGGAGGAAATAAGTTAAAAGGGTAAGATTTATGGTTTAATGTGTATAATATGTTTTAAGTAAGCTTTAATTTGATTTTGATGAATGTTAGGGTTTTGAGAATTTGTGTTTGATTTAAATTGATGAATTAATTTGAAGGTTATAAGGTTAATTGTTGTGGTTAATTGATGATTTAGTTGATTATGGAAGATTGTGATGATTTTGAGTTATAGTTTTGTTTGAATGGTGAAATTTGAGTTAAAAATCAGGGGAGAACAGTGGGGTTCCTGTTAAGATTCTGGAATGGAGGTTGAAGATGACAAAAATTCAATTTGGTCCCTCAATTTCTGAAAATTACAGTTTAGTCCCCGAACTTTGGAAAATTACAGATTGGTCCCTGAAGCATATTCCGAGATTCTAAACAGAATATCATATGAATTATGGGTAGAATTACTGTATAGATAAGATAATTTAACACTTTCAATTTGGTCCTCCAATTTAACAAAAATTACAATTTGACCCTAAAAATTTGGTAAAATTCCAGAATGGTCCCTGGAGCATAATGATACATCCTGGACAGAATTGAGGATTAATTAAGGTCAGAATTTCAGTATATTCATGGATTTATGACAAATTTCAGTTTGGTCCTCCATTTGATAAAAGTTACAATTTGGCCCTAAAAATATGGAAAAATTCCAGATTAGTCCCTAGCTGTAATCCTATATTTTTCAGATTATTTTGATGAATAATTAAGGGTTATTTAGTGAATTATTACCAATTTTATTAGTTGTTTTTATTATGGATTAGATTTCGGGAAAACCGTTAGATTTTGGGTTTTTAAGAAAATTGACTAGTTAGTTCAAAAACATATAGGATTACGGAATACACACTTAGTTAAGTGTATTAAATAGGTTATATGTTCTTTCGAGTCATTCTTGAATATGTCTCCTTTGTATTCAGATAATCCTGATATTCTGCCGGCAGGACGTCAGTAGGATTTCCTTCAGTTTCAGCTTGTGAGTGCTGTTTACTTTTGAGTCAGGTGAGTGGATAATTTTCCATATGCATGAGAAATAATATAAATATTTGATTTGTTAATATGAATTGAATCATGCTTCTTGATAATATATATAAGCTGATTATTATTCTTGTTATGATAAAGCATGATCAATTATTGAATTTGAATTCTTGATATGAACCAACATATATTTTGAATTGACTTATGAATTGATAGCTCCTCATTTGATTGATGTAATGAGTTGAGCTTTGAGATATGAATATGTTTGTTTGATTACGATTATGAACCTATGGTATGTCAGTCAGAATACCCATGCTAACAGGGTAGTGTTAGTCTTTGTGCACATTGTATCTGAACCCTAGTTGGTCGGGGGAGTCACCAACCTGTGTGGACTGATCATCCCACAGTACGGAGCCTCATGCTCATTGCATTTTGATTTTCTGACGAACTTTACCATATAATCTTCTTGTTATGGCCTATTTGAGAAACCTTTCTATAAGAACCTAGAGCCATACTTGTATATATATTTCTCATTGTTATATTACCTCGTGTGTGTATATTGAACGTTATCTACTCACTGAGTTGTTGAACTCACCCTTTCATTATTTATCCTTTTCAGGCTTATAGTTTGATAGCAGGTCACTTTTGTTGAATCTTCCGAACCTGCTTTTTGGTTGTAAATTGTACCTTTCTTTTATGTCAAGTTAGTGCTCCAAAACTAAGAATTATATTAACTCTTGTATTAAGACAATTAATTATATTATGAAGTTAGTTTGTTGTTTATGCTGCGTTGAACAACTCTGATTGAGTTTTGAAGGATAAGATTGTATGTAAGTTTGGGTTCGCATAGGTTTGGAACCTTGGAGGGGAACCTTGTCTATGTGCCGGTCATGGATCCGGGAATCGGGTCGTGACAAACTTGGTATCAGAGCTTTAGGTTAAAGAAACAATAATATAATTAATTTCATAATAAGTGGAGCATTAGGATCCGTATCGTCTTGTTTGTTGTTTTTGAAATTTTAAATTCTTATCAAGCATGTCTTCTTCCTTGTGATAGATATGCTTTCCTATAATTCTGTGATAATTATCATGCTATTGTTCTAACATGACTTAAGTGCTCTCACTTTTATTTTAGGAAATGCCGAGGAATAGACGAATAGCTAATACTATTAGGGTAGATGATGATCAGGATGATATCCCTATTATGCAGTTGAGAACTGCAAGGCAGAGAAGGAGGCGTGGTGCACCCGTGCCTCAGCATGATGATGAGGTACCTCCACCAGTGGAGGAAGAGCCTCAGGAGATAGAAGAGGAAGATATGGTTGATGAAACATGTATGGGGGTAGCTGACCCTGAGCCTGTTACAAAGGTTTAACAACTTAGCCAGGTTGTGCGGACCTGGATAGAGTTTTCTATGGAGAGAGACAGAATGAGGGATAGAGATGTACCCTCGACATCCCACACTGTTCAGGGAGTTAATGTGCCGTTGAATGACTTCATGAAGTTGGCACCTCCTATTTTTACTGGGATGGACAGTTCAGAGGATCCTCAGAGATTCCTGGATGACATTTGGCGACGGTGTGAAGCTTTGGGATGTACAAACCACCGAGCTGTAAGTTTGGCATCGTTCAGGTTGGAAGGAGATGTGGCAATCTCTTGGTTTGAGTCTAGGAAAAGAGCAAGACCAGTAGAGGCTCAGTGGACATGGAAGGAGTTTAGCTCCATGTTCTTAGACAGGTTTCTCCCTCAGAGCGTCAGGGATGCTCGACTTTATGAGTTTGAGAGGCTAACTCAGGGGAGCATGACAGTGGATGAGTATGATCTGAAGTTCACTCAGCTATCTAGGTATGCAGAACATCTTTTACCCACTAAGGAGTGGAGGGTGAAGAGATTTATTAGAGGACTCAAATCCTCTATGTATATGGTAATGGTTTCACAAGTGTTTCCATCCTACTCCTCAGCTGTTGATAGCACCAGGTTGATAGAGGCGCGTGAAATAGAGGACATGACTGATGGCCAGTCTAAGAGGCCTAGAGATGAGGGTCAGTCTTTTAGGCAACAAGGATTAAGTGCAGGTCCGTCTAGGGGACGAAGTGGCCGTCAGGGCTCATGGGTTCAGAGGAGGTTTAGACAAAGACCGTCAGTTAGTGGCTCAGGCGGTCAGAGTGGCAGTAGTGGTACCCAGAGTTTAGTTCAGACTGCACCTCGTAGTTCATTTGTTTCACCTGGGGATAGTTCTTCGTGTCAGCACTGTGGAGGAGCTCATACTAGTGCAGAGTGCTATAGAAGGACTGGGGCTTGTTTTAGTTGTGGCCAGATAGGTCATAAGATTAGAGAGTGCCCGAGGAGACAGTTGTCCACTTCGGGGTTATCTGCTTCAGTCCAGCATCCTATTCAAGCACCATCGACGAGCCAGTCTGTGGCTCATAGGGGTAGAGGTTTTGGTGGCCATGGTCAGAGAGGTCGGGGTGCAAGTGATAGAGGTCAGATACAGCAGGGTCAGGGGCATGCCAGAGTTTTTGCCTTGACTCAGCAGGATGCTCAGGCATCCAACAGTTGTTTCAGGTATTCTTCCTGTTTGCTCTTTTGAAGCAAAAGTTTTGTTTGATACGGGTGCAACTCATTCATTTATGTCCCCATATTTTGCTATGAGGTTAGATAAACAACCAACCTTATTAAAATCCCCCATTTCAGTCTCCACTCCCTTAGATGAGTTAATATTAGTAAAGTATGTGTATCTGGATTGTGAAATAGAGATTGGAGATAAGATCTTTATGAGAGACTTAAATGTCTTAGATATGGTTGATTTTGATGTGATTTTAGGAATGGATTGGTTGGCTAAGCATAGGGCTTCGGTAAATTGTTGGGGTAAGAAAATAATGTTTGATCTAGATGAAGAAGTTGGGTTGGTATTTCAAGGAGATAAGATTGGGTCTCCATCAATTATGTTGTCGGCTATCTCGAGGAAAATGGCTCGAAAAAGGGTACAGTGCTACCTAGCATATATAGTGGATGTAGAGAAAGAAGTTCCTCAATTAGATGATGTCCCTATAGTTAGAAAGTTTATTGATGTCTTTCCTGATGACTTACCTGGATTGCCTCCATATAGGGAGATTGAGTTTTGTATTGATTTGGTTCCGGGCACCGAACCAATATCAATGGCACCATATAGAATGGTGTCAGCAGAATTGAGAGAGTTAAAGGAGCAGCTGCAGGATTTGTTGGATAAAAAGTTTATCCGACCAAGTGTGTCCTCTTGGGGAGCCCCGGTGTTGTTTGTGAAGAAGAAAGATGGGTCATTGAGGTTGTGTATAGATTATAGGCAACTGAATCGGGTGACAGTTCGAAATAGATACCCACTCCCTCGTATAGATGATTTGTTTGATCAGTTACAGGGAGCTCAATTCTTTTCTAAGATCGATCTTCGATCTGGGTATCATCAGTTGAGGATTAGGGAGGCAGACATTTTGAAGACAGCTTTTAGAACTCGCTATGGTCATTATGAGTTTTTAGTGATGTCTTTTGGGTTGACGAATGCACCAGTAGCTTTTATGGACTTGATGAATAGAGTGTTTGGCCAATTTATTGATCAATTTGTGATAGTTTTTATTGATGATATTTTGGTGTATTCAAGATCTAGAGAGGAGCATGAGCAGCATTTAAGAATTGTGCTTCAAACTTTGCGAGATCATCAGTTGTATGGCAAGTTCTCAAAGAGTGAGTTTTGGTTGGAGAGTGTAGCATTTCTTGGGCATGTAGTGTCAAGGAATGTGATTGAGGTTGATCCTCAAAAGATTGAGGCAGTTAAGCAGTGGCTTAGGCCTACTTCGGCGACAGAGATTAGAAGTTTCTTAGGTTTGGCCGGCTACTATCGGAGGTTTGTGGAGAACTTTTCTCGAATTTCTGCACCATTGACTAAGTTAACGCAGAAAAATGTTAAGTTTCAGTGGTCTGAAGCTTGTGAGAAAAGTTTCTTAGAGTTGAAAGAGAGATTGACTACAGCGCCTATTCTAGCAGTACCATCAGGTTCTGGTGGTTACACAGTGTATTGTGATGCTTCGAGAGTGGGGTTAGGATGTGTTCTAATGCAACATGGTAAGGTTATTGCCTATGCTTCACGGCAGCTGAAGAAGCATGAACAAAACTATCCTACACATGATTTAGAGATGGCGGCTGCAATTTTTGCTTTGAAGATTTGGAGGCACTACTTGTATGGTGAAACTTGTGAGATCTTTACAGATCACAAGAGTTTGAAATACATCTTTCAGCAGAGAGATCTAAACCTGAGGCAGAGAAGATGGATGGAACTGCTGAAGGATTATGATTGTACCATACAATACCACCCGGGTAGGGCAAATGTAGTTGCCGATGCTTTGAGTAGAAAATCATCAGGAAGCTTAGCTCATATTCAGGAGGTACGAAGACCTCTGATTAGGGAGCTGCATGAGTTAGTGGATGAAGGAGTTAGATTTGATCTTAGTGAAGCTGGAGCAATGATTGCTTATTTTCAGGTTAAGTCAGATTTGTTTGATAAGATAAAAGCAGCTCAGAAGAAAGATGATTTACTACTCAGGATTAGAAATGAGGTTGAGCAGGGTAAGGCTGCAGGTTTTGTGATAGGTGATGATGATGTGCTGAGGTATAGGGATAGGCTTTGTGTACCTGATGTTGATGATCTGAGGAGAGAATTAATGATAGAGGCACATCAGACAGTTTACACAATGCATCCAGGTTCCATCAAGATGTATAAAGACCTTAAGGTGTGTTATTGGTGGAATAAGATGAAGGCTGATGTAGCAGATTTTGTTTCTAAGTGTTTGACCTGTCAGAGGGTAAGGGGTGAACACCAGAAACCTCCTGGATTGTTGCAACCATTGTTGATTCCAGAATGGAAGTGGGAGAGGATCACAATGGACTTTGTGACAGGATTGCCTAGGAGTCAGGAGGGTTATGATTCGATATGGGTGATTGTTGACAGGTTGACAAAATCAGCCCATTTTCTGCCAGTTAAGATTACTTATGGATATGCAAAGTTGGCGGAATTATTTATTAGTGAGATTGTACGGTTGCATGGAGTGCCAATCTTGATAGTGTCTGATAGAGGTCCACAGTTTACATCACGGTTTTGGATGAAATTCCAAGAAGCTATGGGTATTAAAGTGCAGTTGAGTACAACTTTCCACCCTCAGACAGATGGTCAGTCTGAGAGGACTATTCAGATCTTGGAGGATATGCTAAGGGCTTGTTTTATGAATTTTGGAGTTGGTTGGAGTAAGTTCCTACCATTAGTGGAATTTGCTTACAACAACAGTTATCAGGCTAGCATAGAGATGGCACCTTATGAGGCTTTGTATGGTCGGAAGTGTAGATCACCGGTTTGTTGGTTTGAGGTTGGTGAGAAGAGGCTAATGGGACCGGAGTTGATTCAGATTACCTCAGAGAAGATAGAGGTAATTAGAAAAAAGCTTCAAACAGCTCAGAGTAGACAGAAAAGTTACGCGGATAGAAGAAGGCGTGACTTAGAGTTTTCAGAGGGAGATTGTGTGTTCTTAAAAGTATCACCTACCAAAGGAGTATTCAGGTTTGGGAAGAAAGACAAGTTGAGTCCTCGATTCATTGGACCATATGAGATTATGGAGAAAGTTGGGGCAGTTGCTTATAGGTTAGCATTACCACCAAACTTGTCTGCTATTCATCCAGTATTTCATGTTTCCATGCTAAGGAAGTATATGTCAGATCCATCACATGTGTTAGAGGTTCATCCCATTGAGTTGAGGGATGATATGGTTTATGAGGTGCAATCGGAAGCTATAATGGACCGACAAGTGAGGAAGCTTAGGTCGAAGGATATAGCTTCAGTGAAAGTGAAATGGCAAGGCCATTCACGTGAGGAAGTGACATGGGAGCTCGAGGATAAGATGCATGAGGAGTATCCTCATCTTTTTTATAATCTTGGTAAGTATTCAATCTTTTCTATTAAGTTTCGAGGACGAAACTCTTATAAGGTGGGGAGATTGTAATGTTTTGAATTAATGAGATAGGAAAATACAATAAAGCCCTTAAAGGCTTAAAGTGTAGGTATAAATAAATAAGGGTATTGTAGTAATTGTATAACATAATAAATATAAATAGAAAAAGAAGAAGAAGAGTGATCTGAAAATTTGAAGAACAAACCGTGAGAGAGAGAGGGAGGAAGAAGAAGAAGAGAAAAAAAGGAAAATAAGGGAAAAAGGAAGAGATTTGGAGGAAATAAGTTAAAAGGGTAAGATTTATGGTTTAATGTGTATAATATGTTTTATAAATGTGCTATTAATGCTGTGATTTTTATAAAAAGGCGCTAAAAATAGAGGCCTCTCTGTAATTAGGATTATTTTGGGCTTCTCTATCATTTATTTGATTCTATGAGCTCAAAGTGCAAAATTAAATTTTAATATATTATATAACATACTCTTCTCCTTTCATCTTTTTACATAATTAAATTTGAATATATTTTCAACAAGAAAAATATTTTTAAAAAATAATCCATTAGCCCATGAAGACTTTTTGAAATTACAGAGAAAAATGGTGAATGAAAATTTGTTGAATGCATGTGGTTCTTTGAAGGGTTTTTGTCTACTTTTTTAGTTGAGATGATTTTGATATAAAAATTAATGATTAAACAATTACGATACTCCTTTGATTAAATGAAATTAATTAACCGTTCAACCGGATATCATTAATGACTACTTGAAACTTTTACACAAATTTTGTTATTATTTTTCACCGGAATAGTGATAAATGATAATTTAAATTTAAGGGGCCAAATGGGTCAATTAGAATACCACTAGGTCCAGCTGTATTTGCTAGTGCACGTTTAATATAGGGTTTAATGGCAATATTCAATTAGAATACCCTAAAAAATATAAGGATTGTGGCACATTGAGACCTATATATATTATTAATTAATTTGATCGATTTTATTTTTGGATTATCTGGGAAAATATTTTCTATTTATTTGATTATATAATTTTCATTGAACGAAAACACTTAAAAAATATACACTTTTTGGTATTTTCACTACGTCTAGTTAAATTGATGTCATATATATGAAAGTTATGGAGCTATCAATGTATATTTGTAGAGTCATGTTATTACATAAAATCATTTATGAATATAGTTTTCTTGTGGCAATTGGACCGAATTACATAGTAAGAAAATTAAGAGCTAGTGGAATTAAGCAATAAATTAGATAGCATTAAAATATTACTAATACATACACTGCCGATGGAGACCAAGATGAGACATTAGAACGGCCACAAAAGTAATTAGCTCTCCTCCCTGACTAAGTGCTTTTGCATGCTCTTTCCATCCACATTGACTCGCAGCATAAAATAGCATCTCAACCAACACTTCACTTATCATTTTCCATTTCCGTTCAACTGACCAACCATGCTGTCTCTCCAGCCCCTTGAATGAAGCTATGAGCTTGGCAACACCTTCCTTCATATCTCCATCGGAAACGGCTTGCTTATACTTTGGTTCTCCCAACTGTTTAGGTAGCATAAACGGCAAATCCTCCCATAGATACATCATGTAACGAGATAAAGATATGCTTATGTCACGACGAGTTGAATCACTAGAATATTCCCGTTCGAAATTTTCATGAAAGTCTTTTTCAACAGCCATGTGCCACATGAGGAAGCTTTCATGAAAGTCTTTTTCAACTGACCAACCAAGTTCTCTATTGCAATCATAACTTTCAAGTGCACCTCTCTGTGCCAATATCGTAATCGGATCATCTTCGAAACTGCATCCTGAACTCTTAGTCAAGAGACTTTTGAAAATAAACTCCTTTAAATCATCGCCAACATCCTCCCAGCTCTGAATGTGGCCAGTGCTAAAGAGTTTTGAGATGTATTTACATAGACTCACTCGATGTTCTTCTATAACAGACTGTGCCGTGGATGCTTTCCACCTTCTGTTACTTCTAAGAAACGATAGCAACCGAGAAGAACAAATACTGCGAGACCACCAAACCCTTCGCTTGCTAAGCCAAAGCACAGCCCAATCAGAGAAAAGCATCAAAATGGCCGAGTAAATCTCCAGAACAATAGCTCCGATCAGCAACAAGTATGATATAATAATATCAATTTTAGTATAGGTATGGGAGTTTCTGGTCATTGATGAGAATGCTACTAAAGCAGAAACAGAGGACAGAAAGTTGATGCAGCGGAGAATGATGCGTAGTCGCCAACGAACTGTTGTTATCACCTTGGTGAAAAGTAAATCGAACATGAACCCCAACTCAATTTCTACCAATTTGAATGCTTCAGGGCCTGTCTTGCTCCTCAACAAAGCGTCGCTCTTCCGATGAGCAGAAAATGTAACCGGGTAATCAGCAAATAGTAACTTCAAAGTTTGGAACAAGGAATGAGCTTCTTGGATATATCTGGCCTCTGGTATTTCATCATTTCCTTTCACTAGTAGATAAAAACTTTCTGTGTTTGGGGAATACCTAAACTTGTTGGAGCTTGCTAACCAAAGGACCCAAACCTTCTCTCCATATTTGATAACTCCAGAAACAAAGATCGGAAAGACTATATATATGAGCGGATCATTGCTCCACCATGACCTAAACGACGCATAAAAGGCCACCACAAGCTGGGTTAATAGCTGAAGCAAGTGCCTCGACCACAATTCGTTGTCCTCGATTGAGTAGGCAGTAATAGCGTCAGGGCCACCAAGGTGTACAAGGAGCATCGGTGCCCAAAACGCCGGGATGGAGGTTGCACTGGAAGTGATACCTTTGGATTCTGAACCCCCTAGGCTACGAGCAAGAATACCCAAAGTAATAGTCGCCAACCAATCTGCCGACAAATATGCTAGCCAAACAAACATACCGAACCAGATACCGGCGGTATACTTTCGCCGACTGCCAGTGATGGTGAGGAAAATTTGCAGCGAGAGACTTAGCAAAATCATGATGCGAAGCTCCCATTGATTCCACAATTCGATAACATGTCCAGAAAAAGTATACAGATTCATCCTTGTTTTCCTTCAATACAAGCCAGATTTGAACTTCTTATCAAAAAAAGGCAGATATGAACTTTACTTAAAGAAACATTAATCAATCAAACAGATATGAACTATACATAATGCATGAGCAATATACCAAGTTATGCATTTATTACATTTTTGTTAGCAATTCATATGAATCAAATTGAATAAGGTAAAATCCCAAGTAAACAATAAGCAAATGAAAGCAATAATAAAATATCAAAGAAAAAAAATCATAAATGAAGAGAAAAGTATTGAATTGACTTAAAATTCATATACATAATCGAAATCATGCGTTAAAATATTTAATATTAAATCATTTTCGAACCTCCTATAAAGAGCTGAATGATTAAGACCTCAAGAATTGTTTTATAAGCTCCGTGATGCTTACAAACAAACTTTTTTTTTTATCTATATTTTCTAACGAATGCAATGGCAACACCTATTTCTACTATAAATTTCATTTCAACTATATGTATCAAACTTTCAAATATATTATAATATCAAAAGCAAAAAAAAACCTTCAAACTTAAGTAGAGAGACTTAGAGAAATGAAGCAATGAAGGCAGACACATGCAACTCATACCTCCACAGCTAAAACGTGCTTGAAGATTATGGAAAGAGGTGTTCCAGTCTACTAATTTACAGTTTGTGCAACCAACTTGAACTTTGTGTATTTTTTAGTCCTGGTTCCACAAAAGTGTGCTTCTTGTATATTAATGATGCTGCAAGAATATGAATTGGTACAAATACTTTACTTCTTGTCATCAATATCAAAGGATATTCTTAAAAAAGAATAAACACTTGCTCTCATCACAATCATTACTACGAAAAAGAAGGGCCAATGGAATGAATTGCTTTCTATTGTCACAAGCTAAGAGCTCCTGGTTTAAATTATCCAAAAAAAAAGAGCTCCTGGTTTAATGGCCAATGATGGTTAAAGGCAAGTTTCATAGGAAAACATAACAAATTACTTGGAGTATATGGTTAGCCCATCTCTTTAGGTAGCATAAACGGCTAAAAATCTTCTTATTTTAACAAGACGAGATTTAGTATGGCCTACGCGACAAAACCGAGTGGCAATGTGCCATAATAGGAAGCTTTCATGAAAGTCTATATCAACCACGGACCATCCAAATTGTTCAAAGCGCCCCTTACTTGTGAGTTCATGATTACCTCTCTCTACCAATATCATCATTTGATCATCTTGGCAACTGTATCTTGAACGCATATCTAAGAGACGTTTGAAGATCAATTCCTCTAAATCACAATCCACATCCTCTTTCCATCTCCAAAACTTGTGATCCTTGCTGAAAAGATTTCCAATTGGTATACTTTGCTCAATTTGCTTATGTATGTATGGCTTGTTGGTTCATAGATTCTTTGAGCCTATTTTTATGAATAAGAAACGACAGCCACCGAGAAGGGTTGAAAACAAAGTTAAACTAAGATTTTTTGCATTCAGAGGCACCAGACTTCCAGATTAAGTTGGCATTATTAATTTTCTAGTTAGAATAGATTTTTTTGTTCAGTTCAATTTCTTATTTGTATACGATTTTAGAATTATAAATAAGCTTGTAAACAGATAAAAACCCAGAGAGAAAATTTAAACAATTATACTTTTTCTCTCAATTTGTTCTTGTTCTAGTTTTGCACTTTGCCATTATTGTTCAGAATAAGTTTCAGCATTAATCTTCTTCCTACATGTGGAATTAGGGGAGCCAAGTGAGCTCCCTTTATTCCTGTTTTGAAACACGTGTCACCACGACGGATTGAATAAAATATACAATACAGTTAATAACATATAAAATAAGCATAATTAAGATTCCAAGCAATGCGTTTTTTTTCTACTTGTTAGGAAAAAATAAAGCAACGCTCTTGGATATAAGCTAACACATGCAAGATATATTTTCTATTATAAATTTTATTTCAACTATATCTATGACAATCAACTTTTAAATAAAATACTGCATAAAGAAGAAAAAAGAAGCTTCAGATTTAAGTTAAGAGACCTGGGGAGAAATATTAAAGGAAGACACATGCAACTCATACCTTTACAGCCAAAATGTTTCTGAAGATTATGCAACGAGGAGTTCAGGTGGAGTGATTTACTGTTGTGCTACCTACTTGAATTTTGTGTGCTTAGTCCCTGGTGCTTCATGCATATTAATACTATGAATCAGTAAATGTTCTTTACTTCTTATCATGAAATCAAATATTATTCTTAAGAAAGAATAAAACACTTTGCTCTCTGCACAAGCCATGACTGTAAGATATGTATATAAGAGTCATCATTAAAAATTAAAATGACAAATGAATACATTGCTTTCATTTACACAAGCTTAAACTTTATGTAAAGCGTATGATTTTCGTGAGCAGAAACTCCCTCCTCTCCTCTCAAGCAACAGTGCCATGTAAGATTTAATTATAGATTGGAGTATAACTTTATTTTAAGAAGACAATCAAGAGAGTGACTGGAGATCGGCAAGCTTGGAGTATAACTTTAATATTTCTCATTTTATTTTATTTTTAATCAAGAAAAAAGCTGAGAAGTCAAAACACAAAGGCAAGCTACACCCCAATTGAAATCATCACCGAAATCCTCTCCAAACTAAACATCAAAACTCTTCACCGCTACAGATGCGTGTTCTTTATTAGACAGGTATGGACGAATATGTCAAAACCAGCACAAACAAAACTCTTTTTATCCAAGAAAAAAGTAGGCGGTGGTTATATCTTTATTCAGTTGATTTTGACATTCTGGTGTCCGCAATAACCCTACAAGACCAACCATGTGTTACAACATCAAAACAAGAATGTGCTGAGTTTTTAGTTGGTTCTTGTAATGGTTTACTTTCTTACAAAGATGGTGAAATTCTTATTTGTAATCCCATTCATTCCACAATTCGATAACACGTTCAGAAAACTTCAAGGCTCATCTTTACTTGCCTTCAACGCAGAACAGATATGACTGTATTCTTTTTTCTTTTCTTTTCTTATCATTTTTATCATGGACACATTTTTAGATGCGATCCATGGATGGGTGGCAACTTCTAAGAACCAAACCATAGGGGAAAGACCATCACTCAAAATTTCTAATCAATCTCGTATTTATATGTGAGATGAGAAATGTAAATAATAGGATTTGAACGAGGGATGTTCTCTCCTCTTAGTCAAGGCCGACTTAAGATAAATGATGTCTTAGGCAAAAATATAAATAAAACCTTTTAAAATATTTAAGAATTTGTTTTTTAACTTTTATATATATCTGACAAGTGATGAGGTCTTGAGCAGTTTTTATTTTGTGCTTGAAATTTAGTAGTTGTTAAGTAGTGACAATTTTTATTTTATAAAGTATAATTAATAAATATATTTTATTTATTAGGAACAACTCGAGTTGTTGGCCAAGTAACCCTTGCCATAAGCCAGCTCTATCCGTGGCTACCTCCTTCCTAGATAACTATTACCACCAGCTAACATTAAAAATACATTAATGAATTAAACAGAATAGTACGTTCGTAGTAATCACATAATGCATGGACAACAATATCTTTCGCAGCAATTCACATGAATCGCGTTGAATAAAGTAAAATCTCAATTCAACAATAAACAAATGAAAGCAATAAAGTATAAAAGAAAAGATCTAACAATAAGAGAAAAGTATCGAATTGACGTAGAGTTCTTCTACACAACAGAAATCATGCTTTAAAATATTTAATATAAAATCATTCCTGATCCTCTTACAAAGTAAAGTAAGATTCTAAAGAATTGTTTTATAAGCTCAGTAATGCTTAAGAATAGTTTTATATTATAATCTAAGTTCTCTAACACGTTCAAGTGCAACAGCTATTTCTACTATAAATATTTCAACTACATGTATCCTAATTTATTAATTATAACATCATAAGCAAGAGAGAAAGAAAACCTTTCAAACTAAGTAGAGAGACTTAGAGAAATGAAGTAATGAGCGGTTGACACATGCAACTCATACCTTTACAGCCAAAACGACCAAAATGAAGATTATGGAAAGAGGTGTTCCGGCGGGCTAATTTACTGGTTGTGCAACCAAGTTGATTTTGTGTATTTTTAGTCCTGGTTCCACAAAAGTGTGCTTCTTGTATATTAAAGATGCTGCAAGAACATGAATTTGTACAAATACTTTACTTCTTATCATCAATATGAAAGGATATTATAAACACTTGCTCTCATCACGATCATTACTACAAAATAAAAGGACCACTGGAATAAATTGCTTTCGATTGTCACAAGCTAAATCTTTATCATGAGCACAAACGACTTCCCATCCTCTCAAGAAAATATATAATTCATGTAAAATGTGGAGAGGAAATCAACAAGCTTGTAAAACTTTATCCCTTTTTCTCTTACCCCTAAATCAAGGAGAACTTCGAGCTTATTGACGATTTCTTCTTCTTCTTCTATTGTGCCACGAACCACTCGATCTCTGTACAAGCTAATTTATTGTTGTGCTACCAACTTGAATGGGAATTGGTTACTGCACTTTACTTATTATCATGAAATCAAAGGTTATTCTTAGGAAAGATTAAAACACTTTGCTCTCTGCACAAGCTAAAACGTGAAGATACTTTTTAACTACTATGTATATAAGAATCATCATTAAGAATTAAAATGAGAAATGGAATATAAGGCTTTCAGTTTATGATTCTCATGAGCACAAATCCTTTCCTGTCCTGCCAAGCAACAACGTCATCTAAAATTTATAGCTGAGGTAACCAAAAGAATGACCGGAGATGAGCAATCTAACATCCTCAAATTATATTGTAAATCTCAAATATTTCTTTACTAATATCAAGTATGGAATAATATGTCTAATATTATGGAATTTTTCAAAAAAATAATTCCAGCAGAGTTTCCTCTATTTTTGTTGATACCAATTATCGACAACACTTCTATTATAAGTCATTATGATTAGTATTTAAAAATGCATTTTTATCAAGGTTTTATATCATCATTTTGCACTTGAAGTATCAATAACTCCTTAACTAAAGCATGTTTTATAATAACATATTTAATAATATAATATACATTTAATTTGTGATAAATGTTCATCTTAAATGCAGGCTTATCACATAAATAAAATAATTGATTGATGAGTTCAAGTACTAAAATTAAAAGGACAAAGAGATGGTCAAACTTAGAAAAGAGATGGTGGTGCAGTCCAAACAGGAACACTGTTCGGTAATTGGGTCATATCTGGAGCGGTAGATCTCGGATTTAGGTCCACTTTATATGGATTGAAAGGTAAGACATTGGCCTACAACTTTCATGGGAGCCCAAGATTTAAAAAGATCGTTTTCAAGTCCAAATTGTAGCAACAACTAAGAAGTCTAAATCTATCCTGCAGCCCAAACACTATTCAGTGTTTAACCTATATCTGGAGTTCTAGAAGTCCAAATGACCTCATTTTTTTCCTGAAAAGCTAAGAAAATTTCCTATAACTTTCATGGTAGAAGTGGTTCCAATTCTGACGTTATCAATGAGTTTTTATTCAGATAAGAAGATAAGGATGTCACTAAGTCAAGATATGGTCACTCACTCATCAATTATTCATCAAATCAATAGTTTTAAATTTTGGCCTATAAAAGGAGGCATTTACCATGTATTTAGACATCTTGGTTTCCAGATCAAGATCATGCTCTTGCTTTCTCTCTTTGTATTGCTTAAGTTTTGCTTTCATTAATATCTAGTTTATGCCTTTCATTTCCTTTCCTCTACTTAATTAACTTTTATCTTATTTATGTTCTTATATTGTTTATTTTTCTTTCTTTCTTTCATTATGTTTAGTTAAGTTTATTATGTCAAAGTGAAAAGGTTACACTAATGGTGTAAGAATAAGTATAGTGTAAACTCAACATGGATCTTAATATTTGATAATAACATGTTTTATATTTCTTATGTTGTTCACTTTTAATACTTTGCTTGTTAAATGGTTAATCTAGATTTATGTTGTATAACACTTGGTAAAACAAATATTTGACACTTTTATAGCCCATACTGTATGGTATAACCGACACCTGAGCAATGAAAGGAACTTGATTTGTTGTTAACATAAGTTATAATCATGAATGTCTGACAACATTTACAAGTATTAGCATTATTCGAATAAGATAACTAATGTAATTATGTTAATAATTTATGATCTGATTAGAACCTTCTTTGTGAGTGGTTTTCAATTGAATAATAAGAGTTTATACTATATTTGTTTGAAATACTATTAGTGGATCCTCTAACCTTGACATTTATTGTTTTCATGGTTTAATTCTTACATTAATCTTTCATCTCAAAGCTCTCATCTTCTTCTTCTTCTTCTTCTTCTTCTTCTTTATTATTAATATTAAAATTATTAATAATATTATTATTATACTATTACTATAATAATAATTATTATTACTATTAATATTACTACTACGACTACTACTACTACTACTATTGTTATTGTTACTATTGTTGATGTTATTGTCTTAAGATTAAGAATCATATTGTCTTAAAACATCTAATGTATTCTATTACTTTATATTATAAACTTATCTTATCATTTTAAAAATGATTTAGCCGTACTAAGATTTATATATATATATAATATCATTTTGAAAATGATTTAGCCATACTAAGATCTATACATACATACATACATGCATACATATGTGTGTGTGTGTGTGTGTGTGTGTGTATAATACATCCATTACATACTACACATCTTATACTTGTTTTCTTTTTTTACAACATAAAGGTAATGCATCCATTACATACTAAACATCTTCTATTTGATTTTTGCAACACAAAAGGTTTTCAAAGAAAATAAAGACATAAGTATCTATACATACATACATACATACATACATACATACATATATATATATATATATAATACATCCATTACATACTACACATCTTATACTTGTTTTCTATTTTTACAACATAAAGGTAATACATCCATGACATACTAAACATCTTCTATTTGATTTTTGCAACTCAAAACGTTTTCAAAGAAAATAAAGACACAAGTATTACATTCCAAAATGATAATTCATAAACAGAAAAACCTTACATCTAACGATCTGCTTAACCTCATGGTGTACTAGTTTCAACAATAACCACATTAATTAATTTACTCATTATATTAGTCATATATTAATTATTTTACTCTTAACCTTTGAAATTTAATATGTAACTGATAAGGGAATTTTTAGCATGTATATTTTCTGCTATTCATGCTTGATTTTTAAATATTTTGGATATGTTGCACAAGAAAATTAGAATTTTGAATCTCTTTTTGAACTATTGACCTCGTGGAAAATTAATGTGTTTTCAGATCTTAGGTTACTGAACAGGCAGAGCCGGGCAGTGAAACTGAATAGTGATTCATCATGTGCTGCAAAGAAGCTATACAATTTAGTTCCGGATGTTCGTAACCATTTTCAAATAGCTGAGATGAAGGTCTACAAAACATATGAAGGGCATATAACTCAGTTTTGTTGTTTCGAAGCCCAAAAAGCGAGTTGAAAAACAAGGATTGAACCAGCCCGAAATTCCTGCACTGCAAAGACTGTTTCGGTTTATGGCCCTTATCTCAACGCTCAGATGTCCAAAAATTGCAAGATCAGTTTCGTTGGAAATAAAATTTGATTCTCTACAATTTCTCCTGAAATAGAGATCTTTGAATTCGCACGTCTTCTACCTCAAATCGGGCCCGCAATGTCTGAGTAGGAAGGAATTTAATGCAGAAAAGGAAACTTTCCTCATTACTACAGGGGTAGAAAAGCCACAATATAAAAGAAGAAAAAGGAGGAGAGAGGACAGACATAAACCCTACAACATAGAAAAGAAAAAGAGAGGAGGCGGCACCAAAGGGAACAAAAGAGGGGCAGAGGCAAAACTATTGAAAACTGGGAGGACACCTATCTTTTCGACAGAAATTCTCTGCTTTTGAGTGATGTTCATCGTATCAAGTTTCTTTCTCTTTAATTTAACTATGGAGTAGACTTTTATTCTGGGATTTTTGATGTAACCTTACTATGATTATGTGAACAATTTCTTCGATTGAATTATTACATTAAGATGTTGAGTATTTCATTCTATGTGTAATGCTTGCGTGTGTTTGGCCAACATCTGCATGATTTAGAATTTAATTTGAAACTGAGAAGTGATAATTGTTTTAGCTATTGTTTGAAATACCGTAAGAAATCTATAGGATAGAGATATCCTAAGAACTTTTGTAATCGTTACAGGTTTTACAGTACTTAATAATTTCGACAAGTTCAGAAATTTTGTAGAGTATATGAAATTTGTTTGTCGAAATAATTTATTGATGCTCGAGAGAGATTAATATTTACATAAGGAAAACCTGATTATCAACATTAGGAGTAATTAATTTAATCGAGAAAGTTCATGTAGGCATAGTTACGGTAAGTCAGAAATCCTAGAACCAGTACAATTGAATTCATTAATATTTAATCAATTAGTTGTTTGTTTTTAATCATTAATTTTTGTTTCATAAACTATCTTATTTGATTCCTCAAATAGATCATAATTTAAAAGACTTTGGTAATTAGTAGTAATTTTTACAAATCCTCGTAGGACGATACTCTACTCATCACTTTATTACTTGTTACGATTTGTGCACTTGCAAATTTAACCAACAGTAACATCCTAGAAATTATAATGTCATGAAATCTCAAACATTTCTTTACTAATGTCAAGTATTGAATAATATGTCTAAGATTATGGGATTTTTTATTTGAAAATTTCGGCAGAGTTTCCTTTGTCTTTTGATGTTACCAAGTTATCAACTAGACTTCATTCAATCACAATACTCAAATCTTCCACTTCGATCCAACCATCCTGGATCATTTCTTATCTCATCATACAATATTTGACATAACCATACTTCCTTATGCTTTCTCAACCTTACATCATTAACAAATAAAACATTAACTACAAGCAAATATAAACTCAAAGGATTCATATTGAACTAATTATTACATTAACATGCATCCATATTTTAAACATGCATGATTATAATTACTAAGTTTTCTTTTGAATAGTTTGGTAATATTAGTTCCTTACTCATACTTTCTAAATGTATAAATACCAAAAGAAAATATCTTTAGGATACATATATTAAAATCTACGTATAATACAAATTACATATAAAGCAAAAGATATTACATCCCACAAAATAAATAGATTTAAACACAAAGTCTATATTTAACGCTCCGTCGTGAAAAACCTGTATACATAACATTAATAAAAAATAAGAAAGATAACACATTAAAAATGATAAAGCTATTATGTTCACAATTATTCAAAATATATCAAATTGTCTTTCATCACTAACTTATACATATCAACAATTCATAATTTATTAATCCTATACTTATAGGACCTCTGCAACCAACACTTATTGCTTAAATTTTAATTTGATAATTCCATACATATTACCCAACATCCGGCTATTCTCTATTAATAGTCAATCTAACAGGTAAGTCCATACGAAATACCCAACACTCATTGCTTAATTTTTAATTTGGTAATTCCATACGAATTACCGAACATCCCGGCTATTCTCTATTAATAATAGCCAATTTAACCGGTAATTTCATACAAATTACCCAACATCCTAATTATAATACAAACAAGTTTCTTCTTCTACTTTTCCCATATCAATATGTCATAAACAACTCATAACTAATAATGAAACTTTGAATTTTAAAATAAAGTGATGATTCACCTAACGTCTACTCGTGATGGCCCAGCTCCTCCTGTATGATGCCCTGCTCTCGAAACAACTCCTAAATCAATCAAATTGCACTACATTATTAATGCATTATTATTTCTACTACGTGACTAAATTTGAAGCACGTAATATCTTTTATTTAATTGGGTTTTGCACCAAAATTTTCATTCATTTGTCACCTCATTTTCAACATATAGTTTTAATCAATTTTCTTCTTTTAACTCACTTAAAGAATTCTTCCATGAACTATTTCTGCCATTTATTTATTTCTTCTTTTCACATTCTTATGATGTTTCTTCACTTGTTCATATTTTGAATACTTCAAATAAGATAAAGAACAACATTTCTCAAACATAAAACAATCAAAACCTCATTTCTTTATTTCCTCATCCTTAGTTGCAAGTTCATTTCTTCAAACTTATTCAATTTCTTTCTTAATTACTACTTACACTATTTCTATACTATTCTACCTTAATTCCATCATGTTTACTACTTTTCTCAAAATCCCCAAATTCTCATAAGAACCGTAATTTAAAAAGTCAAGAATATAAGAAATTAAATCAAATTTAATTGTTATTGTTTGATAACTTACTCAAATGAACTCAAAAACACTTCATTCAAGTTGTTGTAACCCATTTTTGGGTCCCCATGAAAAATAAAATAAATAAGCCAAAAGAGGTTAGAAAAATAACAAGAGGCAGAAGCGCTTAGAAAACAGTCAGAAAATTGGTCAAGGAATTTAAAAATACAAGGATTGAATTTTTGACAGTATTTTCTTGAAGGATGAAAGCCCTATTAAGAAAGAAAATTTGAGTTTTGAGGAGAAAAGCCCAAATTTGGATGTTTATGGACTTAATTGGATTTTTATTTGAATTTATAGAAGGTTTGATTACAAGAAAAATTGATTTTTAAGTCAATTTGGGCTTTAATTAGAAGAAATTTAAGTTTTGGGGCCAAAATATATTTTTTAGGAATTTATTAGGTCAAATCAGGGGCTTAATTGGATAAATATTGAAGTTTAATGGCCAATTAGGGACTTAATTGTGAAAATCCGAAACCAGGGACCAATTTGGAGAAGGCGCAAAGATAGAGGGGGCGGTTTGAAGTTTATTCAGGGGCTTAATTGAAGCAATTGGAAGTTTATTGATCAATTGAGGGCTTAATTGCATAAATCAGAGGCCAAGAACCAAAGTGAAAAACGCGGCCAACAAGAGGGATGGGGACCGAATTGGAAGGGACGCAATTGAAATGATTAAAGATGATTAAGGACTGATTCGAAAAAGCATTCTGGCGCCTTTTTTTTTAAATGAAACGGCGCGTTTTATCCAAAACGACGCCGTTTCATACATAAAAAAAAAAAAAGACCGAACGGTGCCGTTTTGAACGGCACTGTTCCCCTTTCTTCTTCCCCTCCCCCGAACCTGCAACAGAAGAAAAAACTTCCCGCTCTCTCTCTCCCCTACATCTCCATAGCACTACCCGAAGCCCCCACACCGTGGGACCACCGACCACCGGCCGAAAGTAGAGAAACGGCCTTGCTGTCGTGGGTGGTGGCCGACCAGCCACCCGCGAAACCCGCTCCAAGGCGCACTAACAATGGTCCCCCACCTGTTCTGCCCCTATAAATAGAGAAGAAAACCGAAGAAAAAAAGGGAGGAGACCCCGAAGGGAGGAGAGAGAGAGGAGACCGAAGAGAGAGAGAACCAACAAGAGAGAGGGAAAGAGAAAGGAATAAACCGAAAACAAAAAGAAAACAGAAAACAAAGAGAAATGAAGGAAAAGAAAGAAATACCGAAAACGAAGAAGAGGGGAAGAGGAAGAAAATCTTTTCTCTCCGCCGCCGTTCGAACCGCCACAGCACCGCCCGGAGCCGCCGTACGCGAGCCACGCCACCACAGCTCCACCAGCGACCGCCTCCACGCCAGGTACCCATTTCTTCTCCCCTGCATTTCTTTCCGTGGCAGCCTTGCCTCCTTCATGTTGCATGCAGGAGGCGGGGGGGAGAAAAATAATTCTCCCCCCCCCCCCGCTGGGCTGCTAACGCTGGGTCAGCCCGATGCTGGCCCAGCCCATGCACGTCTGGGCCGGTTCTGGCCCAGACTGAAGAAGATTTTTCGGTTGGGCCGAGTTCGGCCCAACCTTTCCTTGTTGGGCTGAGTCCGGCCCGTTTATTTGGGCCGGCCCAGCCCGAATTGTTTTTATATTATATATTATATATATTATAATATGTTATAATATATGTGTGTATATATGTATATGTGTATAAAATATAATAATAAAAAAAATAAATATTTTGAAAAATCTTTAAAAAATATTGTTGATTTTTCTGCATATTTTTGTCAAAGTGGTTTAATGTTGGTTTGTATTTTTATACCGTAAGGATACAAAACCAGTGTTAAAAATACCCGGTTTTCGTCAAAATATCAAAGATTTTCAGAATAAAAAATGTTTTTGCTTTCAAAATTTTTTTCTAAAAATTCCCTAAAAATGCTGTTGATTTTTCTGCATATTTTTATCAAAGTGGATTAATATTGGGTTGTATTTTTATACCGTAAGGATACAAGCTCAGTATTTAAAATACCCGATTTTCGTCAAAGCAAAAAAAAAAAAATATTTTTCAAAAATTGTTTTTGTTTTAAAATACGGCCTAGTATCTCCAATATATATATATAAATATTATAACATCATATTTTCACACAACAAAGAAAATTTTCAAAAACAATATATGTATTAACATGCATTTTGGCTTTAATAACCAGTTTATTCAAGCCATGAGAACTAGGCCAATATTTCAAAAATTCTAAAAAAATCTTTATGTTTTTTTTCTTTTAGTATTTGGGATTACGAATTTATACATAAAACGTATTCCTAAATATTATTAATAAAGTTTGGTATAGACGTTAGAACGGTTAGGATTTTACCCGATAAGATAAAAGACTTTCTTACCAAGAAGGATTTTTCTTGAACCATAGACAGACCAACGACTAGAAGTACAATAACACTTTAGTTTTCATCAGACAATAAAACAATGCAGCTTACCTTAGGTAGGGCGTATTTGGGGTGCTAATACCTTCCCTTTACGCAACCAGTCTCCGTACCCGATCTTTGAGACCAGTTAGGGTTCCTAGTGACCCAAAATACTAGGTGGCGACTCCAAAGAACCAAAAATAGAAAAAAATTCGCCAGTCAAACCCGAAATTGGATTTTTTTTTGGGTGCGACACAAGTAAGAATCTTAATTTTTCATGCTTACCAATATAAGTTCTCCCAACTTCTCTTCTTCTCCTAGTGTGGCCAGCCCTCCTCTCCTTCCTTATATCTTCCTTCACTTGATTCTTCCTTAATTTAATGTTCAAAGTCTTTCAATCTTACAGGTTTCAAAGCTCTCTCTCACTTTTTCTTGTTTTTCTCTTGATTTCTAACATTCTTCTCCTGTTTTTTTCTTTTCACATTTTGTTTCTACCAAGTTAGCAGCTTATAACAGAAAAGGAGAGCTGATTTGTTTTAGTTTTAATGGCAAATAACATTTTTACCCTTAATGAGTCTTTTTGGTTCTATTTGACTGTCTTTAATTTTTTGCTAGCACTATCAAGCTTCTTTCATTCTAAAATTTTAACCAAATTTTATTCAATGTATTTTAAGGTTTCTAATAAAATTTTAGCTCAATCTGATGGTCGGATTAAAAATTACGTCCAATAACGTAAAACTAGTCAAATTGTAATTTTTCGTCAAATTTCCAAATTACTCTAAAAATTCTAAAATTTTAACCCAAGCTAAGACATCATATTAGAAGGCTCCATGTAAAGTTTCAGAATGTTCTGATAACTTAATCGAGACTTACAATTTGTTTTTGTTTTACATGAAACTAGTCAATTTATGATTTTTCACCCAGGTATTTTCATTATACTTCTAACTTCGATCAATTAATTTACATAATTTTTTAAAAACTTAATATCCAGCTAACTCATTTCGATTAATTCTAACACTTTCATATAATTACTCACAAATTTGGTTATCCTTCCTCAGTTACCAATAAATCAAGTAATTCCATCCAAATTACCCATCATTTGGCTAAACTCTTTTGTTAGACAATCAATCTGGTAACTCCATATGAATTACCCCATATCTGGTTAACCTCTTTGTTAACCAATAAAACCGATAATCCTTTTAATTACCCAAGGAATTCAGTTAACCCATTTTGGTTGCTAAAATCAATCCGGTAATTCCATATGAATTACCCAGCATTCGATTAACCTCTTTTGTTAGCCAATCAATCCAGTAATTCCATACGAATTACCCCATATCCGGTTAGCCTCTTTGATAACCAATAAACTCGGTAATTCTCTTAATTACCCAAGGAATTCGGTTAACCTATTTTGATTGTCAAAATAAATCTAGCAATTCCATATGAATTAACCAACATCCAGCTAACCTCTTTTGTTAGCCAAATAATAATCCCGGTAATTCCATATAAATTACCAATAATTCTTATTTGTAATAGTCACTCAATTTATTCATTTGCTTCATTCTTTTAACATCAATTAAATAAAAAAAATAGATATTTAGGGGTCACATCGATCCCGCTTAAAACTCAATCTCCTAGACAAAACTTCTTAGGCCATATCTATCCATCATACAATCTTTCTGTATATATAACCATTTGCTAGCTCCATTGCAGCTTTCCTTTACAAGTGATTTGGAATATATTAGTTTTATACCTGATTTCTTAACATTTGGCAAAACTACCAGTGCTACAGATTCTTTAAGATTGATCTTTATCATTTTTCACTCTATACCCCTGATCTTCCACATTTCATATGATCAGATGTCCAAAGTATCCTAATTTTTCCTTCCTTCAAGTATACTATAATTCCTCATTTAGTAATTGTGCACATGTAAGTGGGAAAACGTGTGCAACTTCTTCTTCGTCTCCATTGATCACAACGATGACATTTAAATGCCTCATCATCAAGCAATCTTTCTTATTAATTCACCACATCCACTTTTAGTCCCAATCTATACAATCAAACCATACCATTTCATCCGAAACAATTAAATTAGTTTGAAACAAGTCTGAAATCATCCAAATTGCATTCCACTCTATTATGATTTGATCAAAACAATTCTGGCCTAATGAATGACCTAGATTCAATCTCAAATCTAGTTGTATGTAGGATCAGCTACACTGGATCCTAACCCTCAGCTCATGACTCAACTAAATTTGGCTCGTAATTTTTTTGGCATGCTGACTATTCATGCTAATGTGGCGTGCTGACTGTTTTGGACAAAACTTGGACTAGCTCGTACGACTTCATTTTAACTCCAATTTGCACGTTGTTTTCGCCATTGTGATCCTCTAATCCTCCTCTTAACTCTTGTATGTTATAAAACAAAAAAAATTGATCACTTTTATTTTTGGCTAAATATCAAACACCATTATTCACCATGCTCTGATACGAAATGTTAAGGGGCCAGTGATGTTCATGATCAATGACCTTTGGAGATGGAGCACACTAACATAATATTTAATATAGTTCAGCAAATTGCCTACCTCTACCAAAATTTTTATATTTATCGACGGAATTTTCCAACGGTATTTGTACTATCATTCTGTTGGTAATGAATTTACCGATAGAATCATAGATAGAAATGCCCCGTCAATGAATTTGTCATTGGTAATTGTTTTTCCATCGGTAAGTCTATTGGTAATAAAAAATATTACTACCGATGGATTTACTAACGGAGAAAGTGAGTAAAAAAAATATTCCCGGTTCATTTCATCGATATTTCCCTCGAAAAAATACTGTATGTAATTCTGGTCGTGATTATTTGAAAAAAAATTTAAAATTACAAATCCTATCAATAAATCAACTAAAAATTGATCTCATATGAAAAAAAAATCCTACAAGAACATTCATACAATTCTTAAGAATAGAAAAAATTTAAAAATAAAATAAAAAACAAATATAATGAAGAAAAAAACACAAAAAAAGAAGAAAAAAGAAAAATCTTACCTTAATGTTGTTGTAGGTGAAGCTGAGAATAGGAAAAAATAATAATTCATAAAGCATATTAATTTTAAAAAAAAATAAGTAGAGAAAAGATGAAAGGAGATGAAAACATACTTGAGCCTGAAGGATTAGAGAAGGAGTTGAGGAGAGGAGAGAAGAGAAGAGAAGAGAAAGAAAGAGATGTTGATGTTTTTTACATAAGAAGAAGAAGAAGAAGAAGAAATGAGGCTCGTATGTTGTGAAATGAGAGATTCTAGGCTTTTTATTGAGGTGTTTTACTAATGGATAATTAAATATTAATATTTTTAATCCATTTCGTCGGTGATTCCATTTGTAATATTTAATTTAAATTTTCAATTTAATCAAAACTTTTTAGAAACCCGTCAAATAACACCTACTACATTTCAATTCGTTAGTGATTTTATCTGTAAAGCATAGTAATTAATAAAGCAATTGGGAAGTGAAAAGTTCTAGAGCTCTTTGGAAAATACTAACATAATTTTTCGTTGGTAATTCCCTTTGTAATTGACATGATGAATAGTGTTAACAATTTACCAACGATTTACCGATGGAATTTTGTTGGTATAAATGATACATCATCATTTTTTTTGCTTTGATTTAATTTTTTTTCTCACTGTAATTCCCTCAGTATTTACCGATAAAATATTTCTATAGGTATTTCTGTTTGTATTTATCAATTTTCTAGTAGTATACATGATGTGAACCCTAGCAAAATTTAATGGAATTCGCGACCCCAAGATCAATGTAATCCAAGTTCGTTGAGATTTGAATGAGCTTATCGCAATGGAATACTTGCTCTAAGGCAACAAGATTATAAATCAACTCGATCACAACGTCTATACTTGGAGACGAGCAAAGAAAGTACAAATTCACAATAAAGAATGGTTAGTTCTTTAAAGAGTTGAAAGTTCAATCAAGAACCAGGATTGAGCAACCAAAAAGTTGGCTACAATGTTGAAAATATCATAAAAAATCTGCCCTAAAATTATTTCAAAAGAGTATTTAAACTCCATGCCAAAACCCTAGTTTTCCTAATGGGCCTCACATAAGCCCAATTTAAATAATAATCAACCCAATCTAAAACTAACCCAAGCTAATTAAAATAAAGAAAATAAAAAAGTCTAAACCCCAACAAAATGTCTCCTCTAAAAATAAATAAAGTTTGATAACCCAACTAATTAAATAAGACAAGTTCGTTGTTTCCAAATTATGTCTGGCAACAACAAAAGCCCAACTTAAAACGGATGCATCTCTCTTGTTTTTATGAATTAGAAGGTGTGCCATATACCGTTGGAAATGTATGAAAGTCTAGTTTTCAGACCAATTGGAATCACATCACAATTCGATTTGTAGCTCCTGTTATGACTAAAAGAGTAATGAAAGGTCAAACTGTCCAGATCTGGTCTTCTTCTCCCAATTCTTGTGTAATGGTCTTTGTTCCACCAACAAGCTCCTCTTAAACATGAATCAGATTAATCAAGGCTTTATCTTTATTATTACAAATCCTTTTGAAGTCCATTTGATGCAATCCAACATCAAAGGATGCATTAGAGGTTCCAGTTGGTCCAATTACTAGGCTTACGGCTAAGAAGTTCAAAGAAGCTTTCAATGGACTTCTTCAAGATACATGGGCTAAGGTGGACTTCAAGAGGATTTGTAATAATAAAAAGTAAGCCTTGATTAATCTGATTCATATTCAATTGGGGCTTGTTGGTGGAACCAAGACCATTACACAAGGATTGGGAGAAGAATACTAGATTCAGACAGATTGACCTTTCATTACTCTTTTGGTCATAACTCGAGCTACATATCGAATTTTGATGTGATTCTAGTTGGGCTAGAAAGTAGACTTCCATACCTTTCTAACGGTACATGGAACGACTTCTAATTCATTAATACAAGAGAGAACCATCCATTTTAAGTTGAGCTTTTCTACTGCCAGACAAAATACAAAAACAACGAACTTGTCTTATTTAATTAGTTGGGCTATCAACTTATTTATTTTGAGAGGAGACAATTTGTTTGGGTTTTAGATTTGTTTATTTTGTTTATTTTAATTAATTTGGGCTAATTTTAGCTTGGGTTGATTATTATTTAAATTGAGTTTATGTGAGACCCATTAGGGAAACTAGGGTTTTGGCTTAGAGTTTAAATACTTTTTAGGAATATTTTTAGGTCAGACTTTTGATTATATTTTCAGCATTGTAGCTGACCTTTGTGTCGCACCCCAAAAAATCTGGCGCGTCATCGGGCTGGCGATTTTTCTTTGTCGTTGCGTTTTCTTTGAATTCGTTCGTTGAAGTTGCCACCTAGTAATTCGTTGAGGGCTACTAGGAAACCTGATATACTAGTCTTGTCAGAGATCGCGGGTAAGGGACTGGTTGTGGTTAGGGAAAGTATTAGCACCCCTAACGCACCCTACCTGAGGTAAGCTGCTTTGTGTTCTTATGTGATTTGAAAATTTAAAATATTAATTAAATTCTAAGGCTTGAATAAATCAGTTATTAAATCCTTGAATATATGTAAAAACTTGTTCTTACATTTTCATGGAAAATACAACTTAATTTTATTTGTCCTTGAGATATTTAACCATATTTAAATTAACAATCAATTTTTTTTGTCAATATTAATTAAATTTCAAGGCTTGAATAAATCAGTTATTAAATTCCCGAATATATGTAGAAACTTGTTCTTACATTTTCGTGGAAAATACAACTTGATTTTATTTGTCCTTGAGATATTTAACCATATTTAAATTAAAAATTAATTCTTTTTTTCCTCTTTTTTTTTATATAATTCCACAAAATAAATAAAAAAAACCAACACACACACAACTTTCTTTTTATTATCTATTTTTTCCTTTTCTTTTTTTTTCGTTTTTCTTTTACATCACATTTATACAATAAAAAAATAACAAAAATTCAAAACAAATCAAATACAATAATATTTAAATACACACAACATCTAGAAATTACAAAAAAGGGAAAAGGAAAATCCTCGGGAACAGTGCTGCACAGCCTTGGTGCCATCTGAACAGTGACGGCGCGTGGACCTCACGCACCGCCCAGAAAAAAACGTGGAGCTGGGGGTTGTGCTTGCCTCCTTCCCTCTTCCCTTCCTTGCCGTCGGTGGGAAACAAAATCACATGCAAACACACAAAAAACGCAGCAAAAGTCTGTTTTAAATTTTTTTCTTTATTTTAAAATTTGCTTCGTTTTTTCTTTTCTTGTCCGATCTGGCTTCTCCTTCTCTGTTTCAGGCGGCTGGATGTGTTTCGGTCAACGGTTGCACAGCTGCTGGTGTCCGATCGTCGGCTTCAGCTGGCTTTGCTGCTACAACCCGCTGCCACTGGAGCTGTTGAGGAGATGGGCGAGGTTGCTGGCGGTGTTGAGGTGGAGGAGGGGACAGATCGGTGGGTGTCTCCGTGGAGGCGGTGAGCTGGGTCTGCTGGTGACTAGCCTGTGGGCGGCAGTGTTCCCTTGGCCGCGAGGAAGAACGCCGGCTAGAGGAGGGGCGCGACCCGCTGGCCTTTGGAGCAAAAATCACAAACCAGGGGAACGGTTTTGGGGAATAAAAACAGAGGAAGAAGAGGCTGCAGGAGATGGGTTGTGTTGGGGAGATAGTGGAATCGAGAGAGGAGCTGTGAGGGGGAGAAGTGAGGGTGGTTTATGAGGGGAAAGAGAAGAAAATTAATTACAAAGGGTGGGGGCGTCCGGCTGAAGGTAGAAGGAAACGAATCTGGAGGGGGGCTGTCTTTGGGTTTCTCTAGGTGTCGGCTTTGTGTTGGGGAAGAAGGAAAAAAAATGGTGATGAAGGGGAGTAGTGAAAACCGGCTGCTGAGGGGGAGAAGAAAATCAAAGAGCTAAGGGGTTGTCTTGGGTGAGCAGCTGCCTTCGTTTTGCATAGGGCGAGGGAGAGTGTCAGGAGATGGTGAGGGGGAGCTGCTGTATATTGATGACCGTGAGAGGGAGCGTCTGTGGTCGGCTGGAAACAAGGAAAAGAAGACCAACTGGTGGGGGCTGAGTTCCTGATTTTCAGCTGAAAAAGAGGGATCCAATGGCCAGGGGGAGCGGCTGGTTTCGGGTGAAGAGAAAAAAAAAGTTCTTAGGTTGCCTCCCCCTCCAATATTCAAAATTCTCTATGCATAGACAAAAATATTGTTTCGGCCTCAAAATTGCTCCCTTAACTTTCTTTTTTTTTTGTAAATTTTGATTTTTCTTATTTTTTTGTATTTTTTGAAAACGAGCAATATCAACGTCGAATCGATGAGGAAAATCAATTATTTTAAAAACGACGCGTGAAAAGTCGAACGCGTTTGAAAATCTTTTGAAAAATTAAATTCTTTTTAGACGACGCTGAAAATGCTAAAATGACGAGAATATATAAAAAAAACATTTTTTTGGATTTTCTTTGTTTTTCTCTGTTTTTGAATTTTTTTGAAAATATATAGAAAATAAGGGTCAAAAAATGGGTAGCAACAGATTCCCCCTCTTTACAATGCTTACGAAGCAAAAAAAATCATCGATGTTTTGTATAGTAAGCTTTGTAAAGAAAAACTTGTTTTTCTGTTTGCTCAATATCCACTTCATCTAAAAACCTTACTCTATTTTTTTCTTTTTGTCTCTCTCTCTCTCTCTCTCTCTCTTTTTATTATCCCGAGATCCCATCTGGCGACCTCCTTCAACCAAAACCAAAGAATGTGTGTAACTCGGTCAACCTGAAATCCCATATGAAGATTCCCTTTAACCAAAGCTACATGAGATCCCATCTGGCGACCTCATTCAACTGGAATAAAAGAATGTGTAAAAAGTGGTCTCATTATAATGGGTGACCTACCCAAGTGGAAAGGAGGAAGAGTGGTCTCATTCTTTGGGTGACCTACCCAGGGGGAAGAATGGCCTCATTCTTATGGGTGACCTACCCACGTAAAAAAAATGGAGAATGGTGGTCTCATTGTGATGGGTGACCTACCCAAGTGGAAAGGGGGAAGAGTGCTCTCATTCTTTGGGTGACCTACCCAGGTAAAAAAAAAGATGGAGAATGGTCTCATTCTAATGGGTGACCTACCCAGAAAAAAATGGTGGTCTCATTGTGATGGGTGACCTATCCAAGTGGAAAGGGGGAAGAGTGGTCTCATTCTTTGGGTGACCTACCCAGGTAAAAAAAAAAGATGGAGAATGGTCTCATTCTAATGGGTGACCTACCCAGAAAAAATGGTGGTCTCATTGTGATGGGTGACCTACCTAAGATGGAAAAAATGTGAAGTGTGGTCTCATTGTAATGGGTGACCTACCCAGATGGAAAAAATATGATGAAGTGGTCTCGTTGTGATGGGTGACCTACCCAAGATGGAAGAAGTGCAGTCTCATTGTAATGGGTGACCTACCCAGATGGAAAAAATGTGATATGACAAGTGTGAAAAAATAGGACTTACCTGGCGAAGTCCTGAGAGGATGACAGAGGAAGGGCTGGAAAACTTTGTGCTTCCTGATAATTCCCGATCATAGGATTTGAAAACTCGGTGTTTCCTGACTGCAAGGGTTGAAAACTCGAGGCTTTCTGATTGCAAGGTTGATCTTTTCATTTCTTTGGGATTTTCCTAATGGTAAGGTTTATCCCATCGTCCTTTTATTCCATGATCAAAACCGATTCTTTATTATCATCACCACAATGCTTCTTTCTCTTTCCACCATCTTGCTGGACCTCATTAAGGATTTTCCTGTAACAATTCAAAAATATGTGCAAATGGTTTTTTTTTTTTTTTTTTGAGGTTAGATGATATGCATGCATCCTTACCTGATTTGAAATATAGGTCCCCCCCTCTTTGATGCTCCATCGTCATAGGGTGCCCTGGTTTGCATCCCAAAGCTTTCTTTGTTCTTCCGAGGCATTGACTCATTCATGTACTGGCCATACATTCAGCTGTAAATGCAGTGCCCATCCCGGGCTGTCTTCGACAATTACTGCTTGCCTCGTTCATCAAGCTTGACCTTGCCCCCAAGTGTGGTACTGCTTGATTCATCATGAAGGATTTTCTCTCCTGGCTTCTTCTGAGGATCATCCTTTGATTGATTGTGTGCATCATGCCAACACCCATCAAGATTGTTAATCAGTCATGAACTTGCCTTTGGCTAAAACACCATTCAAGTATATATGGTCATCCATAATCATGGAACTGCCGCGTGATCCTGACATGCATCTCATTCTTTGCAGGGAATAGCTCATCATTGTAAGCGCGATGTATTTCTCTATTGATTCCTCTTAGCTTGTCAAATCAGATCGTGAAAATAACTGCTTTGGCATCATCAATGATGTTCATGTTATCACCCATATTCATGCGGTGAAGTGCTCATTTAAGCTTCAAAACAAATGGTCCCACAGTCAGTCTTGGTGGGTGCATCCTTCTAGCATTCCTTCACATGCCACTATGTGATAACATCGATCAAAAGTCAGCCATGTTGCAGATGATAAACCAAGATGAAGATATGAAAATAATCTTCTAGTGCAGCGTTACTCATCAATTGTTGCTGAAGTGCACTAGGTCATGGATTGTCTTTGAACAACAGTGCCCCAAATATGATCTGAAGGTTCGTTCATCGGTTTATACTCAAGAAGGTTTTTTTTTTTCATTGTCAGGTGCTAAACATAACTCTGATGAACTTTGACGACTCATCATCTGATTCTTTCTTTGCCCCCAGGTGATCTGGATACTGTCTGTTTTCCTTCTTAGGGTCCACTGTATTGCCCCCAAGTGGTCAACATTTCAACGAGTGTCGAGAAATGTTGATGTTATTTTTGTCAAGGATTTTACAAACTCAATTGATGTTCTTGTTTGAAAATCTTTCTTGTTCTGGAATCAAATCTCATACTTCAAAGGTCATGTCTATTCAAGTCTAATTGTTGAAATGAAATCAGAGAGATGTCTGTTTTTTTTAAATTATTTTTTTTCTTTTGAAATTCAAACTTCTTTGGTCAAAGACCCAACACACTATTCAATGTAGTCCTTTGATTGTCTTGTATCTTGAAAAACAGAAATGACCTATTGTAAGATTTAAAATGACTTTTTCATGGTTCTTTGTGTCCACTTTAAACTCTGATTTTGGGTATATCTTTTGATGGTTTTTATTGGCCCACTATGTTTAAAGATGCTCATGCTTTTGTTACTGCTTGTGATAGATGTCAACATACTGGGAATATATCTCGACAAAATGAAATGCCACTACAGAATATCCTAGAAGTTGAATTATTTGATGTTTGGGGCATCGATTTCATGGGACCTTTTCCTTCATCCTATAACAACAAATACATTCTCTTAGCAGTGGATTATGTATCAAAGTGGATCGAGGCAATTGCAACACCTACAAATGATGGCAAGGTGGTACTTAATTTTCTACGAAAGAACATCTTTACCAGATTTGGTACTCCTCGAGCCATCATTAGTGATGAAGGAACTCATTTTTGCAACAAGCAGTTTGAAGCACTACTATCTAAGTATGGAGTCAGACACAAAAGAGCATTGGCTTATCATCCTCAGACAAATGGCCAAACAGAGGTATCAAATAGAGAGGAGGTGAAGCAAATCTTAGAGAAAACAATAAGTAATTCTCGGAAAGATTGGGCAAAAAAGCTAGATGATGCATTGTGGGCATATCGGACAGCATTCAAAACACCATTGGGAATGTCTCCGTATCAATTAGTTTTTGGGAAAGCATGTCATCTTCATGTTGAATTAGAGCATAAGGCATACTGGGCAATGAAACAACTGAACATGGATTTGCAGGTTGCAGGTGAGAAAAGAATCTTGCAACTTAATGAGATGGATGAATTTCGCAATGAGTCCTATGAAAATGCCAAGATATACAAGGAGAGAACCAAGGCATGGCATGACAAACACATTATACGCAAGGAGTTTGTCCCTGGTCAACAGGTACTACTCTTCAATTCACGGCTCCGCTTGTTTCCTGGTAAGCTCAAATCACGATGGTCAGGACCATTTACGGTTGTGAAGGTATTTCCTTATGGAGCAATAGAGGTCACCCATCATGAAAAGGGAACATTCACAGTGAATGGGCAGCGTCTGAAGCATTATAGGAATGGAGAGACTATTGGGAAAAGGGATGATATCCCTCTCACTTCATCTTAGATAAATGGAAAAGTCAAGCTAATGACTATAACTAAGCGCTGATTGGGAGGCAACCTGAAAAAAAAAAAAAAACCCTTATTTGTTTCATTGAGTTGTGCAGGAATTGATCATACAAGCAAATAACCAGGAGCAACAACAAACTCACACCCACACAATCAAAAGGAAGTATTCGTCAGCCCGAAATTCCTGCACTGCAAAGACTTTTTCGGTTTATGAACCTTATCTCAACGCTCAGATGTCCAAAAATTGCAAGATCAGTTTCGTTGGAAAGCAAATTTGATTCTCTACAATTTCTCCAGAAATAGAGATCTTTGAATTCGCACATCTTCTACCTCAAATCGGGCCCGCAATGTTTGAGTAGGAAGGAATTTAATGCAGAAAAGGAAACTTTCCTTATTACTGCAGGGGTAGAAAAGCCACAATATAAAAGAAGAAAAAGGAAGAGAGAGGACAGAGGACAGAGGAGAAACCCTACAACATAGAAAAGAAAAAGAGAGGAGGCGGCACCAAAGGGAACAAAAAAAGAACAAAGGCAAAAATATTGAAGACCGGGAGGACACCTATCTATTCCGCTGAAATTCTCTACTTTTGAGTGATGTTCATCGTATCAAGTTTGTTTCTCTTTAATTTAACTATGGAGTAGACTTTTATTCTAGGATTTTTGATGTAACCTTAATATGAATATGTGAACAATTTCTTCGATTGAATTATTACATTAAGATGTTGAGTATTTCATTCTGTGTAATGCTTGCGTGTGTCTGGCCAACATTTGCATGATTTAGAATTCAATTTGAAACTAAGAAGTAATAATTGTTTTAGCTATTGTTTGAAATACCTTAAGAAATCTATAGGATAGAGATATCCTAGGAACTTTTGTAATTGTTACAGGTTTTACAGTACTTAATAAATTTCGACAGGTTTAGAACTTTCGTAGAGTATATGAAATTTGTTTGTCGAAATAATTTATCGATGCTCGAGAGAGATTAATATTTACATTAGAAAAACCTGATTATCAACATTAGGAGTAATTAATTTAATCGAGAAAGTTCACATAGGCATAGTTACGGTAAGTAAGAAATCCTAGAACCAGTACAATTGAATTAATTAATATTTAATCAATTAGTTGTTACTTTTTAATCATTAATTTTTGTTTCATAAACTATCTCATTCGATTCCTCAAATAGATCATAATTTAAAAGACTTTGGTAATTAGTAGTAACTTTTACAAATCCTCGTGGGACGATACTCTACTCATCACTTTATTACTTGTTACGATTTGTGCACTTGCAAATTTAACCAACAAGTTTTTGGCGCCGTTGCCGGGGATTTTAGATAAAATTACTAATAATATCAATATAAATTAAATTTGATTGCCTTTTGTCTTCAGCTCTTTAGGTGTGTTGTCTAGTGCATGAGAAGCAACAAAAACCAGTCGTTGCTACCTTATAATCCTGAGATTGAGAGAACTGCAAGGGGATTAAGAAAGAAAACGCGAGAGACTCAAAACAGTTCAGGCATCATGGCAGACAATGAAAATCCTGAGCAAGATACACGGGCATTGAGAGATTTTGCTCTCCCACAGGTGACAGGAATCCGTTATGTTATCAGGAAACCAAGGATTGAGGCCAATAATTTTGAGATCAAACCAGCAATACTGCAGATGATTCAGACCTCAGTTCAGTTTTATGGGTTGCCAAGTGATGATCCTAATGCCCATATTGCAAGTTTCTTGGAAATTTGTGACACATTTAAGCATAATGGCGTTACTGATGATGCCATTCACCTCAGACTGTTTCCATTTTCTCTGCGAGATAGAGCGAAGAACTGGTTAAACTCCATGCCTGCAGATTCAGTTATCAGCTGGGAAGATTTAGCTCAGAAATTCCTTGCTAAATTTTTTCCACCAGCCAAGACAGCAAAAATGCGCATTGAGATAGCTAACTTCGCCCAACTTGAGAGTGAACCATTGTATGAGACATGGGAGAGATACAAGGATTTGCTCAGGCGATGCCCTCACCATGGACTACCGAAGTGGATGCAGGTGCAGATTTTTTACAATGGATTGAATGCTTCCACAAGAACACTAATCGATGCAGCTTCAGGAGGAGCCTTTATGAGTAAGTCACAGGATGATGCTTATAACTTATTGGAAGAAATGGCTATGAACAATTACCAATGGCCAAATGAAAGAAGCATATAGAAGAAGACTGTTGGGGTGCATGAAATTGATGCAATCACGGCATTAACAGCTCAAGTCCATTCACTAACTCAACAACTGAAAACCACTCAACTGTCAGCAAATGCCATCCATACAACGTGTGATTTTTGCCATGGAAATCACACAAGTGAAGAATGTCAGGTTGGGAACCCATTCTCTCATGCAGAGCATGCTCATTTTGTGTCAAACTACAACCGGCAGAACAACCCCTACAGTGCAACATATAATCCCGGTTGGAGAAATCATCCTAATTTCTCGTGGAACAATCAAATTGTCATGAAGAATCCAGCCATGCCATCTTCAAGTGAGAACTTGAAAGAGAATTCAAAACTTGAAGAAGCTATGACACAATTAGCAAACAACACCAGCAGATTCATGACTGAAACAAATACCAATTTGCAGAACCAAGCAGCCTCAATTCGAAATTTAGAGGTTCAGGTTGGTCAGTTAGCCAACATGCTCACGGGTAGACAACAAGGAAATCTACCAAGCACAACTGAAATTAATCCTAAGGAGCAATGCAAGGCCATAACTTTAAGAAGTGGAAAAGAAGTGGAGCAGACTGCTGGAAACAAGAGTGCAGGAAGAAAAGAAGTGGAGCAGACTACTGGAAACAAGAGTGCAGGAAGAGAAGAAGAGGAGCAAATGGTCGAACCAATTCAGAATATGAAAAAATCTGATCCTCTGCCAGAACCAATGCAAGAAATAATCCAGAGAATTCCATTTCCACAACGTCTCAAGAAGAATAAACTTGATAAGCAATTTTCTAAATTTCTTGATGTGTTTAAAAAATTGCAGATTAACATTCCTTTTGCAGATGCTCTTGAAAAAATGCCAAGCTATGTGAAATTTCTGAAGGACATCCTCTCAAACAAAAGAAAGCTAGAGGAATATGAGACTGTCGCTCTTACTAAGGAATGCAGTGCTATTTTGCAGAAAAAACTGCCTCCTAAACTTAAGGATCCAGGGAGTTTTACTATACCATGTTCCATTGGAAATTCTATATTTGAAAAAGCTTTATGTGATTTAGGTGCAAGTATTAATCTCATGCCTTTATCTATTTTTAAGAAGCTTGGTTTAGGTGAAGCAAGGCCAACCACAGTAACATTGCAGCTAGCTGACAGGTCATTGAAGCATCCAAGGGGAATAATTGAAGATGTACTGGTGAAAGTGGGCAAGTTCATCTTTCCAGCAGACTTATTCATACTGGATATGGAGGAGGATAATGAGATTCCTATCTTGCTTGGTCGGCCATTCTTGGCCACTGGAGGTGCGTTAATTGATGTGAAGAAAGGGGAGCTGCGGTTAAGGGTGAATGAAGAGGAGGTGATTTTTAATGTGTTCAAAGCCATCAAACAACTAGATATAGGGGAGAGTTGCTTTAGCATTCAAGTGGTGGACTCCTTAATTAATGACAAAGTCAAGCTTCCAATCGACCCGTTGGAAGCATGTTTGGTAAATAATGTACTGGAAGAGGATGCTGAAATAGCAGAATATTCATGTTGGATGGACTCTTTTGAACCTAACCGCAAAAGATACTTTGAAGATTTAGGACAACCAACACCAAAGATAAAATCAACCAGTGAACAAGAACCGGTTCTGGAATTGCAACCTCTGCCAGAACACCTTCGGTATGCATATCTTGGAGAAGCTTCCACCTATCCTGTGATAGTCTCTGCAAAGCTGACCAAAACAGAGGAAGAAAAATTGTTGAGGGTGTTGAGAAAACATAAGGCAGCTCTCGGGTGGGTATTGGCAGATATCAAAGGCATCAGTCCCTCTATTTGCATGCATAAAATTCTGTTGGAGGATGAAGTCAAGCCAATAGTAGAACATCAGAGAAGGCTTAACCCGACCATGAAAGAGGTAGTCCGAAAAGAAGTTCTGAAATGGTTAGATGCTGGTGTTATTTATCCAATCTCTGACAGCTCATGGGTAAGCCCAATTCAAGTTGTGCCAAAGAAAGGAGGAATGACAGTGGTAAAGGATGCAAACAACAACTTGATACCTACTAGACCGGTAACTGGATGGAGGATTTGCATGGATTATTGAAAGCTCAACAAAGCAACTCGCAAAGATCACTTCCCCCTACCATTCATTGATCAGATGCTAGACAGGTTAGCTGGGCATGAAGACTACTGTTTTCTAGATGGCTATTCAGGATACAATCAAATAGCCATCGCACCTGAGGACCAGGAGAAGACCACTTTCACCTGCCCTTATGGTACTTTTGCTTTCAGAAGAATGCCTTTTGGGTTGTGTAATGCACCAACTACCTTTTAGAGGTGCATGATGGCTATTTTTTCAGATATGGTGGAGCAAATCATTGAGATCTTCATGGATGACTTTTCTGTATTTGGAACTTCTTTTGATGACTGCCTTGCAAAGTTGGCTTTGGTTTTGGAGCGTTGTGAAAAGACAAACTTGATATTGAACTGAGAAAAATGTCACTTCATGGTAAATGAAGGTATAGTATTGGGGCACCGGATTTCAGAAAAAGGAATAGAGGTAGACAGAGCTAAAATTGAGGCAATAGACAAGCTTTTACCGCCAACTACAGTAAAAGGGGTTAGAAGTTTCCTTGGTCATGCGGGATTTTATAGGAGGTTCATCAAAGACTTCTCTAAAATATCTAAACCGCTATGCAGTCTGCTGCTAAAAGACACAAAGTTTCAGTTTGATGAGGAATGCAAGACAACCTTTATGCTGTTGAAAAAGAAGTTAGTGACAACTCCTATTGTAATTGCACCGGATTGGGAGAAACCATTTGAGCTTATGTGTGATGCAAGTGATTATACAGTTGGAGCAATACTGGGGCAACGAAAAAATAATGTGTTTCACACCATATACTATACCAGCAGAACACTCAACGATGCCCAGCTCAATTATGCCACAACTGAGAAAGAGTTGCTTGTTGTGGTCTATGCATTTGATAAGTTTCGGCCTTACCTGATGGGAAACAAAGTACTGGTGTATACTGATCATGCTGCAATTAGACACCTAGTGTCTAAGAAAGATGCCAAGCCTAGACTCATTCGTTGGATCCTATTACTGCAAGAATTTGATGTAGAAATTAAAGATAAAAAGGGGACTGAGAACGTGGTGGCAGATCATCTTTCAAGGCTGGAATTGACACAGCAGCTGGAGCCTAAATTCACGGTTATAAATGAATGTTTTCCTGATGAAAGACTCTTAGCAATTTCCACTAACAAATTCTTTCCTTGGTATGCAGATTATGTCAACTTTCTTGCAGGTAAGATCATACCGCCAGATTTTTCTTACCAGCAAAAGAAGAAATTTTTTTCTGAAGTCAAACACTACTTCTGGGAGGAGCCAATACTCTATCGGCATTGTGCAGATCAAGTCATCAGGAGGTGTGTTCCAGAAGAGGAAATGACAAATATATTGAAGCATTGCCACACACTTGAATATGGGGTGCACTTTGGAACACAGCGCACTGCAGCCAAAGTTTTGCAGTCAGGTTTTTCGGGCTGGTTCGATCCTTGTTTTTTAACTCGCTTTTTGGGCTTCAAAACAACAAAACTAAGTTATATGCCCTTCATATGTTTTGTAGACCTTCATCTCAGCTATTTGAAAATGGTTACGAACATCCGGAACTAAATTGTATAGCTTCTTTGCAGCACATGATGAATCACTATTCAGTTTCACTGCCCGGCTCTGCCTGTTCAGTAACCTAAGATCTGAAAACACATTAATTTCCCACGAGGTCAATAGTTCAAAAAGAGATTCAAAATTCTAATTTTCTTGTGCAACATGTCTAAAATATTTAAAAATCAAGCATGAATAGCAGAAAATATATATGCTAAAAATTCCCTTATCAATGTCTGTTTTTTTTTAAATTATTTGTTTTCTTTTGAAATTCAAACTTCTATGGTCAAAGACCCAACACACTATTCAATGCAGTCCTTTGATTGTCTTGTATCTTGAAAAACAGAAATGACCTGTTGTAAGATTTAAAATGACTTTTTCATGGTTCTTTGTGTCCACTTTAAACTCTGATTTTGGGTATATCTTTTGATGGTCTGTGATGAGGTGACATTTTTATGAATTTAAAAAACAAGATGCTCAGGCTTTATCAAGAAAGGTTGTTTCTTTTCTTAGCATTTATTTTATTAGCATGCATAATAACCAGTAGCTTAATTCATGAAGTCATGACCCTTATGGAAAAGCTCTTCAAGTTTTGAGAGCGCCATTTATCGATTCAAATTGCTTCCTTGATTAAAAAGGGTTTTTAAAAGCACGTAATGCAGGCTATGGTTCATGGCTATGAAAGAAAAGAATCTCATAGGCTCAAAAAGGTGTTTGAGGGTTTCAATGACCTAGGAACAACATTAACTATTCATCGATTCTCTTTCTCTTGTTGTCATTGTAGAGAAAGTGACATATAACCTTGTTAATCTCAAATATCAGAATTCTCTTAACATAGGTCATAACGCAAATCCAACTTTTTCTTTGATGAATAACTAATCTAATTTTGAAGACATTAGAGGCTTTATCCTAGACACACCAAAAGATATGAAGCATCGATTTTTCTAGTGTTGACTTTTGGCATTTATTGTCTTTTCTCAATTGAAAACTGTCTTGCCTCTCTTAGAATTGATAGGCATTCTTTTTCCATTTCCTTTTAACTTGTCTTTAAGTGAAGGCAAATTCAACTCATAGCCTTCCTCAAAATTTTCTTATATGCCCCCAGTCTATGTGTTTTCTTTTAACTCTCTCAATCATCAGACTTTTGTTCTAAGCCTTCCCCTTTATCCATTAATCATATCAATGTCTCCAACATATCTCTCATCTGCCCCCAGTGTGGGGTATGATCCTAGTCAGGGTTTCCTTTTGATAGAAAATATTTCACTAGGCTCAAAATGGGACTACAAGGGATCATATTTCAAGAAACGTGAAAGGATAACAAAGATGGCATTTTCTCATTTCAAGCAAGGTCAGTTAAAACCGATAAATTTTGACCTCATCCAGTGTAATGATTGGGACTTGTAAGAGTCATGATTCACGAGTCCAATACTATTGAATCCACTACATGTCATTATGCATACTGCTAAAACTTAGACATATGATGTGTGGTTCAATTTTAAGTGTGAGCTCAAAATTTGTTCGGTCATCTCATGTCATTTCAAACAAGAATCGAGTCATTTCTGCAATCAAAACACTTTTAATCTTCAGGATTGATTAGCCTTTATCGCATGTTGGAGTTTGATCAAAATATTTTGTCAAAATACCCTTTGAAAGAAGTATCTCTTGATTTCAAAACAACAAGAAGACAAAGAAAAGACATGTTTCGTTCAAGGATGAGATGTGATCCCAAAACAAAATGCAAAATGGCAAAAATCCATAACAAAATGCTTGACAGTTTAACTCATTGGATCAGCTTCTCTGGCGATATCTATGTTTTGCCGAGCAATTCCGATCACTTGTCATTCTGAAAATGATTGACGACATCGTCTTTCGCAAATTGAGCTCGACTCTTGAAACTATTGCATCTGTTTAACTAAAATGGCCGAGGACCCCACCATGACATCACATCTCTTATCTGGATTATACCACCTAGAAATTGGTGGTTGCATGAGATTTGTCGGAGTCAAGCAAAATTCTGGAATCTGGCAGATGCTGGTTGACAAACTTACATGGCAGAGGAATGTCCCATCTTGGCAAAGACATTTGAGCAATTGATGATACCGTGAGACCTGGCTATACCACATAATTAAGGGTTAACACCGTCGAAGTCATCTCCTGATTCACCTCTCATCATTGTTCTGGAATCCATGACAGATCCTTTAATATTTCCTCTCTTCATAGCTTGTTCAAATCTTCGGCAAATCCTCACAACATTATTTCAATCTTCCAATGTTGTTGTGGTTGGTTGAGGATTGTTAGAAAACTTTCCAATAGCTTGGTAATCTTGGCAGCGCCCAGAAACTTGTAGTATCGCCACTACCAACACGTGGAATCAATGCCTTATCTCTTCTATGGGAGAAAACAATGAACATGAATCTCCTCTATTTCTTCTTTGATTCCTCTCGAACGGTGCAGCAAACATGCATCAATAGAGGGAGTTATGCTTTGTGGAAGTTTCAGTCTTCTTCATGTTTTTTAGTCTAGGCATGTCTCTTCTCCCTACTTTTGCGTTTTAATACTGACACTATTGGAGGAAAATCATAGATGACCTGAAACTACTGTATTCCTTCTTGGACTTCCCACTTGCGGATCCACAAACAGATTCCTGCTGAGAGAGCTCTGCTACGTTGAAGTTTGATGTCTGCTCATATTTTCAGACCAGGTCTGGCTCTTCAACCTACTAAGAGGTCTTCGTGCTGAAACTGATGAGAGAAATATTTGTAGCATATGCAACTTATAAATCCCCTCTTGCATTCCCAATTTGCAGAGCCATAAATGGATTTTTGTAGAGAGAGCTCTGCCACATTGAAGTTCAGTGTTTAATCATGGTTTTTCAGACCATCTTGTGTTGTTGAGCTGGAATTGAGCTCATAATCGGGGTAACTTCAAAGCAGACTAATGCACCATGTACAGGAGGCTAGTAGTCGTTGGGTTCCATTAGATGATGTGGAGGCGATGAACAGTTAACAGTGCAACTGGACAAGAACTAGAGTTGTCATTAGTTGATGACTGAAGGCATTGATGTTGTTGTTCATGACTGAAAAGGAGAGGCAGCTTCAATTGGACGTGGACAAGCAGTGTTCCCACAAAAGACTGTGCAGAATTCTCTTTCCATTTGATGCTCAACACTTGTTCGAGCAGATCTGAGTCCAGCTACTTCACCTTTGATGCTCTCAAACTCAATCTGATAATGAGCCTCTATTTGACATCTTTCTTCACTTCCATCCTTTCTTTAATCACTTGCAGCACAGCTTGTGCGGGGGAACCTACTTTTCAACCCGGTACATGCATGATAAATGTATGAACATGTAATCTATATGATGAACTCGCCCTTCGAGGGGTGACAATATGGTCGTAACTCTTGTATGATGGAACAAGAATCGTGATTTTTGCCCAAACTCTACAATGAAAATTTTCTGAGTGACGGTCATTGTGTCACCCACAAGTCTTGAGTTCAAGATGCTTCAAGAAGGGTTTGCTCGGATGCAAAACAATAGCACATACATCCTAAAGACAGGCTCTATTCATTTTACGTGAGACAGGGTACATTTGCTACGTGGTCTCTAAAAGGGTCTCTTGTTGTCCCAGTGATTGCCCTCGTAAAGGCAATATAGGGGCCCAGTAGGTAATGGGTTGGCACGTGTCCAACTATTACCAGTCTAAGCACTCAACAAAGAGTTGGGGTTTACACAAACTTAAACCTTGACTCAAGTCGTAAGGTAAGCTGCTAGTTCCCCACCTAACCTACAGCTGGTGTGTGCTTTCAAAAATTAAAACTTGTGATGCATGAGAGAATTATATACAATGCATGAATAAAACACAAATAAATAAAACAAAACACAAAAAAAATAAAAATTGAACACATCAAAATACAAAGCTTAGTCCGATAAAGTTGAAAACAATACCTATCCCCAGTGGAGTTGCCATTATGTCGCACCCAAAAAAATCCAATGCAGCATCGGCTGGTGATTTTTCATTTTGTTTTGTTGATTTGGTTCTTTGGAGTCGCCACCTAGTATTTTGGTCACTAGGAACCCTAACTGGTCTTTCAGAGATTCTAAGGCAAGGGACTGGTTGCGTAAAGGGAAGGTATTAGCACCCCTAGTACGCCCTACCTAAGGTAAGCTGCTTGGTGTTTTGGTTTGCTCTATAATTGCTATGGTGTTGGTATTTTCTAGGCTCGTCAATTGATTTTGGATAGAAATCTAAGGATTCCATGTGCTTTGAAAGCTCATTTTTCCCTTAGTATTTCAAAAGTTTGCGACTCATAAATCGTGGAATAAAAAAAAATTAAAATTTTGAAATGTCCTCGATTATAATCAAGGCTTCTTTCAAGAATGTGTGCAGATTTATTACTCCCAATAATATTTTGGATATTCATCCTTCTAAGGATTTCTTTATCCAAACATTAGTGGTGAATAATAAATAAATTTTCTCCCCAAAAATAAGATTTTTATAGTTTTTGGAATATTGGCCAATACCCTTTGGAGTTTTACAAACATGTTGTAAAATCCAGAAATGCAAGAAAATAATTTGTGTTTAAGAAATCTATGCGAAAACACACTTTCGAAGCTTCCAACATATTTTTTTTAAAAAAGGAACATTCAAAACATGTTAGAGTATTGGCCGTATGCAACACGCAATAAAACATTTTTTTTTTTAAAAACATTTTTTTTTTTACGAAAATCGGGTATTTTAATACTGAATTTGTATCTATAAAAATACAAACCAATATTAAGTCATAAAAAACAATGTGCAGAAAAATCCACAATATTGTTAAGGAATTTTAGAAATTTTTTGAAAGCAAAAAAAAAAAAATTATATTTGAAAATCTTGGATGTCTTGACGAAAACCGGGTATTTTAAACATTGAATTTGTATCTCCGCAGTATAAAAATACAAACCAAATGTATAAAACAAAAATATATTTATATGAAAAGAAAACAACAACATTTTTTTTTAGATTTTTCAGATTTTTTTTTTAAACATATATATATACACACACATAATATAATAATAATAATATAATATAATTATAATATATTTATATATTAAGGGGGCTGGGCCGGCCCAACTAACTGGGCTGGGGGTTGTGCTTGCCTCCTTCCCTCTTCCCTTCCTTGCTGTCGGTGGGAAACAAAATCACATGCAAACACACAAAAAACGCAGCAACAGTCTGTTTTAAATTTTTTTCTTTATTTTAAAATCTGCTTCGTTTTTTCTTTTCTTGTCCGATCTGGATTCTCCTTCTCTGTTTCAGGCGGCTGGATGTGTTTCGGTCAACGGTTGCACAGCTGCTGGTGTCCGATCGTCGGCTTCAGCTAGCTTTGCTGCTGCAACCCGCGGCCACTGGAGCTGTTGCGGAGATGGGCGAGGTTGCTGGCGGTGTTGAGGTGGAGGAGGGGACAGATCGGTGGGTGTCTCCGTGGAGGCGGTGAGCTGGGTCTGCTGGTGACTAGCCTGTGGGCGGCAGTGTTCCCTTGGCCGCGAGGAAGAACGCCGGCTAGAGGAGGGGCGCGACCCGCTGGCCTTTGGAGCAAAAATCACAAACCAGGGGAACGGTTTTAGGGAATAAAAACAGAGGAAGAAGAGGCTGCAGGAGATGGGTTGTGTTGGGGAGATAGTGGAATCGAGAGAGGAGCTGTGAGGGGGAGAAGTGAGGGTGGTTTATGAGGGGAAAGAGAAGAAAATTAATTACAAAGGGTGGGGGCGTCCGGCTGAAGGTAGAAGGAAACGAATCTGGAGGGGGGCTGTCTTTGGGTTTCTCTAGGTGTCGGCTCTGTGTTGGGGAAGAAGGAAAAAAAATGGTGATGAAGGGGAGTAGTGAAAACCGGCTGCTGAAGGGGAGAAGAAAATCAAAGAGCTAAGGGGTTGTCTTGGGTGAGCGGCTGCCTTCGTTTTGCATAGGGCGAGGGAGAGTGTCAGGAGATGGTGAGGGGGAGCTGCTGTATATTGATGACCATGAGAGGGAGCGTCTGTGGTCGGCTGGAAACAAGGAAAAGAAGACCAACTGGTGGGGGTTGAGTCCCTGATTTTCAGCTGAAAAAGAGGGATCCAATGGCCAGGGGGAGCAGCTGGTTTCGGGTGAAGAGAAAAAAAAAGTTCTTAGGTTGCCTCCCCCTCCAATATTCAAAATTCTGTATGCATAGACAAAAATATTGTTTCGACCTCAAAATTGGTCCCTTAACTTTCTTTTTTTTTTTTGTAAATTTTGATTTTTCTTATTTTTTTGTATTTTTTGAAAACGAGCAATATCAACGTCGACTCGATGAGGAAAATCAATTATTTTAAAAACGACGCGTGAAAAGTCGAACGCGTTTGAAAATCTTTTGAAAAATTAAATTCTTTTTAGACGACGTTGAAAATGCTAAAATGACGAGAATATATATAAAAAAACATTTTTTTGGATTTTCTTTGTTTTTCTCTGTTTTTGAATTTTTTTGAAAATATATAGAAAATAAGGGTAAAAAAATGGGTAGCAACAGATGCCCCCTCTTTACAATGCTTACGAAGCAAAAAAAATCATCGATGTTTTGTATAGTAAGCTTTGTAAAGAAAAACTTGTTTTTCTGTTTGCTCAATATCCACTTCATCTAAAAACCTTACTCTATTTTTTTCTTTTTGTCTCTCTCTCTCTCTCTCTCTCTCTCTTTTTATTATCCCGAGATCCCATCTGGCGACCTCCTTCAACCAAAACCAAAGAATGTGTGTAACTCGGTCAACCTGAAATCCCATATGAAGATTCCCTTTAACCAAAGCTACATGAGATCCCATCTGGCGACCTCATTCAACTGGAATAAAAGAATGTGTAAAAAGTGGTCTCATTATAATGGGTGACCTACCCAAGTGGAAAGGAGGAAGAGTGGTCTCATTCTTTGGGTGACCTACCCAGGGGGAAGAATGGCCTCATTCTTATGGGTGACCTACCCACGTAAAAAAAATGGAGAATGGTGGTCTCATTGTGATGGGTGACCTACCCAAGTGGAAAGGGGGAAGAGTGGTCTCATTCTTTGGGTGACCTACCCAGGTAAAAAAAAAGATGGAGAATGGTCTCATTCTAATGGGTGACCTACCCAGAAAAAAATGGTGGTCTCATTGTGATGGGTGACCTATCCAAGTGGAAAGGGGGAAGAGTGGTCTCATTCTTTGGGTGACCTACCCAGGTAAAAAAAAAAGATGGAGAATGGTCTCATTCTAATGGGTGACCTACCCAGAAAAAATGGTGGTCTCATTGTGATGGGTGACCTACCCAAGATGGAAAAAATGTGAAGTGTGGTCTCATTGTAATGGGTGACCTACCCAGATGGAAAAAATATGATGAAGTGGTCTCGTTGTGATGGGTGACCTACCCAAGATGGAAGAAGTGCGGTCTCATTGTAATGGGTGACCTACCCAGATGGAAAAAATGTGATATGACAAGTGTGAAAAAATAGGACTTACCTGGCGAAGTCCTGAGAGGATGACAGAGGAAGGGCTGGAAAACTTTGTGCTTCCAGATAATTCCCGATCATAGGATTTGAAAACTCGGTGTTTCCTGACTGCAAGGGTTGAAAACTCGAGGCTTTCCGATTGCAAGGTTGATCTTTTCATTTCTTTGGGATTTTCCTAATGGTAAGGTTTATCCCATCGTCCTTTTATTCCATGATCAAAACCGATTCTTTATTATCATCACCACAATGCTTCTTTCTCTTTCCACCATCTTGCTGGACCTCATTAAGGATTTTCCTGTAACAATTCAAAAATATGTGCAAATGGTTTTTTTTTTTTTTTTTTGAGGTTAGATGATATGCATGCATCCTTACCTGATTTGAAATATAGGTCCCCCCCTCTTTGATGCTCCATCGTCATAGGGTGCCCTGGTTTGCATCCCAAAGCTTTCTTTGTTCTTCCGAGGCATTGACTCATTCATGTACTGGCCATACATTCAGCTGTAAATGCAGTGCCCATCCCGGGCTGTCTTCGACAATTACTGCTTGCCTCGTTCATCAAGCTTGACCCTGCCCCCAAGTGTGGTACTGCTTGATTCATCATGAAGGATTTTCTCTCCTGGCTTCTTCTGAGGATCATCCTTTGATTGATTGTGTGCATCATGCCAACACCCATCAAGATTGTTAATCAGTCATGAACTTGCCTTCGGCTAAAACACCATTCAAGTATATATGGTCATCCATAATCATGGAACTGCCGCGTGATCCTGACATGCATCTCATTCTTTGCAGGGAATAGCTCATCATTGTAAGCGCGATGTATTTCTCTATTGATTCCTCTTAGCTTGTCAAATCAAATCGTGAAAATAACTGCTTTGGCATCATCAATGATGTTCATGTTATCACCCATATTCATGCGGTGAAGTGCTCATTTAAGCTTCAAAACAAATGGTCCCACAGTCAGTCTTGGTGGGTGCATCCTTCTAGCATTCCTTCACATGCCACTATGTGATAACATCGATCAAAAGTCACAGCCATGTTGCAGATGATAAACCAAGATGAAGATATGAAAATAATCTTCTAGTGCAGCGTTACTCATCAATTGTTGCTGAAGTGCACTAGGTCATGGATTGTCTTTGAACAACAGTGCCCCAAATATGATCTGAAGGTTCGTTCATCGGTTTATACTCAAGAAGGTTTTTTTTTTTCATTGTCAGGTGCTAAACATAACTCTGATGAACTTTGACGACTCATCATCTGATTCTTTCTTTGCCCCCAGGTGATCTGGATACTGTCTGTTTTCCTTCTTAGGGTCCACTGTATTGCCCCCAAGTGGTCAACATTTCAACGAGTGTCGAGAAATGTTGATGTTATTTTTGTCAAGGATTTTACAAACTCAATTGATGTTCTTGTTTGAAAATCTTTCTTGTTCTGGAATCAAATCTCATACTTCAAAGGTCATGTCTATTCAAGTCTAATTGTTGAAATGAAATCAGAGAGATGTCTGTTTTTTTTAAATTATTTTTTTTCTTTTGAAATTCAAACTTCTTTGGTCAAAGACCCAACACACTATTCAATGTAGTCCTTTGATTGTCTTGTATCTTGAAAAACAGAAATGACCTGTTGTAAGATTTAAAATGACTTTTTCATGGTTCTTTGTGTCCACTTTAAACTCTGATTTTGGGTATATCTTTTGATGGTTTTTATTGGCCCACTATGTTTAAAGATGCTCATGCTTTTGTTACTGCTTGTGATAGATGTCAACATACTGGGAATATATCTCGACGAAATGAAATGCCACTACAGAATATCCTAGAAGTTGAATTATTTGATGTTTGGGGCATCGATTTCATGGGACCTTTTCCTTCATCCTATAACAACAAATACATTCTCTTAGCAGTGGATTATGTATCAAAGTGGATCGAGGCAATTGCAACACCTACAAATGATGGCAAGGTGGTACTTAATTTTCTACGAAAGAACATCTTTACCAGATTTGGTACTCCTCGAGCCATCATTAGTGATGAAGGAACTCATTTTTGCAACAAGCAGTTTGAAGCACTACTATCTAAGTATGGAGTCAGACACAAAAGAGCATTGGCTTATCATCCTCAGACAAATGGCCAAACAGAGGTATCAAATAGAGAGGTGAAGCAAATCTTAGAGAAAACAATAAGTAATTCTCGAAAAGATTGGGCAAGAAAGCTAGATGATGCATTGTGGGCATATCGGACAGCATTCAAAACACCATTGGGAATGTCTCCGTATCAATTAGTTTTTGGGAAAGCATGTCATCTTCATGTTGAATTAGAGCATAAGGCATACTGGGCAATGAAACAACTGAACATGGATTTGCAGGTTGCAGGTGAGAAAAGAATCTTGCAACTTAATGAGATGGATGAATTTCGCAATGAGTCCTATGAAAATGCCAAGATATACAAGGAAAGAACCAAGGCATGGCATGACAAACACATTATACGCAAGGAGTTTGTCCCTGGTCAACAGGTACTACTCTTCAAAGTATGTTCCTAAACACTATTATCGGGAGTTGTTTAATTGTTTACAAACGATTACACAGGGTAATAAGAGTATGGAGGAGTATCAGAAAGAATTAGAGGTGGCTATGATTAGAGCTAATGTTAATGAAGATGAGGAAGTTACTATGTCTAGGTTTTTGAATGGCTTGAATAGAGACATAGCTAATGTTGTGGAGTTGTAATCATATATTGATTTGGAGGAGTTAGTACACTTAGCCATTAAGGTTAAAGAACAGTTGAAAAGTAAGGGTAATACAAGATCTGGAGCTTATATGGGGTCGTCTTCGGGTTCGAAGATGAATTATAGGAGAGAGGGTAGTGCGTCATCAAAGCCTTTGGTGACTTCTAAAGTTGTCGAACCTAACTCCATGAAGAAGCAGGTTTCGACCAATGATCAAAAACTTAAAGGAGAAGTTCAACTGAAGTGTAATCGTGATATAAAGTGTTTCAAGTGTCAGGGATGGGGACACTATGCATCAAAATGTGCAAATCATCGAGTTATGATTCTAAGGGATGATGGAGAGATTGTGTCCACTAGTGAGGAGTCTGATTGTGATGACATGCCCCCACTTGAGGATTTTAGTGATTTAGAGTATGATGTTGGTGATAAAGTTTTGGTGATTAGAAGGTCACTTAGTGTTCAGACTAAGGAGGAGGATGTGGAGCAACAAAGGGAGAACATCTTCCATACTAGATGCCTAATCAACGATAAGGTATGTAGCATGATCATTGATAGTGGTAGTTGTACTAATGTTGCTAGTGTTACTTTGGTTAAAAAGTTGGGATTGAATACCATAAAGCATGAGAGGCCTTATCATCTTCAATGGTTGAATGAATGTGGTGTTGTTAGGGTGAATAGACAAGTGATGATTTCTTTTTTGGTAGGTAAATATAAGGATGAAATGTTATGTGATGTTGTGCCTATGCATGCTACTCATGTATTACTAGGGAGGCCTTGGCAATTTGATAAAAAAAGCCAGGCATGCTGGGTTTAAGAACAGGTATTCATTAGAGAAGAATGGAAGGATTTATACAGTTGCCCCACTCTCACCAAAGCAAGTATATGAATATCAAATTCAATTAAAAAAGGGCTATGAGGAAGAGCAACATGTTTCGGCCAAAGTGGAGGAACAAAAAGATTCGGCCAAAATGGAAAAACAAGCTGAACAACATGGTGAGGATTTGAGGAAGAGAGAAAAGAAAGTGAGCCATGAGTTGAAAACAAAAGGGAACAAAGTTTCAGCCCTTAGGACATTAGGGGAGGGTCACAGTCAAGAACAAAAAAATGAAAAAAAGGTTGAGAGTGGAGAGAAGAAAGAAGGGGTGGGAAAAGAAGAGTGTGTAGAAAAAATAGGGAACACCTTAACTTTTTTGCAAAATCTAATGATCTTAAACATGCCTATCTTTCTGACTTGCCTATTATTTTACTTGTGTATAAGGAGGCATTCTTTAACTCAGATGGTTTAGATTTTTGTGTTCCTAGTGTTATTAAAGTTCTTTTGCAGGAATTTGAGGATGTCTTTCTAGATGACATTCCTAGTGGTTTGTTGCCAATTAGAGGTATTGAGCATCAAATTGACTTTGTTCCAGGAGCATCTATACCAAATAGGTCGGCTTATAGGAGCAATCCTGAAGAGACTAAGGAGCTTCAAAGGCAAATGGGGGAGTTGATGTCGAAAGGATACATTCGAGAGAGCATGAGTCCTTGTGCAGTTCCCATGCTTCTTGTTCTAAAAAAGGACAAAACTTGGCAAATGTATGTGGATTGTCGAGCTATCAATAACATCACTGTAAAGTATCGACATCCCATTCCTAGATTAGATGATATGTTGGATGAATTACATGGTTCTAAATTGTTTTTGAAAATTGATTTGAAAAGTGGTTATCATCAAATTAGGATGAAAGAAGGGGATGAATGGAAAACTGATTTTAAAACTAAGTATGGTTTGTATGAGTGGTTGGTTATGCCTTTTGGACTTACTAATGCACCTAGTACTTTTATGAGATTGATGAATCATGTGTTGTGTGCTTTTATTGGTAAGTTTGTAGTCGTTTACTTTGATAATATCTTGATTTATAGTAAGGAGATTTATGAGCATATAAGTCATTTGAAACAAGTTCTTGATGTGCTTAGAAAATAGTCCTTGTATGCTAATTTGAAAAAGTGTGACTTCTGCATGGATAGGATTGTTTTTCTTGGATATGTGGTTAGTGCAAAAGGTATAGAAATGGATGAGGCTAAGGTTAAGGCAATTCAAGAATGGCCTATACCAAAATCCATAACAGATGTTAGGAGTTTTCATGGTTTGGCTAGTTTTTATAGGAGATTTGTTAAAGACTTTAGTACGATAGCCTCTCCATTGACTGAAATTGTTAAGAAAGCCGTGGGTTTCAAGTGGGGAGAAGAACAAGAAAATGCTTTTAGCTTGTTAAAATTAAAGTTGATTTCAGCACCTTTACTATCTTTACCTGATTTTAATAAAGCTTTTGAGATTGAATGTGATGCTTCAGGAATAGGTATTGGAGCTCTTTTAATGCAAGAAAAATGGTCCATCGCTTATTTTAGTGAGAAACTCTGTCGCACCCCAAAAAAATCCAGCGCGCGACATCGGCTGGTGATTTAAATCTCGTTGTTGTTGCGTTTGATTGAATTTGGTTCGTTGGAGTCGCCACCTAGTAATTCATTGCGGGCTACTAGGAAACCGGATGTACTGGTCTTGTCAGAGATTCGCGAGTAAGGGACTGGTTGTGGTTAGGGAAGGTATTAGCACCCCTAACGCACCCTACCTGAGGTAAGCTGCTTCGTGGCTTTGACGTGTTAAAGAAGTTTTAATAATTGTCTTTTCTTCGGAAATTAGAAATATCACTTACGTATAAGTTAATAATTCTTAACCGTGATCCGATCAAAATATTAAATTCTTCTTTAATATATTTGCAATTTCATCCTTAAAATATATACAAATAAATAAAATAAAATACAAACACACACATACACGTGTTAAAGAAGTTTTAATAATTGTCTTTTCATCGGAAATTAGAAATATCACTTACGTATAAGTTAATAATTCTTAACCGCGATCCAATCAAAATATTAAATTCTTCTTTAATATATTTGCAATTTTATCATTAAAAATATATACAAATAAATAAAACAAAATACAAACACACACATACACTTTCACTATTTTTATTCTTTTCTTTCCTTTTCTTTTCCTTTTCTTTTCTTTTACATCCACAAATACAAATAATAAAAATTCAAATGCTAAATAAAAAATTACATCAAACCATTTAAAATTACAAAACAGCCCCTAAAACATCCTAAATTTGCAGGGAAGGCCATCTGCAACGTATGAACAGTGTCGGCGCGTCCCCTCCACGCGCCCCGCCACTGGCGGCGCGTGGGTTCACGCGCCGCCGCTGGAAATCCAAAAAAAACAGGGCGCTTGGGGCGGCTTCCTCCTCTGTGCCTTCCTCAACTGCCGGTGACCTGCAGAGCAAGAAGATAAACACAACACCAGTCGATTTTAGTTTGTTTGTTTAATCTCAAATCTGTTTTTTTTCCTTTTTAGATCTGCATCGTTTTCCTTTTCTTTTTATTTTTGATCTGCCCCGTTGCTCTGCCTCCACCCTTCTCTGTCTCAGGCGGCAGTGAAGAGGAACGACTGAGAAGGGGGCGTCGCCGCTGGGGCTGTTCGGATGTGGGCTGCTGGTTTGGTCTCCACTTCTGTTGGTTGCAGCGGCGGATGGCCCTGCTGCTGTTGTCTGCGTCCGGTGGAGCAGCTGTGAAGATGGAGGGGAGCTTGCCTCGCGGTGTGGCTGAGCTGGCGACGAGGATGACTGCTGGAGGCGACCGGAGCTGCTAGTGACTGGTCTGTGGGCGGCGGGGTTCCCTTGGCCGCGAGGAAGAAACGCCGACCAGAGGAGGGGCGCGACCGGCTGGCTTTTGGACCAAGAATCACAAAGCAGGGAGACGATTTTGGGGAATAAAAACAGAGAAAGAAGAGGCTGCAGGAGATGGGTTTGGTTTCACGCAGAGAAGATGAAGCAAGAAACGGCCAGAGGGGGGGAAAAAAAAAGAAAAATGCCAGGTGGTCCGGGGTGTGCTGGTGAGGGAGTCGAACCTTTGGTCGGGTCTCTTAGAAAAAAAAAATCAAGTCCGGGAAGTGCAGGCCTTTTGGCTGGTTTCGAAAGGAAAAAAAAATGTCAAGGGTGGGGGGGCGGCTGCCTTGAGAAAAATGGGAGAAGTTAGGTTTAGGGTTGGTTTTTTTGTATTTTCTGATATTTCCAAATTGCCCCCCCCCCCTTTTAGTAAGTGTTGGAAACCAGTATTTATAGGCAAAACTTTTGCTAGGTTTTTCAACTTGGTCCCTCAACTCTTTTGTTTTTGTAAATTTTTATTTTTCTTATTTTTTTGTATTTTTTGAAAACGAGCAATATCAACGTCGACTCAAAATGCGGAAAATTAATGATTTTAAAAATGACGCGTGAAAAGTCGAACGCGTTTGAAAATATTTTAACAATTTAAATTCTTTTTTTAAACGACGTTGAAAATGCTAAAAGGATGAAAATATATTAAAAAACATATTTTTTGGATTTTCTTTGCTTTTCTCAATTTTTTAGATTTTTTTGAAAATATATCAAAACATGGGTCAAAAATTGGGTAGCAACAGATGCCCCCTCTTTACAATGCTTACGAAGCAAAACTCTTCAAAATTTTGCATAGTAAGCTTTGTAAAGAAAACAAAAGGAAAATGATTTCATTATCTTGGGCGACCTGCCCACACACTCACACTGATCTGTTTTCACGGGCGACCTGCCCACACACTCACACTGATCTGTTTTCACGGGCGACCTGCCCACGCATACTCACTCAAGTCTATTTTCACGGGCGACCGACCCACACTCTCCCAATAGTCTATTTTCACGGGCGACCTGCCCACACATTGGGTTTACCTGAGATCCCATCTGGCGACCTCATTCAACTGGAACGAAAATATGTGTAACTCGGTTAACCTGAAATCCCATCTGGCGATTCCCTTTAACCAAAGTTACATGAGATCCCATCTGGCGACCTCATTCAACTGGAACGAAATATGTGTAACTCGGTTAACCTGAAATCCCATCTGGCGATTCCCTTTAACCAAAGCTACATGAGATCCCATCTGGCGACCTCGTTCTGGTCTCATTGTACGGGTGACTAACCCTCGAAAAATGCTGGTCTCATTGTACGGGTGACGAACCCTAGTGCTGGTCTTATTGTACGGGTGACGAACCCTAGAAAAATGCTGGTCTCATTGTACGGGTGACGAACCCAAGAAATATGATGGTCTCATTGTATGGGTGACGAACCCTAGAAAAATGCTGATCTCATTGTATGGGTGACGAACCCAAGAAATATGATGGTCTCATTGTATGGGTGACGAACCCAGAAAAATGATGGTCTCATTGTATGGGTGACGAACCCCGAAAAAATGATGGTCTCATTGTATGGGTGACCTACCCAAATGGAAAAAATGTGAAGTGCGGTCTCATTGTAATGGGTGACCTACCCACGTGGAAAGAATATGAAAAAAGGGGTCTCGTTGTGATGGGCGACCTACCCAAATAGAAAGAATATGAAGTGCGGTCTCATTGTAATGGGTGACCTACCCAAAAAAAATGGAAAAAATATGAAGTGTGGTCTCATTGTAATGGGTGACCAACCCATATGGAAAAAATATGAAGAACGGTCTTATTATGATGGGCGACCTACCCAGATGGAAAAAATATGATATGACAAGTGTGAAAAATAGGACTTACCTGGCGAAGTCCTGAGGGGATGACAGAAGAAGGGCTGGAAAACTTGATGCTTCCTGATAATTCCCGATCATAGGGTTTGAAAACTCGGTGTTTCCTGACTGCAAGGGTTGAAAACTCGAGGCTTCCCGGTTGCAAGGTTGATCTATTCATTTCTTTGGGATTTTCCTAATGGTAGGGTTCATCCCATCGTCCTTTTATTCCATGATCAAAACCAATTCTTTATTATCATCACCACAATGCTTCTTTCTCTTTCCACCATCTTGCTGCACCTCATTAAGGATTTTCCTGTAACAATTCAAAAATATGTGCAAATGGTTTTTTTTTTTTTTTTTTTTTTTTTTTTTGAGGTTAGATGATATGCATGCATCCTTACCTGATTTGAAATAATAGGTCCCCCCTCTTTGATGCTCCATTGTCATAGGGTGCCCTTGTTTGTATCCCAAAGCTTTCTTTATTCTTCCGATGTATTGGCTCATTCATGTGTTAGCCATCCACTCAGCTGTAAATGCAGTGCCCATCCCGGGCTGTCTTCGACAATTACTGCTTGCATCGTTCATGAAGCTTGACCCTGCCCCCAAGTGTGGTACTGCTTGATTCATCATGAAGGATTTTCTCTCCTGGCTTCTTCTAAGAATTATCCTCTAATTGATTGTGTGCATCATGCGAACACCCATCAAGATTGTTAATCAGTTATGAACTTGCCTCTAGTTGAAACAGTACTCTTCAAGTACATGTTATCATCAGCCTTCTTGGAACTCATCCAGTCATCCAGACATGCATCTCATAGCTTGCAGTACAAAGGCTTATGGTTGTATGCTCAGTGCTCTTCTCATAGATTCCTTTCAACTCTTCTAATCAGATTGTGAAAAGGAATGTCTCAGCCTCATCAATGATGCTGCTTTTTATCCCTCATACTCATGCGGTGAAGCGCTCATCTGGCTTCAGAACAAGTTGTCCCACAATCAGTCTTCGAGGTGGGTGCCTTCCCAACATTCATTCAATGCAGTTGTGTGATAACATCTGTCTATAACCATGTTTCAAAGAATGACAATATGAGATTGTCCTTTAAGTGCAGCATTGTTCCACAGTCAGTCTTGGTGGTATGCATCTTTTCTCCATTCAATTACATTCATCTGTGTATTCCTCATCGATCGCAAGTCATGTTTCAAAAAATGATGATAGGAAAGTGCCCTTTAGGTATGTTTTTGTTTCTCCATTGCCGACAGGATTCACTAAAGCATGGGCCATTTTGGAATGACATTGCCCCCAGCTGCTCAACTTTTCAAGGAGTGTCGAGGACTTCAATGTCATTTCTATCAACGATTTTGCATACTCAATCAATGTTCTTCTGTGTTTGATAATCTTCCTTGTTCTGGAATCAACTCTCATATTTCAAAGATCATGTCTATTCAAAGTCTAGTTTGTTGAAATGAAATCAGAGGGATATCAGTTTTTGAAAAGTATTTTTGAAATTCAAGTTTCTTTGATCAAAGACCCAACATACGTCATTCAATGTAGTCCTTCGATTGTCTTGTATTTTGAAAACAGAAATCGACCCGTTGTAAGATTAAAATGGTCTTTTCCATGGTTCTTTGTGTCCACTTTAAACTCTGATTTTAGGTATATCTTTTGATGGTCTGCAATGAGGTGATCTTTTTATGAACTTCAAATGACTAAATGCTCAGGCTTGATAAAAAAAAGGTTGTTTCTTTTATCAGTGTTTATTTTATCAGCATGCATAATAACTAGTAGCTTAATTCATGAAGTCACGACCCTTATGGAAAAACTCTTCAAGTTTTGAGAGCGCTATTTATCGATTCAAATTGCTTGCTTGATTAAAAAGGGCTTTTAAAAGTACGTAATGCAGGCTATGGTTCGTGGCTATGAAAGAAAGGAATTTTAAAGGCTCAAAAGGTGTTTGAGGGTTTCAACGACCTAGGACCAACATTAACTATTCATCGATTCTCTTTCTCTTGTTGTCATTGTAAAGAGAGTGACATATAACCTTGTTAATCTTCAAATAGAATTCTCTTAACATAGGTCATAATCTCAATCCAACTTTTTCTTTGATGAATAACTAATCTAAATCATCTGATAACATCGTAGGTTTTATAATGGATACCAAAAGTCAACGCTTATAGCTTAGTCTTTTTCTGGTATTGACTTTTGTTGTTCCTTTCCTCGATTGACATTTCTTTTGCTCTTCATAGACTTGATAGGCGTTCTCCTTCCTTTATCTTTGACTTGTCTTTAAGTGAGGGCAATTTCAACTTCCCTTTTTTTCATTCTCTTTTTTTTTTTTTTTTTTTTTTTTTTATAGCCTTCCTCAAAACTTTCTTATATGCCCCCAGTCTACGTGTCTTCTTTTAGCTCTCTCTCAATCATTGGACCTTTGTTCTAAGCCTTCCCCTTTATCCATTAATTATATCAATATCTCTAAAATATCTCTCCTTTGCCCCCAGTGTGGGGTGTGATCCTAGTCAGGGTTTCTTTTTTGAAAGAAAATATTTTACCAGGCTCAAAATGGGACTGCAAGGGATATAATCTTTAGAAAGTGAAGGGATATCAAAGATGGCCTTTTCTCATTTCAAGCAAGGTCGGTTAGAACCGATAAATTTTGACCTCATCTAGTGTAATGATTGAGACTTGTAAGAATCATGATTCACAAGTCCATAACTACCGAATCCACTACATGTCATTATGCATACTGCTAAAACTTAGCTATATGATGTGTGGTTCAGTTTCAAAAGGTATGAGTTCAAAATTGTTTGGTCACCTCATGTCATTTTCAAGCATAGAGTCATTTCTGTAATCAAAACACTTCTAATCTTCCGGATTGATTAACCTTTATCGCATGTTGGAGTTTGTTCAAAATATTTTGTCAGAAAAAATGCTAAACATCTGTTGATTTCAAAACAACAAAGAGACAAAAGCAAGACATGTTTCGTTGAAGGATGAGATGTGATCCCAAAACAAAATGCAGAATTCCATAACAATATGATTGCCTGTTCATCACCCTTCTCGAATCAGCTTTTCTAGCAATATCTGTGTTTTTCCAAGCATTTTCGATCACATGTCATTCTGAAGATGTTCGGGGAACAATATAGCCAGTGACACCCTTCTTCAACGACTCCACCTGTCTCTTGCTCACCAACTTTCAGACTCAATTCTTGCAATTCTTGAAACTGTTCACTTGAAATGGTTGAGGACCCCACCATGACATCACATCTCTTATCTGGATTATACCACTAAGAAATTGGTGGTTGCATGGGAATTTATCGGAGTCAAGCGAAATTCTGGAATCTTGCGGATGCTGGTCGACAACTTAAACGGCAGAGCAATGTCCTATCTTGGCAAAGATATTTTGAGCAATTGATGATGCCGTGAGACCTGGCTATACCACATAATTAAGGGTTCACACTGTCAAAGTCATCTCCTGATTCACCTCTCATCATTGTTCTAGAATCCATGGCAGATCCTTCAATCTTCCAATGTTGCTATGGTTGGTTGAGGATTGTTAGAAAACTTTCTAACAGCTTGGTAATCTTGGCAGCACCCAGAAACTTGTAGTATCGCCACTACCGACGTGTGGAACCACACATTGTCTTTATTGGAAGAGCACCTGATGAATCTAAAACTCCTTTGTTCCCTCTTCAATTTCTCACTGACAGTGCAGCAAACAAACACCTATAGAGGAAGTCCTGCTCTGTTGAAGTTTCAGTATTCTTCATGTTTTTCAGTCTAGGCATGTATCTTCTCTCTACTTTTGCATTTTAATACTGACACTGTTGGAGAAAAATCATAAATGATCTGAAACTACTGTATTCCTTCTTGGATTTCCCACTTGCGGATCCACAAACAGATTCCTGTCGGGAGAGCTCTGCTACGTTGAAGTTTGATGTCTGCTCATATTTTTCAGCCAAGTCTGGCTCTTCAACCTGCTATAGTTTCTTCGTGCTGAAACTGATGAGAGAAATATTTGTAGCATATGCAATTAGTAAATCCCCTCTTGCATTCCCAATTTGCAGAGCCATAAATGGATTTTTGTAGAGAGAGCTCTGCCACATTGAAGTTTGACAACTGCTAATATTATCAGACCAGGTCTGACTCTTCTGCCTACTACAATGTTTTGCTAGTGCCATTGGTGGGAAAAAGTTTCAAAGCATATGAAATTAATACATTCCCTTTTGCATTTGCCATTGACAGATCCATAAATAAATCTCTACAGAGAGAGCTCTACCGCGTTGAAATTCAGTGTCTGATCATGGTTTTTTTTTCAAACCAACATCTTGTGCTGCTGAACTGGAATTGAGCTCATAATTGGGGTAGCTTCAAAGCAGATTAATGCACCATGTACAGGAGACCGGTAGTCGTTTGGTTCCATTAGATGATGTGGAGGCGATGAATACTTAACAGCGCAACTGGACAGGAATCAGAGTTGTCATTAGTTGATGACTGAAGGCGTTGTTGCTGTTTTTCATGACTGAAAAGGAAAGGTACAGCTTCAATTGGACGTGAACAAGCAGTGTTCCCACAGAAAACTGTGCAGACATTCTCTTTTCATTTGATGCTCAACACTTGTTCGAGCAGATCTGAGTCCCGCTACTTCACTCTTGATGCTCTCAACCTTAATCTGATACTGAACCTATATCTGACTCCTTTGTTCACTTCCATTATTTTTCTTCAATCTCGTGCAGCACAACTTGTATGGGGGACCTACCTTTCAGCCCGGTACATGCATGATAAATGTATGAACATGTAATCTATATGATGAACTCACCCTTCGAGAGGTGACAATATGGTCGTAACTCTTGTATGATGGACAAGAATCGTGATTTTTGCCCAAACTCTACAATGAAAATTTTCGGAGCAACGGCCAATGTGTCACCCACAAGTCTTGAGTTCAAGATGCTTCAAGAAGGGTTTGCCCTTATGCAAAAAACGATAGCACATACAACCTAAGGACAGGTTCTATTCATTATGTGAACATGGGTAAGTTTTCTATCTGGTCTCAAAAGGGTCTCATATCTGCCCAGTGACGTTCTTTGTAAAGACAGTATGGGGGCGTTGCAAGGAATGGTTAAGGCACATATACCGACCATTACCAAGCAGGCACTCAGATATGAGTTGGGTGTTTCACGCATCTGAACCCTGACCAATAGTCTTAGGGTAGATCGCTAGTTCCCCACCTAACCTAGAAGCTTGTGTGTGCTTTTAAAAATAAATACAGGTGATGCATGAGACAATTCTATAAAATGCATGGAAATAAATATTAACAAAAAGATAAAAATGCCAAAAACTTAAACACATCAAATACACAAAGCTTAGTCCAATAATCGAAAAAATACCTTCCCCAGTGGAGTCGCCATTCTGTCGCACCCCAAAAAAATCCAGCGCGCGACATCGGCTGGCGATTTAAATCTCGTTGTTGTTGCGTTTGATTGAATTTGGTTCGTTGGAGTCGCCACCTAGTAATTCATTGCGGGCTACTAGGAAACCGGATGTACTGGTCTTGTCAGAGATTCGCGAGTAAGGGACTGGTTGTGGTTAGGGAAGGTATTAGCACCCCTAACGCACCCTACCTGAGGTAAGCTGCTTCGTGGCTTTGACGTGTTAAAGAAGTTTTAATAATTGTCTTTTCTTCGGAAATTAGAAATATCACTTACGTATAAGTTAATAATTCTTAACCGTGATCCGATCAAAATATTAAATTCTTCTTTAATATATTTGCAATTTCATCCTTAAAATATATACAAATAAATAAAATAAAATACAAACACACACATACACGTGTTAAAGAAGTTTTAATAATTGTCTTTTCATCGGAAATTAGAAATATCACTTACGTATAAGTTAATAATTCTTAACCGCGATCCAATCAAAATATTAAATTCTTCTTTAATATATTTGCAATTTTATCATTAAAAATATATACAAATAAATAAAACAAAATACAAACACACACATACACTTTCACTATTTTTATTCTTTTCTTTCCTTTTCTTTTCCTTTTCTTTTCTTTTACATCCACAAATACAAATAATAAAAATTCAAATGCTAAATAAAAAATTACATCAAACCATTTAAAATTACAAAACAGCCCCTAAAACATCCTAAATTTGCAGGGAAGGCCATCTGCAACGTATGAACAGTGTCGGCGCGTCCCCTCCACGCGCCCCGCCACTGGCGGCGCGTGGGTTCACGCGCCGCCGCTGGAAATCCAAAAAAAACAGGGCGCTTGGGGCGGCTTCCTCCTCTGTGCCTTCCTCAACTGCCGGTGACCTGCAGAGCAAGAAGATAAACACAACACCAGTCGATTTTAGTTTGTTTGTTTAATCTCAAATCTGTTTTTTTTCCTTTTTAGATCTGCATCGTTTTCCTTTTCTTTTTATTTTTGATCTGCCCCGTTGCTCTGCCTCCACCCTTCTCTGTCTCAGGCGGCAGTGAAGAGGAACGACTGAGAAGGGGGCGTCGCCGCTGGGGCTGTTCGGATGTGGGCTGCTGGTTTGGTCTCCACTTCTGTTGGTTGCAGCGGCGGATGGCCCTGCTGCTGTTGTCTGCGTCCGGTGGAGCAGCTGTGAAGATGGAGGGGAGCTTGCCTCGCGGTGTGGCTGAGCTGGCGACGAGGATGACTGCTGGAGGCGACCGGAGCTGCTAGTGACTGGTCTGTGGGCGGCGGGGTTCCCTTGGCCGCGAGGAAGAAACGCCGACCAGAGGAGGGGCGCGACCGGCTGGCTTTTGGACCAAGAATCACAAAGCAGGGAGACGATTTTGGGGAATAAAAACAGAGAAAGAAGAGGCAGCAGGAGATGGGTTTGGTTTCACGCAGAGAAGATGAAGCAAGAAACGGCCAGAGGGGGGGAAAAAAAAAGAAAAATGCCAGGTGGTCCGGGGTGTGCTGGTGAGGGAGTCGAACCTTTGGTCGGGTCTCTTAGAAAAAAAAAATCAAGTCCGGGAAGTGCAGGCCTTTTGGCTGGTTTCGAAAGGAAAAAAAAATGTCAAGGGTGGGGGGGCGGCTGCCTTGAGAAAAATGGGAGAAGTTAGGTTTAGGGTTGGTTTTTTTGTATTTTCTGATATTTCCAAATTGCCCCCCCCCCCTTTTAGTAAGTGTTGGAAACCAGTATTTATAGGCAAAACTTTTGCTAGGTTTTTCAACTTGGTCCCTCAACTCTTTTGTTTTTGTAAATTTTTATTTTTCTTATTTTTTTGTATTTTTTGAAAACGAGCAATATCAACGTCGACTCAAAATGCGGAAAATTAATGATTTTAAAAATGACGCGTGAAAGTCGAACGCGTTTGAAAATATTTTAACAATTTAAATTCTTTTTTTAGACGACGTTGAAAATGCTAAAAGGACGAAAATATATTAAAAAACATATTTTTTGGATTTTCTTTGCTTTTCTCAATTTTTTAGATTTTTTTGAAAATATATCAAAACATGGGTAAAAAATTGGGTAGCAACAAACTCAATGGTGCAACTCTTATCTATCCCACTTATAATAAAGAGTTATACGCAGTAGTGCGGGCTTTGGAGACTTGGCAACATTATCTGTTGCCCCGAGAGTTTGTCATACATACAGGATCACCAATCGTTGAAACATTTGAATGGTCAAGGTAAGTTAAGTAGGAGACATGCTAAGTGGGTTGAGTTTATTGAAACTTTTTCATATGTGATTAAATACAAGCAAGGTCAAGAAAATGTCGTTGTTGATTGCCTTGTCGTGAAGGTATGTTCTTCTTAATACTCTTAATACTAAATTTCTAGGATTTGAGTATATTAAGGAATTGTATCTTGATGATCATGATTTTAGTGCTATATATGACACATGCAAGGTTTCAGCCAAGGATAAATATTTTAGGCATGATGGATTTTTGTTTAAGGAAAATAAGTTATGTGTGCCTAATTGTTCTTTACGTGAATTGCTTGTGAGGGAAGCACACGGGGGAGATTTAATGAAACATTTTGGAATTACTAAAACTTTGGAGGTTTAATGGGGCATTTTGGAATTATTAAAAGAATGGCGTTGTGATCGAGTTGGTTTATAGTCTTGTTGCCTTGGAGCAAGTCTTCTATTGTGATAAGCTCATTCAAATCTCAACAAACTTGGGTTAAATTGATTTTGGGGTCGCAAATACCATTAAATTCCACTAGGGTTTGCATCACCATCTTAGCTCATCTATCTTGAAGAAGTCCATTGAAAGCTTGTTTGAACTTCTTAGCCCTAAGCTTAGTAACTGAACCAACTAGAACCTCTAATGGATCTTTTGATGGTTGGATTGTATAATCCCCTCTCTTCTTAAAAGGATTCGACCTCAAATCATCACCTACATCAAACAAAGAAGATTAGAAACATTGAATGTAGTACTAACACCATACTCACCTGGTAGATCCACTTTATAGGCATTATCATTAATCATTTCTATGATCTGATAAGGACCATCTTGTCGAGGCATCAACTTTGATCTTCTTTATTCAGGAAACCTTTCCTTCCTTATATGCACCCAAACCCAATCACCTGGTTCAAATCACACCAATTGTTGTCCCCTATTGGCTTTGTTTGCACATTGTTTATTCTTCTTTTCTATTTGTTGTCGAATCTTTGCATGGAGATCTTTCACCACTTGGGCTTTTGATTATCATCAAGACTAACCCTTTCATCAACAGGTAAATGAATCAAATCTAATGGTTTCAAAGGGTTAAAACCATACACAATCTCAAATGATGAATAATCAGTAGTAGAATGCACACTACAATTATATGCAAATTTAATGAATGACCACAATCTTCTTAATTTTTAAGATTCTTTTGAATGATAGCCTTTAACAATTGAATCAAAGTCCAGTTAACAACTTTAGTTTGGCCATCTGTTTATGGATGACAAGTAGTAGAATATAAAATTTTAGTTCTTAACTTACCCTATAAAACCTTCCAAAAGTAACTTAAAAACTTAACATCTCGATCATATACAATGCTCTTAGGAACAAAGTCAATTTGATGTTCAATTCCCGTAATTGGTGGCAAGCCACTAGAAATCTCTCCTGGAAAGACATCTTCAAATTCTTGTAAAAGAACTTTAACAACACTAGGAACATAAGAATCCAAATTATTGAGTTAAAGAATGCCTCTTTATACACAAGTTAGATCATAGGCAAGTTAGAAAGATATGCATGTTTAAGATCATTAGATTTTGCAAAAAAGTTAAGGTGTTTCCCCACTTTTTCTACACTCTCTTCTTTTCTCACCATTTCTTTTTTCTCTCCACTCATTTTCTTTCCACTCTCGGCCTTCCTTTGATTTTTTTTGTTCTTGGCCGTGACCCTCCTCTAATGTCCTAAGAAAACTTTGTTCCCTTTTGTTTTTAAATCATGGCTCACTTTCTTTTCTCTCTTCCTCACATCCTCCCCATGTTGTTCAATTTTTTTTTCCATTTTGGCTGAATCTTTTTGTTCCTCCATTTTGGTCGAAACATGTTGCTCTTCCTTATAACCCTTCTTCAATTGAAGTTGATCTTCATACACTTGCTTTGGTGAGAGTGGGGCAACTGTATAAATCCTTTCACCTTTCTCCAATGAATACTTGTTCTTAAACCCATTGTGCTTGGCTTTTCTATCAAATTGCTAAGGCCTTCTTAGTAACAGATGAGTAGCATGCATAGGCACAACATCACATAACACTTCATCCTTATATTTGCCTACTGAAAAATAAATCATCACCTATCTATTCACCTTAACAACACCACATTCATTCAACCATTGAAGCTAATAAGGCCTTTTATGCTTTACGGTATTCAATCCCAACTTTTTAAGCAAAGTAACACTAGCAAAATTAGTACAACTACCACTATCAATGATCATACTACATACCTTATCGTTGATTAGGCATCTAGTATGGAAGATATTCTCCCTTTGTTGCTCCACATCATCCTTCTTAGTCTGAACATTAAGCGACCTTCTAATCACCAAAACTTTATCACCAACAGCATACTCTAAATCACTAGCATCCTCAAGTGGTGGCATGTCATCACAATTAGACTCCTCACTAGTGGACACAATCTCTCCATTTTCCTTTAGAATCATAACTCGATGATTTGCAGAGTGCATAGTGTTCCAATCCCTGACACTTGAAACACTTTATTTCACGATTACACTTCGGTTGGACTTCTTCTTTAAGTTTTTATCATTGGTTGAAACCTGCTTCTTCATGGAGGTAGGTTCAGCATTTTTGGAAGTCACCAATGGCTTTGTTAGTGCTCTACCCTCTCTATTATAATTCATTATCCAACCCGAAGAAGACCCGGTATAAGCTTCAGATCATGGACTACCTTTCCTTTTCAACTACCCTTCAACCTTAATGGCTAAGTGTACTAATTCCTCTAAATCAACATATGATTGCAACTCCACAACATTAGCTATGTCTCTATTCAAGCCATTCAAAAACCTAGACATAGTCACTTCCTCATCTTCATTAATATTAGCCTTAATCATGGCCATCTCTAATTCTTTATGATACTCCTCCACACTCTTATTACCCTGTGTAATCATTTGTAAATGATTAAACAACTCCCGACAATAGTGTTTAGGAACATACCTCTTCTTCATTATTGTCTTCAACTCCTCCCATGTGCTAATTGGTCTTTCTCTATTCCTTCTTCTTTCTACCACCAATCTCTCCCACCAAATAATGGCATAGTCAGTAAACTCTACTATAACTAACTTAACCTTCTTCTCTTTCGAGTACCTATGAATGTCAAAAATCATCTCTACCTTTCTCTCCCACTCTAAGTAAGCTGCAGGGTCAAGTTTTCCCTTAAATGCTGGGATTTTCAACTTAATACTACCCAAGTTTCAATCTACATCACCCAAATCATCAAAATTCCTCCTATGCCCAGAATCCTTATCTGGCTGAATTCTACTCGTCCTTGGCTGAGCCTCATAAAATTCATTCCTATGTGTATGAAACTCACTACCAAAGTTAAAATCATCTTCGACTCCTCCTGTAGAGTTTCCAGCAACACTCTCCTTCTTCCTAGCTTCTCTACCATTTTTCCCGAGCCCACTTTCAAACTTAGTTTCTAATTTTTCAAACCTATCTTCAAACCTACTCATCATCTCTCCAAACATGAACTCCATCTGTTTTTGCATTTTAGATAACCCATCCTCTAGGACTCCTCTTTTTTTTAGTGACACACTGTTAGAAGACATTATCTCCCTTTTTTTATACCTGCATGAAATTGTTAGCAATAAAAAAAATAAAAAATAATACCTCACACACTCATGTTTCACAAAAAAATATAGGCTTTTCACTATAATATGCTCACCACGCCTTTTGTTTTCACTCAAAATTTCCTTTCTTTAGTTCTTAAGATCACTTAGCAACAATTTCAAAAAAACAACAAACTATGTAGTGAATTTATAAACATTATATAGACTCAAGAAGCAAGAAATTACAAAACTAACAAGACGAAACTCAATGAAAAATTCACGAATAGCAATGCAAATTTGTATGAATAATATGACGATTTGAAGACATGAAATAAAAAAAAATCAAAAAAGAGCTAAATAATTACGAATTATCAAAAACTAAGGATTTAATTCAAGAAAATTCTAGAGACTCAAGAAATCAACTAAACTACCCAAATTTTCAAGAAACACAATCAAGACTACTAAAAGATTTATGAATCAAGACTAAACAATTTCCCAACGATCAAGGTTTCTTCAAGTATGTATTCGGCCAAAACTCAAACAAAGTGATTCTCTCTCTCTCTCTCTCTTTTGTGCGGCAACAATTAAGATTTCAAGATCAAGTCTCTTTTTTTATATATATATATATATATATAATCAAACAAGAAAACAATAAAAACTCAAATTGAAGGATATAACATTTGATTTGATCAGCTCTGATACCAACTGATGTGAACCCTAACAAAATTTAATGGAATTCACGACCCCTAGATCAATCTAATCCAAGTTTGTTGAGATTTAAATGAGCTTATCACAATGGAAGACTTGCTTCAAGGCAACAAAACTATAAACCAACTCGATCACAACGCGTACACTTGGAGACAAGCAAAGAAAGTATAAATTCACAACAAAGAATGGTCAGTTCTTTGAACAGTTGAAAGTTCAATCAAGAACCAAGATTAAGCAACCAAAAAGTCAGCTATAATATTGAAAATATCATAAAAATTCTGCATGAAAATTATTCCTAAAGAGTATTTAAACTCTAAACCAAAACCCTAGTTTCCCTAATGGGTCTCACAAAAGCCCAATTTAAATAGTATTCAACCCAAGCTAAAACTAGCCCAAGCTAATTAAAATAAAATGTCTAAAAAACCAAACAAAATATCTCCTCTAAAAATAAATAAAGTTTGATAGCCCAACTAATTAAATAAGACAAGCTCATTGTTTCTGTATTTTGTCTGGCAACAACAAAAACCCAACTTAAAATTGATGGTTCTCTCTTGTTTTAATGAATTAGAAGATGTGTCATATACCATTGGAAAGTTATGGAAGTCTAGTTTCCATAAAAACTAAAAGCACATCAAAACTTGATTGGTAGGTCCAGTTTTGTAATGTTTTGAGTTTAAGGGATAGGAAAGGGCAACAAAGCCCTTGGTGGCTTAAAGAGAGAGTATAAATAAATAAGGGTATTGTAGTAATTGAATAAAATAATAAATATAAATAGAAAAAGATAAAGAGAGAGAGAGAGATCTGAAAATATTGAGAGCAAACCGTGAGAGAGAAGGGAGAAAGAAGAAGAAGAAGAGAAAAGAGGGAAATTAGAAAGGAAATAGAAAGGAGTTGGAGGAAATAAGTAAAAAGGGGTAAGATTATGCTTTAATGTGTATAATATGTTTTCTTTAGCTTTAATTTCGGTTTTTATAAATTTTAGGGTTATGAAATTTGTATTTTGAGTTTAATTGATGAATTAAATTGAATGTCAGGGGTTGATTGTTGTGGTTAATTGATGATTTAGTTGATTATGGAAGATTGTGATGATTTTGACTTATAGTTTTGTTTGAATGATGAATTTTGAGTTAAAAATCAGGCGAGAACAGTAGGTTTTTGTTAAAATTCTGGATTGGAGGTTGAAGATGATGAAAATTCAATTTGGTCCCTCAATTTGCAAAAATTACAGTTTAGTCCCCAAACTTTGGAAAATTACAAATTGGTCCCTGGAACATATTCCGAGATTCTGAACAGAATAACATATGAATTATGGACAGAATTACTGTATAGATAAGAGAATTTAACACTTTCAATTTGGTCCTCTAATTTGACAAAAAATACAATTTGACCCTAAAAATTTGGTAAAATTCCAGAATGGTCCATGGAGCATAATGATACATCCTGGAAAGAATTCATGATTAATTAAGGTTATAATTTCAGTATATTCATGGATTTATGACAAATTTTAGTTTGGTCCTCCATTAGATGAAAATTATAATTTGGCCCTAAAAATATGGAAAAATTCTAGATTAGTCCCTAGCTGTAATATTAGCTTTTGCAGATTAGTTTGATGAATAATTAAGGGTTATTTAGTTAATTATTACCAATTTTATTAGTTGTTTTTATTATAGATTAGATTTCGGGAAAACCGTTAGATTTTGAGTTTTTGAGAAAATTGACTAGTTAGTTCAAAAACATATAAGGTTACGGAATACACCCTTAGTTAAGTTTATTAAATAGGTTAAATTTTCTTTCGATTCGTTCTTGAATATGTCTCCTTTGTATTCAAATAATCCTGATATTTTATCGGCGGGACGTCAGTAGGATTTTCTTCGGTGTCTGCTTTTGACTTCTGTTTGCTTTTGAGTCAGGTGAGTGGATAATTTTCCATATGCATGAGAAATATTATAAATATTTGATTTGTTAATATGAATTGGATTATGCTTCTTGATAATATATATGCTGATTATTATCCTTGTTATGATAAAACATGATCAATTATTGAATCTGAATTCTTGATATGAACCAGTATATATTTTGAATTGACTTTTGAATTGATAGCTCATTTGATTGATGTCATGAGTTGAGCTTTGAGATATGAATATGTTTGATTATTATTATGAACCTATGGTATGTTAGTCAGAATATCCATGCTAACAGGGTAGTGTTAGTCTTTGTGCACATCGTATCTGAACTCTAGTTGGTCAAGGGAGTCACCAACCTGTGTGGATTGATCATCCCATAGTACGGAGCCTCATGCTCATTGCATTTTGATTTTCTGACGAGTTCTACCATATGATATTCTTGTTATGGCCTATTTGAGAAACCTTTCTATAAGAACCTAAAGCCATACTTGTATATATATTTCTCATTGTTATATTACCTCGTGTGTGTATATTGAACTTTATCTACTCACTGAGTTGTTGAACTCACCCTCTCATTATTTATCCTTTTCAAGCTTATAGCTTGATAGCAGGTCACTTTTGTTGAATCTTCTGAACCTGCTTTTTGGTTGTAATTTGTACCTTCCTTTTATGTCAAGTTAGTGCTCCAAAACTATGAATTTATATGAACTCTTGTATTAAGACAATCAAATTATGTTATAAAGTTAGTTTTGTTGTTAATGCTGCGTTGAACTCTGATTGAGTTGTTTTAAGGATTGTATGTAAGTTTGGGTTCGCATAGGTTTGGAACCTTGAAGGGGAACCTTGCCTATGTGCCGGTCATGTATCCGGGAATCGGGTCGTGACAAGTTTTGACTAAAAGAGCAATGAAAGGTCAAACTATTTGAATCTAGTCTTCTTCTCCCAATCCCTGTGTAATGGTCTTGGTTCAACCAACAAGCCCTCTTGATCATGAATTAGATTAATCAAGGCTTGCTCTTTATTATTACAAATCCTTTTGAATTTCACCTTAGCCCATGTATATTGAAGAAGTTCATTGAAAACTTCTTTGAACTTCTTAGCCCTAAGCCTAGTAACTAGACCAACTGGAACCTCCAATAGATCCTTTAATGGTTAGATCGTCTCAATACATCCACATAGCTGTCCATATTATTAGAGGTAGAGAAAGGATACACATTATACATCAATGAAGGACGATGATCATATCCACTCAACTCAACTCCCATAACTCTCACATACATTGCTGCACAAGTTAGCAAGGGTTGCTGCCCTTGGTAGCCTTTTCTCTTCCTCTCTTCTCACATGTTTCTCTAGTCTGCTATTATTTGTGCTGCTCTTTTGGTGCCTATTTATAGGCAAGAATGGTGCCACCAATTGCACCTCATCTTCAACAATGGTGGCTGGCAAACTTAATGCCAACAAACCTAACAATTCCGACAAAGTTGTGTGTAGAAAGACAATTTATAATCCTATAATTCAAAGTTTGAGATACTCTGTTCTATCCTCTGTTTGGCTGCTGAGAAAGCAATGACTTCAGAAAGCAAATGTATCATAACAGTGTTAGGAAATCAGGATTTGTTGTTCTATTTCCTTATTGCTGCGCGAAATTGCAGCAAGAGAAAGCTTGTCTTAATAATGATATTTCATATGGCGTAAGATTCTAGTGAACTTTCCAAGCAAATTAGGGTGGATGGACTAAATGATTGCGATCATGTCCAAATTAACAGGCCAACATTTTTTTCCATTGCCAAAAGGCAAACAACCTTAAACTGTAGAAATATGACTGCAAAAATACATCAAGGCCACTTCCAACATAGCACAACCCCCTGAAGACAATAATCTCTTTGAACAGCAGTGACATTTTGATGTGTTTACTCTTAAGATTAAACATTCATCGTATTGAACAACATAAGACTGATTGCCTTTTTCCTGATTGGTTTCAGTGACCGATACTGTAGAATCCCAAGCACGCAAAAGCCCTTGAAAAAGGGAAGGCACCATCCATTATTGTTTCCACGCAACTGAAAACTTCATTTTAACAAGTTAATTTGGCTGGCTTATGGCCTTGCTACATGAAGCATTACTTGCACTCATCTTTCCTTCTTCAGCATATTTAGCTATAACCCTGGATTGGTGTCATTTTTTGAATAAAATGAGAGGGACAAAGTTTCTGATCCGATTGATTTATTAAAGCAAAGCAAAAGAACCAATGCTTGAGTGAATACCAGTTAAGGGATTTGGAGATTGAGAGAGTGCATGTAGGCCCTCTTCTAGCTTTTGCTATACGTCTATGTAAAGGAAAGCATCAGCATCTCTTTGGGAAGTAGACATTTTTTCATTACTGAAGGCATACCCAAAGACTAAAGGCATTCGTTCAACAAATAACTTGAAACATCACGTAGGTTTGTCTTTCCCTTTTTAGTAAGGCTAAGTTATATTTTAAGTACCTTGCAATCATTTTTAAGTCTATTGGTGTGATCTTTAGAATGAAGCAAGGAATAAAGATTTTGGTGTGATTGATTTTTGAAAGCAAGGAGAAGAAATTCTTGCTGGTTGAGTGCAGATTGGTTAAAGGATCTCGAGATCATGAGAATACGTGCAGAATCTCTAATAGCTTTGAGTGTTTGGAAGATTTTGGAATCATGTTATCTATAAATAAACCCCTGAGGCTTGCGGTTTTCCACATGCCCTTCACAGCAACATAAACCTTCTTATAGCATTCAAACCAATCACCACCACTCGTACCAATTAAGTAAACACCTCGAACACCATCTAGTCACTCTTTTCTTTTTAATTTCTTCCATTCCTTTTTTGTGTTTCACTCCATATCAACCCACTCCTTTTGGAACCTAGGTGAAGGAATTATCAATTTATATAGAAATGTAATAGAAATGAAGAAGAGCAAAGAGTATATAGGAAGAAGAACAGAGAATCAAACTGTTAGTATAGAAGCAGAAGACGAATTCTTGCACTGTTGTATATTTGCTTTTGCTTAACTATTACATTCATTATTCTCTGTTTATATATGCAGCATAAGAAGATACTATACGGAGAAATATGCATGCTAACAGATTCTCCTTTAACAAATAATGCTAACAACTTTGTAACAATATTAATTCCTAATCTTCTGACACTTGGCAGCATTAGGATCTTTGATATCTTCACATGCTCCCTCAATCACATGCTGGGAGGAACCAAGCATGAGATTGGAACAATGATGCTGAAATAGAGAAATGGAAAGGCCTTTGGTGAGGATATCAGCAAACTGATCACAAGAGGAGACATGTTGAACCAGTAAATCACCCATGATAACCCGCTCTCTCACAAAATGATAATCAATCTGAAGATGCTTCATCCTGGAATGGAACACTGGATTGGAAGCAAGGGAGATAGCAGAAATATTATCACAATGAATTAAAGGTGGAAGAAGTAAAGGAATATGAATGTCACATAGGAGCTGACGAATCCAGGCAAGTTCAGCAGCAGTGATTGCGAGAGCGCGATATTCAGCCTCCGTTGACGAACGAGAAACAGTATGTTGTTTCTTAGAAGCCCAAGAAATAGGGCTGGAACCAAAATACACAAGAGAACCAGAGATAGACCGACGGTCATTAGGATCTCCAGCCCAGTCGGCATCACTGTAGGCCTGCAAATGAAGAGGACCAGGATGAAAGTGAAGGCCAAGATGTAGGGTACCTTTGAGATATCGTAAAATACGTTTGACGGCGACAACATGAGAAACCATCGGATTATGCATGAACTGGCAAGCTTGATTCACTGAAAAGGCAATATCAGGCCTGGTGAAAGTGAGATATTGCAAGGCTCCCACAATGCTCCTGTATTGCTGCGGATTAGAATAGGGCTGGCCATCATCTTTGAGCAAGTGATGATGAGGAAGACAAGGAGTAGCACAAGACTTGGAATTGTGCAAATCAACCCTGGCAAGTAAGTCAATGACATAGCTGGTTTGAGATACAAATAAACCAGTAGGCAGATAGGAAATCTGCAGCCCCAAAAAGTGATGCAAGGGACCCAAGTCTGTGAGGTCAAATTCGTGAGACAGAGCAGTAATAACAGATGAAATAAGGGAGGAATGGCTGCCAGTTAGAATGATATCGTCAACATAGAGGAGTAAGAGCAGAGTGCCATGAGAAGAGTGCTGAACAAACAAAGAGGAATCAGCAAGAGATGCTTGAAACCCCAAGCTGGGCAAAAAACTTGTGAAGCGCTCATTCCAAGCACGAGGAGCCTGCTTAAGACCATACAAAGACTTCTTCAGCCGGCAAACAAAATCAGAGGGATGAGCCTTACTAACAAAGCCCTGAGGTTGTGTCATATAAACCTCCTCATGAAGAATGCCATGCAAGAATGCATTCTTCACATCAAGCTGCCGCAAGGACCAATGAAAGTGAGCTGCAAGGGCAAGAACCAGGCGAACAGTGGTGGGTTTCACCACAGGGCTGAAGGTTTCACCATAGTCAATACCCTCCTCATGACTAAACCCCTTAGCCACTAACCGAGCCTTATGACGAGCAATAGAACCATCAGCATGTTTCTTCAGTCGGTAGACCCATTTACAGCCAACAAGATTTCTGTCAGGTGGCAAAGCAACAAGGTCCCAAGTACCTTGGGCATGAAGGGCCTCAATTTCTTCCTGCATGGCTGATTGCCATGCAATAGTGGCAGAAGCAATTTTGAATGATCGAGGTTCAACCTGCGAAAGATCAAGAGACTGAACAGTGGCAGAATATGCCTTGTTCTTGGAAATGCCATTCTTAGACCTTGTAGTCATAGGATGAATATTAATAGGGGATAGAGGCAGAACAACACACAGTCGCTCAGGGTAGAAATCTGGATCCAAGGGAAGAGGAGAAAAGGCAGGGGAGGGCAAGTAAGATGAGGGCTATGGAGACATACCAGTGGATGAAGAAGGTAAGGATGCAGAATGAGGAGAAACAAGAGGCAAAACAGAGTTAGTAAGAGATACAGATGGGGAAGAAGGAGAGACAACAGGCATATGCAGAGAGGGAGATACTGCTGGCAGAGGCACAGAAATATAAGGAAATACTGATTCATCAAAGAGTACATGGCGAGAGACAAAGATGCGATTGGTATGAAGAGAAAAACAAATGTAACCTTTATATTGGCCGGCATAGCCTAAAAAGATGCATGTGGAAGTTTTGGGCTGTAGTTTATGAGTGTTATAAGGCCGAAGTAAAGGGAAACAAGCACAACCAAAGATACGCAAGTGATGGATGACAGGAGAGGAACCATACAGCAAGAAAAAAGGAGATTGCAGCTGGAGAATTTTACAAGGCAATCTATTAATCAAGTAGATGGAAGTAGCACAAGCATGAAACCAAAATTTAAGAGGGAGATGGGCAGTTTGTAACAAAGTGATGGCAGTTTCCACAATATGGCGATGCTTTCTTTCAGCGAGACCATTTTGTTCAGGGGTATAGGGACATGACATTTGATGAACAATGCCCTTGGTAAGAAGATAGTTTTTGAAGTTGGTGCTAATATATTCACCACCTCCATCACTTTGGAAGACCCGAAGTGTGGCAGAAAATTGAGCAACTAAAAATGTATGGAAATGGACAAAAATAGAATAAACCTCTCCTTTATCGATCATTGGAAAAATCCAAGTGTACCGTGTACATTCATCAACAAAACTAACATAATATCTAAAGCCATCAATAGACATTACGGGTGCAGGACCCCAAACATCACTATGTATGATTTCTAAAGGGTGAAGTGACTTAACTGCTGGATATGGAAAAGGAAGCTTGGTAATTTTGCCCTCTAAACAAGTGGTGCAAACTGACGTGGTAGGATCTGTAGTGAAGGGAATCTGAGACTGAGTGAGAAGAGTGGACGTGATGCTATTAGAGGGATGACCAAATCTCTTGTGCCAAAGACCTGTTTGAACCTGTTGACCAAGATAGCAAGACTGTTTATGATGGGAAGCAGAGGCAAGTTGAAAAGGTGTGTGGGAACTAGAGGAAACAGAAAAAGGAATAGGATATAAACCGTGACTACACAGTCCCTTGAGGAGGACATTCCCCGTGAATTTGTCCTGAATCCAAAAACCAAAGTCATCACAAATAAATCAACAATGATTATCTTTACACAGTCTATAAACTGACAGTAGATGCTGAGACAGCTTAGGAACATGCAACACTTGGTGTAATTGTAATGAGCATTGCGGAATAGGCAAAACAGAAGAGCCAGTACTAGAAATGCTCAAACCTGAACCTCCAGCAGTGGTAATAGCATCAGGACCAGAGTAAGGAGTAGCCTCCTGAAGTTGAGAGAAATCAGATGTCATGTGAGTTGTGGCGCCAGTATCAGCCACCCAAAATGGTTCAGGAGGTGGAGGAAAGGTGGCAGCCATAGCACTAAGATTGTTGGAAGGAGGACGACCTTGATAGGAGAAGTTGCCTCGATGATAACATTGAATGGCAGAATGTCCAAACTTCCAGCAGATTTGACATTGAACAGAGGAGGTTGGGGCTGAGGTTTGGTTGTGACGTTGATAACAATCGGCAGCAACATGACCTCTCTTACCACAGATTTGGCAAGTAGTAATATCAGTTCCAGAACCAAGGATACCAGGATTAGAGCTTGGTGGAGTAAGATTGTGTTGAGCAGGATAATATCGTTGACCAGATGGGAAAGTATGGCGACCTCTACCGCGACCACGAAACTGAGAGCCTCGGTGATGAAAATAACCACCAGTGTTATGACTGTTAAAACCATTCGGATAGCCATTAAAACCTCCATTGAAGCCAGAGGAAAATTGAGAAGTAGGAGCTGACTTGAAGGTGGAAGAAAGAGGATTAGAATTCCCTTCATCAAGAACCAGTGCCTTGCCTTGAGAGACTTGATTCTGAACATGCATAGCAGAGACAAATGAAGAAGATGAATGAGTCTGCTCAATAGCAGCTTCTTCAGCAAGCAACTGAGACCGAAAATCTTTAAGAGATAACACATTATCTCTACCTCGAACCATACATTCGAAATGTGTTATAGTCAGAGGAGAGGCCATTGAGAGCCAGGATCACAATATCCTCATCTTCAAAATAAACTCCTGCAGCAGAGAGATGATCACGGGCATCTTTGATTTTCTGCAGATACTGAGACACCGGTTCTGAACCTTTCTTGATAGTTTGAAGTTCACTTTTCATCTGAAAGATACGTGCCTTGGTTACTGTAGAAAAACGATCCTGCAATTGAATCCACATATCCTGAGAGCTGATGCAGCCAATGATATAAGAAATGGCAGTAGAAGAAAGAGTAGCAATAAGTAGCTGCATAAGTGCTCGGTCATGCATTTTCCAAATCTGATGATCATCCGATTCAACACCCTCAATATCGGAATCTGTATCAAATCGATTTGGACATTTTATGGTACCATCAACAAATCCTAGAATTCCATGACTCTCAAGAAGAATTTTCATTTGAAATTGCCAGACGAGATAGTTTGTATCATCAAGTTTTACTGTTATAGCAGTAGAGATTGCAAGAAGCAGAGAAGTGATAGGAGATTGAATAATATGAAGTTGAGAGCTAGTCACCATTTTTGAATGTAGAATGTAGGAGAAATAGAAAGTTGAAGAATATAATGTTCGGTGAAGTAATAGAAAAACTGGAGTTTTTCTAGAAGAAGAGAATCTGTTTTAGGCAATATATCAAATACCTGATGGGCACATCAATAAGTACAAAAGTTATTTTATGAAGAGGATGAGAATAAAGCAAGAAGAATTCGGACGTCAATGGCCACAAGATCAAGAGTTACACAGCTCTGATACCATGAAGGAATTATCAATTTATATAGAAATGTAATAGAAATGAAGAAGAGCAAAGAGTATATAGGAAGAAGAACAGAGAATCAAACTGTTAGTATAGAAGCAGAAGATGAATTCTTGCACTGTTGTATATTTGCTTTTGCTTAACTATTACATTCATTATTCTCTATTTATATATGCAGCATAAGAAGATACTATACGGAGAAATATGCATGCTAACAGATTCTCCTTTAACAAATAATGCTAACTTTGTAACAATATTAATTCCTAATCTTCTGACACTTGGCAGCATTAGGATCGTTGATATCTTCACACTAGGAAGAAAAAATGGCTGAATGTGTGCTCTTTAGTTTTGCGGAGGAAATAATAAAGAAAATAGGTACCCAAGCTGCTCAGGACGTTGCACTGTGGTGGGGGCTCAAAGATCAATTAAGGAAGCTCAATGACACTGTGACCAAGATTAAGGCTATGGTTCCAGATGTTGAGGCTCGAAAACAGAATCATGAAATCGAAGACTGGCTCAAGAAGGTGCAAGAAGCTGTATTTGATGTGGAGGATGTGCTGGACAATTTTTCAACACAAGTTCTGCGAAAACAGTTGATGTCTGGTAATGGAGTTTCGAGGGAGGTATGTGCTTTCTTCTCAAGATCAAACAAATTTGTGTATGGTTTACGAATGGGTCATAAAGTGAAAGCACTTAGGGAGAGACTACTGTAGAAGTTGCTGTATTTCGTTGGAGAAGAAGATGATAGAAAGAAGAAGAATGCTTTTAAATTTGCAGAGAAGTAAATTTGCAGAGAAGATTATGAAGAACTTCTGTAACTTTTTCTTATTAGATTCTGATGTAGGAATCCTGCTTTTATACACATTACATAATCGGTTCATCTCAGCCATTCATCAATTGATGGCTAAGATTTGTACACATGCAGGAATTAGTTGTAACAGAATTGAAAACAGAAATAACCACTTTTAACTGCTTTAACTGTTTCAACTGTTTTAATTGACTTCAACAGAATCTTCTTCCTTTACTTCCTTCTTCACGTTATAGCTTCAGGATTACCATCTGAAGCTTTAAAACCATGTAACAAGCTTAACTTTCAACAGCCTCTCCTAAGCTGCTTACTAGTTTAACTCCTAGATTCAATCTTAGTTGTTTGAATCTGTCCTTAGGCAATGCTTTCGTGAAGATGTCTGCAAGCTGTTCTTCACTTCTGCAGAATCTCACATCTATTACTCCCTCTTGCAGAGCTTCTCTTATGAAATGGTACTTCCTGTTTATATGTCTAGTTCTTTGATGAAAAATAGGATTTTTGGCCATTGAAATTGCTGACGTATTATCACAGAATAATGGTGTTGCCTCAGCTTGCATTTCACCAAAATCATCCAGAACAAACCGTAACCAAATGGCTTGAGCAGTTGCTTCAGATGCTGAGACATATTCAGCTTCGGCAGTTGATAATGCAACTGTGTTCTGCTTTACAGATGCCCAGCAGAATGCTCCACTTCCAAAACTGAATGCATACCCAGAGGTGCTCCTGCTGTCATCTTCACTTCCTGCCCAATCTGCATCACAGAATCCAATAAGTGTTGCTGACTGATTTCTAACATATTCGATGCCATAGCTCAGAGTTCCTTGCACATATCTTAGAACTCTTTTTGCAGCTCCCATATGAATTTTAGTAGGTCCATTCATGAACCGTGACAACAAGCTGGTTGCATACACATCTGCCTTCTTCAGTTTCTCACCTGTGGCCAAAGGTATAGTTACTGGTTTGCAATCCTCAAGACCAAACTTGCTGAGCAAGGATTTGGCATACTTGCTTTGATGAATGAATACTCCTTGATCAGTTTGTAATATTCCCATGCCAAGAAAATGATGAAGCAGTCCAAGATCAGTCATCTCATATCTCTGCATCATTTCCCTTTTGAACTCACATAGCATCTTCTCACTACTGCCAGTGTATATAATGTCATCAACATAAATTGAGACAATGATCAAATTTCCTTCACGATCTGACCTTGTATATAGAGTAGCTTCACTTGTACTCCTTTTGAATTTACACATGGAGAGATACGCATCAATCTCACTGTACCAGGCCCTTGGTGCCTGCTTTAACCCATATAAAGCCTTCCTGAGTTTGTAGATTTTGTGACCTGCATTCTTCACTTCAAATCCCTCAGGCTGTTCTACATATACATCTTCTTCAAGCACACCATTTAGGAATGCTGATTTAACATCCAACTGGAACAACTTCCATCCCTTTTGTGCTGCAAGTGCAATGAGAGTTCGAATTGTGTCTAACCTTGCTACTGGTGCAAAGGTTTCATTGTAATCAATTCCTGATTTCTGTGCATATCCTTTAGCCACAAGTCGTGCTTTGTGTTTCTGTATTGTTCCATCAAGATGAAGTTTGGTTTTGTACACCCATTTCACTCCTATAACAGGTTTGTTAGTTGGTCTCTCCACCAATTCCCAGGTGTTGTTCTTCTCTATCATTTCCAGTTCTTCCTTCATAGCCTCCTGCCAGGCTTTATCACCAGCTGCTTCTAGATAATTATCAGGTTCTATGATGCACATGTGGCACTTGGCATATATCTCTTCCAAAGATTTCAACTTTACTGGAGTAGAACTAGGTGTTGATTGTTGATTGTGATCACTGTGAGTATCTTGTTGAATTTCAGCAGAATGTCCTTCAGGATTTTCATCTTCAGCTTCATCTCCCTCAAGATTGAGAGGCATTTGCATTTGATTCATCTGACTTCTTCCCCAATCCCATGACTCATTCTCACTGAAAATCACACTTCTTGAAAGTATAATCTTCTCAGATTTCAGATCATACACTCTATATCCTTTTTCACAACTTCCATATCCAACAAATACTCCTTTTGAAGCTTTGCTATCCCATTTCTGCCTTAGAGATGATGAGATATGTGTGTACCATAAACACCCGAACACTTTCAGGTGCTTGACTCCTGGCTTTCTCCCTGTAAACGCTTCAAATGGTGTTTTTCCCACAACTGATGTTGTATAGCATCTGTTCTGAAGATAAACAGTTGTACTTACAGCTTCTGCCCAGAATCTCACTGGTATTTCTTTCTCCATTAACATGGACCTAGCCATCTCACAGATTGTCCTGTTTTTCCTCTCTGCAACTCCATTTTGTTGAGGAGAATGTGCAATTGTCAGCTGCCTCTCCATTCCTTGTTTTACACAGAATTCTTGAAACTCTGTTGAAGTATATTCACCACCTCTGTCACTTCTCAACTTCTTCAATTTGTATCCACTTTGCAGCTCAACAAATGCTTTGAATTTTGTGAATATATTGAGTGCATTTGATTTGTTTCTTAGAAAGTATACCCAGCACATTCTTGAATAATCATCAATGAATGTGATGAAGTATCTGTTTCCTCCCACAGAATCATTTTGCATTGGTCCACACAGATCAGTGTGGATTAATTCCAGTGGATAGCTTGCTCTCCACGTTTGTTCTTTGTTAAATTTCTCCCTGTGATGCTTTCCTGAAGCACAGCCTGCACACACACTTTCCACTTCTGTCAATACTGGAAGTCCACAAACCATCTCCTTTTGTTGCATCCTTTTCATGCTAGCAAAGTTCAAATGTCCCAGTCTTCTATGCCAGATCCAAGAGTCTTCAATCACTGATGCTTTCCTTGCTGCAGGTGTCATGGACTCAAGTGACAGGGGAAAGCAACGATTTCCTCCCATGATCACTTTTGCTACAATATTGTTGAGGCTTTCATCATCAAATATTATTGCTTTGTTTCCTCCAAACAGGATATAATAGCCATGCTCCATCATCTGACCCACACTTAAGAGGTTTTCATCCAATCCTGGAACAAGCAGCACCTCTTGTATGTATCTTTTTCCATGCTGAGTCTTTACAACCAATGTGCCTTTTCCAGTAGCTTGCACAAGGTCTCCTGAGCCCATCTTGACTTTGCATGTAACTGATCTATCAATGTTGATCAGTTCAGATTCTTGAGATGTCATATGATTGCTGCATGCACTGTCCACAAACCATATATTACTATCTTGCAGACTTGCAGAATGACAAGCATAGAACATGGTTCCTGTGGTTACTCCTTCTTCCTTTGCATAGTTGGCTAATTGTTTGTTACTGTAACTATCACAATCTTTTGCAATGTGGCCAAAACGATTGCATTTTCCACATCTTGGTTTTCCTTTGTGCCTGCACAATCCGAAATGATGTTTCTGACAGACTTGACACTGTGGTTTTTCTCCAGCTTGACTACTCCCTCCAACAGTGTTATTCCAGCTTGAATTGTTGTAGCTATTCAGAGTTCTATTTGGATTCCAGTTTGATCCCCTCCTGTCTTGTGGTTGCCACTTTTGAGTAGGTCTACCTTGGAAACTCTTGTGAGAATTGTATCCTTGATTGTTTCCAACTTTTAAACTGCTAAAGGCTTTTTCTGTTCCTCTTAGCTTATCCCTTTCATCATGCAAATCCTCCCTCTTATCATATACCTTAACAGAGGCAATGACTTCTTCTGCTCTTAGAACTTCAAGATCTCGTGTCTCTTCAATGATTGACACAATGGATTTATATCTTCTGCTTAGACTCATTAATAGTTTCTGCACAATTCTGTTTTCTGAAACATCTTCACCTAATGACTTTAGGTTGTTTATAGTTGCAAAGAATTTAGCTAAATAACCATCTAAGCTTTCACTTTCTGACATTCTTAAGTACTCAAAATCTGCTCTCACTCCTTGAAGTTTTACTGCTCTAACCTTTTTATCTCCTCTGAATTCTCTGCTCAAGATGTCCCATGCTCCTTTTGCAGTTTTCTCATTTCTTATACGTGGGAAAAGATCATCTGTTAATGCTCCTTGTATGAGGCTTAAAGCCTTTGCATTCTTGATTTTCTCTTCTCTAGATGTCGTGGATGCATGCAGTATAATTTGATCAGCCTCACTCTCTTCATCGCCTGATCCACCTGCAATCTCAGGTGCTTGATGAGGCTTTATTCCATCTTCAACTACTTCCCATAGATCGAATGCTATGAGGATTGTCTCCATTTTTACAGCCCAAAAATCGTAATTTGTGCCATTGAACTGTGGAGTTCTTAGATCTCCTCCACCAGAGCTTGATCCCACCATTGTTAAGAATAAAAGATTTTAATCAATCTGTTTTCACAGTTTACGCCCCTCTTATGAATCAAAGAGGCTCTGATACCATGTAGAAGTTGTTGTATTTCGTTGGAGAAGAAGATGATAGAAAGAAGAAAAATGCTTTTAAATTTGCAGAGAAGTAAATTTGCAGAGAAGATTACGAAGAACTTCTGTAACTTTTTCTTATTAGATTCTGATGTAGGAATCCTGCTTTTATACACATTACATAATCGGTTCATCTCAGCCATTCATCAATTGATGGCTAAGATTTGTACACATGCAGGAATTAGTTGTAACAGAATTGAAAACAGAAATAACTACTTTTAACTGCTTTAACTGCTTTAACTGCTTTAATTGACTTCAACAGAATCTTCTTCCTTTACTTCCTTCTTCACGTTATAGCTTCAGGATTACCATCTGAAGCTTTAAAACCATGTAACAAGCTTAACTTTCAACAACTACATGGCATTGAAACTGAGAGTCGTGGATTTAACTTTGATGTTCGTGATGAGGAGAGAGCTTCTTTGACTACTGTCAGGGAGCAAACTACCTCCCTTGAACCTGAAGTTCTAGTTAGGAGAGAAAGTGACATAGCGGCAGTAAAACGTTTTCTGCTGGATTCCAATGATAGATCATACGGCTTTCCTGCCATCTCCATAGTTGGAACAGCTGGGCTGGGGAAGACCACACTAGCTCAACATGTTTTCAATGATGAGCAAGTTGACGAGCACTTTGATGTGAAACGCTGGGTAAGTGTGTCAGGTGGCTTAGATGTTAGAAAGATTCTCAAAGGGGTTGTAGAAAGTGATTCTGATCAGTTAGAGATTCTGAAAAATGAAATTGAAAATAAATTTGGAAAAAGGTTTCTTCTTGTATTAGATGACGTGTGGGATGGTCTAAATGATGAAAAATGGAGAGGATTGTGGGAGTTGTTACGACGTGGTTATAGAGAAAGTAGGATAATGGTAACTACACGTTCTCATGTAATTGCAAAACTCACAAGCACCATAGCACCGCATGTTTTAGAAGGTCTATCAGTAGATGAGTCATGGAATCTTTTTAGAAGAATGGCATTTTGTCAAGGTCAGGAGTCGGAGCATGTAGATGATCAAAAAATTAGGGAAGAGATTGTGGGTAGGTGTCGTGGAGTTCCTTTGGTCATTAAGGCAATCGCGAGTTTAATGTCTTTCAAAGATAGAGCCCAGTGGTTGTCCTTTATATTAAATGAACTTCCATATAGAATTAGAGATTATAACATCATACAGACCCTTGAGTTAAGCTATGGTGCTCTTCCATCGTATATGAAGCATTGTTTTGCCTACTGTAGCTTATTTCCAAAAAACCATGAGGTAGATGTGAGATCATTGATTCAACTTTGGATTGCACAAGGGTTCATTAGCTCTTCAAATTCAGGTGATAGGTGTCTTGAAAGTGCTGGTCTTAGGTGCTTCGAGGATTTAGTGTGGAGGTCATTCTTTCATGAAGTGAGAAGGGATGATTTGGGTAACATAATAAGTTGCAAAATGAATAGTCGTATGTATGATGTTGCAGCTGAAGTTGGTGCTTTTGAGAGCACCAAAGTGGATAGTGGAAGAAATAGAATTAGAGATTCGACTCGGCACGTGTCACTTGACATGGAGTTGAATTTTCCACCACAAATTTTTATTCCGTTGCCCAGTGCAAAACGTCTAAGAACACTTATATTGCAAAGTGTCGAATGGGATGAGGGGACATGGGAGTCAATTTGTCGAGACTTTAGGCGTTTACGTGTGCTTGTTTTGTCTAATTTAACAATTAGGAAAGTGTCGCCTCTCATTGAAAAGCTCAAGCACCTTAGATATCTTGATCTTTCTGATAATCACATGGAGGCACTTCCTTATTCTATCACCAATCTGGTAAATTTGCAAGTGCTCAAGCTCAATGGATGTAAGAACCTTAAAGAACTACCGAGAGATATCAATAAGCTTATTAATCTGAGGCATCTTGATCTTGGTTTATGTCGAAGTTTGGAGTACATGCCTCTTGGGATTGGGAAATTAACTTCTCTACAAACTTTGTCATATTTTGTGGTTGCAAAAAACAGCAGTCCTATATCCAAGAATATTGGTGGATTGGATGAGTTGAGTGGGCTAAATGAATTGAGAGGGAGTCTACAAATAAGAGTTAAGGGATATGAAGAAGCTAAATTGAGAGATAAACAATATTATCTTCAGTTGTTGACCATAGAGTGGGATATTGGTATTGATTCAGATATTGATTTGTGTGATAAAATGTTGCAAAGCCTCCAGCCAAACTTGAATCTTCAAGAGTTGAGATTGATAGACTATGGAGGTGTGAGGTTTCCAAGTTGGTTTTCAAATCTTGTAAGAATTAGTCTACAAGAGTGTAGAAGACTTGAGCATATCCCTCCCTTAGATGGAATCCCTTCTCTTGAGGTATTGTTGATTGAAGATATGGAAAGTTTGGAGTACATAGATAGTGAGGAGGGTGGAGGAAAAGGATTGTCAATATTTTTCCCATCTTTAAAGAAACTTGAGATCAAGAGTTGTGGTAGACTGAAGGGATTGTGGAAGAAGAGTAGAGATGAGTCAAGAATAGAAGAAGAGTTGATAATGCTTTATTTTCCACGTCTTTCTTCCTTGAGCATTTGTAAGTGTCCAAATCTGACTTCAATGCCGTTGTTTCCAACTCTTGATGAAAGTCTTTATTTGAAGGAAACTAGTTCAATGCCGTTACAACAGACAATGAAGATGAAATGGCCAGTCTCTTCTTCTTCTTCTTTTATCCATCCTCTCTCCAAATTGAAGAATCTATATATTGGTTCAGTTGGGGATATGGAATCTCTTCCAGAAGTAGGGCTGCAAAATCTCTCTTCTATTGAACAACTATCGATCAGTGGATGCGGAAGATTGAAGTCTCTGCCACTGCCTGATCAGGGGATGCATTTGTTGAAAGTTAAGCTGGTTACTTGGTTTTAAAGCTTCAGATGCTAATCCTGAAGTTATAACGTGAAGAAGGAAGTAAAGGAAGAAGATTCTGTTGAAATCAGTTAAAACAGTTAAAGCAGTTAAAAGTTGTTATTTCTGTTTTCAATTCTGTTACAACAGTTTCCTGCATGTGTAAAAATCTTAACCATCAATTGATGAATGGTTGAGATGAACTGATTATGTAACGTGTATAAAAGCAGGATTCCTGCATCAGAAACGAATAAGAAAAATATACAAGTCCTTCTTCTCTTCTTCTCAAAAATACAGACCTCTGCCATAAACTCTTCTTCTTTTCAAACAAAGTTCAACATGGTATCAGAGCTTCTTTGATTCATGAGAGGGGTGTAAATTGTGAAAACAGATTGATTAAAACTGTTTATTCTTAACAATGGTTGGATCAAGCTCTGGTGGAGGAGATCTAAGAACTCCATAGTTCAATGGCACAAATTACGATTTTTGGGCTGTAAAAATGGAGACAATCCTCATAGCATTTGATCTATGGGACGTAATAGAAGTTGGAACAAAATCTCATCAATCATCTGAGATTGCAACTGGGTCAGGCGATGAAGAGAGTGAAGCTGAGATTTCTTCACTGCAAACATCCACTATCTCCAGAGAAAACAAAATCAAGAATGCTAAGGCATTAAGCCTCATACAAGGAGCATTAACAGACGATCTTTTTCCACGAATAAGAAACGAGAAGACTGCAAAAGGAGCTTGGGATATTTTGAGCAGAGAATTCAGAGGAGATAAAAAGGTTAGAGCAGTGAAACTTCAAGGAGTGAGAGCAGACTTTGAATATTTGAGAATGTCAGAAAGTGAAAGCTTAGATGGTTATCTAGCTAAATTCTTTGCAACTATAAACAACCTAAAGTCATTAGGTGAAGATGTTTCAGAAAACAGAATTGTGCAGAAACTATTAATGAGTCTAAGCAAAAGATATAAGTCCATTGTGTCAATCATTGAAGAGACACGAGATCTTGAAGTTCTAAGAGCAGAAGAAGTCATTGCTTCTGTTAAGGTATATGATAAGAGGGAGGATCTGCATGATGAAAGGGATAAGCTAAGAGGAACAAAAAAAGCCTTTAGCAGTTTAAAAGTTGGAAACAATCAAGGATACAATTCTCACAAGAGTTTCCAAGGCAGACCTACTCAAAAGTGGCAACCACAAGACAGGAGGGGATCAAATTGGACTCCAAACAGAACTCTGAATAGCTACAGCAATTCAAGCTGGAATAACACTGTTGGAGGGAGCAGTCAAGCTGGAGAAAAACCACAGTGTCAAGTCTGTCAAAAATATCATTTTGGATTGTGCAGGCACAAAGGAAAACCAAGATGTGGAAGATGCAATCGTTTTGGCCATATTGCAAAAGATTGTGATAGTTACAGTAACAAACAATTAGCCAACTATGCAAAGGAAGAAGGAGTAACCACAGGAACCATGTTCTATGCTTGTCATTCTGCAAGTCTGCAAGATAGTAATATATGGTTCGTGGACAGTGCATGCAGCAACCATATGACTTCTCAAGAATCTGAACTAATCAACATTGATAGATCAGTAACATGCAAAGTCATGTCTACTTTCCTTCCTGTGTATGAGTAGCCACTTTTTCTTTCTACTATTGAAAAAAACTACAATCAATATGATTTCTTGGAGCTGGAATGACATCACATGTTTCTTCCTATCATCGAAGTCCAGTACTATCTCCTATGCTGCATGCCTTCACCAATGCCACCATATTCTTACTCACCAATTATTGGGCCAATTCTTTCTGCTTCCCCGCCAACAAAATCTGTTCCAGTTTCTCTGCAGGCTCTCCTCACTATTCACCGTCCTCCAATAAAGTACTGCTCAAATGTATTTCGTAATTGCTTTTAGTTCTCATGGCTTCTTTCCTGTTGCTGAACAATATTATATTGGCAGGTTTCAAAAAAATCATATGAGAAGCTGAGAAGGCGATACAGTCGGGAATACACTTATATGGAACAAGCTTGTCATCCATTGAACCTGTGGATCCCCTGAAATTAGGTCTAGAAAATGTTATTTATGTCAATTTTGTTATTTTTTCTTGATTTTTTTGGATTTATTATTGTATTTCAGATTTTATATTAATTTTCTGTATGCTTTAGATTCTTATAAAGATAGCGTTTTTTTTTTGTCTATATTTAAAATTCCTGTAAACCTCTTAAAATGAAACAAATTCTTATAGAAAATCATATCCCTTTTGTGAGTGATTGTTGTTGTTTTCGTAGCTTCTATCTGCCTATGTGTTATTAATGGTTTATTGTGTCTGTTACATGTGGGCTATTAATGCTGTGATTTTTATAAAAAGGCGCTCAAAATAAAGGCCTTTCTGTAATTAGGATTATTTTGGGCTTCTCTATCATTTATTTGATTCTATGAGCTCAAAGTGCAAAATTAAATTTTAATATATTATATAACATACTCTTCTCCTTTCATCTTTTTAAATAATTAAATTTGAATATATTTTCAAGAAGAAAAACATTTTTTTAAAAAATCCATTAGCCCATGAAGACTTTTTGAAATTACAGAGAAAAATGGTGAATGAAAATTTTTTGAATGCATGTGGTTCTATGAAGGGTTTTTGTCTACTTTCTTAGTTGAGATGATTTTGATATAAAAATTAATGATTAAACAATTAATTTGATTAAATGAAATTAATTAACCTTTCAACCGGATATCATTAATGACTACTTGAAACTTTTACACAAATTTTGTAATTATTTTTCACCGGAATAATGATAAACGATAATTTAAATTTAATGGGCCAAATGGGTCAATTAGAATACCACTAGGTCCAGTTGTATTTGCTAGTGCACGTTTAATATAGGGTTTAATGGCAATATTTAATTAGAATACCCTAAAAAATATACGGATTGTGGCACATTGAGACCTATATATATTATTAATTAATTTGATCGATTTTATTTTTGGATTATCTGGGAAAATATTTTTTATTTATTTGATTATATAATTTTCATTGAACGAAAACACTTAAAAAATATACACTTTTTGGTATTTTCACTACGTCTAGTTAAATTGATGTCATATATATGAAAGTTATGGAGCTATCAATGTGTTTTTGTAGAGTCATGTTATTACATAAAATCATTCATGAATATAGTTTTCTTGTGGCAATTGGACCGAATTACAAAGTAAGAAAATTAAGAGCTAGTGGAATTAATTAATAAATTAGATAGCATTAAAATATTACTAATACATACACTGCCGATGGAGACCAAGATGAGACATAAGAACGGCCACAAAAGTAAGTAGCTCTCCTCCCTGACTAAGTGCTTTTGCATGCTCTTTCCATCCACATCGACTCGCAGCATAAAATAGCATCTCAACCAACACTTTACTTATCATTTCCCATTTCCGTTCAACTGACCAACCATCCTCTGTCTCCAGCCCCTTGAATGAAGTTATGAGCTTGCCAACACCTTCCTTCATATCTCCATCGGAAACGGCTTGCTTATACTTTGGTTCTCCCAACTGTTTAGGTAGCATAAACGGAAAATCCTCCCATAGATACATCATGTAACGAGATAAAGATATGCTTATGTCACGACGAGTTGAATCACTAGAATATTCCCGTTCGAAACAAGTATTAACAGCCATGTGCCACATGAGGAAGCTTTCATGAAAGTCTTTTTCTTCGACAGACCAATCAAGTTTTTCAACGACAGACCAACCATAACTTCTGAGTGCACGGCCACCTCTCTCTTCCAGTATCCTAATTGAAGCATCTTCGAAACTGCATCTTGAACTCTTACTCAAGAGACTTGTGAAAATAAATTTCTTTAAATCATCACCAACATCCTCCCAGCTCTGAATGTGGCCAGTGCTAAACAGTTTTGAGATGTATTTACATAGACTCACTCGATGTTCTTCTATAACAGACTGTGCCGTGGATGCTTTCCACCTTCTGTTACTTCTAAGAAACGATAGCAACCGAGAAGAACAAATACTTCGAGACCACCAAACCCTTCGCTGGCTAAGCCAAAGCATAGCCCAATCAGAGAAAAGCATTAAAATGGCCGAGTAAATCTCCAGAACAATAGCTCCGATCAGCAACAAGTATGATATAATAATATCAATTTTAGTATAGGTATGGGAGTTTCTGGTCATTGATGAGAATGCTACTAATGCAGAAACAGAGGACAGAAAGTTGATGCAGCGGAGAATGATGCGCAGTCGCGAACGAACTGTTGTTATCACCTTGGTGAAAAGTAAATCGAACATGAACCCCAACTCAATTTCTACCAATTTGAATGCTTCAGGGCCTGTCTTGCTCCTCAACAAAGCGTCGCTCTTCGGATGAGCAGCAAATGTAACGGGGTAATCAGCAAATTGTAACTTCAAAGTTTGGAACAAGGAATGAGCTTCTTGGATATATCTGGCCTCTGGTATTTCATCATTGCCTTTCACTAGTAGATAAAAACTTTCTGTGTTTGGGCAATACCTAAACTTGTTGGAGCTTGCTAACCAAAGGACCCAAACCCTCTCTCCATATTTGATAACTCCAGAAACAAAGATTGGAATGACTATATATATGAGCGGATCATTGCTCCACCATGACCTAAACGACGCATAAAAGGCCACCACAAGCTGGGTTAATAGCTGAAGCAAGTGCCTTGACCACAATTCGTTGTCCTCGATTGAGTAGGCAGTAATAGCGTCAGGGCCACCAAGGTGTACAAGGAGCATCGGTGCCCAAAATGCCGGGATGGAGGTTGCACTGGAAGTGGTACCTTTGGATTCTGAACCCCCTAGGCTACGAGCAAGAATACCCAAAGTAATAGTCGCCAACCAATCTGCCGACAAATATGCTAGCCAAACAAACATCCCGAACCAGATTCCGGCGGTATACTTTCGTCGACTGCCAGTGATGGTGAGGAAAATTTGCAGCCAGAGACTTAGCAAAATCATGATGTGAAGCTCCCATTGATTCCACAATTCGATAACATGTCCAGAAAAAGTATACAGATTCATCCTTGTTTTCCTTCAATACAAGCCAGATTTGAACTTATTATCAAAAAAAGGCAGATATGAACTTTACTTTTTTTTTTGTTAATAGTCGAAATTTTATTAAAAGGAAAAAGCTATAAAGATAGTAGCCTAACTTACATCAGAAGAACAAGTAGAGCAAAGGGAAGCACAAAAACTGTTGCATGAAACAGGGGATAGCAACAAAAGGAGAACAGACAAATCAAAAGAAACCAACTCCTCCCGACTAAACATTCTCTATATTAAGCTTGAAAGAGTTGGAGTCAAGCCTCAGCCATAAAGCAATACTTTGACGCACCATGGAGAAACAGATTTGAAGGTTAGGGGCAGCTTCATTAAAAATAACATCATTTCGATGAAGCCAAAGATTCCAAACAACGCATGAGAAAAGAAGTTGCCATGAGAGATTTTGTTGCTTGCCTTTAACCATAGAAGACCATTGGTAGCACATATCATCAACAGATTTTGGAAAAACACTGCAAAAGCCCCGATTAGAAAGCAGTTTCATCTATATTCCAAGAGAAGTGGCAGTGAATGAAGAGGTGACTTGAAGATTCCAAGCTTTTATTGCAGAAAGCACATCTTGACTCCTGAAGGGAGAGGTAGTCACATTGAAATAGGAAATCTCTTGTGGTTACTTTATCTTGGACAAGGAGCCAAAGGAAAAGCTGCACTTTTGGTGGGGTTAGTTTTATCCAAACAGAAGATTGGAATGGTTTGGCTCCACCGTAGAGTAATTGGTCCATCATTTTGGAGCAAGATTTTACACTGAAGAGGCCATCGTTGTTGAGGGTCCAGATTTTCTTATCCATCTTGTGGCAGAACATTGGCTTGGATTCCAGCAAGGATAATAAAAGTGATAGTTGTTCTTGTTCAAAATGAAAAAGAGGTCTGCGCCATTGTAGGGACCAGAGCCAGATTTCATTGCTCCATCTACCCATGTCAGCCACCAAAGCAGCTTTAGAGGAAGACAAAAGATATAGCCTTGGGAAAGCTGTTTTGAGAGGGTCGTCACCAATCTAGCTGTCTAGCCAAAAGGATGTTAAATTGCCATTCCCCACCATGAATTTGCAATGATTCGTGAAGACTTGGTGAACGTCAGTTTGAATAATGGATATAATATCCTTCCATATCTTGGATGGTTGGTTGTAGAAAATTGGGATCCCATTCTCATAAGATGGATTGTACATTGAAGAGATAATCATTTTCCATAAGCTTGTACCTGGGGAAGAGAGTCTCCAAATCCATTTTAGAAGCAGGGCTCTGTTTTTTGATATAAGGGAGCCTACATCGAGGCCTCCTTGTTTCTTATCGCGCATCACTATTCTCCATTGGATCTTGCAGAAAGATCTTTGCTTGGTACATCCACACCACAAGAAACGTCTTTGGATGGATGAAAGAAGCCTGCCTACCCCTTTTGGCATCTTGAATACAAACATAAAATATATAGGCAGGGAATTAAGGACACTTTTAATGAGACATAGACGACCAGCCATGCTAAGTAGTCTCCCCTTCCATATATGAAGCCTTTTACGAAACTTCTCTATCACTGGCTTCCATGTGGAGATACGAGATGGATTGGCTCCTAATGGCATGCCAAGATATTTGCTTGGGAGGGAGTCTGATCTGCAGAAAATAGATGTAGCCAAGCGCAAGCACAAGTGATCATCGACATTGATACCAATAACTGATCAATATCTGTCGGGATGAATATTAATGTGTCATCTGCATATTGAAGATGGTTGACGAAAATTCCTGATGCAAATTGCAGCCCTTTGATAATATTCCCACTAGATGCCCTTTGAAAGAGAACAGAGAGGCCCTTAGCAGCTATGTCAAATAGAAAAGGGGAAATCGGATCTCCTTGACGCAGCCCTCGCCGAACAGAGAATTCTTTTGAAGGAGATCCATTGATGAGAACCGAGAGTTTTGATGAAGAAAGACATTCATAAATCATGGTTCTCCATTTTCTGCCAAACCCCATATAACCCATGATATCATCTAGGTAATCCCAGGAGACTGAGTCGAAAGCTTTATGAAAATCAATCTTGAAAATCAAACCTGCCGCTTTTCGCTTTTTTAGATCATTCACCAGCTCATTTGCAATCATAAAGCCATCTATAATGTTACGATCTGCTATAAACGCTGATTGGTTAATGCTAATGATATCTTGCATAACAGCTTTCAGTCTAGATGCAAGGATTTTAGCAATGAATATGAACTTTACTTAAAAAAACATAATCAATCAAACAGATATGAACTATACATATTGCATGAACAATATACCAACTTATGCATTTATAACATTTTTGTTAGCAATTCATATGAATCAAATTGAACAAGGTAAAATCCCAAGTAAACAATAAGCAAATGAAAGCAATAATAAAATATCAAAGAAAAAAAATCATAAATGAAGAGAAAAGTATTGAATTGACTTAAAATTCATATACATAATCGAAATCATGCTTTAAAATATTTAATATTAAATCATTTTCGAACCTCCTATAAAGAGCTGAGTGATTAAGACCTCAAGAATTGTTTTATAAGCTCCGTGATGCTTACAAACAATCTTTTTTTTTTTTAATCTATATTTTCTAACGAATGCAATGGCAACACCTATTTCTACTATAAATTTTATTTCAACTATATGTATCAAACTTTCAAATATATTATAATATCAAAAGAAAAAAAAAACACCTTCAAACTTAAACTTAAGTAGAGAGACTTAGAGAAATGAAGCAATGAAGGCAGACACATGCAACTCGTACCTCTACACCTAAAACGTACTTGAAGATTATGGAAAGAGGTGTTCCAGTCGACTAATTTACAGTTTGTGCAACCAACTTGAATTTTGTGTATTTTTTAGTCCTGGTTCCACAAAAGTGTGCTTCTTGTATATTAAAGATGCTGCAAGAATATGAATTGGTACAAATACTTTACTTCTTATCATCAATATCGAAGGATATTCTTAAAAAAGAATAAACACTTGCTCTCATCACAATCATTACTACGAAAAAGAAGGGCCAATGGAATAAATTGCTTTCTATTGTCACAAGCTAAGAGCTCCTGGTTTAAATTATCCAAAAAAAAAAAACTCCTGGTTTAATGGCCAATGATGGTTAAAGGCTAGTTTCATAGGAAAACATGACAAATTACTTGGAGTATATGGCTAAAAATCTTCTTATTTTAACAAGACGAGATTTAGTATGGCCTACGCGACAAAACCAAGTGGCAATGTGCCATAATAGGAAACTTTCATGAAAGTCTATATCAACCACGGACCATCCAAATTGTTCAAAGCGCCCCTTTCTTGTGAGTTCATGATTACCTCTCTCTGCCAATATCATCTTTTGATCATCTTGGCAACTGTATCTTGAACGTATATCTAAGAGACGTTTGAAGATCAATTCCTCTAAATCACAATCTACATCCTCTTTCCATCTCCAAAACTTGTGATCCTTGCTTAAAAGATTTCCAATTGGTATACTTTGCTCAATTTGCTTATGTATGTATGGCTTGTTGGTTCATAGATTCTTTGAGCCTATTTTTATGAATAAGAAACGACAGCCACCGAGAAGGGTTGAAAACAAAGTTAAACTAAGATTTTTTGCATTCAGAGGCACCAGACTTCCAGATTAAGTTGGCATTATTAATTTTCTAGTTAGAATAGATTTTTTTGTTCAGTTCAATTTCTTATTTGTATACGATTTTAGAATTATAAATAAGCTTGTAAACAGATAAAAACCCAGAGAGAAAATTTAAACAATTATACTTTTTCTCTCAATTTGTTCTTGTTCTAGTTTTGCACTTTGCCATTATTGTTCAGAATAAGTTTCAGCATTAATCTTCTTCCTACATGTGGAATTAGGGGAGCCAAGTGAGCTCCCTTTATTCCTGTTTTGAAACACGTGTCACCACGACGGATTGAATAAAATATACAATACAGTTAATAACATATAAAATAAGCATAATTAAGATTCCAAGCAATGCGTTTTTTTTCTACTTGTTAGGAAAAAATAAAGCAACGCTCTTGGATATAAGCTAACACATGCAAGATATATTTTCTATTATAAATTTTATTTCAACTATATCTATGACAATCAACTTTTAAATAAAATACTGCATAAAGAAGAAAAAAGAAGCTTCAGATTTAAGTTAAGAGACCTGGGGAGAAATATTAAAGGAAGACACATGCAACTCATACCTTTACAGCCAAAATGTTTCTGAAGATTATGCAACGAGGAGTTCAGGTGGAGTGATTTACTGTTGTGCTACCTACTTGAATTTTGTGTGCTTAGTCCCTGGTGCTTCATGCATATTAATACTATGAATCAGTAAATGTTCTTTACTTCTTATCATGAAATCAAATATTATTCTTAAGAAAGAATAAAACACTTTGCTCTCTGCACAAGCCATGACTGTAAGATATGTATATAAGAGTCATCATTAAAAATTAAAATGACAAATGAATACATTGCTTTCATTTACACAAGCTTAAACTTTATGTAAAGCGTATGATTTTCGTGAGCAGAAACTCCCTCCTCTCCTCTCAAGCAACAGTGCCATGTAAGATTTAATTATAGATTGGAGTATAACTTTATTTTAAGAAGACAATCAAGAGAGTGACTGGAGATCGGCAAGCTTGGAGTATAACTTTAATATTTCTCATTTTATTTTATTTTTAATCAAGAAAAAAGCTGAGAAGTCAAAACACAAAGGCAAGCTACACCCCAATTGAAATCATCACCGAAATCCTCTCCAAACTAAACATCAAAACTCTTCACCGCTACAGATGCGTGTTCTTTATTAGACAGGTATGGACGAATATGTCAAAACCAGCACAAACAAAACTCTTTTTATCCAAGAAAAAAGTAGGCGGTGGTTATATCTTTATTCAGTTGATTTTGACATTCTGGTGTCCGCAATAACCCTACAAGACCAACCATGTGTTACAACATCAAAATAAGAATGTGCTGAGTTTTTAGTTGGTTCTTGTAATGGTTTACTTTCTTACAAAGATGGTGAAATTCTTATTTGTAATCCCATTCATTCCACAATTCGATAACACGTTCAGAAAACTTCAAGGCTCATCTTTACTTGCCTTCAACGCAGAACAGATATGACTGTATTCTTTTTTCTTTTCTTTTCTTATCATTTTTATCATGGACACATTTTTAGATGCGATCCATGGATGGGTGGCAACTTCTAAGAACCAAACCATAGGGGAAAGACCATCACTCAAAATTTCTAATCAATCTCGTATTTATATGTGAGATGAGAAATGTAAATAATAGGATTTGAACGAGGGATGTTCTCTCCTCTTAGTCAAGGCCGACTTAAGATAAATGATGTCTTAGGCAAAAATATAAATAAAACCTTTTAAAATATTTAAGAATTTTTTTTTTAACTTTTATATATATCTGACAAGTGATGAGGTCTTGAGCAGTTTTTATTTTGTGCTTGAAATTTAGTAGTTGTTAAGTAGTGACAATTTTTATTTTATAAAGTATAATTAATAAATATATTTTATTTATTAGGAACAACTCGAGTTGTTGGCCAAGTAACCCTTGCCATAAGCCAGCTCTATCCGTGGCTACCTCCTTCCTAGATAACTATTACCACCAGCTAACATTAAAAATACATTAATGAATTAAACAGAATAGTACGTTCGTAGTAATCACATAATGCATGGACAACAATATCTTTCGCAGCAATTCACATGAATCGCGTTGTATTATAGAATGTATATCATGTATATCTATACATAGGATATTAATGTAATGTAGGATTAATCCAATGTTGTAATCCCTATGGTTACTACTGTATTCTGCCCTACATATATAAATAGGAAAGGTTGGCTAAGGCCAAACCTAAGACATTCAGTTATTCTCAACTTGGTATCAGAGCCAAAATAAATTAAAACACTTAGCTGGCAGCCTTCTCCTTCTCTGCAGCAATGGATTCTTCTCAGCCGGCAGCCTTCTCCTCCTCTGCAGCAGCACCTGTTGTCCCACCCGTAGACTTACAATTTTCTTCTTCAGCCGCAGGACAGCTCTCTTCTTCAACCTCAATTATGCAGTGGCCACAGCACACTAATATTGGCCATGCTCTTCTCAATCCGGACAATGCTCCTCTACTCAATCCGGACAATGCTCCTCTGCTGCCATCTTTGTCTGCTGAAACTACAGCAGCCTCTGCCGTGGCAATTGTGTCCCTCTCACACACCCATCAGGTCATCTCTATGAAATTAACGAATACCAATTACTTGTATTGGCGAATGCAGATGAAACCATACCTCTTAGGCCAAGGAGTTTTCGGCTTTGTTGATGGTTCAAACTCCTGCCCCTCTCCACATATTCCTGCTGCCGATGGTGCTACTCTTCAGGTATCTCAATCCTTTCTTCGTTGGAAACAACAGGATCAATTAATTCTAAGTGCCTTGCTCTCTTCGCTGTCCATGGAAGTTCTTCATCTTGTTGTTGATTGTCCAACCTCATGTTCTGTCTGGCTCACACTTGAGCAAGCTCTAGCCTCTACATCCAATTCCCGTATTATGCAATTACATGGTTCCCTTCAAGAACTTCGACAAGGTGATGATTCGGTAACTCAATTTTTGCAAAAAGCTAAGACTTTATTTGATGAGCTAGCAGCTGCTGGCCGGCCTATCTCGCTAACCGATTTTAATCTCTATATATTTCGTGGCCTTCGCGGAGAATTTAAGGACTTAGTAACAAGTCTTATTACAAGGGCGGACCCTCTACCATATGCAGATTTGCTTAGTCATCTGCTAACTCATGAATTTATTCATAAAACCTCTCATTTGTCTATGGGATCTGCTGCCATTCATGCACCATTGCTGCCCACGCCACCTTCAGCACTACTGTCTCAACGCTACAATTTTGTTCAGTTTGGACGACATAGGGGGCGTGGCAGCTGGCGAAATAATTCTGCTTAGGATCAACGCTACAATCCTTCTACCGCTCACAGAGGCAACCGAAATAATTCCTACAGGTCTGATTTTCGTAACTCTCAAACCAATTACAATTCTGCTCCTCAATATGGCACCGAAAATAGGCACAGCAGCTGGCAAGGAAATTGGCAGCACCGAGGCTCAAATTCCCGCTGCCAGCTATGCAACAATTATGGACACACTGCTCCTCAGTGTTCCCAACTTCAGCAACGCAGTCATGGCCCGCAACACAGTGCCAATTTGGCATTCAATAATTCTGCTGAATGGTTTCCGGACACCGGTGCAAACCAACACGTCACACCCGACCTTGCAACCTTGACTGCTTCAGAACCATACAATGGTAATGATAATTTGCATGTTGGTGATGGTAAGGGACTTTCCATATCTAATATTGGCCATACAAAAATATATAACCCACATCGTTCATTCACTTTATCTAATGTTCTACATGTTCCTGCAATCACGAAACCTCTACTTTCTGTTCAGAAATTTTGTCTCGATAATAATGTTTATTTTGAATTTCACCCTTTTCTGTTTTATGTCAAGGATCTCAACACCAATGAAGTCCTTCTCTCAGGTCAGAGTAAAGATGGTCTCTATACTTTATCCAAGTTCAGGTCTTCCGTCCTGTCAACTCCTCAAGCCTATTGGTCTCCTTGCACCTCTGCCTCTGCTGATTTGTGGCATCGTCGCCTAGGTCATCCTACCTCCCGCATTTTTAAATTTTTAGTCTCGAAAAATAAGATCATTTGTAACAACAAAAGTCTTAATTTTCAATGCCAAAGTTGTCCCTTAGGAAAATCGTCACGTTTGTCTTTACGACCTACTGGTCACAAAACTTCTGCTCCGCTTGAATTAATTTTTAGTGATGTGTGGGGTCCTGTTCCCCTTTTTTCTTCGGATGGTTATCGTTATTTTGTTATATTTGTTGATGCGCACACAAAATATATATGGTATTATCCACTTGTTGCAAAATCTGATGTTTATTCTGTCTTTCATCAATTTCAAACTCTTGTCGAACGTCAGTTTTCTTTAAAAATAAAATCTGTTCAAACTGATTGGGGCGGTGAATATCGCAAACTCTCCACTTTCTTCCAAACTGTTGGTATTCATCACCGTCTGATATGTCCACATACTCACGAACAAAATGGAATGGTAGAAAGACGTCATAGGCATATTGTGGAAACCGGTCTTACTCTTCTAGGTCAATGTAAAGCTCCTTTTCGTTTTTGGAATTATGCATTTGATACTTCGGTTTATCTCATTAATCGTATGCCTACTTCTGTTCTTGATAATCGATCTCCTTTTGATTGTTTCTTTCAACGGTCTCCTGATTATCAATTTTTACGTACTTTTGGATGTCTATGTTTTCCTTTCTTGCGTCCCTATAATAATCACAAATTAGATTTTCGGTCTTCTCCTTGTATATTTTTTGGCTACAGTCCCTCTCACCTTGGTTATCGATGTTTTGATATTGAATCTCATTGCATGTATATCTCCCGTCATGTTCGTTTTCATGAAAATGTTTTTCCGTTTGATAAATCTGAACAGATTGCACAGGTTCCCTCTCAAACCCATACACCATCCCCTATTACCATCCTCCCAAATCTCAACCTCTCACCACTGTTTACAGCTCAAAATCCATCCCCACCTGCCTCTGCCTCTACCCTACCCTTACTGCCGACTCCAGCACCACAGCCCCCATATTTCCCTTGCCGATCACCCCATGCATCTTTATCTAACCATACTGTTGCAGCTACAGGTTGTAGCTCAGTGTTTCCTGTTCTCCAGCACGAAGTCCTTGCGCATAGTGGGAGATCCTCTGGCTCGTCTTCAACTCCTCTTTATTCTGCCACCAATTCGGCTTTTGCCGACTCTGCCTCTACTGCCAGCTCTCCACTTGCGGCAGCTTCTTCACCGGATTCTTCTCCTGGACTAAATCTGGTGGTGGATCTCTCCGTCTATCCGCTCTGTCATGCCTCCTTCACCTGCATCACCGCCAGTTCTCAGCCGACACCCTATGATCCTTCGATCACGGCAGCCCAAAAATGCCAATATGGTGTCCTCTGCCGCCGCTAATGCAGCTGTTTCTCGGGTATTGCTCTCTCCCTCCTCTGAACCTGTTGCCTTTTCTGATGCAGATAAGTATGTGGCTTGGCATGATGCCATGTGTGATGAGATCAAGGCTTTACGATCCAATCATACTTGGTCTCTAGTGCCCTTTCATCCATCGATGAATGTCGTGGGCAGCCGATGGGTATATCGTATCAAACATCGTATTGATGGCAGCATCGAACATTATAAAGCCCGTCTAGTTGCTAGAGGCTTTACTCAACAGGAAGGCATTGATTATTCTGAAACTTTCTATAACACCCTGTAATTTAGTACATTCATAAAAGAACTTTGAGCCTTAACTTTTAAAAAAATGGGTATTTTTTTTTTCATCCACCGAACTTCAGGATGAGTGTTTGTGCATTTTCTGTAGTCATTTTGCTCTTTGAATGACTATATCACCTTCTAGGAGTTGAATTTGGCAAAAAGAACACTATAGATGGATCCAAAATGCTCAAAATAGTAGGGAACTGGTCTAACTTAGTTGAAAATAGGTCTGAAATGGGCTGAACCAGTTAGGAAACCGATTCTGGACGTCGGGCGATTCACTAGAGTTGAACCGGGAATATTTTGGGGAATATTCTCTTGGCTTGGCTATCGACGAGGCTTGGAGGTGGCTTAGATGGCTCAGTGCAACTCAATATGGCATGCATGCTGATTAGTAATTAAAAGTGCATTTTTATCAAGGTTTTATATCATCATTTTGCACTTGAATATCAATAACTCCTTAACTAGAGCATGTTTTATAATAACAAGTCTAATAATATAAGATAACTTTAATTTATGATAAATGTTCATTTTAAATGCAGGCATATCTCACAATTCAAAATATTGATTGCTGTGATTAACTATTGAAAGTGAAAGGACAAAGAAAAGGCTAACCTTAGAAAGGAGATGCTGATTCGATTCAAATTGGAACACTGTTCAGTCATTGAGTCATATCTGGAGCTGTAGATCTTTGATTTCAGTTTGGTTTATATGGATATAAAGCAAAAAAAATAGGCCTACAACATTTATGAACAATGAAAGACCCAAATCTGCTGTTTTTAAATTCAAAGTTTGGCCACAAAAGAGAAGTCAGAATCTATCCTGCAATGCAGCCCAAACATTGCTCAGAATTTTACCCATAGCTGGAGTTTTAGAAGGCAAAAGGACGTCAAATTTGGTGGGTGGAAAGATAAGACAATTTCCAACAACTTTCATGAAGACCATCTACTCAAATTCTTTATAGTCTTCGAGCGACATCGTTATTATAAGATGAACTTGATTTGTTGTCAACATAAGTTAGTATCATGAATACCTGATAAAATTTATAAGTATGGTATTACATAAATAAGATGATTAATATGATCATGTTGATAATTTATAAAGAGTTTATACTTTACTTGTCTCTAATACTATTAGTGGATCCTCTAACCTTGACATTTGTTTTTATCATTGTTTTATCCTCACATTAATCTTACATCTCAAAGTCCTCTTTAACTCATCATCACCATCATCCTTGTTGTTGTTGTTATTTATAATTTATACAGTTAACCTCTATGTGCTTCGATCCCGGTCTTGCCGGGTTATTTATTACTTCGACACTCCTGCACTTGGAAGAAGACATCAATCTTTTGATCGTGTTAAGTTTTTGGCGCCGTTGCCGGGGAGGTAAATTCTTGTATAAATTATAATATTTATTTTATTTTCACTTTGCACTTTTCTTGTATCTAACTTTTATTTTCTTCTTCCTTTTATTGTCTTCCTTCATGTGCATGGTAGTTTGGTCATGTACATTAAGTGGAAGACTTTGTAGGGTATCCTCATTATTTTTAGAAAATAAATTGAACTGAACAATTGTAACTAGAAAATTAATTATGCCAACTTACTCTGGAAGTCTGGTGCCTCTGATTGCAAAAAATCTTAGTTTAACTTTATTTTCAACACTATTATAGAATGTACTTATATAGAAAATATTGTATATAGGAAATATTGTAGACATACTCTTGTGTGGTAACCTCCACCATTACTATTGTATATTGCCCTACATATATATATATAGAAAGTGTAACACCCTGTAATTTAGTACATTCATAAAAGAACTTTGAGCCTTAACTTTTAAAAAAATGGGTATTTTTTTTTTCATCCACCGAACTTATCTGAGACTTGCCGAAATTTCAATGGAAATTTCGGCAGAGTTTCCTTTATACTTGGAGGTCCCAAGTTATCGACAATCATCCTGTACAGTTATACTCATTTCTCAATCATATCATAATCATGTAGAACCTCAACAACACATCATTCATGGTACATGCCTCACATTTCGCATGCTCATTTCTTTCCCATTAACACACATAATTCATAATAATTGCAAGTAAACAAACTAAGATTACAAATACAGAATAATACATTTTTATGTCCCGACACTTGATGTAAAAGGAGTACTATTACATATTAAGTCATCTAGTTCCTTAAAGACAAAATACATTAATGTTCATCTTCTTATTCAATCATACAAAAAGGAGACTAGAGGACCTAAAACGCTACTCCTGGCGTGAATCTGAAGGACCTGCAATTTCATAATGTATATAATAAATATAGCATAAAAGGAAAATCACACAATACATGCACAGGTAATTAAACTTATATTCAACGATATGCAATCATAGTTCCTTGGAATTCTCATTTATCCTTCCATTATTACGTCTCTATCCATCCTTCCTAGAATCATTCAACATTTTCATTTTGTCTTGTTTCACCTCATGAGCACATTTAATTCATTATAATATCTACCATGTGATTTCTCTCCCTCTCACTCTATCTCTTTATATTAATTTCAATCCCAACATCTATTATACCCATTATGGCTTTTCCATATAAGTTGTCAAACTCATCATGATTTCGGTCCAATTTTAGTTTATAAATATATTCAACTTACATATTTCTTGTGCCCATTTCGACACATTCCAATGTTTCTTTAGATTTTCAGTAAAATCTCTCATTATCATGGAACCTGCCATCATTTTCACAATATTCACATCCAATCCATCTTCAAATAATGTGAATACCATACATACATCATTCTGTTTAATTCATCAACCTAATCTCATTTGACCACTATAGTTAAGGCCAAATTTCACTATCTATCACTATTATTAGCATCTTGTTACACTATTATAATTATCACCAAATTCTTATCATGCCAGCAACAACAAGAAACCTTAATACAACATATTTACATTATTAGTCATAATTTCTTTGACATCCTCCATGTGCGCAGGACATGATTCTCAAATTATATCAATTACAATTCATTAATTGATTCAAAATACATCACACACACACACACACACACACACACACAGCATTGCATTTCGACACATTCCAATGTTTCTTTAGATTTTCAGTAAAATCTCTCATTATCATGGAACCTGCCATCATTTTCACAATATTCACATCCAATCCATCTTCAAATAATGTGAATACCATACATACATCATTCTGTTTAATTCATCAACCTAATCTCATTTGACCACTATAGTTAATGTTGTAACCCATTTTTGGGTCCCCACAAAAATAAATAAAATAAATAGCCACAAGAGGCTAGAAAAATAATAGGAGGCAGAAGCGCTCGACAAATGGTCAGAAAAATCGGTCAAGGAGGTTAAAAATACAAAGATTGGATTTTTGACAGTATATTCTTGAAGGATGAGAGCCCTGTTGAGAAGGAAATTTAAATTTTGAGGAGAAAAGCCCAAGTTTGGATGTTTATGGACTTAATTGGATTTTTAATTGATTTTATAGAGGATTTGATTGCAAGGAAAATTGATTTTTTAAGTCAATTTGGGCTTTAATTAAAAGAAATTAAGTTCTGGGGCCAAAATATATTTTTTAGGAATTTATTAGGTCAAATCAGGGGCTTAATTGAAGAAATTGGAAGTTTATTGATCAATTAGGGGCTTAATTAAGAAAATCTGAAACCAGGGACCAATTTGGGAAATGTGCCTTAATTTACTGTTCACTTTCTTCCTCAGAAAGCTGCCTGAGGGGCTGTTTTCCAGGCGAATTTTCCGGCTCGTGTGGCCTCCAAATCCGACCAAACTTGCACCAAAATATCCACATGAAACCCCTTTATCCCGGAGAATGGTCCGGTCGGGTCGGAAAAGTTAGAAACGGCTCCGTTGAGTGGCTCAAAGTGGCCACCTCGGGCAGTTCACAGCCTGGAGCTGCCAAATTTGGCAGCTCGAGGTGCACACTTTGAGCCAACGGTTGAGATGCTTCCCAACTGAATCAAGGGCTGCAATTTTTCCCCAATGTAGACAAGATTGCCCTCTTCCACAGCCTATAAATATAGTCAGATTTGATGATCTAAGGGAGGAAACATTCGGGTCCAAAGTCAGCCAAAAAACCAACATTTTCGCCCAATTTCTGCAGATTTTTCTTCTCTTCTTTCTTCCTCTGCAACAGGAACCCGACCCGTCTTCCTCCAACTCCACAGCTGCAACCACCGGTTGAACCACCTCATCACAGCAACAACAACCCCTTCGGCCAAGTGAGCCCCTCTTCCTTTCCTCCTCCTTCCTCTTCCTTTCCTCCTCCTTCCTTTTCCTCCTCCTTCCTCTTCCTTTCCTCCTCCTTCCTTTTCCTCCTCCTTTTCTTCTTCTTCCTCCGGTTACTGTTCACTGCATGAACAGTAGGCGTGAAATATAATTCACGTCCTACTGTTCACGCAGGACATGAGTTATATATATATGTGTGTGTGTGTGTGTGTGTGTGTGTATTATAATATTATAAAAATAAAAAATAAAAAAAAAATTCCAAAATCATTTTAAAAAATGTTTATTAAAGAAAAAAAAATATTTTGTTTTCATGCATACGGCCAATACTCTAACATGTTTTGAATGTTCTTTTTTATATAAAAAAAAATATTGGAAGTTTTGAAAATGTGTTTTCGCATAGATTTCTTAAACACAAATTATTTTCTTGCATTTCTGGATTTTACAACATGTTTGTAAAACTCCAAAGGGTATTGGCCAATATTTCAAAAACTATAAAAATCTTATTTTGGGGGGGGAATTCATCTATTATTCACCGCTAATGTTTGGATAAAGAAATCCTTAAAGGATGAATATCCAAAATATTATTGGGAGTAATAAATCCGCACACATCTTTGAAAGAAGCCTTGATTATAATCGAGGAAATTTCAAAACTTCAAATTTTTTACTCCACGGTTTACGAGCCATGAAAGTATGAAATACTAAGGCAAAAGGAGGCTTTTAAAAGCGCTTTGAATTTCCTTAGATTTCTAAATTTTTTGTCCCTCCTTCTTGCGATTTACGAGTCGCAAACTTTTGAAATACTAAGGGAAAAATGAGCTTTCGAAGCACATGGAATCTCCTTGGATTTCTATCCAAATAATTTTTATTTGAATAAAACCTAGGAAAATTGATGGGATTAGAAAACACCAACACCATAGCAATTATAGAGCAAACCAAACACCAAGCAGCTTACCTTAGGTAGGGCGTACTAGGGGTGCTAATACCTTCCCTTTACGCAACCAGTCCCTTGCCTTAGAATCTCTAAAAGACCAGTTAGGGTTCCTAGTGACCAAAATACTAGGTGGCGACTCCAAAGAACCAAATCAGTAAAACAAAAAAAACAAAACGAAAGTCGCCAGCCGATGCCGCATTTGGATTTTTTAGGGTGCGACAGTTAAGGCCAAATTTCACTATCTATCACTATTATTAGCATCTTGTTACACTATTATAATTATCACCAAATTCTTATCATGCCAGCAACAACAAGAAACCTTAATACAACATATTTACATTATTAGTCATAATTTCTTTGACATCCTCCATGTGCGCAGGACATGATTCTCAAATTATATCAATTACAATTCATTAATTGATTCAAAATACATCACACACACACACACACACACACAGCATTGCATTCCTTAAGTGTATAGCACCTACCATGGTTAATGAACTTCTATTCTCACGTCCCAAAAGATACGATATTTGCCTCCATCCTTCACAAGAATAAGATCTTCATCAGTTCCTCTTTCTTCTTCTTCAATAATCCATAACATAAACACAAATTACCATTTTTGTTTAACAATTAGGTATCATCCAACATTCCATTTATAATCTGACAAGTCAGTCATCCTGACAATATTAACACCACACAAGTAAGTTTAACTCAAGTTGTATATTCTAGTCATTAGAAAACAAAACTAATGCCACTAGCCCATCACCGGGTAACTAGTTCCTCTGCCCATCTTATTCCATAATTTCCAATCAATATCCGCCTCTTCAAGGCCGAATGAATAATCCTATCAAGATGTCAATCCCCATTTCATTAATATTTTTAATTATTCCTTGTAGGAAAATATCATTATAATACCTCTCCCCTAAAACTTGGAAGGGAATGTTGACACTAATAAATTTTCATTAGTGTTATTAGTCTCCCCTATCAAGATCGACTAATCAAGTCTATTGTAAACGTCAAAATTAATACCATTGATTGATGTTATCGACTATTTCTAACATGAAATAGCCAATCAGATTTTTCTTTCCATAATATCTTGGAATATTTCTGGAAATGTTGATGCCAAGATTCTTGACATCATTAGCTTTCACTTCAGGAATAGCTAGTCAAGTTTCATGTGATTGCCGATATCAACAACACTGGTCGATATCATTATCTATTCTCACCCGAATAGTTAATCGAATTCAGTATCCCTCATTTTCAGGGATGATTATGCCGATGTTAGTAAACCTTACTAACATCATTAGCCTCCGCATTCGGGACCGGCTAATCAAGTTTCGTGTGATTGCCGATATTGACAGCACCGGTCAATATCATTAACTATTCTCACCCGAATAGTTAATCAAGTTCAGTATCCCTCATTTTCAGGGATGATTATGCTGATGTTAGTAAACCTTACTAACATCATTATCCTCCGCATTCGGGACCGGCTAATCAAGTTTCGTGTGATTGCCGATATTGACAGCACCGGTTAATATCATTAACTATTCTCACCCGAATAGTTAATCAAGTTCAGTATCCCTCGTTTTCAGGGATGATTATGCCGATGTTAGTAAACCTTACTAACATCATTAGCCTCCGCATTCGGGACCGGCTAATCAAGTTCGAGTAATGATCATCAACGAAGTCTACTAGTGTAATTCATATTCTTAACCCAGTCAAGTACTCAAATCCATTTTTAATTTCTTGTTTATTTCACTTTATCCTCTCTCTTTGTGGTTTCACCCATAGACGCAAAGACCAAGAATTTAATAAATTAGTAAATTAACGCTACGTAAAAAGTGTAGGCATAGAGCACCTACCAGCTGCAGAAGCTCAACTTGCTCTTCCTTGTTGTTGTTGTGCCCCTCTTGCGGTCCCTCCTTAAGCTCCTACTATATGAGCTCCTAAGAAGTCAAGTGAATGCTTCTCCTACATTTTTAATATAACATCCTGAATCATTATTGAATCTTCCCGATTTATTCATAACATTCATAAATTCACAAAATCAAATACTTCCGTAAACAATTTCCATGAATGTATTTATTTTCTTACTTGTCATTTAAATTCATTTACATTAGAATTTATTTACACTAACATTAAACGCCCATTTAATTCAATTCTTCATCAATGATCTTCAATGTCCAAAGGGCATGACTTTTCGTCACCGATTTTCTTTTGTCCCAAGACATTTAATCTATCACCAAACTATGTAATTTAACTTAAATTTCATCAATGACTACACATGCCATATTTTTCCAAAAGCACACTCAAAATGATTCCTTATATCATAATTCAACTTACAACATGATTTCCCATTCTAACACAACCAAAGTATTAGTCAATCACTATTCTTTATAGAATTTAACTATACCATCACTTATCAACACATCAAACATGACTCAAACATAACACAAACACAACCATCATCATTAAACCCATTGTCATTATCCTTAGTCCCAAAACATACTTTTTATGCTAAACCTCATATTTTCATTCAATATTTCTCAAACCAAACTTAAAACATCATTCTGTAAATTTAGAATTCAATAAATCCAAATGGTGGAATTATACATCATCATCATTAGAATAACATATCCCAAATTAACATACATCCAACGGTTAAAACTCCTGATATCAGAACAATACCAGACTGACCTGAAATTTGGAGACCTGTTGTCCGGGAAGGACAATTTCTGGCAGGAGTGTTCTTCTCCGATCTAAACCGTTCATAATTTATATAACATCGGGATGAACAACATATCCAAAATCCAGATCAATCCAACGGTGAAAACAATGATATAACGACTGACGAACAAGGCTGTCTTGAAGGGTGATTTTCCAGAAATGTTGCTCCGGTGACAGCCCTCAAACCAAATCTGATATTTACAATCCCTCCGGTCAGAATTCAGGTGACATTGAGTATAATAACATATCCCAAAAGCAATCTAATCCAACGGTGAAAAGTCAAACTATGGCTGCCGAAGTGCCTGCCCTGTTGCAATCCCAAAACCCATAGTTTCAAATCAATTTATTCCTTTTATTTATCAGCAAATCAAGCCATTATCATGCAATTAATCTCGAAATTCACATGAACAATTACTCCCCTAAAATATTTACATGAACCCTAGAATTTTAAACTTGGAGGTTTTCTTCTCCTCATGCAAGAACAAGAGAGAAAAACGAAATTACTAAAGGGTATGTTGCTTACCTTAGCTACTTTAACTTATTTCAATGACTTCTTGCAAAAATTTACAAAAATCATGTCTTCCTCTTCCAATTTCCAGCTTCTTCTCTTTGTTTCTCTCAAGCTCTATAACTCTCTAAGTTGTCATTTAATTTGTTTTCTTGGATATAATCCTCCTAAGAACACTCCTTTTTTATTTAGCTTGAAGAAATGAAGAGAAAATGAAGAAAATGGGACAAAACAAATGGTCTCCCTCATGTTTTTTCCATTTGCAGGACGTGCTCTGTTTTTAAAGAGAGGAGAGGAGAGTATTTGTTTTGATAAAATTACAAAAATACCCTTATTAATGCCCCTTGTATCATCTTCTTCAATTTACCTGATTTTCAGTGCTCTCGTAAATCCTTTCCAAATTCCGATTAACACGAAAATTGAACGTAATATAAAACAATATGTCTAGAGATTCCTTATAAAATTTCAGCCCGATCCAACGGTCGGATTGAGATCTATCATCGATACCGTAAACTAGACAATCGGTGTCTTTTACGCTGAAATCTGAATTTCATGCATTAATTTATTTACTTAGATCCTCATGACATTTCCCCTTAATTTATACTCAATAAATTCAATATTACCATATTTATCATTAATTTGTCAAAATACATGTTTTGACTGGGGTTTACATATCTTTCTGGGTTTTTGCTTTTATTCTTTTATCCATTGAAACTCATCATTAGTTTCGCCAACATTACAAGTTTTAAACTAAAAATCATGAATCTCTTTTCGACTTCAACAATACCTTTAAATTTGTTTATGGAGATCATTCTCTCTCTCACATGACATATTTATTGTCATTCCTACTATTTATTCATTTCTTTCATACCGAATATCCATTACTTATCGAAACATCATTACTTCGATCCTATGTGTTGTTTTTTTTTTTCTTTCTTTCTTTCTTTCTTTCTTTCTTTTTATTATTATTATTTATTTTTATTTACTGGGGTTTACACTTTCAGCCCAGTTATTAAGCAGGCCACCGTCAGATTAGCCTTTTCCATTGCAGTTTCCCGCAATTGGAAGATCCATCAGCTTGATATTCATAATGCCTTTCTCAATGGTGTTCTTACTGAAGAGGTCTACATGAAACAACCTCCAGGTTTTGTTGATTCTACTCTTCCATCTCATGTGTGCAGGTTGCACAAGTCACCATACGGTTTAAAACAGGCACCAAGGGCATGGTACACTTGTCTGAGTGATTTTTTACTCTCTATTGGTTTCCTTGCCTCCAAGGTTGACACTTCCCTGTTTATCTTATCTAATGGCACTAATATATTCTATCTTCTCGTCTATGTTGATGATATTCTACTTACAAGCAGCAACTCTGCCATGCTCCATCATCTAGTCCAGTTACTAAGCTCTGAATTCAAGCTACGTGACTTAGGTGATGTTCACTACTTTCTAGGTATTGAAGTTCAGTCTACAGGTATGGGTCTGATGTTGCGCCAACAAAAATATATTCTTGACATCCTCACTCGGGCTGGTATGACTTCCTGCAAACCGGTTGACACTCCAGTTTCTCCCTCTAAACTTGCTCTACAGCCGGATCATCCATTTTCTGATCCCACATGGTTTCGTCAAATTGTGGGTGCTCTCCAGTATCTTACATTCACTCGCCTAGATATCTGTTTTGCTGTTAACAGAGTCTGTCAGTACATGCATGCTCCTACAGATTTCCATTGGGCTGCTGTTAAACGCATACTCCGCTATCTCAAAGGAACGGCTTCTTATGGTTTTCATATCACTCGAGGTACCTCCTTTGCTCTTCATGGTTTTACAGATGCTGATTGGGCTGGGAGTATTGATGATCGCAAGTCTATGGGTGGTTATCTTGTTTTCTTTGGTCAAACACCGATTTCATGGAAATCCGGCAAGCAACGTACAGTTGCTCGCTCTTCCACTGAGGCTGAGTATAAAGCCTTAGCAGATGGTACTGCTGAGGTCATCTGGCTTCAATATTTGTTAAGAGATCTTCAGGTTCCCTCCATCTCGGCTCCTACTATTTGGTGTGATAATCTTGGTGCTACTTATCTCTCGGCAAATCCTATCTTTCATGCTCGTACTAAGCATGTTGAGGTAGACTATCATTTTGTCCGTGACCGGGTAGCAAAGAAGGAAATTCAAATTCGGTTTATCCCCTCTCAGGATCAACTTGTTGATGTCTTCACCAAACCACTTTCCGCTGCGTCCTTTACTGCCTTCAGGTTCAAGCTTCGGGTCGATCCTCCACCCTCAGCTTGAGGGGGCATATTATAGAATGTATATCATGTATATCTATACATAGGATATTAATGTAATGTAGGATTAATCCAATGTTGTAATCCCTATGGTTACTACTGTATTCTGCCCTACATATATAAATAGGAAAGGTTGGCTAAGGCCAAACCTAAGACATTCAGTTATTCTCAACTCGTTGAATAAAGTAAAATCTCAATTCAACAATAAACAAATGAAAGCAATAAAGTATAAAAGAAAAGATCTAACAATAAGAGAAAAGTATCGAATTGACGTAGAGTTCTTCTACACAACAGAAATCATGCTTTAAAATATTTAATATAAAATCATTCCTGATCCTTTTACAAAGTAAAGTAAGATTCTAAAGAATTGTTTTATAAGCTCAGTAATGCTTAAGAATAGTTTTATATTATAATCTAAGTTCTCTAACACGTTCAAGTGCAACAGCTATTTCTACTATAAATATTTCAACTACATGTATCCTAATTTATTAATTGTAACATCATAAGCAAGAGAGAAAGAAAACCTTTCAAACTAAGTAGAGAGACTTAGAGAAATGAAGTAATGAGCGGTTGACACATGCAACTCATACCTTTACAGCCAAAACGACCAAAATGAAGATTATGGAAAGAGGTGTTCCGGCGGGCTAATTTACTAGTTGTGCAACCAAGTTGATTTTGTGTATTTTTAGTCCTGGTTCCAAAAAATGTGTGCTTCTTGTATATTAAAGATGCTGCAAGAACATGAATTTGTACAAATACTTTACTTCTTATCATCAATATGAAAGGATATTATAAACACTTGCTCTCATCACGATCATTACTACAAAATAAAAGGACCACTGGAATAAATTGCTTTCGATTGTCACAAGCTAAATCTTTATCATGAGCACAAACGACTTCCCATCCTCTCAAGAAAATATATAATTCATGTAAAATGTGGAGAGGAAATCAACAAGCTTGTAAAACTTTATCCCTTTTTCTCTTACCCCTAAATCAAGGAGAACTTCGAGCTTATTGACGATTTCTTCTTCTTCTTCTATTGTGCCACGAACCACTCGATCTCTGTACAAGCTAATTTATTGTTGTGCTACCAACTTGAATGGGAATTGCTTACTGCACTTTACTTATTATCATGAAATCAAAGGTTATTCTTAGGAAAGATTAAAATACTTTGCTCTCTGCACAAGCTAAAACGTGAAGATACTTTTTAACTACTATGTATATAAGAATCATCATTAAGAATTAAAATGAGAAATGGAATATAAGGCTTTCAGTTTATGATTCTCATGAGCACAAATCCTTTCCTGTCCTGCCAAGCAACAACGTCATCTAAAATTTATAGCTGAGGTAACCAAAAGAATGACCGGAGATGAGCAATTTAACATCCTCAAATTATATTGTAAATCTCAAATATTTCTTTACTAATATCAAGTATGGAATAATATGTCTAATATTATGGAATTTTTCAAAAAAATAATTCCAGCAGAGTTTCCTCTATTTTTGTTGATACCAATTATCGACAACAGTTATATAAGTCATTATGATTAGTACTTAAAAATGCATTTTTATCAAGGTTTTATATCATCATTTTGCACTTGAAGTATCAGTAACTCCTTAATTAAAGCATGTTTTATAATAATATATTTAATAATATAATATACATTTAATTTGTGATAAATGTTCATCTTAAATGTAGGCCTATCACATAGATAAAATAATTGATTGATGAGTTCAAGTACTAAAATTAAAAGGACTACGAGATGGCCAAACTTAGAAAAGAGATGGTGGTGCAGTCCAAACAGGAACACTGTTCGGTAATTGGGTCATATCTGGAGCTGTAGATCTCGGATTTAGGTCCACTTTATATTGATTCACTACAAGATTTCACAGTTTTACCGACGGAAATATTCTGTCGGTGTGTGACAGAACTTTCATCAGTAAAGTATTTACCGACTATATTACCGACGGAATACTCCCGTCGGAATACCTTTTGTCGGTGATTCCACATTCCATCGCTATATCGATCGGTAATATAAAAAAAACATTTACCGACGGTTTTACCGACGGACTGTGCGCGCCAAAAAAAAAAAGTTTCCCGCTTGGAATATACTGACGGAAAATATTCCGTCGGTGTTATTTAAATACCGACGGACTATCTCCGTCGGCAAATCCGTCTGTAAATATTTTGTACCGAACGAATAAATCTGTCTGTAAATTCATCGGTATTTTTATACCGGCGGATTGTATCCGTCGGTGAATATGTCGGTGATGGAATGGGATACCGCAGACACTGTCCAATGCCGACGGATTGTTTCCGTCGGTAAATCCCTGTGTAATTTTTTTTTTAATTATTTAGAAAAAATAATATAAATTAATAGTAATACAAACCAATTATGCAAATAAAATTTATATTAAGCAACAAAAACTCAAAGTTAAATAATATTCATTACAAAATGAATGTGTTTAAAAAAAAACAATTAATATAAAGGTGGAGGAGGAGGAGGAGGAGGAGGGTGGGGGTTAGGCGGCCAAAAAGGATTAGGCGCACATGTTCCACCTTGTGTCATGTTCATGACCATTTGGCGAAGCTCTTCATAGGGCGCTCTTTGTTGTTTAGACTCTGCTCTGCGTTGTTCGTCCGCCAATCTGTGTTGTTCGTTCGCCAATCTTTGCTCTTCTTTGAGTTGTGTGTACGCCTCTGATAGGTGGTCGCACCTTTGCTGCAAGGCCACAAACTCCTTAGATTGGGAGCTCGATACAGATTGGGAGCTGCCACCGGTTGAAGCAGTACCAGTCGACCGCAACTTGGCGGCGGTAGTGTTGGAGAGCCCGTAAACCCGATTTTTATCGGGTCCACCTGACGATCCAGCCTCCATCCACAAATCCGGATCGAATTCCGGATGGGTCGAAGGATCGTCCCCGTATCTCTCCCTCAACCGATTATTATAGGTCTCCTGAAAAGAAAAAAAATTCATATTCAATTCAATAAAAATGTATTAACAACAAATTAATTGAACGATATATTTCATTTAAATTAATCTTACCATCCGTTTCGCATGTGCAGCAAACGAAACGGAGCCGCCGGTGTGCGTTGTAACCAAGCCATGAATTTGCCGATTCCGGTTGCCGGCACCGAACTGTGAGCGTCGAGTGAACCGCTCAAACGTCACGTGCTGAAGATAGTGCGGCCATATATCTTCCGGGATGTATATTGGTTTGAAATCCCTCCAAACCACAACATCGTTCCAGCCTTGTAACCCCTTATCCCTCGCTGTTTTTTTTGCTTTTTTCTGGGCGTCATACCAAAAATCACGCAACCTAATTCACGCATGAATAATTTATTTACAATTATAACTTGAATTTATTAGAAATAAGCTGAAAATTATATATTAACACGAACCTCAAATCTACGAAACCATGCATTGATTTGAGGCATCCATTCAGGATGTCTGGATATCTGACTCCATTGAAACAATGGAATCTCCATCGACGCTTTAAACGCCGATGATATTAATCGGGCGGCCTCAATGTTTGTGAACCTGAAAAGAAATGAAATTAATTTGTGATTACTTCATAAATTATGTTTTAAATTTGTTTTTTTTTTATATAAAAAAAACTAAAACCTTAACAAACTTACATTGAAAGATCGTCCTTCCACTGTGCCTCGAACTGGCGGGTAAATTGATTCCGCTTCGAAGGCATGCCGCGTCTGCGATGTGAAACATCGCTAGAAGAGGCAGCATCGGTTGACGGCGCAGGTGGTGTAGGTGCCTCTTCTTGAGAGGCACCTAAGGAAACATCATCATCGCTGCTAGACGAACTTGCTTCGACTGGACGACCAGCTCTGGTTTTCATTTTGCGCATCTAAACAATTTTATATTAATAATTGTATAATAAAATTCAAAAGTTAAAAAAAAATCGGCAGCACCTCCCCTAAACTGGATACTACCCAAATCGACAAACCTGCAAATATTAACAATAGCCACAACCAATCGAACCAATCTATACTAATTATTCCAACATATTCAACTATTAATCCTAAGATAAATTCAACGTTAACAATTACAATTCACAAATTAATCAATAATTATATTCAAAACAATAAAAAATATGACAAAAAATAAATTCAATAAATTCAATAAATTCAACAAATTATAATTCAACAAATTATAATTCAACAAATTAATCATTTTAATTCAACATTAACAATTATAATTCAACAAATTAATCAATAATTATATTCAAAACAATAAAAAATATGACAAAAAATAAATTCAATAAATTCAACAAATTATAATTCAACAAATTAATCGTTACAATTCAACATTAACAATTATAATTCAACAAATTAATCATTATAATTATGACAACAAAACAATAAAAAATATTCAAAAAATTCAAGAAAAAAACCTACATCAATAAAAGGAACGAAATATACATACCTTAATAATGTGACAAATTCAAAACTTTATCTACATTACCAAAAAAAACACCAAAACAACAAAATAACAAAAATAAAAACAACTAAAAATAAATTAAAAGTAAATAAATTAAATTGGAAATCGATAATTATTCCAACAAACGCAATTATTAATTCTAAGGTAAATTCGACATTAACAATATTAATTCAATAAATTAATCAATAATTATATAGGCAATACAACAATAAATTATATTCAATAAATTAAAAAAAAATATAGACTAACAATTAAATTAACAAATATTCAAAAAATTCAAAAAAAATTCAAATATTCAACTTTAACTAATTCTAAGTTAGATTAACTAATAACAATTCTAACAACACAACAACAAAAAATATTCAATAAATTAAAAAAATATATAGACTAACAATTAAATTAACAAATATTCAACAAATTCAAAAAATTCAAAAAAATTCAAAAATTAAACTTTAACTAATTCTAAGTTAAATTAACTAATAACAATTCTAACAACACAACAACAAAAAATATTCAAAAAATTCAAAAAAAATATAGACTAACAATTAAATTAACAAATATTCAACAAATTCAAAAAAATTCAAATATTCAACTTTAACTAATTCTAAGTTAAATTAACTAATAACAATTCTAACAACACAACAACAAAAAATATTCAAAAAATACAAAAAAAAAAACCTACATCAAGAAAAGGAACGAAATATACATACCTTAATAATGTGTCAAATTCAAAACTTTATCTGCATTGCAACAAAAAACACCAAAACAACAAAAATAAAAACAACTAGAGATTAAAGGTGAAAGTGTTTAAGGATTGAGGGCAAAAAAATGAAAAATCTGAGGTGAAAAACGGAGGAGAAACGAAGCGGCGGGGAGAAGAAGAAAAAATGAGGCGAAGCGGCGGGGGCTGGAACTTATAGGGCAATTTTACCGACGGACATAATATCCGTCGGTAAAAGGTAAAAATTCCGTCGGTAACAGGCCAAAAATCCGTCGGTATTTTTTGAATTTCGCCCCGAATTTTTAAAAGCCCTCCATATTTTTCGCAGTCCGTCGGTGCGTCCGTCGGTAATCTGACAAGTTCAGAGGCGCATTAACTCACACACTTTGGAAATCGCGCGGTCCGTCGGTATTTCTGTCGGTAATAGGGGTGACCGACAAATTACCGACGGACATATGCCGTCGGTAATGTCGTCGGTGATTGTGGCATTTTGCAGTAAATATTTTCGAACTCTCTGTGAGATACCGACGGATGGTTGTCCGTCGGTATGGACGTCGGTGATTGTGGCATTTTGCAGTAAATATTTTCGAACTCTCTGTGAGATACCGACGGATGTTTGTCCGTCGGTATGGACGTCGGTGATTGTGGCATTTTGCAGGAAAGGTTGTCTTTGTATTGCATGTTTACCTTCCTGCAATAACTTAACTGATAAACTGTCTATCACATAAAACAATAACAACATTGCTTAAACAATAAATATTTTATTTTACAAAATACATCATCAATAATCTAAATTACATGAGACAAATGTTTTTACATAGGGCTTCATTTTCATAATTAGTCGGAATTTTCTTCTTCTTCCTCGTCAATTGAATTGTCATCATCTTCATCGCAATCTTCAATATGGATATCATCTTCTTCATCGACATTTGCTTGTCCGCTAGAGCTGAGAACAACATTCAACTCCTCTCCGTCAATATCAACAAGACTATCATCGAGAACTCGAAAATTTGAATTTTCTTCCAATTCAATTGAAGGAGCAACTCGATATGGTTCAACCAACTCACGAACTTGAAAGACTTCATCTCGCACACTTGTGTCTTCGTTCTCATCCTGAACAACCTCGACACGACCCCGTGGTTTCGTTTTTAAAACGAACAACCAATCAACTCTTGAACGATCCTTTCTAAATGAAGGGGTGTATGTGTAATAAACTTGTTGACATTGCTTTGCGAAAACAAAGACATCGTTTATGTTGTGGAGTCTAGCTTTTGAGTTGATTTCGACCAGACCATGGTGCGGATCAACTCTGATTCCTCTGTCCGTCGTGTCATACCAATAGCATTTGAATAAAAACACTTTATTCTGCTCGCTATGATATTGCAGTTCGACGACCTCTTCTAATCTACCATAGTAGTCAACTTCTAACTGGCTACTTGTGGATCCCTTAACACAAACACCGCAGTTGTATGTCTTTCTTCCTTGCCCGTATTCTTCAGTATGGAAAACATATCCATTGACAAAATACCCGTTGTAGCACCTAACTTTTCTTTCAGGGCCGAGGCTTGGTGAAGACAATGACTTGGGCGCACTCCTTCCCATTTGATAAACCTTGTAAATATATGTAATTAAATGTACATCAATACACGGTAAATGAACAAGAATCTCGTAATGACATGCATATGTTAGAATGAGTTTGTGATAGTGCTTACATGTGTTCTGAACCATGTGGCAAATTGTTCATCTTGTAATTGAAAGATCTGGGATTCGGTCAGCTGCGAGTTATTGGAGAGCAAATATTGTCGATGTTGCCTGCAAGTGATAATGAGTGTATGATATTACAATATATAATTAAAAGTATATTACTGACAAAGTTTAATTAGTATTACACATATATAGACTTACTAAATAAATGGTCTCAGCTCATCACAGTTAAATAGAACATAGTTGTGTGCTTGTTTGAATTCTATTTCCGACAAATATCTTCCTCTTACGGCATTTTTAGGTGTGGGTCGTCCAGTATTGGAGAATATTGACAAGTTCCCACTGGAAGGCACTTCACCGCCATCGTCATGCTGTGGAACGCGATTGATTCTTGTTCTCAGATGAGGTTCGAAATAGTACGAGATAAATGTTGATATCTCTTCAACAATATAGGCCTCAGATATCGAAGCCTCAACATGCGCCTTGTTCTTAACCTTTTTTTTTAGATTAAACAAGTACCTGCATTGAAGTACAATTCAAGTATTTTCAAATAAGATAAACATAGAAAATACTTTAAGATATGAATTCCATTGCAACTGTAATATCTCACCGTTCGAATGGGTACATCCATCTATACTGGACCGGTCCTCCAGCTTTTGCCTCGAACGGTAGATGTATAGGGAGATGCTCCATTGAGTCAAAAAATGGAGGGAATATCATCTCAAGTTTGCATAGTGTCTCGATGATATTCGTTTGAAGCATCTCAATGTGCTCAACATTCATCTTGCTGGAGCATATATCTCTGAAGAAATGACTGATCTCCTTTAGTGCATCCCATATTCCCTTTGGCAACAAATCACGAAAAGCTAATGGGATGAGTGTTTGCATAAACACGTGGCAGTCATGGCTCTTCATTCCATACAATCTGCAGTCCTCTATGTTAACAAGCCTTGATATGTTCGATGCATGTCCATCCGGGAAACGCAGACTCTTAAGCCATTTGTAGACTAGCAGTTGTGCGTTTTTCTCTAACACGAAACTTGCCCTTGGTTTTGCAACCCGTGACTCGTCATAAACCAACTCCATATTTTTACGGTTACAGTATAAAGCTATATCCAATCTAGCCTTCATGTTGTCCTTTGTCTTCCCCTTCACATCCATGACGGTGTTGAAAATATTCTCAAACACGTTCTTTTCGATGTGCATGACGTCAAGGTTATGGCGGAGAAGATTAGTCTTCCAATACGGAAGCTCCCAAAAGATACTTCGCTTTACCCAATTATGGGTCAAACCAAAACCAGGAAACTTTTGCTTACCTGATTGAAGGCCAAACACAATGTCACCGTACTCTGATACAACATGATGCAATTCTTCACCAGAAAGACGCGGGGATGCAACATCTTTTTCAACTCTACCAACAAAGAAATCTTTTCTGTTCTTTCTGAACCTGTGATTAAGTGGCAAGAAGCGACGGTGACAGTCAAAAAAAGAAGCTTTACCTCTGTTTGCTAGCGTGAATGCCTTGTTGTTTTCCATGCAGTATGGACATGCGAGTTTCCCATGCGTGCTCCAACCAGAAAGCATTCCATAAGCTGGAAAATCACTGATAGTCCACATCAAAGCCGCCCTCATAAGGAAATTTTGTTTCCTCGATATATCATAAGTCAGAGATCCGAAGGACCACAACTGCGCCAGCTCATCTATCAACGGTCAAAGACAAACATCTATATTCCGCCCCGGGCTGCTTAGACCGGGTATGACAGTAGATAGAAACATGAACTCCGACCTCATACACATTCCTGGTGGCAAGTTATAAACTGTGAGAATGACCGGCCAACAAGAATAGGGAGCAGCAAATGACCCAAATGGGTTGAACCCGTCTGTACACAACCCAAGTCGAACATTCCTTGATTCAGCAGAAAAGTCAGGATGAACACTGTTAAAGCGTTTCCACGCTTCGCCGTCAGAAGGATGCACCATCACACCATCAACGGCATCGTGTGTTTGGTGCCATGTCATGTGCTCAGCAGTCCTTGGTGACATAAATAACCTCTGCAGTCTAGGTGTGATCGGAAAATATCTAAGTTTTTTATACGCCACTAGAGTCTTCCCCCTGCCAGTTCTGGGTTTGTAACGGGAGTGCCCGCATGTCATGCACTCGGTCATCTCAGCATTTTCAAGGTAGTATAACATGCAGAAGTTAGGGCACATGTCAATTTTCTGGTATCCTAAACCGAGGGGTTTCATCATGGACTTCGCAGCATAGAAGTTCTCTTTGAGCCTGTTCCCTTCTGGTAAAATGCTTCTTGCCCAATCAATAATTTTGTCATACCCGACCTCACTCAACCCGTGATCTGACTTGATGGTGAACACCTGTGCCACGGCCGATAATTTACTGTGGTTTGTGCAGCCATCCCATAATGGTTCGTCAGAATCTTTCAACAAATCAAAAAACCTAGCTGCCTCTGCATTAGGTTCTTCTTTTACGATTGGACATTGATTGACATTGTCTTGATTCATTCTCATTGCATCCATAACCATGTTTCTGTAAGGATTAGTGTTGTCATTTGCCACTTCATGCACGTTGCTAGCACTAGAAGTTGACCCAACCACCGTTTCTCCCATTCTCCTATTACTAACAAATACCTCTCCATGTGCATACCAACACTCGTAATCCTCCACAAACCCTTTGTGTAGAAGATGCATCATTACAACATCTGGATGCAGATACTTTTTATTTTGACACTTCCTGCATGGACACCTAATACCGCCTCCAGTAAAATTTCTGGGAATTGATGTTGTGAAATTAATAAAACCCTGAACCCCGTTACAATAATCCATCCTCCGCAATCCTTGGGGTGAATCTAGATACATCCATGAACGATCATCCATGACTTCTATCGAACCTCTATAAAAAGGACCCATTAATTAAGCAAGCTCTTAATTATTTCAAAACATAACATGTAATTCGGTAATTCTACAAATTAAGTTTTAACAATTTTCAAACAAATACAATCTTACAAAATCTAAAACAAACCATAACAAGTATAAAATTATACATTCATATACTACAAGTTTGTTTGAGAAATAACAATAAAACATGTACATCTACTAAAAAAAAATAATACATATACTAAAAAAACAATAAAATTGACATTTAAATGTTAAAATTTTAAAACATAGAATTACTTACAAAAAATGATAAAATCCGTCGGTAAATCAAAACACGGATGCTGTGACCACAAATCTTCAAGAAATACAACTTGTTGTGCTGAGATGAGGAAGATTTTTGTTTTGGGGCGAGGGGGGGCTGGTTATTTTGCAGATGGGGAGGGTTAGGATTAGGAAGAAGAAGGAGAAATGGGGGAGGAGAGTGTCGGCAGAGTGGCCATATATTCACTTTTGCCAAACCGTCGGTAATTCTGACGGGCAATCGACACGTCACCGCACGGACCTGCTATTCAAATCCCTCGGTGATTCCGTCGGTATTTTTAACGGTGCACCGGTCACGTCACCGGTACGGATCTGACATTTCAAATCCGTCGGTGATTCCGTCGGTATTGTTTGACGGTGAACAGGTCCCATCACGCGTACGGGCCCCAGTTTTTAATTCCATCGGTGATTCCGTCAGAAAAATCACCCGCCAAAACCTGCGCGCCACTGCCCGCCCTTTTTTCATTAACTCTGAATTTATCCGTCGGTAATTACCGACCGAATTACCGACGAAATTATTCCGTCGGTGAGTTCGACCGAAAAATACCGAGGGAAAATATTCCGTCGGTGAGTCCGTTGGTATTTAGCGAATTTCTGGTAGTGATTGAAAGGTAAGACATTGGCCTACAACTTTCATGGGAGCCCAAGATTTAAAAAGATCGTTTTCAAGTCCAAATTGTAGCAACAACGAAGAAGTCTAAATCTATCCTACAACCCAAACACTATTCAGTGTTTAGCCTATATCTGGAGTTCTAGAAGTCCAAATGACCTCATATTTTTTTTCCTGAAAAGCTAAGAAAATTTCCTATAACTTTCATGGTAGAAGTGGTTCCAATTCTGACGTTATCAATGAGTTTTTATTCAGATAAGAAGATAAGGATGTCACTAAGTCAATATATGGTCACCCACTCATCAATTATTCATCAAATCAATAGTTTTAAATTTTGGCATATAAAAGGAGGCATTTACCATGTATTTAGACATCTTGGTTCCCAGATCAAGATCATGCTCTTGCTTTCTCTCTTTGTATTGCTTAAGTTTTGCTTTCATTAATATCTAGTTTATGCCTTTCATTTCGTTTCCTCTACTTAGTTAACTTTTATCTTATTTATGTTCTTATATTGTTTATTTATTTTTCTTTCTTTCATTATGTTTAGTTAAGTTTATTATGTCAAAGTGAAAAGGTTACACTAATGGTGTAAGAATAAGTATAGTGTAAACTCAACATGGATCTTAATGTTTTATACTAACATGTTTTGTATTTCTTATCTTGTTCACTTTTAATACTTTGCTTGTTAAATGGTTAATCTAGATTTATGTTGTATAACACTTGGTAAAAAAAATACTTGACACTTTTATAGCCTATACTGTATGGTATAACCGACACCTAAGCTATGAAAGGAACTTGATTTGTTGTTAACATAAGTTATAATCATGAATGCCTGACAACATTTACAAGTATTAGCATTATTCCAATAAGATAACTAATGCAATTATGTTAATAATTTATAATCTGATTAGAACCTTCTTTGTGAGTGGTTTTCAATTGAATAATAATAGTTTATACTATACTTGTTTGAAATACCATTAGTGGATCCTCCAACCTTGACATTTATTGTTTTCATGGTTTAATTCTTACATTAATCTTCCATCTCAAAGCTCTCATCTTCCTATTCTTCTTCTTCTTCTTCTTTTTCTTCTTTATTATTAATATTAATATTAATATTATTAATAATATTATTATTATACTATTACTATAATAATTATTATTATTACTATTAATATTACTACTACGACTACTACTACTACTATTATTGTTATTGTTACTATTGTTGATGTTATTGTCTTAAGATTAAGAATCATATTGTCTTAAAACATCTAATGTATTTTATTACTTTATATTATAAACTTATCTTATCATTTTGAAAATGATTTAGCCGTACTAAGATTTATATATATATAATATCATTTTGAAAATGATTTAGCCATGCTAAGATCTATACACACATACATACATACATACATATATATGTATATATATATATAATACATCCATTACATACTACACATCTTATACTTGTTTTCTTTTTTTACAACATAAAGGTAATACATCCATCACATACTAAACATCTTCTATTTGATTTTTGCAACACAAAAGGTTTTCAAAGAAAATAAAGACATAAGTATTTATACATACATACATATATATATATATATATATATATATATAATACATCCATTACATACTACACATCTTATACTTGTTTTCTATTTTTACAACATAAAGGTAATACATCCATTACATACTAAACATCTTCTATTTGATTTTTGCAACACAAAAGGTTTTCAAAGAAAATAAAGACATAAGTATTACATTCCAAAATGATAATTCATAAACAGAAAAACCCTACATCTAACGATCTGCTTAACCTCATGGTGTACTAGTTTCAACAATAACCACATTAATTAATTTACTCATTATCTTAGTCATATATTAATTATTTTACTCTTAACCTTTGAAATTTAATATGTAACATCCTCGAATTATAATGTCATGAAATCTCAAACATTTCTTTACTAATGTCAAGTATTGAATAATATGTCTAAGATTATGGGATTTTTTATTTGAAAATTTCGGCAGAGTTTCCTTTGTCTTTTGATGTTACCAAGTTATCGACTAGACTTCATTCAATCACAATACTCAAATCTTCCACTTCGATCCAACCATCCTGGATCATTTCTTATCTCATCATACAATATTTGACATAACCATACTTCCTTATGCTTTCTCAACCTTACATCATTAACAAATAAAACATTAACTACAAGCAAATATAAACTCAAAGGATTCATATTGAACTAATTATTACATTAACATGCATCCATATTTTAAACATGCATGATTATAATTACTAAGTTTTCTTTTGAATAGTTTGGTAATATTAGTTCCTTACTCATACTTTCTAAATGTATAAATACCAAAAGAAAATATATTTAGGATACATATATTAAAATCTACGTATAATACAAATTACATATAAAGCAAAAGATATTACATCCCACAAAATAAATAGATTTAAACACAAAGTCTATATTTAACGCTCCGCATCACCTCGTGAAAAACCTGTATACATAACATTAATAAGAAATAAGAAAGATAACACATTAAAAATAATAAAGCTATTATGTTCACAATTATTCAAAATATATCATATTGCCTTTCATCACTAACTTATACATATCAACATTAATAACCCATTCATAATTTATTAATTCTATACTTATAGGACCTCTGCAACCAACACTTATTGCTTAAATTTTAATTTGATAATTCCATACATATTACCCAACATCCGGCTATTATCTATTAATAGTCAATCTAATAGGTAAGTCCATACGAAATACCCAACACTCATTGCTTAATTTTTAATTTGGTAATTCCATATGAATTACCGAACATCCCGGCTATTCTCTATTAATAGCCAATTTAACCGGTAATTTCATACAAATTACCCAACATCCTAATTATAATACAAACAAGTTTCTTCTTCTACTTTTCCCATATCAATATGTCATAAACAACTCATAACTAATAATGAAACTTTGAATTTTAAAATAAAGTGATGATTCACCTAACATCTACTCGTGATGGCCCAGCTCCTCCTGTATGATGCCCTGCTCTCGAAACAACTCCTAAATCAATCAAATTGCATTACATTATTAATGCATTATTATTTCTACTACGTGACAAAATTTGAAGCACGTAATATCTTTTATTTAATTGGGTTTTGCACCAAAATTTTCATTCATTTGTCACCTCATTTTCAACATATAGTTTTAATCAATTTTCTTCTTTTAACTCACTTAAAGAATTCTTCCATGAACTATTTCTGCCATTTATTTATTCCTTCTTTTCACATTCTTATGATGTTTCTTCACTTGTTCATATTTTGAATACTTCAAATAAGATAAAGAACATCATTTCTCAAACATAAAACAATCAAAACCTCATTTCTTTATTTCCTCATCCTTAGTTACAAGTTCATTTCTTCAAACTTATTCAATTTCTTTCTTAATTACTACTTACACTATTTCTATACTATTCTACCTTAATTCCATCATGTTTACTACTTTTCTCAAAATCCCCAAATTCTCATAAGAACCGTAATTTAAAAAGTCAAGAATATAAGAAATTAAATCAAATTTAATTGTTATTGTTTGATAACTTACTCAAATGAACTCAAAAACACTTCATTCAAGTAAGAATCTTAATTTTTCATGCTTACCAATATAAGTTCTCCCAACTTCTCTTCTCCTCCTAGTGTGGCCAGCCCTCCTCTCCTTCCTTATATCTTCCTTCACTTGATTCTTCCTTAATTTAATGTTCAAAGTCTTTCAATCTTACAAGTTTCAAAGCTCTCTCTCACTTTTTCTTGTTTTTCTCTTGATTTCTAACATTCTTCTCCTGTTTTTTTCTTTTCACATTTTGTTTCTACCAAGTTAGCAGCTTATAACAGAAAAGGAGAGCTGATTTGTTTTAGTTTTAATGGCAAATAACATTTTTACCCTTAATGAGTCTTTTTGGTTCTATTTGACTGTCTTTAATTTTTTGCTAGCACTATCAAGCTTCTTTCATTCTAAAATTTTAACCAAATTTTATTCAATGTATTTTAAGGTTTCTAATAAAATTTTAGCTCAATCTGATGGTCGGATTAAAAATTACATCCAATAACGTAAAACTAGTCAAATTATAATTTTTCGTCAAATTTCCAAATTACTCTAAAAATTATGAAATTTTAACCCAAGCTAAGACATCATATTAGAAGGCTCCACGTAAAGTTTCAGAATTTTCTGATAACTTAATCGAGAGTTACAATTTGTTTTTGTTTTACATGAAACTAGTCAATTTATGATTTTTCACCCAGGGGTTTTCATTATACTTCTAACTTCGATCAATTAATTTACATAATTTTTTTAAAACTTAATATCCAGCTAACTCATTTCGATTAATTCTAACACTTTCATATAATTACTCACAAATTTGGTTATCCTTCCTCAGTTACCAATAAATCCAGTAATTCTGATTAGTACTTAAAAGTGCATGTTTATCAAGGTTTTATATCATCATTTTGCACTTGAAGTATCAATAACTCCTTAACTAAAGCATGTTTTATAATAACAACTTTGATATTATAAGACACCTTAATTTATGGTAAATGCTCATCTTAAATGCAGGCCAATCACATAAATAAAAGGATTGATTGATGAGTTTAAGTATTGAAAGTGAAAGGACAAAGAGATGGCCAAACTTAGAAAAGAGATGCCGGTGCAGTCCAAACCGGAACATTGCTCGGTAATTGGATCATATCTGGAGCTCTAGATCTTGGATTTAGGTCCATTTTATATGGATGGAAAGGTAAGACAAAGGCCTACAACTTTCATGAGGAGCCCAAGATTTAAAAAGGCCGTTTTGAAGTCCAAACTGAAGGAACCACGAAGAAGTCCGAAGCTGTCCTGCAGCCCAGACACTATTTAGTGTTCAGCCCATATCTTGAGTTCTAGAAGTCCAAATGACCTCATCTTTTTTTTGTTGGAAAGCTGAGACAATTTCCTAGAACATTCCTGAGGATTCTGGGCAAATTATGATGTTAGCAATGACGTCTTGTTCAGACAAGAAGATAAGGATTGTCACCAAGTCAAGATGTGGCCACCCACTCATCAATTAATTAAAAAAATCAATAGTTCCAAATTTTGGCCTATAAAAAGAGGCACTTACCATGTATTGAGGCATCTTGGTTTCCAGATCAAGATCATGCTCTTGCTTTCTCTCTTTGTATTGCTTATGTTTTGCTTTCATTAATATCAAGTTTATGCACTTCATTTCCTTTCTTTTACTTAGTTAACTTCTTTCTCATTTATGTTCTTATCTTGTTTATTTATGTTTCTTTCTTTCATTATGTTTAGCTAAGTTAATTATGTCAAGGTGAAAAGGGTACACTAATGGTGTAAGAATAAGTATAATAAAAATTTTACATGGACCTTAACGTTGGATACTAACATGTTTTATATTTGTTATCTTGTTCACTTTTAATACTTTGCTTGTTAAATGGTTAATCTAGATTTATGTTGTATAACACTTGGTACAACAAATACTTGGTACTTTCATAGCCCATACTGTATGGTATAACCGACACCTGAGCTATGAAAGGGACTTGATTTGTTGTTAACATAAGTTATAATCATGAATGCCTGCCAACATTTACAAGTATTAGCTTTATTCGAATAAGATAACTAATGTAATCATGTTAACAATTTATAATCTGATTGGAACCTCCTTTATGTGTGATTTCCAATTGAGTAATAAGAGTTTATATTATACTTGTTTGAAGTACCATTAGTGGATCCTCTAACCTTGACATTCGTTTTTATCATTGGTTAATCCTTACATTAATCTTCCAACTCAAAGTTCTCATTAATTTCTTCATCTTCTTCTATTACTACTACTACTACTATTATTATTGTTATTATTATTATTGTTGTTGTTGTTATTTACATTCTGTAATATATCCCTTTGATCTTTTCATAAACTCAGTATATAGGCTGGAAACTTGTGACCCGATCTTTTGGATCATTCTCAGGTGTAACAACGCCACGTATTGAGTATTATAATTATTATTGTTATTGTTGTTGTTGTTGTTGTTGTTGTCTTGTTATTTATAATTTATACAATTAACCTCTCTGTGGTTCGACCCCGGTCTTGCCGGGTTATTTATTACTTCGACACTCCTGCACTTGGGAAAAGACATCAATCGTTTGGTCGTGTCAAGTTTTTGGCGCCGTTGCCGGGGAGGTAAATTCTTGTATAAATTATAATATTTAATTTATTTTCTCTTTTCACTTTTCATTTTATCTAACTTTTGTTTTCTTTGTTTTGTTTTGTTGTTTTTCTTCTATTTTCTTTTCTTCCTTTTCTTCTCTTTTTACACGTGCATGCGAGTTTGGTCACGTACATTAAGTGGTCGACTTTGTAGGGTATCCTCATCATTTTCAGAAAATATGGCCGAAGAAGATAATCAATCGCTTCATAATGAGAAGAATGAGAATAACCGTATGAGAACACTTAGAGACCACATGAATCCCATAAGAACAAGTGCACCCTCATGCATAGTTTTCCCTTCTGATGCATCTCATTTTAATTTTAAGCCAGACATTATTCAACTTTTACCTTCTTTTCATGGCTTAGACCTAGAAAATCCATACTTGCATTTAAGGGAATTTGAGGAGGTCTGTAATACCTATAATGACTCAAATTGTAGCATGAACACTATTCGATTAAAGCTTTTTCCTTTTTCATTAAAAGATAAAGCTAAAACATGGCTACAAAATTTGAGACCAGGATCCATTCGTGCTTGGGATGAAATGCAACAACAATTTTTAAAGAAGTTTTTTCCGTCTCACAAAAAAAATTCTTTCAAAAGACAAATCATCACATTCACTCAAAAACCAGGAGAAACATTTTACCAATATTGGGATAGGTATCGAGATTTGCTTAATACTTGCCCACATTGTCGATACATGACGTCGGGCGACGGCTCCTCGTTTTTGTTTATTTAACAAAAAAGATTTGTTTAATTGGGGGAAATGAAAATTTTATTGGAGTCGCCATCTAGTAATTTGAGGGAACTAGAAATCCCAAATTAGACACTGGTCCCAAAGATTCGGGTACTGGGTTAGTTATGATTAAGGGAAGGTAGACACCACCCTTAAAACATCCTTTCAAAAGAAAGGTTACCTTTACTTGTGTGTTTTTATATTTGATTCAAATGTTATTATATTTTGAGCTTATTTGCAATTTTTGTTTTTTTTATAGAATAGTTAACGTCGGTCCCTAAAATTTGGAGACACGTTAAAAATGACATCAGTCCCTAAAAATAGGAGACTCGTCTAAAATATTGACGTTTAACCCTAAAAAGGAGAAGTACGTCTGAATTACCAAAAAAAACTATGGACATAATCCATATTTGGTATTTAAACTTTTGACATCGGTCCTTTTATGAAAAAGAGACGTGTCGATAAAATATTCGTTTATAAAATAAAACTATTTTGATATCGTTGAGATATGAGTATAACTATATTTGAAAATTGGGCTTTGGACCCACGAATGATGACATAATAGGATGGGTGTTGGACCTGCGTTGTTATTCTTTTTTTTTGTTTTATTTTTTTGTTTTACAACATGCAAGAAAATTTATATACAAAATAAAAAAATATTAGCAATCTAAATAAAATTACATGAGTGACACAGTATAGGTAAAAGACTGAAATACCCTCGGATTTATCAGAAATTTACGAAAATGCCACTGGCGGCGCGTGTGGCTCACGCTCACGCCTCGAGATTTTCAGGCGAGATTTCTGGCCAACCGATGGTCGGTTCTGGTAGATCTGAGGTCGAGGATTCTGTTGGTGATGGTCTCGACGGACATTGATGGCTGACGAGGGAGAATCGACGACTTGAAGCTTCGGTGGCCGGCGACGATCGCGGCCTTTTTCCGGCCATATGAGGCGGTGAAAACGATGAAAACCGCCGGGGTTTTGCTTTAAACCAGGGTAGCTACCTTTCTGTGGTGGTGCGGAGACTTTATATGGCCGGAAAGTGGAGATCAGAGGAGAGAGAGAGAGTCGCCGGCGAGAGGAGAGAGATGCTCCGAGATTTGCTACGGTGCGGACGCGTGTATGGTGTACCGGTGCCGTTGAAGGATGTTAACCGTTGGATCTTGGATGAAACGGTCGGATGGCTGTGATTGGCTAGATCAGCAGGTTGATCGGACGGCCCAGATTGTCTGGTTTTTGATTTTGTGTGGCGCGGTGCACCGAAAGCTCGGTGCATCGGATGACGTGGCGGAACGAGATTAAATCCTGGATTCTTTCAATGGCTGAGATGAGTCGGGATATACTTGGTATTTTTCAAATTGTTTTTTTTTTTTTAAATAATATCCTACTCTTATAAAGAAAAACTAAAAAAATGCACGTAACAATTATTTCTCTTCTCTTTCTCTCTTCCCCCCTCTTTTTTTTTTCTTTTCTTCCTCCTCCACGGGACAACTACCATAATTCTGTTTTATTATATATAATAATAAATAATGCACGCAACTACCATAATTTTGTTTTATTATATATAATAATAAATATTTACATGGGTAAAACTAAAAATTCAAATCAGTATTAGAAAAAATCCGTTTCAACCGCCAAAAAATGGAATACCAAAAAAAACATTTGATGGGTATCGACCCGATGAACCGGGTTTTGGTCGAAAATGACGGTTTTGACCCGAGACAGCCCGAAACTTATTTTTTACCCTGGTCGACATGGTTTGACCCGGTGAACTCGGTTTTGGTCAGAAATGACGGTTTTGACCCGAAACAGCCCGAAACTCATTTTTTACCCTGGTCGACATGGTTTGACCCGTTTTGACCCGGTGAACTCGGTTTTGGTCGAAAATGATGTTTTTGACCCGAAACAGCCCGAAACTCATTTTTTACCCTGGTCAACATGGTATGACCCGTATTGACCCGGTGAACCCGATTTTGGTCGAAAATGATGTTTTTGACCCGAAACAGCCCGAAACTCATTTTTTACCCTGGTCAACATGGTATGACCCGTATTGACCCGGTGAACCCAATTTTGGTCGAAAATGATGTTTTTGACCCGAAACAGCCCGAAACTCATTTTTTACCCTGGTCGACATGGTTTGAATGAAGAGATGCGGTTGACTCGAGAGAGAAAAAAATATTTTTGAATTTTCAAATTTTTTCTTAATGTTTTTTTGGATTTTTTGAAAATATATAAAAAACATGGGTCAAAAATTGGGTAGCAACAGATGCCCCCTCTTTACAATGCTTACGAAGCAAAAATCCTCGATGTTTTGCATAATAAGCTTTGTAAAGAAAAAAAACTTGTCTTTCTGTCTCTCTTTTTTTCGTTAACCTGAGATCCCATCTAGCGACCTCCTTTACCAAAACCAAAGAATGTGTGTAGCTCGGTCAACCTGAAATCCCATATGGAGATTCCCTTTAACCCAAAGCTACATGAGATCCCATCAGGCAACCTCATTTAATTAAAACAAAAGAATGTGTAAAACGTGGTCTCATTGTAATGGGTAACCAACCCAGGTGGAAAGAATGTGAAAAAAAATGGTCTCATTATGATGGGTGACCTACCCAAATAGAAAGAATATGAAGTGCGGTCTCATTGTAATGGGTGACCTACCCAAAAAGGAAAGAGTGGTCTCATTGTAATGGGTAACCAACCCAGGTGGAAAAAGAAGAAGAAGATGGAGAATGGTCTCATTCTAATGGGTGACCTACTCAGAAAAAATGGTGGTCTCATTGTGATGGGTGACCTACCCAAGTGGAAAGAATATGAAAAAACGGTCTCGTTGTGATGACTGACCTACCTAAATAGAAAAAAAATGTGAAAAAGTGGTCTCGTTGTGATGGGCGACCTACCTAAAATGGAAAAAAAATGTGATGTGTGGTCTCATTGTAATGGGTGACCTACCCAGATGGAAAAAATATGATGAAGTGGTCTCGTTGTGATGGGCGACCTAACCAAATAGAAAGAATGTGAAGTGCGGTCTCATTGTAATGGGTGACCTACCCAAAAATGGAAAAAATATGAAGTGTGGTCTCATTGTAATGGGTGACCTACCCAGATGGAAAAAATATGATGAAGTGGTCTCGTTGTGATGAGCGACCTACCCAAATAGAAAGAATGTGAAGTGCGGTCTCATTGTAATGGGTGACCTACCCAAAAATGGAAAAAATATGAAGTGTGGTCTCATTGTAATTGGTGACCTACCCAGATGGAAAAAATATGATGAAGTGGTCTCGTTGTGATGAGCGACCTACCCAAATAGAAAGAATGTGAAGTAAAGAATTTTGTGAGTGGTCTAATTGTTCCAGGCGACCTGCCCGATGATAAAATGCGAGGAAACTCGCAAGTGGTCTAATTGTTCCAGGCGACCTGCCCGATGATAAAATGCGATGAAAATTGCAAGTGGTCTAATTGTTCCAGGCGACCTGCCCGATAAATGAAAAAAAAATGCGAGGAAACTCGCAAGTGGTCTAATTGTTCCAGGCGACCTGCCCGATAAATGAAAAAAATGTGAGAAAACTCGCAACTGGTCTAATTGTTCCAGGCGACCTGCCCGATTGATAAAATGCGAGAAAACTCGCAAGTGGTCTAATTGTTCCAGGCGACCTGCCCGATTGATAAAATACGAGGAAACTCGCAAGTGGTCTAATTGTTCCAGGCGACCTGCCCGATTGATAAAATACGAGGAAACTCGCAAATGGTCTAATTGTTCCAGGCGACCTGCCCAATGATAAAATGCGATGAAAGTCGCAAGTGGTCTAATTGTTCCAGGCGACCTGCCCGATGATAAAATGCGATGAAAATCGCAAGTGGTCTAATTGTTCCAGGCGACCTGCCCGATGATAAAATGCGAGAAAACTCGCAAGTGGTCTAATTGTTCCAGGCGACCTGCCCGATAATAAAATGCGATGAAAATCGCAAGTGGTCTAATTGTTCAAGGCGACCTGCCTGATAAATGAAAAAAAAATGCGAGGAAACTCGCAAGTGGTCTAATTGTTCCAGGCGACCTGCCCGTTGATAAAATGCGAGGAAACTCGCAAGTGGTCCAATTTTTCCAGGCGACCTGCCCGATGATAAAATGCGATGAAAATCGCAAGTGGTCTAATTGTTCGAGGCGACCTGCCCGATGATAAAATGCGAAAGTGAATGAGCTTCAGGGTTGATGAAAACTTCTAAAGGAAGTCATACCTGTACGGTTGAGATTTGATCTGTAAATCGATCTCAAAGATGATTTAAGCTTCTCACGAAAGTCGTATATGTAAAGCTGAGATCTGATTTGCAAATCAATCTCAAAGATAACACTCAAGAAAGTCTTACATGTACAGTTGAGATCTGATTTGCAAATCAATCTCAAAGACAACGCTCAAGAAAGTCTTATATGTACAGCTGAGATCTGAGTTGTGAATGGATCAGGAAAGCTTCTCAAGGAAGTCTTGTATGTACGGTTGGGATTTGATTTGTAAATGGATCCCAAAAGATGAGGAAAGCTTCCCAAGGAAGTCTTGTATCTACGGCTAAGATTTGATCTTCTATTGAAAATGATGGCAGGAGCAAATTCCCTATAAATCACGCAATATTGGGCAAAAGACATCATCCACTTCTCACATTTTCAATACTCTCAAAGTTCTTAACTTTTGAAGTTTTAACCATGTCTTCCTCTTCTTCCAATGCTAATCCAAACCTTGTTCCTGCGGCAGAGCCTGTAGTTTGGCGTACAACCTTTGAAGTGAATGGTCGTCCAGTTACAATAGAGGATACTGTAATGGACGATGAAGATACCGATGTAGCCATGGCTAGAGACATGATCCTTCCTCGTGATGAAATGATGCTGGCAGCGAGGACCGATATTGAAGCAGTGAATCAGTCACTTGCTCTTAGTATCAGAGCTACTTCGTCTTTGGTGAATGTTGCGGAGCGTCTTCATGCCAGAAGACTTGAGTTGAATACTCAAATTCCTGAGCTCCATAATCAGATTGAGAATTTAAGGAAAAGGCTCCATGATGAGAGACGTTACAGGAACGAATTGGAGAGGAGAAACCAAGAGCTCAATGCACGTGTTGACTTTTGGAGGGACTATGTTAACACTCGACACCTCGAGTTCGAGGAAGAGATGGAGCGCATGCATAAGCAATTTGAGGAATTCCGAGGCATGATTGGGCATCAAGATGAAAATATCCCTAATCGTCCTCGCAGTGTTTAACATTTGTACTTGTAAACCATTATGCCTCTGAATAAAAATCCATCTTTCTCGTCTTTATTCATGAATTTTGCTTTTATGGAATTGCCACATTTGATATGATTTAAAAGAACTTCAATTCATCTTTGTCTCGTTGGATCCCATGAGGAGTTTTGTTTCGAGAGATATCTGCAAAACAAATATGCGATGCTTGTGAAGTGAGATGATATGCAATGCATCTTACCTGTTTTTGAAATATAGATCCCCGTTCATCTTGTTTGAGGGTTTTGACTTTGAGTGAGCTCTTTTGATTTACGCGTACTTCAAGTCTACTCAAGCTGACCCATGTTGTCCATTTTTTGAGTTTCCCAACAGTCACTACACGTTTCTCTATTGGTAACTTCACTAAGAGAATCAGCTTCTCCGTGGCTCGACATTGTCCTGAGATTTCATCTGCATTTCTCTTACTGAAGATGTATCAGTTATCTTGTTGTCTAACTGATCATATTATAAGAGTCAACGATCTCCTTTCATAGATACTGAAAATCATACTATTTCAGTCCGTATGCTAGAAGAAGTCCACAGTTTTATCATGTGTATTTTCCACTAGGGAAGCAAATTTCTTTGCTGTTAAGGATCTGGTAACTGCTTCTCTGCCCCCTGGGAGAATTAACTGCCTCATTTCATTTCCTCCTTTGCTCTTGTTGTCATTAGAATCTCTGATTTTCTAATGGTGCCTCGTAGTGTGCCATATATCCATTTTTCTTACAAAGAAAACCTTTTTTCAAAAATGATTTTTTAAAAGATCTGTTTTGTTCTAGAAAACTGAAACTCTCAATGTCTGTTTATAACAATGTTCAGGCAATTCTGGGGCTTTATGTCAAATCTCTTGGTAAAAGTAATCTAAGATGAAGGTAAGTGATGAGATGACCTTCTGCTTTGGTTTTCAAAGTGTTCAAGCGATTGCTTGAAGGTATTTTGAGAGAAAAGAAACAATTTGCCTTTTATCTTTAGAAACACTCTTTTTAACAGCATGAATAATAATGAGTAATTATTTGCTATGCTATGACTCTTTGTGGAAAAGTCTCTTACATTTTGAGAACGCCGTTTATTGATCCAGGTCGCTTACTTGATTAGAAAGGACTTCAAAGGCACGTAATGTATTTTATGGCTCAAGGCTATAAAAGAAAGAGTATTCCATAAGCTCAAAAAAAGTGTTTAAGGGCTTATAAACTATAGATCACTATTATCTTGTCTTAGCATTTTCTTTTGCTACCTTGACAACAAAAATGATGCTAAATATTCCAAATGAGGAACTTCTGTTTTCTTTTTTGTTATTCCCATATTTGTTAGGAATTCTCTCAATTGTTTGGAATTTAATTGAATTCTTTGTTGTCAGACTTTCTTTATAAGCTCACATGCCTTCAAGACAATTTCCTTAATCATATTTTTCTTTTTGCCCCCTAGTGTAGGGTGTGATCTTAGTTAAGGTTCTCGTGAAAGAAAAGGCTTTAAATAGACTCAGCTCAAATTGGGACTGCAAAGGATAATTTTAAAGAAAGTGAAAGGAATATCAAAGATGGCCTTTCCTCATTTCAAGTAAGATCAGTTAAAACCAATAAACTTTGTCCATATCCAACGTAATGCTTTGGATTTGTAAGATACCATGTTTTGCGAGTCCATGACAAACTAATGTACTACCAACCATTATTCATGCTGATAAAATGTGGATCCAAGATATAATTTGGGTGATAGTTGTTCCAATTGCATGTTTTTTTTTTTTTTTTTTTTTTGGTCATCTCTTTCAAGAGAATTGCTCTGAACATTATTCCAAACAAATCATTGATTTATTTCATTGAAATCACAAACAAAATCAGTTCTTTTAAAACCTCATTTAAGAAGAATGGATTCTCCTAGTAAAAAAGTTTGAAAGATCAAATTGTTGAGCAGTTGAGATCATGCATGAGCTTTTTGGTGAGGTATATGCAAAGGGAATTTCCTGGCCAAAACTTCATTGATTTGATTGGATGAAACACATCATACATAATACTTTTTCACAGAACCAGAGTTCACAGGCCTAGATAAATCATCTTCATCCATCCTAGGCAACAACAGAGCCCCTCCGAAGAATGCTTTCTTCACTACATATGGGCCTTCACCCACTTTGAAGTAATTAATGGCTACTAAGATAAATTGATGCCTATTGCTGGCCTTTGGGTTGATTGGCCCAATCACATCTATTCCCCACATTGCAAATGGCCATGATGATGTCATATTAAACAGAGGAGATGGAGATGCATTTATCTTATCACTGTACACTTGACATTTATGGCATTTTCTGACATAATCGATGTAATCTTTCTCCATGGTCATCCAGAAATACCCAGATCATTGCATTTGTCTAGCCATCATATGCCCCCTTGCATGAGTTGCATAAATTTCCTCATGAATTTCTTGCAATGCTACCTTAGTTGCGATTTCATCTAGACATCTTAGTATAGTGCCATTGAATGATCTTTTACATAGAATTTCTCCATCCAGGTAAAATTCCATGGCTAGCCTTCTCAAGGTCTTCATATCTGCTTTAGATGCCCCCACGGGAAATTCTCGATATTGGATAAACCGCTTGACATTCTCCCCGTTCTTATCGCTTGTTCTATTCTCTCAGCGATAGTTACAGCATCATAGAAATGCTGAGCTGAACTACCCACCAGGTGTTCAAAGTATGGAGATTTAAAAGTGTTAGAAAACAGAGTGACCATTTCTTTTTCTAACAAAGAGGGTTGCACATGAGATGCTTTTTCACGCCATCTCAAAGCGTATTCTCTGACAGTCTCTTTGTTTCCCTTCTCCATAACTAACAAGCTTGACCTGTCCGGGGCTACCTCCATGTTGAATTTATACTGCTCCACAAAGGCTTTTACCAAATCTTTCCACTTTCTGATCTTAGTATTATCCAGCCTTGTATACCAACTTAATATCGATCCAGAAAGACTGTCTTGAAAGAAATGGATGAGAAGTTTCTCATCATTCACTACTTCTGCCATCTTATTGCAGTAAGATTTAAGATGAGTGATTGGGCATTCAGTTCCAGTATACTTGATGAATTCTGGTACCCTAAATTCTTTGGGTACAACTACATTTGGAACTAAACACATTTCTGCAGCATAAACAAGATCATATAAGTCTGCCCCTTCGACTGCCTTCAATCTTGCTTCTAGAGCGGTCAATTTATCATAATCGACATTTTCGGAGAATTTCATCCTTTGTGGGTCATTAGTTGCCAGGTTTACAGTAACTGGCACTTGTGTTGGTGGAACATTGGCAGTGAACTGTTGTTCAAATGAAGAGGGATTTGCCCCTAAATTTTGAGGCGGGAATACAAAGGGAGCTGCTGGCATAGATACAGATGGAGTTGCAACTACTGGCTGAGTAGAGGTATCTTCACCAGACTTGGATACTAGGGCCTGCTCAAGTAGACTTGTAAGTCGTGCAATATCGTTTTTCATGCTCTCTAACTCCCTTTGATAATGAGCCTCTAGGTGGGCCCTTTCTTCGTTCTCCATTATCTTCCTTCGTAGTCGAGTGTAATGAATTTTACAGCCTTTTCGGGGACCTATATTTCACCCTGAATGAATGCAAGTAAACTAAATGAAATGCATAAATGGATGCAAAAAGTCATATGGTGTATGCATGATTGTTATTGGTTTCAATTTTTAAAAAAATTATGACGAGGAACAGACCAGATCAAATTCTCTTAAAAAAAGTTCTCACTGAGGACTCCAATCCTACAGGGACTTGAACCGATTTAGGGGAGAAATTTGATGCCATGTTCTGATGGCAAACAATCCCCTTCATCATGTTGGTTCAAATCTGATCTGGTCAAAAATTCCTCAATAGTAATGGTTTTTTTAATCTCACACTTCCTATGAGGATCGGTGGAGATTTAATGAGAATATGAAATATATATGAACATGTATGTTAATGCATTGATATTTGTTTGTGTCCTAAAGGTATATCCTAATTGATAGGATCTAGCTCATAGGGTTTGGCTCAGTTGATTCTAATCTTAAAGATTTTCTTTGGTTCTTAGATTGCCCGAATTACCCATGGGGTAATCAGCCTCTTAACCTTATACAACATGAGTATGGGAAGAAAATTCCACAATACCCGTTGGATAGGGTGAGTTACAATCCAAGCAAAAGTCCAAATGAGCATCAGTGGACATAAGTCACACTTGCCACCTGAATCTTTCTTTTCTAATCTTAAAAAGGACGAGCTCGGGTCCAGAGCTTTTATGGGTTCACTGTGAAGTGTGTGAATACACAAATAAATAACATGCATGCATGTGTAATTAAAAAATGAAATGATTTACAATTGATATTGCATAAAATAAATAGTGTGAATAAAATAAATACTCAAAAAATAAATAGCAATAAAAAAATGAAAAGCACACACAAGCAGTTGGTTCAACCCTTTCCCCAGTGGAGTCGCCATTCTGTCGATACACGACGTCGGGCGACGGCTCCTCGTTTTTGTTTATTTAACAAAAAAGATTTGTTTAATTGGGGGAAATGAAAATTTTATTGGAGTCGCCATCTAGTAATTTGAGGGAACTAGAAATCCCAAATTAGACACTGGTCCAAGAGATTCGGGTACTGGGTTAGTTATGATTAAGGGAAGGTAGACACCACCCTTAAAACATCCTTTCAAAAGAAAGGTTACCCTTACTTGTATGTTTTTATATTTGATTCAAATGTTATTATATTTTGAGCTTATTTGCAATTTTTGTTTTTTTTATAGAATAGTTAACGTCGGTCCCTAAAATTTGGAGACACGTTAAAAATGACATCAGTCCCTAAAAATAGGAGACTCGTCTAAAATATTGACGTTTAACCCTAAAAAGGAGAAGTACGTCTGAATTACCAAAAAAAACTATGGACATAATCCATATTTGGTATTTAAACTTTTGACATCGGTCCTTTTATGAAAAAGAGACGTGTCGATAAAATATTCGTTTATAAAATAAAACTATTTTGATATCGTTGAGATATGAGTATAACTATATTTGAAAATTGGGCTTTGGACTCACGAATGATGACATAATAGGATGGGTGTTGGACCTGCGTTGTTATTCTTTTTTTTTGTTTTATTTTTTTGTTTTACAACATGCAAGAAAATTTATTGATGTAACCATATTATTCGATAGTTTCACCCGCATTTAACTAGTGTTTTGCATATGTTATTTATATAAAATGCCTTGATATTCTTTGTTTTATGTTTTAAAGGCATTTTTGGATGAAAGATGCAAAAAGGAGTAAATTGGAGGTAATTGGCAGATTTGATGTTCAGTCGGTATTTTGTGCAGAGCGTGAGTTCCAGAGATCGAAATGAAGTGATTCTAGTGGCATTAAAAAGCTAACATCCATACCTTTTTGGAAATGTAATGCAAGAAAAATAAAAAGAGAAAGATCATGGAAATCACATCCTTCAAAGTCAAATCTCGCAGTCTGCCAATGTTGACCTTTGCCCATTCAAAATTCAATATCTGGAGCTTCAGAAGTCCAATTGATGCAAACTCAATTGGGTTGGATTCCTTACTCAAAGATCTATAAACGCTCCAAATTTCAGCCAAAAACGATGTCATATGAGGGAGATATGCATGCAAATTTTAAGGTTTAATTGGTTTAGGGATTGACTTTGAGAATATGCCATGTTGACTTTATAGTGTTATACAAATGCAAGCTTTTGAGCCTTCAAAATTATATTCTTTGAGTGTGCATTCTTTCAATGATAAGTATCTCTAGAACTTGCTTCATATCTTATTGAGATTATATCCCATTACAAATATACATGAAGATGATAAAGGCATTAGGAATTTTAACCCCTCAAGCCAAAAAGCCAACCTAAAGCATATTATCCTTAGTGAACCCGTTTTGAGCTTGGTTATCTTTTTTTTGCTTTATCCATGTATAAGCCTTAACTTTATATATGTTTTTCTTTTCCCCTGGCCAAGGATTAGTAGAGCATATACTTGTAATATTTCATGGAATTATGGTTGGAAATTATATGAAAACAAAGAAGTGATGCTTGATAAAAAAATGGGCAAAGTTGCCGAAGAAAAAAAAAAGAAAAAGAAAAAAAAAAAAAAAAAGTATTCCTTTATGTTCTTAAGGTTTTATGTTGAAAGAGCTTGAAATCAAAAGGAGTTAAGCATTTGTGATTAAAGATGAAAAATTTATGTGCTTTAATGGAATTATATTGTTTGAAGTATTATTTTTCAAAATGCTCTACTTTCTTTGGTTTGAACCTTTCCTTTTACTTTCTTTTACCTCACCTTAACCTCAGCCCCATTACAACCGGAAAATAAGACCTTTTGATTCATGTAATACTTGTAATAAGTTGCTAATGGAGATGAGATTGAAAAGCAAGCTTATGGTAGAACATACTCTTTGATTGAATTTAAGAGATTTAAACACATAAACCCTAAACACATGAGTGTTGGAGTGTATATCAATGAGAGGACCTATCACTTTGGCATGGCATAGATTTCATTTAAATCCAGACGATTGATTGAGTTTTGAAGTTTGCATGTAAATAAATTCATGAGAATTATATTATTTATCCTTCATGATTGTATTCTTGTTTATAATGCTTGTACTCTTAGACATTGATGGGAGATTAAGAAATTGATCATAGTTATTTTCAATTTAATTTTATTTATCCTTTCTCGAGGACGAGCAAGAGCTAAGTGTGGGGGTATTTGATGTAACCATATTATTCGATAGTTTCACCCGCATTTAACTAGTGTTTTGCATATGTTATTTATATAAAATGCCTTGATATTCTTTGTTTTATGTTTTAAAGGCATTTTTGGATGAAAGATGCAAAAAGGAGTAAATTGGAGGTAATTGGCAGATTTGATGTTCAGTCGGTATTTTGTGCAGAGCGTGAGTTCCAGAGATCGAAATGAAGTGATTCTAGTGGCATTAAAAAGCTAACATCCATACCTTTTTGGAAATGTAATGCAAGAAAAATAAAAAGAGAAAGATCATGGAAATCACATCCTTCAAAGTCAAATCTCGCAGTCTGCCAATGTTGACCTTTGCCCATTCAAAATTCAATATCTGGAGCTTTAGAAGTCCAATTGATGCAAACTCAATTGGGTTGGATTCCTTACTCAAAGATCTATAAACGCTGAATTCTGCCAGCAAGCAGGTTGCGTGAAGAAACGAATCAAAATTTCATCCAGAAGCATCCAAACCGACCAGCAATTTAGCTCCTCTAGTAAATATTCTAGAAGGTCAAGGAAGGCAGCCACCAACCTCAAGGAAGGCAGCCACCAACCTCATGGCAGCCACCAACCTCAACCCAGCAGCCAGCAGCCAGCAGCCAGCAGCCAGCAGCCTTCACACTACCACCATCTATTGATGTTCACACTTGAGCTTTGATATTTTCTTACTTACAATTTGTGTATAAATAGAGGGTGAGTAGAAGGAGGTAGAAAAGAAGAAGGAGGTAGAAAAGAAGAAGAAGAAAAGAGAAAGAAAAAGGAAGAAACACAAACTCTCCTCTCTACAAATCAGAAATTATGTATTCTTTCATCTTTAGGAGTAGTTGTTCAATAGATATGCAAGGCTAAGCTCGTTTTCTTGGTTGCAAGGACACAAACAAACCTTCGGATTTCAAGAACTGTGAGATTTATTCTTCCTTTTATTTTCAGTTTATGTTATGAATGAGTATGTTTGTTTTCCTATGCATATTTCCTATGATTGTTTATCTTAATTGCTAGAGCGGACTCTAAGTTATTATTGTGAACAATCTATTGCTAAGTTTGATATCAAAACCGGAGTTGTGGTATATAAACTTGTGAAGCAACTAAGCTTGATAATTGTAGCGGAACTACGTTATTAAACTTAGGGAGAACATTCGATCATAGCAACACAAATTGACAACTTGGTTGTTAAGATTAATGAATTTATCTGGATCTTAAGGCTGCCATTGGATTAAATCATTAGTGCGGACACTGTGATTGTTTGTTGGTTAGGGCTAGTTATACGGCGGATCCGTTAATTAACCAATATTAAGAAAAGATAAAATTCATAATATAAACTGGAGTTTCGTTTCAAGGATCGGTTCTAATTTCCGTTGGTGGATGTGTGCTTGCAACCAAGGTTTGTTTTCTTGATATATTTCAGTTTCAATTGATTTTGTTTGCTAGTTTAATTTCTGCCATAGTTTAAATCATTTCAAATCAATCCCCCCCAATTACATAACGTACAACATAAAAATCTAACTTCAAACTTCCTCGTGGGATCGACCCCTTGCTTGCTCTATACTATCTTGTGTGTTTTAAGCTAGGGTAATTAATTTGTGCGACCGCGACATCGCAACAAATTTTGGCGCCGTTGCCGGGGAGGTAATTTTAGTTGATTCTTGTGCTTGTACTGTTATTTTTAGTTTCTGTGATTGTTATTTACATTTCTGAAAAAAAAAAAAAAAACAAAAACAGAATTTTTGCTTGCGGTGTTACTGTTCACTTGCCGCAGCGGTACTGTTGAAGACAGAATTGTTTGTGGAATTAGGTTTCTAACCTTCATTTTCTGAAGTGAAACGACGTTCTGAACAAGACTAGTGGTTTACCACTAGCCCCACCCTATCGAGGCCAAATTCCACTGTTTTCTAAGGTTTTTAGGTAGTTTTAGTTTTTTTTAGCATAGGATTTTCATATAATTTGCATTTTTTTTTTTTTATCTCTTGTGTGGTTGTTTTCTTTTGAGTTTTCTTAGCGATTGATGCCAGTAACCCGTTCTACTAATCAGAGTCTAGTGCAGGTTGATCTTGAAATAGAAAGCACTTTACGCAGGTTAAGAAAGGAAGTTCACCTCAACACCATGGCGGTTGCACGACAACAAACACTCAAGGAGCTTGCTGCTCCTAACGTGGAGAATCAACCATTGTGCATAAACATAGACAATAATGTAAACTTTGAGCTCAAATCTGGTTTTATACATTTGTTACCAACATTCAATGGTCTTGCAGGAGAAGATCCTCATACTCATCTCAAGGAGTTCCATATGGTTTGTGTTGGCATGAAACCGAATGGAGTTGATGAAGAACAAGTTAAGTTGAAAGCTTTCCCTTTCTCTTTAAAAGGGGCAGCAAAGGCATGGCTTTTCTCTATTCTCCCAGGATCTATTAGAACTTGGAACGCCATGAAGAAGATTTTCCTTGAGAAGTATTTCCCAGCATCTCGAGTTGCCAACATAAGGAAAGAAATATGTGGGATTCGGCAATCTCATGGAGAGACACTTTCAGAGTATTGGGAAAGATTTGAGCAATTGTGTATTCAATGCCCTCATCATCAAATACCCGATCAGCTACTCATTCAATATTTCTATGAAGGATTGATGCCTACTGACCGTAGTATCATTGATGCTGCAAGTGGAGGCGCATTGGTAGATAAGACACCTGAGGCTGCACGCCAATTGATCTCAAACATGGCAGCCAACTCAAAACAATTTGGCACTCGTGGAGACTTCTCCAACAAACGAGTAAATGAGGTAAGTATTTCTAACCTTGAAAATAAAGTTAATGATCTTACTTCTCTTGTGCGTTCTTTGGCTTGTGGAAATGTGCAGCAGGTGAAAGTTTGTAGCATATGCTCCTCACAAGGACATGCTTCGAATATGTGCCCAACAATGCAAGAAGATTACATTGAACAAGCTCATGCAATTGATGGAGCATTCAACGGACAACCTCAGCGTAAGTATGATCCTTTTTCCCACACGTACAATCCTGGATGGAGAGATCATTCTAACCTACGATATGGGAACCAACCTCAACAAGGCAATCAAGGCCAACAATTCCATCCCAATGGATTTCAGCCCCAACAGAATTATCAAGCAAGACAATCATCATCCAATGATGATCTTCGTGAGATGATGAAAACTTTGGCTTCTAATACTGTTACTTTGCAACAAAATGTCATGTCTTTTCAACAGGAAACAAGGTCAAGTATTCACAACTTGGAAAAGCAAATGGGGCAAGTAGCTTTAAGTGTGGGAAAATTGGAAGCACAAATGAATGGAAAATTGCCCTCCCAAGCATTGAATCCAATAGAGCATGTTAGTGCGATCATGTTGCGAAGTGGGAAAGAAATTGAAGAGAAAAGGTCAAAACAAATTGAGATGGAGGAAGAAGAAGAGATAGAAACTGAATTGAGTACAAAGAAGATACATCATCCTTCTCCTCCACAAACTGAAACAAAGACCAACACTCCAAAGGTAACTCCTCACTCAATGAATTCCAGTTTTACAACAATTCCACCCTTTCCCGTGAGTTCTTCTAGGTCAAAGAAAGAGGACAAGGAAAAAGAGATTCTAGAGGTTTTTAAGAAAGTAGAACTCAACATTCCTTTGCTTGATGCTATCAAGCAAATTCCCAAGTATGCCAAATTCTTGAAGGAGTTGTGTACTACCAAGAGAGCTTTCAAACTGAAAGGTCATGAAACGGTAAGTATGGGTGAAGTTGTATCTGCTGTTGTTCAAAAGAATCTGCCTTTGAAACAAAAAGACCCAGGTGCGTTTACTATCCCATGTGTTATTGGTAATGCTAGTTTTAAAAGAGCTTTATGCGATTTAGGTGCATCCATTAGTGTTATGCCTAAACATGTTTATGATTCTCTTAGTCTAGAGCCTTTGAATAAAACTAGTATTGTAATGCAACTTGCGGATCGTAGTTTTGTTTACCCACTTGGTGTGATAGAAGATGTCCTAGTCAAGATTGATAGTTTGGTTATTCCATGTGACTTTTATATTCTTGATATGGAACATGATTCTTGTGATTCATCAACCAGCACTCCTATATTGTTTGGGAGACCATTCTTGAAAACTGCCAACACAAAGATTGATTGTGGTAAGGATACCTTGTCTATGGAGGTAGGAGATGAAAAAATTGAATTTAATTTTCATGATGCAATGACATATCCTTATAGCAATGTTTATTCTATCACATGTTATGACCAAGTTGATAAGTGTGTGCAGCCAGTTTGTGATTTTGATGATGAGTATGGATTAAGCATGGCTTTGAGCAATGACTATGATTTTACCAAGATAGAAGAGATGGAAAGGCATATATGTGTTCCCCAAAACATGCATGAATCAACATTGGATTTGCAAGATTTGCAAATTGTCCTTCATGATGCAGGAGTCATTTACTCCATCACGGATAGTGAATGGGTGGCGCCTATCCTTTTGGTGCCCAAAAAGATTGGAATTACGATGGAAGAGATTCAAAATGATGCTTACGAGAATGCAAGGATTTACAAAGAAAAGACTAAGAATCTTCATGACCGAATGCTTACAAGAAAGGAGTTTCATGTTGGAGACAAAGTCCTTCTTTATCATTCGCGTTTGAAACTTTTTCCTGGAAAGTTAAGCTCTCGTTGGATTGGACCATTTGTTGTTTCTAATGTTTTTCCTTATGGTGCAGTTGAAATTACAAGTTTAGAAACGAACAACATACTCAAAGTCAATGGGCATCGTTTGAAACCTTTCTATGAAGGTTGGACGGCAGAACTCACCGCTTCTGCAGAGTTAGCTGAACCAATCTATGAAGAATGAGCATGCAATATGTCGAGCCAATGACATAAAACAAAAGCGCTTACTGGGAGGCAACCCAGCACAAAAAGAAAAAAAAAATCAGATTTGCTTTCTTTTTCCTTATCTTTTATTTTTCGTATTTTACTTTATCTTTGTCATTCTCTTATGTTCCTTTGCTTTTATTTCAACATTGAGGACAATGTTGTGTTTTAAGTGTGGGGGTATTGAGAGAATTTTGGTTTTCTTATTTTAATTTTCTTTGTTGTTCTTAAAAAAAAAAAAAACACAAATTTTGATCTTTTTAACTCCCATTGGTTTTTGAGAATATGAGTATTATGTATGAGAATTAATTGAGATAGATGAAGATATAAATCAAATGAAGGAGTATGCATGCAAATTTTAAGGTTTAATTGGTTTAGGGATTGACTTTGAGAATATGCCATGTTGACTTTATAGTGTTATACAAATGCAAGCTTTTGAGCCTTCAAAATTATATTCTTTGAGTGTGCATTCTTTCAATGATAAGTATCTCTAGAACTTGCTTCATATCTTATTGAGATTATATCCCATTACAAATATACATGAAGATGATAAAGGCATTAGGAATTTTAACCCCTCAAGCCAAAAAGCCAACCTAAAGCATATTATCCTTAGTGAACCCGTTTTGAGCTTGGTTATCTTTTTTTTGCTTTATCCATGTATAAGCCTTAACTTTATATATGTTTTTCTTTTCCCCTGGCCAAGGATTAGTAGAGCATATACTTGTAATATTTCATGGAATTATGGTTGGAAATTATATGAAAACAAAGAAGTGATGCTTGATAAAAAAATGGGCAAAGTTGCCGAAGAAAAAAAAAAGAAAAAGAAAAAAAAAAAAAAAAGTATTCCTTTATGTTCTTAAGGTTTTATGTTGAAAGAGCTTGAAATCAAAAGGAGTTAAGCATTTGTGATTAAAGATGAAAAATTTATGTGCTTTAATGGAATTATATTGTTTGAAGTATTATTTTTCAAAATGCTCTACTTTCTTTGGTTTGAACCTTTCCTTTTACTTTCTTTTACCTCACCTTAACCTCAGCCCCATTACAACCGGAAAATAAGACCTTTTGATTCATGTAATACTTGTAATAAGTTGCTAATGGAGATGAGATTGAAAAGCAAGCTTATGGTAGAACATACTCTTTGATTGAATTTAAGAGATTTAAACACATAAACCCTAAACACATGAGTGTTGGAGTGTATATCAATGAGAGGACCTATCACTTTGGCATGGCATAGATTTCATTTAAATCCAGACGATTGATTGAGTTTTGAAGTTTGCATGTAAATAAATTCATGAGAATTATATTATTTATCCTTCATGATTGTATTCTTGTTTATAATGCTTGTACTCTTAGACATTGATGGGAGATTAAGAAATTGATCATAGTTATTTTCAATTTAATTTTATTTATCCTTTCTCGAGGACGAGCAAGAGCTAAGTGTGGGGGTATTTGATGTAACCATATTATTCGATAGTTTCACCCGCATTTAACTAGTGTTTTGCATATGTTATTTATATAAAATGCCTTGATATTCTTTGTTTTATGTTTTAAAGGCATTTTTGGATGAAAGATGCAAAAAGGAGTAAATTGGAGGTAATTGGCAGATTTGATGTTCAGTCGGTATTTTGTGCAGAGCGTGAGTTCCAGAGATCGAAATGAAGTGATTCTAGTGGCATTAAAAAGCTAACATCCATACCTTTTTGGAAATGTAATGCAAGAAAAATAAAAAGAGAAAGATCATGGAAATCACATCCTTCAAAGTCAAATCTCGCAGTCTGCCAATGTTGACCTTTGCCCATTCAAAATTCAATATCTGGAGCTTTAGAAGTCCAATTGATGCAAACTCAATTGGGTTGGATTCCTTACTCAAAGATCTATAAACGCTGAATTCTGCCAGCAAGCAGGTTGCGTGAAGAAACGAATCAAAATTTCATCCAGAAGCATCCAAACCGACCAGCAATTTAGCTCCTCTAGTAAATATTCTAGAAGGTCAAGGAAGGCAGCCACCAACCTCAAGGAAGGCAGCCACCAACCTCATGGCAGCCACCAACCTCAACCCAGCAGCCAGCAGCCAGCAGCCAGCAGCCAGCAGCCTTCACACTACCACCATCTATTGATGTTCACACTTGAGCTTTGATATTTTCTTACTTACAATTTGTGTATAAATAGAGGGTGAGTAGAAGGAGGTAGAAAAGAAGAAGGAGGTAGAAAAGAAGAAGAAGAAAAGAGAAAGAAAAAGGAAGAAACACAAACTCTCCTCTCTACAAATCAGAAATTATGTATTCTTTCATCTTTAGGAGTAGTTGTTCAATAGATATGCAAGGCTAAGCTCGTTTTCTTGGTTGCAAGGACACAAACAAACCTTCGGATTTCAAGAACTGTGAGATTTATTCTTCCTTTTATTTTCAGTTTATGTTATGAATGAGTATGTTTGTTTTCCTATGCATATTTCCTATGATTGTTTATCTTAATTGCTAGAGCGGACTCTAAGTTATTATTGTGAACAATCTATTGCTAAGTTTGATATCAAAACCGGAGTTGTGGTATATAAACTTGTGAAGCAACTAAGCTTGATAATTGTAGCGGAACTACGTTATTAAACTTAGGGAGAACATTCGATCATAGCAACACAAATTGACAACTTGGTTGTTAAGATTAATGAATTTATCTGGATCTTAAGGCTGCCATTGGATTAAATCATTAGTGCGGACACTGTGATTGTTTGTTGGTTAGGGCTAGTTATACGGCGGATCCGTTAATTAACCAATATTAAGAAAAGATAAAATTCATAATATAAACTGGAGTTTCGTTTCAAGGATCGGTTCTAATTTCCGTTGGTGGATGTGTGCTTGCAACCAAGGTTTGTTTTCTTGATATATTTCAGTTTCAATTGATTTTGTTTGCTAGTTTAATTTCTGCCATAGTTTAAATCATTTCAAATCAATCCCCCCCAATTACATAACGTACAACATAAAAATCTAACTTCAAACTTCCTCGTGGGATCGACCCCTTGCTTGCTCTATACTATCTTGTGTGTTTTAAGCTAGGGTAATTAATTTGTGCGACCGCGACATCGCAACATTTATATACAAAATAAAAAAATATTAGCAATCTAAATAAAATTACATGAGTGACACAGTATAGGTAAAAGACTGAAATACCCTCGGATTTATCAGAAATTTACGAAAATGCCACTGGCGGCGCGTGTGGCTCACGCGTGGCTACTGTTGGTGGCGGCGAGATTTTCAGGCGAGATTTCTGGCCAACCGATGGTCGGTTCTGGTAGATCTGAGGTCGAGGATTCTGTTGGTGATGGTCTCGACGGACGTTGATGGCTGACGAGGGAGAATCGACGACTTGAAGCTTCGGTGGCCGGCGACGATCGCGGCCTTTTTCCGGCCATATGAGGCGGTGAAAACGATGAAAACCGCCGGGGTTTTGCTTTAAACCAGGGTAGCTACCTTTCTGTGGTGGTGCGGAGACTTTATATGGCCGGAAAGTGGAGATCAGAGGAGAGAGTCGCCGACGAGAGGAGAGAGATGCTCCGAGATTTGCTACGGTGCGGACGCGTGTATGGTGTACCGGTGCCGTTGAAGGATGTTAACCGTTGGATCTTGGATGAAACGGTCGGATGGCTGTGATTGGCTAGATCAGGTGGTTGATCGGACGGCCCAGATTGTCTGGTTTTTGATTTTGTGTGGCGCGGTGCACCGAAAGCTCGGTGCATCGGATGACGTGGCGGAACGAGATTAAATCCTGGATTCTTTCAATGGCTGAGATGAGTCGGGATATACTTGGTAGTTTTCAAATTGTTTTTTTTTTTTTTAAATAATATCCTACTCTTGTAAAGAAAAACTAAAAAAATGCACGTAACAATTATTTCTCTTCTCTTTCTCTCTTCCCACCTCTTTTTTTTTTCTTTTCTTCCTCCTCCACGGGACAACTACCATAATTCTGTTTTATTATATATAATAATAAATAATGCACGCAACTACCATAATTTTGTTTTATTATATATAATAATAAATATTTACATGGGTAAAACTAAAAATTCAAATCAGTATTAGAAAAAATCCATTTCAACCGCCAAAAAATGGAATACCAAAAAAAACATTTGATGGGTATCGACCCGATGAACCGGGTTTTGGTCGAAAATGACGGTTTTGACCCGAGACAGCCCGAAACTTATTTTTTACCCTGGTCGACATGGTTTGACCCGGTGAACTCGGTTTTGGTCAGAAATGACGGTTTTGACCCGAAACAGCCCGAAACTCATTTTTTACCCTGGTCGACATGGTTTGACATGTATTGACCCGGTGAACGCGGTTTTGGTCGAAAATGATGTTTTTGACCCGAAACAGCCCGAAACTCATTTTTTACCCTGATCCACATGGTATGACCCGTATTGACCCGGTGAACCCGATTTGGTCGAAAATGATGTTTTGGACCCGAAACAGCCCGAAACTCATTTTTTACCCTGGTCAACATGGTATGACCCGTATTGACCTGGTGAACCCGATTTTGGTCGAAAATGATGTTTTTGACCCGAAACAGCCCGAAACTCATTTTTTACCCTGGTCGACATGGTTTGAATGAAGAGATGCGGTTGACTCGAGAGAGAAAAAAATATTTTTGAATTTTCAAATTTTTTCTTAATGTTTTTTTGGATTTTTTGAAAATATATAAAAAACATGGGTCAAAAATTGGGTAGCAACACACATCATGGTTTTGAAACATGGAGATTGGTTTCACATTTTTATGAAGGTTTAATGACACGACCAAAAGCTTGATGTCTTTTCCCAAGTGTAGGAGTGTCGAAGTAATAAATAACCCGGCAAGACCGGGGTCGAACCACAGAGAGGTTAATTGTATAAATTATAAATAACAACACAACAACAACAATAACAACAATAATAACAATAATAATAACAATAATAATACTCAGTACGTGGCGTTGTTATACCTGAGAATGATCTAAAAGATCGGGTCACAGGTTTCCAGCCTATATACTGAGTTTATGAAAAGATCAAAGATATATATTATATAATATAAACAGAATGTAAGTAATAATAATAATAATAACAATAATAAAAGCAGAAGATGAAGAAATTAATGAGAACTTTGAGATGAAAGATTAACGTAAGGATTAAACAATGATAAAGACAAATGTCAAGGTTAGAGGATCCACTAATGGTACTTCAAACAAGTATAATATAAACTCTTATTACTCAATTGGAAACCACACATAAAGGAGGTTCCAATCAGATTATAAATTGTTAACATGATTACATTAATTATCTTATTCGAATAAAGCTAATACTTGTAAATGTTGGCAGGCATTCATGATTATAACTTATGTTAACAACAAATCAAGTTCCTTTCATAGCTCAGGTGTCGGTTAAACCATACAGTATGGGCTATGAAAGTGCCAAGTATTTGTTGTACCAAGTGTTATACAACATAAATCTAGATTAACCATTTAACAAGCAAAGTATTAAAGTGAACAAGATAACAAATATAAAACATGTTAGTATCCAACGTTAAGTTCCATGTTAAGTTTATATTATACTTGTTCTTACACCATTAGTGTACCCTTTTCACCTTGACATAATTAACTTAGCTGGACATAATAAAAGAAAGAAACATAAATGAGCAAGACAAGAACATAAATGAGAAAGAAGTTAACTAGACGAAGGAAAGGAAATGAAGTGCATAAACTTGATATTAATGAAAGCAAGACATAAGCAATACAAAGAGAGAAAGCAAGAGCATGATCTTGATCTGAACACCAAGATGCCTCAATACATGGTAAGTGCCTCCTTTTATAGGCCAAAATTTGGAACTATTGATTTGTTGACTAATTGATGAGTGGGTGGCCACATCTTGACTAGATAACAATCCTTATCTTCTTGTCTGGTCAAGACGTCATTGCTAACATCATAATTTGCCTAGAATCCTCAGGAATGTTCTAGGAAATTGTCTCAGCTTTCCAACAAAAAAAAGATGAGGTCATTTGGACTTCTAGAACTCAAGATATGGGCTGAACACTAAATAGTGTTTGGGCTGCAGGACAGCTTCGGACTTCTTCGTTGTTCCTTCAATTTGGACTTCAAAACGACCTTTTCAAATCTTGGGCTCCTCATGAAAGTTGTAGGCCTTTGTCTTACCTTTCCATCCATATAAAGTGGACCTAAATCCGAAATCTAGAGCTCCAGATATGATCCAATTACCGAGCAATGTTCTGGTTTGGACTGCACCGACATCTCTTTTCTAAGTTTGGCCATCTCTTTGTCCTTTCACTTTCAATGCTTAAACTCATCAATCAATCCTTTTATTTATGTGATAGTCCTGCATTTAAAATGAGCATTTACCATAAATTAAGGTATCTTATGATATCAAACTTGTTATTATAAAACATGCTTTAGTTAAGGAGTTATTGATACTTCAAGTGCAAAATGATGATATAAAACCTTGATAAACATGCACTTTTAAGTACTAATCACACCCCCCAACCAGCTTATTACTAGTCCCTAGTAATCTAAAGCGTTAAAATAGAGAAACAATTTGCAAGTTCCACAAAGCAAGGCATTTATCATTCAACTTCCATTAATCTATCCAGATAAACAAACTCTCATTAAATTTATATTCTTGCTTCATACTTCGTAAACAAGATATTAATAAACCTTCTTTTTGTGTGCTCAATGAAAACATAGATGATGGGGCTTTTGTTGGAAGAAAACAATATTATGTTCAAATGTTTAAGGTGAACTTCCTTGGGTTGGGATTATTATTATTATTTTTTTTTTTCTTTTTTTTTTTTCTTTTTTTTTTTCTTTTTTTTTTTTTATATACACATACAACTTAAAACACAATGTATCTTTAACCCATGTAACGAGTTTTAGGCTAATGACTCCCAGACCAGTTGATCTTAGGGCATTAGGTGTTGAGACACCCCTACGAGCTTAACAACTCGGGTTGCAGATACTGATACGTAGATAGTGCAATGTTTGATTCCCTTAAGCTTTTCTCCTTAACCCATGTAACAAGCTTTGGGCCAATAGCTCCCAAGTCAGTTGACTTTAGGGTATTAGGTGTTAAAACACCCCTTCGGGCTTAATTGCTTAGGTTAGGGAGGCTACGAAACCAAACTTATCCACGTTTTATTATCATCAATACTATTTTTTTTTTTTTTTTTTTTTTTTCTTCTTTTTTTTTTTTTTTTTTGCAAATTATATACTATCCTTTTCCCTTAGTTGTTACCTTCAACAAAAGAACATAATTAATGTAATAATCCAATGTGCAACCCACAATCATATGTTAAAGTGTGTGTGTGAAAATGAAGGTTTAATAATACTTGTTAAATGAGTATAGGAGCAGAATCAAGTGATAATAATGTGAGAGTTTGTAAACCTGAATATTTCAAGAAGTATTATGATAGACCTTGGTAATGAAACTTACTAAGATGCGTCTCTAGAGTCAATAAAATTGATTCCATACTCTGCCATCCTAATAACAATTTTGTCAAATGGTTTTAATAATAGCAAAAACAGTTAGCAAGTTAGTATTTTTTTTTTTTTTAAACTACTACCCTTTCCCCCCAACCAAAACGAGACATTGTCCTCAATGTTCGAAGGTAGAAAGATAGAGTATAGAAGACATCACCTGAAACATCGAACAATGACAAACCTGAAACACACTTAAACAAACATAAGAAGTAACAAAACAAAATAATATGCTATTAATAAAACCAAAAGACACAAGGTTTCACAGATGAAGGCTCAAATCTAATCTAAGCTTTTTACGGCTGTCCTTAGTTGACCAATCTAGACGACTCATGTAGGGATCAATGACAGGGATGAAAGATTGTAGTTGGTCAATCAATTGTTCAGCAGTAGCAGCAGAGATTATGATTCGTCGTGCCGAAGATGTTAGAAATTCCTGTTCCACAGCTTGATCAAGGAAAGACAGCAACTTATCATAAAAACCATTAACATTTAACAAACCTATAGGTTTATGGTGAATGTGCAGTTGGGCCCAAGATGAAATATGAAAGATTTCTTCCAATGTGCCCAGACCACCTGGTAAGGCAATGAAGGCATCAGCATGGCTAAACATGGTATTCAGTCGGTCAGACATTGTGGAGACCTGTAATTCCTCTCCAATTGTTTTTCCAATGATGTCCCCAGTTGCTAAAGCTTTGGGGACAACCCCCAAAACTTGACTGCCTCCTAAAAATGCAGCCATTGACACACCTCCCATTAACCCAAGGCTGCCTCCCCCATACACTAAATGAATCTTTCTCTCAGCTAGTACCCGACCAAGATGATTCGCTGATTCTAAAAACTCTTTTTCTTTCCCAGGACTGGATCCACCGAAAACACAAATATTTTTTATGTGATGACTTGAGGAACCTGCCATTTCTACACACTTCTATATTTGATGAATGTATGGGATGAGTAGAAATGAAGGGAAGGAAGAGAAGAATTTATAGATGAAAAAGTGAAAATGCAATCATACCACCTATATGTAGGCCAGCTGTAGTCTCACAAACTCTCTCTCTCTCTCTCTTTATTAATTATTTATTTTGAAAAAGCATGTATGTACAGGTAGTTGTGATTGTGGCTCACATCTTCCCTTGGTTTTACGTCCAAGAACGGCTTAAACGCCCTCTATGGGTCGGGGATAGGCTTCCCATCCAGTTTTCTTAAAAACTGGCAAACAGGGTCTTTTTTAGTCAGATTCCCAAGACTAAGACGATCATGTTCTTTATGGAATTGTGGCCATAAATCATGAACTACACGATGCACATCTCCACTAGGATGCGTCTCAAGGGTCAACAAAAGATTATCTAAAGACCCCTTACTCAGGCCATCCTTAATGAATTGTATCTTATCTTCACGGTTTGCAGATACCATTCCTAAAGAACGACATGTCGCATTACAAGTCCATCTGGCACATCTGTGACAGACTTTTAGTCGTTTTGCACGACGTTTCTTTGCAAAAGTGCTTTTACCTGTTCCAGGCATGTGTGAAATGAAAGAATTGGAGGACTCACCTGATAAGCGGACCTTTGCTTCAATTAGCCAGCGAATATCTTCAGGAATTTCATGATTCATTAATAACCTCAATCTTGCACACCTAGCACGGTAAATTTTATTAATCGCATTTGGAGGCAAAGCGGGAAAATACCTTTTCAACTTTTCAAGAGTGGTGTCCATTTTCAAAAGAGAATTAGAGAAGAGATTCAAAGAAGGAAGAAAGAGCTAAGAATTGTACAAATATATACAGATATCAGTTATTTGGGAAACTGAAAGAACCGACTTAAGTCACGGAGTACCGTTATCCGCCATTTGACCGGGGTGAAAGAGAAACTAGCAAAACAATAGATACAACAAAACACAAAACAATGTGAGAAAAACAAAATAATCAACCTTTATCTACAAGATCATTCAAACCAATGGATTCATTTTCACTAGGAAACTCATCAAAGTAAGCTTTCAAAGGATGTCTATTGACCTTCAAAACATTGTCATTCTTTGGATTCTCAATATCAAGGGCCCTATAAGGATACACATGTTTCAAAATAAATGGACCGCTCCATTGTGATCTTATTTTTTCAGGAAATAAATGGAGTCGAGAATTATAAGGCAAAACGTTTTGACCAGTATCAACTTTTTGACAATTTTCACAAGTTTTGCAGAATGCATGTGTGTCCTTGAACATGGTGGGCCAATAGAATCCAGATTGTAAGATTTTTGCAATCGTCCTTTTTGACGATAAATGACTCCCACATGCCTCAGAATGACAAAGTTTAATGACACCACTTACCTCATTGTCGGGAATGCATTTTTGAAATAATTGATCAGGACAATTTTTGAATAAGTAAGGGTCATCCAAATAAAAGTTCTTCACCTTGTTCAAAAACTTTCCTTTGTCTTCGGTACTCAAGTGAGCTGACAAATCTCCATCGATTGGTGGGATGTCAGATGTCAAATCTGTTGTCACTCTTGACAAAAGATTGACATCAACATTTTTAGTGCCCTTTTCATCCGTGATTTCTTCAGATTCATCCAACTCAATTTTACTCAAAGTAGATTCAAGTTGATCATGAACTAATTCTTCAATAAGATCTACTTCTTGTAAATCATTATCATCTCCAGGTTGCTTGCAAATGTTGAAAATATTCATCTCCAATGTCATGTTTCCAAATGATAGCTTCATCAGTCCATTCCTACAATTAATCAATGCATTAGAAGTGGCAAGAAATGGACGTCCTAAAATAACAGGAAATGAATTACATGCTTCAACATGTTGCGTGTCCAAGACAATAAAATCCACAGGATAAATGAATTTATCAACTTGTACTAACACATCCTCAATTATTCCTCTAGGCACTTTTACAGATCTATCGGCGAGTAAAAGAGTTACAGAAGTTGGTTTTAACTCACCTAGATTGAGACTTTGAAAAACTGAATATGGAAGTAAATTCACACTAGCTCCAAGATCAAGTAAGGCTCTTTCAATTTTATGTTCTCCAATAAAGCAAGAAATTGTAGGACAACCAGGGTCTTTATATTTCAAAGCATTATTGTTCTGAAGAATGGCACTTACTTGTTCGGCTAAAAAGGCTTTCTTTTTCACATTCAGTTTTCTCTTCACAGTGCATAGATCTTTCAAAAATTTAGCATAAGAAGGAACCTGTTTAATAGCATCCAACAAAGGTATATTGATCCTTACCTGTTTGAAAGTTTCAAAGATTTCAGAGTTGTGACTAACTTTCCTTTGTTTGGTCATGGCATGAGGAAATGGAAGTGCTGGCGGGGAATCAGCCTTTTCTTTGCAATGTTCAGGTTCAACCCCTTCCTTACCCTCAGAGATAGACTCATCATCTTTCTCACAAGGTTCAAGAATAGGTTTTTCAATAACCTTACCACTACGAAGAGTGATGACTGATTTGACTTGATCCATGTGTTGGCTTCCAGAACTACTTGCATTTGCATTGTATTGCCCCTTTGGATTTTGCTGTGGTTGAGAAGGAAACTTACCTTTCTCTTGGAAACTGAGAGCAGATGTTAATTTTGCAAGAGCATCTTTAAAATCGGTCATGCTTTGAGCAAGTTGAGTGTTGATTGTCTCCTGCTTTTCAATGAATGCATGCAATGTTTCCTCAAAATTTCTTCTAGGAGGTGGAGCATAAGGAGGTGCATATCCATGAGAATTTTGGAAATTATGGTGTGCTTGAAACGGTGGATGTGAAGTTTGTGCATTGTTGCTATCACTCTTCCAACTGAAATTTGGGTGATTTCTCCAACCAGGGTTATATGTTTGTGAGTATGGGTTATGGTTGGGTCTTTGGAAACTGTTTAAAGCATGGGCTTGTTCATGGAGGCATTCCTTGAAAGAAGGCAAAGTTGGACAATCATTGGTTGCATGCTCATTTGTTTCACAGATTTGACACACAATGTCTTGAACAGATTTTAATTGACCACTCTTTTTTAATTCTAGTGCCTCGACTTTTCTAGCTAAAGATGCAAACTTGGCTTGGAGGTCATGATCTTCCCTAAGGTTGTGTATACCCCCACTAGATGTATGAGGTTGAGTTTTACCTGGTGCCTCATAAGTACCTGTGGTGTCCCAATTTTGAGTATTTTCAGCTAGCAAGTCTAGGTATTCCATTGCTTCATTAGGGTCTTTATCTTCAAAAGTTCCATTGCACATCAATTCAACCATTTGCCTATCTCTAGGTGTTAAACCCTCATAAAAATGTGAAACTAATCTCCATGTTTCAAAACCATGATGTGGGCAAGTATTAAGCAAATCTCGATACCTATCCCAACATTGGTAAAATGTTTCTCCCGGCTTTTGAGTGAAAGTGATGATTTGTCTTTTGAAAGAGTTTGTTCTGTGAGATGGAAAAAACTTCTTTAAAAATTGTTGTTGCATATCATCCCAAGCACGAATGGATCCTGGTCTCAAATTTTGTAGCCATGTTTTAGCTTTATCTTTTAATGAAAAAGGAAAAAGCTTTAATCGAATGGTGTTCATGCTACAATTTGAGTCATTATAGGTATTACAGACCTCCTCAAATTCCCTTAAATGCAAGTATGGATTTTCTAAGTCTAAGCCATGAAAAGATGGTAAAAGTTGAATAATGCCTGGCTTAAAATTAAAATGAGATGCATCAGGAGGGAAAACTATGCATGAGGGTGCACTTGTTCTTGTGGGATTCATGTGGTCTCTAAGTGTTCTCATACGGTTATTCTCATTATTCTCATTATGAAGTGATTGATTATCTTCTTCGGCCATATTTTCTGAAAATGATGAGGATACCCTACAAAGTCTACCACTTAATGTACGTGACCAAACTCTCATGCACGTGTAAGAAGAGAATAAAAGCAAGAAAAGAAAATAGAAGAAAAAGAAACAAAACAAAACAAAGGAAACAAAAATAGATAAAATGAAAAGTGAAAAGAGAAAATAAATTAAATATTATAATTTATACAAGAATTTACCTCCCCGGCAACGGCGCCAAAAACTTGACACGACCAAAAGCTTGATGTCTTTTCCCAAGTGTAGGAGTGTCGAAGTAATAAATAACCCGGCAAGACCGGGGTCGAACCACAGAGAGGTTAATTGTATAAATTATAAATAACAACACAACAACAACAATAACAACAATAATAACAATAATAATAACAATAATAATACTCAGTACGTGGCGTTGTTATACCTGAGAATGATCTAAAAGATCGGGTCACAGGTTTCCAGCCTATATACTGAGTTTATGAAAAGATCAAAGATATATATTATATAATATAAACAGAATGTAAGTAATAATAATAATAATAACAATAATAAAAGCAGAAGATGAAGAAATTAATGAGAACTTTGAGATGAAAGATTAACGTAAGGATTAAACAATGATAAAGACAAATGTCAAGGTTAGAGGATCCACTAATGGTACTTCAAACAAGTATAATATAAACTCTTATTACTCAATTGGAAACCACACATAAAGGAGGTTCCAATCAGATTATAAATTGTTAACATGATTACATTAATTATCTTATTCGAATAAAGCTAATACTTGTAAATGTTGGCAGGCATTCATGATTATAACTTATGTTAACAACAAATCAAGTTCCTTTCATAGCTCAGGTGTCGGTTAAACCATACAGTATGGGCTATGAAAGTGCCAAGTATTTGTTGTACCAAGTGTTATACAACATAAATCTAGATTAACCATTTAACAAGCAAAGTATTAAAGTGAACAAGATAACAAATATAAAACATGTTAGTATCCAACGTTAAGTTCCATGTTAAGTTTATATTATACTTGTTCTTACACCATTAGTGTACCCTTTTCACCTTGACATAATTAACTTAGCTGGACATAATAAAAGAAAGAAACATAAATGAGCAAGACAAGAACATAAATGAGAAAGAAGTTAACTAGACGAAGGAAAGGAAATGAAGTGCATAAACTTGATATTAATGAAAGCAAGACATAAGCAATACAAAGAGAGAAAGCAAGAGCATGATCTTGATCTGAACACCAAGATGCCTCAATACATGGTAAGTGCCTCCTTTTATAGGCCAAAATTTGGAACTATTGATTTGTTGACTAATTGATGAGTGGGTGGCCACATCTTGACTAGATAACAATCCTTATCTTCTTGTCTGGTCAAGACGTCATTGCTAACATCATAATTTGCCCAGAATCCTCAGGAATGTTCTAGGAAATTGTCTCAGCTTTCCAACAAAAAAAAGATGAGGTCATTTGGACTTCTAGAACTCAAGATATGGGCTGAACACTAAATAGTGTTTGGGCTGCAGGACAGCTTCGGACTTCTTCGTTGTTCCTTCAATTTGGACTTCAAAACGACCTTTTCAAATCTTGGGCTCCTCATGAAAGTTGTAGGCCTTTGTCTTACCTTTCCATCCATATAAAGTGGACCTAAATCCGAAATCTAGAGCTCCAGATATGATCCAATTACCGAGCAATGTTCTGGTTTGGACTGCACCGACATCTCTTTTCTAAGTTTGGCCATCTCTTTGTCCTTTCACTTTCAATGCTTAAACTCATCAATCAATCCTTTTATTTATGTGATAGTCATGCATTTAAAATGAGCATTTACCATAAATTAAGGTATCTTATGATATCAAACTTGTTATTATAAAACATGCTTTAGTTAAGGAGTTATTGATACTTCAAGTGCAAAATGATGATATAAAACCTTGATAAACATGCACTTTTAAGTACTAATCATTTAACACCTAGAGATAGGCAAATGGTTGAATTGATGTGCAATGGAACTTTCGAAGATAAAGACCCTAATGAAGCAATGGAGTACCTAGACTTGCTAGCCGAAAATGCTCAAAATTGGGACACCACAGGTACTTATGAGGCACCAAGTAAAACTCAACCTCATACATCTAGTGGAGGTATGCACAACCTTAGGGAAGATCATGACCTCCAAGCCAAGTTTGCATCTTTAGCTAGAAAAGTTGAAGCACTTGAATTGAAAAAGAGTGGTCAATTAAAATCTGTTCAAGACATTGTGTGTCAAATATGTGAAACCAAGGAACACTCAACAAATGATTGTCCAACTTTGCCTTCTTTTAAGGAATGCCTCCATGAACAAGCCCATGCTTTAAACAGTTTCCAAAGACCCAACCATAACCCATACTCCCAAACGTATAACCCTGGTTGGAGAAATCACCCAATTTTTAGTTGGAAGAGTGATAGCAACAATGCACAAACTTCACAGCCACCGTTTCAAGCACACCATAATTTTCAAAATTCTCATGGATATGCACCTCCTTATGCTCCACCTCCTAGAAGAAATTTTGAGGAAACATTGCATGCATTCATTGAAAAGCAGGAGACAATCAACACTCAACTTGCTCAAAGCATGACAGATTTTAAAGATGCTCTTGCAAAATTAACATCTGCTCTCAGTTTCCAAGAGAAAGGTAAGTTTCCATCTCAACCACAACAAAATCCAAAGGGGCAATACAATGCAAATGCGAGTAGTTCTGGAAGCCAACACATGGATCAAGTCAAATCAGTCATCACTCTTCGTAGTGGTAAGGTTATTGAAAAACCCATTCTTGAACCTTGTGAGAAAGATGATGAGTCTATCTCTGAGGGTAAGGAATGGGTTGAACCTGAACATTGCAAAGAGAAGGCTGATTCCCCGCCTGCACTTCCATTTCCTCATGCCATGACCAAACAAAGGAAAGTCAATCACAACTCTGAAATCTTTGAAATTTTCAAACAGGTAAGGATCAATATACCTTTGTTGGATGCTATTAAACAGGTACCTTCCTATGCTAAATTTTTGAAAGATTTGTGCACTGTGAAGAGAAAACTGAATGTGAAAAAGAAAGCCTTTTTAGCCGAACAAGTAAGTGCCATTCTTCAGAACAATAATGCTTTGAAATATAAAGACCCTGGTTGTCCTACAATTTCTTGCTTTATTGGAGAACATAAAATTGAAAGAGCCTTACTTGATCTTGGAGCTAGTGTGAATTTACTTCCATATTCAGTCTTTCAAAGTCTCAATCTAGGTGAGTTAAAACCAACCTCTATAACTCTTTTACTTGCTGATAGATCTGTAAAAGTGCCTAGAGGAATAGTTGAGGATGTGTTAGTACAAGTTGATAAATTCATTTACCCTGTAGATTTTGTTGTCTTGGATACTGATTGTGCATCAAAAGTATCATTAAGTCTTTTATTTTACATATGTATTGATTGTTTTTATTTGAATTTTTTATAATAAGTGATGTGCTTTTTAGTAATGAAGTTTCTTTTAATGTTTCGATAGGTTTTTGGAGCTTAAATGAATTATTTCAGAAAATTCAACGTCGGAATTCGGAACAAAGAATTGAAGAGAAATTTAGTTGAAGATTGAAGCAAATCTTGGTTCAAATAAGTGCTCCAAATTTGCCCAAAAAATCAATTATTTTCCAATTCTAGAAAAGAATATCATATGATCCATTTCAAGCCCAAACTTACCTTATGTTGTGTGCAAACTTCAACCATCAAACACTCAAGGTTTCAATGTCAATCTTAGCCCAAATAATAGGTACAATTGTATACTTATTTGATGTTTAAATCCAGCCCCAAATCAGCCCCCAAATCAGCCTCCAAATCAGCCCAAGCACAATCCATGATCTTACATGTCCACACAACAAATAATATTTGATTTATTTTGGGCAATTAATTGATTCAAGAGGGCAAGCACATGGATGGAAAGCTGGAGGGGACATTGTGACATTATTTTGGGTCAAAAAGAAGAAAGAAACAGCTCATAAAGGAGGAAGAAAAACGTGCACCAAAGTGTTCTCCAAGCTGGCCTGATTTAATTTTCCAGAACATCTTTCGGTGTTTTGCCCATAACTTTTGACTCAGATGTCCAAATGAGCTGTTCTGTAATGATCTGGAAAGCTCATATAATTTCCTATAAATATGTATCTAATAGACATCTCCAGGGGAGGCTTCTAAGAGGGTCGAAATTCTGTCCAAAGTTAGAGTCAGATTTGTGTCCGAATTTTTACTGAAATTCTGTTGTGTTCTTCTTTGTAGATTTCGGTTCTTTAGTTTGTAAAACTTATTATTTCAGTTTGATTCAAGTTATTTCATGTTTATTAAAGTGTTCTTATATATAATCATGGTTGGCTAATCTCTTTCTTGGATCCAAATCAAGGATGATGGTGATTGAGGTGAGTTCTTTAAGATATGAATGAATGTTAATGATTATCTTCTCATCTTCTTCATGAATGTTTTATTATTGCAAAGAAATTTTAGAAATCATTTAGGTAATGTTATAATCTTGAATTTTTATGCACAAACCTTAGTTTTGGTATAGAGATTGCTTGATTCAATGTCTTACTTAATTTGAAAGTACTTGTTCATTCTTAAGCAATAATTAATCTTCATCTTTTTAAACTTCATTGTAATATCTTCCGATCTAATATCACCATCGTTGATATTAGGTTGAGTTATCTTATATATGTTGAAGAAATCACCAATACATCACCATTAAAATTGATTTGGACCAAGACTTACTTTTTATTGTCTTTTAAAATCTATTTACACTTTTTCATCTTTGAAAACAAATCCATCAATTATTTTCAACCAAGTTATTGTTAATTTAATTTCTCTTGAGTTTTTTTTGTTGTTACCTAGCTTAATTTCCAGATCTAGCTCTCTGTGGATATGACCTCGATCTTACCGAGTTAATTGCTACATCGCACACTCGTGCACTTGCGAGTTAAAACAAGCCGATCACAAAAAGCAGTCAAGCAGATACACAACCTGTTGAAGCATGTAATTCAATTCCTGTCATTTTAGGACGTCCATTTCTTGCCACTTCTAATGCATTGATTAATTGTAGGAATGGACTGATGAAGCTATCATTTGGAAACATGACATTGGAGATGAATATTTTCAACATTTACAAGCAACCTGGAGATGATAATGATTTACAGGAAGTGGAGTTTATTGAAAAATTAGTTCATGATCAATTCCAAACCACTTCCAGTGAAACTGAGATTGATGAATCTGATGATTTGCAAATGGTCTACTTTCAGGAATCAAAGGCATGCAATTGGAGACCACAAATTAAAGAATTGCCACCACGATCAATTGAGCCCATACCTTCAAGTGTTCAACCACCAAAACCTGAATTGAAGCCGTTACCATTTAATCTCAAATACTCATTTTTGGGAGAAAATGAAACTTTTCCGGTAATAATCTCTTCCAAACTTAATGCACATCAAGAAGGTAAGTTATTACAGATTTTGAAAATGCACAAAAATGCATTAGGATGGACCATAACTGACATAAAAGGAATTAGCCCTTTGATTTGCACACACAGGATTTATTTGGAGGAAAATGCTAAACCCTCTAGAGAAATGCAACGAAGGCTTAATCCTAATATGAAAGAAGTAGTGAAAAATGAAGTCATTAAGCTTCTAGATAATGGAATCATTTATCCTATTTCTGACAGCAAATGGGTAAGTCCTACCCAAGTTATACCCAAAAAGTCTGGAGTCACTGTGATAACGAATGAGAAAAATGAGTTAATTCCAACTAGGACTGTTACTGGTTGGCGCATATGCATTGACTATAGGAAACTTAATTCAATGACTAGAAAAGATCATTTCCCTTTACCTTTCATGGACCAAATCCTAGAAAGAGTTGCAGGTCATGAATTTTATTATTTCCTAGATGGCTATTCAGGTTACAATCAAATTGAAATTGCATTGGAAGATCAAGAGAAGACTACTTTCACATGTCCATTTGGTACTTTTGCATATCGAAGGATGCCTTTTGGATTATGTAATGCACCAGCCACGTTTCAAAGATGCATGCTTAGCATATTCAGTGATATGGTTGAACGTTTTCTTGAAATTTTTATGGATGATTTTTCTGTTTTTGGTGATTCATTTGATGATTGTTTGACTAACTTAGAAAAGGTTTTGAGCAGGTGTGAAGAGAAGAATCTTGTATTGAATTGGGAAAAATGTCACTTTATGGTAACAAACGGCATTGTACTTGGTCACATTGTTTCATCGAAAGGAATTGAGGTTGACAAATCTAAAATCGAGTTAATTGCCAACTTACCAACACCAAAATCTGTTAAAGATGTTAGATCATTCTTAGGACATGCTGGTTTTTACAGAAGGTTCATCAAAGATTTTAGTGTAATATCTAAGCCCTTGAGTAACCTTCTAACAAAGGATAATATTTTTGAATGGACTGAACATTGTGAAGAAGCCTTTGTTAAACTTAAAAACTTGCTTACTTCTGCTCCTGTCATTCAACCTCCTGATTGGTCATTACCTTTTGAAATAATGTGTGACGCTAGTGATTATGTCGTGGGTGCTGTCTTGGGACAAAGAAAAGATAAGAAACCTTATGTGATTTACTATGCAAGTAAAACTTTAAATATTGCTCAAATGAATTACACCACCACTGAAAAAGAATTACTTGCAGTAGTATTTGCTTGTGATAAATTCAGATCTTATCTTGTTGGCTCACCTGTTGTTGTTTTTAGTGATCATGCAGCATTGAAATATCTTCTTTCTAAGAAAGATTCTAAGGCTAGATTGGTGCGGTGGATTTTGTTACTTCAAGAATTTGATATCACAATCAAAGACAAGAAAGGCACCGAAAATGTTGTTGCAGATCATTTGTCAAGATTGACAACAGATTCGAAATCTGACATCACACCAATCGATGACTACTTTCCCGATGAATCTTTATTTTCTGTTTCTACGATGCCTTGGTTTGCTAATATTGTTAATTTTCTTGTTTCAGGACAATTGCCAGCTCATTGGAGTACCCAAGACAAAAGAAAGTTCTTGAACGAAGTGAAGAACTTTTATTGGGATGACCCTTATTTATTCAAATATTGTCCTGATCAAATATTTCGAAGATGCATTCCTGACAATGAGGTAAGTAGTGTCATTAAATTTTGTCATTCTGAGGCATGTGGGGGTCATTTCTCATCAAGAAAGACAACTGCAAAAATCTTACAAAGTGGATTTTATTGGCCCACCATGTTCAAAGACTCACATGCATTCTGCAAGACTTGTGAAAATTGTCAAAAGTTGGGATCTATTTCAAAACGTCACATGATGCCTTTAAATCCTATTCTTGTCATTGAGATCTTTGACTGTTGGGGTATAGATTTCATGGGTCCATTTCCTCCATCATTTGGTTTCGTGTACATATTAGTCGCAGTAGATTATGTTTCAAAATGGATAGAGGCAATTCCAAGTCGAAACAATGATCACAAAACAGTGATAAAGTTTTTGAAAGACAATATTTTGAGTCGATTTGGAATTCCTCGAGCCATAATAAGTGATGGTGGAACACATTTCTGCAACAAGCCATTTGCTTCTTTAATGAAGAAATATGGAATCACACACAAAGTTGCCACCCCTTATCACCCTCAGATAAGTGGACAAGTAGAGCTTCCTAATAGGGAGATCAAACAGATCTTGGAGAAAACGGTGAACCCTAATCGGAAAGACTGGTCTTTAAGACTTAATGATGCACTTTGGGCTTATCGAACTGCATATAAAACATCATTAGGTATGTCACCTTATAGACTAGTCTATGGAAAACCTTGTCACTTGCCTGTGGAAATTGAACATAAAGCTTATTGGGCTATTAAAGCTTTCAATTCAAACATTGATGATGCTAGTCAGCTGCGAAAATTGCAAATAAATGAGCTTGAGGAAATTAGAAATGATGCATATGACAATTCAAGAATTCATAAAGCAAGAATCAAAGAGTTTCATAACAAGAAAATACTGAGAAAAACATTCAATGTTGGTCAAAAAGTCTTGCTTTATAATTCTCGACTCCATTTATTTCGTGGAAAACTAAGATCAAGATGGAGCGGTCCTTTTATTATGAAACATGTGTATCCATATGGGGCCTGTGATATCAAGAATCCAAAGAATGGCAATGTTTTCAAGGTAAATGGGCATCGGTTGAAAGTTTATTTTGATAATTTTTCAGTTGAAAATGACTCTACTGAATTGAGTGATCCTGTATATAAAGATTGATTCTTTTTCTCACATTGTTTTGTGTTTGTTTTGGTGTATCTTTTGTTTTGCTAGTTTCTCTCACCCCGGTCAAATGGCGGATAACGGTACTCCGTGACTCTTAAGTCGGTTCTTTTAGTTTCCCATGATAACTGATATCTGTGTATATAATTGTACAATTCTCTGCTCTTTCTTCTTTCTTTGAATCTCCCATCCAATTCTCATTTGAAAATGGACACCACTCTTGAAAAATTGAAAAAGTATTTTCCCGCTCTGCCTCAGAATGCGATTACAAAAATTTACCGTGCTAGGTGTGAAAGATTGAGGTTGTTAATGAACCATGGAATTCCTGAAGATATTCGTTGGCTGATTGAAGCAAAGGTCCGATTATCAGGTGAGTCCTCCAATTCTTTCATTTCACACATGCCTGGAACAGGTAAAAGCACTTTTACAAAGAAACGTCGTGCAAAACGACTGAAAGTCTGTCACAGATGTGCCAGATGGACTTGTAATGCGACATGTCGTTCTTTAGGAATGGTATCTGTAAACCGTGAAGATAAAATACAATTCATTAAGGATGGCCTGAGTGAGGGGTCTTTAGATAATCTTTTATTGACCCTTGAGACGCATCCTAGTGGAGATGTGCATCGTGTAATTCATGATTTATGGCCACATTTCCATAAAGAACATGATCGACTTAGTCTTGGGAATCTGACTAAAAAAGACCTTGTTTGCCAGTTTTTAAGAAAACTGGATGGGAAGCCTATCCCCGACCCATAGAGGGCGTTTAAGCCGTTCTTGGACGTAAAACCAAGGGAAGATGTGAGCCACAATCACCACTACCTGTACATACATGCTTTGTCAAAATAAATAAATACAGAGAGAGAGTGTGAGACTACAGCTGGCCTACATGTAGGTGGTATGATTGCATTTTCACTTTTTCATCTATAAATTCTTCTCTTCCTTCCCTTCATTTCTACTCATCCCATACATTCATCAAATAAAGAAGTGTGTAGAAATGGCAGGTTCCTCAAGTCATCACATAAGAAATATTTGTGTTTTTGGTGGATCCAACCCTGGGAAAGAAAAAGAGCTTTTAGAATCAGCAAATCATCTTGGTCAGGTACTAGTTGAGAGAAAGATTCATTTAGTGTATGGGGGAGGCAGCCTTGGGTTAATGGGAGGTGTTTCAATGGCTGCATTTTTAGGAGGCAGTCAAGTTTTGGGGGTTGTCCTCAAAGCTTTAGCAAATGGGGACATCATTGGAAAAACAATTGGAGAGGAACTACAGGTCCCAACAATGTCTGACCGACTGAATACCATGTTTAACCATGCTGATGCCTTCATTGCCTTACCAGGTGGTCTGGGCACATTGGAAGAGATCTTTCATATTTCATCTTGAGCCCAACTGCACATTCACCATAAACCTATAGGTTTGTTAAATGTTAATGGTTTTTATGATAAGTTGCTGTCTTTCCTTGATCAAGCTGTGGAACAGGAATTTCTAACATCTTCAGCACGACAAATCATAATCTCTGCTGCTACTGCTGAACAATTGATTGACCAACTACAATCTTTCATCCCTGTCATTGATCCTTGCATGAGTCGCCTAGATTGGTCAGCTAAGGAAAGCCGTAAAAAGCTTAGATTAGATTTGAGCCTTCATCTGTGAAACCTTGTGTCTTTTGTGTTATTAATAACATATTATTTTGTTTTGTTACTTCTTATATTTGTTTAAGTGTGTTTCAGGTTTGTCATTGTTCGCTGTTTCAGGTGATGTCTTCTATACTCTATCTTTTTACCTTAGGACATTGAGGACAATGTCTCATTTTGGTTGGGGGGAGAGGGTAGTAGTTAAAAAAAAAAAAAAAAAAAAACTAACCAACTAACTGTGTTGTTTTAAAAAAAAACCATTTGGCAAAACTGTTATTACTAGGATGGCAGAGTAAAGAAGAATTATTCTTGAGACGCATCGTAGTAAAAATTTTCTAATGGTTATTTGCAATATTCATAACAAGGCCTATTAGAATACTTCTTGAAATATTTAGGTTTACAAACTCTCGCATTGTTATCACTTGATTCTGCTCATATACTCATTTAACAAGTATTATTAAACCTTCATTTTCACACACACACTTTAACATATGATTGTGGGTTGCACATTGGATTATTACATTATTTATGTTCTTTTGTTAAAGGTAACAACTAAGGGAAAGGGATAGTATATAATTTGCAAAAAAAAATAAAAAATGATAATATTGATGATAATAAAAACGTAGATAAGTTTGGTTTCGTAGCCTCCCTAACCTAAGCAATTAAGCCCGAAGGGGTGTTTTAACACCTAATACCCTAAAGTCAACTGACTTGGGAGCTATTGACCCAAAGCTTGTTACATGGGTTAAGGAGAAAAGCTTAAGGGAATCAAACATTGCACTATCTACGTATCAGTATCTACAACCCGAGTTGTTAAGCTCATAGGGATGTCTCAACACCTAATGCCCTAAGACCAACTGGTCTGGGAGTCATTAGCCTAAAACTCGTTACATGGGTTAAAGATACATTATGTTTTAAGTTGTATGTGTATATAAATAAAAATAAAAATAAATAATAAATAAATAAAAAAAGAAAAAAAAATAATAATAATAATCCCAACCCAAGGAAGTTCACCTTAAACATTTGAACATAATATTGTTTTCTTCCAACAAAAGCCCCATCATCTATGTTTTCATATATTGAGCACATAAAAAGAAGGTTTATTAATATCTTGTTTAAGAAGTATGGAGCAGTAATATAAATTTAATGAGAGTTTGTTTATCTGGATAGATTAATGGAAGTTGAATGATGAATGCCTTGCTTTGTGATACTTGCAAATTGTTTCTCTATTTTAACGCTTTAGATTACTAGGGACTAGTAATAAGCTGGTTGGGGGGTGTGATTAGTACTTAAAAGTGCATGTTTATCAAGGTTTTATATCATCATTTTGCACTTGAAGTATCAATAACTCCTTAACTAAAGCATGTTTTATAATAACAACTTTGATATTATAAGACACCTTAATTTATAGTAAATGCTCATCTTAAATGCAGGCCGATCACATAAATAAAAGGATTGATTGATGAGTTTAAGTATTGAAAGTGAAAGGACAAAGAGATGGCCAAACTTAGAAAAGAGATGCCGGTGCAGTCCAAACCGGAACATTGCTCGGTAATTGGATCATATCTGGAGCTCTAGATCTTGGATTTAGGTCCATTTTATATGGATGGAAAGGTAAGACAAAGGCCTACAACTTTCATGAGGAGCCCAAGATTTAAAAAGGCCGTTTTGAAGTCCAAACTGAAGGAACAACGAAGAAGTCCGAAGCTGTCCTGCAGCCCAGACACTATTTAGTGTTCAGCCCATATCTTGAGTTTTAGAAGTCCAAATGACCTCATCTTTTTTTTGTTGGAAAGCTGAGACAATTTCCTAGAACATTCCTGAGGATTCTGGGCAAATTATGATGTTAGCAATGACGTCTTGTTCAGACAAGAAGATAAGGATTGTCACCAAGTCAAGATGTGGCCACCCACTCATCAATTAATTAAAAAAATCAATAGTTCCAAATTTTGGCCTATAAAAGGAGGCACTTACCATGTATTGAGGCATCTTGGTTTCCAGATCAAGATCATGCTCTTGCTTTCTATCTTTGTATTGCTTATGTTTTGCTTTCATTAATATCAAGTTTATGCATTTCATTTCCTTTCTTTTACTTAGTTAACTTCTTTCTCATTTATGTTCTTATCTTGTTTATTTATGTTTATTTCTTTCATTATGTTTAGCTAAGTTAATTATGTCAAGGTGAAAAGGGTACACTAATGGTGTAAGAATAAGTATAATAAAAATTTAACATGGACCTTAACGTTGGATACTAACATGTTTTATATTTGTTATCTTGTTCACTTTTAATACTTTGCTTGTTAAATGGTTAATCTAGATTTATGTTGTATAACACTTGGTACAACAAATACTTGGTACTTTCATAGCCCATACTGTATGGTATAACCGACACCTGAGCTATGAAAGGGACTTGATTTGTTGTTAACATAAGTTATAATCATGAATGCCTGCCAACATTTACAAGTATTAGCTTTATTCGAATAAGATAACTAATGTAATCATGTTAACAATTTATAATCTGATTGGAACCTCCTTTATGTGTGATTTCCAATTGAGTAATAAGAGTTTATATTATACTTGTTTGAAGTACCATTAGTGGATCCTCTAACCTTGACATTCGTTTTTATCATTGGTTAATCCTTACATTAATCTTCCAACTCAAAGTTCTCATTAATTTCTTCATCTTCTTCTATTACTACTACTACTACTATTATTATTGTTATTATTATTATTGTTGTTGTTGTTATTTACATTCTGTAATATATCCCTTTGATCTTTTCATAAACTCAGTATATAGGCTGGAAACCTGTGACCCGATCTTTTGGATCATTCTCAGGTGTAACAACGCCACGTACTGAGTATTATAATTATTATTGTTATTGTTATTGTTGTTGTTGTTGTTGTCTTGTTATTTATAATTTATACAATTAACCTCTCTATGGTTTGACCCCGGTCTTGCCGGGTTATTTATTACTTCGACACTCCTGCACTTGGGAAAAGACATCAATCGTTTGGTCGTGTCAAATTCCATCCAAATTACCCATCATTTGGCTAAACTCTTTTGTTAGACAATCAATCTGGTAACTCCATACGAATTACCCCATATCCAGTTAACCTCTTTGTTAACCAATAAAACCGATAATTCTTTTAATTACCCAAGGAATTCGGTTAACCCATTTTGGTTGCTAAAATCAATCCGGTAATTCCATATGAATTACCCAGCATTTGACTAACCTCTTTTGTTAGCCAATCAATCCAGTAATTCCATACGAATTACCCCATATCTGGTTAGCCTCTTTGATAACCAATAAACTCGGTAATTCTCTTAATTACCCAAGGAATTCAGTTAACCTATTTTGATTGTCAAAATAAATCTAGCAATTCCATATGAATTAACCAACATCCAGCTAACCTCTTTTGTTAGCCAAATAATAATCCCGGTAATTCCATATAAATTACCAATAATTCTCATTTGTAATAGTAACTCAATTTATTCATTTGCTTCATTCTTTTAACTTTAATTAAATAAAAAAAACATAGATATTTAGGGGTCACATCGATCCCGCTTAAAACTCAATCTCCTAGACAAAACTTCTTAGGCTATATCTATCCATCATACAATTTTTCTGTATATATAACCATTTACTAGCTCTATTACAACTTTCCTTTACAAGTGATTTGGAATATATTAGTTTTATACCTGATTTCTTAACATTTGGCAAGACTACCAGTGCTACAGATTCTTTAAGATTGATCTTTATCATTTTTCACTCTATACCCCTGATCTTCCACATTTCATATGATCAGATGTCCAAAGTATCCTAATTTTTCCTTCCTTCAAGTCTACTATAATTCCTCATTTAGTAATTGTGCACATGTAAGTGGGAAAACGTGTGCGACTTCTTCTTCGTCTCCATTGATCACAACGATGACATTTAAATGCCTCATCATCAAGCAATCTTTCTTATTAATTCACCACATCCACTTTTAGTCCCAATCTGTACAATCAAACCATAAAAATTCAATCCGGAACAATTAAATTAGTTTGAAAGAAGTCTGAAATCATCCAAATCGCATTCCACTCTATTATGATTTGATCAAAACAATTTTGGCCTAATGAACGACCTAGATTCAATCTCAAATCTAGTTGTATGTAGGATCAGCTACACTGGATCCTAACCCTCAGCTCATGACTCAACTTAATTCAGCTCACAATTTTTTTGGCATGCTGACTATTCATGCTAATGTGGCATGCTGACTGTTTTGGACAAAACTTGGACCAGCTCGTACGACTTCATTTTAACTCAAATTTGCACGTTGTTTTCGCCATTGTGATCCTCTAATCCTCCTCTTAACTCTTGTATGTTATGAAACAAAAAAAATTGATCACTTTTATTTTTGGCTAAATATCAAACACCATTATTCACCATGCTCTGATACCAAATGTTAAGGGGCCAGTGATGTTCATGATCAATGACCTTTGGAGATGGAGCACACTGACATAATATTTAATGTAGTTCAGCAAATTGCCTACCTCTACCAAAATTTTTATATTTATCGACGGAATTTTCCATTGGTATTTGTACTATCATTCCATTGGTAATGAATTTACCGATAGAATCACAGACAGAAATGCCCCGTCAATGAATTTGTCATTGTAATTGTTTTTCCATCGGTAAGTCTATTGGTAATAAAAAAAATATTATTACCGATGGATTTACTAACGGAGAAAGTGAGCAAAAAAAATATTCCTGGTTCATTTCATCGATATTTCCCTCGAAAAAATACTGTATGTAATTCTGGTCGTGATTATTTGAAAAAAATTTTAAAATTACAAATCCTATCAATAAATCAACTAAAAATTGATTTCATATGAAAAGAAATCCTACAAGAACATTCATACAATTCTTGAGAATAGAAAAAATTTAAAAATAAAATAAAAAACAAATATAATGAAGAAAAAAACACAAAAAAAGAAGAAAAAAGAAAAATCTTACCTTAATGTAGTTGTAGGTGAAGCTGAGAATAGGAAAAAATAATAATTCGTAAAGCATATTAATTTTTTTTAAAAATAAGTAGAGAAAAGATGAAAGGAGAAGAAAACATACTTGAGCCTGAAGGATTAGAGAAGGAGTTGAGGAGAGTAGAGAAGAGAAGAGAAGAGAAGAGAAAGAAAGAGATGTTGATGTTTTTTACATAAGAAGAAGAAGAAGAAGAAGAAGAAATGAGGCTCGTATGTTGTGAAATGAGAGATTCTAGGCTTTTTATTGGGGTGTTTTACTAATGGATAATTAAATATTAATATTTTTAATCCATTTCGTCGGTGATTCCATTTGTAATATTTAATTTAAATTTTCAATTTAATCAAAAAATTTTAGAAACCCGTCAAATAACACCTACTACATTTCAATTCGTCAGTGATTTTATCTGTAAAGCACAGTAATTAATAAAGCAATTGGGAAGTGAAAAGTTCTAGAGCTCTCTGGAAAATACTAACAGAATTTTTCGTTGGTAATTCCCTTTGTAATTGACATGATGAATAGTGTTAATAATTTACCAATGATTTACCGATGGAATTTTGTTGGTATAAATGATACATCATCATTTTTTTTGCTTTGATTTAATTTTTTTTCTCACTGTAATTCCCCCAGTATTTACCGATAAAATATTTTTGTAGGTATTTGTGTTTGTATTTATCAATTTTCTAGTAGTATACATGATGTGAACCCTAGCAAAATTTAATGGAATTCGCAACCCTAAGATCAATGTAATCCAAGTTTGTTGAGATTTGAATGAGCTTATCGCAATGGAATACTTGCTCTAAGGCAACAAGATTATAAATCAACTTGATCACAACGTCTATACTTGGAGACGAGCAAAGAAAGTACAAATTCACAATAAAGAATGGTTAGTTCTTTAAAGAGTTGAAAGTTCAATCAAGAACCAGGATTGAGCAACCAAAAAGTTGGCTACAATGTTGAAAATATCATAAAAAATTTGCCCTAAAATTATTTCAAAAGAGTATTTAAACTCCATGCCAAAACCCTAGTTTTCCTAATGGGTCTCACATAAGCCCAATTTAAATAATAATCAACCCAATCTAAAACTAGCCCAAGCTAATTAAAATAAAGAAAATAAAAAAGTCTAAAACCCCAACAAAATGTCTCCTCTAAAAATAAATAAAGTTTGATAACCCAACTAATTAAATAAGACAAGTTCGTTGTTTCCAAATTATGTCTGGCAACAACAAAAACCCAACTTAAAACGGATGCTTCTCTCTTGTCTTTATGAATTAGAAGGCGTGCCATATACCGGTGGAAATGTATGAAAGTCTAGTTTTCAGACCAATTGGAATCACATCACAATTCGATTTATAGCTCCTGTTATGACTAAAAGAGTAATGAAAGGTCAAACTGTCCAGATCTAGTCTTCTTCTCCCAATTCTTGTGTAATGGTCTTTGTTCCACCAACAAGCTCCTCTTGAACATGAATCAGATTAATCAAGGCTTTATCTTTATTATTACAAATCCTTTTGAAGTCCATTTGATACGATCCAACCATCAAAGGATCCATTGGAGGTTCCAGTTGGTCCAATTACTAGGCTTAGGGCTAAGAAGTTCAAAGAAGCTTTCAATGGACTTCTTCAAGATACATGGGCTAAGGTGGACTTCAAGAGGATTTGTAATAATAAAAAGTAAGCCTTGATTAATCTGATTCATATTCAATTGGGGCTTGTTGGTGGAACCAAGACCATTACACAAGGATTGGGAGAAGAATACTAGATTCGGATAGATTGACCTTTCGTTACTCTTTTGGTCATAACTCGAGCTACAGATCAAATGTTTACGTGATTCTAGTTGGGCTGGAAAGTAGACTTCCATACATTTCTAACGGTATATGGAACGACTTCTAATTCATTAATACAAGAGAGAACCATCCATTTTAAGTTGAGCTTTTCTATTGCCAGACAAAATACAGAAACAACGAACTTATCTTATTTAATTAGTTGGGCTATCAACTTATTTATTTTGAGAGGAGACAATTTGTTTGGGTTTTAGATTTGTTTATTTTGTTTATTTTAATTCATTTGGGCTAATTTTAGCTTGGGTTGATTATTATTTAAATTGAGTTTATGTGAGACCCATTAGGGAAACTAGGGTTTTGGCTTAGAGTTTAAATACTTTTTAGGAATATTTTTTTGTCAGACTTTTGATTATATTTTCAGCATTGTAGCTGACCTTTGGTTGCTCAATCTTAGTTCTTGATTGAACTTTCAACTCTTCAAAGAAGTGACCATTATTTGTTGATAATTTTTAATTAGTTTGCTCGTCTCCAGGTGTAGGCATTGTGATCGAGTTGGTTTATAGTCTTGTTGCCTTGGAGCAAGTCTTCCATTATGATGAACTCATTCAAATCTCAACAAACTTGGTGGAGTTAACTTTAGTGGAGTTTATTGATTATGCCATGGTTTGGTGAGAGAGATTGGTGGTAGAAAGAAGAAGGAATAGAGAAAGACCAGTTAGCACATAGGAAGAGTTGAAGACAAGAATGAAGAAGAAGTATGTTCCTAAACACTATTATCAGGAGTTGTTTAATTGTTTACAAATGATTACACAGGGTAATAAGAGTATGGAGGAGTATTAGAAAGAATTAGAGGTGGCTATGATTAGAGCTAATGTTAATGAAGATGAGGAAGTTACTATGTCTAGGTTTTTGAATGGCTTGAATAGAGACATAGCTAATGTTGTGGAGTTGTAATCATATATTGATTTGGAGGAGTTAGTACACTTAGCCATTAAGGTTAAAGAACAGTTGAAAAGTAAGGGTAATACAAGATCTGGAGCTTATATGGGGTCGTCTTCGGGTTCGAAGATGAATTATAGGAGAGAGGGTAGTGCGTCATCAAAGCCTTTGGTGACTTCTAAAGTTGCCAAACCTACCTCCATGAAGAAGCAGGTTTCGACCAATGATCAAAAACTTAAAGGAGAAGTTCACCTGAAGTGTAATCATGATATAAAGTGTTTCAAGTGTCAGGGATGGGGACACTATGCATCAGAATGTGCAAATCATCGAGTTATGATTCTAAGGGATGATGGAGAGATTGTGTCCACTAGTGAGGAGTCTGATTGTGATGACATGCCCCCACTTGAGGATTTTAGTGATTTAGAGTATGATGTTGGTGATAAAGTTTTGGTGATTAGAAGGTCACTTAGTGTTCAGACTAAGGAGGAGGATGTGGAGCAAAAAGGGAGAACATCTTCCATACAAGATGCCTAATCAACGATAAGGTATGTAGCATGATCATTGATAGTGGTAGTTGTACTAATGTTGCTAGTGTTACTTTGGTTAGAAAGTTGGGATTGAATACCATAAAGCATGAGAGGCCTTATCATCTTCAATGGTTGAATGAATGTGGTGTTGTTAGGGTGAATAGACAAGTGATGATTTCTTTTTGGTAGGTAAATATAAGGATGAAATGTTATGTGATGTTGTGCCTATGCATGCTACTCATGTGTTACTAGGGAGGCCTTGGCAATTTGATAAAAAAAGCCAGGCACGCTAGGTTTAAGAACAGGTATTCATTAGAGAAGAATGGAAGGATTTATACAGTTGCCCCACTCTCACCAAAGCAAGTGTATGAATATCAAATTCAATTAAAAAAAGGCTATGAGGAAGAGCAACATGTTTCGGCCAAAGTGGAGGAACAAAAAGATTCGGCCAAAATGGAAAACAAGTTGAACAACATGGTGAGGATTTGAGGAAGAGAGAAAAGAAAGTGAGCCATGAGTTGAAAACAAAAGGGAACAAAGTTTCAGCCCTTAGGACATTAGGGGAGGGTCACAGTCAAGAACAAAAAAATGAAAAAAAAGTTGAGAGTGGAGAGAAGAAAGAAGGGGTGGGAAAAGAAGAGTGTGTAGAAAAAATAGGGAACACCTTAACTTTTTTGCAAAATCTAATGATCTTAAACATGCCTATCTTTCTGACTTGCCTATTATTTTACTTGTGTACAAGGAGGCATTCTTTAACTCAGATGATTTAGATTTGTGTGTTCCTAGTGTTATTAAAGTTCTTTTGCAGGAATTTGAGGATGTCTTTCCAGATGACATTCCTAGTGGTTTGTTGCCAATTAGAGGTATTGAGCATCAAATTGACTTTGTTCCAGGAGCATCTATACCAAATAGGTCGGCTTATAGGAGCAATCCTGAAGAGACTAAGGAGCTTCAAAGGCAAATGGGGGAGTTGATGTCGAAAGGATACATTCGAGAGAGCATGAGTCCTTGTGCAGTTCCCATGCTTCTTGTTCTAAACTTGGCGAATATGTGTGGATTGTCGAGCTATCAATAACATCACTATAAAGTATCGACATCCCATTCCTAGATTAGATGATACGTTGGATGAATTACATGGTTCTAAATTGTTTTCGAAAATTGATTTGAAAAGTGGTTATCATCAAATTAGGATGAAAGAAGGGGATGAATGGAAAACTGCTTTTAAAACTAAGTATGGTTTGTATGAGTGGTTGGTTATGCCTTTTGGACTTACTAATGCACCTAGTACTTTTATGAGATTGATGAATCATGTGTTGTGTGCTTTTATTGGTAAGTTTGTAGTCGTTTACGTTGATGATATCTTGATTTATAGTAAGGAGATTGATGAGCATATAAGTCATTTGAAACAAGTTCTTGATGTGCTTAGAAAATAGTCCTTGTATGCTAATTTGAAAAAGTGTGACTTCTGCATGGATAAGATTGTTTTTCTTGGATATGTGGTTAGTGCAAAAGGTATAGAAATGGATGAGGCTAAGGTTAAGGCAATTCAAGAATGGCCTATACCAAAATCCATAACAGATGTTAGGAGTTTTCATGGTTTGACTAGTTTTTATAGGAGATTTGTTAAAGACTTTAGTACGATAGCCTCTCCATTGACTGAAATTGTTAAGAAAGCCGTGGGTTTCAAGTGGGGAGAAGAACAAGAAAATGCTTTTAGCTTGTTAAAATCAAAGTTGATTTCAGCACCTTTACTATCTTTACCTGATTTTAATAAAGCTTTTGAGATTGAATGTGATGCTTCAAGAATAGGTATTGGAGCTGTTTTAATGCAAGAAAAATGGTCCATCACTTATTTTAGTGAGAAACTCAATGGTGCAACTCTTAACTATCCCACTTATAATAAAGAGTTGTACGCAGTAATGTGGGCTTTGGAGACTTGGCAACATTATCTGTGGCCCCGAGAGTTTGTCATACATACAGGATCACCAATCGTTGAAACATTTGAAGGGTCAAGGTAAGTTAAGTAGGAGACATGCTAAGTGGGTTGAGTTTATTGAAACTTTTTCATATGTGATTAAATACAAGCAAGGTCAAGAAAATGTGGTTGTTGATTGCCTTGTCATGAAGTTCTTCTTAATACTCTTAATACTAAATTTCTAGGATTTGAGTATATTAAGGAATTATATCTTGATGATCATGATTTTAGTGCTATATAAGACACATGCAAGGTTTCGCCCAAGGATAAATATTTTAGGCATGATGGATTTTTGTTTAAGGAAAATAAGTTATGTGTGCCTAATTGTTCTTTACGTGAATTGCTTGTGAGGGAAGCACACGGGGGAGATTTAATGAAGCATTTTGGAATTACTAAAACTTTGGAGGTTTAATGGGGCATTTTGGAATTATTAAAAGAATGGCGTTGTGATCGAGTTGGTTTATAGTCTTGTTGCCTTGGAGCAAGTCTTCTATTGTGATAAGCTCATTCAAATCTCAACAAACTTGGGTTAAATTGATTTTGGGGTCGCAAATACCATTAAATTCCACTAGGGTTTGCATCACCTTCTTAGCTCATCTATCTTGAAGAAGTCCATTGAAAGCTTGTTTGAACTTCTTAGCCCTAAGCTTAGTAACTGAACCAACTAGAACCTCCAATGGATCCTTTGATGGTTGGATTGCATAATCCCTTCTCTTCTTAAAAGGATTCGACCTCAAATCATCACCTACATCAAACAAAGAAGATTAGAAACATTGAATGTAGTAATAACACCATACTCACCTGGTAGATCCACTTTGTAGGCATTATCATTAATCATTTCTATGATCTGATAAGGACCATCTTGTCGAGGCGTCAACTTTGATCTTCTTTATTCAGGAAACCTTTCCTTCCTTATATGCACCCAAACCCAATCACCTGGTTCAAATCACACCAATTGTTGTCCCCTATTAGCTTTGTTTGCACATTGTTTATTCTTCTTTTCTATTTGTTGTTGAATCTTTGCATGGAGATCTTTCACCACTTGTGCTTTTGATTACCATCAAGACTAACCCTTTCATCAACAGGTAAATGAATCAAATCTAATGGTTTCAAAGGGTTAAAACCATACACAATCTCAAATGATGAATAATCAGTAGTAGAATGCACACTACAATTATATGCAAATTTAATGAATGACAACAATCTTCTTAATTTTTAAGATTCTTTTGAATGATAGCCTTTAACAATTGAATCAAAGTCCAGTTAACAACTTTAGTTTGGCTATCTGTTTATGGATGACAAGTAGTAGAATATAAAATTTTAATTCTTAACTTACCCTACAAAACCTTCCAAAAGTAACTCAAAAACTTAACATCTCGATCATATACAATGCTCTTAGGAACAAAGTCAATTTGATGTTCAATTCCTGTAATTGGTGGCAAGCCACTAGAAATCTCTCCTGGAAAGACATCTTCAAATTCTTGTAAAAGAACTTTAACAACACTAGGAACATAAGAATCCAAATTATTGAGTTAAAGAATGCCTCTTTATACACAAGTAAGATCATAGGCAAGTTAGAAAGATATGCATGTTTAAGATCATTAGATTTTGCAAAAAAATTGTGTTTCCCCACTTTTTCTACACTCTCTTCTTTTCTCACCATTTCTTTTTTCTCTCCACTCATTTTCTTTTCACTCTCGGCCTTCCTTTGATTTTTTTTGTTCTTGGCCGTGACCCTCCTCTAATGTCCTAACAAAACTTTGTTCCCTCTTGTTTTCAAATCATGGCTCACTTTCTTTTCTCTCTTCCTCACATCCTCACCATGTTGTTCAATTTTTTTTTCCATTTTGGCTGAATCTTTTTGTTCCTCCATTTTGGTCGAAACATGTTGCTCTTCCTTATAACCCTTCTTTAATTGAAGTTGATCTTCATACACTTGCTTTGGTGAGAGTACGGCAACTGTATAAATCCTTTCACCCTTCTCCAATGAATACTTGTTCTTAAACCCATTGTGCTTGGCTTTTCTATCAAATTGCTAAGGCCTCCTTAGTAACAGATGAGTAGCATGCATAGGCACAACATCACATAACACTTTATCCTTATATTTGCCTACTGAAAAAGAAATCATCACCTATCTATTCACCTTAACAACACCACATTCATTCAACCATTGAAGCTGATAAGGCATTTTATGCTTTACGGTATTCAATCCCAACTTTTTAACCAAAGTAACACTAGCAATATTAGTACAACTACCACTATCAATGATCATCCTACATACCTTATCGTTGATTAGGCATCTAGTATGGAAGATATTCTCCCTTTGTTGCTCCACATCATCCTTCTTAGTCTGAACATTAAGCGACCTTCTAATCACCAAAACTTTATCACCAACAGCATACTCTAAATCACTAGTGGACACAATCTCTCCATTTTCCCTTAGAATCATAACTCGATGATTTGCAGAGTGCATAGTGTTCCAATCCCTGACACTTGAAACACTTTATATCATGATTACACTTCGGTTGGACTTCTTTTTTAAGTTTTTTATCATTGGCCGAAACCTGCTTCTTCATGGAGGTAGGTTCAGCATTTTTGGAAGTCACCAATGGCTTTGTTAGTGCTCTACCCTCTCTGCTATAATTCATTATCCAACCCGAAGAAGACCCCATATAAGCTCCAAATCATGGACTACCTTTCCTTTTCAATTACCCTTCAACCTTAATGGCTAAGTGTACTAATTCCTCCAAATCAACATATGATTGCAACTCCACAACATTAGCTATGCCTCTATTCAAGCCATTCAAAAACCTAGACATAGTCACTTCCTCATCTTCATTAATATTAGCCTTAATCATGGCCATCTCTAATTCTTTATGATACTCCTCCACACTCTTATTACCCTATGTAATCATTTGTAAACGATTAAACAACTCCCGACAATAGTGTTTAGGAACATACCTCTTCTTCATTATTGTCTTCAACTCCTCCCATGTGCTAATTGGTCTTTCTCTATTCCTTCTTCTTTCTACCACCAATCTCTCCCACCAAACAATGGCATAGTCAGTAAACTCTACTATAACTAACTTAACCTTCTTCTCTTTCGAGTACCTATGAATGTCAAAAATCATCTCTACCTTTCTCTCCCACTCTAAGTAAGCTGCAGGGTCAAGTTTTCCCTTAAATGCTAGGATTTTCAACTTAATACTACCCAAGTTTCAATCTACATCACCCAAATCATCAAAATTCCTCCTATGGCCAGTGTCATAACCCAATTCTAGGTTATTCCTCAAAAATCAATCTGTTTTTCAAAATAAAATCAAAAATCAAAAAATAAAATAAAGGCTGACAACGTGGAGAAGGTAGGTCGGGAAATCAAGCTGCAATTTTTGGAGGAATACAATGCAAATTCAAGGTCATATTAAATGGTTATTGGACGAATTCGCATAAAAATTAAGTCCAAGGACATAATTAAATTTTTAATAGGCCAATTTGATTTAATCATAGGCCAAATTGAATTTTAATTATGTTTAAGAATTAATTTGGGTCCAATTAAAGGATTTAATTAAGTGCATGGACTTGATTATACTTTAAATGGGTCAAATTAATTTTATTTTGGGTTTAATTAGTGAACAATTAAGTCCAAGGAAATATTTTTATTTTTAATAGGCCAATTTGATTTAATCATGGGCCAAATTGAATTTTTAATTATGTTTAAGGAATGATTTGGGTCCAATTGAAGGATTTAATTAAGTGCAAGGACTTGATTATACTTTAAATGGGTCAAATTAATTTTATTTGGGGCTTAATTGGTGAAAAATTAAGTTTGGGAGCCTAATTTAGGCTTAATTGAGAAGATTGGAATTTTAAGGGACCAAATTTAATTTTGACCAAGTTAATTGATTGAAATTAGGGGGCCAAACTGTAAGAAAATTGAAGTTTTAGGGTCAATTAGGGGTTAAATTGACAAAATCCAAAGCCAAGGACCAATTTGCAAAAGGCGCCAAACTATAGGGGTCTAATTGACAAAATCTGAGGGTCAAATTGAAAGAAATTGAAAGCTGGAGGGCTAAATTGAAAATCAACAAAAAAAATCCCTAATTTTTATCCGAAACGGCGCCGTTTTTGTGTTTAAAAAAAAAAAAAGGAGAAGGGACCAGGCGATGAAAATCGACAAAAAAAATCCCTAATTTTTATCCGAAACGGCGCCGCTTTGTGTTTTAAAAAAAAAAAAAAAGGAGAAGGGACCAGGCGACTCGTCGCCTGGTTACTGTTCATCTTCTTCCTCGCAAAGCTACCCGAGTGGCTGCTTTCTAGGCGCTGTTTCTCACTCTTGTGGCCCCTAAATCCGACAACGCATGCACCGACATGTCCACCTGAAACCCCTTTATCCCGTGGAGTGGTCCGGTCGGGTCGACAATCTTGGAAACGACTCCGTTTATTGGCCCAAAGTGGCACCCTCGGGCAGTTTGCAGCCTTGGATTGCCAAATTTGGCAGTTCGAGGTGCACACTTTGAACCAACGGCTTGGATTCCTCGAGTCGAATCAAGGGCTGAGACTTTTTCCCCATTGAAGAAAAGATTACCCTCTTTCCATCCCTATAAATAGGAGCCAATTTCATGCTCGAAAGGAGGAGAAAATTGAACGCAAAGTTGGCAAAAAATCAGCTTTTCCTGCCCGGTTTTCCTGCAACCAGTTCCCTCTTTTTTTTTTCTCTCCGCTGTGGCCTCTAGCCGCCACCACTGACCTCGCCACCATCCTTTCCCTGAAACACCGCATCCCATCCATCATCCAGCAACCTCACCGAAGCCTGAAACACCTCCCTCTCTCCCCCTCTCTTTTCTGCAAAACGTTTCTCTCTCTCCACCACCGCAATCCCAGCAGCAGCAACAGCAACAACCACCCTTTCCAGCGGCTTGCACTCCTATCAGCAGCAGCTTGGTTAGCATTTCCTCCTCAACCACACCAACAGCTCCAGCCGTGAGCTTTCCCTCTCCTCTGTAGGGCCTGTTTCCTTCTTCTTCCAGCCGGGACCAGTGCACACCGCCGACTCTCTCCACGCCAGGTAACTCTCTCCTCCTTGCTCCACATTTTCTTCTTCGTCCTCCGTAGCTGCTGCATGTAGAATTCATTTCTGCATGAAGTGGCTAATTAATTAGCCACTTGTTTGGGCCGGGCCAGTTCTGGCCCAGCCCGGACAAAAAAAAAAAAATTATTTCAAAAAAGTTTTAAATTTTTTTTAAAATATTTTTCTACCAAGTTTTGCTTAATATTGGGTTGTATACTTACAATGTAAGATACAAGTTCGGTATTAAAATACCCGGTTTTCTCCAAAAAAAAATATATATATATAAAAAAAGGTAAAAAAAATATTTTATTGCATACGGCCAAGCCCTAAAAATTTTCCAAGCATGTTTTTTTTTTCAAAAATTGCATGTTTCTCATGTTTTGAAAATCCAAAAAAAATGGATATCATAACTAGTTTATGATTATCCATTAGGGTTTGGCCAAAATGTCAAAAAACCTTTTTTTCATTTTTTTTTCTAGGATCCAGATGTAGACTTTAATATTTGAAAGGTATAAAATTACATGATAAAGTACACCCTCAAGTATTAAAGATACAAGGGGTAAATAAATGTCATTCAGACTTTAGAATGGTTAGGATTTAACCCAATAAGAAAGAGACTCCCTCACGAAGGGAGATCTGCCTTGAACCTTAGAAAAGACCAACGAATAGAAACTCGACCTAGAAACAACAATCAAACAATAATGCAGCTTACCTTAGGTAGGGTGCACTGGGGGTGATGCGTCTTCCCCTTGCACAACCACTCCCTTACTCAGACTCTCGCAGACCTTAGGTTCCTAGTGACCATAATACTAGGTGGCGACGCCAATGAACCAAGCAAAAAAATGGAAAATAAACAAAAAAAATCGCCAGCCGATGTCGTGTGGAATTTTCCCACGTGCGACAGAATGGCGACTCCACTGGGGACGCTTTGTTTGGTCGGACTAAGCTTTGTTTGTTTGATTGTTTGATTTTCTGTTTTGGTCTGTTTAGCTTTACTGTTTCAACACTTTTATTTCTTGCTCATACATAAATACATCAAGTTTAATTCATTCATGCATTTTTTATTTTGCAAGAAAACCCAATTCTAGGATAGGAGGGGAGTAGCGGTCTGCCCCATGACTTTCAGTCGGAGTTCAGATTCGTGAAACATCCAACTATGAACTGAGTGTTTACTTGGTGATGGCGGTCACATAGTGCCCCAACCATCCCTTGTAAACCCTTATATTGCCTTCATGTGAGGTGGTCACTAGGCAGTTCATAGACCTTTTGAGACCGGTTATAAAACATATCCCTCATATAATAACCTAGAATTTGTCTGAACTTTACAGGATTTTTTTAGCTAAGACCATGACTTCCCTTACCTTTTCGGAATATGGGGAAAGATCTAAGATGATGCAAGTAGTCGAAGGGGATTGCCCAAGAACCAAGGTTGATGAATTACCACACATAACCAAAGTGCACTATTCTGTAGACACCATAAAGAAGTTAGCCCCTTTTTTGAGTTATCTTGATGAGAATCTGTTTGAGAAGAAGTACGGAAGAATTGCTCATCTAATAAGAATGCCTGTTCAGATTTTAGCAGTCAAAGCCTTGATGCATTTTTGGGATCCAAGCTACAGATGTTTCACCTTCGGGGATATTGATATGACTCCTACTCTTGAAGAGTATGCTCAGATCTTAAGTGTTTCGAATGACCCCTACAAAGTGTACTTCAGACAAAGGATTGAGAATACAGATACAGCAGTTGCCAAACTTCTACATTTGGATCAAGTTGATCGGTATAAGATACCCAATGGAGGTTTCAAGTGGAAGATGATCGAGAATAAATTGAAGACAGATAAAGAAGAAGGGAAGTTAGGTGAAGAAAGATATTAGATAATTGCTTTTGCCATATTTGGGTTGGTTCTTTTTCCTTCAGAAGCTGCCGGAATCATTAGCATTGAAGCTGCTAACGCCTTTCTTGAATTTGAAGAGGTAAAGCATAACCCTGCGTCAGCTATCTTAGCTGAAACCTTCCTATCTCTAAACCATTACAGATTACATGGGAAAGGGGCAATGCGATGCTGTATCCCATTTATGTGGATAGTAAGCCATTTGCAAGCATCAAAAGAAGTCTTCAATAATTTCTAGTGGTTTAACATGAGGCCTCTTGAGCTGATGCTAGCTAAAGAATGGAATGGTTTGGATGAAAAGGCGTGGGTAGAGAAATACCGAGAACTTCCCCAAACTAATTTCAGATGGAAAGCTCCTTGGGTAAGTGGTTCCTTTTACCTCATGAGTTATGGTGACAAGGCATGGGTTCCATTGATTGGCTTAACTGGATATATCAGTTACTCACCCTCATTAGTGGTCAGACAGTTTGGAGGAATACAACATGTGCCAAGAACTCGGGCAGTAGCTGAATACACCAGTCTATTTAAAGAAGCCAGCTCTTTGGAAATGTTAGATGCCATCAGAAATGACTGGAAGCAACCTGTTTTGGTCTACAAGGAAGAGCATCAAAAAGAGTTCTCGGTCAGCCCTACATATTCAATGTGGAGGAGTGCAGTTCAACTAAGATACTTCAAGAGGTAAAAAAGAAAAGAAGAGCCCAAGATAGCTCGTCCGTGATGTCAGAGCTAAGAAGAAAAAGGGTCAACAATGAGGAAGATCTCCAAGAAGAGCTGGATAAGCTGAGGATTGAGCTCGGTAATAGCAAAAATCATCAAAAATTCCTGGAAGACCAACTCTTGAAAGAAGAAGAGATGAAGGCCTCTCTAGATCAACAATTAAAGAAGAGCTAACATGAAGCAAATGAGCAATTGAAGAAGGGGAAAGCCAAGAATGACAAGTTGGTAAAAAAACATCTAATGGTGGAGCATGAATTGGTGAGTATAAAAAAGACCTCGGAAAGTAGAAAGTCTGCCGATAAAGAAACAATAGCTTGTCTAAAGAAAGAAAGGGACCAGTATAAATTAAAATGGGAGGCTGAAAAAGAAAAGAATAGGTTAGCTAATCCCGCCATTGAAGAAGAAAAAAGGTTAAGGAGTCGATATCAGATGCAAGTCGAGGATGAGAGAGAGGCAAGAAGGCTAGCTGAATCAGACATGAAGGAGTACCTAGACAAAATAAATGCTATGAGAAACCGAGTCTCTTTGATACAAGCGGAGCTTGAGTCCCGAGAGGAAGAAGCAAAAAAGATGCAAGAACAGTTTGAGGAATGGCAAGGTCATATCAGCAACCTCGATGTACAACTAAACACCAAGGTGGCCGAGCTTGATATAGAGAAGGAGGAATTGCAAAGGGCTAGAAAGCAGATTCAGCAGTTGGAAAAGATGGTTCAAATTTTGGAGAAAAACAACGAATCATTAGCCGCTAGTAATGAAACACTGCTTCAAGATAACACCTTGTTCCATTACAAGATCGAATAGACTGATAGGCTAATCGACATTGTGGCTCGAAACGCGAATGAGCTACAAGTGAAGGCTTCCAGGATTGGCAATAGTCGTCATAGATATGAGGAGTATTTGAATGAAGCTTCCTCTTTCATCAGAAATGTATCCAACAGAGGAATATCATTTGAATGAAGACATTTTGTATGAACCACTTTGTATTATGTCTACTTTTGGACTTTCATGATATGTACGGAATTTAATCAATCAAAGGAATTGGGTAAAACCACTTTGTGTATCAGACTTCGGATGTTACCTGTATTTAGCAAAGGAAGTCATGGATTAGCTCTTTAATCCTTATACATGCATCTTTTTCATTTGCATCCATATTCATACATTCATTATAACACACATGCATGCGCCAGGTCAAAATATAGGTCCCCAAAGAGCTTACAACACCCGATTCCGAACCAGGAACATGGAAGATGAAGAACGTGCTTATCGAGAAGCTCATTTTCAAGAAGAGTTGGATTCTCTAAAGGATAGTGTGGCTCGTCTCACTAGCTTCCTCGAGCAAGCATTAAGAAATACCTCTGGCGAAGACCCTTCAGCCAGACCCGCCACTCTTCCAGCCAACCAACCTGAAGAAATAATAGGAGAACATGCACAAGAACCCCGACACAATCCAACATTTATGCAGTCAACAACACCAGCCCCAGCCCCAGCCCCCGCGGTCATAGATGCTTTTGCTAATGAGTCCCACAAGACCAAGTCATCTGATGACATTGACAAAATGGCAGCATTAGAGGCCAGGATCAGGGCCATTGAGGGAGTAGACTTATATGACCCAGTGCGAGCTGTGGAAATGTGTTTAGTCCCTAATGTGGTGGTACCAAAGAAATTTCGAGTTCTTGAATTTATCAAATATACCGGAACTCAATGCCCTATTACCCATCTCAAATCTTATTGCAATAAAATGGCAGAGGTAGTCCATGATGAGAAGCTACTAATGCATTTCTTCCAAGATAGTTTGAGTGGAGCGGCATTGAGCTGGTATATGAGGTTGGATAATACCAGGATCCATACGTGGAAGGATCTCGTAGATGCTTTCATCAAGCAATACAAATACAACATGGATATTGCTCCTGATAGAACCAGTCTGTCTAATTTGGAGAAAGGAGACAAGGAAAGCATTAGGGAGTATGCCTAGAGGTGGAGAGATTTGGCAGCACAAGTACATCCCCCTCTCCTAGAAAAGGAAATGGTTGCTTTGTTTGCTAACACTCTGAAAGCTCCATACTACGAACACGTGATGGGTAGTTCGGCTCAACAATTCACTGATGCCGTCGCAGTAGCAGAACAAATAGAGCAAGGAGTAAAGAGTGGGAGAATCTCTGCACCCATGGAAAAGAAGGGTTTTGGAGTAAGAAAGAGGGAGATTGATCATGTTGAAAGTAGTTATCAAAGCAAGAAAGGCCAGTTCCAAAGGTATCGTCGCACCCTAAAAAAAATCCAAATGCGGCGTTCGACTGGCGACTTTTCGTTTTGTTTTGATTTGGTTCTTTGGAGTCGCCACCTAGTATTTTGGTCACTAGGAACCCTAACTGGTCTTTCAGAGATTCTAAGGCAAGGGACTGGTTGCGTAAAGGGAAGGTATTAGCACCCCTAGTACGCTCTACCTAAGGTAAGCTGCTTGGTGTTTGGTTTGCTCTATAATCTATGGTGTTGGTGTTTTCTAGTCCCGTCAATTTATTTTGGATAGAAATCTAAGGAGATTCCATGTGCTTTGAAAGCTCATTTTTCCCTTAGTATTTCAAGAGTTTGCGACTCGTAAATCGCAAGGAAGAGGAAAAAAATAGAAATCTAAGAAAATTCACACGCTTAAAAAAACTCATCTTGCCTTAGTATTTCATACTTTCACGGCTCGTAAACCGCGGAGTAAAAAAATTGAAATTTTGAAATGTCCTTGATTATAATCAAGGCTTCTTTCAAGAATGTGTGCAGATTTATTACTCCCAATAATATTTTGGATATTCGTCCTTTAAGGATTTCTTTATCCAAACATTAGTGGTGAATAATAAATGAATTTCCTCCCCCAAAATAAGATTTTTATAGTTTTTGGAATATTGGCCAATACCCTTTGGAGTTTTACAAACATGTTGTAAAATCCAGAAATGCAAGAAAATAATTTGTGTTTAAGAAATCTATGCGAAAACATACTTTCAAAGCTTCCAATATTTTTTTTATATATAAAAAGAACATTCAAAACATAGAGTATTGGTCGTATGCGACCCACAAGAAAACATTTTTTTTTTGTAAACATTTTTTCTTTTTGACGAAATCGAGTATTTTAAATATTGAATTTGTATCTCCACAGTATAAAAATACAAACCCATATAAAACAAAAATATATATGAAAAGAAAACAACAATATTTTTTTTTAGGTTTTTTCATATATTTTTTTAAAACATATATATATATATATATACATAATATAATATAATAATAATATAGTATAATTTATAATATATTAATATATTAAGTAGGTTGGGCCGGCCCAACTAAATGGGTCGGACTCAGCCCCAAAATTCGTTGGGCCGGTTTCGGCCCAAGAAAAATCCTGCCTTGGTCTACGAGTGAAGGCTAATCGACATGGTGGCTCGAAAGGTGAATGAGCTACGAGTGAAGGCTTCCAGGATTGGCAATAGTCGTCATAGATATGAGGAGTATTTGAATGAAGCTTCCTCTTTCATCAGAAATGTATCCAACAGAGGAATATCATTTGAATGAAGACATTTGGTATGAACCACTTTGTATTATGTCTATGTTTGGACTTTCATGATATGTACGGAATTTAATCAATCAAAGGAATTGTGTAAAACCACTTTGTGTATCAGACTTCGGATGTTACCTGTATTTGGCAAAGGAAGTCATGGATTAGCTCTTTAATCCTTATACATGCATCTTTTTCATTTGCATCCATATTCATACATTCATTATAACACACATGCATGCGCCAGGTCAAAATATAGGTCCCCAAAGAGCTTACAACACCCGACTCCGAACCAGGAACATGGAAGATGAAGAACGTGCTTATCGAGAAGCTCATTTTCAAGAAGAGTTGGATTCTCTAAAGGATAGTGTGGCTCGTCTCACTAGCTTCCTCGAGCAAGCATTAAGAAATACCTCTGGCGAAGACCCTTCAGCCAGACCCGCCACTCTTCCAGCCAACCAACCTGAAGAAATAATAGGAGAATATGCACAAGAACCCCGACACAATCCAACATTTATGCAGTCAACAACACCAGCCCCAGCCCCAGCCCCCGCGGTCATAGATGCTTTTGCTAATGAGTCCCACAAGACCAAGTCATCTGATGACATTGACAAAATGGTAGCATTAGAGGCCAGGATCAGGGCCATTGAGGGAGTAGACTTATATGACCCAGTGCGAGCTGTGGAAATGTGTTTAGTCCCTAATGTGGTGGTACCAAAGAAATTTCGAGTTCTTGAATTTATCAAATATACCGGAACTCAATGCCCTATTACCCATCTCAAATCTTATTGCAATAAAATGGCAGAGGTAGTCCATGATGAGAAGCTACTAATGCATTTCTTCCAAGATAGTTTGAGTGGAGCGGCATTGAGCTGGTATATGAGGTTGGATAATACCAGGATCCATACGTGGAAGGATCTCGTAGATGCTTTCATCAAGCAATACAAATACAACATGGATATTGCTCCTGATAGAACCAGTCTGTCTAATTTGGAGAAAGGAGACAAGGAAAGCATTAGGGAGTATGCCTAGAGGTGGAGAGATTTGGCAGCACAAGTACATCCCCCTCTCCTAGAAAAGGAAATGGTTGCTTTGTTTGCTAACACTCTGAAAGCTCCATACTACGAACACGTGATGGGTAGTTCGGCTCAACAATTCACTGATGCCGTCGCAGTAGCAGAACAAATAGAGCAAGGAGTAAAGAGTGGGAGAATCTCTGCACCCATGGAAAAGAAGGGTTTTGGAGTAAGAAAGAGGGAGATTGATCATGTTGAAAGTAGTTATCAAAGCAAGAAAGGCCAGTTCCAAAGGCATTGTTGCACCCTAAAAAAAATAAGCTACGAGTTGGGCGAATGAGAAAGAAAGGCGAATGAATAGTAGTTATCAAAGCAAGAAAGACCACCGAGTTGGGCCAGAATCCTTCTGGCCCGTCCCATATATTTCTGGGCCAGAGAAGAAAGAAAACTAAGCACGGGGGGGGGGGGGGGGAATTATTCCCCCCCGCCTCCTGCATGCAGAACGATTCTGCATGCAGGAGGAAAAAATTATGCAGCTTCGAAAGAAAAATATGCAGGGGGAGGAAGCGTACCTGGTGCGGCGGAGGCGATGGCTTGCTGGCGGTGCTGCGGTGGAGGCGGTGGCAGTGTCCTAACTCACGGCGATTTCTAAATGGTTCGGCGACGTCCTCTCGGTTCGTTTGCTTGGTTTTTGTTTTCTAAATTCCTTCCCTGCTTCAAACCTTCCCTTTGCTCTCGGTTTTTTGGGTTTTTCGGTGACTCTCTCCTCTGTTAGGTTGTTTCTCTCTCCTCCTCTCTCTCTTCGGTTTTCTTAGTTTTCTTCGGGTTCTCTTTCATTTCTTTCTCTTTATTTCTCGCCCCGTTTTACTCTGTTTCTTCTCTATTTATAGGGATACCAGGGTATGGCTTTATCATGGCCGCATGGGGAGTGGGGCACGCTGGTCGGTCGGTCGGTAGGCACCGCTGCCAAGGCGTGTTTCCCTCGGTTTCGGTGGTCCCAAGGCGTGGAGCGTCGGGTCATAGCACGCAAAGAGAGAGGCGGGAACCAAAACCCCGGTTTTCCTCTTCCCTGCTGCGCATGCAGGGGGAAGAAGAAAGGGAAACAGTGCCGTTCAAAACGGCACCGTTTGGTCTCTATTTTTTTTTTCTTTTTTTTCTTTTAAAATGTATGAAACGACGTCGTTTTGGAGAAAACGCGTCGTTTCATTCAAATGTGGTGCCAGAAACGCGCCAATGTTCAAATCAGCCCCCCAATTAATTTTGTTCATTTCAATTGCGTCCCTGCCAATTTTGGTGCCTGCTTCCATAGTTGGCCGCGTTTTCCACTTTGGTCCTTGGCCTCTGATTTATGCAATTTAGCCCTCAATTGATCAAAAACTTCCAATTGCTTCAATTAGGCCCCTGAATCAATTCAATTTCAGCCCCTCCATTTACGCGCCTCTTCCAATTTGGTCCCTGGTTTCGGATTTCCTCAATTAAGTCCCTAATTGGCCATTAAACTTCAATATTTATGCAATTAAGCCTCTGATTTGACCTAATAAATTCCTAAAAAATATAATTTGGCCCAGAACTTAAATTTCTTCGAATTAAAGCCCAAATTGACTTAAAAAACAATTTTTCTTGCAATCAAATCCCCTATAAATTTAATTTAAAAATCCAATTAAGTCCATAAACATCCAAATTTGGACTTTTCTCCTCAAACTTCCAATTTTCTTATCCAACAGGGTTCTCATCATTCAAGGATATATTGTCAAAAATCCATCTTTGTATTTTTAACTTCCTTGACCGATTTTCTGACCATTGGCTAAGCGCTTCTGCCCCCTGTTATTTTTCCTAAACTCCTTTGGCTATTTATTTTATTTTATTTATTTGGGGACCCGAAAATGGGTTACAACAGGTATAACACTCCATCCCTTTCATCCTAAATTGCCAACACCAATTTCAACTTCCCAACCCCAACCAAAAAACCTGAACCCCAAAACTACCAAACAAATAACCAAGCCGAAAGCTTCCCCAAAAAGAACTACTAAAGAACCCAAGAACAATTGCCTCAATTGCTGTTACCCCTGAATGAAATGTACAAAAAGCTACTAAGTATCGGACAAATAGCCCCTGTACCTTTGGTACCCTTACAATCGCCTTACCCTAGCTGGTATAAGCCAGATCTTACCTGCGAATACCATGCCGGTGTAGTTGGGCATAACATCCACACCTGCAACGCCTTCAAGAGAAAGCTTTTACAATTGATCAAAGCAGGTTGGATAACACTTGAAGATGCCCCTAATGTGAAGACAAATCCTCTACCAAATCATGCTTCAGGTAGTGGGTCCGTAAACATGTTAGAAATAGAACACTCAAAAATTTTAAGGGTGCCAATGGATAGGATCTACCAAATTATGGTAGATGCGAGGTACAAAGAGGGTGGCGAGAAGTGTTGTGAACACCATAACATAGAAGGCCATGTGATTAGCCAGTGTGAGGGCTTTCATAAAAAAGTAATGCAAATGATGAGGCGTGGATTGATACGAATTGAGAAAGCAACAAGTGGGGAGGTGTCCATGATAGGAGCACCAAACAAAGAGGTATGTCGAGTACAATTCGTTACAGGAAAGCCACCCAAACTGATCTTATTCAAACCAATAGTGGCACATGAAGGGAATTACAATGCCTTACCTCATGATTATGGGTGTTCCTTTAAAAGCACTCATCAACCGCCTATTTTTCAAGCAGAAATTGGAGGATTAACCCGTAGCGGTATATGTTTTACTCCAGAAGAACTGGAAAAACAAAGAAAAGCTAAGGGTAAAGAGGGGGTTAACATGACCGAGGAAATAAACAAGCCTGTCACTGAAGAGGAAACCAATGAATTCTTGAAGCTGATGAAACAAAGTGAATATAGTGTTGTTGAACAGCTCAAGAAAACGCCTGCAAGAATATCATTATTGTCTTTGATTCTAAGCTCTGAGCCACATAGAAAGGCTTTACAGAAGGTATTGAACGAGGCATACGTTCCCTAAGACATCAATCAAGAATCCATGGAACATTTAGTGGGGAGAATCCAAGCCTCAAATTACATATACTTCACAGAAGATGAATTGGGTCCCGACGGTACAGGACATAACGAGCCACTGTACATTACAGTGCGGTGCAAGGACATTCTAATTGGAAAGGTACTCATTGATAACGGTTTTGCACTGAATGTCCTACCAAGGCATATGTTGAAAGAAATGCCTATCGATGAGTCACATATGAAACCTAGCACATTGATGGCGAGAGCATATGATGGTTCGCCAAGACAGATAATTGGGACCCTAGAAGTGGAGTTATATGTAGGACCGCAGATGTTTCTAATAACATTACAAGTAATGGACATTCACCCATCCTACAACATGCTATTAGGGAGGCCGTGGATTTATGCAGCTGGAGCAGTGACTTCTTCACTACACCTGTGTTTAAAGTATATCATGAATGGAATGCTGATAACTGTCAAAGCTGAAGAAACAGTTTCCATGATAAGAAATGTATCCATGCCCTTCATTCAAGCGGAAGATTGTAAAGACAGGAATATTCATGCATTTGAAATTGTGAATACGGAATGGGTTCCTGAGGGTGCATTGTTGAGAAAGCCTAGAATCCCTGAAGCATCAAAAATGGCTGCTAAATGCTTTTTGAAGAACGGGGCTCCTTTCCAATATAATCCTAAGGCTAGACCGATTAAGCTAAAGAGTGTGGATCAAAGATTTGGGCTTGGATATAAGCCCAATAAAGATGATTATAAACGGGTTGCCCAAATCAGAAAGGAGGCAAGAGTGGCGAGGATTGAAGGAAGAGAGCCAGAACAAGAAGAATTTACCATCCCACCGCTCCAAGTATCTTTCCCAAGGGCTACAGAAGTGATTAGATCTGGCATAATGGATCTCCACATCAATACCTTGGAGGGCCAAGGAGAAAAGCAGATAGAAGAAGCGGGTCTGGAAGTGAAGGATGAAGTCCTGCCACAACTTTCCATTCACACCATTGATGAACCTCCTGCTAGATCTTTCGTGTGAAAATTGGCTGAAGGAGAGGTGTACTAGAACTGGAAGATGGAGCCTGCTGCTATTGTGTTTAAAAATTAATTGCTCCTGTTTAATCATGTTCGGATTTGTTTTGCTTTGACTTGTGATGATCTTGTCGGTAATCTAGCTCATGATACCGCAAGATTTTCTATGTTAACTGAGCACTTTTGTTTTAATGAAATCATGCATTTTCTTGTGTCCATTGTGTGCCTTCATCTTTTTTTTTATCCTTTCACGAATCACACTTACACGAGCACACCTTGAACTTTCAGGAATCTTGAAAGTTCCATCAATTCATAAAACCACCGCATTAAGAATAATTGGCCAAACTTTGATAATATGGTTGTAATGGGCAATGACGAATGGGAAGAAGAAGTTATAAAAGAGTTTACTAGGTTGGTAGAACACTCCGAGAAGTCCTGGGAACCTGCTAGTGAGAAACTAAAAGTCATCAATTTGGGAAATGAGCAAGAAAAGAAGGAATTAAAGATTGGCACCCTTGTTACAACTAAAGAAAGAAATAGACTAGTCTCTCTTTTACATGAATATGCAGATGTTTTTGCCTGGACTTATGCAGATATGCCTGGTTTAGATATTGACATAGTCGTACATAAAATTCCCTTAATAAAAGGAAGCAAACCAGTCAAGCAAAAAACCAGGCGAATGCGCCCGGACATGTTGCTCAAGGTAAAGGCTGAGATTCAAAAACAATGGGATGCAGGATTTTTAGATGTGGTCCAATATCCACAGTGGGTAGCTAATGTGGTGGTAGTCCCAAAAAAGGATGGTAAGATCCGAGTGTGTGTGGACTATAGAGATTTGAACAAGGCGAGCCCAAAAGATGATTTTCCTTTACCCCACATAGACATTCTAGTTGATAATGCTGCGAGAAATGCTACGTATTCTTTCATGGATGGATTCTCTGGTTATAACCAAATCAAGATGGCAGAAGAAGACAAAGAGAAGACCACCTTTGTCACACCTTGGGGGACATTCTGCTATAAAGTAATGCCATTCGGATTGAAGAATGCTGGAGCCACATATCAAAGGGCAATGGTCACCCTATTCCATGATATGATGCACCAAGAAGTGGAGGTTTATGTGGACGACATACTTGCAAAATCAAAGAAGAAAGAAGATCATGTGCAAGTATTAAGGAGACTATTTGAAAGGTTGCAAAAATACCAATTAAAGCTTAACCCTGCAAAATGCTCATTCGGGGTGAAAACAGGAAAATTATTGGGCTTCATAGTAAGTGATCTAGGAATAGAAGTGGATCCTGACAAAGCCAAAGCTATTCAGGAGATGCCCCCACCTAAAACAGAAAGAGAAGTAAGAAGTTTCCTGGGGCGCTTAAATTACATAGCTCGGTTTATATCTCAGCTATCGGTGACATGTGAGCTAATTTTTTGCTTGCTCAAGAAGAAAAATCCTGGAGTATGGGATAATGACTGTCAGGAAGCCTTTGATAAAATAAAGAGGTATTTGCAAAATCCATCGTTGCTAGTACCTCCAACACCAGGAAGGCCTTTGATCTTGTATTTGACTGTAACAGAAACAGCTATGGGCTGTGTGCTGGGACAACATGATGAGTCAGGAAGGAAAGAGCAAGCTATTTACTACTTAAGTAAAAAATTCAATGATTGTGAGTTAAAATACACAGCAATTGAAAGGTTGTGTTGTGCCCTGGTTTGGAGTGCAAAAAGACTCAGGCAGTATATGTTGTACTACACAACCTGGTTGATTTCAAAATTAAATCCGCTCAAGTATATTTGTGAAAAAACTTACCTGTCGAGTAGAATAGCAAGGTGGCAAGTGTTGTTGGCAGAATATGACATTGTCTTTATGACAAGAAAAGTTGTAAAAGGGAGCGTAATTGCCGATCATCTTGCAGACCATGCCATGGAAAACTATGAGCCTTTAAACTTTGACCTCCCAGATGAAGATGTGATAGTAATCGAGGATGGAGGTGGGGAAAGCGATACGTGGACCCTTTACTTTGATGGTGCAGTAAATATATCAGGAAATGGGGCAGGAGCGGTAGTAATTTCCCCAGAAAATAAGCAGTATCCTGTTTCAACAAGGTTACTGTTTGAGTGTACCAATAACACTGCCGAGTATGAAGCCTGCATCATTGGCCTGGAAGCTGCTCTAGAACTTAAGGCCAAGAAGCTTGAGGTATTTGGGGATTCCTTACTAATCATCTGCCAAGTCAAAGGCGAGTGGCAAACCAAGGATGAGAAGTTGAAGTTGTATCAAAGTTATCTCTTGAAGTTAGCCGACGAATTTGAAGAAATCAAATTCACACATATAAGCAGAGATAAGAATCAGTTTGCTGATGCCTTAGCAACCTTAGCTTCAATGACACAAGTTGATGCTAAAAGCAAGATCCAACCAATAGATATCGAAATCAGAAGCTTCCAAGCCCATTGTTGCTTAATTGAAGAATCTCCAGATGGGAAACCATGGTACAATGACATCAAGAAATTTCTCCAGCATCGAGAATACCCTCAAGGGATTTCCAAGACAGATGAAAAGACTTTGAGGAGAATGGCCATGAATTTTTACTTAGATGAAGAAATTCTATATAAAAAGTCATTTGATGGGACTCTACTCAGATGTCTGAGCGAAAATGAGATTGAAGAAACATTAAAAGAAGTCCATGAAGGAATTTGTGCTACACATGCTAATGGGCATACAATGGCGAAACAAATTCAAAGGTCTGGATACTTCTGGTTGACCATGGAGAGAGATTGTATAGACTATGTCAATAAATGCCACAAGTGTCAAATATATTGCAACAAGATAAATATGCCTCCAGCACCTCTGTTCAATATGATCTCGCCTTGGCCTTTTGATATGTGGGGTTTAGATGTCATAGGGCCAATCAACCCTAAAGCGAGCAATGGGCATAGATTCATTTTGGTGGCCATTGACTACTTCACCAAATGGGTAGAAGCCAACTCTTACTCCCATGTAACATAAAAAGTAGTCAAGAGATTTATTGAAAAGGATTTGGTCTGTCGTTATGATTTGCCGGCAAGATTGGTAACTAACAACGCCCAGAATTTCAACGGGAAGCTGATTGACAAATTGTGCACCAAATGGAAGATTAAACACCTCAATTCTTCCCCTTATAGACCAAAGATGAATGGGGCAGTCGAAGCAGCTAACAAGAATCTCAAGAAGATTATCCAGAAAATGGTGGTCACCTACAAGGATTGGCATGAGATGCTCCCATATGCACTTCATGCGTACCGTACCACAGTTAGAACTTCTACAAATGCCACCCCATACTCTTTAGTATATGGAATGGAGGCGGTTGTGCCCTTAGAAGTAGAAATCCCATCACTGCGGATCCTGAAGGATGCAGAACTGGACGAATCAGAATGGGCAAGGTCAAGATTTGAGCAACTAACCTTGATCGATGAGAGAAGACTAGCAGCTATCTGCCATCACCAGTTATACCAAAGCAGGATAGCCAAAGCTTACAACAAGAAGGTCAAACCAAGGGTGTTCAAGGAAGGGGATTTGGTGCTAAGGAAGATCCCACTAGCATCAGGAGAAGATCAAAGCAAGTGGGCGCCAAACTACGAAGGGCCATATGTAGTGAAAAAGGCTTTTTCTGTAGGGGCTTTAATTCTGACTACTATGGATGGAAGGGATCTACCAAGACCTGTAAACTCAGATGTTGTAAAGAAGTACCATGCCTGATGTATTTACCTTCATCAATCAATGAAATTGAAGTTTGGCCAAGATTTCTTTAGTGCATTTCCCTTAAAATTATGCATGATTTCATGTTTTCACAAGGATTTTTTGGAATTCAAAGCTTAGTACGAAAACAGAAATCATTATGGTGTTTTTCCGAAACAAACAAGTTTTGAAAATTAAGGTGATTCCTTAGAGAGGTAACCATACACCTAGAAAACAAAAAAAAAAAACACCATGAAATGACTCTAAAGCTGAGTTTTGATTGCATGAATAATGAGAAATCGCTTTATATACTCGCATGAAAGTAATGCTTACCGATCCTAAATGCATGCATTTGAGATGAAGAAAGGACATCTTTGATAATCCTTTCACAAGGCTGAAATATATCCTTTGTAGTCCCCTTTTGAGCCTAGTAAATGTTTCTTGAAAAATAACCTTGGCTAGGATCACACCCTACACTGGGGGGCAAGTGCAAAAAAATCCATAATGATTGAAAGTGCCCAAGTAACTCTTGGGGCATGAAAAAGTCTTCAATGATGAAAGTGCCCAAACCATACTGGGGGGCATAAAAAGTTTTCTCAATCATCAAATATGCCCATACAAAGCTAGGGGGCATAAAGAAAAATCCAAAGGATCCAAAATTCTGAGCATAAAAAAAAAGAAGCTAATGCAATGATGCTCAAAATAAAATGAAAAAAACAAAAACAAAGAGAAAGAGCCCGAGCCCAACACTGGGGGGCACCGTGGACCATTTTACGAATCCATTCCAAGGTCCAGAAATGAATGAACAAAAGAGTTTGGGATATAAGCACTAGTTATCCTTAGTCTTAAAGTCCCTTAAACACCTTTTGAGCCTACAAATACCATTTTCTTCACAGCCAAAAGCCCAAGCCTACATTACGTGCCTAATCAAGCCCTTTCTGATCAAAGGCAAGCAATCTGGATCGGTAGGCAGTGCTTCTTCATGCGAAATAAAATCATTATTCATGCAAATAAAATGAATGCTTTGAAAACGGTTCTCAATAACCCTCAAATTGAAATTTAAACCTTTTGTGACCAACCTGATGTCACTTCGTGTTCTTCACATTTTCGTCAAAAGCAAAAACAAAAAAGTTTCATCACATCTAAAAACCTCTCCATAGGAAACACTTGAATCTCTTCAGATTAAGTTTGCTTTGAATCAATGTCAAAATGATTTTTGTGCCTGGAATAGCTTTGAAATTCCAAAAATTCTGCATGAAAACAACTCCTTGTCAAAAAACCAAACCTACCTTCACATAACCTTATCCTCAAACCTGATCTGAATACTTGCGAGCATGATCAAACTAAGGGGCAATTTAGCAAAACACATAGGGTTGGTTCCCTGATTTCCTAGGATATGATGATCCTTGTTGCTACCCATTTTTTGACCCATGTTTTGATATATTTTCAAAAAAATTCAAAAATAGAGAAAAACAAAGAAAATTCAAAAAAATATGTTTTTAGTATATTTTTGTCATTTTAGCATTTTCAACGTCGTCTAAAAAAAGAATTTAATTTTTTAAAAGATTTTCAAACGCGTTCGACTTTTCACGCGTCATTTTTTAAAATCATTGATTTTTCTCATTGGGTCGACGTTGATATTGCACTTTTTCAAAAAATACAAAAAAATAAGAAAAAATAAAAATTTACAAAAAAGAAAGAAGTTGAGGGACCAAGTTGAAAAACCTAGCAAAACTTTTCCTATAAATACCATGCTACACTAATTTTTTGAAGGGGGGCAATTTTGTAAAGGAGAAGAAACCACAAAAAACCCTAAACCTAAACTTAACTCTACCAAAAAAAGAAGACAACAGCCCCCGACCCTTTTTTTTTCTTATCCCTCAACTGGTCAAACCCCTCCCCCCAAAGACAGCCGCCGGCCACAAACACAAGCCAAAGCAGCCGCTCCCCACCCGGTCTTGATTTTCTTTCTTCAAAACCAGCCCCCTTCCCCTTCTTTTCTTCTCATTTTTCCCCATCGCTCCTTCATCCTCTCTCGTCGGCCGCCTCTCCATCAACACCGGAGGTTTCCCCTCAGCGGCATCTTCTTCCCCCTTCGGTCTCCATCAACGCCGACCTCCACCGCAGCTTCAGCAGCCCCAGACCCACGGTCTTCACCGATTGGTTGCAGTTGCTCCCACTGACTCACGCGACCAGCCACAGCGGCTCCCTTTCTTCCTCAGGCCGAACATAGCGACAGCCCGGCTGTCCTCTCCCCAGTTTTCTCTTCGTTCAACCGGTCAACGACAGAGCCCATCACAACGGCACCCGAGCTCCTCCAGCACACCGAACCTGCCACCAACAAACCCGTCATCAACCGGCTCTCCTTCGACTCAAACCCGTGCAGGGGATAGCGCACAGAGGATGAAATCAGAACTCTCGGGAAACAAACCGAGAACAGATCGAAAAAAAAAGAACGAAAAATTGAAAGATTGTTTGTGGTTTTTTTTCTTTGGTTGCAGGGGATAGCGTTTGTCACCGCCTGTGCAGAGGAGGAAAGCTTCCCAGATCCGCCCATCTCTTGCGTTTGTGACTGTGGCGGCGCGTGAACCCACGCGCCGCCAGTGGCGGTGGCGCATGGGAAGACGCGCCGCCATTGTCCATGCTGTTTCAGACGGACTTCCCTGCCATTCTTGGATTGTTTAGGGACTGTTTTTGTAATTTTTTTATTGTTTGATGTAATATTTGTTTAATTTGAATTTTTATTTGTATGTTGTAAATGTGGAAATATCAAAGAAAAAAAGAAAAAAGAAAAGAAAAGAAAAGAAAAGAAACAAAAAATAAATAGTAAAAGTGATTGTGAGTGTTTTCATTGGTTTTATTTTATATATATATATATATTTTAATGATAAAATTGCAAATATATTAAAGAAGAATTTAATATTTTGATCGGATCACGGTTAAGAATTATTAACTTATACGTAAGTGATATTTCTAATTTCCGATGAAAAGGCAATTATTAAAACTTCTTTAACACATAAAATTCGTGAAGCAGCTTACCTCAGGTAGGGTGTGTTAGGGGTGCTAATACCTTCCCTAACCACAACCAGTCCCTTACCCGCGAATATCTGACAAGACCAGTACATCCGGTTTCCTAGTAGCCTTCAATAAATTACTAGGTGGCGACTCTAACGAACCAATTCAAGCAAATGACATAAAAAAGAAAAGATCGTCAGCCGATGCCGCGCAGATTTTTTCAACGTGCGACAGAATGGCGACTCCACTGGGGAAGGTATTGTTTCTGACATTATTGGACTAAGCTTTGTGTATTTGATGTGTTTAAGTTTTTGCATTTTTATCTTTTTGTTAATATTTATTTCCATGCATTTTATAGAATTGTCTCATGCACCACCTGTATTTATTTTTGAAAGCACACAAGCTTCTAGATTAGGTGGGGAACTAGCGATCTGCCCTAAGACTATTGGTCAGGGTTCAGATGCGTGAAACACCCAACTCATATCTGAGTGCCTGCTTGGTAATGGTGGGTATACGTGCCTTAACCACTCTTTGCAACGCCCCCATACTGTCTTTACGAAGAATGTCACTGGGCAGATATGAGACCCTTTTGAGACCAGATAGAAAACCTACCCTGTCTCACGTAAAATGAATAGAACCTGTCTTTAGGATGTATGTGCTATTGTTTTGCATCCGAGCAAACCCTTCTTAAAGCATCTTGAACTCAAGACTTGTGGGTGACACAATGGTCGTCACTCAGAAATTTTTCATTATAGAGTTTGGGCAAAAATCACGATTCTTGTTCCATCATACAAGAGTTACGACCATATTGTCACCCCTCGAAGGGTGAGTTCGTCATATAGATTACATATTCATACATTTATCATGCATGTACCGGGTTGAAAAGTAGGTTCCCCCGCACAAGCTATGCTGCAAGTGATTGAAGAAAGGATGGAAGTGAAGAAAGGTGTCAGATAGAGGCTCATTATTAGATTGAGGTTGAGAGCATCAAAGGTGAAGTAGCTAGACTCAGATCTGCTCAAACAAGTGTTGAGCATCAAATGGAAAGAGAATGTCTGCAAATGGGAAATCCAAGAAGGGATGCAATGGTTTCAGATTGTCCATAATTTTCTCCTACCAATATTGGCATTAAAACACAAAAGTGGTTGTTGGCTGCACCGTCAGTGAGGAATCAAAGAGGAAATAGAGGAGTTGTGGATTCATCAGGTTCTCTTCCAGTTTTGACAATGTGTGATTCCACACGTTTTTGTTTTTATGCGCTGCCAGGATTGCCTAACTATTGACGGGTTTCCAACAATCCTAAAACAAAAACAACAACATTGGAAGATTGACATGAAGTTGTGTGGATTGCAAAAAATTGAACAAGCTATCAAGATGAGAAAGATTGAAGGTTCTGCCAAGGATTCCAGAGAAATGATGAGAGATGAATCAAAAGAAGACTCTGACGCTGGAAAACCTTAATTATGTTGGTCTAACCAAGTCTTGTTGTATCATCGACTACTCCAATGTCTTTACCAAAGATAGACATTCTTTTGCTATGTGGGTTTATTTACCAAAATCTGCCAGATTCTAGACTTTTGCTAGACTCTTACAAATCCCATGCAACTACCGTTTTCTAGGTGGTATAATCCAGATAAAAGATGTGATGTCATGGTAGGGTCCTCAACCATTTCAAGTGAACATTTTCAAGAATTGCAAGAATTGAGTCCGAAAGTTGGTGAGCAAGAGACAAGTGGAGTCGATGAAGGAAGGTGTCATTGGCTATATTATTCCCCGAACATCTTCAGAATGACATGTGATCGAAAATGCTTGGCAAAATACAGATATTGCCAGAAAAGCTGATTCAAGAATGGTGATGAACAGTCAATCATATTGTTATGGAATTCTGCATTTTTTTTTAGGATCACATCTCATCCTTCGACGAAACATGCCTTGCTTTTGTCTCTTTGTTGTTTTGAAATCAACAGATGTTTAGCATTTTATTCTAACAAAATATTTTGACCAAACTCCAACATGCGACAAAGGTTAATCAATCCAGAAGATTAAAAGTGTTTTGATTATAGAAATGACTCGATGCTTGAAAATAACATGAGGTGACTAAACAATTTTGAACTCATACTTCCTGAAACTGAACCACACATCATATAGCTAAGTTTTAGCAGTATGCATAATGACATGTAGTGGATTTAGTAGTTATGGACTCGTGAATCATGATTCTTACAAGTCTCAATCATTCATTGGATGAGGTCAAAATTTATCGGTTCTAACTGACCTTGCTTGAAATGAGAAAAGGTCATCTTTGATATCCCTTCACTTTCTAAAGATTATATCCCTTGTAGTCCCATTTTGAGCTTGATAGAATATGTTTTTTTTTATGAAAACCCTGACTCGGATCACACCCCACACTGGGGGCAGATGAGAGATATGTTGGAGACATTGATATAATTAATGGATAAAGGGGAAGGCTTAGAACAAAGGTCCAATGATTGAGAGAGAGCTAAAAGAAAACACATAGACTGGGGGCATATGGGAAATTTTTAAGGAAGGCTATGATGAAAAAAAAAAAACAATGAAAAAAAAGAAGAAGAAGTTGAAATTGCCTTCACTTAAAGACAAGTCAAAGATAAAGGAAGGAGAACGCCTATCAAGTCTATGAAGAGCAAAAGAAATTTCAATCAAGGAAAGACATAACAAAAGTCAATACCAGAAAAAAGACTAAGTTATAAACGTGACTTTTGGTGTCCATTATAAAGCCTCTGATGTTATCAGATGATTAAGGTTGGTTATTCATCAAGGAAAGGTGGATTTGCATTATGACTTATGTTAAGCGAAGTCTAATCTTTGAGGTTAACAAGGTTATATGTCATTTCCTCTACAAAGACAACAATAAGAAAGAGTTGACGAATAGTTGAGTTGATCCTGGGTTTTTGAAACCTTCAAACACCTTTTGAGCCTTTGAAATTCTTTTCTTTCATAGCCATGGACCATAGCCTGCATTACGTGCTTTTAAAAGCCCTTTTCAATCAAGCAAGCAATTTGAACCGATAAATGACGCTCTCAAAACTTGAAGAGCTTTTCCATAAGGGTCGTGACTTCATTGAATTAAGCTATTGGTTATTATGCATGCTGATAAAACAAGTTATAAGAAGAGAAACAACCTTTCTTGATAAAGCCTGAGTTTTGACTTGAGCATTTTTGTTTTTTGAAATTAAAAAAAAAAGTCACCTCATCACAGACCATCAAAAGATATACCCAAAATCCGAGCCTACAATGGATACAAAGAGCCATGAAGAAGAAGAAAGCCATTTTAGTCTTACAACAGGTCAATTTCTGTTTTTTAAAATGCATGACAATCAAAGGACTGTATATTTTGAATAACGTGTGTTAGGTCTTTGATCAAAAAGCTTGATTTTCAAAAAGGACATCTCTGATTTCATTTCAACAAATTAGACTTTGAACAAGCATGATATTTGAAATATGAGAATTGATTCCAAAACAAAGAAGATTATCGGACATAAAAGAACATTGATTCAGTCTCCGAAATCCTTGATAGAAATGACATTGAAGTCCTTGACACTCCTTGAGAAGTTGAGCAGCTGAAGGCAATACAGTGGACATTGAAAAGGAAAAACAAGCAGTATTCAAATCAGCTATGAGGCAATGAAAGATGATTGAATGATGAACCATTGAACTGAAGACAATGATGTTCAAAGAAAGATAATCAATGAACGAGCACATTCAGATCATGCTGGGGGCAATGTCGTTCCAAAATAGTCCATGCTTTAGTGAACCCTGTCGGCAATGGAGAAACAAGGATGTACTTGAAGGACACTTTCATATCATCATCTTTTGAAACATGGCTAGCAATCAATAAAGATACACAGATGAATGTAATTGAATGGTGAAAAGATGCACACCACCAAGACTAATTGTGGAACAATGCTGCACTTGGAGGACAATCTCATATTGTCATCCTTTAAATCATGGTTACCGACAGATGTTATCACACAACTGCATTGAATGAATGTCAGAAAGGCACCCACCTCGAAGACTGACTGTGGGACAACTTGTTTTGAAGCCAGATGAGCACTTCACCGCATGAGTATGAGTGATAAAAGCAGCATCATTGATGAGGCCGAGACATTTCTTTTCACAAATCTGATTAGAAGAGTTGAAAGGAATCTATTGAGAAGAACACTGAGCATACAACCATAAGCCTTGGTACTGCAAGCTATGAGATGTATGTCTGGATGACTGGATGAGTTCCAAGAAGGCTGATGATAACATGTACTTGAAGAGTATTGTTTCAACTAGAGGCAAGTTCATGACTGATTGACAATTTTAAATGGGCATTGGCATGCACAGTCAATCAAAGGGAAAATCTGGAGAAAATCTAGGAGATGGATGAAGTGAGCTACATCACACATGGAAACATAGTCAAGCTTGAGAGGCAACGAGAGTAGTAATCGTCATGGACAACCCACTCTAGGCACTGCACTTACATTTGAGTGGAAGGCTAGCACACGAATGAACCGGTGCATTGAAAGAATGAAGAAAGCTTTGAATAACAAACAAAGGCATCCTGTGATGATGGAACATCGAAGAGGGGGGACCTAGATTTCAAATCAGGTAAGGATGCATGCATGTCATCTAACATCAAAGCATTGCATATATTTTTGATTTATTGCAGAAAAAAATCCTCAATGTAGTCCAGCAAGATTGGGGACAAAGAAAGAATTGTTGATTTGAAGAACAACAAAGAATCATGGTTTTGACCCTGGAACGGGAGGAAGATGAGATAAACCCTAACATTAGGGAAATCTCAAAGAAATAGGAAGATCAATGAAGAAGAGTCTTCAATTCAAACCCTATCATCTTGAAGAAGGAACATATTTTTGGTTAAAGGAGATTGCCTGAAGGAATCTCAGGTTAACCACAACATGAAGATTTTAGCTATGGTTGAAGGGAGTGGCCAGATGGGATTTTAGTTTGACCTAGCTACATAGACCTTGGTTATGGTTAAAGGGGATCGGCGAAGGAATCTCAGTTTAACCTAACTGGAAAGGATTTTTGGTTCTGGTTGAAGGGGATCGACGAAGGGATCTCAGCTCAGTTCAGTATAACCACACAGACCTTGGTTATGGTTAAAGGGGATCGGTGAAGGAATCTCAGTTTAACCTAATTGGAAAGGATTTTGGTTCTGGTTGAAGGGGATCGGCGAAGGGATCTCAGTTCAGTCTAACCACACAGACCTTGGTTATGGTTAAAGGGGATCGGTGAAGGGATCTCAGTTTAACCTAATTGAAAAGGATTTTGGTTCTGGTTGAAGGGGATCGGCGAAGGGATCTCAGTTCAGTCTAACAACACAGACCTTGGTTATGGTTAAAGGGGATCGGCGAAGGGATCTCAGTTTAACCTAATTGGAAAGGATTTTGGTTTTGGTTGAAGGGGATCGGCGAAGGGATCTCAGTTCAGTCTAACCACACAGACCTTGGTTATGGTTAAAGGGGATCGGCGAAGGGATCTCAGTTTAACCTAATTGGAAAGGATTTTGGTTCTGGTTGAAGGGGATCGGTGAAGGGATCTCAGTTCAGTCTAACCACACAGACCTTGGTTATGGTTAAAAGGGATCGGTGAAGGGATCTCAGTTTAACCTAACTGCAAAGGATTTTGGTTCTAGTTGAATGAGGTCGCCAGATGGGATCTCATGTAGCTTTGGTTAAAGGGAATCTCCATATAGGATTTCAGGTTGACCGAGTTACACGCATTTTTTGGTTTTGGTTAAAGAAGGTCGCCAGATGGGATCTCAGGATAATGAAAAAAAAAGAGAGAGAGAAAGAGAGAGAAAAAAAAAAACGAACAGAGTAAGGTTTTTAGATGAAGTGGATATTGAGCAAACAAAAAGACAAGTTTTTCTTTACAAAGCTTACTATGCAAAACATTGAGGATTTTTGCTTCCTAGGCATTGTAAAGAGGGGGCATCTGTTGCTACCCATTTTTTGACCCATGTTTTGATATATTTTCAAAAAAATTCAAAAATAGAGAAAAACAAAGAAAATCCAAAAAAATATGTTTTTAGTATATTTTCGTCATTTTAGCATTTTCAACGTCATCTAAAAAAAGAATTTAATTTTTTAAAAGATTTTCAAACGCGTTCGACTTTTCACGCGTCATTTTTTAAAATCATTGATTTTCCTCATTGGGTCGACGTTGATATTGCTCGTTTTCAAAAAATACAAAAAAATAAGAAAAAATCAAAATTTACAAAAAAGAAAGAAGTTGAGGGACCAAGTTGAAAAACCTAGCAAAACTTTTCCTATAAATACCATGCTACACTCATTTTTTGAAGGGGGGCAATTTTGTAAAGGAGAAGAAACCACAAAAAACCCTAAACCTAAACTTAACACTACCAAAAAAAGAAGACAGCAGCCCCCGACCCTTTTTTTTTCTTCTCCCTCAACCGGTCAAACCCCTCCCCCCAAAGACAACCGCTGACCACAAACACAAGCCAAAACAGCCGCTCCCCACCCGGTCTTGATTTTCTTTCTTCGGAACCAGCCCCCTTCCCCTTCTTTTCTTCTCATTTTCCCCGTCGCTCCTTCATCCTCTCTCGCTGGCCGCCTCTCCATCAACACCTGAGGTTTCCCCTTAACGACATCTTCTTCCCCCTTCGGTCTCCATCAACGTCGACCTCCACCGTAGCTTCAGCAGCCCCAGACCCACGGTCTTCATCGATTAGTTGCAGCTGTTCCCACTGACTCAGGCGATTATCTTGACAAAAGAAAAATTACAAAGAACAGCCATATGATTAGACCTGTTATCTCTCTAGTCACCATATGACTTTCTTGTGATGATTGAGTTCTATGAGGTTTGGTTTGATGGCTTTCTTATCTTTGCTATCAAAGGTAATGAATGTTAAAACATCATTGGATGTTAAATAAATAGACAGCAAAATGCTGAGTTGATTTTGTAGTTACACTGTTATATTCACCATTTTTTAATTGAAATCATGAATAATAATACTAGTATCTTCAGCATTATTGTTAGATACCCCACCTAGCTGCCTCAACGCCTCAAGGTGAGGCAATTTCATTTGGTGTTGTCTAGCCAAGGGACCCTCACCTTGGCCTCTTTTTTTTTTTTTTTTGTTATGTCCACTCTTACAATAATTCTCTATTTTAACTTTGTATAGCTCATGAATGAGGTTTACTGTTGTAAAAGAACCAAGGAGTTGAGCATTTTATTATCTAGTAAAGACAAAAAAAAGAGCATTGAAGATGTCAAGATAATTAAAATATTTTGGTGGGTTCCCATGTGAGACCCACAGTCTTCACCGATTTGAGTGAGCCTTTGGGCCCTCTACCAACTTAGGTAGTGTGTTTTTCCAACCCTACCTCATTTTAAATGCGCCTTAGAGCCTTTGACTACCTTGGGTAGTGTGTTTCCAAACCCTACCTCATTTCAAGTGCGTCTTAGAGCCCTCAACCATTTTAGGTATTGCGTTTTCCAATCCTATCTCTTTTTGACTGCGCCGTCGAGCCTTCGCCTCATGGGTAGTGTGTTTTCAAACCCTACCTCATTTCGAGTGCGCCTTAGAGCCCTCGACCACCTTAGGTAGTGCGTTTTCCAACCCTATCTCTTTTCGAGAGGGCCTTCGAGCCCTCACCTCATAGGTAGTGTGCTTTCTAACTCTGCCTCCTTTCGAGTGCGCTTTTTCAGCCCCCGTTCCCCTTCGAGTCCTATCTCTTTTTGAATGCTCCTTTGAGCTCCCCATCTTTTGAATAGTGCGCCCTCTAGCCCTATCATGTCGTCTCTTCAAGACATTTCACCTGGGTAAGTCACCCATTGTCGCACGTGTGCGGCGGCGCGGCGATCGTCCACCCCCAAGGAAAAATCGGAATAATTTATTCCTGGAAAAATGGGGAGAGACAAGGAATTCTTGTCTCTACATGTGAAAATATGGACTGGGAGTCACCACCTAGTATTCTGGTTACTAGGAACCTTAACTAGTCTTTAGAGATCGGGTACGGAGACTGGTTGCGTAAAGGGAAGGTATTAGCACCCCAACTACGCCCTACCTAAGGTAGGCTGCATTGTTTTAATGTCTGATAAAATCTAAAATCGTGTTGTGGTTTTTGAATTGTTGGTTCGTTTACGGTTTAAGAAAAGTCCTCCTCTGTAAGGAGATCCTTATCTTTATCGGGTAAAACACTAACTATTCGAAGTCGTCAAAAGAAAATAATTTTTTTTTTTTCAGGAATACGATTTACGTATAAATTCATAATCCTTGCTACTAACATCAAACTAAATAAAATATTTTGTTGTTTTTGAGATTTTGGCCAATGTTCTCTTGACTTTAATAAACTGGTTATTAAAGCCAAAATGCATGCTAAAATATTGTTTTTTTTTACATGAAAAATACGATATGATATTTTAGATTTGAGACACTTGGCCGTATGCACAAAAATGTTTTTTAAAATTTTTTTGTATTTTTTGGAAGTTTGTGACAAAAACCGGATATTGTAATACCCGATTTGTATTTTTACGACATAAAAATACTACCCGATATTAATAAAAATAACATAAATAAAAAATGGGAACACCATAAATATTTTTTAAAACAATAATATTTTTTCTTTTCTTTTTTTTATGGGCCGGATCAGGCCCAATTGCATGGGCTGGGCCAAACCTGGCCCTTTTACATGGGCTGGGCCGAACATGGCCCAAATGCATGGGCTTGTTACTGTGCACATAGCAACCGGGTTACTGTGTGCACAGTAACCAAAGAATTAATCTGCGGGTTACTGTGCACATGCACAGTAACCGTGAATTAATTAGCGAGTTACTGTGCACAGCACAATAACTCGCTAATTAATCTGCATGCAGAACCAAAAAAAACGACGGAAACGCTATCTGCGGTGGTGATGTTCGACGTTCTTCTCTGCTTCTTCTTCTTCTGCTTTCTTCTCTCTGTCTCTCCCTTCTCTTCTCTTCTCCTCTCCTTTTTTTTTTTTTTTTTTTCAGTGCCCCTCCCCTGTTTTTATAGGCAAAAACAAGGGGGCGGTGTCGTGGTAGGGCGGCCGCCCCTCCACTATCAACTCAGAAGGATAACAAGGAGGAGACAAGTGGGTGATTGCGGGCGTCTTATTGCGCGAAAAACGGGAAAGAAATTAGGCGAAAAGGGGAAGAAAAAATCTTCTTCTTCCCCTGCCTCGCGCGTCCAGGGGAAGAAGAAGAGCTACAGTGCCGTCAAAACGGCACTGTTTTGGGCTTCTTTTTTTTTATTTTTTTTTATTTTTTTTTATTTTTTATTTTTTAGCAACAGTGAATGAAACGGCGCCGTTTTGGTCAAAACGCGCCGTTTCATTTAATAGGAAAAGGCGCCAAAAGCATCAGATTCAAATTTCGGCCCTCCATTTTCGCGCGTTTTACAATGTAGTCCTTGGTCTCGGATTTCTTCAATTAAGTCCCTAATTGGCCATAAACTTCAATAATTTATGCAATTAAGCCCCTGATTTGACCAAATTAACTTCCAAAAATTATAATTTGACCCCAGAAAATTAATTTCTCCTAATTAAAGCCCAAATTAACTCCAAAATCAATTTTTCTTGCAATTAAAATCTCCATAAATTCAATTAAACCTTCAATAAAATTTAATGGAGTCCATAAACTTCTGATTTTGCATTTTTCTTCCACAAATTGAATTTTCTTTATCATTGGGGCTCTCATCAGTTAATGATATACTGTCAAAAAATAATTTTTATATTTTTGAAAATCCTCAAACAATTTTTTTAGCATGTTTATGGCGCTCTGGCATTTTTCACTGTTATATTTTTTTGTAATATATTTTTTTTGAATTATTTTGTATTTTATTATTTTATATGTGGGGACCCAAAAATGGGTTACAACACCCAAAAATGTTTTTGTGTTTAAAAAAAAAAAAGGAGAAGGGACCAGGCGACACGTCGCCTAGTTACTGTTCATCTTCTTCCTCGCAAAGCTGCCCGAGTGGCTACTTTCCAGGCGCTGTTTCTCACTCTTGTGGCCCCCAAATCCGACAACGCATGCACCGACATGTCCACCTAAAACCCCTTTATCCCATGGAGTGGTCCGGTCGGGTCGACAATCTTGGAAACGGCTCTGTTTATTGGCCCAAAGTGGCACCCTCGGGCAGTCTGCAGCCTTGGATTGCCAAATTTGGGAGTTCGAGGTGCACACTTTGAACCAACGGTTTGGATTCCTCAAGTCGAATCAAGGGCTGAGACTTTTTCCCCGTTGAAGACAAGATTACCCTCTTTCCATCCCTATAAATAGGAGCCAATTTCATGCTCGAAAGGAGGAGAAACTTGAACGCAAAGTTGGCAAAAAATCAGCTTTTCCTGCCCGGTTTTCCTGCAACCAGTCCACTCTTTTTTTTTTCTCTCCGCCATGGCCTCGCCACCATCCTTTACCTGAAACACCGCATCCCATCCATCACCCAGCAACCTCACCGAAGCCTGCAACACCTCCCTCTCTCCCCCTCTCTTTTCTGCAAAACGTTTCTCTCTCTCCACCACCGCAATCCCAGCAGCAGCAGCAGCAGCAGCAACCACCCTTTCCAGCGGCTTGCACTCCTATCAGCAGCAGCTTGGTTAGCATTTCCTCCTCAACCACACCAAAAACTCTAGCCATGAGCTTTCCCTCTCCTCTGCAGGGCCTGTTTCCTTCTTCTTCCAGCCGGGACCAATGCACGCCGCTGGCCTCGCCGCCTCCAGCCTCACCGCGCGCCACGAGCCAGGCTGCCGACTCTCTCCACGCCAGGTAACTCTCTCCTCCCTGCTCCACATTTTCTTCTTCGTCCTTCGTAGCCGCTGCATGCAGAATTCAGTTTTGCATGCAGTGGCTAATTAATTAGCCACTTGTTTGGGCCGGGGCAGTTCTGGCCCAGCCCAGCCCTAAAAAAAAAATATTTCAAAAAAGTTTAAAATTTTTTAAAAAATATTTTTCTACCATGTTTTGCTTAATATTGGGTTGTATACTTACAATGTAAGATACAAGTTCGATATTAAAATACCTGGTTTTCTCCAAAAAATATATATATATAAAAAAAAGAAAGGTAAAAATTTTTTTTTATTGCATACAGCCAAGCCCTAAAAATTTTCCAAGCATGTTTTTTTTTTCAAAAATTGCGTGTTTCTCACATTTTGAAAATCCAAAAAAAAATGGATATCATAACTAGTTTATGATTATCCATTAGGGTTTGGCCAAAATGTCAAAAAACCTTTTTTTCATTTTTTTTTCTAGGATCCAGATGTAGACTTTAATACTTGAAAGGTGTAAAATTACATGATAAAGTACACCCTCAAGTATTAAAGATACAAGGGGTAAATAAATGTCATTCAGACTTAAGAATGGTTAGGATTTAACCCAATAAGGTAGAGACTCCCTCACGAAGGGAGATCTTCCTTAAACCTTAGAAAAGACCAACGAATAGAAACTCGACCTAGAAACAACAATCAAACAATAATGCAGCTTACCTTAGGTAGGGTGCACTGGGGGTGATGCGTCTTCCCCTTGCACAACCAGTCCCTTACTCAGACTCTCGCAGACCTTAGGTTCCTAGTGACCATAATACTAGGTGGCGACTCCAATGAACCAAGCAAAAAAATGGAAAATAAACAAAAAAAATCGCCAGCCGATGTCGTGCGGAATTTTCCCACGTGCAACACCCAGAATCCTTATCTGGCTAAATTCTACTCGTCCTTGGCTGAGCCTCATAAAATTCATTCCTATGTGTATGAAACTCAGTACCAAAGTTAAAATCATCTTCGACTCCTCCTGTAGAGTTTCCAGCAACACTCTCCTTCTTCCTAGCTTCTCTACCATTTTTCCCGAGCCCACTTTCAAACTTAGTTTCTAATTTTTCAAACCTATCTTCAAACCTACTCATCATCTCTCCAAGCATGAACTCCATCTGTTTTTGCATTTTAGATAGCCCATCCTCTAGGACTCCTCTTTTTTTTAGTGACACACTGCTAGAAGACATTATCTCCCTTTTTTTATACCTGCATGAAATTGTTAGCAATAAAAAAAATAAAAAATAATACCTCACACACTCATGTTTCACAAAAAAATATAGGCTTTTCACTATAATATGCTCACCATGCCTTTTGTTTTCACTCAAAATTGCCTTTCATTAGTTCTTAAGATCACTTAGCAACAATTTCAGAAAAACAACAAACTATGTAGTGAATTTATAAACATTATATAGACTCAAGAAGCAAGAAATTACAAAACTAACAAGACGAAACTCAATGACAAATTCACGAATAGCAATGCAAATTTGTATGAATAATATGACGATTTGAAGACATGAAATAAAAAAAATCAGAAAAGAGCTAAATAATTACGAATTATCAAAAACTAAGGATTTAATGAAGAAAATTCTAGAAACTCAAGAAATCAACTAAACTACCCAAATGTTCAAGAAACACAATCAAGACTACTAAAAGATTTATGAATCAAGACTAAACAATTTCCCAACGATCAAGGTTTCTTCAAGTATGTATTCGGCCAAAACTCAAACAAAGTGATTTTCTCTCTTTCTCTCTCTCTCTTTTGTGCGGCAACAATTAAGATTTCAAGATCAAGTCTCTTTATATATATATATATATATATAATCAAACAAGAAAACAATAAAAACTCAAATTGAAGGATATAACATTTGATTAGATCAGCTCTGATACCAACTAATGTGGACCCTAACAGAATTTAATGGAATTCATGACCCCTAGATCAATCTAATCCAAGTTTGTTGAGATTTAAATGAGCTTATCACAATGGAAGACTTGCTTCAAGGCAACAAAACTATAAACCAACTCGATCACAACGCGTACACTTGGAGACAAGCAAAGAAAGTATAAATTCACAACAAAGAATGGTCAGTTCTTTGAACAGTTGAAAGTTCAATCAAGAACCAAGATTAAGCAACCAAAAAGTCAGCTATAATACTGAAAATATCATAAAAATTCTGCATGAAAATTATTCCTAAAGAGTATTTAAACTCTAAGCCAAAACCCTAGTTTCCCTAATGAGATTCACAAAAGCCCAATTTAAATAATATTCAACCCAAGCTAAAACTAGCCCAAGCTAATTAAAATAAAATGTCTAAAAACCCAAACAAAATATGTAAACACCCAAACGAAAATATATATATATATATATATATATATATTTAGAGAGAGAGATGATGATGAATGCAGTTTTCGCTGCCGATGCAGAAATCGGCAGCAACGCTGTTTTCGCTGCGATGCATAAATCGGCAGCGATGCATTTTTCGCTGCCGATTCTGGATTTGGCAGCGACGCAGCCTTCCCTACCGATACAGAAATCGCCAGCGACACAGTTTTTCGCTGCCTATTTCTTGATCGGCAGCGATGCAGTTTCTGCTGCCAATTTCTGGATCGGCAGCGATGTAGTTTTCGCTACCAAGGCAGAAATCGGCAGCGATGCAGTTTCCGCTGCCGATTTCTCAATCAACAGTGACGCAGAGCTGGGAGGGAGGGGTAAAACTGGTTTTAGATAAACCAAACAAGGATAAGAACACACCTAAACCAACCCCCAAACAACCCATTTCATTTGATGGGTATTATAAATACAAAGAGGGGAGAGAGAATGATCCATCTTCTTCCCAAACCAGCAGTTGCATGCCGTTCTTCCCTTCCCCTTTCACAACAGAAACACGAATCAACCAGCAGAGATTGCCTTGTGAACTGGTGAGGGAGAGATGAGACCTTGAGAGAGGAGTGGGCAGCTGCATAGAGGAGAGGAAAAAGAGAGCTAGAAAACGTGAGAGGAAGAAGGAGGAGAACCAGCAGCTGAAGAGAAAAGAATAGTGTCAAACCTTCCTCAAACTTAGTTAAATTTAGAAGGTATGGGTCATGAAACTCCCTTCCTCTTCCCTTTAAAATCAGAAATGAAAATGAAGAAGAAAAACCCTAAGAAAAATTGATCTAAGACCTAAGCCAGCTATGAAGGAAACTGAAATTAACTAGGAGAACTAGCAAACAGAAGTGAAACAAAGTCAATTTCAAAACATCTAACAAATCATGGTAGAGGGTTGGCTTTAACTATGGGGTAGGCTAGCATGCATGTGTGTGTATGTTCTGCTGAAATCAATGTGTTCTGCTGTGATGTTGTTGCTGAAATTTAATGTGTTCTACTGTGATGTTGGTGCTGGAATTAATGTGTTCTGCTGTGATGTTGCTGCTGGAATTAATGTGTTCTGCTGTGATGTTGTTGCTGGAATTTTGTTGACGAACTATGTGCTGAAATTGATGGTTCCGATTTGTGTGTTGTGCAGCGAAACAGAGTTTCCCTGCCGAAACTGAGCCTCCTGCAGCGAATTGATATTCATTGTCGATTTGTGTATTGTGCAGCGAAATTCTATTTCGCTGCCGAAATCGAACCTCCTACAGTGAATAAATATTCACTGCCGATTTGTGTATTGTGCAGCGAAATTCTGTTTCGCTGTCGCGACTGAACCTCCTACAGCGAATTGATATTCGCTGTCGAATTGTGTGTTGTGCAGCGAAATTCTGTTTCGCTGCCGAAACTGAACTTCCTACAGCGAATTGATATTCGCTGCCGAGTTGTGCGTTGTGCAGCGAAACTGTGGCACCAACAGCGATGCAGTTTTCGCTCCCGAACTAGCTGCCGGCAGCGAAACAGTTGTCGCTGCCGAACTGGCAGCCGGCAGCGAACCAGTTCTCACTGTCGAATTGGGCAGCCCGCAGCGAACCAATTCTCGCTGTCGATTCCTACAATAAGCCTCCTAGGCAGGAATGACTTAAATGCTAGTAACAATTTCATGATATGATGGTGTAAAATATGGAACACTTGAATGTGAACATATGAACTCTTGAAATAAGTGTGATAATGAATATGATTCAAAAATAAAATCAATACAACTGTGCTGATTTGTGACCATTGATGTCTTAGGTGGTGTGGTCGGGATTGGACCATCATCAAGACAGGAATGACCCACAGGTGGAGCAGGTAGGTGACTTGCACCTTTCTTTTTCATACGTTGAATCTTGAAATATTTTAACTTGAGTACTACCGTATTGTTAGAACCGATATTAAATTGTCGAATGCTTAAATGTTGATCAAAGAGTGATTAGCTTCGGCTAATGGTATCCGAACGGATGGCCGGGACAAAGAATGATTAGCTTTGGCTAATGGCGTCCAAATGGATGGCCGGGATGAAGGACTAATTAGCTTTGGCTAATGGCGTTCGAATGGATGGTCGGGACAAAGATTGATTAGCTTTGGCTAATGGCGTCCGAATGGATGGCCGGGATAAAGAAATGATTTCGCTGCCGATGTAGAAATCGGCAGCGACGCAGTTTCCACTGCCGATACAGAAATCGGCAGCGACGCGGACAAACGAATGACTAGTTTCGGTGAATGGCATCCGAAAACTTGTGTATCTATATGTACTACTAGCTGTTACATCAAATACATGAAGAAATTATAAATGTTAATGCTTTAATTAATTGCCAGACCATTAGTTACTATTATTAATATTATTAAGTATTTGCATTCTCTTAAATATTTTGTAATGCTGCAGGGACTTCACACCAACGAGATGTTTAGGAAACCTGATACACGGGAACCTACTTTTGCAAGGAATTATGTAGATGCATTCTAAATTACAATGTATTTTGTATGGATCAATGTACTGAATGTATAACTTTTATTAGATCCTTTTTGTTTAAAATTTGATGGCTATTAGTAGGATAAGAATGCAAGCTCATGTCCATGTATATATTTTAATATGAACTTCAAATCATGCAACTTAATATTATGTGTTTGTGTAAGATTCGCTTTTAAATGAAATGTTGATTGTATGGATTGTATTTTGATGATGTGAGGATTCAAGTTCTTTGATTACCGGCACTATATGTATTAAATATATATATATAAAAATTATAGTTGTTTTGGGCTTGGAAAGCCGGGTTGTTACAGTTGGTATCAGAGCACTTGGTATGGATCCTGAGGATCATTAATAAATGTGTTGTTGCGATGAATTTCAGGATGGCACGCACCCGACAAGGGACACGAACTGAGCCGCCCTCCTTAGAAAGGAGGGGCATGAACCGAGGTGCCCAAGGTTGGCAAGACGAAGATCCCTTAGATGATACGGCATCTCATGCTCCGATAATATCACCCGAAACCTTGCAGGGGGAAGATACGGTGGCGGGGGAAGGCTCGAGTAAATACAAGGATAGGTTGAGTTAATTCCCTTAGAGCTACATGACTTTGACATAATATTAGGCATGGATTGGTTGAGTAAATACAAGGCTCTAATAGATTGTTATGCTAAAACTATTACTTTCCAAACACCTAAGGGCGAGAAAATGACTTTTGAAGGAGAGAGAGTTCTCAAACTGAATGCTTTAATATTGATGGTAACAGCCCAAAAACTTTTAAGAAAGGGATGTACGGGATACCTCGCATACATCTTAAACTCTGATGATGAAGGATTTCCCAGATGTGTTTATAGACACATCACCAGGACTACCCCCGGAGCGAGAGGTAGAGGTGTCTATAGACACTTTTCCTGGAGTCCCACCCATAGCCCAACAACCGTATCGGATGGCTCCAGCAGAACTAAACGAGTTAAAGACTCAATTACAGGAATTATTAGACAAAGGGTTCATACGACCCAGTAATTCTCCTTGGGGAGCACCGGTCCTATTTGTAAGAAAGAAAGATGGAACCCATAGACTTTGTATTGACTATAGACAGTTGAACAAAATAACAATGAAAAACAAGTATCCGTTACCTCGGATAGATGATTTGTTCGACCAATTAAAGGGAGCAAGGGCATTTTCGAAGATAGATCTGAGATCAGGGTACTATCAAATGAAGATTAAAGAAGCGGATGTAGCAAAGACCGCATTTAGAACTTGTTACGGACGCTATGAATTTTTGGTGTTACCGTTCGGGTTGATGAACTACCCAGCCCTCTTCATGGATTTGATGAATCGGGTTTTCCAACCATACTTGGATAAGTTTGTGGTGGTATTTATTGATGATATACTGGTGTACTCGAATTCTTTCGAGGAGCACGAAGAACACTTGAGACAAACCTTACAAACCTTGAGGGATCACCAGCTATATGCAAAACTGAGTAAATGTGAATTTTGGCTGAAAAGAGTGATGTTTCTGGGACATGTCATTTCAGCCGAAGGTGTTTTTGTCGACCCCTAAAAAGTCGAAGCAGTCTTGAAATGGGAAAGACCGACTTCGGTCACTGAAATACGTAGTTTCCTGGGACTTGCAGGATACTATTGGAGATTTATCGAAGGTTTTTCCCTTATTGCAACCCCTTTGACCCAGCTATAAACGTTACAAGCAGGGTTTTTTTTATCTATATTTAAAATTTCTGTAAACCTGTTAAAATGAAAAATTTTTTTACAGAAAACCATATCTCTTTTATGAGTGATTGTTGTTGTTTTCGTAGCTTCTATCTGTATATGTGTTATTAATGGTTTCTTATGTCCGTTACATATGGGCTATTAATGCTGTGATTTTTATAAGAAGACGCTCAAAATAGGGCTCTCTGTAATTAGGATTATTTTGGGCTTCTCTATCATTTCTTTGATTCAATTAGCTCAAAGTGCAAGGAGTTGCTTATATTTTATAGCTTACTCTTCTTTTTATAGTTATCAAACATGGTCCAATAGCTGATATGGCTAAAGAGCTAGGTTTCGGGTTGTATAAATGAACCCGAGTTAACCTGAATCAATTCAAAAAATTAAAAAAATAATATTTGAAGTTTTAATAATTTTAGATGAAAAAATTAAGAAACAATCTATTTGAATATATATTATTTATGTTGTAAATAGTAAAGAATTATGTTATCCTTTTAAATTAAAGAATTTAAACCAAAAGAAATTTTTATCCTATATTGAAAAAACATAACTTTTTTATCTTAGATGTTAGAAAGATTCTCAAAGGGGTTGCAGAAAGTGATTCTGATCAGTTAGAGATTCTGAAAAATGAAATTGAAAATAAATTTGGAAAAAGGTTTCTTCTTGTATTAGATGACGTGTGGGATGGTGAGGATGGTCTATGTTATAACCCAAATTTTTACCATTTTATTTTTATTATTATTATTATTTTATTTATTGAAAATGATAAAAAAAATTGATAAAAAAAAATAATAATGATGATGAAAAAACAAGTAAAATGAAATAAATGAAGAATAAATTAAATTTTGGGTTAAGGGCAATATGAATGAAAGTTTTGGGGTTTAATTAAACTTTGGAATTAATCTAATTAAGCTTGGAATTAATTTATTTAATCCAATTAAGGGTTTAATTGGAGAATTGATAAATTTTTAGACTTAATTAAGCTTGAAATTAATTTCATTCGTCCAATCAAGGATTTAATTGGAGAATTAATAAGTTTTGAGACTTAATTAAGATTGGAATTAATTTAATTAATCCAATTAAGGGTTTAATTGGAGAATTGATAAGTTTTTGAACTTAATTAAGCTTGAAATTAATTTAATTAATCCAATCAGGGACTTAATTGAAGAAATATCAAAGTTTGAGGTCTAATTGGGGTCCAAATTGAGAAAATTAAAATCCAATGACCAACTTGAAAATGGCACAGAAATGTAAGGATCCAATTATATTTTAATCAGGGGTTTGATTGCACAATTAGAAGAATCACAAGGACCAAATTCGCAACCAGCAAAACGACATCGTTTTCTCTTTACTCTGCAATTGTTCACCGTCTCTGCAACGGCTCTGCAATTAAAGGCAGAGGTGTTTCGTCCGTTGGCGCGGATGTTTCTTCATTGAAGGCGTCGGTTACGGAGCATTTAGGAGGCCAATCGTTACCACCACCGAGGCTGCCGCTGGCTCTATAAAAGCTGAGCGAAGGAGACCTCGCGGGGAGAGCAAGAGAGAGGGAAGAAACCCAGTAGAGATAGAGGAGACAAAGGGAAGAAACCCAGCAAAACCGAGAGAAAGAGAATACACACAAAAAAAAAACAGAGAAAATGCAAGCATAGAAACCCAGAAAAACCAACGTTATCATCACTGTCTTCTTAATCGCCCCCTGCAAACTAGAAAGAACCCAAGAAGCCAGCTGTGAATTTCATCATCACCAAAGCAAAAGGAAAATAGAAGGGGACAATCATACGCAGACGAGAATGAAATCACTATGCTGCAAGCCTCCTCGCGATTTCCAAAAGCAGGTAAGTTGTTCCCATCTTCTCTTCTTTCTTGTTTGGAAATTGCAGATGTAAGAACTGTGCGAAGGTAATTTAATTACCTTCGCACAGTTGCTGCACGCTTGAAATTTCTTCACGCGTGCAGTTGAGTAGACTTTGTCGGGCCAATGGTTTGGGCCAGTGGCGGGGCTGGCTGGGCCCAGTCCAGCTTCTTTGGGGCTGAACTGGGCCCGACCCAAAAACTAAAAAAAAAATAAAAAATAGTAGAAATAAAAAATGAAAAAATATGTGTATGCATGAAAAAAAATAATATAAATTTACCGGTTTATTCACCAACGCCAGAGTCGGGAATAAAATACTAGTCTAAGTTTATATTATTTTTATTCGTTATATTTTTTATTTTGCAAGAAAAATATATGTGCATGCATGAAAAATGAATTTATTTATTTATTTATTCATTGATACTAGAGTCAGGAATAAAAACACTGATTTAATTATTATTATTATTATTATTTTTAAACTACATAAAAAACAGAAAAACATCTAGATTTAATTTTTTAACTACGTAATAATTACCAACGCCAGAGTTGGAATTATTCGTAGTTGAATATTCACTGACGCCAGAGTCAGGAATATTGTGAATAAATCATCAGAACATAAACCAAGAAAAATTTAGCAATTAAAGACAAAACCAGCAATGCAGTCTGCCTTAGGCAGAACGTTTAAGGGGTGATAATATCTTCCCTTTTATGTAACCAATCCCGAGCCATAGAATCTCTGTTGACCAGTTAGGGTTCCTAGTGACCATAATACTAGGTGGCGACTCCTCAAATAAGACATTTTTCCCTAAAAGAATCGGATGCCAGAAATCTATTTTTTTTCCATAATTAATTCAAGAGAATTATTTTTTAAGGCCGCCGTGATGTCTGGTGCGACAGAATGGCGACTCCACTAGGGACTTAGGATTAAGCTTTGTCTTTTGTCTTATTATTGCTATTTTTTTTACTTGTTTTTTGTTGAGTTTATTTGTTTATTTTTCCTGTATTTACTACTTTAGCATGCATCCTTGTTTATGTTGCCATGCATCACTTTGAGAGCACACACTTTACAACCTAAGATAAGTGGGAAAGTAACGGTACCCCAATGGCTTTAGCCGGGGTAAGACTCGTGAAACCATCCAACTCTCGCTTGATTCTTTACTTGGAAGTGGTTGATATGCCAAACTTATATTACTCGGGGCCTCTATCTTCACACTACTTGTAAGCCTCATATCGACCTTTCATGGATGTTCACTGAGCATGCAAGAGACCCTTTGAAACTAGATAATGACCAACCCTTTGATGCACTCAATAATTAGGATCTTTCTATTAGGCTGTCACCCCGTGAAGGGCAAGTTCGCATTTCATACGCATTTTTTTATTGCTTTAGCATTTTTGCATAATTGCATGATTTACATTTAGCAGGTTAAAATATAGGTCCCCATTGAAACTCATTTATAACACTCATTCAAGAAAAAGACAAATGGAAAACGAAGAAAGAGCCTAGTTGGAAGCCCAACATCAAAAAGTGGTTGACAATCTTAAGGAAGATGTCGCAAGGCTTATTAGTCTTCTCGAGCAGGCCTTGAGAGATAAATCCGAAAAAGCAACACTTATAGCTCAACCTGAAGATATGCATGTAACTCATTTCGATCCACAGAATCTAGGGGCAAATGGGGTGTCATTTGAATTTCAACAAGCTATGCATTTCCAGCAAGCATACCCCTCAAGAATTTCATCTACCATTGATTCTACCGAGAAAGAATCTTAAAAGGGCAAGATGGTGAAAGAAGAGGATTTGGAAAAATGGACCGCCCTAGAAGAGAGGATAAGGGTAGTTAAGGGAAACCATTTGTGTGACTTGGTGAAAGCTGTTAATATGTGTTTGGTATCTAACATAATCATTCCTAAGAAGTTTAGGGTGCCAGAATTCATTAAATATACGGGAACTCAATGCCCTATAACTCATCTCAAAGCATACTGCAACAAAATGGCCGAGGTGGTTGATGATGAGAAATTGTTGATTCATTTCTTCCAAGACAACTTGAGTGACGCTGCCCTCACTTGGTATATGCGGTTGGACAATACCAAGGTTAAAAAATGAAAGGATTTAGTTGATGCCTTCATGAGGCAATATAAGTTCAATATAGATGTGGGCCCTGATCGGCTAAGCTTGCAAGCTATGGAGAAGGACACCAAGGAGTCCATAATGGAATACGCTAGAAGATGGAGTGAGGTAGCTGCACAAGTTAACCCTCCCATGTTGGAAAAAGAGATGATCAGTTTATTTTCCAACACCTTTAAAGCTCTGTACTTTGAATACTTGGTTAGAAGCTCTACACAGCATTTCACTGACCTGGTTGTTATAGCTGAGAGGATTGAACAAGCCATTGGGTTAGGTAAGATTGCTAACCCGACTAAGGAGAACAGTTTCACTAAAGGTGCTTGCCAAGACACTTACCGTTCCTATAGTTAATTTCTTCGCACCGACTCCCAGATATCAACTGTCTTGAAGATAAAGCTATGGTGATAGTAGGTCGAGAATGGTCTACATGCGACTGCAACTAAGTGTTGAAAAGATGCCCTTATCGAGGAGAATGAATGATTGAAATATTTCAAAAATTCCAATGAATGATCACTAAATGTTTAGCCCCTTTATGTGTTATCATGCTAGTATTCATAGCCCAAGATGTTGTCATAAGTTCTTTGTTGTTGAACTTCTTTTCCAAAGTTTCAATAAAAATAATGAGTTTGTCATTCAATTGTGTTTATGACCAAGTATTATTCTTTTTTTTTTAGAGAGTTTTCTTATAAAGACTCACAAACACATCTTTGAAGCCTTGTGCGATCTCATAGACGCAATTCATCTCTCTTACCAAAATCAGTTTCCCTATTGGAGTTTTGAAAAATTGATTTGGCATTTTGATTTCAAAAACTAATTTGATGTTTATTCAAAAATGATATTTTTAACATTCTACTTATAGAATGACAATTGAATCAAGCAACTCCATCATTGAGGTAACTAAATTATAAACCAAAAAAAAAAAAATGAATAAACGCCCTTACCCTATGACTCTTGAATCGTGTGTTTTTAAATGTATGAATAATGGTATGTAGTGAACTCTTTACTCATGACTTATGAAATGTATCTTTGCAAAGACCAAACAATCATACTGGATGAGGTCAAAGTTTATTGATCTTAACTGCTTGCGCTTGAAATGAGGAAAGACCATCTTTGTTATTCCTTTCACGTTTTGAAATAAGTATATCCCTTGCGATCCCTTTTTTAGCCTGAATAATTTTTCTTTCATGAAAAAAAATCCCGACTACGATCACACCCACACTGGGGGGCAAGAGAAAATTTTAATGAGAAAAGAGAAAAAGCCGTGAGAAAGCTAAAAAGGCATAAGAGCTCAAGAAACTCAAATGCTAGGGGGCATGTCCAAATCACTAGAAAAGTGACATCCAAGATAAAGTGAGTATACCCTAGCAAAGCAATAAAAAAGAAGAAGCAACAAATCAAAGAAGTGCGGCAAAAGAAAATAGGAATGACGTCAAGAGTCAAACTGTTGATAGTGATCCTTAGTCTTTGAAACCCTGAAACACTCTTTGAGCCTTATGAATCCTTTTCTTTCATAGCTAAAAACCACAGCCTACGTTACGTACCTGTAAAAGTCCTTTCTAATCAAGCAAGCAAGCAACCTGGAACAATAAACAATGCTCTCAAAATGCAAAGAATACTTTTTCTTAAGATTCATGACATCAAGAATAAACTACTCATTATTATTCATGCTGATAAAAATGAATGATTCAAAAATAGACAAATTTTTCTCATAAAACCTCGAGCTTTTTCTCGAGCCCTTCACTTTGAAACAAAAGGTCATCTCATGACTGAAGATCTCATTGCCAAACACAATAGCAAATAACCTCTTTTTCCAAGAAAGAAAATAGCCAAGGAGTTGTAAGATTTCAAAAGTAAATTGTGTTTGATTCACATCGAAATAATTTTTGTTTTCAAAATGCAAGATCAAGATTTCAAGATTCATTCTAGACCCACATTCCTTCACCAAAATGAACAAAAAGAGAAATGAGAGAATGGTCTTTTAAAACTATTATTTGTCTAAGTCGCTAACAAAGCACACTTGGGGGCAATGACCAGTACAAGGGGGCAACATTGTATTTTCTCTTCTAGAAAAAGAGAGGAATATTTCCTACAACAAGACAAGGGGGCATTTTGGTTTCCAAAAGACAATTTGATCCTTTCAGCAAGTGACACCGAATGTTTTTATCAGTGAAACGAGGGGCAATGAATAAGTCCTCTCAAATTATTTGACGAGTCAGAAATCTTCAGCAAATAAGTGGGTCGCGATGGGCGCCGCAAAGGCTGAGTTGTGTGAACAAATATGGAAATAGACTTACATGGGCCAACTCAAGTGGGCTAGACACCAAGTGACAAAGATGACCCAAATCAGAGGTGGCAAGTCCTCATCAGTCAAGCAACGAGAAGACTAAGAAGAAATGGGGGCTTATATTTCAAAACAGGTAAAGATGCATGCATATCATCTAAAATTTGAGACATTGGACAATGAGTTTTTAAAATTTCATATGAGAAAATTCCAATGGAATCCATCAAGTGGAAGGCCAACTTGAAATGGCTAAAGATCGAAATTGTTGTTGATTGTTTTTCATCTTTGAGAATTTTCAACATGGGAAGGCCGCTCATAAGAAATCGGCCATCTGAAAAATCTTCGTGCTTTCCCCTTCAAGTGCCTTTGAGCACTAGTGCCTTTGAGCACTCTCTTTCCCCTTCAAGTGCCTTTGAGCACTCGTGCCTTTGAGCACTCGTTTTCCCCTTCAAGTGCCTTTGAGCACTAGTGCCTTTGAGCACTCATTTTACCCTTCAAGTGCCTTTGAGCACTCACTTTCCCCTTCAAGTGCCTTTGAGCACTAGTGCCTTTGAGCACTAGTGCCTTTGAGCACTCGTAAGTGCCTTTGAGCACTCGTTTTACCCTTCAAGTGCCTTTGAGCACTAGTGCCTTTGAGCACTCGTTTTCCCCTTCAAGTGCCTTTGAGCACTAGTGCCTTTGAGCACTCGCTTTCCCCTTCAAGTGCCTTCCAAATGACTTGTTTCTTGATTTCTACATCTCTCTGTAAAGGTCATGTGTCCATCTACTGTTTTCAAGACTAAAAAACAAACAAAAGAAAACAAAAAAAGTGGGTCGTCTTCCAAATGACTTGTTTCTTGATTTCTACATCTCTCTGTAAAGGTCGTGTGTCAATCTACTGTTTTCTAAGTTTTCAAGACAAAAAAAAAAAGGACGTTCTTTCTCTATCTACTTTTCTTTATAAATTTACTACACAAAGAGGGGGCAACTATTATAACCCAATTTTTGACCATTTTATTATTATTATTATTATTATTTTATTTATTGAAAAGGATAAAAAAAATTAATAAAAAAAAATAATAATGATGATGAAAAAACAAGTAAAATGAAATAAATGAAGAATAAATTAAATTTTGGGTTAAGGGCAATATGAATGAAAGTTTTGGGGTTTAATTAAACTTTAGAATTAATCTAATTAAGCTTGGAATTAATTTATTTAATCCAATTAAGGGTTTAATTGGAGAATTGATAAATTTTTAGACTCAATTAAGCTTGAAATTAATTTAATTTGTCCAATCAATGATTTAATTGGAGAATTAATAAGTTTTGAGACTTAATTAAGCTTGGGATTAATTTAATTAATCCAATTAAGGGTTTAATTGGAGAATTGATAAGTTTTTGAACTTAATTAAGCTTGAAATTAATTTAATTAATCCAATCAGGGATTTAATTGAAGAAATATCAAAGTTTGAGGTTTAATTGGGGTCCAAATTGAGAAAATTAAAATCCAAGGACCAACTTGAAAATGGCGCAGAAATGTAAGGATCCAATTATATTTTAATCAGGGGTTTGATTGCAAAATTAGAAGAATCACAAGGACCAAATTCGCAACCAGCAAAACGGCATCGTTTTCTCTTTACTCTGCAACTGTTCACCGTCTCTGCAACGACTCTACAATTAAAGGCAAAGGCATTTCATCCGTTGGCGCGGACGTTTCTTCATTGAAGGCGTCGGTTATGGAGCATTTAAGAGGCCAACCGTTACCACCACCTAGGCTACCGCTGGCTCTATAAAAGCTGAGCGAAGGAGACCTCGCGGGGAGAGCAAGAGAGAGGGAAGACACCCAGCAAAACTGAGAGAAAGAGAATACAAAAAAAAAAAAAACAAAACAGAGAAAACGCAAGCATAGAAACCCAGAAAAACCAATGTTATCATCACTGTCTTCTCAATCGCCCCTTGCAAACCAGAAAGAACCCAAGAAGCCAGCCATGACTTTCATCATCACCAAAGCAAAAGGAAAACAGAAGGGGACAGTCATACGCAGACGAGAACAAAATCACTGTGCTGCAAGCCTCCTCGCGATTTCCAGAAGCAAGTAAGCTGTTCCCATCTTGTCTTCTTTCTTGTTTGGAAATTGTAGATGTAAGAACTGTGCGAAGGTAATTTAATTACCTTCGCACAGTTGCTGCACGCTTGAAATTTCTTCATGCGTGTAGTTTTGTAGACTTTGCCGGGCCAATGATTTGGGCTAGTGGCTGGGCTGGCGGGGCCCAGTCCAGCCTCTTTTGGGCTGAACTGGGCCCGACCCAAAAAATAAAAAATAAATAAATAACAGTAGAAATAAAAAATGAAAAAAATATGTGTATGCATGAAAAAAAATAATATAAATTTACCGGTTTATTCACCAACGCTAGAGTCGGGAATAAAATACTGGTCTAAGTTTATATTATTTTTATTCTTTATATTTTTTATTTTTCAAGAACAATATATGTGCATGTATGAAAAATGAATTTATTTATTTATTTATTCACTGACGCCAGAGTCAGGAATAAAAACACTGATTTAATTATTATTATTATTTTTTTAAAACTACATAAAAAACAGAAAAACATCTAGATTTAATTTTTTAACTATGTAATAATTACCAACGCCAGAGTTGGAATTATCTGTAGTTGAATATTCACTGACGCCAGAGTCAGGAATATTGTGAACATAAACCAACAAAAATTTAGCAATTAAAGACAAAACGAGCAATGCAGTCTGCCTTAGGCAGAATGTTTAAGGGGTGATAATATCTTCCCTTTTACGTAACCATTCCCGAGCCATAGAATCTCTGTTGACCAGTTAGGGTTCCTAGTGACCATAATACTAGGTGGCGACTCCTCAAATAAGACATTTTTCCCTAAAAAAACCGGATGCCAGAAATCTGTTCTTTTTCCATAATTAATTCAAGAGAATTATTTTTTAGGGCCGCCGTGATATCAGATGCGATAGTCTAAATGATGAAAAATGGAGAGGATTGAAGGAGTTGTTACGACGTGGTTATAAAGAAAGTAGGATAATGGTAACTACACGTTCTCATGTAATTGCAAAACTCACAAGCACAAAAGCACCGCATGTTTTAGAGGGTCTATCAGTAGATGAGTCATGGAATCTTTTTGGAGGAATGGCATTTTGTCAAGGTCAGGAGTCGGAGCATGTAGATGATCAAAAAATTAGGGAAAAGATTGTGGGTAGGTGTCGTGGAGTTCCTTTGGTCATAAAGGCAATCACGAGGTTGTTGTCTTTGAAAGATAGAGCCCAGTGGTTGTCCTTTATATTAAATGAACTTCCATATAGAATTAGAGATTATAACATCATACAAACCCTTGAGTGAAGCTATGCTGCTCTTCCATCATATATGAAGCATTGTTTTGCCTACTGTAGCTTATTTCCAAAAAACCATGAGGTAGAAGTGAGATCATTGATTCAACTTTGGATTGCACAAGGGTTCATTTGCTCTTCAAATTCAGGTGATAGGTGTCTTGAAAGTGCTGGTCTTAGGTGCTTCGAGGATTTGTTGTGGAGGTTATTCTTTCATGAAGTGAGAAGGGATGATTTGGGTAACATAATAAGTTGCAAAATGAATAGTCTATGTATGATGTTGCAGCTAAAGTTGGTGCTTTTGAGAGCACCAAAGTGGATAGTGGAAGAAATAGGATTGGAGATTCGACTCGGCACATGTCACTTGACATGGAGTTGAATTTTCCACCACAAATTCGAATTCAGTTGCCTAGTGCAAAATGTCTAAGAACACTTATATTGCGAAGTGTTATAACATCTCGAATGGGATGAGGGGACATGGGAGTCAATTTGTCGAGACTTCAGGCGTTTACGTGTGCTTGGTTTGCCTAATTTAACAATTAGGAAAGTGTCGCCTCACATTGAAAAGCTCAAGCACCTTAGATATCTTGATCTTTCTAATAATCACATGGAGGCACTTTCTTATTCTATTACCAATCTGGTAAATTTGCAAGTGCTCAAGCTCAATGGATGTAAGAACCTTAAAGAACTACCGAGAGATATCAATAAGCTTATTAATCTGAGGCATCTTGGTATTGTAGTAATTGAATAAAATAATAAATATATATAGAAAAAAAAAGAGAGAGAGAGAGATCTGAAAATATTGAGAGCAAACCGTGAGAGAGAAGGGAGAAAGAAGAAGAAGAAGAGAAAAGAGGGAAATTAGAAAGGAAATAGAAAGGAGTTGGAGGAAATAAGTAAAAAGGTAAGATTATGCATAAATATGTGTTAATTAAGCTTTAATTTCGGTTTTGATGAATGTTAGGGTTATGAAATTTGTATTTTGAGTTTAATTTATGAATTAAATTGAATGTTAGGGGTTGATTGTTGTGGTTAATTGATGATTTAGTTCATTATGGAAGATTGTGATGATTTTGAGTTATAGTTTTGTTTGAATGCTGAATTTTGAGTTAAAAATCAGGGGAGAACAGTAGGATTCTGTTAAAATTCTGGATTGGAGGTTGAAGATGACAAAAATTCAATCAGGTCCCTCAATTTGCGAAAATTACAGTTTAGTCCCCAAACTTTGGAAAATTACAAATTGGTCCCTGGAACATATTTCGAGATTCTGAACAGAATAACATATGCATTATGGACAGAATTACTGTATATATAAGAGAATTTAACACTTTCAATTTGGTCCTCCAATTTGACAAAAAATACAATTTGACTCCAAAAATTTGGTAAAATTCCAGAATGGTCCCTGGAGCATAATGATACATCCTGGAAAGAATTCAAGATTACTTAAGGTCAGAATTTCAGTATATTCATGGATTTATGACAAATTTTAGTTTGGTCCTCCATTAGATGAAAATTACAATTTGGCCCTAAAAATATGGAAAAATTCTAGATTAGTCCCTAGCTGTAATATTAGCTTTTGTAGATTAGTTTGATGAATAATGAAGGGTTATTTAGTGAATTATTACCAATTTTATTAGTTGTTTTTATTATGGATTAGATTTCAGGAAAACCGTTAGATTTTGGGTTTTTGAGAAAATTGACTAGTTAGTTCAAAAACATATAAGGTTACGGAATACACCCTTAGTTAAGTTTATTAAATAGGTTAAATGTTCTTTCGAGTCGTTCTTGAATATGTCTCCTTTGTATTCAGATAATCCTGATATTCTATCGGCGGGACGTCAGTAGAATTTTCTTCAGTGTCTGCTTTTGACTTCTGTTTGCTTTTGAGTCAGGTGAGTGGATAATTTTCCATATGCATGAGAAATATTATAAATATTTGATTTGTTAATATGAATTGGATCATGCTTCTTGATAATTATCCTTGTTATGATAAAGCATGATCAATTAATGAATCTAAATTCTTGATATGAGCCAGTATATATTTTGAATTGACTTCTGAATTGATAACTCCTCATTTGATTGATGTCATAAGTTGAGTTTTAAGATATGAATATGTTTTGTTGATTATGATTATGAACCTTTGGTATGTCAGTCAGAATACCCATGCTAACAGGGTAGTGTTAGTCTTTGTGCACATCGTATCTGAACCCTAATTGGTCGGGGGAGTCACCAACCTGTGTGGACTGATCATCCTATAGTACGAAGCCTCATGCTCATTGCATTTTTATTTTCTGACGAGTTCTACCATATGATATTCTTATTATGGCTTATTTGAGAAACCTTTCTATAAGAACCTAAAAACATACTTGTATGTATATTTCTCATTGTTATATTACCTCGTGTGTGTGTATTGAACGTTATCTACTCACTGAGTTGTTGAACTCACCCTCTCATTATTTATCCTTTTCAGGCTTATAGCTAGATAGTAGGTCACTTTTGTTGAATCTTCTGAACCTGCTTTTTTGTTGTAATTTGTACCTTCCTTTTATGTCAAGTTAGTGCTCCAAAACTATGAATTTATATGAACTCTTGTATTAAGACAATCGAATTATGTTATAAAGTTAGTTTTGTTGTTAATGATGCGTTGAACTCTGATTGAGTTGTTTTAAGGATTGTATGTAAGTTTGGGTTCGCATAGGTTTGGAACCTTGGAGGGGAACCTTGCCTATGTGCCGGTCATGGATCCGGGAATCGGGTCGTGACAAGTTTTGACTAAAAGAGCAATGAAAGGTCAAACTGTCTGAATCTAGTCTTCTTCTCCCAATCATTGTGTAATGGTCTTGGTTCAACCAACAAGCCCTCTTGATCATGAATTAGATTAATCAAGGCTTGCTCTTTATTATTACAAATCCTTTTGAATTTGACCTTAGCCCATGTATATTGAAGAAGTTCATTGAAAACTACTTTGAACTTCTTAGCCCTAAGCCTAGTAACTAGACCAACTGGAACCTCCAATAGATCCTTTAATGGTTAGATCGTCTCAATACATCCACATAGTTGTCCATATTATTAGAGGTAGAGAAAAGATACACATTATACATCAATGAAGGACGAGGATCACATCCACTCAACTCAACTCCCATAACTCTCACATACATTGCTGCACAAGTTAGCAAGGGTTGCTGCCCTTGGTAGCCTTTTCTCTTCCTCTCTTCTCACATGTTTCTCTAGTCTGCTATTATTTGTGCTGCTCTTTTGGTGCCTATTTATAGGCAAGAATGGTGCCACCAATTGCACCTCATCTTCAACGATGGTGGCTGGCAAACTTACCAAACTTTGACATTTGGTTTTTTACACATGAGCTGCTACATTAATGCCAACAAACCTAACAATTCCGACAAAGTTGTGTGTAGAAAGACAATTTATAATCCTATAATTCAAAGTTTGAGATACTCTGTTCTATCCTCTGTTTGGCTGCTGAGAAAGCAATGACTTCAGAAAGCAAATGTATCATAACAGTGTTAGGAAATCAGGATTTGTTGTTCCATTTCCTTATTGCTGCGCGAAATTGCAGCAAGAGAAAGCTTGTCTTAATAATGATATTTCATATGGTGTAAGATTCTAGTGAACTTTCCAAGAAAATTAGGGTGGATGGACTAAATGATTGCGATCATGTCCAAATTAACAGGCCAACATTTTTTTCCATTGCCAAAAGGCAAACAACCTTAAACTGTAGAAATATGACTGCAAAAATACATCAAGGCCACTTCCAACATAGCACAACCCCCTGAAGACAATAATCTCTTTGAACAACAGTGACATTTTGATGTGTTTACTCTTAAGATTAAACATTCATCGTATTGAACAACATAAGACTGATTGCTTTTTTCCTGATTGGTTTCAGTGACCGATACTGTAGAATCCCAAGCATGCAAAAGCCCTTGAAAAAGGGAAGGCACCATCCATTATTGTTTCCACGCAACTGAAAACTTCATTTTAACAAGTTAATTTGGCTGGCTTATGGCCTTGCTACATGAAGCATTACTTGCACTCATCTTTCCTTCTTCAGCATATTTAGCTATAACCCTGGATTGGTGTCATTTTTTGAATAAAATGAGAGGGACAAAGTTTCTGATCCGATTGATTTATTAAAGCAAAGCAAAAGAACCAATGCTTGAGTGAATACCAGTTAAGGGATTTGGAGATTGAGAGAGTGCATGTAGGCCCTCTTCTAGCTTTTGCTATACGTCTATGTAAAGGAAAGCATCAGCATCTCTTTGGGAATTAGACATTTTTTCATTACTGAAGGCATACCCAAAGACTTGATTAGTCGATCTTGATAGGGGAGACTAATAACACTAATGAAAATTTATTAGTGTCAACATTCCCTTCCAAGTTTTAGGGGAGAGGTATTATAATGATATTTTCCTACAAGGAATAATTAAAAATATTAATGAAATGGAGATTGACATCTTGATAGGATTATTCATTCGGCCTTGAAGAGGCGGATATTGATTGGAAATTATGGAATAAGATGGGCAGAGGAACTAGTTACCCGGTGATGGGCTAGTGGCATTAGTTTTGTTTTCTAATGACTAGAATATACAACTTGAGTTAAACTTACTTGTGTGGTGTTAATATTGTCAGGATGACTGACTTGTCAGATTATAAATGGAATGTTGGATGATACCTAATTGTTAAACAAAAATGGTAATTTGTGTTTATGTTATGGAATGTTGAAGAAGAAGAAAGAGGAACTGATGAAGATCTTATTCTTGTGAAGGATGGAGGCAAATATCGTATCTCTTGGGACATGAGAATAGAAGTTCATTAACCATGGTAGGTGCTATACACTTAAGGAATGCAATGCTGTGTGTGTGTGTGTGTGTGTGTGTGTGTGTGTGTGATGTATTTTGAATCAATTATTGAATTGTAATTGATATAATTTGAGAATCATGTCCTGCGCACATGGAGGATGTCAAAGAAATTATGACTAATAATGTAAATATGTTGTATTAAGGTTTCTTGTTGTTTCTGGCATGATAAGAATTTGGTGATAATTATAATAGTGTAACAAGATGCTAATAATAGTGATAGATAATGAAATTTGGCCTTAACTATAGTGGTCAAATGAGATTAGGTTGATGAATTAAACAGAATGATGTATGTATGGTATTCACATTATTTGAAGATGGATTGGATGTGAATATTGTGAAAATGATGGCAGGTTCCATGATAATGAGAGATTTTACTGAAAATCTAAAGAAACATTGGAATGTGTCGAAATGGGCACAAGAAATATGTAAGTTGAATATATTTATAAACTAAAATTGGACCGAAATCATGATGAGTTTGACAACTTATATGGAAAAGCCATAATGGGTATAATAGATGTTGGGATTGAAATTAATATAAAGAGATAGAGTAAGAGGGAGAGAAATCACATGGTAGATATTATAATGAATTAAATGCGCTCGTGAGGTGAAAAAAGACAAAATGAAAATGTTGAATGATTCTAGGAAGGATGGATAGAGACGTAATAATGGAAGGATAAATGAGAATTCCAAGGAACTATGATTGCATATCGTTGAATATAAGTTTAATTACCTGTGCATGTATTGTGTGATTTTCCTTTTATGCTATATTTATTATATACATTATGAAATTGCAGGTCCTTCAGATTCACGCCAGGAGTAGCGTTTTAGGTCCTCTAGTCTCCTTTTTGTATGATTGAATAAGAAGATGAACATTAATGTATTTTGTCTTTAAGGAACTAGATGACTTAATATGTAATAGTACTCCTTTTACATCAAGTGTCGGGACATAAAAATGTATTATTCTGTATTTGTAATCTTAGTTTGTTTACTTGCAATTATTATGAATTATGTGTGTTAATGGGAAAGAAATGAGCATGCGAAATGTGAGGCATGTACCATGAATGATGTGTTGTTGAGGTTCTACATGATTATGATATGATTGAGAAATGAGTATAACTGTACAGGATGATTGTCGATAACTTGGGACCTCCAAGTATAAAGGAAACTCTGCCGAAATTTCCATTGAAATTTCGGCAAGTCTCAGATAAGTTCGGTGGATGAAAAAAAAAATACCCATTTTTTTAAAAGTTAAGGCTCAAAGTTCTTTTATGAATGTACTAAATTACAGGGTGTTACACTTTCTATATATATATATGTAGGGCAATATACAATAGTAATGGTGGAGGTTACCACACAAGAGTATGTCTACAATATTTCCTATATACAATATTTTCTATATAAGTACATTCTATAATAGTGTTGAAAATAAAGTTAAACTAAGATTTTTTGCAATCAGAGGCACCAGACTTCCAGAGTAAGTTGGCATAATTAATTTTCTAGTTACAATTGTTCAGTTCAATTTATTTTCTAAAAATAATGAGGATACCCTACAAAGTCTTCCACTTAATGTACATGACCAAACTACCATGCACATGAAGGAAGACAATAAAAGGAAGAAGAAAATAAAAGTTAGATACAAGAAAAGTGCAAAGTGAAAATAAAATAAATATTATAATTTATACAAGAATTTACCTCCCCGGCAACGGCGCCAAAAACTTAACACGATCAAAAGATTGATGTCTTCTTCCAAGTGCAGGAGTGTCGAAGTAATAAATAACCCGGCAAGACCGGGATCGAAGCACATAGAGGTTAACTGTATAAATTATAAATAACAACAACAACAAGGATGATGGTGATGATGAGTTAAAGAGGACTTTGAGATGTAAGATTAATGTGAGGATTAAACAATGATAAAAACAAATGTCAAGGTTAGAGGATCCACTAATAGTATTAGAGACAAGTAAAGTATAAACTCTTTATAAATTATCAACATGATCATATTAATCATCTTATTTACGTAATACCATACTTATAAATTTTATCAGGTATTCATGATACTAACTTATGTTGACAACAAATCAAGTTCATCTCATAATAACGATGTCGCTCGAAGACTATAAAGAATTTGAGTAGATGGTCTTCATGAAAGTTGTTGGAAATTGTCTTATCTTTCCACCCACCAAATTTGACGTCCTTTTGCCTTCTAAAACTCCAGCTATGGGTAAAATTCTGAGCAATGTTTGGGCTGCATTGCAGGATAGATTCTGACTTCTCTTTTGTGGCCAAACTTTGAATTTAAAAACAGCAGATTTGGGTCTTTCATTGTTCATAAATGTTGTAGGCCTATTTTTTTTTGCTTTATATCCATATAAACCAAACTGAAATCAAAGATCTACAGCTCCAGATATGACTCAATGACTGAACAGTGTTCCAATTTGAATCGAATCAGCATCTCCTTTCTAAGGTTAGCCTTTTCTTTGTCCTTTCACTTTCAATAGTTAATCACAGCAATCAATATTTTGAATTGTGAGATATGCCTGCATTTAAAATGAACATTTATCATAAATTAAAGTTATCTTATATTATTAGACTTGTTATTATAAAACATGCTCTAGTTAAGGAGTTATTGATATTCAAGTGCAAAATGATGATATAAAACCTTGATAAAAATGCACTTTTAATTACTAATCAGCATGCATGCCATATTGAGCTGCACTGAGCCATCTAAGCCACCTCCAAGCCTCGTCGATAGCCAAGCCAAGAGAATATTCCCCAAAATATTCCCGGTTCAACTCTAGTGAATCGCCCGACGTCCAGAATCGGTTTCCTAACTGGTTCAGCCCATTTCGGACCTATTTTCAACTAAGTTAGACCAGTTCCCTACTATTTTGAGCATTTTGGATCCATCTATAGTGTTCTTTTTGCCAAATTCAACTCCTAGAAGGTGATATAGTCATTCAAAGAGCAAAATGACTACAGAAAATGCACAAACACTCATCCTGAAGTTGACCAAAGATAACTATGATAGTTGGTGTATCAGATTGAAGGCATTTCTTAGTTTGCCAGAGTGTATAGAGATTGTGCAATATGGTTATGACGAACCAGAGTCTAAGGAAGTAGAAGATGCTCTATAAGAGGCAGAGAAGCAAGTCCTCAAAGCTAATAGAAAGAAAGACAACAAAGCAAAGACCATCATCTATCAAGGTCTTAATGAAGTCATATTTGAGATCATTGCTTTTACATAAACATCAAAAGAGATATGGAAGGCTCTCCAACAAAAATACAAAGGTGCTGACATAATCAAGAAGATTCGTCTCCAATCTTTGCGAGGTGAATTTGAATTATTACAAATGAAGTTCGATCCCTAGATCTAAAATTTGATTTTTTTGTTGTTGTTATTGAAGAGTCCAAAGAAGTGAACAAGTTGATGGTGGATGAGCTTATGAGTTCTTTTCAAGCTTATGAGCAAAATATTATGAAAAGAAATAGAGATCAGGCAATTGAGCATGCCTTACAATCAAAGTTGTCTCTTAAAAACATATATGAGTAAGGGAACACTTCAATAAGTGGATATACCACTCAAGGAAGAAGTCAACAAAGACGAGGAGGATTTCAAGGAAGAGGATCTTGGAATACAGGATTTAGAGGAAGAGGTGGTTGAAACACCACCAGAGGAGGCTAGGGACAACAAACATTTACTCCTAGAGGAAGAGGAGGCGGTTACAATAACCGTGACAAGAGGAATATCCAGTGTTATAGTTTCAATCAATTTGAGCACTATAGCACTGAATGTCGAAGGAAAGCTCCATTAGAGGTACGTGAACAAGCCAACTATGGAGAGGAGGATGTCATCATCAGAGCATTAACTGCATTATTTTTCCAACAAGGACTTGGCCAGAATCAAGAGAATATTTGGTATTTAGATTATGGAGCCAACAATCACATGTGTGGCCAACATGATCTATTTGGTGATCTAGATTAGACCATACAAGGACTAGTCACCTTTGGAGATACCTCAAAAGTTCCGGTAAAAGGTAAAGGCAACATCCCGATCAAGTTAAAGAATGACGATCATAGCTACATCGCAGATGTTTAATATGTTCTAACCATAGAGCACAACATGCTGAGCGTAGGTCAACTTTTGGAGAAAGGTTATACTCTTTTCATGAAGAATTGTCATCTAACAGTCAAAGACTATAATGGGACATTAATTACCTATATGAAGATGTCCAAGAATAGGATGTTTCCTTTAAACATCCAATATGATGCCGAAAAGTGTTTGAGTGTCATCACTAACAATGAAGAGTGGCTCTGGCACCTAAGGTTTAGACATCTGAATTTTACAAGTTTGAAGATGCTAGCAAGCAAGAAGATGGTCAATGGTATGCCCCGCATTGATCATCCAGACGAAGTCTATGAGAGTTGTGTCCTCAGCAAGCATCACAGATCCAGTTTTGCTAAAGAAATCAATTGGAAAGCAAATAAGCCACTGGAGTTAGTGCACATATATGTGTGTGGTCCCATAAAGCCTATGTCAACTGGACAAAATAGGTACTTCTTTACTTTCATTGATGATTTTAGCAAAACTACATTGATATACTTTTTGAAGAGGAAGTCAGAAGTGTTGAATTGTTTTAAAGATTTTAAAGCAATTGTTGAGAAGCAAAGTGGCTATAAGATCAGAACCGTGAGATCTGATCAAGATGGAGAATACACTTGAAACAATTTTGAAGCGTTTTGTACACAATAAGGCATCAGACATCAGACAACACCAGCTTATACACCACAATTAAATGGTGTAGTTGAGAGAAAAAATCGAACGATTCTTGGCATGGCAAGAAGTCTACTTAAAGCAAAGAAGCTGACCAAACAATATTGGGCTGAAGCTGTATCATGTGCAGTGTATTTACTGAATCGCTACCCAACTAGAAGTTTGCAAGCTGTCACTCCGGAAGAAGCATGGAGTGGTCACAAACCAAGTGTTACTCATCTTCGAGTCTTTGGTTGTGTGGCATATGCAAAGATCCCAGATGCAAAAAGGACCAAACTCGATGATTAAAGCGAGAAATGCATCTTTGTTGGATATGGTGATAGAAGGATGGGATACAAGCTGTATAATGCCATCACAAAGAAGGTAATTATGAGTAGAGATGTTATCTTTGAAGAAGATAAAACTTGGTAATGGCATGATGATCAAGAAGCAGTCAAATGGATCAGCACTGATTTGATCCTTGAAGACGAAGTGGAAGTACCAACAATACTTGTAGAAGGTCCAATATTACCAGCAAATGAGCCACAAAGTCCGGTACACATATCCCTTATATTCAACAGGAGAAACACGCTAGAATCATCATCAACACCACCATCAATAGCCTCGTCAGAAGAACCAAAAAGGATGAGAAATCTAGAAGAGTTGTACGATGCCACTCAACTCATTGAAGATACAACTCTATTTTGTTTATTTGCATATAGTGACCCAATTAGCTTCAATGAAGCTGTCACATAAGAGAAGTTGATAGATGCAATGGATGAAGAAATACATGCCATTGAGAAGAATGATACCTGGAAGTTGACTAATCTACCAGAAAGCATTAGGTGTCAAATGGGTGTATATGACAAAGAAGAATGCAAAAGGAGAAGTACAAAGATTCAAAACAAGATTAGTAGCAAAAGGCTACAAACAGAGAGAAGGCATTGACTATGGAGAAGTATTTTCTCCAGTAGCCTAGCTAGAGACAATCAGATTGATGATCTCAGTAGCTGCATAACATAGATGGAAGATCTATCAACTCGATGTGAAGTCGGCAATTTTGAATGGCGTCCTAGAAGAAGAGATCTATGTTGAACAACTACTTGGATACATTGAAGCTGAAAATGAAGGCAATGTATACAAGTTGAAGAAAGCCCTCTACAGTTTGAAGCAAGCTCTGCGTGCTTTGAATACCATAATTGATAGGTATTTTCAAGATAGTGGATTTGAAAAATGTCCATATGAACACACAATATATGTGAAGAAAGAAGCAGATGGCAGCATATTATTTGCATGCCTATATGTTGATGACTTGATATTCACCGGCAACAATTCTACCATGTTTGAAGCAGAAAGAAGAAGGGATTTTTTTTATCCCAAAGTAGTTATGCCAAAGATATTCTTGAAAGGTTCAAGATGAAAAACTACAATCCAATATCAACTCTAGTTGAGAATGGAGTAGAATTGAGGAAGAGTAAAGTTGGATATGTTGATCCAACTTACTTTAAAAGCTTAGTAGGAAGCTTAAGGTACTTGACATGTACCAGACCAGATACACTCTATAGAGTTGGACTTATCAACATATATATGGAGACAATAGACCAGTCTCACTTGAATGCAGCCAAGAGAATTCTTCGCTACATCAAAGGAACAATAAATAAAGGTATGTTTTATACTTCAAACAAAACCTTCAAACTTGTTGGCTACTTGGATAGTGATTGGGGTAGAGATCTGGATGAAAGGAAAAGCACAACATGATTTTTCTTTTTCATAGGAGATACATCTTGCACATGGTCATCTAAGAAACAATCAATAGTAACGTTATCAAGCTATGAAGCTGAGTATGTTGCTACCAACTCAGCTGTATGCCATTTAATATGGTTAAGGAATATGTTGAAGCATTTATGATTTCCTCAAGAAAATCCTATAGAGATTTATATTGATAATCAATCAGCAATTACATTAGCAAAGAACTTAGTGTATCATGAAAGAAGTAAACACATTAATACACGTCATCACTTTATTCAAGAGCATGTGAACAACAAAGAAGTTGAACTGATATCCTGCAAAACAAATGGTCAAGTTGCAGATATCTTTACAAAGCCATTGAAGGGATATTTATCATATTGAAGTTCATGCTTGGCATGACATCACTTGATTGAGTTTAAAGGGGGGGTTTGTTGCATTAAAATCAATCCAAGAAAGTGAAAGACGACAACCACCACCTGCAGTCACCGCTGGCGACTTCTCAAACCGCTAGCCACCAATTGCCAGCCGCCTTCACACTTGAAGTTTGATTTTTTTTTTCACTTTAAATTTGTGAATAAATAGGCAGCTAATTTTATGTTATTGTGTGTGGGAAAGATAAGAAAGAAACACTAGAGAGGAAGAGAGAGGGCGTGTATTAAGAAGTTTTTGTTTATTTTGTAAGCTTTTTGTTGTTGAAATAAAATAATGTGTTTTATCTTTTCTGAGTATTTCAAAGCCACCACCAGTTTGTTTCTCCCACTAACAATGCATACGAATAGTTTTGTATTATAATCTATATTCTCTAACACATGTAACGACAACACCTATTTCTGTCATAAATTTAATTTCAACTACGTGTATCAAATTTTCAAATATATTATAATTAATATCAAAAGCAAAAGAAAAAAAGCTTTCTAACTTAGGTAGAGAGACTCGGAGAAATGAATCAAACTCTTACAGCCAAACGTACCTGAAGATTTTGAAAAAAGCAGTTCTGAATCTTCTTATGGACTAATTTATTACTGGTTGTGCAGCAAACTTGAGCTTTGTGTATTTTTTAGTCCTGGTTCCACAAAATGGTGCTTAATCTACATTAATGATGCTGCAAGAATATGAATTGGTACATGCACTTTACTTCCTATCATCAATATCAAAAGCTGTTCTCAAGAGAGAATAAAACACTTGCACTCACTACAAAATAAAAGGACCGACGGAATAAAGTGCTTTCGCTTGTCACAGCTAAAACTTTATCAGAAGTTGAGAGTACTCATGAGCACAAATCTCTCAAGAAAAGAATCATGTAAATTTTTAAGTTGCGATTATTCTTTAACATTATATTAGAGTTTTAATATGACCAAACACAGTGACAAGTCAATAAGTTTTTGTATTATCATCTAAATCAAGATGTTTATGCAATTAATTTACTTCAGGGACTCATTGTTGGTAAGTGTTATGCTTCCACATTATCATAAAGGATTTGAGTTCTACGAGAGCCTATAAAAAAAAATTTCATATGCTTAAAACTTGGTCATCTGGTGTGAGAAAATCTTCAAAAGAATGCCCTCTGGGATATATTGTTTAAAACATACATGTGCTGTACCGAAAAAATTAACCTTTTGTATATATAATAACATAATAATCACAACCATGTGAGAGTAAATTTCATTCACAGAAATTATATTATCAAATAAATAAATGCAAAAAGAAAAAGAATACACTGTTGTTTTTCATTAACTTGATGATGGCTGATGGCTGCAGCTTTACTACATTGGTCGATCACACATTCATATTCTTGTCCTTACTTTATGCTCGCATCCTTCGGTCAGGTCGCCTTCGCCAGTTTTGTTTGTTCGTTTAAGTGGGCTCTAGAGAGGGCTCTTTTTTCTTTTTCTTTTTTTTTTTAATTTGCAGCCTTGATTTTGGAAGAACAGATTGTTTTCTTATTGTAATTGAAATGGCTTATTGCTAAGGCCAAAACATTTTGGCTTCAACTAAAAGCTGGAGAAATTGTATAAACCCTATATCTTTCTATGACAAATATCGATTCAGTTGATGCAGAAGTAAGAAAATTCGTTCAACTCATTACATTCTGCTGTTGCAAACAGGTTTGAAAATGTTCAAGCAGATATCAACGATAGAAAGTTAAACTGCGAATCATTAATGTCTGGTTGAATTTTTTACACACAATTTGTAATTATTTTTGTATTAATGGCAAGAATTATTGCAGATACGAAGGATTGTGGTCTACAATTAATTTTGTGAATTTTATCCCTTAATCATCATGTTTTGAGCAAATATTGTTCCTTCATTTGATTTTGTCATTTTCATTGATGAAAAACCCTTTAAGAAATACAATTTTTTGTATTTTGAGTTGAAAATGTTCACATATACAAATAAAAATGCAATCTAGTTTTTAAAACAATTTGCCCTTGTAGAGCCACTCTTTCTTTGTTTACAGAGTTCCTAAACTGGTCGGAGCTTGCTAAACAGAGGACCAAAACCCTCTCTCCATATTTGATAACTCCAGAAACAAAGATGGGAATGACTACATATATGAGCGGATCCTTGCTCCACCATGACCTAAACGAGGCATAAAAGGCCACCGCAAGGTGGGTTAATAGTTGTAGCAAGTGCCTTGACCACATTTCGTTGTCCTCTACTGAATAGGAAGTAATAGTGTCAGGACCACCAAGGTGTACAAGGAGCATCGGTGCATTTGAAGTTGTGCCTCTGGATTCTGAACCCCCTTGGCTACGAGCAAAAATACCCAATGTAACAGTTGCCAACCAATCTGCAGACAATTAAACATGCATCATACTGAACAACATAAGACTGATTCCCTTTTTCCTGATTGGTTTCAGTGACCGATACTGTAGAATCCCAAGCACGCAAAAGCCATTGAAAAAGGGAAGGCACCGTCCATTATTGTTTCCACGCAACTGAAAACTTCATTTTAACAAGTTAATTTGGCTGGATTTTGGCCTTGCTACATGAAGCATTACTTGCACTCATCTTTCCTTCTTCAGCATATTTAGCTATAACCCTGGATTGAATAAAATGTGAGGGACAAAGTTTCTGATCCGATTGATTTATTAAAGCAAAGCAAAAGAACCAATGCTTGAGTGAATACCAAGTTAAGCAAAAGAACCTTCTTCTAGCTTTTGGTATACGTCTATGCAAAGGTATGCTTTGCTTGTTTGCGAGGTTTTCCTTTTCAGTTTTGATTTGATGTCTTAGACGCTCCACTGTTACCTTGGTTTAATTAAATTTGGATTTTGACAAAGTAATGAGTATTATGAATTATTATTTTTGTTTTAATAACTATCTTTCGGTTTCATCAATTTTGAATAATATGATATTTCTGAAGATTATGAGACGCTGCGTATTTTTGAATAAATTGTTCTTTTGATATGTCCGTTTTGAGGCTTAGCGTAGGTGAGGTGTCCTTTCGACACCGCTCCTGCGTTGCCAGTCATGGACCCGGGATTCGGGTCGTGACAATTTCCGTCTCCACCCCTATAGTTGGCCGCGTTTTTCACTTCATTCATTGGCCTCTGATTTATGCAATTGAACCCTCAATTGATCAATAAACTTTCAATTTCTTTAATTTGGCCCCTGATTTTGTTAATTACAGCCCCTATATTTATTACGCGTCTTTTCCAATTTGGTCCTTGGTTTCGAATTTTCTCAATTAAGTCCCTAATTGGCCATTAAACTTCAATATTTATGCAATTAAGCCCCTGATTTGACCAAATCAACTCTTAAAAATTATAATTTGACCCCGAACTTTAATTTCTTCCAATTAAAGCCCAAATTGACATAAAATCCAATTTTCTTGCAATCAAACCCTCTATAAATTCAATTAAACCTTCAATAAAATCCAATTAAGTCCATAAACATCCAATTTTGGACTTTTCTCCTCAAAATTTAAATTTTCTTTTCCAACAAGGCTCTCATCATTGAAGAATATACTGTCAAAATTTCAATCTTTGTATTTTTAACCTCCTTAACCAATTTTTCTGACTATTTTGTGAGCGCTTCCACCTCCTATTATTTTTTCTAATTTCTTCTGGCTATATATTTATTTATTTATTATTATTATTATTATTATTATTATTTTATTTATTATTTTTTATTATTTTTTATTTTTTATTATTTATTTATTTTTTTTTTTGTTATTATTATTATTTTTTATTTTTATTTTTGTGTGGAGATCCAAAAATAGGTTACAACAAAGACAATAATCTCTTTGAACAGCAGTGACATTTTGATGTGTTTACTCTTAAGATTAAACATTCATTGTATTGAACATCATAAGACTGATTGCCTTTTTCCTGATTGGTTTCGGTGACCGATACTGTAGAATCCCAAGCACGCAAAAACCCTTGAAAAAGGGAAGGCACCATCCATTATTGTTTCCACGCAACTGAAAACTTCATTTTAACAAGTTAAATTGGCTGGATTATGGCCTTGCTACATGAAGCATTACTTGCACTCATCTTTCCTTCTTCAGCATATTTAGCTATAACCCTGGATTGGTGTCATTTTTTGAATAAAATGCGAGGGACAAAGTTTCTGATCCGATTGATTTATTAAAGCAAAGCAAAAGAACCAATGCTTGAGTGAATACCAGGTAAGGGATTTGGAGATTGAGGGAGTGCATGTAGGCCCTCTTCTAGCTTTTGCTATACGTCTATGTAAAGGAAAGCATCAGCATCTCTTTGGGAAGTAGACATTTTTTCATTACTGAAGGCATACCCAAAGACTAAAGGCATTCGTTCAACAAATAACTTGAAACATCACGTAGGTTTGTCTTTCCCTTTGTAGTAAGGCTAAGTTATATTTTAAGTAAATTGCAATCATTTTTAAGTCTATTGGTGTGATCTTTAGAATGAAGCAAGGAATAAAGATTTTGGAGTGATTGATTTTTGAAAGCAAGGAGAAGAAATTCTTCCTGGTTGAGTGCAGATTGGTTAAAGGATCTCGAGATCATGAGAATACATGCAGAATCTCTAATAGCTTTGAGTGTTTGGAAGATTTTGGAATCATTTTATCTATAAATAAAGCCCTGAGGTTTGCGGTTCTCCACATGCCCTTCACAGCAGCATAAACCTTCTTATAGCATTCAAACCAATCACCACCTCTCGTACCAATTAAGTAAACACCTCGAACACCATCTAGTCACTCTTTTCTTTTTAATTTCTTCCATTCCTTTTTTGTGTTTCACTCCATATCAACCCCCTCCTTTTGGAACCTAGGAAGAAAAAATGGCTGAATGTGTGCTCTTTAGTTTTGCGGAGGAAATAATAAAGAAACTAGGTACCCTAGATGCTCAGGAGGTTGCCCTATGGTGGGGGCTCAAAGATCAATTAAGGAAGCTCAATGTCACAGTCACCAAGATTAAGGCTATGATTCCAGATGCTACGGCTCGGAAACAGGAGCATCAAATCAAAGACTGGCTCAAGAAGCTGCAAGATGCTGTGTATGATGTAGAGGATGTCCAGGACAATTTTTCAACACAAGTCCTGCGAAAACATTTGATGTCTGGTAATGGAGTTACGAGGGAGGTATGTGCTTTCTTCTCAAGATCAAACAAATTTGTGTATGGTTTACGGATGGGTCATAAAGTTAAAGCACTTAGGGAGAGACTAGATGGCATTGAAACTGAGAGTCGTGGATTTAACTTTGATGTTCATGATAAGGAGAGTGCTTCTTTGACTACTGTCAGAGATCAAACTACCTCCCCTGAACCTGAACCTGAAGTTCCAGTTGGGAGAGTAAGTGACATAGTGGCAGTTAAAAGTTTTCTGCTGAAGTCCAATGATAGATCATCCTACATGACTGCCATCTCCATAGTTGGAACAGCTGGGTTGGGGAAGACCACACTAGCTCAACACGTTTTCAATGATGAGCAAGTTGATATGCACTTTGTTGTGAAACGCTGGGTAAGTGTGTCAGGTGGCTTAGATGTTAGAAAGATTCTCAAAGGGGTTGTAGAAAGTGATTATGATCAGTTAGAGATTCTGAAAAATGAAATTAAAAATAAATTTGAAGGAAAAAGGTTTCTTCTTGTATTAGATGACTTGTGGGATGGTGAGGATGGTCTGAATGATGAAAAATGGAGAGGATTGTGGTACTTGTTACAGAGTAATTATGAAAGTAGGATAATGGTAACTACACGTTCTCATGTAATTGCAAAACTCACAAGCACAATAGCACCGCATGTTTTAGAAGGTCTATCAGTAGATGAGTCATGGGATATTTTTAGAAGAATGGCATTTTGTCAAGGTCAGGAGTCGGAGCATGTAGATGAAAAAATTAGAGAAGAGATTGTGGGTAGGTGTCGTGGAGTTCCTTTGGTCATAAAGGCAATCGCGAGGTTAATGTCTTTGAAAGATAGAGCCCAGTGGTTGTCCTTTATATTAAATGAACTTCCATATAGAATTAGAGATTATAACATCATACAGACCCTTGAGTTAAGCTATGGTGCTCTTCCATCGTATATGAAGCATTGTTTTGCCTACTGTAGCTTATTTCCAAAAAACCATGAGGTAGATGTGAGATCATTGATTCAACTTTGGATTGCACAAGGGTTCATTAGCTCTTCAAATTCAGGTGATAGGTGTCTTGAAACTGCTGCTGGTCTTAGGTGCTTCGAGGATTTACAGTGGAGGTCATTCTTTGATGAAGTGAAAAGGGATGATTTCGGTAACATAATAAGTTGCAAAATGAATAGTCGTATGTATGATGTTGCGGCTAAAGTTGGTGCTTTTGTGAGCACCACAGTTGATAGTGGAAGAAATAGGATTAGAGATTCGACTCGGCACGTGTCACTTCACATGGAGTTGAATATTTCACCACAAATTCGAATTCCGTTGCCTAGTGCAAAACGTCTAAGAACACTTATATTGCAAAGTGTCGAATGGGATGAGGGGACATGGGAGTCAATTTGTGGAGACTTCAGGCATTTACGTGTGCTTGGTTTGCCTAATTTAACAATTAGGAAAGTGTCGTCTCTCATTGAAAAGCTCAAGCACCTTAGATATCTTGATCTTTCTAATAATCACATGGAGGCACTTCCTTATTCTATCACTAATCTGGTAAATTTACAAGTGCTCAAGCTCATTGGATGTAGTAACCTTAAAAAACTACCGAGAGATATCAATAAGCTTATTAATCTGAGGCATCTTGATCTTGGTTTATGTCGAAGTTTGGAGTATATGCCTTTTGGGATTGGGAAATTAACTTCTCTACAAACTTTGTCATATTTTGTGGTTGCAAAAAATAGTGGTGATATATCCAAGAAGATTGGTGGATTGGATGAGTTGAGTGGGTTAAATGATTTGAGAGGGAGTCTCAAAATAAGAGTTAAGGGATACAAGAGGAACTTTTATATATCAGAATTTGAAGGAGCTAAATTGATAGATAAACAATATCTTCAATTGTTGACCATAGAGTGGGATGCTGGTAGTGATTCAGATATTGATTTGCGTGATAAAATGTTGATAAGCCTCCAGCCAAACTTGAATCTTCAAGAGTTGAGATTGATAGAGCATGGAGGTGTGAGCTTTCCAAGTTGGCTTTCACATCTCTCAAATCTTGTAAGGATTCGTCTAGAAAAGTGTAGAAGACTTAAGCATATCCCTCCCTTAGATGAAATCCCTTCTCTTGAGGTATTGTTGATTGAAGATATGGAAAGATTGGAGTACATAGATAGTGAGGGGGTTGAAGGAAAAGGAGTGTCAATGTTTTTCCCATCTTTAAAGAAACTTGAGATCAAGAGTTGTGGTAGACTGAAGGGATGGTGGAAGAAGAGTAGAGATGAGATGAATGATGATAGTGATGAGTCAACAATAGAAGAAGAGTTGATAATGCTTTATTTTCCACGTCTTTCTTCCTTGAGCATTTATAAGTGTCCAAATCTGACTTCAATGCCGTTGTTTCCAACTCTTGATGAAAGTCTTTATTTGAAGGAAACTAGTTCAATGCCGTTACAACAGACAATGAAGATGAAATCACCAGTGTCTTCTTCTTCTTCTTCTTCTTTTATCCGTCCTCTCTCCAAATTGAAGAATCTAGATATTGGTTCAATTGTGGATACGGAATCTCTTTCAGAAGTAGGGCTGCAAAATCTCTCTTCTCTTCAACAGCTATCGATCAGTGGATGCGGAAGATTGAAGTCTCTGCCACTGCCTGATCAGGGGATGCATTCTCTTCAACAGCTATCGATTAGTGGATGCAAAACATTGGAGTCTCTGCCACTGCCTGATCAGGGGATGCATTCTCTTCAGAAATTAGATATCAGTAACTGCAGGGAATTAAAGTGTCTATCTCAATCTGAATCCCAAGGGATGATACCCTACCTTCCCTCTTTGCAAGAATTAAGAATCAGTGATTGCACTGAAGAGCTGAGTGGAAGAATAACAATATGGGGGGGGAAGGAGATCATGGAGGAGTGGCCTCACATTAAACCCATTCCACATATTGTAATTGATGGCTTTGACATTCGAGTGTATTTTGAACGTGAAATGTAAAGGTATTTAACCTCTTCATTCCTTAATTTAATTTATTATTATTATTCCATACTGTCTCTATTTATTTATTTATTTTATTATCCACAAATCTCATCCGATCATATTATTTTCCTTTTTTTTTTTCCGGTGTTTTTCAATTAACGGGGAAGGGGGGCCAGCCGCCAGAAAAATGACAAATTACCCAACCTCTCCGTCCTACCTACGAAAACTGAAGGCACAAAGATGGTATTGGAGCTAGCTAGAGACTTAACATTCTTTTTGATGTTCTTCATATTTAGGCTCATCCTAATAGCATATTCTGATACTTTGGATTTATTGTTGTCCAGGTCGATGAGATTGCTTTTCGTTTGACAGATAATGATAAATTCCCATGTTCAGAATTCCAAAGTACAGGTATATTGTTCTTAGATGAGCTGGTTAAGTATGTGCTACTGATAAAAAATCTTTATATTTATTAAAGAAAGGTAAGCATGATAGTTTCTTAGCTTTCCAAAGTCCTTGCTGCTGCTGTATGTGTTTAACATTCTAATTTTGTTTCCCATTTATCTGAGCAATTTTGTTTGATTAGTTGATTAATCTTTTGATTTAGCATGTAATACATCAGTGTTATTTTCAGTTTCAGTGATTATTTGTCCATTCACAGATCTAAGTTTTCAAAATAGTCCATGAGAATATTGATTACAAATTCATACTCGGATGGTAGAGTCATCAGTTCACTCCTTTGTGGTATGGATCAAGCAGATATCTGACTTCCACATCACACCAGGTATTAGACTAAATCAACCAGCTAGAGTTACTTCATGTCTTTCATTTCCCCTGCTAAAGTATGGTTGTATGATGATTTCTTTTAACATTTGAGAACTTCTGGTGATACAAATGTAACAGAATGCTTCCTCTTTTAATGAGCACATGAGAGTTGTCAAGACGCGAAGCAGTTAGTTTTCTCTGCAACGTATGGTGTCATATTACATTACATTACGAACCACAATTACTAGGAGCTAAGCTGTTTTCCTGTTGCGCGGCTGCTTCTGTTTGGCTCACAATTTTGGCACTTGGTATAAGCCTTTCTTCTCTTTCTTTTTCTGTACCCTTTTTGGCTTGCTATTGTTTATTGCTTCATTGCTAGTCTTGATAGATTTTGGCTCTGATTAGTATGACATTCTTTGCTTGATTTTGGCCAGATTTTGCTTGTGCTGATTCAACTTTCTGTGCATATGGTTTGGCCATTCCATCTTTTAAGGTTTTTCTTATGGGTTGGCCATTCCATCTTCACAGCATGGAACTGTCTCTTAGTCTTTTCTGTGTTTGCTTTTCTTGGTTTTGTTTCTTAGTCTTTCTTTTAGTCTCTCTTGTTTGGATTGGCTTTGTTTGAGTTATCTGCTATTGTTTCGTGTTGCTGGTTCAAAAACGTTATATATTGAAATAAATAGAATCATACCTGCAAAGTTCTACCATACAAACCTTAGCCAGCAACATGTCACAATTTAAGCAGAGGGCAAAATAGCTTTAGGATGGAAAGTAGACGTTACCCTAGAAACCTTCAAACTAGCTTTAGGCAAACATCTTCTATATTTTATACTGATTTGTTAGTTCAAAACTTCAAATCAGTATAAAATTCTAACTTCTTTCAGAAAACAATCAGTTGGATCGTAGAGAGAAGTAAGGTTTTAGCTTCTTATATTATAGATTCTGGCTAACATCTTGATCATCTCTGCTTTTTACATGTCTAATTTTGCAGGAATAATTATTGGATGAAATTGATGTGAATATAGATGTTCATAACAAGTAATGTATATACTTTCCTTCCTATGTAAGTATTCATTCAACTTAAAACTTTATTAGCTCAAAAATGACCAGACACTTTGCCTTTCTACTTTTGAAAAAAATTACAATCAATATGATTTCTTGGTGAAGATCGCCATCAAGATCACTTGGAGCTGGAATGACATCACATGCTTCTTCCTATCATCATAGACCAGTATCTCCTATGCTGCATGCCTTCACCAATGCCACCATGTTCTTGCTCAACAATTATTAGGCCAATTCTTTCTGCTTCCCTACCAACAAAATCTGTCCCAATTTCTCCAGCTTATCTTGCAGGCTCTCCTCACTATTCACCATCCTCCAATAAAGTATTGTTCAAATGTATTTCGTAATTGCTTTTAGTTCTGAATATTGCCCATGGCTTCTTTCCTGTTGCTGAACAATATTCTATTGGCAGGTTTCAAAAAAATCATATGAGAAGCTGAGAAGGCGATACAGTCGGGAATAACCTTGTTATCCATTGAACCCGTGGATCCCTGAAATTAGGTCTAGAAAATGTTATTTATGTCAATTTTGTTATTTTTTTTTATTTTTTTTTATTTCAGATTTTATATTAATTTTTTGTATGCTTTAGATTCTAATAAAGATAGGGTTTTTTTTTTTTATCTATATTTAAAATTCCTGTAAACCTCTTAAAATGACAAAAAATCTTATAGAAAATCATATCCCTTTTATGAGTGATTGTTGTTGTTGTAGCTTCTATCTGCTTGTGTTATTAATGGTTTATTGTGTCCGTTACATATGGGCTATTAATGCTTTGATTTTTATAAGAAGGCGCTCAAAATAGGCCCCTCTGTGATTAGGATTATTTTGGGCTTCTCTATCATTTCTTTGATTCAATTAGCTCAAAGTGCAAGGAGTTGCTTATATTTTATAGCTTACTCTTCTTTTTATAGTTATGAAACATGGTCCAATAGTTTATATGGCTAAAGAGCTAGGTTTTGGGTTGTATAAATGGACCCGAGTTAACTTGAATCAACTCGAAAAATAAAAATAAAATAATATTTGAAGTTTTAATATTTCAGATGAAAAAAATTAAGAAATAATTCATTTGAATATATACTATATATGTTGTAAATAGTAAAGTTTAAAAATTTATTTTAAAAGGTTTTTTTTTATCCTATATTAAAAAAATATTATGTTATCCTTTTAAATTGAAGAATTTAAATAAAAAAAAATTATCCTATATTGAAAAAACATAATTTTTTTTTTTTATGAACATAGAGTATATATACTAAAAAACTTCAAATCTCATATTAAAAAAATAAAATATTCTTCTAATATTTATATAATGAATTTTGAAAAAAGTTAATAATCAACTAAAAATTATATAAGATAAAAAAGTCTCTGGCTAAGAAAAAAGAAAAAGATCTCTAGTATTTAAAAAAAAAAAGTTAATACAATATGCTCCGGTAAAGGTAGGGTTTGACAAGTTTTTTTGTTATTACCGGTTTTTAACCTTACTCGAAACGATCCACCTATCAAGTCAAGTAAGGTGAAAAACCAACACTTGAGGGCTTAGCTGCTGTGGTAAACTGCAAGTTCAATCCTTGCGAACGTCCCGGGTTCGAACCTCAAAGAGTACCCCTGTCACCCCCGTGGTGTCTTACCTGTTCACTGGGCTTGCAGGATGTTCAGTGGGCCCGGGGATTAGTTGTGGTGCGCGCAAGCTGGCCCGGACACCCCGGTTATCAAAAAAAAAAAAAAAAGTAAGGTGAAAAACCAGCAATAAAAAAAAAAAAAACACTCAAATCCTATCGAGACCAAACATATTTTATTAACTCTTTTATTTTTTTAATACTATGCTTCTATTTTCATCTTCTTTTTTTTTTTTTAATACTAGGCAACACCTTCCTTCATATCTCCATCGGAAACGGCTTGCTTATACTTTGGTTCTCCCAACTGTTTAGGTAGCATAAACGGCAAATCCTCCCATAGATACATCATGTAACGAGATAAAGATATGCTTATGTCACGACGAGTTGAATCACTAGAATATTCCCGTTCGAAACAAGTATTAACAGCCATGTGCCACATGAGGAAGCTTTCATGAAAGTCTTTTCCTTCGACAGACCAACGAAGTTCTTCAAAGCAACGATAGCTATGACTTTCGAGTGCATGGCCACCTCTCTCTGCCAATATCGTAATCGGATCATCTTGGGAACTGCATCCTGAACTCTTAGTCAAGAGACTTTTGAAAATAAATTCTCTTAAATCATCACCAACATCCTCCCAGCTCTGAATGTGGCAAGTGCTAAAGAGTTTTGAGATGTATTTATTTGGACTCTCTCGATCATCTTTTAGAACAGATTGCGCGGTGGATGCTTTCCACTTTTTGTTACTTCTAAGAAACGATTGCAACCGAGAAGAACAAATAAGTCGAGACCACCAAACCCTTCGCTGGCTAAGCCAAAGCATAGCCCAATCAGAGAAAAGCATCAAAATGGCCGAGTAAATCTCCAGAACAATAGCTCCGATCAGCAACAAGTATGATATAATAATATCAATTTTAGTATAGGTATGGGAGTTTCTGGTCATTGATGAGAATGCTACTAATGCAGAAACAGAGGACAGAAAGTTGATGCAGCGGAGAATGATGCGCAGTCGCGAACGAACTGTTGTTATCACCTTGGTGAAAAGTAAATCGAACATGAACCCCAACTCAATTTCTACCAATTTAAATGCTTCAGGGCCTGTCTTGCTCCTCAACAAAGCGTCGCTCTTCCGATGAGCAGCAAATGTAACGGGGTAATCAGCAAATTGTAACTTCAAAGTTTGGAACAAGGAATGAGCTTCTTGGATATATCTGGCCTCTGGTATTTCATCATTGCCTTTCACTAGTAGATAAAAACTTTCTGTGTTTGGGCAATACCTAAACTTGTTGGAGCTTGCTAACCAAAGGACCCAAACCCTCTCTCCATATTTGATAACTCCAGAAACAAAGATTGGAATGACTATATATATGAGCGGATCATTGCTCCACCATGACCTAAACGATGCATAAAAGGCCACCACAAGCTGGGTTAATAGCTGAAGCAAGTGCCTCGACCACAATTCGTTGTCCTCGATTGAGTAGGCAGTAATAGCGTCAGGGCCACCAAGGTGTACAAGGAGCATCGGGGCCCAAAATGCCGGGATGAAGGTTGCACTGGAAGGGGTTCCTTTGGATTCTGAACCCCCTAGGCTACGAGCAAGAATACCCAAAGTAATAGTTGCCAACCAATCCGCCGACAAATACGCTAGCCAAACAAACGTCCCGAACCAGATTCCGGCGGTATACTTTCGCCGACTGCCAGTGATGGTGAGGAAAATTTGCAGCGAGAGACTTAGCAAAATCATGATGCGAAGCTCCCATTGATTCCACAATTCGATAACATGTCCAGAAAAAGTATACAGATTCATCCTTGTTTTCCTTCAATACAAGCCAGATTTGAACTTATTATCAAAAAAAGGCAGATATGAACTTTACTTAAAGAAACATTAATCAATCAAACAGATACGAACTATACATAATGCATGAACAATATACCAAGTTATGCATTTATAACATTTTTGTTAGCAATTCATATGAATCAAATTGAATAAGGTAAAATCACAAGTAAACAATAAGCAAATGAAAGCAATAATAAAATATCGAAGAAAAAAAAATCACAAATAAAGAGAAAAGTATTGAAATTGACTTAAAATTCATATACATAATCGAAATCATGCTTTAAATATTTAATATTAAATCATTTTCGAACCTCCTATAAAGAGCTGAGTGATTAAGACCTCAAGAATTGTTTTATAAGCTCCGTGATGCTTACAAACAAACTTTTTTTTTTAATCTATATTTTCTAACGAATGCAATGGCAACACCTATTTCTACTATAAATTTTATTTCAACTATATGTATCAAACTTTCAAATATATTATAATATCAAAAGAAAAAAAAACCTTCAAACTTAAGTAGAGAGACTTAGAGAAATGAAGCAATGAAGGCAGACACATGCAACTCGTACGTCTACTGCTAAAACGTACTTGAAGATTATGGAAAGAGGTGTTCCAGTCGACTAATTTACAGTTTGTGCAACCAACTTGAATTTTGTGTATTTTTTAGTCCTGGTTCCACAAAAGTGTGCTTCTTGTATATTAATGATGCTGCAAGAATATGAATTGGTACAAATACTTTACTTCTTATCATCAATATCAAAGGATATTCTTAAAAAAGAATAAACACTTGCTCTCATCACAATCATCACTACGAAAAAGAAGGGCCAATGGAATAAATTGCTTTCTATTGTCACAAGCTAAGAGCTCCTGGTTTAAATTATCCAAAAAAGAAAAAACTCCTGGTTTAATGGCCAATGATGGTTAAAGGCAAGTTTCATAGGAAAACATGACAAATTACTTGGAGTATATGGCTAAAAATCTTCTTATTTTAACAAGACGAGATTTAGTATGGCCTACGCGAGAAAACCAAGTGGTAATGTGCGTCGAAACAGACACTCAAACGGAGATGTATTTTGGAGAACAAGAGTAGGCATGCGATTAATAAGGTAGACCAATGATTCAAAAGCATAGTTCCAAAATCGCAATGGGGCACTACACTGGCCTAAAAGGGTTAGGCCAGTTTTGATAATATGTCGATGAGGACGTTCAACAGTGCCATTTTGTTCATGAGTATGAGGACAAATTAACCGATGATGAATATCAATAGTTTGAAAAAATTTATTTAATTTACGATATTCACCGGCCCAATCAGTTGAAAAGATAGATTTAATTTTAAGTGAAAACTGACGCTCAACAAGTGTTTGAAAACGTTGAAAGTGGAAATGACATCAGATTTCGCAACAAGCAGATAATACCATATATGTTTGGTATGCGCATCGACAAAAATAACAAAATAACAGAAGCCATCAGAAGAAAACATAGGGGCAGGACCCCAAACATCACTAAAAATTAATTCAAGTGGGGCAGAAGTTTTGTGACCCGTAGGTCGTAATGACAAACAGGATGACTTTCCTAAAGGACAAGCTTGACACTGAGTAAGAGAACGTATAGAAGTACATACAATTTTATTGCCAGAAACTAACAAATTGAAAATGCGAGGGGTTGGATGACCCAAACGACGATGCCACATGTCGACAGTTGCAGAGATGCAAGGAGATCAAAAAGCTTGAGGAACTAATGTGGCAAAAGACTCGGAGAGGACATAAAGACCATCATGACTCCGACCGGAAAGGAGAACTTCCTTGGTGATGAGATCCTTTACATAAAACATAGAAGCGTGAAATTCAAAATAAACATAATTATCACGATAGAATTTTTGAACAAATAACAATGGTTTGGTAATGTGAGGCACATGGAGAACATTAGATAATGTAAACATGCGTTTTGGGGAATGTAATTTAGTATGTCCAATATGGGATATGTCAAGGCCCTTACCGTCACCAACATGCAAATAATCATTACCAAGATAGGGTGTAAAATCGGTTAGAGATCCAAGATCAGGTGTGACGTGTTGATTTGCGCCGATGTCGGGGAACCAAGTAGCAGCAGAAATATTCCCAGCAGCAAGATGAGCAGAGGGCTGCAGAGAGCTGCTATGAAATTGGGAAGAATGGGGAGTTGTGTGCCCAAAACGGGAGCACAATTGGCAGCGTACATGCTGCTGTCCAGACCACTACCCAGCATTGGAATTGCGCCTAGTCTGCTACCAGTGGTTTGGCCGCCAATCTGCAGCATATTGACCCCTGTTCTAGGGAGTGGAATGGTTGCTGTGGGGATGCCAATTACCTCTAGAGCGACCCCTGTTGCGGCTGAAGTTGGGGCTGTGATGAGACATAGCATTGTGTGCAGAAAACTGTGGTGTTGGCAGCAAAGGTGGCTGCTGCGGCAGAGAAGAAGAAGATAGCAGAGAGGGAGCGGTAGCCATGAAATGGAAAGAGTTCTTGTGCAGAAATTCATGGGTAAGAAGGTGGCTGTGAAGATCAGCATAGGATAGCGGTTCTGCCTTGGTTATGAGACTCGTTACCAAGCCTTTGAACTCACCATGAAAGCCACAAAACACATAAAGATTGAAATCTTCAAGAGACATTCGGCGACCAGCAACAGCTAATTTGTGAAATAATGATTTGGTTTGCAACATGTATAGACTAATCGATGAGTCACCTTGCCGAAGGTCTTGAAAGGAGCCATGAAGTTGCATGATGCGAGAATTAGATGGAGAGGCAAGCACTTTCTCAAGAGTGCGCCAAACACAATGCAAAGTAGAACAATCTACCATGAGATGCAACATATCCATGGAGAGAGAGGAGACCAAAGCACTCAAAATAAGTTGATCATGTTTCTTCAAACGAAGAAAAGAAGGGCTGATGATAGAGGAAGAACCAGCAGAGTTGTAAAAAATATGAGATGGAGGACACGACACTAAGCCGTCAACGAAGTGAAAAACACCTTGACCAAGGAGATATGGCTTCATCTGCATTCTCCAATAGAGATAATTTGTGTTCGTAAGCTTTAGGGAAACAACTTGGTGAGTGTTCGCTAAAGGAACAATAGCTGTAGTGTGGGTTCCCAATGAGAGGTAAAGGAACGATAGGGACTTGGAGGAAGAATCAGAGACAAGCTCTGTAAGTGGAGGCTGTTGTGGGGAAGAAAAAGCACCAGCGATAGCAGCTTAGGGATGGCTGGCCGGCTATGCTGCGCCACCTATGGAGTGGGAGAAGTCGGCGGCAGCAGTAGAATCTATGTAGAGAAAGTAAAGAGAGGGCCGCTGCAAAGGGAGGAAGGGAGAAAATAGTTCTGATGGCAAAAGGCTCTGATACCAAGTTGAGAATAATTGGGAGCCTTAACCTAATGGGTAGCCAACCCTTTCTATATATATATGTAGGGCAATATACAATAGTAATGGTGGAGGTTACCACACAAGAGTATGTCTACAATATTTCCTATATACAATATTTTCTATATAAGTACATTCTATAATAGTGTTGAAAATAAAGTTAAACTAATATTTTTTGCAATCAGAGGCACCAGACTTCCAGAGTAAGTTGGCATAATTAATTTTCTAGTTACAATTGTTCAATTCAATTTATTTTCTGAAAATAATAAGGATACCCTACAAAGTCTTCCACTTAATGTACATGACCAAACTACCATGCACATAAAGGAAGACAATAAAGGGAAGAAGAAAATAAAAGTTAGATACAAGAAAAGTGCAAAGTGAAAATAAAATAAATATTATAATTTATACAAGAATTTACCTCCCCGGCAACGACGCCAAAAACTTAACACGGTCAAAAGATTGATGTCTTCTTCCATGTGTAGGAGTGTCGAAGTAATAAATAACCCGGCAAGACCGAGATCGAACCACATGGAGGTTAACTGTATAAATTATAAATAACAACAACAACAACAACAACAACAAGGATGATGGTGATGATGAGTTAAAGAGGACTTTGAGATGTAAGATTAATGTGAGGATCAAACAATGATAAAAACAAATGTCAAGGTTAGAGGATCCACTAATAGTATTAAAGACAAGTAAAGTATAAACTCTTTATAAATTATTAACATGATCACATTAATCATCTTATTTACGTAATACCATACTTATAAATTTTATCAAGTATTCATGATGCTAACTTATGTTGACAACAAATCAAGTTACTCTCATAATAACGATGTCGCTCGAAGACTATGAAGGATCAAGTATTTGATGTTCCAAGTGTTATATAACACAAATCTAGATTAACCATTTAACAAGCAAGATATTAATAATTAATAAGATAAATATGATAAGACATGTTAATAGCAAGTTGTTTATGATATAAGCATTGAAGTCCATATTGAGTTTATATTATACTTATCCTAACACCATTAGTGAAACCTTTTCACCTTGACATGATAAAATTAGCTAAACATTATGAAGAAGAAAAACATAAATAAACAATATAATAACATAAACATGATATAAATTAACTAAGTACAGTAAAGGAAATGAAAAGTAACAACAAGAGATTAATGAAAGCAAAACTTAAGCATTATAAAAATATAAAGAAAGAGAGCAAGAACATGATCTTGATTTGAAAACCAAAATGCCTAAATGAATGGAAAATGCCTAATTTATAGGCTAAAATTCAAAACTATTCATTTTGTAATTGATTATTGATGTAGTGGCCAACTATTAATTTAATGAACTTGGTGGACAGCAACACTCAAGCATGTTGGCTAGATGAAATGACATTGATGCAATTAGAATTTGGCAAAGTGTTCTTCATGAAAATTGTTAGAAATCATCTCCTCTTTCCACCCACAAAATGGCAGAGCATTTGGATCACTACAACTTGAGATCTGTTTAAAATACCGAGTAGTGCTTCTAGTGGATGTGGTGGATAGCCCTCAAGCTCTTGTCTGGATGAAATGTCATTGCCAACATCAGAATTTGAGCAGATGGTCTTCATGAAAGTTGTTGGAAATTGTCTTATCTTTCCACCCACCAAATTTGTGTCCTTTTTCCTTCTAGAACTCCAGCTATGGGTAAAATTCTGAGTAATGTTTGGGCTGCATTGCAGGACAGATTCTGACTTCTCTTTTGTGGCCAAACTTTGAATTTAAAAACAGCAGATTTGGGTCTTTCATTTTTCATGAATGTTGTAGGCCTATTTTATTTGCTTTATATCCATATAAACCAAACTAAAATCAAAGATCTACAGCTCCAGATATGACTCAATTACTGAACAGTGTTCCAATTTGAATCGAATCAGCATCTCCTTTCTAAGGTTAGCCTTTTCTTTATCCTTTCACTTTCAATAGTTAATCACAGCAATCAATCTTTTGAATTGTGAGATATGCCTGCATTTAAAATGAACATTTATCATAAATTAAAGTTATCTTATATTATCATACTTGTTATTATAAAACATGCTCTAGTTAAGGAGTTATTGATATTCAAGTGCAAAATGATGATATAAAACCTTGATAAAAATGCACTTTTAATTACTAATCAGCATGTACGCCATATTGAGCTGCACTGAGCCATCTAAGCCACCTCCAAGCCTCGTCGATAGCCAAGCCAAGAGAATATTCCCCAGAATATTCCCAGTTCAACCCTAGTGAATCCCCCGACATCCAGAATCGGTTTCCTATTTAGACCTATTTTCAACTAAGTTAGACCAGTTCCCTACTATTTTGAGCATTTTGGATCCATCTATTGCGTTCTTTTTGCCAAATTCAACTCCTAGAAGGTGATATAGTCATTCAAAGAGTAAAATGACTACAGAAAATGCACAAACACTCATCCTGAAGCTGACCAAAGATAACTATGATAGTTGGTGTATCAAATTGAAGGCATTTCTTAGTTTGCCAGAGTGTATAGAGATTGTGCAATATGGTTATGACGAACCAGAGTCCAAGGAAGTAGAAGATGCTCTATAAGAGGCAGAGAAGCAAGTCCTCAAAGCTAATAGAAAGAAAGACAACAAAGCAAAGACCATCATCTATCAAGGTCTTGATGAAGTCATATTTCAGATCATTGTTTTTACATAAACATCAAAAGAGATATGGAAGGCTCTTCAACAAAAATACAAAGGTGCTGACATAATCAAGAAGATTCGTCTCCAATCTTTGCGAGGTGAATTTGAATTATTGCAAATGAAGTCCTCGAAATATATTTCTGATTATTACACAAGAATTATGGTGATAGTCAATCAAATGAGAAGAAAATGGAGAAGCCCTTACAGATGCTCCAATTATTGAGAAAATTTTGAGATCCCTAGATCTAAAATTTGATTTTTTTGTTGTTGTTATTAAAGAGTCCAAAGAAGTGGACAAGTTGATGGTGGATGAGCTTATGAGTTCTTTTCAAGCTTATGAGCAAAATATTATGAAAAGAAATAGAGATCAGGCAATTGAGCATGCCTTACAATCAAAGTTGTCTCTTAAAAACATATATGAGTAAGGGAACACTTCAATAAGTGGATATACCACTCAAGGAAGAAGTCAACAAAGACGAGGAGGATTTCAAGGAAGAGGATCTTGGAATACAGGATTTAGAGGAAGAGGTGGTTGAAACACCACCAGAGGAGGCCAGGGACAACAAACATTTACTCCTAGAGGAAGAGGAGGCGGTTATAATAACCGTGACAAGAGGAATATCCAGTGTTATAGTTTCAATCAATTTGAGCACTATAGCACTAAATGTCGAAGGAAAGCTCCATTAGAGGTACGTGAACAAGCCAACTATGGAGAGGAGGATGCCATCATCAGAGCATTAGCTGCATTATTTTTCCAACAAGGACTTGGCCAGAATCAAGAGAATATTTGGTATTTAGATTCTGGAACCAACAATCACATGTGTGGCCAACATGATCTATTTGGTGATCTAGATTAGACCATACAAGGAATAGTCACCTTTGGAGATATGATTAGTACTTAAAAATGCATGTTTATCAAGGTTTTATATCATCATTTTGCACTTGAAGTATCAATAACTCCTTAACTAAAGCATGTTTTATAATAACAAGTTTGATATTATAAGATACCTTAATTTATGGTAAATGCCCATTTTAAATGCAGGACTATCACATAAATAAAAGGATTTATTGATGAGTTTAAGCATTGAAAGTTAAAGGACAAAGAGATGGCCAAACTTAGAAAAGAGATGTCGGTGCAGTCCAAACCGGAACATTGCTCGGTAATTGGATCATATCTGGAGCTCTAGATCTCGGATTTAGGTCCATTTTATATGGATGGAAAGGTAAAACATAGGCCTACAACTTTCATTGGGACACCAAGATCTAAGAAGGCCGTTTTCAAGTCCAAAATATAGGAACAACGAAGAAGTCCGAAGCTGTCCTGCAGCCCAGATACTATTTAGTGTTCAGCCCATATCTTGAGTTCTAGAAGTCCAAATGACCTAATCTTTTTTTTGTTGGAAAGCTGAGACAATTTCCTAGAACATTCCTGAGGATTCTAGGAAAATTATGATGTTAGCAATGACGTCTTGTTCAGACAAGAAGATAAGGATTGTTATCAAGTCAAGATGTGGCCACCCACTCATCAATTAGTCAACAAATCAATAGTTCCAAATTTTGGCCTATAAAAGGAGGCACTTACCATGTATTGAGGCATCTTGGTTTCCAGATCAAGATCATGATCTTGCTTTCTCTCTTTGTATTGCTTATGTTTTGCTTTCATTAATATCAAGTTTATGCACTTCATTTCCTTTCTTTTACTTCGTTAACTTCTTTCTCATTTATGTTCTTATCTTGTTTATTTATGTTTCTTTCTTTCATTATGTTTAGCCAAGTTAATTATGTCAAGGTGAAAAGGGTACACTAATGGTGTAAGAATAAGTATAATATAAATTTAACATGGACCTTAACGTTGGATACTAACATGTTTTATATTTGTTATCTTGTTCACTTTTAATACTTTGCTTGTTAAATGGTTAATCTAGATTTATGTTGTATAACACTTGGTACAACAAATACTTGGTACTTTCATAGCCCATACTGTATGGTATAACCGACACCTGAGCTATGAAAGAGACTTGATTTGTTGTTAACATAAGTTATAATCATGAATGCCTGCCAACATTTACAAGTATTAGCTTTATTCGAATAAGATAACTAATGTAATCATGTTAACAATTTATAATCTGATTGGAACCTCCTTTATGTGTGGTTTCCAATTGAGTAATAAGAGTTTATATTATACTTGTTTGAAGTACCATTAGTGGATCCTCTAACCTTGACATTTGTTTTTATCATTGTTTAATCCTTACATTAATCTTCCAACTCAAAGTTCTCATTAATTTCTTCATCTTCTTCTATTACTACTACTACTACTACTACTATTATTTTTATTATTATTGTTGTTGTTGTTGTTATTTACATTCTGTAATATATCCCTTTGATCTTTTCATAAACTCAGTATATAGGCTGGAAACCTGTGACCCGATCTTTTGGATCATTCTCAGGTGTAACAACGCCACGTACTGAGTATTATAATTATTATTATTGTTATTGTTATTGTTATTGTTGTTGTTGTTGTTTTTGTTGTTGTCTTGTTATTTATAATTTATACAATTAACCTCTATGTGGTTCGACCCCGGTCTTGCCGGGTTATTTATTACTTCGACACTCCTGCACTTGAAAAAAGACATCGAGCTTTTGGTTGTGTCAAGTTTTTGGCGCCGTTGCCGGGGAGGTAAATTCTTGTATAAATTATAATATTATTTTATTTTCTCTTTTCATTTTTCAATTTATTTAACTTTTGTTTCTTTTTCTTCTCTTTTATTTTCTTCTTACACGTGCATGAGAGTTTGGTCACGTACATTAAGTGGTAGACTTTGTAGGGTATCCTCATCATTTTCAGAAAATATGGCCGAAGATGATAATCAATCGCTTCATAATGAGAATAATGAGAATAACCGTATGAGAACACTTAGAGACCACATGAATCCCACAAGAACAAGTGCACCCTCATGCATAGTTTTCCCTCCTGATGCATCTCATTTTAATTTTAAGCCAGGCATTATTCAACTCCTACCTTCTTTTCATGGTTTAGACCTAGAAAATCCATACTTGCATTTAAGGGAATTTGAGGAGGTCTGTAATACCTATAATGACTCAAATTGTAGCATGAACACCATTCGATTAAAGCTTTTTCCTTTTTCATTAAAAGATAAAGCTAAAACATGGCTACAAAATTTGAGACTAGGATCTATTCGTGCTTAGGATGAAATGCAACAATAATTTTTAAAGAAGTTTTTTCCATCTCATAGAACAAACTCTTTCAAAAGACAAATCATCACTTTCACTTAAAAGCCAGGAGAAACATTTTACCAATGTTGGGATAGGTATCGAGATTTGCTTAATACTTGCCCTTATCATGGTTTTGAAACATGGAGATTGGTTTCACATTTTTATGAAGGTTTAACACCTAGAGATAGGCAAATGGTTGAATTGATGTGCAATGGAACTTTCGAAGATAAAGACCCTAATGAAGCAATGGAGTACCTAGACTTGCTAGCCGAAAATGCTCAAAATTGGGACACCACAGGTACTTATGAGGCACCAAGTAAAACTCAACCTCATACATCTAGTGGAGGTATGCACAACCTTAGGGAAGATCATGACCTCCAAGCCAAGTTTGCATCTTTAGCTAGAAAAGTTGAAGCACTTGAATTGAAAAAGAGTGGTCAATTAAAATCTGTTCAGGACATTGTGTGTCAAATTTGTGAAACCAAGGAACACTCAACAAATGATTGTCCAACTTTGCCTTCTTTTAAGGAATGCCTCCATGAACAAGCCCATGCTTTAAACAGTTTCCAAAGGCCCAACCATAACCCATACTCACAAACGTATAACCCTGGTTGGAGAAATCACCCAAATTTTAGTTGTAAGAGTGATAGCAACAATGCACAAACTTCACAGCCACCATTTCAAGCACACCATAATTTTCAAAATTCTCATGGATATGCACCTCCTTATGCTCCACCTCCTAGAAGAAATTTTGAGGAAACATTGCATGCATTCATTGAAAAGCAGGAGACAATCAACACTCAACTTGCTCAAAGCATGACATGTTTTAAAGATGCTTTTGCAAAATTAACATCTGCTCTCAGTTTCCAAGAGAAAGGTAAGTTTCCATCTCAACCACAGCAAAATCCAAAAGGGCAATACAATGCAAATGCGAGTAGTTCTGGAAGCCAACACATGGATCAAGTCAAATCAGTCATCACTCTTCATAGTGGTAAGGTTATTGAAAAACCCATTCTTGAACCTTGTGAGAAAGATGATGAGTCTGTCTCTGAGGGTAAGGAAGGGGTTGAACCTGAACATTGCAAAGAAAAGGCTGATTCCCCGCCAGCACTCCCATTTCCTCATGCCATGACCAAACAAAGGAAAGTCAATCACAACTCTGAAATCTTTGAAACTTTCAAACAGGTAAGGATCAATATACCTTTGTTGGATGCTATTAAACAGGTTCCTTCCTATGCTAAATTTTTGAAAGATCTGTGCATTGTGAAGAGAAAACTGAATGTGAAAAAGAAAGCATTTTTAGCCGAACAAGTGCCATTCTTCAAAACAATAATGCTTTGAAATATAAAGACCCTGGTTGTCCTACAATTTCTTGCTTTATTGGAGAACATAAAATTGAAAGAGCCTTACTTGATCTTGGAGCTAGTGTGAATTTACTTCCATATTCAGTCTTTCAAAGTCTCAATCTAGGTGAGTTAAAACCAACCTCTGTAACTCTTTTACTTGCCGATAGATCTGTAAAAGTGCCTAGAGGAATAGTTGAGGATGTGTTAGTACAAGTTGATAAATTCATTTACCCTGTAGATTTTGTTGTCTTGGATACACAATCTGTTGAAACATGTAATTCAATTCCTGTCATTTTAGGACGTCGATTTCTTGCCACTTCTAATACATTAATTAATTGTAGGAATGGATTGATGAAGCTATCATTTGGAAACATGACATTGGAGATGAATATTTTCAACAATTACAAGCAACTTGGAGATGATAATGATTTACAGGAAGTGGACTTTATTGAAAAATTAGTTCATGATCAATTTCAAACCACTTCTAGTGAAACTGAGACTGATGAATCTGATGATTTGCAAATGGTCTACTTTCAGGAATCAAAGGCATGCAATTGGAGACCACAAATTGAAGAATTGCCACCACGATCAATTGAGCCCGTACCTTCAAGTGTTCAACCACCAAAACCTGATTTGAAGCCGTTACCATTTAATCTCAAATACTCATTTTTGGGAGAAAATGAAACTTTTCTGGTAATAATTTCTTCCAAACTTAATGCACATCAAGAAGGTAAGTTATTACTGACTTTGAAAATGCACAAAAATGTATTAGGATGGACCATAGCTGACATAAAAGGAATTAGCCCTTTGATTTGCACACACAGGATTTATTTGGAGGAAAATGTTAAACCCTCTAGAGAAATGCAACGAAGGCTTAATCCTAATATGAAAGAAGTAGTGAAAAATGAAGTCATTAAGCTTCTAGATAATGGAATCATTTATCCTATTTCTGACAACAAATGGGTAAGTCCTACCCAAGTTGTACCCAAAAAGTCTGGAGTCATTGTGATAAAAAATGAGAAAAATGAGTTAATTCCAACTAGGACTGTTACTGGTTGGCGCATGTGCATTGACTATAGGAAACTTAATTCAATGACTAGAAAAGATCATTTCCCTTTACCTTTCATGGATCAAATCCTAGAAAGAGTTGCAGGTCATGAATTTTATTGTTTCCTAGATGGCTATTCAGGTTACAATCAAATTGAAATTGCATTGGAAGATCAAGAGAAGACTACTTTCACATGTCCATTTGGTACTTTTACATATCGAAGGATGCCTTTTGGATTATGTAATGCACCAGCCACGTTTCAAAGATGTATGCTTAGCATATTCAGTGATATGGTTGAACGTTTTCTTGAAATTTTTATGGATGATTTTTCTGTTTTTGGTGATTCATTTGATGATTGTTTGACTAACTTAGAAAAGGTTTTGAGCAGGTGTGAAGAGAAGAATCTTGTATTGAATTGGGAAAAATGTCACTTTATGGTAACAAACGACATTGTACTTGGTCACATCGTTTCATCGAAAGGAATTGAGGTTGATAAATCTAAAATCGAGATAATTGCCAACTTACCAACACCAAAATCTGTTAAGGATGTTAGATCATGCTTAGGACATGCAGGTTTTTACAGAAGGTTCATCAAAGATTTTAGTGTAATATCTAAGCCCTTGAGTAACCTTCTAACAAAGGATAATATTTTTGAATGGACTGAACATTGTGAAGGAGCCTTTGTTAAACTTAAAAACTTGCGTACTTCTGCTCCTGTCATTCAACCTCCTGATTGGTCATTACCTTTTGAAATAATGTGTGACGCTAGTGATTATGTCGTGGGTGCTGTCTTGGGACAAAGAAAAGATAAGAAACCTTATGTGATTTACTATGCAAGTAAAACTTTAAATAGTGCTCAAATGAATTACACCACCACTGAAAAAGAATTACTTGCAGTAGTATTTGCATGTGATAAATTCAGGTCTTATCTTGTTGGCTCACCTGTTGTTGTTTTTAGTGATCATGCAGCATTGAAATATCTTCTTTCTAAGAAAGATTCTAAGGCTAGATTGGTGCGGTGGATTTTGTTACTTCAAGAATTTTTTATCACAATCAAAGACAAGAAAGGCACCGAAAATGTTATTGCAGATCATTTGTCAAGATTGACAACAGACTTGAAATCTGACATCACACCAATCGATGACTACTTTCCCAATGAATCTTTACTTTCCATTTCTACGATGCCTTGGTTTGCTAATATTGTTAATTTTCTTGTTTCAGGACAATTGCCAGCTCATTGGAGTACCTAAGACAAAAGAAAGTTCTTGAACGAAGTGAAGAACTTTTATTGGGATGACCCTTATTTATTCAAATATTGTCCTGATCAAATATTTCGAAGATGCATTCCTAACAATGAGGTAAGTAGTGTCATTAAATTTTGTCATTCTAAGGCATGTGGGGGTCATTTCTCATCAAGAAAGACAACTGCCAAAATCTTACAAAGTGGATTTTATTGGCCCACCATGTTCAAGGACTCACATGCATTCTGTAAGAGTTGTGAAAATTGTCAAAAGTTAGGATCTATTTCAAAACGTCACATGATGCCTTTACATCATATTCTTGTCATTGAGATCTTTGACTGTTGGGGTATAGATTTCATGGGTCCATTTCCTCCATCATTTGGTTCCATGTACATATTAGTTGCAGTCAATTCCAAGTCGAAACAATGATCACAAAACAGTGATAAAGTTTTTGAAAGACAATATTTTAAGTCGATTTGGAATCCCTCGAGCCATAATAAGTGATGGTGGAACACATTTCTGCAACAAGCCATTTGCTTCTTTAATGAAGAAATATGGAATCACACACAAAGTTGTCACCCCTTATCACCCTTAGACAAGTGGACAAGTAGAGCTTGCTAATAGGGAGATCAAACAAATCTTGGAGAAAACAGTGAACCCTAATAGGAAAGACTAGTCTTTAAGACATAATAATGCACTTTGGGCTTATCGAACTGCTTATAAAACATCATTAGGTATGTCACCTTATAGACTAGTCTATGAAAAACTTTGTCACTTGCCTGTGGAAATTGAACATAAAGCTTATTGGGCTATTAAATCTTTCAATTCAAACCTTAATGATGCTAGTCAGCTGCGAAAATTACAAATAAATGAGCTTGAGGAAATAAGAAATGATGCATATGACAATTCAAGAATTCATAAAGCAAGAATCAAAGACTTTCATGACAAGAAAATATTGAGAAAAACATTCAATGTTGGTGAAAAAGTCTTGCTTTATAATTCTCGACTCCATTTATTTCCTGGAAAATTAAGATCAAGATGGAGCGGTCCTTTCATTGTGAAACATGTGTATCCATATGGGGCCTGTGATATTGAGGATCCAAAGACTGGCAATGTTTTCAAGGTAAATGGGCATCGTTTGAAAGTTTATTTTGACAATTTTTCAGTTGAAAATGACTCTATTGAATTGAGTGATCGTGCATATAAAGATTGATTCTTTTTCTCACATTGTTTTGTGTTTTGCTGTATCTATTGTTTTGCTAGTCTCCCTTTCACCCCGGTCAAATGGCGGATAACGGTACTCCGTGACTTAAGTCGGTTCTTTCAGTTTCCCAAATAACTGATATCTGTATATATTTGTACAATTTTGTGCTCTTTCTCCCTTCTTTGAATCTCGCTTCCAATTCTCTTTTGAAAATGGACACCACTCTTGAAAAGTTGAAAAGGTATTTTCCCGCTCTGCCTCAGAATGCGATTGCAAAAATTTACCGTGCTAGGTGTGCAAGATTGAGGTTGTTAATGAATCATGGAATTCCTGAAGATATTCGCTGGCTAATTGAAGCAAAGGTCCGATTATCAGGTGAGTGTTGCGATGTCGTGGTCGCACAAATTAAATACCCTAGCTTCAAACACAACACACAAGATAGTATAGAGCAAGCAAGGGGTCGATCCCACGAGGAAGATTTAGTTCAGATTTTTATGCTATACGTTATGCAATTTAGGGGGGGTTGGATGTTATATAGGCTAAAGAAAAATAAAACAAAAAAACTATCAAACAAAATTTAATAAGATCAGAAAATTATCAAGAGAACAAACCTTGGTAGCAATCACACATCCACCTATAGAAATCAGAACTGATCCTTGAAACGAAACTCCAGTTTATATTCTGAATTTTTATCTTTTCTTAACGTTGGTTAATTAACGGATCTGCCGTATAACTAACCCTAACCAACAAATAATCACAGTGTCCGCACTAATGATTTAATCCAATGGCAGCCTTAAGATCTAGATAAATTCATTATCTTAACAACTAAGTTGTCTGCTTATGTTGCTTTGATCGAATGTTCTCCCTAAGATTAATAACGTAGATCCGCTACAATTATTAAACTCAGTTGCTTCACAAGTTCATATACCACAACTCCGGTTTTGATATCAAACTTAGCAATAAATTGTCTATAATAATAACTTAGAGTCCGCTCTAGAAATTAAAATAAAAAATCAAAGGAAAAATAAGCATAGGAGAACAAACATATTCATCATATAAACTGAAAAGAAAAGGTAGAATAGATCTCACAGTTCTTGAAATCCGAAGGTTTCCGTGTCCTTGCAACCAAGAAAATGAGTTTAGCCTTGCATGTTTATTGAACAACTAATCAAAAAGATGGAAGAATGCATGATTTAGGGTTTCTTAGAGTAGGGGGGTGTTTTTCTCCTCTTGGGTGGCTGCCCCCCTTCTCTTCTCTCATTCTTTTTATATGCTAGGAAACCCTAATCTCTATTTTACAAAATAGTCCTCCCTTAAGTAGACAATTTACATTTAAGTAGTTCAATAACTATTTTCCTAAAAAAGGAGAAATAGCTTTGCATGAAATCTTCAAGCTTTGACTTAGAGGAGCTACATTGCTGAAATAAAAAACTTGGATGTCGGTTTAGATGCTTCGGAACGTAATCTGGACTCGTTTCTTCACGAAACCTGTTTGCTGGCAGAATTCAGTTGTCATCTTTGAAAAATCATATCTCTCTCATACGACATCGTTTTTGGCTAAAAGTTGGAGCGTTTATAGAACTTTGAGTCAGGAATCCAAAACAATTGAGTTTGCATCAATTGGACGTTTGTAGCTCTAGATATTCATGTCGGACTGACCGAAGGTCAACACTGGCAGATTGCGAGATTTGACTTTGAAAGCTGTGATTTCCATGCTCTTCCTTATTTTATTGTCTTGCCTTATATTTCCAGAAAGGTATGGATGTTAGCTTTTTAATGCCACTAGAATCACTTCATTTCGACCTTTAGAGCTCACGTTCTACACAAAACATCGACTGAACGTCAAATCTGCCAATTACCTTCAATTTACTCCTTTTTGCATCTTTCATCCAAAAGTGCCTTCAAAACATAAAACAAAGAATATCAAGGCATTTTATATATAAAACATAGGCAAAACACTAGTTAAATGTGGGTGAAACTATCGAATAATATGGTTGCATCAAATACCCCCACACTTAGCTCTTGCTCGTCCTTGAGAAAGGATAGGTAAAATCAAATCAAAGTTAAATTAAATCAAATCATTATGACCAATCTCCTAATCTCCCATCAATATCCAAGAATATATGCATTATAAACAAGAACACAATTAAGAATGATAAAGAGTATAAATTTTCATGAATTTATTTACATGCAAACTTCAAAACTCAATTAATTGTGGGATTTAAATGAAATCTATGCCATGCCAAAGTGATAGGTCCTCTCATTGATATACACTCCAACACTCATTTGTTTAGGGCTTATGTGTTTAAATCTCTCAAATTCAATCAATGAATATGTTATACCATAAGCTTGCTCTTCAATCTCATCTCCATTACTAACATATTACAAGCAATGCATGAATCAAAAGGTCTTATTTCCGGTTGTAATGGGGCTAAGGTTAAGGTGAGGTAAAAGAGAGTAAAAGAGAAGGTTCAAACCAAAGAAAGTAGAGCATTCTAAAAAATGATATTTCAAACAAGATATTCCATCAAAGCACATAAAATTTCCATCTTTAAGCACCAATGCTTAACTTTTCTTTTTTTCAAGCTCTTTCAACATAAAATCTTAAGAACATAAAGGAACATTTATTTATTTCTTTCTTTCTTTCTCTTTTTTTTTTGTATTTTTTTTTTGTTTTTCACCTTTGGCAACTTGCCCATATTTTCATCAAGCATCACTTCTTCTTTCTTTTCACATAATTTCCAACCATAATTCCATAAGATATCACAAGTATATGCTCTACTAATCCTTGGCCAGGGGAATCTAGAGATGCATATCATTGAAAGAATGCACAATCAAAGAATATAATGTTGAAGGCTCAAAAGCTTGCATTGGTATTACACTATAAAGTCGACATGGCATATTCTCAAAGTCAATCCCTAAACCAATTAAACCTTAAAATTTGCATGCATACTCCTTCATTTGATTTATATCTTCATCTATCTCAATTAATTCTCATAAATAATACTCATATTCTCAAAAACCAATGGGAGTTAAAAAGATCAAACATAATATTTTTTTTTTAAGAACAACAAAGAAAACTAAAATAAGAAAACCAAAATTCTCTCAATACCCCCACACTTAAAACACAACATTGTCCTCAATGTTGAAATAAAAGCAAAGGAACATAAGAGAATGACATAAAATAAATTAAAATGCAAAAAAAAAAAAGATAACGAAAAAGAAAGCAAATCTGATTTTTTTTTTCTTTTTGTGCTGGGTTGCCTCCCAGTAAGCGCTTTTGTTTTATGTCATTGGCTTGACATTTGGCATGCTCATTCTTCATAGATTGGTTCAGCTAACTCTACAGAAGCGGTGAGTTCTGTCTTCCAACCTTCATAGAAAGGTTTCAAACGATGCCCATTTACCTTGAGTACTTTGTTGGTTTCTAAACTTGTAATTTCAACTGCACCATAAGGAAAAACATTAGAAACAACAAAGGGTCCAATCCAACGGGAGCGCAACTTTCCAGGAAAAAGTTTCAAACGCGAATGATAAAGAAGGACTTTGTCCCCAACATTAAATTCTTTTCTTATAATCATTCGGTCATGGAGACTCTTAGTCTTTTCTTTGTAAATCCTTGCATTCTCATAAGCATCATTTCAAATCTCTTCCAACTCTTGCAATTGCAACTTTCTTGCAATCCCGGCAGCATCATAATCCATGTTACATTTTTTAATGGCCCAAAAAGCTTTGTGTTCAAGCTCCACCGGTAGATGACATGCTTTTCCATAAATCATCCTATAAGGTGACATTCCTATAGGTGATTTGTAAGCAGTCCTATAAGCCCAAAGTGCATCACTAAGTCATAGACTCCAATCTCGCCGGTTGGGTTGCACTGTCTTCTCCAAAATGGACTTGATTTCTCGATTTGAAATTTCAGCTTGGCCATTTGTTTGAGGATGGTATGCTGTGGAAGTCCGATGAGTCACATGATATTTGCGTAACAATGCTTCCATTGAACGATTGCAAAAATGAGTACCACGATCACTAATGATAGCTTTAGGGATTCCAAACCTGTCAAATATATGAGTCCTGATAAAATCTAAAACAACCTTAGCATTGTTAGTTCGTGTGGCTTTTGCCTCAATCCATTTGGACACATAATCAACAGCAAGAAGGATATAAAGATTGCCAAAAGAAGAAGGAAATGGACCCATAAAATCAATACCCCAAACATCAAAAATTTCACTTACAATAATATTCATTAAAGGCATTTGATTCTTATGAGTGATATTACCTGTTTTTTGGCATTTTTCACATGATTTGCAAAAATGATATGCATCCTTAAAAATAGAAGGCCAATAAAAACCACTTTCAAGTACCTTGTGGGCCGTTCTTTTTGCTCCAAAATGCCCACCACAAGAATGAGAATGACAAAAGGTAAGAATGGAATGAAATTCATCTTGTAGTACACATCTCCTAACTACTTGATCCACATAAAATTTCCACAGATAAGGAGTATCCCAAAAATAATATTTAGCATTAGCTCGTAACTTGTCTTTTTGGGATGTAGACAAACCTGGAGGGAATTCTTTGGTGACTAAATAGTTCACCAAATCAGCATACCATGGTATTGTAGAGGAATGTAACACATACAACTGCTCATCAGGGAATGTCTCTCGTATTGTTTTGGTTTGTATATCCTTAGTCCTTAGTCGGCTCAAGTGATCAGCCACATGGTTTTCAGCACCTTTTTTGTCTTTAATCTCAAGATCAAATTCTTGTAAAAGCAAGATCCACCTAATCAATCTTGGTTTGGACTCCTTTTTCTTCAAAAGATACCTTAAAGCTACATGGTCAATAAAAACAATGACTTTTGTACCAAGTAGATATGACCTGAATTTTTCAAGAGCAAACACTACTGCAAAAAGTTCCTTTTCAGTTGTATGGTAATTGCATTGTGCTTCGTCCAACATGCGGGAAGCATAAGCGATAACATGCAAATTCTTCCCTATTCTTTGCCCAAGGACAGCCCCTATCGCATAGTCACTCGCGTCACACATTATCTCAAAAGGCTCATCCCAATTTGGTGGTTGGATGATAGGTGCAGATGTGACACGCTTTTTAAGCTCATTATGGGCATCTTTACATGCTTGATCAAACACAAAACCCACTTCTTTAGGTAATAGTTTGCACAAGGGTGATGTAATCTTCGAGAAATCTTTGATAAAACGTCGATAGAAACCTGCATGGCCAAGAAAAGAACGAATTTCCCTCACGCAAGAGGGGTAAGGAAATGATGAAATAACGTCTATTTTAGCTTTATCAACCTTTAATCCACGTGAAGACACAACATGCCCAAGAACTATTCCTTGTTCTACCATAAAATAACACTTTTCATAGTTTAAGACAAGGTTGGTTTCAATGCACCTTTTCAAGATCAAAGATAAATTTTCTAGACATTTATCAAAAGAATCACCATACACTGTGAAATCATCCATGAAAACCTCAATTATTCTTTCAACATAATCAGGAAAAATACTCATCATGCATCTTTGAAAAGTTGCAGGTGCATTACAGAGACCAAAGGGCATTCTCCTATATGCATATGTACCAAATGGACATGTAAATGTAGTCTTTTCTTGATCCTCAGGATTAATAACAATCTGATTGTATCCACTATATCCATCAAGAAAGCAATAAAAAGACTTACCTGCTAGACATTCAAGCATTTGATCCATGAATGGTAATGGGAAATGATCTTTGCATGTAGCAAGATTTAGCTTTCTATAATCAACACGCATTCTCCATCCACTCGAGATGCGAGCAGGAATGAGCTCATCCTTTTTGTTTTTCACCAACGTGATTCCGGTCTTTTTGGGCACCACATGGATTGGCGCTACCCATTTACTATCCGTGATGGGATAAATGACTCTTGCATCTAACAGTTTCAAAATTTCAGCTTTCACTACCTCCATCATAGGCGGGTTCAACCTCCTTTGCATTTCCCTTCTTGGTTTCGCATTGTCCTCCAATAGTATGTGATGCATACACATTGAGGGACTAATGCCCTTGATGTCAGCTAAAGTCCATCCAATGGCCGTCTTGTGATCACACAACAACTTCACAAGTTTTTCCTCTTGCGTATTTGTCAAACCTGTTGCTATAATAACGGGAAGTGTATTGTTTTCACCAATGAATACATACTTCAAATTATCAGGCAAAGGTTTCAATTCTAACTCGGGGGCCTGTAAAATAGATGGCAAAAGCTTTTTATGTGAAAGTATTAAATCAACAAAGACATTACCATGGGGAACAGTTTGCAAAGATTGCAAAGCCAATGCTGATTCGTGCACATTTTGGGGAACACATATGTGCCTCTCCATCTTTTCTATATCGGTAAAATCATAGCCATAGCTCAAGGCTACACTTAATCCATCCTCACACTCAAAATCAAAAACTTGTTGCACATACTTATCAACTTGGTCATAACATGTGATAGAATAAACATTGCTATAAGGATATTTCATTGCATCATGAAAATTAAATTCAATCTTTTCATCTCTTACTTCCATAGACAAAGTATCCTTACCACAATCAATCTTTGTATTGGCAGTTTTCAAGAATGGTCTCCCAAACAATATAGGAGTGTTGTTTGATGAATCACAAGAGTCATGTTCCATATCAAGAATATAAAAATCACATGGAATGATCAAACTATCAATCTTGACTAGGACATCTTCTATCACACCAAGTGGGTAAACAAAACTCCGATCCGCAAGTTGTATTACAATGCTAGTTTTATTCAAAGGCTCAAGACTAAGAGAATCATAAACATGTTTGGGCATAACACTAATGGATGCACCTAAATCACACAAGGCCCTTTTAAAACTAGCATTACCAATAACACATGGGATAGTAAACGCACATGGGTCCTTTTGCTTCAAAGGCATATTCTTTTGAACAACAGCAGATACAACTTCACCCATACTTACCATTTCATGACCTTTCAGTTTGAAAGCTCTCTTGGTAGTACACAACTCTTTCAAAAATTTGGCATACTTAGGAATTTGTTTGATAGCATCAAGTAAAGGAATGTTGAGTTCTAGTTTCTTGAAGACCTCTAAAATCTCTTTTTCTTTGTCCTCTTTCTTTGACCTAGAAGAACTCATAGGAAAGGGTGGAATTGTTTTAAAACTGGAATTCATTAAGTGAGGAGTTACCTTTGGAGTGTTGGTCTTTGTTTCAGTTTGTGGAGAAGGAGGGTGTTCCTTCTTTGTACTCAATTCAGTTTCTATCTCTTCTTCTTCCTCCATCTCAATTTGTTTTAACCTTTTCTCTTCAAGTTCTTTCCCACTTCGCAGCATGATCGCACTAACATTCTCTTTTGGATTCAATGCTTGGGAGGGCAATTTTCCATTCATTTGTGCTTCCAATTTCCCCACACTTGAAGCTACTTGCCCCATTTGCTTCTCCAAGTTGTGAATACTTGACCTTGTTTCCTGTTGAAAAGACATGACATTTTGTTGCAAAGTCATAGTGTTAGAAGCCAAAGTTTTCATCATCTCACGAAGATCATCATTGGGTGAAGACCCCATAACATTGGAGTTTGTGAATGGAGGGGGCTGTCTTGCTTGATAATTCTGTTGGGGCTGAAATCCATTGGGATGGAACTGTCGGCCTTGATTGCCTTGTTGAGGTTGGTTCCCATACCGTAGGTTAGGATGATCTCTCCATCTAGAATTGTACGTGTGGGAAAAAGGATCATACTTACGCTGAGGCTGTCCATTAAATGCTCCATCAACTGCATTAGCTTGTTCAATGTAATCTTCTTGCATTGTTGGGCACATATCTGAATTATGTCCTTGTAAGGAGCATATGCTACAAGCTTTCACCTGTTGTACATTGCCACAAGCCAAAGAACGCACAAGAGAAGTAAGATTATTAACTTTATTCTCAAGGTTAGAAATACTTACCTCATTTACTCGTTTGTTTGCGAAGTCTCCACGAGTGCCAAACTGTTTTGAGTTGGCTGCCATGTTTGAGATTAATTGGCATGCAGCCTCGGGTGTCTTATCTACCAATGCCCCTCCACTTGCAGCATCAATGATACTACGGTCAGTAGGTATCAATCCTTCATAGAAATATTGAATGAGCAGCTAATCGGGTATTTGATGATGAGGGCACTGAATACATAGTTGGTCAAATCTTTCCCAATACTCGGAAAGTGTCTCTCCATGAGATTGTCGAATCCCACATATTTCTTTTCTTATGTTGGCAACTCGAGATGCTGGGAAATACTTCTCAAGGAAGATCTTTTTCATGCCATTCCAAGTTCCAATTGAACCTGGGAGAATGGAGAAAAGCCATGCTTTTGCTGACCCTTTTAAAGAGAAAGGGAAAACTTTCAACTTAACCTGTTCTTCGTCAACTCCATTCGGTTTCATGCCAACACAAACCATATGGAACTCCTTGAGATGCGTATGCGGATCTTCTCCTGCAAGACCATTAAATGTTGGTAGCAAATGTATAAAACCAGATTTGAGCTCAAAGTTTACACTATTGTCGATGTTTATGCACAATGGCTGATTTTCCACGTTAGGAGCAGCAAGCTCCTTGAGTGTTTATTGTCGTGCATTAGCCATGGTGTTGAGGCGAGTTTCCTTTCATAACCTGCGTAAAGTTTTTTCTATTTCGAGATCTAACTGCACTTGACTTTGATTAGTAGAACGGGTTATTGGCATAAAGCATCAAGAAAGCTCAAAAGAAACCAACCACGCAAGAGATCGAAAACAATGCAAATTGTACGAAAATCTTACGTTAGAAAACTAAAACTGCCTAAAAACCCTAGAAACAGCGTAATTTGGCCTTGATAGAGCGGGGCTAGTGGTATACCACTAGTTCTGTTTAGAACATCGTTTTCCTTCAAGAAACAAAAGGCCGAAACCTAATTCCACCAAAAAATCTGTTTTGAACAGTACCGTTGCCGCAAGTGAACAGTACCGCCGCAAGCAAAAATTCTGTTTCTCTTTTTTTTTTTCAGAAATATAAATAACAATCACAGCAACTAAAAATAACAGTAAAAACACAAGAATCAACTAAAATTACATTCCCCGGCAACGGAGCCAAAATTTGTTGCGATGTCGTGGTCGCACAAATTAAATACCCTAGCTTCAAACACAACACACAAGATAGTATAGAGCAAGCAAGGGGTCGATCCCACGAGGAAGATTTAGTTCAGATTTTTATGCTATACGTTATGCAATTTAGGGGGGGTTGGATGTTATATAGGCTAAAGAAAAATAAAACAAAAAAACTATCAAACAAAATTTAATAAGATCAGAAAATTATCAAGAGAACAAACCTTGGTAGCAATCACACATCCACCTATAGAAATCAGAACTGATCCTTGAAACGAAACTCCAGTTTATATTCTGAATTTTTATCTTTTCTTAACGTTGGTTAATTAACGGATCTGCCGTATAACTAACCCTAACCAACAAATAATCACAGTGTCCGCACTAATGATTTAATCCAATGGCAGCCTTAAGATCTAGATAAATTCATTATCTTAACAACTAAGTTGTCTGCTTATGTTGCTTTGATCGAATGTTCTCCCTAAGATTAATAACGTAGATCCGCTACAATTATTAAACTCAGTTGCTTCACAAGTTCATATACCACAACTCCGGTTTTGATATCAAACTTAGCAATAAATTGTCTATAATAATAACTTAGAGTCCGCTCTAGAAATTAAAATAAAAAATCAAAGGAAAAATAAGCATAGGAGAACAAACATATTCATCATATAAACTGAAAAGAAAAGGTAGAATAGATCTCACAGTTCTTGAAATCCGAAGGTTTCCGTGTCCTTGCAACCAAGAAAATGAGTTTAGCCTTGCATGTTTATTGAACAACTAATCAAAAAGATGGAAGAATGCATGATTTAGGGTTTCTTAGAGTAGGGGGGTGTTTTTCTCCTCTTGGGTGGCTGCCCCCCTTCTCTTCTCTCATTCTTTTTATATGCTAGGAAACCCTAATCTCTATTTTACAAAATAGTCCTCCCTTAAGTAGACAATTTACATTTAAGTAGTTCAATAACTATTTTCCTAAAAAAGGAGAAATAGCTTTGCATGAAATCTTCAAGCTTTGACTTAGAGGAGCTACATTGCTGAAATAAAAAACTTGGATGTCGGTTTAGATGCTTCGGAACTTAATCTGGACTCGTTTCTTCACGAAACCTGTTTGCTGGCAGAATTCAGTTGTCATCTTTGAAAAATCATATCTCCCTCATAGGACATCTTTTTTGGCTGAAATTTGGAGCGTTTATAGAACTTTGAGTCAGGAATCCAAAACAATTGAGTTTGCATCAATTGGACTTTTTTAGCTCTAGATATTCAAGTCGGACTGACCGAAGGTCAACACTAGCAGATTGCGAGATTTGACTTTGAAAGCTGTGATTTCCATGCTCTTCCTTATTTTATTGTATTGCCTTATCTTTCCAGAAAGGTATGGATGTTAGCTTTTTAATGCCACTGGAATCACTTCATTTCGACCTTTAGAGCTCACGTTCTGCACAAAACATCGACTGAACGTCAAATCTGCCAATTACCTTCAATTTACTCCTTTTTTGCATCTTTCATCCAAAAGTGCCTTCAAAACATAAAACAAAGAATATCAAGGCATTTTATATATAAAACATAGGCAAAACACTAGTTAAATGTGGGTGAAACTATCGAATAATATGGTTGCATTAGTGAGTCCTCCAATTCTTTCATTTCACACATGCCTGGAACAGGTACAAGCACTTTTGCAAAGAAACGTCGTGCAAAACGACTGAAAGTCTGTCATCGATGTGCCAGATGGACTTGTAATGCGACATGTCGTTCTTTAGGAATGGTATTTGTAAACCGTGAAGATAAAATACAATTTATTAAGGATGGCCTGAGTAAGGGGTCTTTGGATAATCTTTTATTGACCCTTGAGACGCATCCTAGTGGAGATGTGCATCGTGTAATTCATGATTTATGGCCACAATTCCATAAAGAACATGATCGACTTAGTCTTGGGAATCTGACTAAAAAAGACCCTATTTGCCAGTTTTTAAGAAAACTGGATGAGAAGCCTATCCCCGACCCATAGAGGGCGTTTAAGCCGTTCTTGGACGTAAAACCAAGGGAAGTTGTGAGCCACAATCACAACTACCTGTACATACACATGCTTTTTCAAAATAAATAATTAATAAAGAGAGAGAGAGAGAGAGTGTGAGACTATAGCTGGCCTACATATAGGTGGTATGATTGCATTTTCAATTTTTCATCTATAAATTCTTCTCTTCCTTCCTTTCATTTCTACTCATCCCATACATTCATCAAATATAGAAGTGTGTAGAAATGGCATGTTCCTCAAGTCATCACATAAAAAATATTTGTGTTTTCGGTGGATCCAGTCCTAGGAAAGAAAAAGAGTTTTTAGAATCAGCAAATCATCTCGGTCGGGTACTAGCTGGGAGAAAGATTCATTTAGTGTATAGGGGAGGTAGCCTTGGGTTAATGGGAGGTGTGTTAATGGCTGCATTTTTGGGAGGCAGTCAAGTTTTGGGGGTTGTCCCCAAAGCTTTAGCAACTGGGGATATCATTGGAAAAACAATTGGAGAGGAACTACAGGTCCCTACAATGTCTGATCGACTAAACGCCATGTTTAGCCATGCTGATGCTTTCATTGCCTTACCAGGTGGTCTCGGCACATTGGAAGAGATCTTTCATATTTCCTCTTAGGCACAACTGCACATTCACCATAAACCTATAGGTTTGTTAAATGTCAATGGTTTTTATGATAAGTTGTTGTCTTTCCTTGATCAAGCTGTGGAACAAGAATTTCTAACATCTTCGGCACGACAAATCATAATCTTTGCTGCTACTGCTGAACAATTTATTGACCAACTACAATCTTTCATCCCTGTCATTGATCCCTGCATGAGTCGCCTAAATTGGTCAACTAAGGAAAGCCGTAAAAAGCTTAGATTAGATTTGAGCCTTCATCTGTGAAACCTTGTGTCTTTTGGTTTTATTAATAGCATAGTATTTTGTTTTGTTACTTCTTATATTTGTTTAAGTGTGTTTCAGGTTTGTCATTGTTCGATGTTTCAGGTGATGTCTTCTATACTCTATCTTTCTACCTTAGGACATTGAGGACAATGTCTCGTTTTGGTTGGGGGGAGAGGGTAGTAGTTAAAAAAAAAAAACACTAACTTACTAACTGTAGTTGCTATTATTAAAACCATTTGACAAAATTGTTATTAAAATGGCAGAGTATGGAGTCAGTTTTATTAACTCTTGAGACGCATCTTAGTAAGTATCCTTATTAGGATGGCAGAGTAAGGAGGAAATTTTATTGACTCTAGAGACGCATCTTAGTAAGTATCATTACCAAGGTCTATCATAATACTTCTTGAAATATTCAGGTTTACAAACTCTCGCATTGTTATCACTTGATTCTGCTTCATATACTCATTTAACAAGTATTCTTAAACCTTCATTTTCACACACAGACTTTAACATATGACTGTGGGTTGCATGTTGGATTATTACATTAATTATGTTCTTTTGTTAAAGGTAACAACTAAGGGAAATGGATAGTATATAATTTGCAAAAAAAAAAAAATTGATGATAATAAAAAAAAAAAAAAAAACATAGATAGGTTTGGTTTCGTAGCCTCCCTAACCTAAGCAATTAAGCCCGAAGGGGTGTTTTAACACCTAATACCCTAAAGTCAACTAACTTGGGAGCTATTGGCCCAAAGCTTGTTACATGGGTTAAGGAGAAAAGCTTAAGGGAATCAAACATTGCACTATCTACGTATCAGTATCTGCAACCCAAGTTACTAAGCTCGTAGGGGTGTCTCAACACCTAATGCCCTAAGACCAACTGGTCTGGGAGTCATTAGCCTAAAACTCGTTACATGGATTAAAGATACATTGTGTTTTAAATTGTATGTGTATATATATAATAAAAAAAAAGAAAAAAAAAGTAATAATAATAATAATCCCAACCCAAGGAAGTTTACCTTAAAACATTTGAACATAATATTGTTTTCTTCCAACAAAAGCCCCATCATCTATGTTTTCATATATGGAGCACATAAAAAGAAGGTTTATTAATATCTTGTTTAAGAAATATGAAGCAGGAATATAAATTTAATGAGAGTTTGTTTATCTGGATAGATTAATGGAAGTTGAATGATGAATGCCTTGCTTTGTGGAACTTGCAAATTATTTTTCTATTTTAACGCTTTGATTACTAGGGACTAGTAATAAGATGGTTGGGGGGTGTGATTAGTACTTAAAAGTGCATGTTTATCAAGGTTTTATATCATCATTTTGCACTTGAAGTATCAATAACTCCTTAACTAAAGCATGTTTTATAATAACAAGTTTGATATTATAAGATACCTTAATTTATGGTAAATGCTCATTTTAAATGCAAGACTATCACATAAATAAAAGGATTGATTGATGAGTTTAAGCATTGAAAGTTAAAGGACAAAGAGATGGCCAAACTTAGAAAAGAGATGTCGGTGTAGTCCAAACCGGAACATTGCTTGGTAATTGGATCATATCTGGAGCTCTAGATCTCGGATTTAGGTCCATTTTATATGGATGGAAAGGTAAAACATAGGCCTACAACGTTATTTTGGACACCAAGATCTAAGAAGGACGTTTTCAAGTCCAACATATAGGAACAACGAAGAAGTCCGAAGCTGTCCTGCAGCCCAGATACTATTTAGTGTTCAGCCCATATCTTGAGTTCTAGAAGTCCAAATGACCTCATCTTTTTTTTGTTGGAAAGCTGAGACAATTTCCTAGAACATTCCTGAGGATTCTGGGCAAATTATGATGTTATAAATGACATCTTGTTCAGACAAGAAGATAAGGATTGTTATCAAGTCAAGATGTGGCCACCCACTCATCAATTAGTCAACAAATCAATAGTTCCAAATTTTGGCCTATAAAAGGAGGCACTTACCATGTATTGAGGCATCTTGGTTTCCAGATCAAGATCATGCTCTTGCTTTCTCTCTTTGTATTGCTTATGTTTTGCTTTCATTAATATCAAGTTTATGCACTTCATTTCCTTTCTTTTACTTCGTTAACTTCTTTCTCATTTATGTTCTTATCTTGTTTATTTATGTTTCTTTCTTTCATTATGTTTAGCTAAGTTAATTATGTCAAGGTGAAAAGGGTACACTAATGGTGTAAGAATAAGTATAATATAAATTTAACATGGACCTTAACGTTGGATACTAACATGTTTTATATTTGTTATCTTGTTCACTTTTAATACTTTGCTTGTTAAATGGTTAATCTAGATTTATGTTGTATAACACTTGGTACAACAAATACTTGGTACTTTCATAGCCCATACTGTATGGTATAACCGACACCTGAGCTATGAAAGAGACTTGATTTGTTGTTAACATAAGTTATAATCATGAATGCCTGCCAACATTTACAAGTATTAGCTTTATTCGAATAAGATAACTAATGTAATCATGTTAACAATTTATAATCTGATTGGAACCTCCTTTATGTGTGGTTTCCAATTGAGTAATAAGAGTTTATATTATACTTGTTTGAAGTACCATTAGTGGATCCTCTAACCTTGACATTTGTTTTTATCATTGTTTAATCCTTACATTAATCTTCCAACTCAAAGTTCTCAGTAATTTCTTCATCTTCTTCTATTACTACTACTACTACTACTACTATTATTTTTATTATTATTGTTGTTGTTGTTGTTATTTACATTCTGTAATATATCCCTTTGATCTTTTCATAAACTCAGTATATAGGCTGGAAACCTATGACCTGATCTTTTGGATCATTCTCAGGTGTAACAACGCCACGTACTGAGTATTATAATTATTATTATTGTTATTGTTATTGTTGTTGTTGTCTTGTTATTTATAATTTATACAGTTAACCTCTATGTGGTTCGACCCCGGTCTTGCCGATCATAGCTACATTGCAAATGTTTAATATGTTCCAACCATAGAGCACAACATGTTGAGCGTAGGTCAACTTTTGGAGAAAGGTTATACTCTTTTCATGAAGAATTGTCATCTGATGGTCAAAGACTATAATGGGACATTAATTACCTATGTGAAGATGTCCAAGAATAGGATGTTTCCTTTAAACATCCAATATGATGCCGAAAAGTGTTTGAGTGTCATCACCAACAATGAAGAGTGGCTCTGGCACCTAAGGTTTGGACATCTGAATTTTACAAGTTTGAAGATGCTAGTAAGCAAGAAGATGGTCAATGGTATGCCCCGCATTGATCATCCAGACGAAGTCTATGAGAGTTGTGTCCTCAGCAAGCATCATAGATCCAGTTTTGCCAAAGAAATCAACTGGAAAGCAAATAAGCCACTAGAGTTAGAGCACATAGATGTGTGTGGTCCCATAAAGCCTATGTCAACTACACAAAATAGGTACTTCTTTACTTTCATTGATGATTTTAGCAAAAATACATTGATATACTTTTTGAAGAGGAAGTCAGAAGTGTTGAATTGTTTTAAAGATTTTAAAGCAATTGTTGAGAAGCAAAGTGGCTATAAGATCAGAACCGTGAGATCTGATCAAGATGGAGAATACACTTCAAATGATTTTGAAGCCTTTTGTACACAGCAAGGCATCAGAAATCAAACAACACTAGCTTATACACCACAGTTAAATGGTGTAGTTGAGAGAAAAAATCGAACAATTCTTGGCATGGCAAGAAGTCTACTCAAAGCAAAGAAGCTGACCAAACAATATTGGGCTGAAGCTGTATCATGTGCAGTGTATTTACTGAATCGCTGCCCAACTAGAAGTTTGCAAGTTGTCACTCCAGAAGAAGCATGGAGTGGTCACAAACCAAGTGTTACTCATCTTCGAGTCTTTGGTTGTGTGGCATATGCAAAGATCCCAGATGCAAAAAGGACCAAACTCGATGATTAAAGCGAGAAATGCATCTTTGTTGGATATGGTGATAGAAGTATGGGATACAAGCTGTATAATCCCATCACAAAGAAGGTAATGATGAGTAGAGATGTTATCTTTGAAGAAGATAAAACTTGGTAATGGAATGATGATCAAGAAGCAGTCAAATGGATCAGCACTGATTTGATCCTTGAAGATGAAGTGGAAGTACCAACAGTACTTGTAGAAGGTCCAATATTACCAGCAAATGAGCCACAAAGTCCAATACACAGATCCCTTATATTCAACAGGAGAAACACGCTAGAATCATCATCAACACCACCATCAGCAGCCTCGTCAGAAGAACCAAGAAGGATGAGAAATCTAGAAGAGTTGTACGATGCCACTCAAGTCATTGAAGATACAACTCTATTTTGTTTCTTTGCAGATAGTGACCCAATTAGCTTCAATAAAGCTGTCACAGAAGAGAAGTGGATAGATGCAATGGATGAAGAAATACATGCCATTAGAAGAATGATACCTGGAAGTTGACTAATCTACCAGAAAGCATTAGGTGTCAAATGGGTCTATATGACAAAGAAGAATGCAAAAGGATAAGTACAAAGATTCAAAACAAGATTAGTGGCAAAAGGCTACAAACAGAGAGAAGGCATTGACTATAGAGAAGTATTTGCTCCAGTAGCCTAGCTAGAGACAATCAGACTGTTGATCTCAGTAGCTGCACAACATAGATGGAAGATCTATCAACTCGATGTGAAGTCAACAATTTTGAATGGCGTCCTAAAAGAAGAGATTTATGTTGAACAACTACTTGGATACATTGAAGCTGAAAATGAAGGCAATGTATACAAGTTGAAGAAAGCCCTCTACAGTTTGAAGCAAGCTCTGCGTGCTTCGAATACCATAATTGATAGGTATTTTCAAGACAGTAGATTTGAAAAATGTCCATAGGAACACGCAATATATGTGAAGAAAGAAGCAGATGGCAGCATATTATTTGCATACCTATATGTTGATGACTTGATATTCACCGGCAACAATTCTACCATGTTTGAAGCAGAAAGAAGAAAGGATTTTTTTTATCCCAAAATAGTTATGCCAAAGATATTCTTGAAAGGTTCAAGATGAAAAACTACAATCCAATATCAACTCCAGTTGAGAATGGAGTAGAATTGAGGAACAATAAAGTTGGAAATGTTGATCCAACTTACTTTAAAAGCTTAGTAGGAAGCTTAAGGTACTTGACATGTACCAGACCGGATACACTCTATAAAGTTGGACTTATCAACATATATATGGAGACACTAGACCAGTCTCACTTGAATGCAGCAAAGAGAATTCTTCGCTACATCAAAGGAACAATAAATGAAGGTATGTTTTATACTTCAAACAAAACCTTCAAACTTGTTAGCTACTTGGATAGTGATTGGGGTAGAGATCTGGATGAAAGGAAAAGCACAACATGATTTTTCTTTTTCATGGGAGATACATCTTTCATATGGTCATCTAAGAAGCAATCAATAGTAACGTTATCAAGCTGTGAAGCTGAGTATGTTGCTGCCAACTCAGTTGTATGCCATTTAATATGGTTAAGGAATATGTTGAAGCATTTATGATTTCCTCAAGAAAATCCTATAGAGATTTATATTGATAATCAATCAGCAATTACATTAGCAAAGAACTTTGTATCATGAAAGAAGTAAACACATTAATACACGTCATCACTTTATTCGAGAGCATGTGAAGAACAAAGAAGTTGAACTGATATCTTGCAAAATAAATGATCAAGTTGCAGATATCTTTACAAAGCCATTGAAGGGATATTTATCATATTGAAGTTCATGCTTGGCATGACATCACTTGATTGAGTTTAAAGGGGGGGGGTTTGTTGCATTAAACTCAATCCAAGAAAGTGAAAGACGACAACCACCACCTGCAGTCACCGCTAGCGACTTCTCAAACCGCTAGCCACCAATTGCCAGCCGCCTTCACACTTGAAGTTTGATTTTTTTTTTTTACTTTAAATTTGTGAATAAATAGGCAGCTAAGTTTATGTTATTGTGTGTGGGAAAGATAAGAAAGAAACACTAGAGAGGAAGAGAGAGGGCGTGTATTAAGAAGTTTTTGTTTATTTTGTAAGTTTTTTGTTGTTGAAATAAAATAATGTGTTTTATCCCCTCTGAGTGTTTCAAAGCCACCACCAGTTGGTTTCTCCCACTAACAATGCATACGAATAGTTTTGTATTATAATCTATATTCTCTAACACATGTAATGACAACACCTATTTCTGTCATAAATTTAATTTCAACTACGTTAATCAAATTTTCAAATATATTATAATTAATATCAAAAGCAAAAGAAAAAAAGCTTTCTAACTTAGGTAGAGAGACTTGGAGAAATGAATCAAACTCTTACAGCCAAACGTAACTGAAGATTTTGAAAAAAGCAGTTCTGAATCTTCTGATGGACTAATTTATTACTGGTTGTGCAGCAAACTTGAGCTTTGTGTATTTTTTAGTCCTGGTTCCACAAAATGGTGCTTAATCTACATTAATGATGCTGCAAGAATATGAATTGGTACATGCACTTTACTTCCTATCATCAATATCAAAAGCTGTTCTCAAGAGAGAATAAAACACTTGCACTCACTACAAAATCAAAGGACCAATGGAATAAAGTGCTTTCGCTTGTCACAGCTAAAACTTTATCAGAAGTTGAGAGTACTCATGAGCACAAATCTCTCAAGAAAAGAATCATGTAAACTTTTAAGTTGCGATTATTCTTTAACATTATATTAGAGTTTTAATATGACCAAACACAGTTACAAGTCAATAAGTTTTTGTATTATCATCTAAATCAAGATGTTTATGCAATTAATTTACTTCAGGGACTCATTGTTGGTAAGTGTTATGCTTCCACATTATCATAAAGGATTTGAGTTCTACGAGAGCCTATAAAAAAAAAATTCATATGCTTAAAATTTGGTCATCTGGTGTGAGAAAATCTTCAAAAGAATGCCCTCTGGGATATATTGTTTAAAACATACATGTCCTGTACCGAAAAAATTAACCTTTTGTATATATAATAACATAATAATCACAACCATGTGAGAGTAAATTTCATTCACAGAAATTATATTATCAAATAAATAAATGCAAAAAGAAAAAGAATACACTGTTGTTTTTCATTAACTTGATGATGGCTGATGGCTGCAGCTTTACTACATTGGTCGATCACACATTCATATTCTTGTCCTTACTTTATGCTCGCATCCTTCGGTCAGGTCGCCTTCGCCAGTTTTTTTTTTTAATTTGCAGCCTTGATTTTGGAAGAACAGATTGTTTTCTTATTGTAATTGAAATGGCTTATTGCTAAGGCCAAAACATTTTGGCTTCAACTAAAAGCTGGAGAAATTGTATAAACCCTATATCTTTCTATGACGAATATCGATTCAGTTGATGCAGACGTAAGAAAATTCGTTCAACTCATTACATTCTGCTGTTGCAAACAGGTTTGAAAATGTTCAAGCAGATATCAACGATAGAAAGTTAAACTGCGAATCGTTAATGTCTAGTTGAATTTTTTACACACAATTTGTAATTATTTTTGTATTAATGGCAAGAATTATTGCGGATACGACGGATTGAGGTCTACAATTAATTTTGTGAATTTTATCCCTCAATCATCATGTTTTGAGCAAATATTGTTCCTTCATTTGATTTTGTCATTTTCATTGATGAAAAACCCTTTAAGAAATACAATGTTTTGTATTTTGATGAAAATGTTCACATATACAAATAAAAGTGCAATCTAGTTTTTAAAACAATTTGCCCTTGTAGAGCCACTCTTTCTTTGTTTACAGAGTCCCTAAACTGGTCGGAGCTTGCTAAACAGAGGACCAAAACCCTCTCTCCATATTTGATAACTCCAGAAACAAAGATGGGAATGACTACATATATGAGCGGATCGTTGCTCCACCATGACCTAAACGATGCATAAAGGGCCACCGCAAGTTGGGTTAATAGTTGTAGCAAGTGCCTTGACCACATTTCGTTGTCCTCTACTGAATAGGAAGTTATAGTGTCAGGACCACCAAGGTGTACAAGGAGCATCGGTGCCCAAAATGCCGGGATGAAGCTTGCATTTGAAGTTGTGCCTTTGGATTCTGAACCCCCCTGGCTACGAGCAAGAATACCCAATGTAACAGTTGCCAACCAATCTGCAGACAAATATGCTAGCCAAACAAACATCCCGAACCAGATTCCGGCTGTATACTTTCGTCGATGACCAGTGACAATGAGGAAAATTTGCAGGGAGAGACGTAGCAAAATCATTGCGCGAAGCTCCCATTCGTTCCACAATTGGATAACACATTGATAAAAACTATACCAATTCATCTTTGCCATCCTTCAATACAAGCCAGATATGAACTTTACTTAACGAGACATTAATCAATTGAACAGAATACTAGACACGTAGTAATCACATAATGCAAGAACAGTACACTGAATGATGCATTCATAGCATGATTTCTTGTATATTATAAAATCAAAAGCAAAAGAAACAAAAACTTTCGAACTTACGTAGAGAGACATGGAGAAATTAAGCAATGGAAGGTAGAAACATGCAACTCAAACCTTTACAGCCGAAACATATCTCCAATGGAAAATGCTATTTTAAAGAGGCAAATTGATAAAATAGCATTTTGAATAGTATAAATATAGCTTTTTTTACCATGCATATTCCAATGAAAAAAAGCCATTTGAAAAGCCAATTCTATTAGTGTAGAATAAAGAAGTGTTTTATTTTTTTTTAATGATTTTGATGTTATTTTTTTTCCACATGGCTAGATTTAATTGGCTTATTTTTTTGTTGGCCCTACTTGATTAGTTTTGGCTCTTTTGAGAGATATGTAGGAATAATATTTGTGGGAGAGAAAATACATTTTAACATTTTTTTGGCTTTCCCCTTGGAGTGTGCAAAACAAGCAAAGAAAAGCCAAAATATTAGTTTTTTATTTTTGGCTATCCATTTAGCTTCTCCATTGGAGATACCGAAGATTATGGAAATAGCAGTTCTGGTGAACTAATTTACTGGTTGTGCAAGCAAATAACTACAGAAAGCAAATGTGTCGTAATAGTGTTAGGAATTCAGGATTTGTTGTTCTCTTTTCTGATTGCTGACAAAACTGCAGCAAGAGAAAGCGTGTCTTAATAATGATATTTCATATGGAGTTGGATTCTAATTAACTTTCCATGCAAATTAGGGTGGATGGACTAAATGATTGCGATCATGTCCAAAATTAAAAGGCCAACATTTTTTTCCATTGCCAAAAGGCAAACAACCTCAAACTGTAGAAATATGACTAAAAAAAATACATTAAAGCCACTTCCAACATAACACAACCCCCTGAAGACAATAATCTCTTCGAACAGCAGTGAGATTTTGATGTGGTTACTCTTAAGATTAAACATGCATCATACTGAACAACATAAGACTGATTCCCTTTTTCCTGATTGGTTTCAGTTACCGATACTGTAGAATCCCAAGCACGCAAAAGCCATTGAAAAAGGGAAGGCACCGTCCATTATTGTTTCCACGCAACTGAAAACTTCATTTTAACAAGTTAATTTGGCTGGATTTTGGCCTTGCTACATGAAGCATTACTTGCACTCATCTTTCCTTCTTCAGCATATTTAGCTATAACCCTGGATTGAATAAAATGTGAGGGGCAAAGTTTCTGATCCGATTGATTTATTAAAGCAAAGCAAAAGAACCAATGCTTGAGTGAATACCAAGTTAAGCAAAAGAACCTTCTTCTAGCTTTTGGTATACGTCTATGCAAAGGAAAGCATCAGCATCTCTTTGGGAAGTAGACATTTTTTCATTACTGAAGGCATACCCAAAGACTAAAGGCATTCGTTCAACAAATAATTTGAAACATAACGTAGGTTTGTCTTTCCCTTTTTAGCAAGGCTAAGTTATATTTTAAGTATCTTGCAATAATTTTTAAGTCTATTGGTGTGATCTTTAGAATGAAACAAGGAATAAAGATTTTGGTGTGATTGATTTTTGAAAGCAAGGAGAAGAAATTCTTGCTGGTTGAGTGCAGATTGGTTAAGGGATCTCGAGATCATGAGAATACATGCAGAATCTCTAATAGCTTTGAGTGTTTGGAAGATTTTGGAATCATGTTATCTATAAATAAAGCCCTGAGGCTTGCGGTTAATTTTCCACATGCTCTTCACAGCAACATAAACCTTCTTATAGCATTCAAACCAATCACCACCACTCGTGCCAAGTAAACACCTCGACCACCATCTTTCATTTTAATTGCTTCGATTCCTTTTTTGTGTTTCCCTCCATATCAACCCACTCCTTTTGGAACCTAGGAAGAAAAAATGGCTGAAGGTGTGCTCTTTAGTATTGCGGAGGAAATAATAAAGAAACTAGGTACCCTAGCTGCTCAGGACGTTGCACTGTGGTGGGGGCTCAAAGATCAATTAAGGAAGCTCAATGACACTGTGACCAAGATTAAGGCTATGATTCCAGATGCTGAGGCTCGGAAACAGGATCATGAAATCGAAGACTGGCTCAAGAAGCTGCAAGAAGCTGTATATGATGCGGAGGATGTGCTGGACAATTTTTCAACACAAGTTCTGCGAAAACAGTTGATTTCTGGTAATGGAGTTTCGAGGGAGGTATGTGCTTTCTTCTCAAGATCAAACAAATTTGTGTATGGTTTACGGATGGGTAATAAAGTTAAAGCACTTAGGGAGAGACTAGATGGCATTGAAACTGAGAGTCGTGGATTTAACTTTGATGTTCGTGATGAGGAGAGAGCTTCTTTGACTACTGTCAGAGATCAAACTACCTCCCCTGAACCTGAAGTTCTAGTAGGGAGAGAAAGTGACATAGTGGCAGTTAAAACATTTCTGCTAAATTCCAACGAGGAAGACGATGTTCCTGTCATCTCCATAGTTGGAACAGGTGGGTTGGGGAAGACCACACTAGCTCAACATGCTTTCAATGATGAGCAAGTTGATAAGCACTTTGATGTGAAACGCTGGGTAAGTGTGTCAGGTGGCTTAGATGTTAGAAAGATTCTCAAAGGGGTTGTAGAAAGTGATTCTGATCAGTTAGAGATTCTGAAAAATGAAATTAAAAATAAATTTGGAGGAAAAAGGTTTCTTCTTGTATTAGATGACGTGTGGGATGGTGAGGATAATAGTCTAGATGGTGAGGATAGTAGTCTAGATGATTGTAAAAAATGGGGTAGATTGATGGAGTTGTTACCAAGTGATGATGATTATGTACCACGTACTAGGATAATGGTAACTACACGTTCTCATGTAATTGCAAAACTCACAAGCACAATAGCACCGCATGTTTTAGAAGGTCTATCAGTAGATGAGTCATGGAATCTTTTTAGAAGAAAGGCATTTTGTCAAGGTCAGGAGTCGGAGCATGTAGATGAAAAAATAATTAAAGAAGAGATTGTGGGTAGGTGTCGTGGAGTCCCTTTGGCCATAAAGGCAATCGCGAGTTTAATGTCTTTCAAAGATAGAGACCAGTGGTTGTCCTTTATATTAAATGAACTTCCATATAGAATTGGAGACGATAACATCATACAGATCCTTGAGTTAAGCTATGGTGCTCTTCCATCGTATATGAAGCATTGTTTTACCTACTGTAGCTTATTTCCAAAAAACCATGAGGTAGATGTGAGATCATTGATTCAACTTTGGATTGCACAAGGGTTCATTAGCTCTTCAAATTCAGGTGATAGGTGTCTTGAAAGTGCTGGTCTTAGGTGCTTCGAGGATTTATTGTGGAGGTCATTCTTTCATGAAGTGAAAAGGGATGATTTGGGTAACATAATAAGTTGCAAAATGCATAGTCATATGTATGATGTTGCAGCTAAAGTTAGTGCTCTTGAGAGCACCAAAGTGGATCGTGGAAGAAATAGGATTAGTGATTCAACTCGGCACGTGTCACTTGACATGGATTTGAATTTTCCACCACAAATTCAAATTCCGTTGCCTAGTGCAAAACGTCTAAGAACACTTATATCGCAAAGTGTCGAATGGGATGAGGGAACATGGGAGTCAATTTGTCGAGACTTTAGGCGTTTACGTGTGCTTGTTTTGTCTAATTTAACAATTAGGAAAGTGTCGCCTCTCACTGAAAAGCTCATTCATCTTAGATATCTTGATCTTTCTAATAATCACATGGAGGCACTTCCTTATTCTATCACCAATCTGGTAAATTTGCAAGTGCTCAAGCTCAATGGATGTAAGAACCTTAAAGAACTACCGAGAGATATCAATAAGCTTATTAATCTGAGGCATCTTGATCTCGGTTTATGTCGAAGTTTGGAGTACATGCCTCTTGGGATTGGGAAATTAACTTCTCTACAAACTTTGTCATATTTTGTGGTTGCAAAAAACAGCAGTCCTATATCCAAGAAGATTGGTGGATTGGATGAGTTGAGTGGGCTAAATGAATTGAGAGGGAGTCTACAAATAGGAGTTAAGGGATATGAGAGTAACGTTTATATATCAGAATTTGAAGGAGCTAAATTGAGAGATAAACAATATCTTCAGTTGTTGACCATAGAGTGGGATATTGGTATTGATTCAGATATTGATTTGTATGATAAAATGTTGCAAAGCCTCCAGCCAAACTTGAATCTTCAAGAGTTGAGATTGATAGACTATGGAGGTGTGAGGTTTCCAAGTTGGTTTTCAAATCTTGTAAGAATTAGTCTACAAGAGTGTAGAAGACTTGAGCATATCCCTCCCTTAGATGGAATCCCTTCTCTTGAGGTATTGTTGATTGAAGATATGGAAAGATTGGAGTACATAGATAGTGAGGGGGTTGGAGGAAAAGGAGTGTCAATGTTTTTCCCATCTTTAAAGAAACTTGAGATCAAGAGTTGTGGTAGACTGAAGGGATGGTGGAAGAAGAGTGGAGATGAGATGAATGATGATAGTGATGAGTCAACAATAGAAGAAGAGTTGATAATGCTTTATTTTCCACGTCTTTCTTCCTTGAGCATTTATAAGTGTCCAAATCTGACTTCAATTCCGTTGTTTCCAACTCTTGATGAAAGTCTTTATTTGAAGGAAACTAGTTCAATGCCGTTACAACAGACAATGAAGATGAAATGGCCAGTCTCTTCTTCTTCTTCTTCTTCTTCTTTTATCAATCCTCTCTCCAAATTGAAGAATCTAGATATTGGTTCAGTTGGGGATATGGAATCTCTTCCAGAAGTAGGGCTGCAAAATCTCTCTTCTCTTCAACAGCTATCGATCAGTGGATGCGGAAGATTGAAGTCTCTGCCACTGCCTGATCAGGGGATGCATTCTCTTCAGAAATTAGATATCAGTAACTGCAGGGAATTAAAATGTCTATCTCAATCTGAATCCCAAGCGATGATATCCTACCTTCCCTCTTTGCAAGAATTAAAAGTCAATGAGTGCAGTGAAGAGCTGAGTGGAAGAATAACAGTATGGGGGGGAAAGGAGATCTTGGAGGAGTGGCCTCACATTAAACACATTCCACATATTGTAATTGATGGCTATGACATTCAACAGTGAGATGTGACATTTAAGATAACACGATTAGAGTATTTTCAACGTGCATATGTAAAGGTATTTAACCTCTTCATTCCTTAATTTAATTTATTATTATTATTCCATACTGTCTCTATTTATTTATTTTATTATCCACAAATCTCATCCGATCATATTATTTTCCTGGTTTTTTTGTGTTTTTCAATTAACGGGGCAGGGGGGCCAGCCACCAGCAAAATGACAAATTACCCAACCTCTCCGTCCTACCTACGAAAACTGAAGGCGCAAAGATGGTATTGGAGCTAGCTAGAGACTTAACATTGTTTTTGATGTTCTTCATATTTAGGCTCATCCTAATATCATATTCTGATACTTTGGATTTATGGTGTTGTCCAGGTCAATGGGATTGCTTTTCGTTTGATAGATGATGATAAATTCCCATGTTCAGAATTCAAAAGTACAGGTATATTGTTCTTAGATGAGCTGGTTAAGTATGTGCTACTGATAAAACATCTTTATATTTATTAAAGAAAGGTAAGCATTATAGTTTCTTAGCTTTCCGAAGTCCTTGCTGCTGCTGTATGTGTTTAACATTCTAATTTTGTTTCCCATTTATCTGAGCAATTTAGTTTGATTAGTTGATTAATCTTTTGATTTAGCATTTAATACATCAGTGTTATTTTCAGTTTCAGTGATTATTTGTCCATTCACAGATCTAAGTTTTCAAAATAGTCCATGAGAATATTGATTACAAATTCATACTCGGATGGATCAGTTCACTCCATTGTGGTATGGATGAAGCAGATATCTGACATCCACATCACACCAGGTATTAGACTAAATCAACGAGCTAGAGTTACATCATGTCTTTCATTTCCCCTGCTAAAGTATGGTTGTATGATGATTTCTTTTAACATTTGAGAACTTCTGGTGATACAAATGGAACAGAATGCTTCCTCTTTTAATGAGCACATGAGAGTTGTCAAGACGTGAAGCAGCTAGTTTTCTCTGCAACGTATGGTGTCATATTACGTTACATTACGAACCACAATTACTAGGAGCTGAGCTGTTTTCCTGCTTCTGTTTGGCTCACAATTTAGGCACTTGGTATAAGCCTTTCTTCTCTTTCTTTTTCTGTACCCTTTTTGGCTTGCTATTGTTTATCACAATATTGAAAGGCGCTATCAAATTGGCAAGTTGTGGAGGATGTTGATTGTGTTGGAGAGAGTGCTGATTCAACTTTCTGTGCATATTGAAAGGCGCTATCAAATTTGCTATTGTTTATTGGCTAGCTTTTTCTTATGGGTTGGCCATTCCATCTTCACAGCATGGAACTGTCTCTGTATGGCCTTAATGTGAACAGGTCGGTGATGCCTTATTTTCAGTACATCCTTCTCTTTTTACCCTGTGCAGTGCATCCTTGCCACTCCGTGTCAGTTCGATTTTTTTGTGTGCTGCCACGTTTGCTATAGCCGTGGCTAATGCCCTTATCACCTTCTCCCCATCATGTCAAGCTGTCTAATTTTTTCATACCCAAATTGGACATCCTTCTCTTTTCTGTGTTTGCTTTTCTTGGTTTTGTTTCTTAGTCTTTCTTTTAGTCTTTCTTGTTTGGATTCGCTTTGTAGTCTTCCTTCTGGTTGTGAATATGTTTGTGCTGATTGGTCCATTTTTAGCATCTTATGCTTCTTCTTTTTTTCTTCTTTTTTGGTCTTCAAGGATTGCAGCGGTGGGGCTCTTATACTTCATTTCCAACTTTGTTTGAGTTATCTGCTATTGTTTCGTGTTGCTGGTAAGTCAAACAATTTAGTTCCTTTTCCTCTCTTCTAATTCAAAAATGGTCGCTTTCTAATTGGATGCTTGGTTTTCCCTGTGAATGGTTGCCTGTGTGATGCTCTGTACTCATGGAATTCTGCTTTGGGTTCTTTTTTTTTTCATTGTCTGTCGGTCACTTCGTTGTGTGCCTTATGCATGTTTTTGGTGTTATTATTAAGAAAAAAAATGCCTTTTCTTACATCCTAAAGTTAGTTTGCCCTCTGCTTAAATTGTGACATGTTGCTGGCAAAGGTTTGTATGGTAGAACTTTTTAGGCCATTTGTTTGTTGAAAACTTCAAATCAGTATAAAATTCTAACTTCTTTCAGAAAACAATAAGTTGGATCGTAGAGAGAAGTAAGGTTTTAGCTTCTTATATTATAGATTCTGGCTAACATCTTGATCATCTCTGCTTTTTACATGTCTAATTTTGCAGGAATAAATATTGGATGAAATTGATGTGAATGTAGATGTTCATAAGATGTAATGTCTACTTTCCTTCCTATGTAAGTATTCATTCAGCTTAAAACTTTATTTGCTCAAAAATGACCGGACACTTTGCCTTTCTACTTTTGAAAAAAATTACAATCAACATGATTTCTTGGTGAAGATCGCCATCAAGATCACTTGGAGCTGGAATGACATCACATGTTTCTTCCTATCATCAAAGTCCAGTACTATCTCCAATGCTGCATGCCTTCACCAATGCCACCATATTCTTACTCGCCAATTATGAGGCCAATTCTTTCTGCTCCACCACCAGCAAAATCTGTTCCAATTTCTCCAGCTCATCTTGCAGGCTCTCCTCACTATTCACCATCCTCCAATAAGGTATTGTTCAAATGTATTTCGTAATTGTTTTTACTTCTGAATATTTCTCAAGGGTTCTTTCCCGTTGCTGAACAATATTCTATCGGCAGGTTTCAAAAAAATCATATGAGAAGATGTTGCAGGTGGCTAGAGAAGACGTTGATGGCAGAGGAAGAAAGAAGAAGAAGAAAATCTGCAGCGGGGAGAAGGAAGAGAGGAAAGAGAGGAGAGAGAAACCGACGGTGGCTCTTGGTGGTCGGCTGGTGGTTGCGTTGGCTGCCTGTGGTGGAGATGATAGTGGGAAGACCGGTGATGAGGGTGGTGGTGGTTGAAGGCCACGGTGGAGAGAGAAAGAAAGAAGAAATGTGTGTTGGTTATATTCTTTAGTTGTAGGACAATCGTTAGTGCAACTCAACAGCAGAATAGAATTTGTAGAAGAAGATATATTTCATTGATCACTAAATACTCTTTAAATAGAGTTAGAGTTTTACATGGAAACAAAAACAATTCAAAATTCAAATGCATAACTACTGATCAGATATGATCAGTTATTTATTCCTAAAATCTTGGTCTTCAGTAGAGATCCTTATTGACGAAACTTAATCAACATGCAGCAGCTCAGCTTCCTGGTCTTCTGCAACTTTCTAAGACATTTAAACAATACTCCTCTTTGTCTTAACAGTAGCAGATACCAAACTTTCTTCGTAAATCTTCAAAACTTGCTTTTGGAAGGGCTTTTGTTAGAACATCTGCAATCTGATCATTAGTTCTGCAATACAGCAGAGTAACTTCTTCTTCCTTCTGAGCTTCTCTTAGAAAATATAACTTAATTTTAAAATGCTTAGTTCTGCCATGAAACACTGGATTGTTTGCAATAGATATTGCAGCTTGATTGTCAACATAAATCTTTGTTGGTTCCAGTTGATTCATATGCAGATCAGCAAGAATTTTCCTTATCCAAATAGCTTGATTGACAGCAGCAGTAGCTGCTGCATATTCAGCTTCAGCTGTGCTTTGAGCTACATTGTCTTGCTTCTTTGAACACCAAGAAAACATACCTGATCCAAAGCTGAAACAGTAACCTGAAGTGCTCTTCATGTCGTCTACAGAACCTGCCCAGTCACTATCAGAGTATCCATGCAGCATAAGGTTCTGAAGATGAGAATACTTTATTCCATAGCTTAATGTACCTTTAATGTATCTTAGTATCCTTTTTGCAGCTTGTAGATGCATTTCAGATGCACAATGCATAAAACGTGACAACAAGCTCACAACAAATGTAATGTCTGATCTTGTAGCTGTTAGATACATTAAACATCCAATCAAACTCCTGTACTGACCTTCATCTGCTTTGTTTGTTCCATCATTCTTGCTGAATTTTTCTTTCAAATTCATAGGTGTGCTTGTGCTCTTGCAGCTCTCCATGCGAAACTTCTTCAGTATCTCTTTAGCATATTTCTGTTGACATATGAAGATTCCATCATCACTTTGTTTCACCTCCATTCCAAGGAAGTAAGACATCAACCCGAGATCTGTCATCTCAAATACATCAAGCATCTCTGCCTTGAATGCTTCAATTTGTGTCTTATTACTCCCTGTTACAAGTAAGTCATCAACATAAACAGATACGATAATTAAGTTTGCATCAGCTCCTTTTACATACAAAGTTGCCTCACTTAAACTTTTAACAAAGCAAGTTTGTGTAGATGATCATCAATTCTGCTATACCATGCTCTAGGAGCTTGTTTGAGGCCATACAAAGCCTTTTTCAGCAGGTAAACCTTCTCCTCTTGTCCCCTGACTTCAAAGCCTCTTGGTTGCTCTATGTAAATCTCCTGCTGCAGATATCCATTTAAAAACGCAGGCTTTACATCTAGCTGATAAACCTTCCAATTCTTTTGTGCAGCAACTGCAAGTAGCAATCTGATTATGTCCGAACGTGCTACTGGTGCAAAGGTTTCTGAAAAATCCACACCGAACAATTGAGCATAACCCTTCACAACTAATCTGGCTTTGTATTTGTTTATAGAACCATCTGCATTTTGTTTGGTTCTATAAACCAATTTTACTCCTATGGCCTTCTTGTGCAAAGGCTTGTCCATCAGCACCCAGGTATCATTCTTTTCAATCATTCTAAGCTCTTCTTGCATTGCAGCATTCCATTCATTCTTCTTTACTGCTTCTTCAAATTCTGCAGGTTCATAGATAGCAATATTGCTTCTTTCATAAATTTCAGTTAATGTTCTTGTACCTCTTACTAGTTCATCATCAATGTTGTCATCAACAATCTCCAAGACTGGAGATTCTTGCTGCTCTTGTTGCTCTGTTGATGATCCCAGCTGTTCTTCTGGTTGCTCCCACTTCCATTGCTTATCTTCCATAAAATTGACATCTCTACTTACCAGAATTTTTCCATTTTGAGGTTGGAAAATTCTGTAAGCTTTTGATGGACTGTTGTATCCAATGAAGACTCTTGGTTCTGACTTCTTGTCCAGCTTATCTCTTTTCACCTGTGGTACATGACTGAAACAAATACAACCAAAAAATTTCAAATGTTGGAGGTCTGGTTTGTATCCAAACCAAGCTTCAAAAGGAGTTTTTTTCTGTAAAGCTCTTGTTGGCATTCTGTTCAGCAGATATACTGAGGTATTTGCAGCTTCAGCCCACAATTTCTTTGGCAATTCTTTTTCATGCAGCATACATCTGACCATTTCCATGATACTCCTGTTTTTTCTTTCATTCACACCATTTTGTTGAGGTGTGTAAGGTGCAGTAAGCTGATGTTCAATTCCGGATTCATCACAGAATTGTTGGAATCTTCCACAGGTATACTCCTTTCCATTGTCTGATCTTAATGTTTGAATCCTGCACCCACTTTGATTCTCTACCCATGTTTTATATTTCCAGAACACATTAGCAACTTCTGACTTGAATTTAAGAAAGTAAATCCAACAGAACCTGGAATAATCATCAATGAAGATGATATAATATTTGCTGCCATTCAGTGAAGCTGTACTCAGAGGACCTCCAACATTTGTATGTATCAGCTGAAGTTTTCGTGTTGCTCTCCAGGTTGCATGAGGGAAAGGTTTTCTGGCCTGCTTTCCATATTGACATGCAGCACAATTTATTGATCCGTTCTCCAGTTGTGGTACTCCTTTTACAAGAGTATGAGTTTGCATGTAGATAAGCCCTGCATGATGAAAGTGCCCTGCATGTAGTTCATCACTGCATATTCTTGCAGAAAACACACTCTGCTCCTTCTCCATAAGGTTTAAAATAAAACCTTTTGATTTCATTTTTACCCTGAACACATTGTTGCCCAAGTTGTCTTTGATCAGACACCATTGATCTTCAAACATTACTTTGAATCCTTTCTCAATGAGTTGTCCAACACTAAGCAAGTTTTGATCAATGTCAGGCACATATAAAACATCTGAAATATACTTCAAACCTGACATACTATTTAAGACAACAGTTCCTTTGCCTCTGACATCAATGTGATCACCATTTCCAATTTTAACTTTGGAAATAGCTATTCTGTCAAGCTCTTTGAACAAATCCTGATTGTTTGTCATGTGGTTTGTGCATCCACTATCAATCAACCAGGAATCATTCGAACTATTTCCTGTTGAAAAACATGATGCAACAAATAGCTGCTCCTCTTCAGATTGTTGTGCAACATGATTTGCCTTTTCTTCAAGATGTTGTGTCCTGCAGATTCGTTCAACATGTCCAGTCTGTCCACACTTTCTACATTTGATATCTGGTCTCCACCAGCATTTGATCGGCTGATGATTTGTCTTTTTACAGTAGGTACATGGTGGAAATATTTCCACCTTGTTTCTGTAAGTTTGAAATTTGTTCTTCTTGATGAATCACTTGTTTTTGCTTCCTCCTTGATATTGAGTTCTTGCTTGAAAAGCTCCCTGCACTGATTCTTCAAGTCTCATTGATCTTCTCTGTTCTTGTGCCTGCAATGCATTTGTCAACTCTCCAAGAGAGATGCTGGTTAAGTCTTTAGACTCTTCTAATGAAGAGATCTTAGACTCATATTTTTCTGGCATAGTAACCAGTATTTTCTGCACAATTCTATCATCAGAAAATTCTTTTCCAAGCAATCTTACTTTGTTTGTTATGCTTAGCAATCTGTCAGCATAATCTTTGATGTTTTCAGTTTCCTTCATCTTTTGCATTTCAAACTCTCTAATTAAATTAAGAACCTGCATATTTTTGGTTCTTTCATTGCCTTGATATTCCTTTTTAAGATAATCCCAAATACCTTTTGCCGAATCCACATTCATGATTCTTGTGAATACTGTATTCGATACTGCAGCATATAAGCAAGCTTTGGCCTTGGATTTTCTTGTCTTCTTCTCCTTGTTAATCTTTAGCTGAGCTATTGTTGGATTTGCAGGCAAGTCAGGAACAACATAGTTTTCTTCCACAACTTCCCAGAGATCTAGCGCCTCCAGATGCACTGTCATTCTGATGGCCCATGTTTCATAGTTTTCACCATTGAACATTGGCGGTGAACCACGCGAGATGATTGTTTCAGAATCCATTTTGTGTTTTTTGGTTGTGTTTGTGGTTTGATTTGGTTTTGTGTTTTTGTTTCTCTCAACTCACAAGTCCCTCAAGAAAGATCTATTGCTCTGATACCAATTTGTTGGTTATATTCTTTAGTTGTAGGACAATCGTTAGTGCAACTCAACAGCAGAATAGAATTTGTAGAAGAAGATATATTTCATTGATCACTAAATACTCTTTAAATAGAGTTAGAGTTTTACATGGAAACAAAAACAATTCAAAATTCAAATGCATAACTACTGATCAGATATGATCAGTTATTTATTCCTAAAATCTTGGTCTTCAGCAGAGATCCTTATTGACGAAACTTAATCAACATGCAGCAGCTCAGCTTCCTAGTCTTCTGCAGCTTTCTAAGACATTTAAACAATAATGTGCAGAAACCGGAAGAAATACTGGTTTTTTGGCTGACTTTGGACCCGATTTTCTTTCTCCACAGGCCATGAAATCTACTTCTATTTATAGGCGGTGGAAGAGGGAAATCTTGTCTACATTGAGGAAAAATTTCAGCCCTTGATTCAGTTGGTAAGGATCCCAACCATTGGCTCAAAGTAGGTATCCTGAGTTGAAAATCTGCAGACAAAAGCTGATTGAGTAGGCCTCTTTAGGCTGCCACCAGTGCTAATATATTATCATTTAGCCCAACCTGATCATATGAGGTTGTAGAAAAAGTGCAGAGGATCATTTTAGTATAAGATTTATTAAATTCGGTGGACATTAGGTACATTAAATGCAGCTGCAAATTAGTCAACCAGACCAGCTTTTTCAGAAAAAAATAAAGAAGATAATGAACAGTGATTTTTTATCAAAGTTCATTTCAGTCCTCTCTCTTTCAATTGAGCCCTAATTGACCCTAAACCTTTTTATTCAATGCAATTAGCCCCCTCATTAACTTGGTAAAAATTAAATGTGGTCTTTTAAAATTCGGATTTTCTCAATTAAGCCCAAATTAAACTCCCAAACTTAATTTTTCACCAATTAAGCCCCAAATAAAATTAATTTGACCCATTTAAAGTATAATTAAGTCCTTGCACTTAATTAAATCCTTCAATTGGACCCAAATTAATTCTTAAACATAATTAAAATTTAATTTGGCCCATGATTAAATCAAATTGGCCCATTAAAATTTTAATTATGTCATTGAACTTAATTTTTATGCAAATTCATCCAATAATCATTTAATTTGACATTGAATTTGCATTTTTTCTTCATTTTTGGGCATAATAAGGTACAATTAGGCCTTGAACTTCCTCCAAAATTGCAGCTTGATTCCCCGATTTCCTTTCTTCACATTGTCAGCCTTTATTTTATTATTTTAATTTTATTTTTCAAAAAGAAATTGATTTTTTTTTTGGGAATAACCCAGAATTGGGTTATGACAGTCGACATGGTTTGACCCGTATTGACCCGGTGAACTCGGTTTTGGTCGGAAATGACGGTTTTGACCCGAAACAACCCGAAAACTCATTTTTTACCCTGGTCGACATGGTTTGACCCGTATTGACCCGGTGAACGCGATTTTATCGGAAATGACGGGTTTGACCCGAAACTCATTTTTTACCCTGGTCGACATGGTTTGACCCGGTGGACTTGGTTTTGATGGAAAGATGCGGTTGACTCGAGAAAAATATATTTTTGAATTTTAAACTTTTTCTTAATTTTTTTGGATTTTTATAAATAATAATAGAAATAAAATAACATTCAAGAAAATCTTGGTGAATCCAAAATTGGGTTACAACACAACCCATGGATCCCCTCAAATTAGGTCTAGAAAATGTTTGTGTCAATTTTGTTATATATTTTTCTTGATTTATTTTGAATTTATTATTTTATTTCAGATTTATATTAATTTTTTATATGCTTTGAGATTCTGATTTGTTTCCTAAGGAAAGGTATTTCCCTGTAAACCTCATAAAAAAATAAATATTCTGACCGAAAATCGTATCCTTCTGTGATTGTTGTTTTTTTAGCTTCTGTCTACATGTGTTATTGATGGCTTACTGTGTCTGTTACATATGGGATATTAATGCTGTGATTTGCTTATAAAAAGGCGCACAAAACAGGCCTCTCTGTAATTAGGATTATTTTGGGCTTCTCTATCATTTATTTAATTCAATGAGCTCAAAGTGCAAGGAGTTGCTTATATTATATATCATACGCTTCTCCTTTCATCTTTTTACAAAATTAAATTTTAATATATTTTGAAGTAAAAAAATATTTTTTAAAAACCATCCATTAGCCCATGAAGACATTTTGAAAATACAGAGAAAAATGGTGACTGAAAATTTGTTGAATGCATGTGGTTCTTTGAAGGGTTTTTGTCTAATACTCTAATAAATAAATAATCCTGCCGACTTTTTTAACATTAATTCCTTTTCTTTTCTTTTTTTTTTTTATATTTTTATATTTTTATCTTAAGATAAAGTATATCTTTGAACTAAGTTTGTAAACTAAAAAAAAATAAAGAATAATATAAATTATATATTAAAATTTTAGTTTAATTTTTTAGTTGAGATGATTTTGATATAAAAATTAATGATTAAACAATTACGATACTCACTTCTTTGATTAAATGAAATTAATTAACCGTTCAACCGGATATCATTAATGACTACTTGAAACTTTTACACAAATTTTGTTATTATTTTTCACCGGAATAGTGATAAATGATAATTTTAATTTAAGGGGCCAAATGGGTCAATTAGAAATTAGAATACCACTAGGTCCAGCTGTATTTGCTAGTGCACGTTTAATATAGGGTTTAATGGCAATATTCAATTAGAATACCCTAAAAAATATAAGGATTGTGGCACATTGAGACCTATATATATTATTAATTAATTTGATCGATTATATTTTTGGATTATCTGGGAAAATATTTTCTATTTATTTGATTATATAATTTTCATTGAACAAAAACACTTAAAAAATATACACTTTTTGGTATTTTCACTACGTCTAGTTAAATTGATGTCATGTATATGAAAGTTACGGAGCTATCAATTGATGAAGATAGAAGAATTTAGAGAATTTGGCTAATTGATAAACCTCAGGATTGTATATTTCTCAACGTACTGAATAATACAATTGTTAACATATATATACACATGTTTACAAGTTTGAATTTAGAAACAAACTAAGATTGCGTCTTGGCAATTATACTGCATGTACTTTGAAGATTTGTTTGTCGTTACAAGCTTGATATTAGGCTTGAGTGATGGTTGCACAATCCTGTGCAGGAGGCAAGGAATTATTTGCTGAATCTGTGGGGATTTCCTTTATACGCTCCCGCAAGATGGATGAGCCATCAGCTAAGCCAATCTTGAGTAGTAACGAATGCAGACACTGGGAAGATAGAGGCTTTGTTAGAAAATCTGCCAGTTGGTCATGAGTGTTGACATGCTGAACATTGAGAATCTTTTTTTGAACCATATCACGGACAAAATGGAGGTCTATCTGAATATGTTTCATCTTGGAATGCTGAAGTGGATTGAAGCTAAGGTGTGTAGCTCCCAGGTTATCACACCGCAATCTTGGTGGAGAGGAGATTGGAAGGCAAAGTTCTTTGAACAGGGACAACAACCAAACTGTTTCAGACGTTGCAGTGGCGAGTGAACGATACTCAACTTCAGTTGAGGACCGGGCGACAGCATGTTGTAATATAAATCATATCTTGGGGCCTCACCTAAAAGTTTAAGCTTTTGGGTTGAGATGGTTTTTTGACATGGAATCAGAGCTTTAATGACCAAGCGGTCACGAGTTTGAATCTCACCATCCCCATTTATTTTATAAAATTAAGCACAATGTAATGTGGGCCTGTGCAAGTTTCAAGCCCAAAGGGCTTTCACTTGAGGGGGGGTGTTAGAAAATAATATAAATCATATCTTGGGGCCTCACCTAAAAGCTTAAGCTTTTGGGTTGAGATGGTTCTTTGACATCAATGTATATTTGTAGAGTCATGTTATTACATAAAATCATTTATGAATATAGTTTTCTTGTGGCAATTGGACCGAATTACAATGTAAGAAAATTAAGAGGTAGTGGAATTAATTAATAAATTCGATAGCATTAAAATATTACTAATACATACACTGCCGATGGAGACCAAGATGAGACATTAGAACGGCCACAAAAGTAATTAGCTCTCCTCCTTGACTAAGTGCTTTTGCATGCTCTTTCCATCCACATTGACTCGCAGCATAAAATAGCATCTCAACCAACACTTCACTTATCATTTCCCATTTCCGTTCACTTAGCCGCTCTAATGAAGCTATGAGCTTGTCAACACCTTCCTTCATATCTGCATCGGAAACGGCTTGCTTATACTTTGGTTCTCCCAACTGTTTAGGTAGCATAAACGGCAAATCCTCCCATAGATACATCATGTAACGAGATAAAGATATGCTTATGTCACGACGAGTTGAATCACTAGAATATTCCCGTTCGAAACAAGTATTAACAGCCATGTGCCACATGAGGAAGCTTTCATGAAAGTCTTTTTCAACAGACCAACCAAGTTCTATATCGCAATCATAACTTTCGAGTGCATGGCCACCTCTCTCTGCCAATATCGTAATCGGAGCACATTTGAAACTGCATCCTGAACTCTTACTCAAGAGACTTTTGAAAATAAATTTCTTTAAATCATCACCAACATCCTCCCAGCTCTGAATGTGGCCAGTGCTTAAGAGTTTTGAGATGTATTTATGTCGACTCACTCGATATTCTTCTATAACAGACTGTGCCGTGGATGCTTTCCACCTTCTGTTACTTCTAATAAACGATCGCAACCGAGAAGAACAAACACGTCGAGACCACCAAACCCTTCGCTTGCTAAGCCAAAGCATAGCCCAATCAGAGAAAAGCATCAAAACTGCCGAGTAAATCTCCAGAACAATAGCTCCGATCAGCAACAAGTATGATATAATAATATCAATTTTAGTATAGGTATGGGAGTTTCTGGTCATTGATGAGAATGCTACTAATGCAGAAACAGAGGACAGAAAGTTGATGCAGCGGAGAATGATGCGTAGTCGCCAACGAACTGTTGTTATCACCTTGGTGAAAAGTAAATCGAACATGAACCCCAACTCAATTTCTACCAATTTGAATGCTTCAGGGCCTGTCTTGCTCCTCAACAAAGCGTCGCTCTTCCGATGAGCAGCAAATTGTAACTTCAAAGTTTGGAACAAGGAATGAGCTTCTTGGATATATCTGGCCTCTGGTATTTCATCATTGCCTTTCACTAGTACATAAAAACTTTCTGTGTTTGGGCAATACCTAAACTTGTTGGAGCTTGCTAGCCAAAGGACCCAAACCCTCTCTCCATATTTGATGACTCCAGAAACAAAGATTGGAATGACTATATATATGAGCGGATCATTGCTCCACCATGACCTAAACGACGCATAAAAGGCCACCACAAGCTGGGATAATAGCTGAAGCAAGTGCCTCGACCACAATTCGTTGTCCTCGATTGAGTAGGCAGTAATAGCGTCAGGGCCACCAAGGTGTACAAGGAGCATCGGTGCCCAAAATGCCGGGATGGAGGTTGCACTGGAAGTGGTACCTTTGGATTCTGAACCCCCTAGGCTACGAGCAAGAATACCAAAGTAATAGTCGCCAACCAATCTGCCGACAAATATGCTAGCCAAACAAACATCCCGAACCAGATTTCGGCGGTATACTGCCAGTGATGGTGAGGAAAATTTGCAGCGAGAGACTTAGCAAAATCATGATGCGAAGCTCCCATTGATTCCACAATTCGATAACATGTCCAGAAAAAGTATACAGATTCATCCTTGTTTTCCTTCAATACAAGCCAGATTTGAACTTTACATAAAGAAACATTAATCAATCAAACAGATACGAACTATACATAATGCATGAACAATATACCAAGTTATGCATTTATAACATTTTTGCTAGCAATTCATATGAATCAAATTGAATAAGGTAAAATCCCAAGTAAACGATAAGCAAATGAAAGCAATAATAAAATATCGAAGAAAAAAAAATCATAAATGAAGAGAAAAGTATTGAAATTGACTTAAAATTCATATACATAATCTAAATCATGCTTTAAATATTTAATATTAAATCATTTTCGAACCTCCTATAAAGAGCTGAGTGATTAAGACCTCAATAATTGTTTTATAAGCTCCGTGATGCTTACAAACAAACTTTTTTTTTAATCTATATTTTCTAACGAATGCAATGGCAACACCTATTTCTACTATAAATTTTATTTCAACTATATGTATCAAACTCTCAAATATATTATAATATCAAAAGAAAAAAAAAACCTTCAAACATAAGTAGAGAGACTTAGAGAAATGAAGCAATTAAGGCAGACACATGCAACTCGTACCTCTACAGCTAAAACGTACTTGAAGATTATGGAAAGAGGTGTTCCAGTCGACTAATTCACAGTTTGTGCAACCAACTTGACTTTTGTGTATTTTTTAGTCCTGGTTCCACAAAAGTGTGCTTCTTGTATATTAATGACGCTGCAAGAATATGAATTGGTACAAATACTTTACTTCTTATCATCAATATCAAAGGATATTCTTAAAAAAGAATAAACACTTGCTCTCATCACAATCATTACTACGAAAAAGAAGGGCCAATGGAATAAATTGCTTTCTATTGTCACAAGCTAAGAGCTCCTGGTTTAAATTATCCAAAAAAAAAAAAAACTCCTGGTTTAATGGCCAATGATGGTTAAAGGCAAGTTTCTTAGGAAATCATGACAAATTACTTGGAGTATATGGCTAAAAATCTTCTTATTTTAACAAGACGAGATTTAGTATGGCCTACGCGACAAAACCAAGTGGCAATGTGCCATAATAGGAAGCATCTTTTGATCATCTTGGCAACTGTATCTTGAACGCATATCTAAGAGACGTTTGAAGATCAATTCCTCTAAATCACAATCCACGTCCTCTTTCCATCTCCAAAAGTTGTGATCCTTGCTGAAAAGATTTCCAATTCGTATACTTTGCTCAATTTGCTTATGTACGTATGGCTTGTTTGGTTCATATATTCTTTGAACCTATTTTTATGAATTAGAAACGACAGCCACTGAGAAGTACCGGTGAGGAGGTTACCTGTTCAGACTTCGCAAAAGGAAAGACATTTTCATGAAAACTAACATGATAAGAGATATAAATACGATCAGACTCTAAGTCAAGACAACGATAACCAATATGAGAATGAGCTATAACCTAAAAACACACAAGGAGAAGACTAGAAATCTAATTTATAAGCATGATATGGACACAAAAAGGGAAAACAAAGACACCCAAAAGTACGTAGGAAGTTATAATCAGGAGTGCGTCGAAACAGACACTCAAACGGAGATGTATTTTGGAGAACAAGAGTAGGCATGCGATTAATAAGGTAGACCAATGATTCAAAAGCATAGTTCCAAAATCGCAATGGGGCACTACACTGCCTAAAAGGGTTAGGCCAGTTTTGACAATATGTCGATGACGACGTTCAACAGTGTCATTTTGTTCATGAGTATGAGGACAAATTAACGATATTCACCGCCCCAATCAGTTGAAAAGACAAATTTAATTTTAAGAGAAAACTGACACTTAACAAGTGTTTGAAAACGTTGAAAAGTGGAAAAGACATCAGATTTCGCAACAAGCAGATAATACCATATATGTTTGGTATGCGCATCGACAAAAAATAACAAAATAGCGGAAGCCATCAAAAGAAAACATAGGGGCAGGACCCCAAACATCACTAAAAATTAATTCAAGTGGGGCAGAAGTTTTGTGATCCGTAGGTCGTAATGACAAACGGGATGACTTTCCTAAAGGACAAGCTTGACACTAAGTAAAAGAACGTCTAGAAGTACATACGATTTTATTGCCAGAAACTAACAAATTGAAAATGCGAGGAGTTGCAAAGATGCAAGGAGATCAAAAAGCTTGAGGAATTGACATGGCAAAAGACTCGGAGAGGACATAAAGACCATCATGACTCCGACCGGAAAGGAGAACTTCCTTGGTGATGAGATCCTTTACATAAAACATAGAAGCATGAAATTCAAAATAAACATAATTATCACGATAGAATTTTTGAACAAATAACAATGGTTTGGTAATGTGAGGCACATGAAGAACATTAGATAATGTAAACATGCGTTTTGGGGAATGTAATTTAGTATGTCCAATATGGGATATGTCAAGGCCCTTACCGTCACCAACATGCAAATAATCATTACCAAGATAGGGTGTAGAATCGGTCAGAGATCCAAGATCAGGTGTGACGTGTTGATATGCGCCGGTGTCGGGGAACCAAGTAGCAACAGAAATATTCCCAACAACAAGATGAGCAGAGGGCTGTGGAGAGCTGTTATGAAACTGGGAAGAATGGGGAGCTGTGTGCCCAAAACCGGAGCACAATTGGCAGCGTACATGCTGCTGTCCAGACCACTGCCCAGCATTGGAATTGCGCCTAGTTTACTGCCAGTGGTTTGGCCTCCAATCTGCAGCATATTGACCCCTGTTCTAGGGAGTGGAACGGTTGCTGTGGGGATGCCAATTACCTCTAGAGCGACCCCTATTACGGCTGAAGTTGGGGCTGTGATGAGACATAGCATCGTGTGCAAAAAACTGTGGTGTTGGTAGCAGAGGTGGCTGCTGTGGCAAAGAAGAATAAGATAGCAGAGAGGGAGCGGCAACCATGGAATGGAAAGAGTTTTTGTGCAGAAATTCATGGGTAAGAAGGTGGATGTGAAGATCAGCATAGGATAGCGGTTCTGCCTTGGTTATGAGACTCGTTACCAAGCCTTTGAACTCACCACGAAAGCCACGAAACACATAAAGATTGAAATCTTCAAGAGACATGGGGCGACCAGCAGCAGCTAATTCGTCAAATAATGATTTGGTTTGCAGCATGTATAGACTAACCGATGAGTCACCTTGCCGAAGGTCTTGAAAGGAGCCATGAAGTTGCATGATGCGAGAATTAGACGGAGAGGCAATCACTTTTTCAAGAGTGCGCCAAACACAATGCGAAGTAGAACAATCTACCATGAGATGCAACATATCCATGGAGAGAGAGGAGAGCAAAGCACTCAAAATAAGTTGATCCTGTTGCTTCAAACGAAGAAAAGAAGGGCTGATGATAGAGGAAGAACTAGTAGAGCTGTCAAAAATATGAGATGGAGGACACGACACTAAGCCGTCAACGAAGTGAAAAACACCTTGACCAAGGAGATATCGCTTCATCTGCATTCTCCAATAGAGATAATTTGTGTTTGTAAGCTTTAGTGAAACAACTTGGTGAGTGTTCGCTAAAGGAACAATAGCTTTAGTGTGGGTTCCCAATGAGAAGTAAAGGAACGGTAGGGACTTGGGAGGAAGAATCAGAGACAAGCTCTGCAAGTGGAGGCTGCTGTGGGGAAGAAAAAGCACTAGCGGTAGCAGCTTAGGGATGGCTGGCCGGCTGTGCTGCACCACCTGTGGAGAGGGAGAAGTCGGCGGTAGTAGTAGAATCCATGTAGAGAAAGTAAAGAGAGGGCCGCTGCAAAGGGAGGAAGGGAGAAAAGAGTTCTGATGGCAGAAGGCTATGATACCAAGTTGAGAATAATTGGGAAGCTTAACCTAATGGGTAGCCAACCCTTTCTATATATATATGTAGGGCAATATACAATAGTAATGGTAGAGGTTACCACACAAGAGTATGTCCACAATATTTCCTATATACAATATTTTTTATATAAGTACATTCTATAATAGTGTTGAAAATAAAGTTAAACTAAGATTTTTTGCAATCAGAGGCACCAGGCTGCCAGAGTAAGTTGGCATAATTAATTTTCTAGTTACAATTGTTCAGTTCAATTTATTTTCTGAAAATAATGAGGATACCTTACAAAGTCTTCTACTTAATGTACATGACCAAACTACCATGCACATGAAGGACGACGATAAAAGGAAGAAGAAAATAAAAGTTAGATACAAGAAAAGTGCAAAGTGAAATAAAATAATTATTATAATTTATACAAGAATTTACCTCCCCGGCAACGGCGCCAAAAACTTAACATGATCAAAAGATTAATGTCTTCTTCCAAGTACAGGAGTGTCGAAGTAATAAATAACTCGGCAAGACTGGGATCGAACCACATGGAGGTTAACTATATAAATTGTAAACAACAGCAACAACAACAACAACAACAAGGATGATGGTGATGATGAGTTAACGAGGACTTTGAGATGTAAGATTAATGTGAGGATTAAACAATGATAAAAACAAATGTCAAGGTTAGAGGATCCACTAATAGTATTAGAGACAAGTAAAGTATAAACTCTTTATAAATTATCAACATGATCATATTAATCATCTTATTTACGTAATACCATACTTATAAATTTTATCAGGTATTCATGATACTAACTTATGTTGACAACAAATCAAGTTCCTCTCATAATAACGATGTCGCTCGAAGACTATGAAGGATCAAGTATTTGATGTTCCAAGTGTTATACAACACAAATCTAGATTAACCATTTAACAAGCAAGGTATTAATAGTTAATAAGATAAATATGATAAGACATGTTAATAGCAAGTTGTTTATGATATAAGCATTGAAGTCCATATTGAGTTTATATTATACTTATCCTAACACCATTAGGGAAACCTTTTCACCTTGACATGATAAAATTAGCTAAACATTATGAAGAAGAAAAACATAAATAAACAATATAAGAACATAAACATGATACAAATTAACTAAGTATAGTAAAGGAAGTGAAAAGTAACAACAAGAGATTAATGAAAGCAAAACTTAAGCATTACAAAAATAAAAAGAAAGAGAGCAAGAACATGATCTTGATTTGAAAACCAAAATGATTAAATGAATGGAAAATGCCTCATTTATAGGCTAAAATTCGAAACTATTCATTTGGTAATTGATTATTGATGTAGTGGCCAACTATTAATTAAATGGACTTGGTGGACAGCAGCACTCAAGCATGTTGGCTAGATGAAATGACATTGATGCAATTTGAATTTGACAAAGTGTTCTTCATGAAAATTGTTAGAAATCATCTCCTCTTTCCACCCACAAAATGGCAGAGCATTTGGATCACTACAACTTGAGATATGTCTAAAATACTGAGTAGTGCTTCTAGTGGATGTGATGGATAGCCCTCAAGCTCTTGTCTGGATGAAATGTCATTGCCAACATTAGAATTTGAGCAGATGGTCTTCATGAAAGTTGTTGGAAATTGTCTTATCTTTCCACCCACCAAATTTGACGTCCTTTTTCCTTCTAGAACTCCAGCTATGGGTAAACTTATGAGCAATGTTTGGGTTGCATTGCAGGACAGATTCAGACTTCTCTTTTGTGGCCAAACTTTGAATTTAAAAACAGCAGATTTGGGTCTTTCATTGTTCATGAATGTTGTAGGCCTATTTTTTTTTGCTTTATATCCATATAAACCAAATTGAAATCAAAGATCTACAGCTCCAGATATGACTCAATGACTAAACAGTGTTCCAATTTGAATCGAATCAGCATCTCTTTTCTAAGCTTAGCCTTTTCTTTGTCCTTTCATTTTCAATAATTAATCACATCAATCAATCTTTTGAATTGTGAGATATTCCTGCATTTAAAATGAACATTTATCATAAATTAAAGTTATCTTATATTATCAGACTTGTTATTATAAAACATGCTCTAGTTAATGAGTTATTGATATTCAAGTGCAAAATGATGATATAAAACCTTGATAAAAATGCACTTTTAATTACTAATCAGCATGCATGTCATATTGAGTTGCACTGAGCCATCTAAGCCACCTCCAAGCCTCGTCGATAGCCAAGCCAAGAGAATATTCCCCAGAATATTCCCGGTTCAACCCTAGCGAATCGTCCGACGTCCAGAATAGGTTTCCTAACTGGTTCAGCCCATTTCGGACCTATTTTCAACTAAGTTAGACCAGTTCCCTACTATTTTGAGCATTTTGGATCCATCTATAGCGTTCTTTTTGCCAAATTCAACTCCTAGAAGGTGATATAGTCATTCAAAGAGCAAAATGACTACAGAAAATGCACAAACACTCATCCTGAAGCTGACCAAAGATAACTATGATAGTTGGTGTATCAGATTGAAGGCATTTCTTGGTTCGCCAGAGTGTATAGAGATTGTGCAATATGGTTATGACGAACCAGAGTCCAAGGAAGTAGAAGATGCTCTATAAGAGGCAGAGAAGCAAGTCCTCAAAGCTAATAGAAAGAAAGACAACAAAGCAAAGACCATCATTTATCAAGGTCTTGATGAAGTCATATTTGAGATCATTGCTTTTACATAAACATCAAAAGAGATATGGAAGGCTCTCTAACAAAAATACAAAGGTGCTGATAGAATCAAGAAGATTCGTCTCCAATCTTTGCGAGGTGAATTTGAATTATTGCAAATGAAGTCCTCGAAATATATTTCTGATTATCACACAAGAATTATGGTGATAGTCAATCAAATGAGAAGAAAATGGAGAAGCCCTTACAGATGCTCCAATTACTGAGAAAATTTTGAGATCTCTAGATCTAAAATTTGATTTTTTTGTTGTTGTTATTGAAGAGTCCAAAGAAGTGGACAAGTTGATGGTGGATGAGCTTATGAGTTCTTTTCAACCTTATGAGCAAAATATTATGAAAAGAAATAGAGATCAGGCAATTGAGCATGCCTTACAATCAAAGTTGTCTCTTAAAAACATATATGAGTAAGGGAACACTTCAATAAGTGGATATACCACTCAAGGAAGAAGTCAACAAAGACGAGGAGGATTTCAAGGAAGAGGATCTTGGAATACAGGATTTAGAGGAAGAGGTGGTAGAAACACCACCAGAGGAGGCCAGGGACAACAAGCATTTACTCCTAGAGGAAGAGGAGGCGGTTACAATAACCGTGACAAAGGGAATATCCAGTGTTATAGTTTCAATCAATTTGAGCACTATAACACTAAATGTCAAAGGAAAGCTCCATTAGAGGTACGTGAACAAGCCAACTATGGAGAGGAGGATGCCAGAGCATTAGCTGCATTATTTTTCCAACAAGGACTTAGCTAGAATCAAGAGAATATTTGGTATTTAGATTCTAGAGCCAACAATCACATGTGTGGCCAACATGATCTATTTGGTGATCTAGATTAGACCATATAAGGACTAGTCACCTTTGGAGATACCTCAAAATTTCCGGTAAAAGGTAAAGGCAACATCCCAATCAAGTGAAAGAATGATGATCATAGCTACATCGCAGATGTTTAATATGTTCCAACCATAGAGCACAACATGCTGAGCGTAGGTCAACTTTTGGAGAAAGGTGATTGTGCATCAAAAGTATCATTAAGTCTTTTATTTTACATATGTATTTATTGTTTTTATTTGAATTTTTTATAATAAGTGATGTGCTTTTTAGTAATGAAGTTTCTTTTAATGTTTCGATAGGTTTTTGGAGCTTAAATGAATTATTTCAGAAAATTCAACGTCGGAATTCGGAACAAAAAATTGAAGAGAAATTTAGTTGAAGATTGAAGCAAATCTTGGTTCAAATAAGTGCTCCAAATTTGCCCAAAAAATCAATTATTTTCCAATTCTAGAAAAGAATATCATATGATCCATTTCAAGCCCAAACTTACCTTATGTTGTGTGCAAACTTCAACCATCAAACACTCAAGGTTTCAATGTCAATCTTAGCCCAAATAATAGGTACAATTGTATACTTATTTGATGTTTAACTCCAGCCCCAAATCAGCCCCCAAATCAGCCTCCAAATCAGCCCAAGCACAATCCATGATCTTACATGTCCACACAACAAATAATATTTGATTTATTTTGGGCAATTAATTGATTCAAGAGGGCAAGCACATGGATGGAAAGCTGGAGGGGACATTGTGACATTATTTTGGGTCAACAAGAAGAAAGAAACAGCTCATAAAGGAGGAAGAAAAACGTGCACCAAATTGTTCTCCAAGCTGGCCTGATTTAATTTTCCAGAACATCTTTCGGTGTTTTGCCCATAACTTTTGACTCAGATGTCCAAATGAGCTGTTCTTTAATGATATGGAAAGCTCATAGAATTGCATATAAATATGTCTCTAATAGCCATCTCCAGGAGAGGCTTATAAGAGGGTCTAATTTCTGTCCAAAGTTAGAGTCAGATTTGTGTCCGAATTTTTACTGAAATTCTGTTGTGTTCTTTGTAGATTTCGGTTCTTTAGTTTGTAAAACTTATTATTTCAGTTTGATTCAAGTTATTTCATGTTTATTAAAGTGTTCTTATATATAATCATGGTTGGCTAATCTCTTTCTTGGATCCAAATCAAGGATGATGGTGATTGAGGTGAGTTCTTTAAGATATGAATGAATGTTAATGATTATCTTCTCATCTTCTTCATGAATGTTTTATTATTGCAAAGAAATTTTAGAAATCATTTAGGTAATGTTATAATCTTGAATTTTTATGCACAAACCTTAGTTTTGGTATAGAGATTGCTTGATTCAATGTCTTACTTAATTTGAAAGTACTTGTTCATTCTTAAGCAATAATTAATCTTCATCTTTTTAAACTTCATTGTAATATCTTCCGATCTAATATCACTATCGTTGATATTAGGTTGAGTTATCTTATATATGTTGAAGAAATCACCAATACATCACCATTAAAATTGATTTGGACCAAGACTTACTTTTTCTTGTCTTTTAAAATCTATTTACACTTTTTCATCTTTGAAAACAAATCCATCAATTATTTTCAACCAAGTTATTGTTAATTTAATTTCTCTTGAGTTTTTTTTGTTGTTACCTAGCTTAATTTCCAGATCTAGCTCTCTGTGGATATGACATCGATCTTACCGAGTTAATTGCTACATCGCACACTCGTGCACTTGCGAGTTAAAACAAGCCGATCACAAAAAGCGGTCAAGCAATTTTGGCGCCGTTGCCGGGGAACTAGCAAGCAAAGGTAACAAATTTATATTTGATTATTGAAAAATAAAAAAAATTCATATAAATAAAAAATCAAATGGCTGGTTTTACCGCCTAAAAAAAAAAATTTGACCTCAACTTTTTTGATATTGGACTATTAATTGTTGGATTTTGGTTGGTTCAACCATTTTTCTTTTATTGTTTATTCTAGTTAGTTTCTAATATTTATTATTTATATTATAAGGCTGGTTTTACCGCCTCTTGTTTATTTTATTTTTTGTTGTTATTTCTTTTATATTTATTGTCTAAAGTGCTTGGCCGGTATTACCGCCTCTTGTTTATTTTATTTTGTTGTTATTTATTGTTGTTATTTCTTTTATATTTATTGTTTGAAGTGCTTGGCCGGTATTACCGCCTCTTGTTTATTTTATTTTGTTGTTATTTGTTTATTTTATTTTGTTGTTATTTATTGTTATTATTTCTTTTATATTTATTGTTTGAAGTGCTTGGCTAGTATTACCGCCTCTTTATTCATGCTTGTTATACTTATCTTTTAATGTTTATTGTTGTTAATATTGTTTATTAGTTGGAGAGTGAATTTCTTAATTTGTTGTATTTTTATTTTTGAGCCATTACTTTATCTTGTACGTTTCATTTACTTTTATTTGCAATCTTTTATTTGTTTTTTTTGTTTTTGTTTTTGTTTTTTTTTCTCTCCTTTCCTTTCGTATTCATATAATTGTTATATTATTATTATTATTATTATTTTATCATGGCTAATGTTGAAGATCTGGAGGGTGAAGGGAGTGTTCAAGGTAATGGACCTCCACAATTTAATGATCAACCTAATTTTCGAACTCTTAGAGAGTATCTTCACCCGTCTAGACAAAGTACACCTTTGTGTATTATCTTGCCTCTTAACTAACAAGCTTTCAATTTGAAACCGGGCATGATTCAACTTCTTCCCACATTTCACGGTATGGATTCTGAAAATCCATACATACACATTAAGGACTTTGAAGAGGTATGTAATACTTTTATTGATAGAACATGCACTGAGGAAACTATTCGGCTTAAATTGTTCCCATTCTCTCTAAAGGATAAAGCCAAGCTTTGGCTAAACTCCTTACGTCCTAGGTCTATAGGTACATGGAGAGAAATGCAAGCTGAATTTTTGAAAAAATACTTCCCCACTCATAGGACGGCAGCCTTACAACGTCAAATGATGAATTTTTCTTGTAGTCCAAATGAATCATTTCACCAAGCTTGGGAAAGGTTCAAAGACTTGTTAAATGCATGCCCCCACCATGGTTTTGAGATGTGGAGGTTAGTGAGTTTCTTCTACGACTCTCTTACCGCAGATTTTAAAAAGCTAGTGTCAACCATGTGTAATGGTGAGTTTTATGACAAAGAACCAAGTGAAGCCTTCGATTTTTTTGATCAATTGGCTGAAAACACAAAGCAATGGGAGACTTCTCTCCCACTTCATGTTGAGTCTAGAAACACCATTTCTCATTCAAGTGGGAAGTTCCAATTAAAAGAGACTGATGATCTTAATGCTAGATTAGCCTCATTGGCTAGGAAAGTAGAGTCTCTTGAGATTAAAAAAGTGCATGTCATGAGTGAACAACAAGAGGAAAGTTGTGTTGTTTGTGAGAGCAAAGGGCATAGGACAACTGAGTGTCCTACCATTCCAGCCTTCAAGGAAGTGCTATATGGCCAAACTTCTGATTCAAGTAATGTTAGAAAGCCATTTTCAAACCAAGTAGGCAATCCCTACTCTGAGACCTATAATCCTGGATGGAGGAACCATCCAAATTTTGGATGGAGAAATGAGGGCTCTTCAGTACCTCAAACATTTCAACCTCCACCCCAACCATTTCATACTCCCACACATAACACGTACCAACCACCTCATAAGAGATCCCTAGAGGATACTCTTCAACAATTCATGCAAACACAAGGAGGAATCAACAACCAAGCTTACAAATTTCAAGACCAGACCAATAGGACCTTAGATGACATTCGAAGTCAACTAACCAAGTTGACTCAATCACTAAGCATTCAAGAGAAGGGAAAGATCCCAGCTCAACCAATGCCAAATCCTAGAGGTCAGGTACACATGAGTGAATCTTCACTTGGTGAACCTTCAAACCATGAACAAGTCCAAGCCATCACTACCCTTAGAAGTGGAAAGATTGTTGACAAAGCTATAGGTTTTGGGATTCCTAAAGGTATTGTGGAGGAGAAATCTAGGGAGAGTGAAGAGGGAATCAAAACACAAGTGACAAATGAGAGTTTGAGTGACAAAGAAGGCGAGATAAATGAGAAAGAGATGAGTGAGAAATGAGATGATTCAAGAAAAATTGGAGTCAAAGTGAGTGATTTATAATTTGTTCCTAGAGCACCATTTCCACAGAGGTTAGGGAAACCTAAACATGATCTTGTGAACTCGAAAATCTATGAATTGTTCAAACAAGTGAAAGTCAACATTCCACTCCTTGATGCAATTAAACAAGTCCCATCTTATGCAAAGTTCCTTAAGGACTTATGCATAGTCAAAAGGAGATTGAATGTGAAAGAAAGAGCCTTTCTAACTGAGCATGCTAGTGCCATCATCCAGTTTAAGACCCCTCCCAAATACAAAGATCCTGGTTGTCCTACCATTTCATGCATTATTGGAAGTCATAAGATAGACCAAGCTTTGTTGGATTTAGGAGCAAGTGTGAATTTGATACCCTACACTGTTTACGAACAGTTAGGTTTAGGAGAAATCAAGCCTACTCGAATCACCCTTCAATTAGCTGATAGGTCAATCAAGATTCCTAGGGGTATTGTTGAGGATGTGTTGGTCCAAGTAGATAAATTCTACTTTCCTGTTGATTTTGTAGTGTTAGACACCACACCTATTCAAGGTTCTAATGCTCCCATCCCAGTCATCTTAGGTAGACCTTTCCTAGCTACATCCAATGCTTTAATTAACTGTAGGAATGGGGTGATGAAATTGTCTTTTGGGAATATGACTGTGGAGATGAACATATTCAATGTCTCCAAACAAATTGGTGAACATGAGGACATTAGAGAGGTAGATTTGATCCAAACAATTTGTCAAGAACACTTTGAGAGAGAATGGGTAAAGGATCCATTGGAAAGAACTTTAATTCATGATGAAAGACTTTATTCTTTGGAATGTGTTGATGAGGAAGTAAAAGAACTCGAGACTTATCTGGATCCAATGCCTATTATGTCAATAGGTCAATGGACCCCATCGTTTGAGCCTTTGATTTCACCCCAAGTGAAAGTGGAGGCATCTCTTGTCCGACCTTATAAACCAGAAAGGAAGCCTTTACCGAGTGATCTTAAGTATGCATTTCTAGGGGAAGATGAATCATATCCTATTGTGATTTCATCAAAACTTAGCATAGAGCAGGAACAAGAACTTTTGAGAGTGGTGAGAAAACACAAGAAAGCAATTGGGTGGACAATCACTGACTTGAAAGGAATTAGCCCTCTTTTATGTACACATAGAATTTATCTTGAAGAAGAGGCTAAATCTGTGAGGCAAATGCAAAGACGACTGAACCCAAACATGAAGGAAGTAGTGAGAAGTGAAGTGCTTAAACTGCTTGATGCGAGTATCATTTACCCCATTGCAAACTCAAAATGGGTTAGTCCAACCCAAGCTGTTCCTAAAAAATCTGGAGTCACGGTAGTGAAGAATGAAAATAATGAGCTAGTACCAACTAGAATCCAAACTGGATGGCGTATGTGCATTGATTATCGTAAGTTGAACATGGTGACTAGGAAGGACCATTTTCCGCTTCCATTTTTAGACCAAGTGCTTGAAAGAGTAGCCGGAAGAGCTTTCTATTGTTTTCTTGATGGATACTCAGGTTACAACCAAATTGAGATTTCTTTAAAAGACCAAGAAAAAACCACTTTCACTTGTCCTTTTGGTACCTATGCTTATAGAAGAATGCCTTTTGGCTTGTGTAATGCACCAGCCACTTTTCAAAGGTGTATGATGAGTATCTTTAGTGACATGGTGGAAAATTTTTTGGAAGTTTTCATGGATGATTTTTCAGTTTATGGGGATTCTTATGAGTTGTGTCTAATGCATTTAGAAAAAGTTCTTGAAAGATGTGAAGAGAGCAATCTTGTACTTAATTGGGAGAAGTGTCATTTTATGGTGACACATGGCATTGTCTTAGGTCACATTGTCTCTTCAAAAGGGATAGAGGTGGATAAGTCAAAAGTTGAAGTCATTCAAAAATTACCTGCCCCTAGGACTGTGAAAGATGCGAGATCCTTTTTAGGACACCCTGGTTTTTACCGAAGATTCATTCATTCTTTTAGTACCATTGCCAAACCATTGTGTAACTTGTTGTCACAAGATGTCCAATTTGATTGGACATCAAAATGTCAAGAAGCTTTTGAAAATCTTAAAGGGTTGTTGACCACTGCACCAATCATGCAAGCTCCTGATTGGTCTTTACCATTTGAACTGATGTGTGATGCTAGTGATTTTACGGTAGGGGCTGTTTTAGGGCAAAGAAAAGATAAGAAGCCTCATGTCGTTTATTATGCTAGCAAGACTTTGAATGATGCTCAATTGAATTACACTACAACCGAAAAAGAACTCTTAGTTGTGGTCTTTGCATTAGACAAGTTTAGGTCTTATTTGGTTGGATCTCTTGTTATTGTTTTCACTGATCATGCAGCATTGAAATACTTGCTCACAAAACAGGATGCCAAGCCACGTTTGATTCGATGGATCCTCCTACTCCAAGAGTTTAACCTTGAAATTCGAGATAAAAAGGGAGTAGAGAATGTAGTGGCTGATCATTTGTCCCGTCTTTCAAGCTATGAGACCATAACTGATGAATCTCCAATAAATGAATTCTTTGTTGATGAAAATTTATTTTGTGCAGGTACTGTTTCCTACATTGGCTCTCCATGGTATGCTGACATAGCAAATTACCTAGCCACAAGTCAGATTCCTTCTCATTGGTCTAAACTTGATAAACAAAAATTCTTGCGCAACGTGCGTACTTTTTTTTGGGATGACCCCTACCTATTTAAATATTGCCCTGACCAAATTGTTAGGCGGTGCATCCCTGATCATGAAATTCCAAGTGTCATTAATTTTTGTCATGCATTAGCCTGTGGTGGGCATTTCTCTTCCAAGAAAACCACTGCCAAGATCTTGCAGTGTGGTTTTTATTGGCCCACTATGTTCAAAGATGTCCATGCCTTCTGTGTTGCATGTGACCGATGCCAACGACTAGGTAACCTCACTAGGCGTAACATGATGCCCCTTAACCCCATTCTTGTTTTGGAAATATTTGATTGTTGGGGGATTGATTTCATGGGACCTTTTCCAAGTTCATTTGGCTACCACTTCATCCTTGTAGCTGTTGATTATGTGTCTAAATGGGTGGAGGCCATTGCATCTCGCACCAATGACCATCGAGTTGTTGTCAAATTCTTGAAAGAAAATATTTTCTCTCGTTTTGGCATGCCCCGGGCTATGATTAGTGATGGGGGAAAGTATTTTTGTAACAAGCCCGTTGGGATGTTGATGAGAAAATATGGTGTAATTCACAAGGTCAGTACCCCATATCACCCACAGACTAGTGGCCAAGCTGAGTTGGCAAATAGGGAGATCAAGAACATTTTAGAGAAAACAGTCAATCCAAACCGTAAGGATTGGTCCCTACGACTAGTTGATGCTTTGTGGGCATATCGCACTGCTTACAAGACCTCTTTAGGAATGTCTCCTTATAGGCTAGTTTATGGAAAACCTTGTCATCTCCCTGTTGAGATTGAGCATCGTGCATATTGGGCCATCCGGCAATTCAATGACAATGAAAACGAGGTTGAAAAAAATAGAAAGCTTCAATTGGATGAATTAGAGGAGCTGAGAAATGATGCATTTGAAAATGCAAAAATTTCAAAACATAAGATGAAAGCTTTGCATGATAAACATATTTTTAGAAAATCCTTTCATGTTGGTCAAAAGGTTCTCTTGTATAATTCACGATTACATCTCTTTCCTGGGAAGTTGAGGACAAAATGGATTGGTCCATTTGTGATTAAATCCATCTCTGAGCATGGTGCATTTGAGGTAGAAAATCCTAAGAATGGAAATGTTTTCAAAGTAAATGGTCATCGATTGAAACCTTATCTTGAAAACGTTGTGGCTGAAGTTGAGACATTGGATCTTGAAGATCCAATACCATTGTAGTATCAGAAGTAATGAGTTTTTATTTTTATTTTATTTTTCATTTTTATTTTTATTTTTATTTTTATTTTCTTTCTTCCATCTCTTATATTTTCTTGTTCATGCATTAGGGACAATGCATAATTTTCAGTTGGGGGGTGTGAGGTTCTTTATTTTCACAAAAATAAATAAATAAATAAATAAATAAATGTTTTCTTTTAGTTGTGATATGCAGGTTAAAAAAAAAAATCAAGCAAGAAGTCAGCTCATGTCCAAGTCAATCAGACATTCATCCTTGAAAACAAAAGGGGAGTAACAGTTTTCTAATCGTTATACTTTTCTTCTCTTTCTTTTTTTTATTGAGGATAATGTAAAACTTAATTTTAGATATTTGATTATGTTGAATGCTTGAGATAACCATGCTTGTTTAAAAAAAAAAAAAAAAAATTGCATTCGAATGTGAATGAGACTTGTTTAGGATCAACATTACATTTTTGGATTTATTATTGTGTTGAACATTGCATGCTTTAATTTGGGATAGATAATATCTTATAAAGCAAGATATAGCATACTTTTTTTTAAAGATTATTGAAGTACATCTTTCCTTGTAAAAGTTGTGTGAGTTGTGCGATTATGCATGAAAGATGAGTGTGATGCTTTACTTGTGATTATCCCTTTTGATCTAGTCCTAAACAAGGTTTAAGTAAATAAAGTAATAATTATTACACAAATAAATAAATAAATGTGTACAAAGTTCTATCTACTCCAATGTTTTGAGTTGCTCAGTAACTAGGGGTATTCATCACGAATGTTTATCTTTACGTCAAAAGGCAGCTTGAAATATGAGTATGCAAAGCACTTTAAGTTTGTGACTTTGTGAGTAACCGGGTGCATTCATCACAAATGTTTGTATTCGCGTCAAAAGGGAAGTGACCACTTAAAGAAAAAGAATAAATAATATCTTCAAAAAAAAAAAAAAGAAGAAGAAAAAAAAAGGGAAAAAATATATATAGATATTTCTTTAGTTTGCTACCTTGTTTGTAGTAGTGAAAAGGGAAGATTACAAGTTGAGTTTTCGCGTGAATCAATTATGTTGGTTGCATGATAAATACGATTGAATTTGGAATTTTGTATGGATGTTTGATTTAGAGAATGTGAGTATGCTTATTTTTCTTTATGTGGTATTGTGTACACTAAGTTAAAGATACCAATGTTTGCATGATAGGTCCTTTAAGTGTGATGAGTCGAGCCTAATTATGTTATTATTATTCTTTTTATTTCAAAGGTTTTATGTTTTGTTTTGCTTGAGGACTAGCAAAATCTAAGTTGGGGGGTGTGATTGTGCATCAAAAGTATCATTAAGTCTTTTATTTTACATATTTATTTATTGTTTTTATTTGAATTTTTTATAATAAGTGATGTGCTTTTTAGTAATGAAGTTTCTTTTAATGTTTCGATAGGTTTTTGGAGCTTAAATGAATTATTTCAGAAAATTCAACGTCGGAATTCGGAACAAAGAATTGAAGAGAAATTTAGTTGAAGATTGAAGCAAATCTTGGTTCAAATAAGTGCTCCAAATTTGCCCAAAAAATCAATTATTTTCCAATTCTAGAAAAGAATATCATATGATCCATTTCAAGCCCAAACTTACCTTATGTTGTGTGCAAACTTCAACCATCAAACACTCAAGGTTTCAATGTCAATCTTAGCCCAAATAATAGGTACAATTGTATACTTATTTGATGTTTAACTCCAGCCCCAAATCAGCCCCCAAATCAGCCTCCAAATCAGCCCAAGCACAATCCATGATCTTACATGTCCACACAACAAATAATATTTGATTTATTTTGGGCAATTAATTGATTCAAGAGGGCAAGCACATGGATGGAAAGCTGGAGGGGACATTGTGACATTATTTTGGGTCAACAAGAAGAAAGAAACAGCTCATAAAGGAGGAAGAAAAACGTGCACCAAATTGTTCTCCAAGCTGGCCTGATTTAATTTTCCAGAACATCTTTCGGTGTTTTGCCCATAACGTTTGACTCAGATGTCCAAATGAGCTGTTCTTTAATGATATGGAAAGCTCATAGAATTGCCTATAAATATGTCTCTAATAGCCATCTCCAGGAGAGGCTTATAAGAGGGTCGAATTGCTGTCCAAAGTTAGAGTCAGATTTGTGTCCGAATTTTTACTGAAATTCTGTTGTGTTCTTCTTTGTAGATTTCGGTTCTTTAGTTTGTAAAACTTATTATTTCAGTTTGATTCAAGTTATTTCATGTTTATTAAAGTGTTCTTATATATAATCATGGTTGGCTAATCTCTTTCTTGGATCCAAATCAAGGATGATGGTGATTGAGGTGAGTTCTTTAAGATATGAATGAATGTTAATGATTATCTTCTCATCTTCTTCATGAATGTTTTATTATTGCAAAGAAATTTTAGAAATCATTTAGGTAATGTTATAATCTTGAATTTTTATGCACAAACCTTAGTTTTGGTATAGAGATTGCTTGATTCAATGTCTTACTTAATTTGAAAGTACTTGTTCATTCTTAAGCAATAATTAATCTTCATCTTTTTAAACTTCATTGTAATATCTTCCGATCTAATATCACCATCGTTGATATTAGGTTGAGTTATCTTATATATGTTGAAGAAATCACCAATACATCACCATTAAAATTGATTTGGACCAAGACTTACTTTTTCTTGTCTTTTAAAATCTATTTACACTTTTTCATCTTTGAAAACAAATCCATCAATTATTTTCAACCAAGTTATTGTTAATTTAATTTCTCTTGAGTTTTTTTTGTTGTTACCTAGCTTAATTTCCAGATCTAGCTCTCTGTGGATATGACCTCGATCTTACCGAGTTAATTGCTACATCGCACACTCGTGCACTTGCGAGTTAAAACAAGCCGATCACAAAAAGCGGTCAAGCAAAAGGTTATACTCTTTTCATGAAGAATTGTCATCTGACAATCAAAGACTATAATGGGACATTAATTACCTATGTGAAGATGTCCAAGAATAGGATGTTTCCTTTAAACATCCAATATGATGCCGAAAAGTGTTTGAGTGTCATCACCAACAATGAAGAGTGGCTCTAGCACCTAAGGTTTGGACATCTGAATTTTACAAGTTTGAAGATGCTAGCAAGCAAGAAGATGGTCAATGGTATGCCCCGCATTGATCATCCAGACAAAGTCTATGAAAGTTGTGTCCTCAGCAAGCATCACAGATCCAGTTTTGCCAAAGAAATCAACTAGAAAGCAAATAAGCCACTGGAGTTAGTGCACATAAATGTGTGTGGTCCCATAAAGCCTATGTCAACTGGACAAAATAGGTACTTCTTTACTTTCATTTATAATTTTAGCAAAACTACATTGATATACTTTTTGAAGAGGAAGTCAGAAGTGTTGAATTGTTTTAAAGATTTTAAAGCAATTGTTGAGAAGCAAAGTGGCTATAAGATCAAAACCGTGAGATCTGATCAAGATGGAGAATACACTTCAAATGATTTTGAAGCCTTTTGTACACAACAAGGCATCAGACATCAGACAACACCAACTTATACACCACAATTAAATGGTGTAGTTGAGAGAAAAAATCAAACGATTGCTGGCATGGCAAGAAGTCTACTCAAAGCAAAGAAGCTGACCAAACAATATTGGGCTGAAGCTGTATCATGTGTAGTGTATTATTGAATCGTTGTCCAACTAGAAGTTTGCAAGTTGTCACTCCGGAAGAAGCATGGAGTGGTCACAAACCAAGTGTAACTCATCTTCGAGTCTTTGGTTGTGTGGCATATGCAAAGATCCCAGATGCAAAAAGGACCAAACTCGATGATTAAAGCGAGAAATGCATCTTTGTTGGATATGGTGATAGAAGGATGGGATACAAGTTGTATAATCCCATCACAAAGAAGGTAATTATGAGTAGAGATGTTATCTTTGAAGAAGATAAAACTTGGTAATGGAATGATGATCAAGAAGTAGTCAAATGGATCAGCACTGATTTGATCCTTGAAGACGAAGTGGAAGTACCAACAGTACTTGTAGAAGGTCCAATATTACCAGCAAATGAGCCACAAAGTCCGGTACACAGATCCCCTATATTCAACAGGAGAAACATGCTAGAATCATCATCAACACCACCATCAACAACCTCGTCAGAAGAACCAAGAAGGATGACAAATCTAGAAGAGTTGTACGATGCCACTCAAGTCATTGAAGATATAACTCTATTTTGTTTCTTTACAGATAGTGAACCAATTAGCTTCAATAAAGCTGTCACAGAAGAGAAGTGGATAGATACAATGGATGAAGAAATACATGTCATTGAGAAGAATGATACCTGGAAGTTGGCTAATCTACCATAAAGCATTAGGTGTCAAATGGGTCTATATGACAAAGAAGAATGCAAAAAGAGAAGTACAAAGATTCAAAACAAGATTAGTGGTAAAAGGCTACAAATAGAGAGAAGGCATTGACTATGGAGAAGTATTTGCTCCAGTAGCCTAGCTAGAGACAATCAGACTGATGATCTCAGTAGCTGCACAACATAGATGGAAGATCTATCAACTCGATGTGAAGTCAGCAATTCTGAATGGCGTCCTAGAAGAAGAGATCTATGTTGAACAACTACTTGGATACATTGAAGCTGAAAATGAAGGCAATGTATACAAGTTGAAGAAAGCCCTCTACAGTTTGAAGCAAGCTTTGCGTGCTTCGAATACCATAATTGATAGGTATTTTCAAGACAGTGGATTTGAAAAATGTCCATATGAACATGCAATAGATGTGAAGAAAGAAGAAGATGGCAACATATTATTTGCATGCCTATATGTTGATGACTTGATATTCACCGGCAACAATTCTACCATGTTTGAAGCAGAAAGAAGAAAGGATTTTTTTTATCCTAAAGTAGTTATGCCAAAGATATTCTTGAAAGGTTCAAGATGAAAAACTACAATCCAATATCAACTCCAGTTGAGAATGTAGTAGAATTGAGGAAGAGTAAAGTTGGAAATGTTGATCCAATTTACTTTAAAAGCTCAGTAGGAAGCTTAAGGTACTTGACATGTGCCAGACCGGATACACTCTATAGAGTTGGACTTATCAACATATATATGGAGACACTAGACCAGTCTCACTTGAATGTAGCCAAGAGAATTCTTCGCTACATCAAAGGAACAATAAATGAAGGTATGTTTTATACTTTAAACAAAACCTTCAAACTTGTTGGCTACTTAGATAGTGATTGGGGTAGAGATCTGGATGAAAGGAAAAGCACAACATGATTTTTCTTTTTCATGGGAGATACATCTTTCATATGTTCATCTAAGAAGCAATCAATAGTAACGTTATCAAGCTATGAAGCTGAGTCTGTTGCTGCCAACTCAGCTGTATGCCATTTAATATGGTTAAGGAACATGTTGAAGCATTTATGATTTCCTCAAGAAAATCCTATAGAGATTTATATTGATAATCAATTAGCAATTACATTAGCAAAGAACTTAGTGTATCATGAAAGAAGTAAACACATTAATACACGTTATCACTTGATTCGAGAGCATGTGAAGAACAAAGAAGTTGAACTGATATCCTGCAAAACAAATGATCAAGTTGCAGATATCTTTACAAAGCCATTGAAGGGATATTTATCATATTGAAGTTCATGCTTGGCATGACATCACTTGATTGAGTTTAAAGGGGGGGTTTGTTGCATTAAACTTAATCCAAGAAAATGAAAGATGGCAACCACCACCTGCAGTCACCGCTGGTGACTTCTCAAACCGCTAGCCACCAATTGCCAGCCGCCTTCACACTTGAAGTTTGAATTTTTTTTTTTACTTTAAATTTTGACTAAATAGGCAGCTAAGTTTATGTTATTATGTGTGGGAAAGATAAGAAAGAAACACTAGAGAGGAAGAGAGAGGGCGTGCATTAAGAAGTTTTTGTTTATTTTGTAAGCTTTTTGTTGTTGAAATAAAATAATGTGTTTTATGATTAGTACTTAAAAATTGCATATTTATCAAGGTTTTATATCATCATTTTGCACTTAAAGTATCAATAACAACTTAACTAAAGCATGTTTTATAATAACAAGTCTAATACTATAAAATGCCTTAATATATGGTAAATGTTCATCTTAAATGCAGGCCTATCATATAAATCAAAGGATTGATTGATGAGTTCAAGTATGGAAATTGAAAGGACAAAGAGAGGGCCAAAGTATGGAAATAGGCCTACAACTTTCATGTTTTCATCAAGATCTAAGAAGGCCGTTTTCAAGTCCAAATTATAGTAACAACAGAGAAGTCCGAATCTATCCTGCAGCCCGAACACTATTCAGTGTTTGGCCCCTAACTGGAGTTCTAGAAGTCCAAATGACCTCAAATTTTTAAACAATTTGTTAAGACAATTTCCTGCAACTTTCATGTTTTCAAGTGGACCCAGTTCTGATGCTAGCATGTTTGTTTTATTCAGACAAGAAGATAAGGATTTTCACAAAGTCAAGAGTTGGCCACTCACTCAACAATTAGTCATCAAATCAATAATTCCAAATTTTGGCCTATAAAAGGAGGCATTTGCCATGTATTTGGGGGCTTGGTTGTTCAGATCAAGTTCATGCTCTTTATTTCTTTCTTTATATTTTTTTTGTAATTTTTAAGTTTTATTTTCATTAATATCTTGTTTATGCTTTTCCTTTCCTTTCCTTTCCTTAGTTAACTTGTATCTTATTTATGTTTTTGTTTTGTTTATTTATGTTTCTCTTCTTCATTATGTTTAGCTAAGTTTATTATGTCAAGGTGAAAAGGTTACCCTAATGGTGTAAGAAGAAGTATAGTGTAAACTCAACATGGACCTTAATGTTTAATATTAATGACACGACCAAAAGATTGATGTCTTCTCCCAAGTGCAGGAGTGTCGAAGTAATAAATAACCCGGCAAGATCGGGGTCGAACCACATAGAGGTTAATTGTATAAATTATAAATAACAAGACAACAACAACAATAGTAATAACAATAATAATAGTAATATTAATAATAATAATAATAATAATAATACTCAGTACGTGGCGTTGTTATACCTGAGAATGATCTAAAAGATCGGGTCACAGGTTTCCAGCCTATATACTGAGTTTATAAACAGATTTCTGATGCGAATGAACAAGGCAAGACCAACAATATCAGGATCCTTGATCAAACACAGAGCATACTTAACGTACATAAAATATAACAAGAATATAAATAATAATAACAATACTAAAACTGATAATAATAATACTAATAATAGTAATAATATTAGTAGTAGTAATAATAATAACAATAAAAAGAAGAGGAGGAAGAAATTAATGAGAACTTTGAGATGGAAGATTAATGTAAGGATTAAACAATAATAAAAACAAATGTCAAGGTTAGAGGATCCACCAATGGTATTTCAAACAAGTATAGTATAAACTCTTATTACTCCATTTAGAAACCACACACGAAGGAGGTTCCAATCGAATGATTTGTCATTAATAGCTAATTATAAATTATTAACATGATCATATTAATTATCTTATTTACATAACACCAAACTTTTAAATATTGTCAGGAATTCATGATATTAACTGATGTTAACAACAAATCAAGTACCTTTCATAGCCTAGGTGTAGGTAATACCATACGGTTGGGCTATGAGAGTGCCAAGCATTTGTTGTACCAAGTATTATACAACACAAATCTAGATTAACCATTTAACAAGCAAGGTATTAAGAATTAGTAAGATAAAAAGATAAGACATGTTAATATTAAACATTAAGGTCCATGTTGAGTTTACACCATACTTGTTCTTACACCATTAGGGTAACCTTTTCACCTTGACATAATAAACTTAGCTAAACATAATGAAGAAGAGAAACATAAATAAACAAAACAAGAACATAAATAAAATACAAGTTAACTAAGGAAAGGAAAGGAAATGAAAAGCATAAACAAGAAATTAATGAAAGCAAAACTTAAGAATTACAAAAAATATAAAGAGAGAAAATAAAGAGCATGAACTTGATCTGAACAACCAAGCTCCTAAATACATGGCAAATGCCTCCTTTTATAGGCCAAAATTCGGAATTATTGATTTGATGACTAATTGTTGAGTGGGTGGCCAACTTTTGACTTGGTGAAAATCCTTATCATCTTGTCTAAATAAAACGAAAATACTAGCATCAGAACTGGGTCCACTTGAAAGCATGAAAGTTGTAGGAAATTGACTCCGCTTTCCAGGAAAAAAAAGTGTAGGTGATTTTGACTTCTTGAACTTCAGATATGGGCCAAACACTAAACAGTGTTTGGGCTGCAGGACAGCTTCGGACTTCTTCGTTGTTCCAACAATTTGGACTTCAAAATGGCCTTTTTAATTCTTGGGTTCCCATGAAAGTTGTAGGCCTATGTCTTATCTTTCCATCCATATAAAATGGACCTAAATTCGAGATCTAGAGCTCCAGATATGATTCAATTACCGAATAGTGTTCTAGTTTGGACTACACCAACATCTCTTTTCTAAGCTTCACCCTTCTTTATCTTCAAAATTTCAATAGTTGAATTCATCAATCAATCCTTTGATTTATGTGATAAGCCTGCATTTAAGATGAACATTTACCATGTATTAAGACATTTTATAATATTAGACTTGTTATTATAAAACATGCTTTAGTTAAGGAGTTATTGATACTTTAAGTGCAAAATCATGATATAAACCCTTGATAAACATGTACTTTTAAGTACTAATCACACCCCCCAACCAGCTTATTACTAGTCCCTAGTAATCAAAGCGTTAAAATAGAAAAACAATTTGTAAGTTCCACAAAGCAAGGCATTCATCATTCAACTTCCATTAATCTATCCAGATAAACAAACTCTCATTTCTGCTTCATATTTCTTAAACAAGATATTAATAAACCTTCTTTTTATGTGCTCAATGTATGAAAACATATATGATGGAGCTATTGTTGGAAGAAAACAATATTATGTTCTAATGTTTAAGGTTAACTTCCTTGGGTTGGGATTATTTTTTCTTCTTTTTTTTCTTTTTTTTCTATTTACATATACAACTTAAAACACAATGCATCTTTAACCCATGTAACGAGTTTTAGGCTAATGACTTCCAGACCAGTTGGTCTTAGGGCATTAGGTGTTGAGACACCCCTACGAGCTTAGCAACTCGGGTTGCAGATACTGATATGTAGATAGTGCAATGTTTGATTCCCTTAAGCTTTTCTCCTTAACCCATGTAACAAGCTTTTGGCCAATAGCTCCCAAGTCAGTTGACTTTAGGGTATTAGGTGTTAAGACACCCCTTCGAGCTTAATTGCTTAGGTTAGGAAGGCTACAAAACCAAACTTATCTACGTTTTTATTCATCATTATTATAAAAAAAAAAATTGTTTTTTTTTTTTTACAAATTATGTACTATCCCTTTCCCTTAGTTGTTACCTTCAACAAAAGAACATAGATAATGTAATAATCCAATGTGCAACCCACAATCATATGTTAAAGTGTGTGTGTGAAAATGAAGATTTAAGAATATCTTGTTAAATGAGCATATGAGCAAAATCAAGTGTTAACAATATGAGAGTTTGTAAACTTAGATATTTCAAGAAGTATTCTGATAGACCTTGTTAAGAATGTTTAATAAGATGCGTCTCAAGAGTCACTTTAACAAAAGAACTCCTTTTACTCTGCCATTCTAGTAACAACAGTTTTGCAAATAGTTTATGAAATAGAAAACATAGTTTTTTTTTTAAATATATCAACTACTACCCTTTCCCCCCAACCAAAATGAGACATTGTCCTCAATGTCTTAAGGTAGAAAGATAGAGTATAGAAGACATCACCTGAAATAACGAACACTGACAAACCTGAAACACACTTAAACAAATATAAGAAACACAAAACACAATAATAAAACCAAAAGACACAAAGGTTTTACAAACGAAGGCTCAAATCCAATCTAAGCTTTTTCTGGCTTTCCTTAGTTGACCAATTTATGCGACTCATGGAGGGATTAATTACAGGGATGAAAGATTGTAGTTGGTCAATCAATTGTTCAGCAGTAGCAGTAGAGATTATGATTTGTCGTGCTGAAGATGTTAGAAATTCCTGTTCCACAGCATGATCAAGAAAAGACAACAACTTATCATAAAAACCATTAACATTTAACAAACCTATGGGTTTATGGTGAATGTGCAGTTGGGCCCAAGAGGAAATATGAAAGATCTCTTCCAATGTGCCCAGACCACCTGGTAAGGCAATGAAGGCATCAGCATGGTTAAACATGGCATTCAGTCGATCAGACATTGTGGGGACTTGTAATTCCTCTCCAATAGTGTTTCCAATGATGTCCCCTTGTGCTAAAGCTTTGGGGACTACCCCCAAAACTTGACTACCTCCTAAAAATGCAGCTATTGACACTCCCCCCATTAACCCAAGGCTGCCTCCTCCATACACTAAATGAATCTTTCGCTCAGCTAGTACCTGACCAAGATGATTTGCTGATTCTAAAAACTCTTTTTCTTTCCCAGGACTTGATCCACAGAAAACACAAAATAGTGTTTATGTTATGACTTGAGGAACCTGCCATTTTCTACACACTTCTATATTTGATGAAAGTATGGGTTGAGTAGAAATGAAGGGAAGGAAGAGAAGAATTTATAGATGATAAATTGAAAATGCAATCATACCACCTATATGTAGGCCAGCCGTAGTCTCAGTCTCTTTCTCTCTCTCTTTATTTATTTTGAAAAGGCATGTGTATGTACAGGTAGTTGTGATTGTGGCTTACATCTTCCCTTGGTTTTACGTCCAAGAACGGCTTAAACGCCCTCTATGGGTCGGGGATAGGCTTCCCATCCAGTTTTCTTAAAAACTGGCAAACAGGGTCTTTTTTAGTCAGATTTCCAAGACTAAGTCGAGCATGTTCTTTATGGAATTGTGGCCATAAATCATAAATTACACAATGCACATCTCCACTAGGGTGCGTCTCAAGAGTCAATAGAAGATTATCTAAAGACCCCTTACTCAGGCCATCCTTAATGAATTGTATTTTATCTTCACGGTTTACAGATACCATTCCTAAAGAACGACATGTCGCATTACAAGTCCATCTAGCACATCGGTGACAGACTTTCAGTCGTTTTGCACGACGTTTCTTCGCAAAAGTGCTTTTACCTGTTCCAGGCATGTATGAAATGAAAGAATTGGAGGACTCACCTAATAATCGGATCTTTGCTTCAATCAGCCAGCGAATATCTTCAGGAATTCCATGGTTCATTAACAACCTCAATCTTGCACATCTAGCACGGTAAATTTTTGTAATCGCATTCTGAGGCAGAGCGGGAAAATACTTTTTCAATTTTTCAAGAGTGGTGTCTATTTTCAACTGAGAATTGGGGGAGAGATTCAAAGAAAGGAGAAAGAGCAAAGAATTGCACAAATATATACACAGATATCAGTTATCATGGGAAACTGAAAGAACCGACTTAAAAGTCACGGAGTACCGTTATCCGCCATTTGACCGGGGTGAGACACTAGCAAAACAAAAACCACACAAAAACAATGTGAGAAAAAGAATCAATCTTTATATATAGGATCACCCAATTCAATAGAGTCATTTTCAACTAAAAAATTATCAAAATAAACTTTCAAACGATGGCCATTTACCTTGAAAACATTACCATTCTTTGGATTTTCGATATCACAAGCCCCATATGGATACACATGTTTCACAATAAAAGGACCACTCCATCTTGATCTTAGTTTTCCAGGAAATAAATGGAGTCGAGAATTATAAAGCAAGACTTTTTGACCAACATTGAATGTTTTTCTCAATATTTTCTTGTCATGAAACTCTTTGATTCTTGCTTTATGAATTCTTGAATTGTCATATGCATCATTTCTTATTTCCTCAAGCTCATTTATTTGCAATTTTCACAGCTGACTAGCATCATCAATGTTTGAATTGAAAGCTTTAATAGCCCAATAAGCTTTATGTTCAATTTCCACAGGCAAGTGACAAGGTTTTCCATAGATTAGTCTATAAGGTGACATACCTAATGATGTTTTATATGCAGTTCGATAAGCCCAAAGTGCATCATTAAGTCTTAAAGACCAGTCTTTCCGATTAGGGTTCACCGTTTTCTCCAAGATCTGTTTGATCTCCCTATTAGCAAGTTCTACCTGTCCACTCGTCTGAGGGTGATAAGGGGTGGCAACTTTGTGTGTGATTCCATATTTCTTCATTAAAGATTCAAATGGCTTGTTGCAGAAATGTGTTCCACCATCACTTATCATGGCTCGAGGGATTCCGAATCGACTTAAAATGTTTTCTTTCAAAACTTTTATCACTGTTTTGTGATCATTGGTTCTACTTGGAATTGCCTCTATCCATTTTGAAACATAATCTACTGCGACCAATATATACAAGAAACCAAATGATGGAGGAAATGGACCCATAAAATCTATACCCCAACAATCAAAGATCTCAATGACAAGAATAGGATTTAAAGGCATCATGTGACGTTTTGAAATAGATCCTAACTTTTAACAATTTTCACAAGTCTTGCAGAATGCATGTGAGTCTTTGAACATGGTGGGCCAGTAAAATCCACTTTGTAAGATTTTTGCAGTTGTCTTTCTTGATGAGAAATGACCCCCACATGCCTCAGAATGACAAAATTTAATGACACTACTTACCTCATTGTCAGGAATGCATCTTTGAAATATTTGATCAGGACAATATTTGAATAAATAACGGTCATCCCAATAAAAGTTCTTCACTTCGTTCAAGAACTTTCTTTTGTCTTGGGTACTCCAATGAGCTGGCAATTGTCCTGAAACAAGAAAATTAACAATATTAGCAAACCAAGGCATCGTAGAGACAGAAAATAAAGATTCATCAGGAAAGTAGTCATCGATTGGTGTGATGTCAGATCTCGAATCGGTTGCCAATCTTGACAAATGATCTACGACAACATTTTCGGTGCCTTTCTTGTCTTTGATTGTGATATCAAATTCTTGAAGTAACAAAATCCATCGCACCAATCTAGCCTTAGAATCTTTCTTAGAGAGAAGATATTTCAATGTTGCATGATCACTAAAAACAACAACAGGTGAGCCAACAAGATAAGATCTAAACTTGTCACATGCAAATACTACTGCAAGTAATTCTTTTTTAGTGGTAGTGTAATTCATTTGAGCACTATTTAAAGTTTTACTTGCATAGTAAATCACATAAGGTTTCTTATCTTTTCTTTGTCCCAAGACAGCACCGACGGCATAATCACTAGCGTCACACATTATTTCAAAAGGTAATGACCAATCAGGAGGTTGAATGACAGGAGCAGAAGTAAGCAAGCTTTTAAGTTTAACAAAGGCTTTTTCACATTGTTCAGTCCATTCAAAAACAGTTTCCTTTGATAGAAGGTTACACAATGGTTTAGATATTACACTAAAATCTTTGATGAACCTTCTGTAAAAACCAGCATGTCCTAAGAATGATCTAACATCTTTAACAGATTTTGGTGTTGGTAAGTTGGCAATTAACTCGATTTTAGATTTGTCAACCTCAATTCCTGTCGATGAAACAATGTGACCAAGTACAATGCCGTTTGTTACCATAAAGTGACATTTTTCCCAATTCAGTACAAGATTCTTCTCTTCACACCTGTTCAAAACCTTTTCCAAGTTAGTTAAGCAATCATCAAATGAATCACCAAAAATAGAAAAATCATCCATAAAAATCTCAAGAAAACGTTCAACCATATCACTGAATATGCTAAGCATGCATCTTTGAAACATGGCTGGTGCATTACATAACCCAAAAGGCATTCTTCGATATGCAAAAGTACCAAATGGACATGTGAAAGTAGTCTTCTCTTGATCTTCCAATGCAATTTCAATTTGATTGTAACCTGAATAGCCATCTAGGAAACAATAAAATTCATGACCTGCAACTCTTTCGAGGATTTGATCCATGAAAGGTAAAGGGAAATGATCTTTTCTAGTCATTGAATTAAGTTTCCTATAGTCAATGCACAAGCGCCAACCAGTAATAGTCTGAGTTGGAATTAACTCATTTTTCTCATTTGTTATCACAGTGACTCCAGACTTTTTGGGTACAACTTGGGTAGGACTTACCCATTTGCTGTCAGAAATAGAATAAATGATTTCATTATCTAGAAGCTTAATGACTTCATTTTTCACTACTTCTTTCATATTAGGATTAAGTCTTCGTTGCATTTCTCTAGATGGTTTAGAATTTTCCTCCAAATAAATCCTGTGTGTGCAAATCAAAGGACTAATTCCTTTTATGTCAGCTATGGTCCATCCTAATGCATTTTTGTGCATTTTCAGAGTTTGTAATAACTTACCTTCTTGATGTGCATTAAGTTTGGAAGACATTATTACCGGAAAAGTTTCATTTTCTCCTAAAAATGAGTATTTGAGATTGACTGGTAACGGCTTCAAATCAAGTTTTGGTGGTTGAACACTTGAAGGTATAGACTCAATTGATCGTGATGGCAATTCTTCAATTTATGGTCTCCAATTACATGCCTTTGCTTTTTCTTGAAATAAACCATTTGCAACTCGTCAGGTTCATCAATCTCAGTTTCACTAGAAGTGGTTTGAAATTGATCATGAACTAATTTTTCAATAAAGTCCACGTCCTGTAAATCATTGTCATCTCCAGGTTGCTTGCAAATGTTGAAAATATTCATCTCCAATGTCATGTTTCCAAATGATAGCTTCATCAGTCCATTCCTACAATTAATCAATGCATTAGAAGTTGCAAGAAATGGATGTCCTAAAATAACATGAATTGAATTACATGCTTCAACAGGTTGTGTATCCAAGATAATAAAATCTACAGGGTAAATGAATTTATCAACTTGTACTAACACATCCTCAACTATTCCTCTAGGCGCTTTTACATATCTATCAGCAAGTAAAAGAGTTACAGAAGTTGGTTTTAACTCACCTAGATTGAGACTTTGAAAAACTAAATATGGCAGTAAATTCACACTAGCTCCAAGATCAAGTAAAGCTCTTTCAATTTTATGTTCTCCAATAAAGCAAGAAATTGTAGGACAACCAGGGTCTTTATATTTCAAAGCATTATTGTTCTGAAGAATATCACTTACTTGTTCGGCTAAAAATGCTTTCTTTTTCACATTCAGTTTTCTCTTCACAGTGCATAGATCTTTCAAAAATTTAGCATAGGAAGGTACCTGTTTAATAGCATCCAACAAAGGTATATTGATCCTTACCTATTTGAAAGTTTCAAGGATTTCAGAATTGTGATTGATTTTCCTTTGTTTGGTCATGGCATGAGGAAATGGAGGTGCTGGCGAAAAATCAGTCTTTTCTTTACAATGTTCAGATTCAACCCCTTCCTTACCCTCAGAGATTGACTCATCATCTTTCTCACAAGGTTCAGAAGTGGGTTTTTCAATAACCTTACCACTGCGAAGAGTGATGACTGATTTGACTTGATCCATGTGTTGGCTTTCGGAACTACTTGCATTTGCATTGTATTGCCCCTTTGGATTTTGCTGTGGTTGAGATGGAAACTTACCTTTCTCTTGAAAACTGAGAGCAGATGTGAATTTTGCAAGAGCATCTTTAAAATTTGTCATGCTTTGAGTAAGTTGAGTGTTGATTGTCTCTTGCTTTTCAATGCATGCATGCAATGTTTCCTCAAGATTTCTTCTAGGAGCTGCATATCCAAGAGAATTTTGGAAATTATGGTGTGCTTGAAACGGTGGCTGTGAAGTTTGTGCATTATTGTTATCATTCTTCCAACTGAAATTTGGGTGATTTCTCCAACCAGGATTGTATGTTTGCGAGTATGGGTTATGATTGGGCCTTTGGAAACTGTTTAAAGCATGGGCTTGTTCATGGAGGCATTCCTTGAAAGAAGGCAAAGTTGGACAGTCATCGGTTGCATGTTCATTTGTTTCACATATTTGACACACAATGTCTTGAACATATTTTAATTGACCACTCTTTTTCAATTCTAGTGCCTCGAATTTTCTAGCTAAAGATGTAAACATGGCTTGGAGGTCATGATCTTCCCTAAGGTTATACATACCTCCACTAGATGTATGAGGTTGGGTTTTACTTGGTGCCTCATAAGTGCCCTTAGTGTCCTAATTTTGCGCATTTTCAGCTAGTAAGTCTAGGTACTCCATTGCTTCATTAGGGTCTTTATCTTCAAAAGTTCCATTGCACATCAATTTAACCATTTGCCTATCTTTAGGTGTTAAACCTTCATAAAATTGTGAAACCAATCTCCATGTTTCAAAACCATGATGAGGGCAAGTATTAAGCAAGTCTCAATACCTATCCCAACATTGGTAAAATGTTTCACCTGGTTTTTGAGTGAAAGTAGTGATTTGTCTTTTGAAAGAGTTGGTTATGTGAGATGGAAAAAACTTCTTTAAAAACTGTTGTTGCATTTCATCCCAAGCACGAATGGATCCTGACCTAAGATTTTGTAGCCATGTTTTAGCTTTATCTTTTAATGAAAAAGGAAAAAGCTTTAATCTAATGGTATTCATGCTACAATTTAAGTCATTATAGGTGTTACAAACTTCTTCAAATTCTCTCAAATGCAAGTATGGATTTTCTAGATCTAAGCCATAAAAAGAAGGTAAAAGTTGAATAATGCCTGGCTTAAAATTAAAATGGGATGCATCAGGAGGGAAAATTATGCATGAGGGTGCACTTGTTCTTGTAGGATTCATGTGGTCTTTAAGTGTCCTAACACGGTTATTCTCATTATTCTCATTATGAAGTGACTGATTATCTTCTTCGTCCATATTTTCTGAAAATGATGAGGATACCCTAGAAAGTCTACCACTTAATGTACGTGACCAAACACTCATGCACGTGTAGAAAGAGAATAAAAGAAGAAAGACAACAAAAGAAAAAGAAACAAAACAAAAGAAACAAAGTTAGATACAAGAAAAGTGAAAAGAGAAAACAAAAGAAATACTATAATTTGTACAAGAATTTACCTCCCCGGCAACGACGCCAAAAACTTGACACGACCAAAAGATTGATGTCTTCTCCCAAGTGCACGAGTGTTGAAGTAATAAATAACCCGGCAAGATCGGGGTCGAACCACAGAGAGGTTAATTGTATAAATTATAAATAACAAGACAACAACAACAACAATAATAACAATAATAATAGTAATAGTAATAGTAATAATAATAATAATAATAATACTCAGTACGTGGCGTTGTTATACCTGAGAATGATCTAAAAGATCGGGTCACAAGTTTCCAGCCTATATACTAAGTTTATAAACAGATTTCTGATGCGAATGAACAAGGCAAGACCAACAATATCAGGATCCTTGATCAAACACAGAGCATACTTAACGTACATAAAATATAACAAGAATGTAAATAATAATAGTAATACTAATACTGATAATAATAATACTAATAATAGTAATAATATTAGTAGTAATAATAATAATAACAATAAAAAGAAGAGGAGGAAGAAATTAATGAGAACTTTGAGATGGAAGATTAATGTAAGGATTAAACAATGATAAAAACAAATGTCAAGGTTAGAGGATCCACCAATGGTATTTCAAACAAGTATAGTATAAACTTTTATTACTCAATTTGGAAACCACACACAAAGGAGGTTCCAAACGGATGATTTGTCATTAATAGCTCATTATAAATTATTAACATGATCATATTAATTATCTTATTTACATAAAACCAAATTTTTAAATATTATCAGGAATTCATGATATTAACTGATGTTAACAACAAATCAAGTACCTTTCATAGCCTAGGTGTAGGTAATACCATACGGTTGGGCTATGAGAGTGCCAAGCATTTGTTGTACCAAGTATTATACAACACAAATCTAGATTAACCATTTAACAAGCAAGGTATTAAGAATTAGTAAGATAAAAAGATAAGACATGTTAATATTAAACATTAAGGTCCATATTGAGTTTACACCATACTTGTTCTTACACTATTAGGGTAACCTTTTCACCTTGACATAATAAACTTAGCTAAACATAATGAAGAAGAGAAACATAAATAAACAAAACAAGAACATAAATAAAATACAAGTTAACTAAGGAAAGGAAAGGAAATGAAAAGCATAAACAAGAAATTAATGAAAGCAAAACTTAAGAATTACAAAAAATATAAAGAGAGAAAATAAAGAGCATGACCTTGATCTGAACAACCAAGCTCCTAAATACATGGCAAATGCCTCCTTTTATAGGCCAAAATTCGAAATTATTGATTTGATGACTAATTGTTGAGTGGGTGGCCAACTTTTGACTTAGTGAAAATCCTTATCATCTTGTCTAAATAAAACGAAAATACTAGCATCAGAACTGGGTCCACTTGAAAGCATGAAAGTTGTAGGAAATTGACTCCGCTTTCCAGGAAAAAAAAGTGTAGGTGATTTTGACTTCTTGAACTTCAGATATGGGCCAAACACTAAACAGTGTTTGGGCTGCAGGACAGCTTCGGACTTCTTCGTTGTTCCAACAATTTGGACTTCAAAATGGCCTTTTTAATTCTTGGGTTCCTCATGAAAGTTGTAGGCCTATGTCTTATCTTTCCATCCATATAAAATGGACCTAAATTCGAGATCTAGAGCTCCAGATATGATTCAATTACCGAATAGTGTTCTAGTTTGGACTATACCAACATCTCTTTTCTAAGCTTCACCCTTCTTTATCTTCAAAATTTCAATAGTTGAATTCATCAATCAATCCTTTGATTTATGTGATAAGCCTGCATTTAAGATGAACATTTACCATGTATTAAGGCATTTTATAATATTAGACTTGTTATTATAAAACATGCTTTAGTTAAGGAGTTATTGATACTTTAAGTGCAAAATGATGATATAAACCCTTGATAAACATGCACTTTTAAGTACTAATCAATTAACATGTCTTATCTTTTATCTTACTAATTCTTAATAGCTTGCTTGTTAAATGGTTAATCTAGATTTGTGTTGTATAACACTTGGTACAACAAATGCTTGTCACTCTCATAGCTCAACCGTATGGTATTACCTACACCTGGGCTATGAAAGGAACTTGATTTGTTGTTAACATGAGTTAACTTCATGAATTCCTAATGACACGACCAAAAGCTTGATGTCTTCTCCCAAGTGCAGGAGTGTCGAAGTAATAAATAACCCGGCAAGACCGGGGTCGAACCACAAAGAGGTTAATTGTACAAATTATAAATAACAAGACGACAACAACAACAATAATAATACTCAGTACATGATCCAAAAGATCGGGTCACAGGTTTCCAGCCTATATACTGAGTTTATGAAAAGATCAAAGAGATATATTACAGAATGTAAATAACAACAACAACAACAACAATAATAATAATAATAATAGTAGTAATAGAAGAAGATGAAGAAATTAATGAGAACTTTGAGATTAAAGATTAATGTAAGGATTAAACAATGACAATAACAAATGTCAAGGTTAGAGGATCCACTAATGGTATTTCAAACAAGTATAGTATAAACTTTTATTATTCAATTGGAAACCACACACAAAGGAGGTTCCAATCAGATTATAAATTGTTAACATAATTACATTAGTTATCTTATTCGAATAATGCTAATGCTTGTAAATGTTGTTAGGCATTCATGGTTATAACTTTATGTTAACAACAAATCAAGTTCCTTTCATAGCTCAGGTGTCGGTTATACCATACAGTATGGGCTATGAAAGTACCAAGTATTTGTTGTACCAAGTGTTATACAACATAAATCTATATTAACCATTTAACAAGCAAAGTATTGAAAGTGAACAAGATAACAAATATAAAACATGTTAGTATCCAACATTAAGGTCCATGTTAAGTTTATATTATACTTATTCTTACACCATTAGTGTACCCTTTTCACCTTGACATAATTAACTTAGCTAAACATAATGAAAGGAAGAAACATAAATGAACAAGACAAGAACATAAATGAGAAAGAAGTTAACTAAATAAAGGAAAGGAAATGAAGTGCATAAACTTGATATTAATGAAAGCAAAACATGAGCAATACAAAGAGAGAAAGCAAGAGCATGATCTTGATCTGGAAACCAAGATGACTCAATACATGGTAAGTGCCTCCTTTTATAGGCCAAAATTTGGAACTATTGATTTGTTGACTAATTGATGAGTGGGTGGCCACATCTTGACTTGGTGACAATCCTTATCTTCTTGTCTGAACAAGACGTCATTGATAACATCATAATTTGCCCAGAATCCTTAGGAATGTTCTAGGAAATTGTCTCAGCTTTCCAACAAAAAAAAAAGATGAGGTCATTTGGACTTCTAGAACTCAAGATATGGGCTGAACACTAAATAGTGTATGGGCTGCAGGACAGCTTCGGACTTCTTCGTTGTTCCTATAATTTGGACTTGAAAACGGCCTTCTTAGATCTTGGTGTCCAAATGAAAGTTGTAGACCTATGTTTTACCTTTCCATCCATATAAAATGGAACTAAATCCGAGATCTAGATCTCTAGATATGATCCAATTACCGAGCAATGTTCCGGTTTGGACTGCACCAGCATCTCTTTTCTAAGTTTGGCCATCTTTTTGTCCTTTCACTTTCAATGCTTAAACTCATCAATCAATCCTTTTATTTATGTGATAGTCCTGCATTTAAGATGAGCATTTACCATAAATTAAGGTATCTTATAGTATCAAACTTGTTATTATAAAACATGCTTTAGTTAAGGAGTTATTGATACTTCAAGTGCAAAATGATGATATAAAACCTTGATAAACATGCACTTTTAAGTACTAATGACACCCCCCAACCAGCTTATTACTAGTCCCTAGTAATCTAAAGCGTTAAAATAGAGAAACAATTTGCATGTTCCACAAAGCAAGGCATTCATCATTCAACTTCAATTAATCTATCAAGATAAACAAACTCTCATTAAATTTATATTCCTGCTTCATATTTGTTAAACAAGATATTAATAAACCTTCTTTTTATGTGCTCAATGTATGAAAACATAGATCATGGGGCTTTTGTTGGAAGAAAACAATATTATGTTCGAATGTTTAAGGTGAACTTCCTTGGGTTGAGATTATTATTATTATTTTTTCTTTTTTTCTTTTTTTTCTTTTTCTTTCTTTTTTTCTTTTTTTTTCTTTTTCTTTATTTATTAAAACACAATGTATCTTTAACCCATGTAACGAGTTTTCGGCTAATGACTCCCAGACCAGTTGGTCTTAGGGCATTAGGTGTTGAGACACCCCTACGAGCTTAGTAACTCGGGTTGCAGATACTGATACGTAGATAGTGCAATGTTTGATTCCCTTAAGCTTTTCTCCTTAACCCATGTAACAAGCTTTGGGCCAATAGCTCCCAAGTCAGTTGACTTTAGGGTATTAGGTGTTAAAACACCCCTTCGGGCTTAATTGCTTAGGTTAGGGAGGCTACGAAACCAAACTTATCTATGTTTTTTTTTTTTATTATTATTTTTTTTTTTTTTTGCAAATTATATACTATCCCTTTGCCTTAGTTGTTACCTTTAACAAAAAAACATAATTAATGTAATAATCCAACATGCAACTCATAATCATATGTTAAAGTGTGTGTGTGAAAATGAAGGTTTACGAATACTTCTTAAATGAGTATATGAAGCAGAATCAAGTGATAACAATGCGAGAGTTTGTAAACCTGAATAATTCAAGAAGTATTATGATAGACCTTGGTAATGATACTTACTAAGATGCGTCTCTAGAGTTAATAAAACTGACTCCATACTCTGTCATCTTAATAACAATTTTGTCAAATGGTTTTAATAATAGCAACAACAGTTAGTAAGTTATTATTATTATTATTATTATTTTAATAAACGAGACATTGTTATACCCTCTCCCCCCAACCAAAACAAGACATTGTCCTCAATGTCCTAAGGTAGAAAGATAGAGTATTGAAGATGACACGACCAAAAGATTGATGTCTTCTCCCAAGTGCAGGAGTGTCGAAGTAATAAATAACCCGGCAAGACCGGGGTCGAACCACAAAGAGGTTAATTGTATAAATTATAAATAACAAGACAACAACAATAACAACAACAACAACAACAATAATAATAACAATAATAGTAATAGTAATAATAATAATAATAATAATAATAATAATAATAATAATACTCAGTATGTGGCGTTGTTATACTTGAGAATGATCTAAAAGATCGGGTCACAGGTTTCCAGCCTATATACTGAGTTTATGAAAAGATCAAAGAGATATATTATATAATATAAATAGAATGTAAATAACAATAATAATAATAATAATAATAATAATAATAATAGAAGAAGATGAAGAAATTAATGAGAACTTTGAGATGGAAGATTAATGTAAGGATTAAACAATGATAAAAACAAATGTCAAGGTTAGAGGATCCACCAATGGTATTTCAAACAAGTATAGTATAAACTCTTATTATTCAACTGGAAACCACACACAAAGGAGGTTCCAATCGGATGATTTCACATTAATAGCTCATTATAAATTATTAACATGATCATATTAATTATCTTAATTACATAACACCAAACTTTTAAATATTGTCAGGAATTCATGATATTAACTGATGTTAACAACAAATCAAGTTATTTTTATAGCCCAGGTGTAGGTAATACCATACTGTTGGGCTATGAGAGCGCCAAGCATTTGATGTTTATGCTTTTCAGTTGACTTTAGGGTATTAAGTGTTAAAACACCCCTTCGGGCTTAATTGCTTAGGTTAGGGAGGCTATGAAACCAAACTTATCTACCTTTTTTATTATCATTATAAACCAAACTTATCTACCATTTTATTATCATTATTTTTTTGTTTTTTTGTTTTTTTTGCAAATTATATACTATCCCTTTCCTTTAGTTGTTACCTTTAACAAAAGAACATAAATAATGTAATAATCCAATATGCAACCCACAATCATATGTTATAGTGTGTGTGTGAAAATGAAGATTTAAGAATACTTGTTAAATGAGCATATGAGCAGAATCAAGTGCTAACAATATGAGAGTTTGTAAACCTGAATATTTCAAGAAGTATTCTAATAGACCTTGTTAAGAATGTCTACTAATATACGTCTCAAGAGTCCCTTTAACAAAAGAACTCCTTTTACTCTGCCATTCTAGTAACAACAGTTTTGCAAATAGTTTATGAAATAGAAAACACAGTTAGTTTTTTTTTTTTTTTTTAATATCAACTACTACCCTTTCCCCCCAACCAAAATGAGACATTGTCCTCAATGTCCTAAGGTAGAAAGATGGAGTATAGAAGACATCACCTGAAAAAACGAACACTGACAGACCTGAAACACACTTAAACAAATACAAGAAATAACAAAACATAATAATAAAAACAAAAGACACAAAGTTTTTACAAACTAAGGCTAAAATCCAATTTAAGCTTTTTACGGCCTTCCGTAGTTGACCAATTTATGCGACTCATGGAGGGATCAATTACAGGGATATATGAAAGATTGTAGTTGGTCAATCAATTGTTCAGCAATAGCAACAGAGATTATGATTTGTCGTGTCGAAGATGTTAGAAATTGTTGTTCCACGGCTTGATCAAGAAAAGATAACAAATTATCATAAAAACCATTAACATTTAACAGACCTATGGGTTTATGGTGAATGTGCAGTTGGGCCCAAGAGGAAATATGAAAGATCTTTTCCAATGTGCCCAGACCACCTGGTAAGGCAATGAAGGCGTCAGCATGGTTAAACATTGTATTCATTCGATCAGACATTGTGGAGACCTGTAGTTCCTCTCCAATTGTTTTTCCAATGATGTCCCCTTGTGCTAAAGCTTTAGGGACAACCCCCAAAACTTGACTACCTCCTAAAAATACAGCTCTTGACACTCCCCCCATTAACCCAAGGCTACCTCCTCCATACACTAAATGAATCTTTCGCTCAGCTAGTACCTGACCAAGATGATTTGCTGATTCTAAAAACTCTTTTTCTTTTCCAAGACTAGATCCACCGAAAACACAAATATTTTTTATATGATGACTTGAGGAACTTGCCATTTCTACACACTTCTATATTTGATGAATGCATGGGTTGAGCAGAAATGAAGGGAAGGAAGAGAAGAATTTATAGATGAGAAATTGAAAATGCAATCATACCACCTATATGTAGGCCAGCTGTAGTCTCACTCTCTCTCTCTCTATTTTTTTATTTTGAAAAAGCACGTGTATGTACAGGTAGTTGTGATTGTGGCTCACATCTTTCCTTGGTTTTACCTCCAAGAACGGCTTAAACGCCCTCTATGGGTCGGGGATAGGCTTCCCATCCAGTTTTTTTAAAAACTGGCAAACAGGGTCTTTTTTAGTCAGATTCCCAAGACTAAGTTGAGCATGTTCTTTATGAAAATAGAGTCATAAGTCATGAATTGCCCGATGCACATCTCCACTATGATGAGACTTAAGAGTCAATAAAAGATTATCTAAAGACTCTATGTTTTGAAATAAATCCTACCTTTTGACAATTTTCACAGGTTTTGCAGAATGCATAAGAGTCCTTGAACATGGTGGGCCAGGAAAATTCACTTTGTAAGATTTTTGCAGTCATCTTTTTTGACGAGAAATGATCCCCACATGCTTCAGAGTGAAAAACTTTAATGACACTACTTACCTCATTATTGGGAATGCATCTTTGAAATATTTGATCAGGACAATATTTGAATAAGTAAGGGTCATCCCAATAAAGGTTTTGCACGTCGCTCAAAAACTTTCTTGTATCTTGGTTATCCAAATGAGCTGGCAAAAACCTTGAAGCAAGAAAATTGTTATTTTTAGCAAACCAAGGCATTGAACTAAGAGAAAGTAAAGATTCACCAGGAAAGTAATCATTGATTGGTGTGATGTCGGATGTCGAATCTATTGTCAACTTTGATAAATGATTCGCGACAACATTTTCGGTGCCTTTTTCATCATCGATTGCTTCCTGTTTGGTCATGGCATGAGGAAATGGAAGTGCTGGTAGGGAATCAATCTTTTCTTTGCAATGTTCAGATTCAACCCCTTCCTTACCCTCAGAGATTGACTCATCATCTTTCTCACAAGGTTCAAGAATGGGTTTTTCAATAACCTTACCACTGCGAAGAGTGATGTCTGATTTAACTTGATCCATGTCTTGACTTCTGGAACTACTTGCATTTACATTGTATTTCTCCTTTGGATTTTGCTGTGGTTGAGATGGAAACTTACCGTTCTCTTGAAAACTGAGAGCAGATGTTAACTTTGCAAGAGTATCTTTAAAACCTGTCATGTTTTGAGCAAGTTGAGTGTTGATTATCTCTTGCTTTTCAATGAATGAATGCAATGTTTCCTCAAGATTTCTTCTAGAAGGTGGAGCATAAGGAGGTGCATATCCATGAAAATTTTGGAAATTATGGTGTGCTTGAAACGATGGCTGTGAAGTTTGTGCATTATTGCTATCACTCTTCCAACTAAAATTTTGGTGATTTCTCCAACCAGGATTGTATGTTTGCGAGTATGGGTTATGATTGGGCCTTTGGAAACTGTTTAAAGCATGGGCTTGTTCATGAAGGCATTCCTTGAAAGAAGGCAAAGTTGGACAATCATTGGTTGCATGTTCATTTGTTTCACAGATTTGACACACAATGTCTTGAACAGATTTTAATTGACCACTCCTTTTCAATTCTAGTGCCTCGACTTTTCTAGCTAAAGATGCAGTGGATTGGAGGTCATGATCTTCCCTAAGGTTATACATACCTCCATTAGATGTATGAGGTTGAGTTTTACCCAGTGCCTTATAAATACCTATGGTGTCCCAATTTTGAGCATTTTCGGCTAGCAAGTCTAGGTACTCCATTGCTTCATTAGGGTCTTTATCTTCAAAGGTTCCATTGCACATCAATTCAACCATTTGCCTATCTCTAGGTGTTAAACCTTCATAAAAATATGAAACCAATCTCCATGTTTCAAAACCATGATGGGGGCTAGTATTAAGCAAGTCTCGATACCTATCCCAACATTGGTAAAATGTTTCTCCTGGTTTTTGAGTGAAAGTGGTGATTTGTCTTTTGAAAGAGTTTGTTCTGTGAGATGAAAAAAATTCTTTAAAAATTGTTGTTGCAATTCATCCCAAGCACGAATGGATCCTGGTCTCAAATTTTGTAGCCATGTTTTAGCTTTATCTTTTAAAGAAAAAGGAAAAAGATTTAATCTGATGGTGTCTATGCTACAATTTGAGTCATTATAAGTGTTACAAACTTCCTCAAATTCTCTCAAATGCAAGTATGGATTTTCTAGATCTAAACCATGAAAAGAAGGTAAGAGTTGAATAATGTCTGGCTTAAAATTAAAATGAGATGCATTAGGAGGAAAAAATATACATGATCGCGCAATTGTTCTTGTTGGATTCATGTAGTCTTTAAGTGTTCTAACCCGATTATTCTCATTATTCTCATTATAAAGCGATTGATTATCCTCTTCGGCCATGTTTTCTAAAAAAGATGAGTATACTTTACAAAGTTTATCATTTAATGTACGTGACCAAACTTTCATGCACGTGTAGAAAGAGAAGAAAAGGAAGAAGAAAAGAAAAACAAAAAGAAACAAAACAAAAGAAACAAAGTTAGAAACAAGAAAAGTGAAAAGAGAAAACAAAGTAAATACTATAATTTGTACAAGAATTTACCTCTCCGGCAACGGCGCCAAAAACTTGACACGACCAAAAGATTGATGTCTTCTCCCAAGTGCAGGAGTGTCGAAGTAATAAATAACCCGGCAAGACCGGGGTCGAACCACAGAGAGATTAATTATATAAATTATAAATAACAAGACACCACCAACAACAACAACAACAACAACAACAATAATAACAATAATAGTAATAATAATAATAATAATAATAATAATAATAATAGAAGAAGATGAAGAAATTAATGAGAACTTTGAGATGAAAGATTAATGTAAGGATTAAACAATGATAAAAACAAATGTCAAGGTTAGAGGATCCACCGATGGTATTTCAAACAAGTATAGTATAAACTCTTATTATTCAACTGGAAACCACACACAAAGGAGGTTCCAAACGGATGATTTCTCATTAATAGCTCATTATAAATTATTAACATGATCATATTAATTATCTTAATTACATAACACCAAACTTTTAAATATTGTCAGGAATTCATGATATTAACTGATGTTAACAACAAATCAAGTTATTTTAATAGCCTAGGTGTAGGTAATACCATACTGTTGGGCTATGAGAGTGCCAAGCATTTGATGTACCAAATGTTATACAACACAAATCTAGATTAACCATTTAACAAGCAAGGTATTAAGAATTAGTAAGATAAAAAGATAAGACATGTTAATATTAAACATTAAGATCCATATTGAGTTTACACCATACTTGTTCTTACACCATTAGTGTAACCTTTTCACCTTGACATAATAAACTTAGCTAAACATAATGAAGAACAGAAACATAAATAAACAAAACAAGAACATAAAGAAAATACAAGTTAACTAAGTAAAGGAAATGAAAAGCATAAACAAGTTATTAATGAAAGCAGAACTTAAAAATTAAAAAAAATATAAAGAGAAAAATAAAGAGCATGAGCTTGATCTGAACAACCAAGCCAAACAAATGCATGGCAAATGCCTCCTTTTATAGGCCAAAATTCGGAATTATTGATTTGATGACTAATTGTTGAGTGGGTCACCAACTTTTGACTTGGTGAAAATCCTTATCTTCTTGTCTGAATAAACCAAAAATGCTACAATCCGAACTGGGTCCACTGGCAAACATGCAAGTTGTAGGAAATTGACTCAGATTTCCAGAAAAAAAAAAGTAGAGGTCATTTGGACTTCTAGAACTCCAGATATGGGCCAAACACTGAACAATGTTCGGACTGCAGGACAGATTCAAACTTCTTTGTTGTTGCTATGATTTGGACTTGAAAATGGCCTTGTTAGTTTTTTATGTTCACATGAAAGTTGTAGGCCTATGTCTCACCAAGTTTGTGTAAAACTTTGAGATCATTTGGACATCTAGAACTCGAGATATGACCCAATTACCGAACGGTGTTCCAGTTTGGACTGCACCAACATCTCTTTTCTAAGTTTGGCCCTCTCTTTGTCCTTTCAATTTCAGTAGTTGAATTCATCAATCAATCCTTTGATTTATGTGATAAGCCTGCATTTAAGATGAACATTTACCATATATTAAGGTATTTTATAGTATTAGACTTGTTATTATAAAACATGCTTTAGTTAAGGAGTTATTGATACTTTAAGTACAAAATGATGATATAAAACCTTGATAAATATGCACTTTTAAGTACTAATCAGAAGACATCACCTGAAATAGCGAACAATGAAAAACCTGAAACACACTTAAACAACTATAAGAAGTAGCAAAACAAAATACTATGCTATTAATAAAACCAAAAGACACAAGGTTTCACAGATGAAGGCTCAAATCTAATCTAAGCTTTTTACGGCTTTCCTTAGTTGACCAATTTAGACGACTCATGAAAGGATCAATGACAGGGATGAAAGATTGTAGTTGGTCAATCAATTGTTCAGCAGTAGCAGCAGAGATTATTATTTGTCGTGCCGAAGATGTTAGAAACTCCTGTTCCACAGCTTGATCAAGGAAAGACAATAACTTATCATAAAAACCATTGACATTTAACAAACCTATAGGTTTATGGTGAATGTGCAGTTGTGCCCAAAAGGAAATATGAAAGATCTCTTCCAATTTCTCCAGACCATCTGGTAAGGCAATGAAAGCATCAGCATGGCTAAACATGGCGTTTAGTCGATCAGACATTGTAGGGACCTGTAGTTTCTCTCCAATTGTTTTTCCAATGATGTCCCCATTTGTTAAAGCTTTGGGGAAACCCCCAAAACTTGACTGCCTCCCAAAAATGCAGCCATTGACATGCCTCCCATTAACCCAAGGCTGCCTCTCCCATACACTAAATGAATCTTTCTCTCAGCTAGTACCCGACCAAGATGATTTGCTGATTCTAAAAACTCTTTTTCTTTCCCAGGACTGGATCCATCGAAAACACAAATATTTCTTATATGATGACTTGAGGAACCTGCCATTTCTACACACTTCTATATTTGATGAATGTATGGGTTGAGTAGAAATGAAGGGAAGGAAGAGAAGAATTTATAGATGAGAAATTGAAAATGCAATCATGCCACCTATATGTAGGCCAGCTGTTGTCTCACACTCTCTCTCTTTATTTATTTATTTTGAAAAAGCATGTATGTACAGGTAGTTGTGATTGTGGCTCACATCTTCCCTTGGTTTTACGTCCAAGAACGGCTTAAACGCCCTCTATGAGTCGGGGATAGGCTTCCCATCCAGTTTTCTTAAAAACTGGCAAACAGGGTCTTTTTTAGTCAGATTCCCAAGACTAAGTCGATCATGTTCTTTATGGAATTACATGATGAACATCTCCACTAGGATGCGTCTCAAGGGTCAATAAAAGATTATCTTAGGCCATCCTTAATGAATTGTATTTTATCTTCACGGTTTATAGATACCATTCCTAAACAACGACATGTCGCATTACAAGTCCATCTGGTAATCGGACCTTTGCTTCAATTAGCCAGCGAATATCTTCAGGAATTCCATGATTCATTAAGAACCTCAATCTTGCACACCTAGCATGGTAAATTTTTGTAATCGTATTTGGAGGCAGAGTGGGAAAATACCTTTTCAACTTTTCAAGAGTGGTGTCCATTTTCAAAAGTGAATTGGAGACGAGATTCAAAGAAGGGAGAAAGAGCACAGAATTGTACAAATATATACAGATATCAATTATTTAGGAAACTAAAAGAACCGACTTATGAGTCACGGAGTACCGTTATCCACCATTTGACTAGGGTGAGAGACTAGCAAAACAAAAGTCACACTAACAAAGGAACAAAAAAATGTGAGAAAAACAAAATAATCAACCTTTATCAATAAGATTATTCAAATCAATGGATTCATTTTCACTAGGAAACTCATCAAAGTAAGCTTTCAAATGATGTCTATTTACCTTCAAAACATTGTCATTCTTTGGATTCTCAATATCAAGGGCCCCATAAGGATTCACGTGTTTCAAGATAAATGGACCGCTCTATCTTGATCCTAGTTTTTCAGGAAATAAATGGAGTCGAGAATTATAAAGCAAAACTTTTTGACTAGTATCAACTTTTTGACAATTTTCACAAGTTTTGCAGAATGCATGTGTGTCCTTGAACATGGTGGGCCAATAAAATCCATTTTGTAAGATTTTTGCAGTCGTTTTTCTTAATGAGAAATGACTCCCACATGCCTCAGAATGACAAAGTTTAATGACACTACTTACCTCATTGTCGGGAATGCATCTTTGAAATATTTGATCAAGATAATTTTTGAATAAGTAAGGGTCATCCAAATAAAAGTTCTTCACTTTGTTCAAAAACTTTCCTTTGTCTTCGGTACTCCAGTGAGCTGGCAAATCTCCTGTTGCAGGAAAATTGATATTTTTAGCAAACCAAGGCATTGAACTATGAGAAAGTAAGGATTCTTTAGGAAAGTAATCATCGATTGGTGTGATGTCAGATGTCGAATCTATTGTCAATCTTGACAAATGATCCGTATCAACATTTTTGGTGCCTTTTTTTTCCTCGATTTCTTGCTGAGAATAAATCATTTGCAAATCTGCAGATTCATCAAACTCAATTTTACTCAAAGTAGATTCAAGTTGATCATGAACTAATTCTTCAATATGATCTACTTCTTGTAAATCATTATCATCTCTAGGCTGCTTGCAAATGTTGAATATATTCATCTCTAATGTCATGTTTCCAAATGATAGCTTCATCAGTCCATGCCTACAATTAATCAATGCATTAGAAGTTGCAAGAAACGGACGTCCTAAAATAATAGAAAATGAATTACATGCTTCAACAGGTTGCGTGTCCAAGACAATAAAATCCACAGGATAGATGAATTTATCGACTTGTACTAACACATCTTCAATTATTCCTCTAGGCACTTTTACAGAGCTATCAGCAAGTAAAAGAGTTACAGAGGTTGATTTTAACTCACCTAGATTGAGACTTTGAAAGACTGAATATGGAAGTAAATTCACACTAGCTCCAAGATCAAGTAAGGCTCTTTCAATTTTATGTTCTCCAATAAAGCAAGAAATTGTAGGACAACCAGGGTCTTTATATTTCAAAGCATTATTGTTCTGAAGAATGACACTTACTTGTTCGGCTAAAAAGGCTTTCTTTTTCACATTCAGTTTTCTCTTCACAGTGCACAGATCTTTCAAAAATTTAGCATAGGAAGGAACCTGTTTAATAGCATCCAACAAAGGTATATTGATCCTTACCTGTTTGAAAGTTTCAAAGATTTCATAGTTGTGATTAACTTTCCTTTGTTTGGTCATGGCATGAGGAAATGGAAGTGCTGGCGGGGAATCAACGTTTTCTTTGCAATGTTCAGGTTCAACCTCTTCCTTACCCTTAGAGGTAGACTCATCATCTTTCTCACAAGGTTCAAGAGTGGGTTTTTCAATAACCTTACCACTACGAAGAGTGATGACTGATTTGACTTGATCCATGTGTTGGCTTCCAGAACTACTTGCATTTGCATTGTATTGCCCCTTTGGATTTTGTTGTGGTTGAGAAGAAAACTTACCTTTCTCTTGGAAACTAAGAGCAGATGTTAATTTTGCAAGAGCATCTTTAAAATCGGTCATGCTTTGAGTAAGTTGAGTGTTCATTGTCTCCTGCTTTTCAATGAATGCATGCAATGTTTCCTCAAAATTTCTTCTAGAAGGTGGAGCATAAAGAGGTGCATATCCATGAGAATTTTGGAAATTATGGTGTGCTCGAAATGGTGGTTGTGAAGTTTATGCATTGTTGTTATCACTCTTCCAACTTAAATTTGGGTGATTTCTCCAACCAGGGTTATACGTTTGTGAGTATGGGTTATGGTTGGGCATTTGGAAACTGTTTAAAGCATGGGCTTGTTCATGGAGGCATTCCCTAAAAGAAGGCAAAGTTAGACAATCATTTGTTGACTGTTCATTGGTTTCACAGATTTGACATACAATGTCTTGAACAGATTTTAATTGACCACTCTTTTTCAATTCAAGTGCTTCGACTTTTCTAGCTAAAGATGCAAACTTGGCTTGGAGGTCATGATCTTCCCTAAGGTTGTGCATACCTCCACTAGATGTATGAGGTTGAGTTTTACCTAGTGCCTCATAAGTACCTGTGGTATCCCAATTTTGAGCATTTTCGGCTAGCAAGTCTAGGTACTCCATTGCTTCATTAGGGTCTTTATCTTCAAAGGTTCCATTGCACATCAATTCAACCATTTGCCTATCTCTAGGTGTTAAACCCTCATAAAAATGTGAAACCAATCTCCATGTTTCAAAACCATGATGTGGGCAAGTATTAAGCAAATCTCGATACCTATCCCAACATTGGTAAAATGTTTCTCCTGGCTTTTGAGTGAAAGTGATGATTTGTCTTTTGAAAGAGTTTGTTCTGTGAGACGGAAAAAACTTCTTTAAAAATTGTTGTTGCATTTCATCCCAAGCACGAATAGATCCTGGTCTCAAATTTTGTAGCCATGTTTTAGCTTTATCTTTTAATGAAAAGGAAAAAGCTTTAATCTAATGGTGCTCATGCTACAATTTGAGTTATTATAGGTATTACAGACCTCCTCAAATTCCCTTAAATGCAAGTATGGTTTTTCTAAGTCTAAACCATGAAAAGAAGGTAAAAGTTGAATAATGCCTGGCTTAAAATTAAAATGAGATGCATCAGGAGGGAAAACTATGCATGATGGTGCACTTGTTCTTGTGGGATTCATGTGGTCTCTAAGTGTTCTCATACGGTTATTCTCATTATTCTCATTATGAAGCGATTGATTATCTTCTTCAGCCATATTTTCTGAAAATGATGAGGATACCCTACAAAGTCGACCACTTAATGTACGTGACCAAACTCTCATGCACGTGTAAGAAGAGAATAAAAGGAAGAAAGTAGAAGAGAAGAAAAAGAAACAAAAGTTAGATAAAATGAAAAATTAAAAGAGAAAATAAAATAAATATCATAATTTATACAAGAATTTACCTCCCCGGCAACGGCGCCAAAAACTTGACACAACCAAAAGATTGATGTCTTCTCCCAAGTGCAGGAGTGTCCAAGTAATAAATAACCCGGCAAGACCAGGGTCGAACCACAGGGAGGTTAATTGTATAAATTATAGACAACAATAACAATAACAATAACAATAACAATAATAATAATCATACTCGGTACGTGGCGTTGTTATACTTGAGAATGATCTAAAAGATCGGGTCACAGGTTTCCAGCCTATATACTGAGTTTATGAAAAGATCAAAGAGATATATTATATAATATAAACAGAATGTAAATAATAATAATAATAATAATAATAATAATAAAAGAAGAAGATGAAGAAATTAATGAGAACTTTGAGATGAAAGATTAATGTAAGGATTAAACAATGATAAAAACAAATGTCAAGGTTAGAGGATCCACTAATGGTACTTCAAACAAATATAGTATAAACTCTTATTACTCAATTGGAAACCACACATAAAAGAGGTTCCAATCAGATTATAAATTGTTAACATGATTACATTAGTTATCTAATTCGAATAAAGCTAATACTGTTCTACTTACTCTTTTATGGATGGTTTTTCTGGGTATAATCAGATTAAAATGGCTGAGCAAGACAAGAAGAAAACAACATTTGTTACCCCGTGGGGAACGTATTGCTATAGAGTTATGCCATTTGGACTAAAAAATGCTGGGGCAACTTATCAAAGAGCAATGGTGACACTATTTCATGATATGATGCATAAAGAAATCGAGGTCTATGTGGATGATATGATCGCTAAGTCTAAAGATGAGGAAAACCATATCCCAACTTTGAAGAAATTATTTAAAAGGCTAAGAAAATATTAATTAAAGTTGAACCCTGCAAAATGCACATTTGGAGTGAAGTCTGGGAAGTTATTGGGATTTGTGGTAAGCAATAATGGCATAGAAGTAGACCCTGACAAAGTGAAGGCCATACAAGCTATGTCAACTCCTAAAACTGAGAAAGAAGTTTGAGGCTTTTTAGGGCATTTAAATTACATTGCTCGATTTATTTCATAGCTTACGGTCACTTGTGAACCAATCTTTCAATTACTTCGAAAGAAAAACCCCGAAATATAGGATGAAGACTGTCAAAAAGCCTTTGATAAGATCAAACAATTTCTACAGAACCCACCTCTATTGGTACCACCTGTGCCTGGGAAGCCTCTCATTTTGTATTTAACAATGATTGAATTAGCAATGGGCTGTGTGCTTGGCCAACATGATGAGTTTGGGAGAAAAGAGCAAGCCATCTACTACCTTAGTAAGAAATTCACTGAGTGTGAATCTCGTTATAGTATGATTGAGAAGCTGTGTTGTGGTTTGGTATGGAGTGCAAAAAGGCTCCGACAGTATATGCTATACTATACCACTTGGTTAATTTCAAAGATAGATCCTTTAAAATATATTTTTGAAAAACCATACATGTCAAATAGGCTGGCCAGATGGCAAGTGTTGTTGGCTGAATACGATATCATCTACAAAACAAGAAAATCTATGAAAGGAAGTGCAATCGCATATCATTTAGCTGATAATGCCATTGAAGACTATGAGCCATTAAATTTTGACTTCCCTAATGAAGATGTGCTGGTAATAGACAGTGATTGGCGGACCATGTACTTCGATGGTGCGATGAATGTGTCTGGTAATGAAGCTGGTGCTGTAATAATTTCTCCAGAATTAGTTTGCGGATGCCTTAGCAACCTTGGCCTCCATGGCCACAATCGATTGTGGTATCATAGTACATCCTATAGGCATTTATATCAGAAGTTCTCCTACTCATTGTTGTTTAGTAGAAGAAGAAGTGGATGGCAGTCCTTGGTATGCGGATATAAAAAGATTCATCTAATATCGGGAATATCCTTCTGAAGCTTCAAAAACAGATAAGAAGACTCTAAGAAGAATGGCAATGGAATACTTTATAGATGGAGAAATCTTATACAAAATGTCATTTAATGGGACTTTATTAAGATGCTTGGACAGATCAGAAGCCAATAAAGCCTTGTATGAAGTGCATGGAGGAATTTGCACCACCCACGCAAATGGGCACATGATGGCTAGACAAATGCAAAGAGCTGGGTATTTTTGGTTGACTATGGAAAAGGATTGTATAGAATTTGTCCGAAAATATCCTAAATGTCAGGTGTATAGCGACAAAATCAATGCACCCCTAGTGCCCTTATTCATTATGGTGTCACCTTGGCCATTCGCGATGTGGGGAATAGATGTGATTGGGCCTATTAATCCAAAAGCCAGCAATGGTCATCGGTTTATCTTGGTCGCAATTGATTATTTTACAAAGTGAGTAGAGGCTTGCTCATGTGACTCAAAAGGTGGTCAAGCAATTCATTGAGAGAGACCTAATTTGTAGGTATGGTTTGCTAGAAAGGATAGTAACCGATAACGCCAAGAACTTTAATGGGAAGATGATTGTGGAATTATGCAATAAATAGAAAATCAAGCATTTCAAGTCATCCCCTTACAGACCAAAGATGAATGGTGCTGTTGAAGCTGCTAACAAGAACATAAAGAAGATTGTCTAGAAAATGATGGTTACATACAAAGATTGGCAGGAATGGCTTCCTTATGCTCTACATGCATATCGAACAGCAGTATGGATGTCAATTGGGGCTACACCTTATTCATTAGTTTACAGAATGAAGGCAGTGATGCCTTTGGAAGTAGAGATTCCTTCTCTAAGGGTCCTCATGGAATCTGAGCTAATAGAGGCTAAATGGGATGAGATACGATATGAACAGCTAAATATGATTAGTGAGAAGAGATTAGCTGCAATTTGTCACCACCAACTGTATCAAAACATGATAGCAAGAGCATATGACAGAAAAGTTCGACCAAGAGAGTTTAAAGAAGGAGATCTTGTATTGAGAAAAATCCTATTACTACCTAGTGAGAATCATATCAAGTGGGCACCCAATTATAAAGGTCCCTATGTAGTAAAGAAGGCATTCTCTGGAGGAGCATTGATACTGACAGGAATGGATGGAGAAGATTTGAGTAGGCCAGTGAATTCCGATTCTGTAAAGAAATATTATCCATGATTGTATAAATTCTCATCAAAATCAATAAAAGTTTTGCCAAGAAATTCACTTTGCATATCTTTTCTCTCTTTCATAAATGTTTATTGATATCAAAGAATCAGTAAATACACTCTTGAAGCCTTACATGATCTCATAGATTCAATTCATTACTTTTACCAAATCAATTTCCCTATTGGAGTTTTGAAAAATTGATCTGGCATTTTGATTTCAAAAGTAATTTGATGTTTATTCAAAAATGATATTTTTGACATTCTACTTGTAGAATGACAAGTGAATCAAGCAACTCCTTCATAGAGGTGACCAAACTCTAAAAAGAAAAAGAAAAAAAAAATGAATAAATACCCTTACCCCATGACTCTTGAATAATGTGTTTTTAAATGTATGAATAATGGTATGTAGTGAACTTGTTGCTTATAACTCATGAAATGCATCTTTGCAAAAACTAAACCATCACACTAGATGAGGTAAAAGTTTATTGATCATAGCTGCTTGCGCTTGAAATGAGGAAAGGCCATCTTTGTTATTCCTTTCATATTCTGAAATAAGTACATCCCTTGCGATCCCTTTTGGAGCCTGAATAATTTTACTTTCATAAAAAATTCCGACTAAGATCACACCCTACACTGGGGGCAAGTGAAATTTCAATGATCAAGAAAGATGATAAAGCCGTGAGAAAGCCAAAAGGCAAAAGAGCCCAAGAAACTCAAATGCTAGGGGGCATGCCCAAATCACAAGAAAAAGTAAGGGGCAAGTGAAATTTCAATGATCAAGAAAGATGATAAAGTCATGAGAAAGCTGATTAGTACTTAAAAGTGCATATTTATCAAGGTTTTATATCATCATTTTGCACTTAAAGTATCAAAAACTCTTTAACTAAAGCATGTTTTATAATAAAAAGTCTAATACTATAAAATGCCCTAATATATGGTAAATGTTCATCTTAAATGCAGGCCTATCACATAAATCAAAGGATTGATTGATGAATTCAACTACTGAAATTTGTGAAGATAAAGAGAGGGTGAAACTTAGAAAAGAGATGTTGGTGAGATATAGGCCTACAACTGGAACACTGTTTTGTTTTTGGGTCATATCTCGAGTTCTAGGTGTCCAAATGACCTCAAATGTTTACACAAACTTGGTGAGACATAGGCCTACAACTTTCATGTGAACATAAAAATCTAACAAGGCCGTTTTCAAGTCCAAATCATAGCAACAACGGAGAAGTCCGAATCTGTCCTCCAGCCCGAACACTGTTCCGTGTTTGGCCCATATCTGGAGTTCAGTTTTTGGCGCCGTTGCCGGGGAGGTAAATTCTTGTAAAAATTATAGTATTTATTTTGTTTTCTCTTTTCACTTTTCTTGTATCTAACTTTGTTTCTTTGTCTTTTGTTTTCATCTTCCTTTTATTTTCTTTCTACACGTGCATGAGTGTTTGGTCACGTACATTAAGTGGTAGACTTTGTAGGGTATCCTCATCATTTTCAGAAAATATGGCCGAAGAAGATAACCAGTCACTTCATAATGAGAATAATGAAAATAATGAGAATAATGAGAATAACCGTGTTAGGACACTTAGAGACCACATGAATCCCACAAGAACAAGTGCACCTTCATGCATAGTTTTCCCTCCTGATGCATCCCATTTTAATTTTAAGCCAGGAATTATTCAAATTTTACCTTCTTTTCATGGCTTAGATCTAGAAAATCCATACTTGCATTTGAGAGAATTTCAAGAAGTTTGTAACACATATAATGACTTAAATTGTCGCATGAATACCATTAGATTAAACCTTTTTCCTTTGTCATTAAAAGATAAAGCTAAAACATGGCTGCAAAATCTTAGGTCAGGATCCATTCGTGCTTGGGATGAATTGCAACAACAATTTTTAAAGAAGTTTTTTCCATTTCACAGAACAAACTCTTTCAAAAGACAAATCATCACTTTCACTCAAAAGCCAGGAGAAACATTTTACCAATGTTGGGATAGGTATCGAGACTTGCTTAATACTTGCCCACATCATGGTTTTGAAACATGAAGATTGGTTTCACATTTTTATGAAGGTTTAACACCTGGAGATAGGAAAATGGTTGAATTAATGTGCAATGGAACCTTTTAAGATAAAGACCCTAATGAAGCAATGGAGTACCTAGACTTGCTAGCCGAAAATGCTCAAAATTGGGACACCACAGGTACTCATGAGGCACCAAGTAAAACTCAACCTCATACATCTAGTGGAGGTATGTATAACCTTAGGGAAGATCATGACCTCCAAGCCAAGTTTGTATTTTTAGCTAGAAAAGTCGAGACACTAGAATTGAAAAAGAGTGGTCAATTAAAATATGTTCAAGACATTGTGTGTCAAATCTGTGAAACAAATGAACATGCAACCAATGATTGTCCAACTTTGCCTTCTTTTAAGGAATGCCTCCATGAACAAGCACATGCTTTAAACAGTTTCCAAAGGCCCAATCATAACCCCTACTCGCAAACATACAATCCTGGTTGGAGAAATCACCCAAATTTCAGTTGGAAGAGTGATAACAATAATGCACAAACTTCACAGCCATCGTTTCAAGCACACCATAATTTCCAAAATTCTCATGGATATGCACCTCCTTATGTTCCCCCTCCTAGAAGAAATCTTGAGGAAACATTGCATGCATTCATTGAAAAGCAAGAGACAATCAACACTCAACTTGCTCAAAGCATGACAAATTTTAAAGATGGTCTTGCAAAATTAACATCTGCTCTCAGTTTCCAAGAGAAAGGTAAGTTTCCATCTCAACCACAGCAAAATCCAAAGGGGCAATACAATGCAAATGCAATTCATTTCCTGTAAATTCTGTAAAAGTGCCTAGAGGAATAATTGAAGATGTGTTAGTACAAGTCGATAAATTCATTTATCCTATGGATTTTATTGTCTTGGACACGCAACCTGTTGAAGCATGTAATTCATTTCCTGTTATTTTAGGACGTCCGTTTCTTGCAACTTCTAATGCATTGATTAATTGTAGGAATGGACTCATGAAGTTATCTTTTGGAAACATGACATTGGAGATGAATATTTTCAACATTTGCAAGCCGCCTGGAGATGATAATGATTTACAAGAAGTAGATCATATTGAAGAATTAGTTCATGATGAACTTGAATCTACTTTGAGTAAAATTGAGTTGGATGAATTTGAAGATTTGCAAATGATTTATTCTCAGGAAGAAATCACGGATGAAAAAGGCACCAAAAATGTAGATGCCGATCTTTTGTCAAGAGTGACAACAGATTTGACATCTGACATCCCACCAATCGATGATTACTCTCCTGACGAATCCTTACTTTCTCCTAATTCAATGCCTTGGTTTGCTAAAAATATCAATTTTCTTGCTTCAGGAGATTTACCAGCTCACTAGAGTACTGAAGACAAAGGAAAGTTTTTGAACGAAGTGAAGAACTTTTATTGGGACGACCCTAACTTATTCAAATATTGTCCTGATAAAAAATTTCAAAGATGCATTCCTGACAATGAGGTAAGTAGTGTCATTAAACTTTGTCATTCTAAAGCATATGGGAGTCAATTCTCATCAAGAAAGACGACTGCAAAAATCTTACAAAATGGATTTTATTGGCCCACCATGTTCAAGGACACACATGCATTTTTCAAAACTTGTGAAAATTGTCAAAAAGTTGATACTGGTCAAAAAGTTTTGCTTTATAATTCTCGACTCTATTTATTTCCTGAAAAAATAAGATCACGATGGAGTGGTCCATTTATTTTGAAACATGTGTATTCTTATGGGCCCCTTATATTGAGAATTCAAAGAATGACAATGTTTTGAAGGTAAATGGACATCGTTTGAAAGCTTACTTTGATGAGTTTCCTAGTGAAAATGAATCCATTGGTTTGAATGATCTTGTAGATAAAGGTTGATTATTTTATTTTTCTCACATTTTTTTTGTGTTCCTTTTTGGTGTGACTTTTGTTTTGCTAGTTTCTCTGACCCCGGTCAAATGGCGGATAACAGTACTCCGTGACTCTTAAGTCGGTTCTTTCAGTTTCCCATGATAACTGATATTTGTGTATATATTTGTGCAATTCTTTGCTCTTTCTTCTTTCTTTGAATCTCTCCCCCAATTCTCAGTTGAAAATGGACATCACTCTTGAAAAATTGAAAAAGTATTTTCTCGCTCTGCCTCAGAATGCAATTACAAAAATTTATCGTGCTAGGTGTGAACGATTGAGGTTGTTAATGAACCATGAAATTCCTAAAGATATTTGTTGGCTGATTGAAGCAAAGGTCCAATTGATGTAACCATATTATTTGATAGTTTCACCCGCATTTAACTAGTGTTTTGCATATGTTATTTATATAAAATGCCTTGATATTCTTTGTTTTATGTTTTGAAGGCATTTTTGGATGAAAGATGCAAAAAGGAGTAAATTGGAGGTAATTGGCAGATTTGACGTTCAGTCGGTATTTTGTGCAGAGCGTGAGTTCCAGAGATCGAAATGAAGTGATTCCAGTGGCATTAAAAAGCTAACATCCATACCTTTTTGGAAATGTAATGCAAGAAAAATAAAAAGAGAAAGATCATGGAAATCACATCCTTCAAAGTCAAATCTCGCAGTCTGCCAATGTTGACCTTTGCCCATTAAAAATTCAATATCTGGAGCTTCAGAAGTCCAATTGATGCAAACTCAATTGGGTTGGATTCCTTACTCAAAGATCTATAAACGCTCCAAATTTCAGCCAAAAACGATGTCATATGAGGGAGATATGATTTTTCAAAGATGACAGCTGAATTCTGCCAGCAAGCAGGTTGCGTGAAGAAACGAATCAAAATTTCATCCAGAAGCATCCAAACCGACCAGCAATTTAGCTCCTCTAGTAAATATTCTAGAAGGTCAAGGAAGGCAGCCACCAACCTCAAGGAAGGCAGCCACCAACCTCAAGGCAGCCACCAACCTCATGGCAGCCACCAACCTCAACCCAGCAGCCAGCAGCCAGCAGCCAGCAGCCTTCACACTACCACCATCTATTGATGTTCACACTTGAGCTTTGATATTTTCTTACTTACAATTTGTGTATAAATAGAGGGTGAGTAGAAGGAGGTAGAAAAGAAGAAGAAGAAGTAGAAGGAGGTAGCAAGAAGAAGAAGAAGTAGAAGGAGGTAGCAAGAAGAAGAAGAAGAAGTAGAAGGAGGTAGCAAGAAGAAGAAGAAGGAGGAGGAGGAAACACAAACTCTCCTCTCTACAAATCAGAAATTATGTATTCTTTCATCTTTAGGAGTAGTTGTTCAATAGATATGCAAGGCTAAGCTCGTTTTCTTGGTTGCAAGGACACAACAAACCTTCGGATTTCAAGAACCGTGAGATTTATTCTTCCTTTTATTTTCAGTTTATGTTATGAATGAGTATGTTTGTTTTCCTATGCATATTTCCTATGATTGTTTATCTTAATTGGTAGAGCGGACTCTAAGTTATTATTGTGAACAATCTATTGCTAAGTTTGATATCAAAACCGGAGTTGTGGTATATAAACTTGTGAAGCAACTAAGCTTGATAATTGTAGCGGAACTACGTTATTAAACTTAGGGAGAACATTCGATCATAACAACACAAATTGACAACTTGGTTGTTAAGATTAATGAATTTATCTGGATCTTAAGGCTGCCATTGGATTAAATCATTAGTGCGGACACTGTGATTGTTTGTTGGTTAGGGATAGTTATACGGCGGATCCGTTAATTAACCAATATTAAGAAAAGATAAAATTCATAATATAAACTGGAGTTTCGTTTCAAGGATCGGTTCTAATTTCCGTTGGTGGATGTGTGCTTGCAACCAAGGTTTGTTTTCTTGATATATTTCAGTTTCAATTGATTTTGTTTGCTAGTTTAATTTCTGCCATAGTTTAAATCATTTCAAATCAATCCCCTCCAATTACATAACGTACAACATAAAAATCTAACTTCAAACTTCCTCGTGGGATCGACCCCTTGCTTGCTCTATACTATCTTGTGTGTTTTAAGCTAGGGTAATTAATTTGTGCGACCGCGACATCGCAACAAATTTTGGCGCCGTTGACGGGGAGGTAATTTTAGTTGATTCTTGTGCTTGTACTGTTATTTTTAGTTTCTGTGATTGTTATTTACATTTCTGAAAAAAAAAAAAAAACAAAAACAGAATTTTTGCTTGCGGTGTTACTGTTCACTTGCCGCAGCGGTACTGTTGAAGACAGAATTGTTTGTGGAATTAGGTTTCTAACCTTCATTTTCTGAAGTGAAACGACGTTCTGAAAAAGACTAGTGGTTTACCACTAGCCCCACCCCATCAAGGCCAAATTCTGCTGTTTTCTAAGGTTTTTAGGCAGTTTTAGTTTTCTAGCGTAGGATTTTCATATAATTTGCATTATTTTTTTTATTATTCGCTTGTGTGGTTGCTTTCTTTTGAGTTTTCTTAGCGATTGATGCCAGTAACCCGTTCTACTAATCAGAGTCTAGTGCAGGTTGATCTTGAAATAGAAAGCACTTTACGCAAGTTAAGAAAGGAAGTTCACCTCAACACCATGGCGGTTGCACGACAACAAACACTCAAGGAGCTTGCTGCTCCTAACGTGGAGAATCAACCATTGTGCATAAACATAGACAATAATGTAAACTTTGAGCTCAAATCTGGTTTTATACATTTGTTACCAACATTCAATGGTCTTGCAGGAGAAGATCCTCATACTCATCTCAAGGAGTTCCATATGGTTTGTGTTGGCATGAAACCGAATGGAGTTGATGAAGAACAAGTTAAGTTGAAAGCTTTCCCTTTCTCTTTAAAAGGGGCAGCAAAGGCATGGCTTTTCTCTATTCTCCCAGGATCTATTGGAACTTGGAATGCCATGAAGAAGATTTTCCTTGAGAAGTATTTCCCAGCATCTCGAGTTGCCAACATAAGGAAAGAAATATGTGGGATTCGGCAATCTCATGGAGAGACTCTCTCCGAGTATTGGGAAAGATTTGAGCAACTATGCATTCAATGCCCTCATCATCAAATACCCGATCAGCTGCTCATTCAATATTTCTATGAAGGATTGATGCCTACTGACCGTAGTATCATTGATGCTGCAAGTGGAGGCGCATTGGTAGATAAGACACCTGAGGCTGCACGCCAATTGATCTCAAACATGGCAGCCAACTCGAAACAATTTGGCACTCGTGGAGACTTCTCCAACAAACGAGTAAATGAGGTAAGTATTTCTAACCTTGAAAATAAAGTTAATGATCTTACTTCTCTTGTGCGTTCTTTGGCTTGTGGAAATGTGCAGCAGGTGAAAGTTTGTAGCATATGCTCCTCACAAGGACATGCTTCGAATATGTGCCCAACAATGCAAGAAGATTACATTGAACAAGCTCATGCAATAGATGGAGCATTCAACGGACAACCTCAGCGTAAGTATGATCCTTTTTCCCACACGTACAATCCTGGATGGAGAGATCATCCTAACCTACGATATGGGAACCAACCTCAACAAGGCAATCAAGGCCAACAATTCCATCCCAATGGATTTCAACCCCAACAGAATTATCAAGCAAGACAATCATCATCCAATGATGATCTTCGTGAGATGATGAAAACTTTGGCTTCTAATACTGTTACTTTGCAACAAAATGTCATGTCTTTTCAACAGGAAACAAGGTCAAGTATTCACAACTTGGAAAAGCAAATGGGGCAAGTAGCTTCAAGTGTAGGGAAATTGGAAGCACAAATGAATGGAAACTTGCCCTCCCAAGCATTAAATCCAATAGAGAATGTTAGTGCAATCATGCTGCGAAGTGGGAAAGAACTTGAAGAGAAAAGGTCAAAACAAATTGAGATGGAGGAAGAAGAAGAGATAGAAACTGAATTGAGTACAAAGAAGGAACATCATCCTCCTCCTCCACAAACTGAAACAAAGACCAACACTCCAAAGGTAAATCCTCACTCAATGAATTCCAGTTTTAAAACAATTCCACCCTTTCCCGTGAGTTCTTCTAAGTCAAAGAAAGAGGACAAAGAAAAAGAGATTTTAGAGGTTTTCAAGAAAGTGGAACTGAACATTCCTTTGCTTGATGCTATCAAGCAAATTCCCAAGTATGCCAAATTCTTGAAGGAGTTGTGTACTACCAAGAGAGCTTTCAAACTGAAAGGTCATGAAACGGTAAGTATGGGTGAAGTTGTATCTGCCGTTGTTCAAAATAATCTGCCTTTGAAACAAAAAGACCCAGGTGCGTTTACTATCCCATGTGTTATTGGTAATGCTAGTTTTAAAAGTGCTTTATGCGATTTAGGTGCATCCATTAGTGTTATGCCTAAACATGTTTATGATTCTCTTAGTCTAGAGCCTTTGAATAAAACTAGCATTGTAATACAACTTGCGGATCGTAGTTTTGTTTACCCACTTGGTGTGATAGAAGATGTCCTAGTCAAGATTGATAGTTTGGTCATTCCATGCGACTTTTATATTCTTGATATGGAACATGATTCTTGTGATTCATCAAAAAACACTCCTATATTGTTTGGGAGACCATTCTTGAAAACTGCCAACACAAAGATTGATTGTGGTAAGGATACCTTGTCTATGGAGGTAGGAGATGAAAAAATTGAATTTAATTTTCATGATGCAATGACATATCCTTATAGCAATGTTTATTCTATCACATGTTATGACCAAGTTGATAAGTGTGTGCAGCAAGTTTTTAATTTTGATTGCGAAGATGGATTAAGCATAGCTTTGAGCAATGACTATGCTTTTACCAAGATAGAAGAGATGGAAAGGCATATATGTGTTCCCCAAAACATGCATGAATCAACATTGGATTTGCAAGCTTTGCAAATTGTCCTTCATGATGCAGGAGTCATTTACTCCATCACGGATAGTGAATGGGTGGCGCCTATCCTTTTGGTGCCCAAAAAGATTGGAATTACGATGGAAGAGATTCAAAATGATGCTTACGAGAATGCAAGGATTTACAAAGAAAAGACTAAGAATCTTCATGACCGAATGCTTATAAGAAAGGAGTTTCATGTTGGAGACAAAGTCCTTCTTTATCATTCGCGTTTGAAACTTTTTCCTGGAAAGTTACGCTCTCATTGGATTGGACCATTTGTTGTTTCTAATGTTTTTCCTTATGGTGCAGTTGAAATTACAAGTTTAGAAACTAACAACATACTCAAAGTCAATGGGCATCGTTTGAAACCTTTCTATGAAGGTTGGACGGCAGAACTCACCGCTTCTGCAGAGTTAGCTGAACCAATCTATGAAGAATGAGCATGCAATATGTCGAGCCAATGACATAAAACAAAAGCGCTTACTGGGAGGCAACCCAGCACAAAAAGAAAAAAAAATCAGATTTGCTTTCTTTTTCCTTATCTTTTATTTTTCGTATTTTACTTTATCTTTGTCATTCTCTTATGTTCCTTTGCTTTTATTTCAACATTGAGGACAATGTTGTGTTTTAAGTGTGGGGGTATTGGGAGAATTTTGGTTTTCTTATTTTCATTTTCTTTGTTGTTTTTTTTTTTTTTTTTTTTTTTTTTAAAAAAAAAAACATTGTGTTTGATCTTTTTAACTCCTATTGGTTTTTTAGAATATCAGTATTATATATGAGAATTAATTGAGATAGATGAAGATATAAATCAAATGAAGGAGTATGCATGCAAAATTTTAAGGTTTAATTGGTTTAGGGATTGACTTTGAGAATATGCCATGTTGACTTTATAGTGTTATACCAATGCAAGCTTTTGAGCCTTCAACATTATATTCTTTGAGTGTGCATTCTTTCAATGATAAGTATCTCTAGAACTTGCTTCATATCTTATTGAGAATATATCCCATTACAAATATACATGAAGATGATAAAGGCATTAGGAATTTTAACCCCTCAAGCCAAAAAGCCAACCTAAAGCATATTATCCTTAGTGAACCCGTTTTGAGCTTGGTTATCTTTTTTTTGCTTTATCCATGTATAAGCCTTAACTTTATATATGTTTTTCTTTTCCCCTGGCCAAGGATTAGTAGAGCATATACTTGTAATATTTAATGGAATTATGGTTGGAAATTATATGAAAAGAAAGAAGTGATGCTTGATGAAAAAATGGGCAAAGTTGCCAAAGAAAAAAAAAAAGAAAAAAAAAAGTATTCCTTTATGTTCTTAAGGTTTTATGTTGAAAGAGCTTGAAATCAAAAGGAGTTAAGCATTTGTGATTAAAGATGAAAAATTTATGAGCTTTGATGGAATATCTTGTTTGAAGTATCATTTTTCAAAATGCTCTACTTTCATTGGTTTGAACCTTTCCTTTTACTTTCTTTTACCTCACCTTAACCTCAGCCCCATTACAACCGGAAAATAAGACCTTTTGATTCATGTAATACTTGTAATAAGTTGCTAATGGAGATGAGATTGAAAAGCAAGCTTATGGTAGAACATACTCTTTGATTGAATTTGAGAGATTTAAACACATAAACCCTAAACACATGAGTGTTGGAGTGTATATCAATGAGAGGACCTATCACTTTGGCATGACATAGATTTCATTTAAATCCAGACGATTGATTGAGTTTTGAAGTTTGCATGTAAATAAATTCATGAGAATTATATTATTTATCCTTCATCATTGTATTCTTGTTTATAATGCTTGTACTCTTAGACATTGATGGGAGATTAAGAAATTGATCATAGTTATTTTCAATTTAATTTTATTTACCCTTTCTCGAGGACGAGCAAGAGCTAAGTGTGGGGGTATTTGATGTAACCATATTATTTGATAGTTTCACCCGCATTTAACTAGTGTTTTGCATATGTTATTTATATAAAATGCCTTGATATTCTTTGTTTTATGTTTTGAAGGCATTTTTGGATGAAAGATGCAAAAAAGAGTAAATTGGAGGTAATTGGCAGATTTGACGTTCAGTCGGTATTTTGTGCAGAGCGTGAGTTCCAGAGATCGAAATGAAGTGATTCCAGTGGCATTAAAAAGCTAACATCCATACCTTTTTGGAAATGTAATGCAAGAAAAATAAAAAGAGAAAGATCATGGAAATCACATCCTTCAAAGTCAAATCTCGCAGTCTGCCAATGTTGACCTTTGCCCATTAAAAATTCAATATCTGGAGCTTCAGAAGTCCAATTGATGCAAACTCAATTGGGTTGGATTCCTTACTCAAAGATCTATAAACGCTCCAAATTTCAGCCAAAAACGATGTCATATGAGGGAGATATGATTTTTCAAAGATGACAGCTGAATTCTGCCAGCAAGCAGGTTGCGTGAAGAAACGAATCAAAATTTCATCCAGAAGCATCCAAACCGACCAGCAATTTAGCTCCTCTAGTAAATATTCTAGAAGGTCAAGGAAGGCAGCCACCAACCTCAAGGAAGGCAGCCACCAACCTCAAGGCAGCCACCAACCTCATGGCAGCCACCAACCTCAACCCAGCAGCCAGCAGCCAGCAGCCAGCAGCCAGCAGCCAGCAGCCTTCACACTACCACCATCTATTGATGTTCACACTTGAGCTTTGATATTTTCTTACTTACAATTTGTGTATAAATAGAGGGTGAGTAGAAGGAGGTAGAAAAGAAGAAGAAGAAGTAGAAGGAGGTAGCAAGAAGAAGAAGAAGTAGAAGGAGGTAGCAAGAAGAAGAAGAAGTAGAAGGAGGTAGCAAAAAGAAGAAGAAGAAGTAGAAGGAGGTAGCAAGAAGAAGAAGAAGGAGGAGGAGGAAACACAAACTCTCCTCTCTACAAATCAGAAATTATGTATTCTTTCATCTTTAGGAGTAGTTGTTCAATAGATATGCAAGGCTAAGCTCGTTTTCTTGGTTGCAAGGACACAACAAACCTTCGGATTTCAAGAACCGTGAGATTTATTCTTCCTTTTATTTTCAGTTTATGTTATGAATGAGTATGTTTGTTTTCCTATGCATATTTCCTATGATTGTTTATCTTAATTGGTAGAGCGGACTCTAAGTTATTATTGTGAACAATCTATTGCTAAGTTTGATATCAAAACCGGAGTTGTGGTATATAAACTTGTGAAGCAACTAAGCTTGATAATTGTAGCGGAACTACGTTATTAAACTTAGGGAGAACATTCGATCATAACAACACAAATTGACAACTTGGTTGTTAAGATTAATGAATTTATCTGGATCTTAAGGCTGCCATTGGATTAAATCATTAGTGCGGACACTGTGATTGTTTGTTGGTTAGGGATAGTTATACGGCGGATCCGTTAATTAACCAATATTAAGAAAAGATAAAATTCATAATATAAACTGGAGTTTCGTTTCAAGGATCGGTTCTAATTTCCGTTGGTGGATGTGTGCTTGCAACCAAGGTTTGTTTTCTTGATATATTTCAGTTTCAATTGATTTTGTTTGCTAGTTTAATTTCTGCCATAGTTTAAATCATTTCAAATCAATCCCCTCCAATTACATAACGTACAACATAAAAATCTAACTTCAAACTTCCTCGTGGGATCGACCCCTTGCTTGCTCTATACTATCTTGTGTGTTTTAAGCTAGGGTAATTAATTTGTGCGACCGCGACATCGCAACACCAATTATCAGGTGAGTCCTTCAATTCTTTCATTTCACATATGCTTGGAACAGGTAAAAGCACTTTTGCAAAGAAACGTCGTGCAAAACGACTGAAAGTTTGTCACAGATATGCCAGATGGACTTGTAATGCCACATGTCATTCTTTAGGAATGGTATCTGTAAACCGTGAAGATAAAATACAATTCATTAAGGATGGCCTGAGTAAGGGGTCTTTAGATAATCTTCTATTGACTCTTGAGACGCACCTTAGTGGAGATGTGCATCATGCAATTTATGATTTATGGCCACAATTCCATAAAGAACATGCTCGACTTAGTCTTGGAAATCTGACTAAAAAAGACCCTGTTTGCTAGTTTTTAAGAAAACTGGATGGGAAGCCTATCCCCGACCCATAGAGGGCGTTTAAGCCATTTTTGGACGTAAAACCAAGGAAAGATGTGAGCCACAATCACAACTACATGTCCATACACATGCTTTTTAAAAATAAATAAATAAATAAATAAAGAGAGAGAGCGTGAGACTACGACTGGCCTACATATAGGTGGTGTGATTGTATTTTTAATTTCTCATCTATAAATATTTGCGTCTTTTGGTTTTATTATTTTGTTTTGTTGTTTCTTATATTTGTTTAAGTGTGTTTCAGGTTTGTTAGTGTTCGCTATTTCAGGTGATGTCTTTTATACTCTATCTTTCTACCTTAAGACATTGAGGACAATGTCTCATTTTGGTTGGGGGGAAAGGGTAGTAGTTGATATATATATATAAAAAACAAAAAACTGTGTTTTCTATTTCATAAACTATTTGCAAAACTGTTGTTACTAGGATGACAGAGTAAAAGGAGTTATTTTGTTAAAGTGACTCTTGAGACGCATCTTAGTAAACATTCTTAACAAGGTCTATCAGAATACTTCTTGAAATATTCAGGTTTACAAACTCTCGTATTGGTAGCACTTGATTCTGCTCATATGCTATATTAACAAGTATTCTTAAATCTTCATTTTCACACACACACTTTAACATATGATTGTGGGTTGCACATTGGATTATTACATTATTTATGTTCTTTTGTTAAAGGTAACAACTAAGGGAAAGGGATAATATATAATTTGCAAAATAAAAAAAAATATAATGATAATAAGAAGGTAGATAAGTTTGGTTTCGTAGCCTCCCTAACTTAAGCAATTAAGCCCGAAAGGGTGTTTTAACACTTAATACCCTAAAGTCAACTGACTTGGGAGCTATTGGCCCAACGCTTGTTACATGGGTTGAGGAGAAAAGCTTAAGGGAATCAAACATTGCACTATCTACGTATCAGTATCTACAACCCGAGTTGCTAAGCTCGTAGGGGTGTCTCAACACCTAATGCCCTAAGACCAACTGGTCTGGGAGTCATTAGCCTAAAACTCGTTACATGGGTTAAAGATACATTGTGTTTCAAGTTGTATGTGTATATAAATAAATAAATAAATAAAGAAAAAAAATCTCAACCTAAGGAAGTTAGCCTTAAACATTAGAACAAAAATTTATTTTTCTTCCAAGTAAAGCCCCATAACTATATGTTGATATTTTGAGCACAAAAGAAAGGTTTAGTAATATCTTGTTTAAGAGGTATTGAGCAGATATATGAATTTAATGAGAGTTTGTTTATCTGGATAAATTAAAGTAAGTTGAATGATGAATGCCTTGCTTTATGGAATTTGCAAATTGTTTTTCTATTTTAACGCTTTGATTACTAGGGACTAGTAATAAGTTGGTTGGGGGGTGTGATTAGTACTTACAAATGCATATTTATCAAGGTTTTATATCATCATTTTGCATTTAAAGTATCAATAACTCTTTAACTAAAGCATGTTTTATAATAAAAAGTCTAATACTATAAAATGCCCTAATATATGGTAAATGTTCATCTTAAATGCAGGCCTATCACATAAATCAAAGGATTGATTGATGAATTCAACTACTGAAATTTGTGAAGATAAAGAGAGGGTGAAACTTAGAAAAGAGATGTTGGTGCAGTCCAAACTGGAACACTGTTTGGTGTTTGGGTCATATCTCGAGTTCTACATGTCCAAATAACCTCAAATTTTTACACAAACTTGGTGAGACATAGGCCTACAACTTTCATGTGAACATAAAAATCTAACAAGGCCGTTTTCATGTCCAAATCATAGCAACAACGGAGAAGTCCGAATCTGTCCTGCAGCCCGAACACTGTTCCGTGTTTGGCCCATATCTGGAGTTCAGTTTTTGGCGCCGTTGCTGGGGAGGTAAATTCTTGTAAAAATTATAGTATTTATTTTGTTTTCTCTTTTCACTTTTCTTGTATCTAACTTTGTTTGTTTTGTTTTGTTTATTTGTCTTTTGTTTTCATCTTCCTTTTATTTTCTTTCTACTAAGTATTATTATTATTATTATTATTACTATTAATATTATTATTACTATTATTGTTATTGTTGTTGTTATTATTGTTGTTGTTGTTGTTGTTGATGACTTGTTATTTATAATTTATACAATTAACCTCTCTGTGGTTTGACCCCGGTCTTGCCGGGTTATTTATTACTTCGACACTCCTGCACTTGGGAGAAGACATCAATCTTTTGGTCGTGTCAAGTTTTTGGCGCCGTTGCCGGGGAGGTAAATTCTTGTATAAATTATAATATTTATTTTATTTTCTCTTTTCATTTTTCATTTTATCAACTTTTGTTTCTTGTTCTTCTTTTTTATTTTCTTTCTTTTATTCTCTTCTTACACGTGCATGAGAGTTTGGTCACGTACATTAAGTGGTCGACTTTGTAGGGTATCCTCATCATTTTCAGAAAATATGGCGGAAGAAGATAATCACTCACTTCATAATGAGAATAATGAGAATAACCGTATGAGAACACTTAGAGACCACATGAATCCCACAAGAACAAGTGCACCCTCATGCATAGTTTTCCCTCCTGATGCATCTCATTTTAATTTTAAGCCAGGCATTATTCAACTTTTACCTTCTTTTCATGGTTTAGACTTAGAAAATCCATACTTGCATTTAAGGGAATTTGAGGAAGTCTGTAATACCTATAATAACTCAAATTGTAGCATGAGCACCATTAGATTAAAGCTTTTTCCTTTTTCAATAAAAGATAAAGCTAAAAGATGGCTACAAAATTTGAGACCAGGATCTATTCGTGCTTGGGATGAAATGCAACAACAATTTTTAAAGAAGTTTTTTTGGTCTCACAGAACAAACTCTTTCAAAAGACAAATCATCACTTTCACTCAAAAGCCAGGAGAAACATTTTACCAATGTTGGGATAGGTATCGAGACTTGCTTAATACTTGCCCACATCATGGTTTTGAAACATGGAGATTGGTTTCGCATTTTTATGAAGGTTTAACACCTAGAGATAAGCAAATGGTTGAATTGATGTGCAATGGAACCTTTAAAGATAAAGACCCTAATGAAGTAATGGAGTACCTAGACTTGCTAGCTGAAAATGCTCAAAATTGGGACACCACATGTACTTATGAGGCACCAAGTAAAACTCAACCTCATACATCTAGTGGTGGTATGCACAACCTTAGGGAAGATCATGACCTCCAAGCCAAGTTCGCATCTTTAGCTAGAAAAGTCGAGGCACTAGAATTGACAAAGAGTGGTCACTTAAAATCTGTTCAAGACATTGTGTGTCAAATCTGTGAAACAAATGAACATGCAACAAATGATTGTCCAACTTTCCTTCTTTTAAGGAATGCCTCCATGAACAAGCCCATGCTCTAAATAGTTTCCAAAGCCCCAACCATAACCCATACTCACAAACGTATAACCCTGGTTGGAGAAATCACCCAAATTTCAGTTGGAAGAGTGATAACAACAATGCACAAACTTCACAGCCACCATTTCAAGCATACCATAATTTCCAAAATTCTCATGGATATGCACCTCCTTATGCTCCACCTCCTAGAAGAAATTTTGAGGAAACATTGCATGCATTCATTGAAAAGCAGGAGACAATCAACACTCAACTTGCACAAAGCATGACCGATTTTAAAGATACTCTTGCAAAATTAACATCTGCTCTCAGTTTCTAAGAGAAAGGTAAGTTTCCTTCTCAACCACAGCAAAATCCAAAGGGGCAATACAATGCAAATGCAAGTAGTTCTGGAAGCCAACACATGGATCAAGTCAAATCAGTCATCACTCTTCGTAGTGGTAAGGTTATTGAAAAACCCATTCTTGAACCTTGTGAGAAAGATGATGAGTCTATCTCTGAGGCTATGGAAGGGGTTGAACCTGACCATTGCAAAAGAAAAGGTTGATTCCCCGCCAGCACTTCCATTTCCTCATGCCATGACCAAACAAAGGAAAGTCAATCACAACTCTGAAATCTTTGAAACTTTCAAACAGGTAAGGATCAATATACCTTTGTTGGATGCTATTAAACAGGTTCCTTCCTATGCTAAATTTTTGAAAGATCTGTGCACTGTGAAGAGAAAACTGAATGTGAAAAAGAAAGCCTTTTTAGCCGAACAAGTAAGTGCCATTCTTCAGAACAATAATGCTTTGAAATATAAAGACCCTGGTTGTCCTATAATTTCTTGCTTTATTAGAGAACATAAAATTGAAAGATCCTTACTTGATCTTGGAGCTAGTGTGAATTTACTTCCATATTTAGTTTTTCAAAGTCTCAATCTAGGTGAGTTAAAACCAACTTCTGTAACTCTTTTACTTGCCGATAGATCTGTAAAAGTGCCTAGAGGAATAATTGACGATGTGTTAGTACAAGTCGATAAATTCATTTATCCTGTGGATTTTATTGTCTTGGACACGCAACCTGTTGAAGCATGTAATTCATTTCCTATTATTTTAGGACGTCCATTTCTTGCCACTTCTAATGCATTGATTAATTGTAGGAATGGACTGATGAAGCTATCATTTGGAAACATGACATTGGAGATGAATATTTTCAACATTTACAAGCAACCTAGAGATGATAATGATTTACAAGAAGTAGATATTATTGAAGAATTAGTTCATGATCAACTTGAATCTACTTTGAGTAAAATTGAGTTGGATGAATCTGAAGATTTACAAATGATTTATTCTCAGGAAGAAATCGAGGACAAAAAAGGCACCGAAAATGTTGATACAGATCAATTGTCAAGATTGACAATAGATTAGACATCTGACATCACACCAATCGATGATTACTTTCCTGAAGAATCCTTACTTTCTCATAATTCAATGCCTTGGTTTGCTAAAAATATCAATTTTCTTGCAACAGGAGATTTGCCAGCACACTAGAGTACCGAAGACAAAGGAAAGTTTTTGAACGAAGTGAAGAACTTTTATTTGGATGACCCTTACTTATTCAAAAATTGTCCTGGTCAAATATTTCAAAAATACATTCCCGACAATGAGGTAAGTAGTGTCATTAAACTTTGTCATTCTAAGACATGTGGAAGTCATTTCTCGTCAAAAAGGACGACTGCAAAAATCTTACAATCTGGATTTTATTGGCCCACTATGTTCAAGGATACACATGCATTCTGCAAAACTTGTGAAAATTGTCAAAAAGTTGATACTGGTCAAAAAGTTTTGCTTTATAATTCTCGACTCCATTTATTTCCTGAAAAACTAAGATCAAGATGGAGCGGTCCATTTATTTTGAAACACATGTATCCTTATGGGACCCTTGATATTGAGAATCCAAAGAATGACAATGTTTTGAAGGTAAATAGACATCGTTTGAAAGCTTACTTTGATGAGTTTCCTAGTGAAAATGAATCCATTGGTTTAAATAATCTTATTGATAAAGGTTGATTATTTTGTTTTTCTCACTTTTTTTTTGTTCCTTTTTAGTGTGACTTTTGTTTTGCTAGTCTCTCATCCCGGTCAAATGGCGGATAACGGTACTCCGTGACATAAGTCGGTTCTTTCAGTTTCCCAAATAACTGATATCTGTATATATTTGTACAATTATGTGCTCTTTCTCCCTTCTTTGAATCTCGTCTCCAATTCTCTTTTGAAAATGGACACAACTCATGAAAAGTTGAAAAGGTATTTTCCCGCTCTGCCTCCAAATGCGATTACAAAAATTTACCGTGCTAGGTGTGCAAGATTGAGGTTGTTAATGAATCATGGAATTCCTGAAGATATCCGCTGGTTAATTGAAGCAAAGGTCCGATTATCAGGTGAGTCCTCCAATTCTTTCATTTCACACATGCCTGGAACAGGTACAAGCACTTTTGCAAAGAAACGTCGTGCAAAACGACTACAAGTTTGTCACAAATGTGCTAGATGGACTCGCAATGCGACATGTCGTTCTTTAGAAATGGTTTCTATAAACCGTGAAGATAAAATACAATTCATTAAGGATGGCCTGAGTAAGGGGTCTTTAGATAATCTTTTGTTGACCCTTGAGACGTATTCTAGTGGAGATGTGCATCGTGTAATTCATGATTTATGGCCACAATTCCATAAAGAACATGATCGACTTAGTCTTGGGAATCTGACTAAAAAAGACCCTGTTTGCCAGTTTTTAAGAAAACTGGATAGGAAGCCTATCTCCGACCCATAGAGGGCGTTTAAGCCGTTGTTGGACGTAAAACCAAGGGAAGATGTGAGCCACAATCACAACTACCTGTACATACATGATTTGTCAAAATAAATAAATAAAGAGAGAGAGTGTGAGACAACAGCTGGCCTACATATAGGTGGTATGATTGCATTTTCAAATTCTCATCTATAAATTCTTCTTTTCCTTCCCTTCATTTCTACTCAACCCATACATTCATCAAATATAGAAGTGTGTAGAAATGGCAGCTTCCTCAGGTCATCACATAAGAAATATTTGTGTTTTCGGTGGATCCAGTCCTGGGAAAGAAACCAGAGTCAGAATAAAAATACCAATTCAAATTTATTTTATTAAGTTATATAAAAATAAAAAATGTGCTAGAGTCAGTAGTCGAATATTCACTAGTGCTAGAGTCAGGAATATTACACGCAACCAATCATAGTATAAACCAACAAAATGTTAGCAATTAATGAAAAAGATCAGCAATGCAGCCTGCCTTAGGCAGGACGTTTAAGGGGATGATAATATCTTCCCTTTTATGTAACCAGTCTCGAACCATAGAATCTTTGTTGACCAGTTAGGATACCTAGTAATCGTAATACTAGATGGCGACTCCTTAAACAAAGAATATCCCCATTAAAGAACAAGATGCCAGAAATCCGTTCTTTCCAATTTAATATATTTTCAAGGTCGCCACGATGTCGGGTGCGACATTGACTTTTCATGCTAATATGGCATTTTGACTTTTTTGGGCAAAACTTGGACCAGCTCGTTCGACTTCATTTTAACTCCAATTTGCACCCTGTTTTCGCCATTGTGATCCTCTAAGAATGGTGAGTTCTTTGAAGAGTTCACAGTTCAATCAAGAACCAAGATTGAGCAACCAAAAAGTTGGCTACAATGTTGAAAATATCATAAAAAGTCTGCCTTAAAATTATTCCTAAAAAGTATTTAAACTCCATGCCAAAACCCTAGTTTCCCTAATGGGTCTCACATAAGCCCAATTTAAATAATAATCAACCCAATCTAAAGCTAGCCCAAGCTAATTAAAATAAAGAAAATAAAAAAGTCTAAAACCCCAAAAAAATGTCTCCTCTTAAAATAAATAAAGTTTGATAGCCCAACTAATTAAATAAGACAAGTTCGTTGTTTCCAAATTATGTCTAGCAGCAGCAAAAGCCAAACTTAAAACAGATGGTTCTATCTTGTATTAATGAATTAGAAGGTGTGCCATATACTGTTGGAAATGTATGGAAGTCTAGTTTCCAGACCAATTGGAAGCATATCAAAATTCGATCTGTAGCTCCAGTTATGACAAAGAGTAATGCAAGGTCAAACTATCCAAATCTAGTCTTCTTCTCCCAATCCTTATGTAATGGTCTTGGTTCCACCAACAAGCCCCTCTTGAACATGAATTAGATTAATCAAGGATTTCTCTTTATTATTACAAATCCTTTTGAAGTCCACCTTAGCCCATGTATCTTGAAGAAGTCCATTGAAAGCTTCTTTGAACTTTTTAGCTCTAAGCCTAATAACTAAACCAACTAGAACCTCCAATGGATCCTTTGATGGTTGGATTGCATAATCCCCTCTCTCCTTAAAAGGATTCGACCTCGAATCATCACCTACATCAAACAAAGAATATTAGAAACATTGAATGTAGCACTAACACCATACTCACCTGGTAGATCCACTTTGTAGGCATTATCATTAATCATTTATATGATCTGATAAGGACCATCTCGTTGAGACATCAACTTTGATCTTCTTTATTTAGGAAACCTTTCCTTCCTTATATGCACCCAAACCCAATCACCTGGTTCAAATCACACCAATTTTTTTCCCTTATTGGCTTTCTTTGCATATTGTTCATTCTTCTTTTCTATTTGTTGTCGAATCTTTGCATGAAGATCTTTCACCACCTATGCTTTTTGATTACCATCAAGACTAACCCTTTCATCAACAGGTAAAGGAATCAAATTTAATGGTTTCAAAGGTTTAAAACCATACATAATCTCAAATGGTGAATAATCAGTAGTAGAATGCATACTACAATTATATTCAAATTCAATGAATGACAAACAATCTTTCTAATTTTTAAGATTCTTTTGAATGATAGCCTTTAACAATTGAATCAAAGTCCGATTAACAACTTCAGTTTAGCCATCTGTTTGTGGATGACTAGTAGTAGAATATAAAAGCTTAGTTCTTAACTTACCCTATAAAACCTTCCAAAAGTAACTTAAAAACTTAACATCTCGATCAGACACAATGCTTCTAGGAACAAAGTCAATTTGATGTTCAATTCCTCTAATTGGTGGCAAGCCACTATAAATCTCTTTTGGAAAGACATCTTCAAATTCCTGTAAAAGAACTTTAACAACACTAGGAACATAAAAATCCAAATTATTAAGTTAAAGAATGCCTCTTTATACACAAGTAAGATCTTAGGCAAGTTAGAAATATATGCATGTTTAAGATCATTAGATTTTGCAAAACAATTAAGGTGTTTCCCCACTTTTTCTACATTATCTTATTTTCTCACCCTTTTTTTTTCTCTCCACTCATTTTCTTTCCACTCTCGGCCTCCTTTTATTTTTTTGTTCTTGGATGTGACCCTCCCCTAATGTCCTAACGAAACTTTGTTCCCTTTTGTTTTCAACTCATGGCTCACTTCATTTTCACTCTTCCTCACATCCTCACCATGTTGTTCAGCTTGTTTTTCTATTTTGGCTGAATCTTTTTGTTCCTCCACTTTGGTCGAAACATATTGCTCTTCCTTATAACCCTTCTTCAGTTGAAGTTGATCTTCATACACTTGCTTTGGTGTGAGTGGGGCAAGTGTATAAATCCTTCCATCCTTCTCCAATAAATACTTGTTCTTAAACCCATCGTGCTTAGCTTTTCTATCAAATTGCTAAGGCCTCCCTAGTAACAGATGAGTAGCATGCATAGGCACAACATCACATAACACTTCATCCTTATATTTGCCTACTGAAAAAGAAATCATCACCTATCTATTCACCTTAACAACACCACATTTATTCAACCATTGAAGCTGATAAGGCCTTTTATGCTTTATGGTTTTCAATCCCAACTTTTTAACCAAAGTAACATTAGTAACATTAGTACAACTACCACTATCAATGATCATACTACATACCTTATCATTTATTAAGCATCTAGTATGGAAGATGTTTTCCTTTTGTTGCTCCATATCATCCTCCTTAGTCTGAACATTAAGCGACCTTTTAATCACCAAAATTTTATCACCAACAGCATACTCTAAATCACTAGCATCCTCAAGTGGTGGTATGTCATCACAATTAGATTCCTCACTAATGGACACAATCTCTCCATCTTCCCTTAGAATCATAACTCGACGATTTGCACACTCTGATGCATAGTGTCCCAATCCCTGACACTTGAAACACTTTATATCACGATTACACTTCGGTTAGACTTCTTTAAGTTTTTTATCATTGGCTGAAACCTGCTTCTTCATGGAGGTAGGTTCAGCATTTTTGGAAGTCACCAATGGCTTTGTTGGTGCACTACCCTCTCTGCTATAATTCATTCTCCAACCCGAAGAAGACCCCGTGTAAGCTCCAGATCATGTACTACCCTTCCTTTTCAACTACCCTTCAACCTTAATGGCTAAGTGTACTAATTCCTCCTAATCAACATATGATTGCAACTCCACAACATTAGCTATGTCTCTATTCAAGCCATTCAAAAACCTAGACATAGTCACTTCCTCATCTTCATTAATATTAGCCTTAATCATGGCCATATCTAATTCTTTATGATACTCCTCCACACTCTTATTACCCTGTGTAATTATTTGTAAACGATTAAACAACTCCCGATAATAGTGTTTAGGAACATACCTCTTCTTCATTATTGTCTTCAACTCCTCCCATGTGCTAATTAGTCTTTCTTTATTCCTTCTTCTTTCTACCACCAATCTCTCCCACCAAACCATGACATAGTCAGTAAACTCCACTACAACTAACTTAACCTTCATCTCTTTCGAGTACCTATGAATATCAAAAATCATCTCTACCTTTCTCTCCCACTCTAAGTAAGCTGCAGGGTCATTTTTCCCTTAAATGCCCCGGGATTTTCAACTTAATACTACCCAAGTTTCGATCTACATCACCCAAATCATCAAAATTCCTCCTATGCCCAGAATCCTTATCTGGTTGAATTCTACCCCTCATTAGGCAAGCCTCATACAATTCATTCCTATGTGTACGAAACTCACTGCCACAGTTAAAATCATCTTCGACTCCTTCTATAGAGTTTCCAGCAACACTCTCCTTCTTCCCAGCTTCTCTACCATTTTTCCCAAGCCCACTTTCAACCTTAGTTTCTAATTTTTCAAACCTACTCATCATCTCTCCAAACATGAACTCCATCTGTTTTTGCATTTTAAATAGCCCATCCTCTAGGACTCCTCTCTTTTTCGATGACACACTACTAGAAGACATTATCTCTTTTTTTTATACATGCATGAAATTGTTAGCAAAAAAAATAAAAAAAATAAAAAATAATACCTCGTACACTCTTGTTCCACACAAAAATGTAGGCTTTTCACTCTAATATGCTCACCACGCCTTTTTTTTTCACTCAAAATTGCCTTTCTTTAGTTCTTAAGATCACTTAGCAACAATTTCAAAAAAACAACCAACTATACAGTGAATTTATAAACGTTATATAGACTCAAGAAGCAAGAATATATTAAACTAACAAGACAAAACTCGATGACAAATCCACGAATAGCAATGCAAATTTGCATGAATAATATGACAATTTGAAGACGTGAAATAAAAAAATCAGAAAAGAGCTAAATAATTACGAATTATCAAAAACTAAGGATTTAATTCAAGAAAATTCTAGAAACTCAAGAAATCAACTAAACTACCCAAATTTTCAAGAAACACAATCAAGACTACTAAACATTTACGAATCAAGACTAATCAATTGCCCAACGATCAAGGTTTCTTCAAGTATGTATTCGGCCAAAACTCAAACAAAGTGATTTTTTTTCTCTTTTTTTTTGTGTGGCAACAATCAAGATTTCAAGATCAAGTCTCTTTATATATATATATATATATATGTGTGTGTGTGTGTGTGTGTGTGTGTGTGTGTATGGCTAAATCTATCAAGAATCAAACAAGAAAACAATAAAAACTCAAATTAAAGGATATAACACGTGATTAGATCAACTCTGATACCAACTGATGCAAACCCTAACAGACTTTAATGGAATTCGCGACCCCTAGATCAATAGTATCCAAGTTTGTTGAGATTTGAATGAGCTGATCACAATGAAATACTTGCTTCAAGGCAACAAGACTATAAACCAACTCAATCACATCGCGTATACCTAGAGACGAGCAAAGAAAGTATAAATTCACAACAAAGAATGGTAAGTTCTTTGAAGAGTTGAAAGTTCAATCAAGAACCACGATTAAGCAACCAAAAAGTCAGCTACAACACTGAAAATATCATAAAAATTATGCCCTAAAATTATTCCTAATGAGTATTTAAAGTCCAAGCCAAAACTTTAGTTTCCCTAACGGGTCTCACACAAGCCCAATTTAAATAATAATCGACCCAAGCTAAAACTAGCTCAAGCTAATTAAAATAAACAAAATAAAATGTCTAAAACCCAAACAAAATGTCTCCTCTCAAAATAAATAAAGTTTGATAGCCCAACTAATTAAATAAGACAAGTTAATTGTTTCCGCATTTTGTCTGGCAAAAGCAAAAGCCCAACTTAAAATGGATGGTTCTCTCTTGTCTTAATGAATTAGAAAACATGCCATATACCATTGGAAAGTTATGGAAGTCTAGTTTCCATAAAAACTAGAAGCACATCAAAATTCAATTGGTAGCTCCAGTTATGACTAAAAGAGAAATGAAAGGTCAAATTGTCTAAATCTTCTCCCAATCCTTGCGTAATGGTCTTGGTTCAACCGACAAGCCCCTCTTGAACATGAATCAGATTAATCAATGCTTGCTCTTTATTATTACAAATCCTTTTGAATTTCACCTTAGTTCATGTATCTTGAAGAAGTTCATTGAAGGCTTCTTTGAACTTCTTAGCCTTAAGCCTGGTAACTGGACCAACTGGAACCTCTAATAGATCCTTTGATGGCTGGATCGCATCAATACATCCACATAGCAGTCCATATTATTAGAGGTAGAGAAAGGATACACATTATACATCAATGGAGGAGGAGGATCACATCCACTCAACTCAACTCCCATTAACTCTCACACACATTGCTGCACAAGTTAGCAAGGGTTGCTGCCCTTGGTAGCCTTTCCTCTTCCTCTCTTCTCACATGTTTCTCTAGTCTGCTATTATTTGTGTTGCTCTTGTGGTGCCTATTTATAGGCAAGAATGGTGCCACCAATTGCACCTCATCTTCAACAATGGTGGCTGGCAAACTTACCAAACTTTAACATTTGGTTTTTTGCACATGAGCTGCTACATTAATGCCAGCAACAATTCCGACAAAGTTGTGAGTAGAAAGACAATTTATAATCTTATAATTCAAAGTTTGAGATAGTCTGTTCTATCCTCTGTTTGGCTGCTTAGAAAGCAATGACTTCAGAAAGCAAATGTATCATAATAGTTTTAGGAAATCAGGATTTGTTGTTCTATTTCCTAATTGCTGCGCGAAACTGTAGTAAGAGAAAGCGTGTCTTAATAATGATATTTCTTATGGCGTAAGATTCTAGTGAACTTTCCAAGCAAATTAGGGTGGATGGACTAAATGATTGCGATCATGTCCAAAGTAACAAGCCAACATTTTTTTCCATTGCCAAAAGGCAAACAACCTTAAACTGTAGAAATATGACTGCAAAAATACATTAAGGCCACTTCCAACATAGCACAATCCCCTAAAGACAATAATCTCTTTGAACAACAATGAGATTTTGATGTGTTTACTCTTAAGATTAAACATTCATCATATAAAACAACATAAAACTGATTGCCTTTTTCCTGATTGGTTTTAGTGACCGATACTGTAGAATCCCAAGCACGCAAAAGCCCTTGAAAATGGGAAGGCACCATCCATTATTGTTTCCACGCAACTGTAAACTTCATTTTAACAAGTTAATTTGGTTGGATTATGGCATTGCTACATGAAGCATTACTTGCACTCATCTTTCCTTCTTCAGCATATTTAGTTATAACCCTGGATTAGTGTCATTTTTGAATAAAATGTGAGGGACAAAGTTTCTGATCCGATTGATTTAAGTTAAGATTAGAGAGATAGTCTTTTTTATAATTGTGATGGATGCTTGATAAACCAACCATCCCTTTGTAATTATACCTTTAGGGTTGTATACAATACAATGGTAGAATGTACTACACATGATAACTATCCCTATATATAATGTATTTACATATATGTGGACTCTTTACTTAATACATGACACGACCAAAAGATTGATGTCTTCTCCCAAGTGCAGGAGTGTCGAAGTAAATAATAACCCGGCAAGACCGGGGTCGAATCACAGAGAGGTTAATTGTATAAATTATAAATGTAACAACCCTGATTTTTTCTACATTCTTTTTCGCAATATATTGGAAAATTTCAGGTAATTTTTTTTTTATATATACAGGTTCCATCAAAAATTCGGCAGAGTCTCCCTTATACCGGTAGGTCCCAAGTTATCGACACATACCCTGCTTACACTTCTAATAACTCACATCTCATAACTCAAAATCACGACCCAATCATCCTGGGCCTCAACCCAACTCATTCTCATCAACACAACACATCTTATTCAATAACATCATCAATAACATCATATAATGCAGTTCAAATAAAAGATTCAATTTCAACTATAAACATGCATGGTCAAAAAGGTACTAAGAGTTTCAACCATAAGATTAAAGACATACATTCAAATTTACGGATTTATATTACATCTCAAGTTTTAGGAGATAAGTCTTTTAATTTACAATTAATTTACATGGTCAAAAGCAAAAGATAACTAAACTAGTATTACCCTTGACGCGACCCTGGTGGACCTGAAAATAGAAATTAACATGTACACATAAATATAAAAGATAGTAAAAACTTGACACGACCAAAAGATTGATGTCTTCTCCCAAGTGCAGGAGTGTCGAAGTAATAAATAACCCGGCAAGACCGGGGTCGAACCACAGAGAGGTTAATTGTATAAATTATAAATAACAAGAAAACAACAACAACAACAATAAAAATAACAATAATAATAATAATAATAGTAATAGTAATAATAATAATAATAACAATAACAATAACAATAACAATAATAATAATAAAAATAATAATAAAAATAGTGTTAGTAATAGTAATAGTAATAACAAAAATAAAAATAAAAAGAAGAGGAGGAGGAAGAGACAACAATAACAACAACAACAATAATAATAATAACAACAATAATAACAATAATAATAGTAATAATAATAGTAATAATAATAATAATAATAATAATAATAGTGTTAGTAATAGTAATAGTAATAACAATAATAATAATAAAAAGAAAAGGAGGAAGAAGATGAAGAAATTAATGCGAACTTTGAGATGGAAGATTAATGTAAGGATTAAACAATGATAAAAACAAATGTCAAGGTTAGAGGATCCACCAATGGTATTTCAAACAAGTATAATATAAACTCTTATTACTCAATTTGGAAACCACACATAAAGGAGGTTCCAATCGGATGATTTCTCATTAATAGCTCATTATAAATTATTAACATGATCATATTAATTATCTTAATTACATAACACCAAACTTTTAAATATTGTCAGGAATTCATGATATTAACTGATGTTAACAACAAATCAAGTTATTTTCATAGCCTAGGTGTAGGTAATACCATACTGTTGGGCTATGAGAGTGCCAAGCATTTGATGTACCAAATGTTATACAACACAAATCTAGATTAACCATTTAACAAGCAAGGTATTAAGAATTAGTAAGATAAAAAGATAATACATGTTAATATTAAACATTAAGATCTATATTGAGTTTACACCATACTTGTTCTTAAACCATTAGTGTAACCTTTTCACCTTGACATAATAAACTTAGCTAAACATAATGAAGAAGAGAAACATAAATAAACAAAACAAGAACATAAATAAGATACAAGTTAACTAAGAAAAGGAAAGGAAATGAAAAGCATAAACAAGAAATTAATGAAAGCAAAACTTAAGAATTACAAAAAATATAAAGAGAGAAATAAAGAGCATGAACTTGATCTGAACAACCAAGCCCCAAAATACATGGCAAATTCCTCCTTTTATAGGCCAAAATTCGGAATTATTGATTGGATGAATAATTGTTGAGTGGGTGGCCAACTTTTGACTTGGTGAAAATCCTTATCTTCTTGTTTGAATAAACAAAAAATGCTACCATCCGAACTGGGTCCTCTGGTAAACATAAAAGTTGTAGGAAATGGACTTAGCTTTCCTGGAAAAAAAAGTAGAGGTCATTTGGACTTCTAGAACTCCATCTATGGGCCAAACACTGAACAGTGTTCGGGCTGCAGGACAGATTCGGACTTCTCCGTTGTTGCTATAATTTGGACTTGAAAACGGCTTTCTTAGATCTTGGTGTTCACATGAAAGTTGTAGGCCTATGTCTTACCAAATCTGTGTAAACATTTGAGATCATTTGGACATCTAGAACTCGAGATATGACCCAATTACCGAATAGTGTTCCAGTTTGGACTGCACCAACATCTCTTTTCTAAGTTTGGCCCTCTCTTTGTCCTTTCAATTTCCATACTTGAATTCATCAATCAATCCTTTGATTTATGTGATAGGCCTGCATTTAAGATGAACATTTACCATATATTAAGGCATTTTAAAGTATTAGACTTGTTATTATAAAACATGCTTTAGTTAAGGAGTTATTGATACTTTAAGTGCAAAATGATGATATAAAACCTTGATAAATATGCACTTTTAAGTACTAATCAACAGGTTCCGTCAAAATTTTGGCAGAATCTCCCTTATACCGGTAGGTCCCAAGTTATCGACACATACCCTGTTTACACTTCTAATAACTCACATCTCATAACTCAAAATCACGACCCAATAATCCTGAGCCTCAACCCAACTCATTCTCATCAACACAACACATCTTATTCAATAACATCATCAATAACATCATATAATGCAGTTCAAATAAAAGATTCAATTTCAACTATAAACATGCATGGTCAAAAAGGTACTAAGAGTTTCAACCATAAGATTAAAGACATACATTCAAATTTACGGATTTATATTACATCTCAAGTTTTAGGAGATAAGTCTTTTAATTTACAATTAATTTACATGGTCAAAAGCAAAAGATAACTAAACTAGTATTACCCTTGACGCGACCCTGGTGGACCTGAAAATAGAAATTAACATGTACACATAAATATAAAAGATAGTAACAAGCAATAACAATGGCAGACAATAATCTCTACGGAATTTCTTTTTATCTATAAAATTAGGCATAAACCTCTTTTACAACATATATTTTCCATCTATTACCAATATCCATCTAATATCCTATCTCATTTGCCAAGAATAATTCCATCTTGGAAATCTCAACACAACTCAACGGTTTGCGAACACCATCTCCTTATAAATAAATTTTCACTTGATACCAAGATATTCCTCTCTTGATATCATTAGCTTATCTCATTTTTTTGGAATAATTAATCAATATTTTTTTTCCTTTTCTAAATCTATTGCTAGAAGGTAATCGCTGAAACTAATAAATCTCATTAATATCATTAGTCTTCTAATATTGGGCTAGACTAATCAATTTAAAATATACCAGCACCGATGAAACCTCCTCGATACCATTAGCAATCCAAACCTGGATAGCTAATCCATGCCATTTGATTCTTCCATTCGTACCGAATCCCTTTCATTTTTCTTATTAACATCATATGCATTGTAACCACGGTTGCCAAGTATCATTTGCACACAATCTTAGTTATCAACACTACGGTCACTAAGCATCCTTCACATAACCTTGGTCACCCTCATCACAGTGCCAAGTATCAATTTATGCCCTTAGCCACCATCATTATGGTGTTAAGTATCACTATAATGTATCCTTAGCCACCAACACTATGGTAATTAATTATCTATCAATTCCCCTCCAATCTCCAAATCATTGTGTCTACCCAATAACCACATTAATTAATTTACTCAAAATCCTAGTCATATATTAATTATTTTACTCATAACATTTAGAATTTACTACTTCTAACTTCAATCAATTAATTCACATAATCTTTTCAAAACTTAACTATCTGGCTAACTCATCTCAATTGCCAATAATTCTGGTAATTTCATATAATTACCCACATATTTGGTTAACCTTCCTTGGTTACCAGTACATCTGGTAATTCCATACGAATTACCCAGCCTCCAGTTATACATTCAGTACATTGATTCATACAAAATACATAGTGATTTAGAATGCATCTACATGATTCCTTGCAACAGTAGGTTCCCATGTATCGGGTTTCCTAGACATCTCGTTGGTGTGATGTCCCTGTTGCAGTACAAAACATTTAAGAGAATGCAAATACTTAAGAATAAGAATACTAATAATGGTAACTAACGGTTTTGCAGTTAAATGAAGCATTAACATTTATAATATCGTCATGTACTTGGTATAAACAGCTAGTAGTACATATAGATGTACCAATTTTATTTTATTTTTTTTGCAATTAACCATAATCTTAAACCCGCCTATCCTCTTAAGGCATTATTTGTTGAGGTTAACCGTTCACTCACCTCGGTCATCCACTTCGGATGCCATTAGCCAAGCTAATCAATCGTTCTTCCCGGTCATCCTTTCGGATGCCATTAGCCGAAGCTAATCATTCAATTTTCATGGTCATCCATCCGGATGCCATTAGCCGAAGCTAATCAATCATTCGTCCCGGGCATCCTTTCGGATGCCATTAGCCAATGCTAATCAATCATTCATCCCGGTCATCCATCCGGATGCCATTAGCCGAAGCTAATCATTCATTTGTCCCGGTCATCCATCTGGATGCCATTAGCCAAAGATAATCAGTCCTTAATCCCGGCCATCCATTCGGATGCCATTAGCCGAAGCTAATCAACCTTTAGTCAACATTTAAGCGTTCGACAATCTAATATCGGTTCTAACAATACAATAATAATCATGTTAAAGTATTTCAATATTCAACGTATGAAAAAAAAGAAAGGTGCAAGTCACCTACCTAGAATAGGTGCACGTGCTACCACTCCATGCAATTGTCCAATCCCCACAGCTTTCCCTGTACAACCAGGGATTCAATTTTTATCAACAATACAACCAACATCACATCTTCATTTAATTCTCATTCAACTAGTATTCTCAAACCAATCACAAGGAATTTTCTTTAAGATCTCATACTCTTACTCATTTTCATGTTTATATTCATTCTTATAATTTTGTTATCAAAACCATCACTCAACAACAAATTCCAAGCAAAGATTAAAAATTGTCTGATTCCAATCAATTTAGCTTAATCAACCCATAACACTATATAGTGTCTTAATCCTAACTAAAGATGTAAAAACTCAGTTTTGGGTGTGATTTATCTCTATGAAAGGGTAAAACATGGAAATACAACTTTTATGAAGAAACCAACTCCAAATTATTTTGTTTTAAGGCTCAAAATCAACAATCATAATAGCCCCTCCTTTATAGCTAAAATTTTAGGCAACGAGGATTTTCATTTCTTGGGAATCCTTTTCAACTTCCAACTTATTTTTATTGCAAAAACAACAACATCAAAGGTCATTTGGCATCATTAAATCACAAATTCAAACCAGTTCTAAAGCAAAACATTCAAACAATTTCCCTACCTTTACAATATAGCAAAGATTAGACCAAAAATAAGGAAACTCATTCCTTTTGGGATTTCTCCTAATATTATTATTAATACAACAAAATGATGAACTATTCATTTTCTTTCGCTCTATCCTCGTGCGATTAAACATATGCGGCAAACCTTAACAATTAATATTCTTAGATCATTATCACAACAACAATTTCCATGACAATCTTCATTAACTAATTAATTTACCAAAAATACTTATGGCTAGCTTTAAATATGTTTTATTTTCCATATTTCTTTCATTTTAATTTCTTCATGGTTCCACCCCATTTATATCCACACAACCAACAAGTTAGCATTGTATTCAATCAACATGTATTTGTAGCGATTTTCCTTACTATTCTTACACAATAATCATACTTCACCTCATATAAAGAATACACAATCAATCTATAATAATACTAATAACAAGAACATATTTTACCATTACATCTTCCATAAAACCTACACCCACACAATTCTAATTTCATCAAAACATGTATTTAATCAAGCTTGCTACATTTTGCCAAAACTAGTAATAGATTCAAAAGGCAAAAAGTCATCCAATTCTGATTATTGCTCTAAACCCAACAGTCAGACTACATATCATAGAGGTGTGCATACTATATCTCAAAATCATAATGATCCAACGGTTAGATCGGCATAAAACCGAGCTTACCTGAAAATGGACGAGCTACTGTTCAACATGCACGAAACCTTGCCGGAGAATTTGTTTCCGATCTCCACCGTTCAGAATGAAGGACACATCTAGGTGCACCACATATCCAAAACGTAGCATGATCCAACGGTGGAAGGGAGAGAAATTGGCCGGCAACCAAACTGCCATGCAGGGGCATTTCCTTTTTGTTTTTCAGGAAATGTCCGATGATGCTTTCTATTTAATGGAGTGTGTTCCTTCCAATCCCTCCAGATCGTTAGTAGATAAGTGTAATAAGAACAAGATATCCAAAACGTAGCTTGATCCAACGGTGGAGGCCTGAGATATGGCCACCAGAGTATTATTGGTTTTACTCCAAAATCTGCAGCTCTCTCTATCGGCTTTTCTCTTCTTCTTTTTCTTCTTTTTTTTTTTTTTTTAACTGGTGGCCTTTGCAGTTTTATAGGCACCTTTTTCCATAATTACAATTTTGTCCCTCATTCATGCCTTTATGTATTTTATTTTATTTTTCATGTAAACTATCTGGTTTATTTTTGCTTAAATCGTTAGTCTTTACCAAACTCCGATTGGGATGAGATATTTAACCAAGGTAGGAAAACATATTAATAGACTTCATGCAAAATTTCATCCCGATCCTATGATTAGATTGAGAATTCTGCTTCCTAATATAAAATTGTTCAGTTCATGACTTTTCATAAACAATCTAGATTTTTCTTGTTCAATCTTCACAAACAAAAATCATATCAATTATCCTTCTAAACTTTTACGGTCATTTTATTATTTTGAAATGTATTCATTTTAGGATTTCCACCTTTATTTATTTATCGGGCTTATTACCGTTTCAAAATAACGTCACTGATTTTTAATCGGTGCTTGCACCTTCAGTTCTATCCTTTTTCATTGCACTATCATTTATTATAATGAATTCTTTATTACCTCACTTATTTCCTAAAAATATTTTGTTATTTTTCTCATTATTTTATCCATCAAAACATGTTACCAGTTTCTCTGTCCTTATGAATTCTAAACCAAAAATTCATTTTGTAGAGGTCATCTCTTTTCTTATATATCATTATTTATCTATTATTTCTAATCTTGGTTTTTCATCACTCATTGAAATATTACCACTTTCAGCCTTACGTTTACATGAGGGTTTACACATCTACATATTTAAATTATAAATTTCCAGGGTTTTCACAATAAATAACAAGACAACAACAACAACAATAATAACAACAATAATAACAATAATAGTAATAGTAATAGTAGTAGTAGTAGTAGTAATAATAATAATAATACTCAGTATGTGGCGTTGTTATTCCGGAGAATGATCTAAAAGATCGGGTCACAGGTTTGTAGCCTATATACTGAGTTTATGAAAAGATCAAAAAGATATATTATATAATATAGACAAAATGTAAATAATAATAATAATACTAATAATAGTAATAATATTAATAGTAATAATAATAATAATGGTAATAGTAATAGTAATAGTAATAGTAATAGTAATAGTAATATTAATAATAATAAAAATAATAATAAAAATAATAATACTAGTAGTAGTAGTACTAGTACTAGTAGTAGTAATAATAATAATAATAATAAAAGAAGAAGATGAAGAAATTAATGAGAACTTTGAGATGAAAGATTAATGTAAGGATTAAACAATGATAAAAACAAATGTCAAGGTTAGAGGATCCAATAATGGTATTTCAAACAAGTATAATATAAACTCTTATTACTCAACTGGAAACCAACCACGAAGGAGGTTCCAATCGGATGATTTGTCATTAATAGCTCATTATAAATTATTAACATGATCATATTAATTATCTTATTTACATAACACCAAACTTTTAAATATTGTCAGGAATTCATGATGTTAACTGATGTTAACAACAAATCAAGTTCCTTTCATAGCCCAGGTGTAGGTAATACCATACGGTTGGGCTATGAGAGTGCCAAGCATTTGTTGTACCAAGTGTTATACAACACAAATCTAGATTAACCATTTAACAAGCAAGGTATTAAGAATTAGTAAGAAAAAAAGATAAGACATGTTAATATTAAACATTAAGGTCCATGTTGAGTTTATACCATACTTATTCTTACACCATTAGTGTTACCTTTTCACCTTGACATAATAAACTTTGCTAAACATAATGAAGAAGAGAAACATAAATAAACAAAATAAGAACATAAATAAGATACAAGTTAACTAAGGAAAGGAAATGAAATGAAAAACATAAACAAGATATTAATGAAAGCAAAACTTAAAAATTACAAAAAAAAATATAAAGAGAGAAATAAAGAGCATGAACTTGATCTGAACAACCAAACCTCAAAATACATGACAAATGCCTCCTTTTATAGGCCAAAATTCAGAATTATTGATTTGATGACTAATTGTTGAGTGGGTGGCCAACTCTTGACTTTGTGAAAATCCTTATCTTCTTGTCTGAATAAAACGAAAATCCTAGCATCAGAACTGGGTCCATTGGAAAACATGAAAGTTGTAGGAAATTGACTCAGCTTTCTAGGAAATAAAAAATAGAGGTCATTTGGACTTCTAGAACTCCAGATATGGGCCAAACACTAAACAGTGTTCGGGCTGCAGGACAGATTCGGACTTCTCCGTTGTTGCTATAATTTGGACTTGCAAACGGCCTTCTTAGATCTTGGTGAAAACATGAAACTTGTAGGCCTATGTCTTACTGATTTTTGTAAAAAATTGAGATCATTTTGACATCTAGAACTCGAGATATGACCCAATTACCGAACAGTGTTCCAGTTTTGACTGCACCAACATCTCTTTTCTAAGTTTGGCCCTCTCTTTGTCCTTTCAATTTCGATACTTGAACTCATCAATCAATCTTTTGATTTATGTGATAGGCCTGCATTTAAGATGAACATTTACCATATATTAAGGCATTTTATAATATTAGACTTGTTATTATAAAACATGTTTTAGTTAAGGAGTTATTGATACTTTAAGTGCAAAATGATGATATAAAACCTTGATAAATATGTACTTTTAAGTACTAATCACACCCCCCCAACCAGCTTATTACTAGTCTGTAGTAATCAAAGCGTTAAAATAGAAAAACAATTTGCAAATTCCATAAACCAAGGCATTCATCATTCAACTTACTTTAATCTATCCAGATAAACAAACTCTCATTAAATTCATATATCTGCTCAATACCTCTTAAACAAGATATTACTAAACCTTTCTTTTGTGCTCAAAATATCAACATATAATTATGGGGCTTTACTTGGAAGAAAAACAAATTTTTGCTCTAATGTTTAAGGTTAACTTCCTTAGGTTGGGATTATTATTATTTTTTCGTTTTCTTTTATTTATTTATTTATTTATATACACATACAACTTGAAACACAATGTATCTTTAACCCATGTAACGAGTTTTAGGCTAATGACTCCCATACCAGTTGATCTTAGGGCATTAGGTGTTGAGACACCCCTACGAGCTTACCAAGTCGAGTTGCAGAAACTGATATGTAGATAGTGCAATGTTTGATTTCCTTAAGCTTTTCTCCTCAACCCATGTAACAAACGTTGGGCCAATAGCTCCCAAATCAGTTGACTTTAGGGTATTAAGTGTTAAAACACCCCTTCAGGCTTAATTGCTTAGGTTAGGGAGGCTACGAAACCAAACTTATCTACCTTTTTATTATAATTATTTTTTTTTGTTTTTTTTGTTTTTTTGTTTTTTTGTTTTTTTTTGCAAATTATGTACTATCCATTTCCCTTAGTTGTTACCTTTCACAAAAGAACATAAATAATGTAATAATCCAATGTGCAACCCACAATCATATGTTAAAGTGTGTGTGTGAAAATAAAGATTTAAAAATACTTGTTAAATGAGCATATGAGCAGAATCAAGTGCTACTAATATGAGAGTTTGTAAACCTGAATATTTCAAGAAGTATTCTGATAGACCTTGTTAAGAATGTTTACTAAGATGCATCTCAAGAGTCACTTTAACAAAAGAACTCCTTTTACTTTGCCATCCTAGTAACAACAGTTTTGCAAATAGTTTATGAAATAGAAAACACGGTTTTTTTTTTTAAAAAAAAATATCAACTACTACCCTTTCTCCCCAATTAAAATGAGACATTATCCTCAATGTCTTAAGGTAGAAAGATAGAGTATAGAAGACATCACTTGAAATAGCAAACACTGACAAACCTGAAACACACTTAAACAAATATAAGAAACAACAAAACACAATAATAAAACTAAAAGACACAGTTTTTACAAATGAAGGCTCAAATCTAATCTAAGTTTTTTACGGCTTTCCTTAGTTGACCAATTTATGCGACTATGAAGGGATTAATTACATGGATGAAAGATTGTAGTTGGTCAATCAATTGTTCAACAGTAGCAGCAGAGATTATGATTTGTCGTGCTGAAGATATTAGAAATTCCTGTTCCACAGCATGATCAAGAAAAGACAACAACTTATCATAAAAACCATTAACATTTAACAAACCTATGGGTTTATGGTGAATGTGCAGTTGGGCCCACGAGGAAATATGAAAGATCTCTTCCAATGTGTTAAGACCACATAGTAAGGCAATGAAGGCATCAACATGGTTAAACATTGCATTCAGTCGATCAGACATTGTGAGGACCTGTAATTCCTCTCTAATTGTTTTTCCAATGATGTCCCCTTATGCTAAAGCTTTGGGGACAACCCCCAAAACTTGACTACCTCCTAAAAATGCAGCTTTTGACACTCCCTCATTAACCCAATCTTGCCTCCTCCATACACTAAATGAATCTTTCGCTCAGCTAGTACTTGACCAAGATGATTTGATGATTCTAAAAACTCCTTTTCTTTCCCAGGACTGGATCCACCGAAAACACAAATATTATTTATGTGATGACTTGAGGAACCTGCCATTTCTACACACTTCTGTATTTGATGAATGTATGGGTTGAGTAGAAATGAAGGGAAGGAAGAGAAGAATTTATAGATGAGAAATTGAAAATGCAATCATACCACCTATATGTAGGCTAGTTGTAGTCTCACTCTCTCCCTCTCTCTCTCTCTCTATTTATTTATTTATTTTGAAAAAGCACGTGTATGTACAAGTAGTTGTGATTGTGGCTCACATCTTTCCTTGGTTTTACGTTCAAAAACGGCTTAAACGCCCTCTATGGGTCGAGATAGGCTTCCCATCCAGTTTTCTTAAAAACTGGCAAACAGGGTCTTTTTTAGTCAGATTCCCAAGACTAAGTCGAGCATGTTCTTTATGGAATTGTAGCCATCAATCATAAATTGCATGATGCACATCTCCATTAGGGTGCGTCTCAAGAGTCAATAGAAGATTATCTAAAGACCCCTTACTCAGGCCATTCTTAATAAATTGTATTTTATCTTCACGGTTTACTAACACGACCAAAAGATTGATGTCTTCTCCCAAGTGCAGGAGTGTCGAAGTAATAAATAACCCGACAAGACCGGGGTCGAACCACAGAGAGGTTAATTGTATAAATTATAAATAACAAGACAACAACAACAACAAGAAGAATAATAATAATACTCAGTACGTGGCGTTGTTATACCTGAGAATGATCTAAAAGATCGGGTCACAGGTTTCCAGGCTATATACTGAGTTTATGAACAGATCAAAGAGATAAATAATATAAACAGAATGTAAATAACAATAACAATAACAACAACAACAACAACAACAACAACAATAATAATAATAATAATAATAATAATAATAATAATGAAGAAGAAGAAGAAGAAGAAGAAGAAGAATAAGAAGAAGTTGATGAGAACTTTGAGATGGAAGATTAATGTAAGGATTAAACAATGATAACAACAAATGTCAAGGTTAGAGGATCCACTAATGGTACTTCAAACAAGTATAATATAAACTCTTATTACTCAATTGGAAACCACACATAAGGGAGGTTCCAATCAGATTATAAATTGTTAACATGATTACATTAGTTATCTTATTCGAATAAGGCTAATACTTGTAAATGTTGGCAGGCATTCATGATTATAACTTATGTTAACAACAAATCAAGTTCCTTTCATAGCTCAGGTGTCGGTTATACCATACAGTATGGGCTATGAAAGTGCCAAGTATTTGTTGTACCAAATGCTATACAACATAAATCTAGATTAACCATTTAAGAAGCAAAGTATTAAAAGTGAACAAGATAACAAATATAAAACATGTTAGTATCCAACATTAAGGACCATGTTCAATTTATATTATACTTATTCTTACACCATTAGTGTACCCTTTTCACCTTGACATAATTAACTTAGCTAAACATAATGAAAGAAAGAAACATAAATAAACAAGATAAGAACATAAATGAGAAAGGAGTTAACTAAATAAAGGAAAGGAAATGAAGTGCATAAACTTGATATTAATGAAAGCAAAACATAAGCAATACAAAGAGAGAAAGCAAGAGCATGATCTTGATCTGGAAACCAAGATGCCTCAATACATGGTAAGTGCCTCCTTTTATAGGCCAAAATTTGGAACTATTGATTTGTTGGCTAATTGATGAGTGGGTGGCCACATCTTGATTTGGTGACAATCCTTATCTTCTTGTCTGAACAATACGTCATTGGTAACATCATAATTTGCCCAGAATCCTCAAGAATGTTCTAGGAAATTGTCTCAGCTTTCCAGCAAAAAAAAGATGAGGTCATTTGGACTTCTAGAACTCAAGATATGGGCTGAACACTAAATAGTGTCTGGGCTGCAGGACAGCTTCGGACTTCTTCGTTGTTCCTATAATTTGGACTTGAAAACGGCCTTCTTAGATCTTGGTGTCCAAATGAAAGTTGTAGGCCTATGTTTTACCTTTCCATCCATATAACATGGACCTAAATCCGAGATCTAGAGCTCTAGATATGATCCAATTACCGAGCAATGTTCCGGTTTGGGCTGCACCAGCATCTCTTTTCTAATTTTAGCCATCTCTTTGTCCTTTCACTTTCAATGCGTAAACTCATCAATCAATCATTTTATTTATGTGATAGTCCTGCATTTAAGATGAGCATTTACCATATATTAAAGCATTTTATAGTATCAAACTTGTTATTATAAAACATGCTTTAGTTAAGGAGTTATTGATACTTCAAGTGCAAAATGATGATATAAAACCTTGATAAACATGCACTTTTAAGTACTAATCATTTACAGATATCATTCCTAAAGAATGACATGTCGCATTACAAGTCCATCTATCACATTTATGACAGACTTTCAGTCGTTTTGCACGATGTTTCTTTGCAAAAGTGCTTTTACCTGTTCCAGGCATGTGTGAAATGAAAGAATTTGAGGACTCACCTGATAATCAGACCTTTGCTTCAATCAACCAATGAATATCTTCAGGAATTCCATGGTTCATTAACAACCTCAATCTTTCACACCTAGCACGGTAAATTTTTGTGATCGCATTCTTAGGCAGAGCAGGAAAATACTTTTTCAATTTTTCAAGAGTGGTGTCCATTTTCAAATGAGAATTGGGGGAGAGATTCAAAGAAATAAGAAAGAGCAAAGAATTGCACAAATATATACACAGATATTAGTTATCATGGGAAACTGAAAGAACCGACTTAAGAGTCACGGGGTACCGTTATCCGCCATTTGACCGGGATGAGAAAAACTAGCAAAACAAAAGTCACACCAAAAAGGAACACAAAAAAATGTGAGAAAAACAAAATAATCAACCTTTATCTACAAGATCATTCAAACCAATGGATTCATTTTCACTAGGAAACTCATCAAAGTAAGCTTTCAAACGATGTCCATTTACCTTCAAAACATTGTCATTCTTTGAATTCTCAATATCAAGGGCCCCATAAGGATACACTTGTTTCAAAATAAATGGACCGCTCCATCGTGATCTTATTTTTTCAGGAAATAAATGGAGTCGAGAATTATAAAGCAAAACTTTTTGACCAGTATCAACTTTTTGACAATTTTCACAAGTTTTGCAGAATGCATGCGTGTCCTTGAACATGGTGGGCCAATAAAATCCATTTTGTAAGATTTTTGCAGTCGTCTTTCTTGATGAGAATTGTCTCCCACATGCTTCAGAATGACAAAGTTTAATGACACTACTTACCTCATTGTCAGGAATGCATCTTTGAAATTTTTTATCAGGACAATATTTGAATAAGTTAGGGTCATCCCAATAAAAGTTCTTCACTTCGTTCAAAAACTTTCCTTTGTCTTCAGTACTCTAGTGAGCTGGTAAATCTCCTGAAGCAAGAAAATTGATATTTTTAGCAAAGCAAGGTGATTAGTACTTAAAAGTGCATATTTATCAAGGTTTTATATCATCATTTTGCACTTAAAGTATCAATAACTCCTTAACTAAAGCATGTTTTATAATAACAAGTCTAATACTATAAAATGCCCTAATATATGGTAAATGTTCATCTTAAATGCAGGCTTATCACATAAATCAAAGGATTTATTGATGAATTCAACTACTAAAATTTTGAAGATAAAGAAGGGTGAAGCTTAGAAAAGAGATGTTGGTGCAGTCCAAACTGGAACACTATTCGGTATTTGGGTCATATCTCGAGTTCTAGATGTTCAAATGATCTCAAAGTTTTACACAAACTTTGTGAGACATAGGCCTACAACTTTCATGTGAACATAAAAATCTAACAAGGCCGTTTTCAAGTCCAAATCATAGCAACAACGGAGAAGTCTGAATCTGTCCTACAGCCCGAACACTGTTTAGTGTTTGGCCCATATCTAGAGTTCTAGAAGTCCAAATGACATCTACTTTTTTTTCTTGGAAAGCTGAGTCAATTGCATACAACTTTTATGTTTTCCAGTGGACCCAGTTCGGATGGTAGCAGTTTTGTTTTATTCAGACAAGAAGATAAGGATTTTCACCAAGTCAAAAGTTAGCCACCCACTCAACAATTAGTCATCAAATCAATAATTCCGAATTTTGACCTATAAAAGGAGGCATTTGTCATGTATTTTGAGGCTTGGTTGTTCAGATCAAGTTCATGCTCTTTATTTCTCTCTTTATATTTTTTTGTAATTTTTAAGTTTTGCTTTCATTAATATCTTGTTTATGCTTTTCATTTGCTTTCATTTACTTAGTTAACTTGTATTTTGTTTATGTTCTTGTTTTGTTTATTTATGTTTCTCTTCTTCATTATGTTTAGCTAAGTTTATTATGTCAAGGTGAAAAGGTTACACTAATGGTGTAAGAATAAATATAGTGTAAACTCAACATGGATCTTAATGTTTAATATTAACATGTCTTATCTTTTTATCTTACTAATTCTTAATACCTTGCTTGTTAAATGGTTAATCTAGATTTGTGTTGTATAACATTTGGTACAGCAAATGCTTGACACTCTTATAGCCCAACAGTATGGTATTACCTACACCTGGGCTATGAAAATAACTTGATTTGTTGTTAACATCAGTTAATATCATGAATTCCTGACAATATTTAAAAGTTTGGTGTTATGTAATTAAGATAATTAATATGATCATGTTAATAATTTATAATGAGCTATTAATGAGAAATCATCCGATTGGAACCTCCTTTGTGTGTGGTTTCCAGTTGAATAATAAGAGTTTATACTATACTTGTTTGAAATACCATTGGTGGATCCTCTAACCTTGACATTTGTTTTTATCATTGTTTAATCCTTACATTAATCTTTCATCTCAAAGTTCTCATTAATTTCTTCATCTTCTTCTTTTATTATTATTATTATTATTATTATTATTATTACTACTACTACTACTATTATTATTATTTACATTCTGTTTATATTATATAATATATCTCTTTGATCTTTTCATAAACTTAGTATATAGGCTGCAAACCTGTGACCCGATCTTTTAGATCATTCTCAGGTATAACAACGCCACGTACTGAGTATTATTATTATTGTCATTACTATTACTATTATTATTATTATTATTATTATTATTATTATTGTCTTGTTATTTATAATTTATACAATTAACCTCTCTGTGGTTCGACCCCGGTCTTGCCGGGTTGTTTATTACTTCGACACTACTGCACTTGGGAGAAGACATCAATCTTTTGGTCGTGTCACAAGGCATTGAACTAAGAGAAAGTAAAGATTCATCAGGAAAGTAATCATTGATTGGTGTGATGTCAGATGTCGAATCTATTATCAACTTTGACAAATGATCCGCGACAATATTTTTGGTGCCTTTTTCATCATCGATTGCTTCCTGTTTGGTCATGGCATGAGGAAATGGAAGTGCTGGTGGGGAATCAGTCTTTTCTTTGCAATGTTCAGATTCAACCCCTTCCTTACCCTCAGAGATTGACTCATCATCTTTCTCACAAGGTTCAAGAATGGGTTTTTCAATAACCTTACCACTGCGAAGAGTGATGTTTGATATGACTTGATCTATCTGTTGACTTCTGGAACTACTTGCATTTACATTATATTTCTCCTTTGGATTTTGTTGTGGTTGAGATGGAAACTTACCGTTCTCTTGAAAACTAAGAGCAGATATGAATTTTGCAAGAGCATCTTTAAAATCTATCATGCTTTGAGCAAGTTGAGTGTTGATTGTCTCTTGCTTTTCAATGAATGCATGCATATGTTTCCTCAAGATTTCTTCTAGTTGGTGGAGCATAAGGAGGTGCATATCCATAAGAATTTTGGAAATTATGGTGTGCTTGAAACGGTGACTGTGAAGTTTGTGCATTATTGTTATCACTCTTCCAACTGAAATTTTGGTGATTTCTCCAACCAGGATTGTATGTTTGCGAGTATGGGTTATGATTGGGCATTTGGAAATTGTTTAAAGCATGGGCTTGTTCATGGAAGCATTCCTTGAAAGAAGGCAAAGTTGGACACTCATTGGTTGCATGTTCATTTGTTTCACAGATTTGACACGCAATGTCTTGAATAGATTTTAATTTACCACTCTTTTTCAATTCTAGTGCCTCAACTTTTCTAGCTAAAGATGTAAACTTGGATTGGAGGTCATGATCTTTCCTAAGGTTATACATACCTCCATTAGATGTATGAGGTTGAATTTTACTTGGTGCCTCATAAGTGCATGTAGTGTCCCAATTTTACGCATTTTCAGCTAGCAAGTCTAGGTACTTCATTGCTTCATTAAGGTCTTTATCTTCAAAAGTTCCATTGCACATCAATTCAACCATTTGCCTATCTTTAGGTATTAAGCCTTCATAAAATTGTGAAACCAATCTCCATGTTTCAAAACCATGATGAGGGCAAGTATTAAGCAAGTCTCAATACCTATCCCAACATTGGTAAAATGTTTCACCTGGTTTTTGAGTGAAAGTGGTGATTTGTCTTTTGAAAGAGTTGGTTCTGTGAGATGGAAAAAACTTCTTTAAAAATTGTTGTTGCATTTCATCCCAAGCACGAATGGATCTTGGTCTCAAATTTTGTAGCCATGTTTTAGCTTTATCTTTTAAAGAAAAAAGGAAAAAGCTTTAATCTGATGGTGTTCATGCTACAATTTGAGTCATTATAAGCGTTACAAACTTCTTCAAATTCTCTCAAATGCAAGTATGGATTTTCTAGATCTAAGCCATGAAAAGAAGGTAAAAGTTGAATAATGCCTGGCTTAAAATTAAAATGAGATGCATCAAGAGGAAAAAATATACATGATCGCGCAATTGTTCTTGTTGGATTCATGTAGTCTCTAAGTGTTCTAACCTGATTATTCTCATTATAAAGCGACTGATTATCCTCTTCACCCATGTTTTCTAAAGAAGATAAGGATACCCTACAAAGTTTATCATTTAATGTACGTGACCAAACTCTCATGCGCGTGTAGGAAAAGAATAAAAAGAAGAGAAGAAAAAGAAAAAAAAGAAGGAAACGAAACACAAAAAACAAAAGTTAGATAAAAGAAAAGTGAAAGGAGAGAAATATAACAAAATTTATAATTTGTACAGAAATTTACCTCCCCGGCAACGGCGCCAAAAACTTGACACGACCAAAAGATTGATGCCTTCTCCCAAGTGCAGTAGTGTCGAAGTAATAAATAACCCAGCAAGACCGGGGTTGAATCACATAAAGGTTAATGGTATAAATTATAAATAAAAAGACAACAACAACAACAACAATAATAACAACAATAATAACAATTGTCGCACGTGTGCGGCGGCGCGGCGATCGTCCACCCTCAAGGGAAAAAAAAAAAAATCGGAATATTTATTCCCAACAAAAAAAGGAGAGACAAGGAATTCTTGTCTCTATATGTGAAAATATGGACTGGGAGTCGCCACCTAGTTTTCTGGTTACTAGGAACCTTAACTGGTCTTTAGAGATCGGGTACGGAGACTGGTTGCGTAAAGGGAAGGTATTAGCACCCCAACTACGCCCTACCTAAGGTAGGCTGCATTGTTTTAATGTCTGATAAAATCTAACATCGTGTTGTGGTTTTTTTGAATTGTTGGTTCGTTTACGGTTTAAGAAAAGTCCTCCTCTGTAAGGAGATCCTTATCTTGATCGGGTAAAAAAACTAACTATTCGAAGTCGTCAAAAGAAAATATCTTTTTAATATCAGGAATACGATTTACGTATAAATTCATAATCTCTGATACTAAAATCAAACAAAATAAAATATTTTGTTGTTTTTGAGATTTTGGCCAATGTTCTCTTGACTTTAATAAACTGGTTATTAAAGCCAAAATGCATGCTAAAATATTATTTTTTTTGACATGCAAAATACGATATGATTTTTTAGATTTGAGACACTTGGCCGTATGCACAAAAACATTTTTTATCTTTTTTTTCAATTTTTTTTAATTTATTTTTGGAAGTTTTTGCCGAAAAACGGGTATTTTAATACCGGATTTATATTTTTACGATGTAAACATACTGCCCGATATTAATCAAAATGGCATAAAAAAACTACGCGGAAAAATTATAAAATGCTGAAACAAATATTTTTGATTTTTTTTTATGCTGTGTGAACAGTACCGCGGGACGAAAACCGGGTCTTTTAATACCGAATTTATTTTTTTTACGATGTAAAATACAGACCGATATTAAGCAAAATTGATAAAAACATGTGTTGGAAAAATTGTAAAAAATAAAAATAAAAATAAAAAAATTGAAATGGGCCGGACCCGACCCATTTCAGTGGGCTGGGCCGAACCGGCCCAAAACTAAATGGGCTGGTTACTGTGCATAAGCACAGTAACCAGCCTCTCATCAGTTGCAGAACGTGAATTAATTCACGTTCTGCATGAAAATAAAGAAGGCAGTTGCAAAGGGCGAAGGAGACGGGGCAGAGGTTGTTTACCTGTGGCGGCGTCGTGGCGGTGCTGCTGGCGGCGACGGTGGCGGAGGCGCAGTGGCCGGCGGGTTTTCTTCTCCTTCTTCCTCTGTTTTTTTTTTTTCTTTTCTTCTGTTTCTGTTTTTTTTCTTTTCTTTTCTTTTCTTCTCTTCTCTCTTCTTTTCTCTCTTCCTTCTCTCTTCCTTCTCCCCTCTGTCGTCCTCCTTTTTTCTCCTCTTCCTCCCCTGTTTTTATAGGCGAAAAACAGGGGGGGGGGACGTCATGGTGGTGGCCGGTGTGCTGCCGCCCGTCCAACGCCCGTCCAACGCGTGGAAAGTGGTCGGCAAGTGGTGTCCTTGTTTCGGCGTCTTTTTGAGCAAAAGAGGGAAAGTAATTAGGCGAAAAGGGGAAGAAAAAAAATCTTCTTCTTCCCCTGCCTCGTGTGTCCAGGGGAAGAAGAAGAGCTACAGTGCCGTCAAAACGGCACCGTTTTGGGCTTCTGTTTTTTTTTTTTTTTTTTTTTTTTTTTTTTTTTTTTTTTTGCAACAGTGAATGAAACGGCGCCGTTTTGGTCAAAACGCGCCGTTTCATTTAAAAGGAAAAAGGCGCCAAAAGAATCAGATTCAAATTTCGGCCCTCCAATTGCGCGCGTTTTACAATTTAGTCCTTGGTCTCGGATTTCTTCAATTCAGTCCCTAATTGGCCATTAAACCTCAATTTTTATGCAATTAAGCCCCTGATTTGACCAATTTAACTTCCAAAAATTATAATTTGACCCCAGAAAATTAATTTCTTCTAATTAAAACCCAAATTAACTCCAAAATCAATTTTGTTGCAATTAAAATCTCCATAAATTCAATTAAACCTTCAATAAAATTTAATTGAGTCCATAAACTTCTGATTTTGCATTTTTCTTCCACAAATTGAATTTTCTTTATCATCGGGGCTCTCATCAGTTAATGATATACTGTCAAAAAATAATTTTTATATTTTTGAAAATCCTCAAACAATTTTTTTTTAGCATGTTTATGGCGCTCTGGCATTTTTCACTGTTATATTTTTTTTGTAATATATTTTTTTTGAATTTTTTTGTATTTTATTATTTTATATGTGGGGACCCAAAAATGGGTTACAACAACAATAATAGTAATAGTAATAGTAGTAGTAATAATAATAATAATAATACTCAGTACGTGGCGTTGTTATACCTGAGAATGATCTAAAAGATCGGGTCACAAGTTTCCAGCCTATCTACTGAGTTTATGAAAAGATCAATGAGATATATTATATAATATAAATAGAATGTAAATAATAATAATAATAATAATAATAATAATAATAATAATACTAATAATCATAATACTAGTACTAGTAGTAGTTGTAGTAATAATAAAAGAAGAAGATGAACAAATTAATGAGAACTTTTAGATGGAAGATTAATGTAAGGATTAAACAATGATAAAAACAAATGTCAATGTTAGAGGATCCACTAATGGTATTTCAAACAAGTATAGTATAAACTCTTATTACTCAACTGGAAACCATACACGGAGGAGGTTCCAATCGGATGATTTGTCATTAATAGCTCATTATAAATTATTAACATGATCATATTAATTATCTTATTTACATAACACCAAACTTTTAAATATTGTCAGGAATTCATGATGTTAACTGATGTTAACAACAAATCAAGTTCCTTTCATAGCCCAGGTGTAGGTAATACCATACGGTTGAGCTATGAGAGTGCCAAGCATTTGTTGTACCAAGTGTTATACAACACAAATCTAGATTAACCATTTAACAAACAAGGTATTAAGAATTAGCAAGATAAAAAGATAAGACATGTTAATATTAAACATTAAAGTCCATGTTGAGTTTACACCATACTTATTCTTACACCATTAGTGTTATCTTTTCACCTTTCCATAATAAACTTAGCTAAACATAATGAACAAGAGAAACATAAATAAACAAAACAAGAACATAAATAAGATACAAGTTAACTAAGGAAAGGGAAGGAAATGAAAAACATAAACAAGATATTAATGAAAGCAAAACTTAAAAATTACAAAAAAAATATAAAGAGAGAAATAAAGAGCATGAACTTGATCTGAACAACCAAGCCTCAAAATACATGACAAATGCCTCCTTTTATAGGTCAAAATTCAGAATTATTGATTTGATGACTAATTATTGAGTGGGTGGCCAACTCTTGACTTTGTGAAAATCTTTATCTTCTTGTCTGAATAAAACGAAAATGCTAGCATCAGAATTGGGTCCATTGGAAAACATGAAAGTTGTAGAAAATTGACTCAGCTTTCCAGGAAAGAAAAATTAGAGGTCATTTGGACTACTAGAACTCCAGATATGGGCCAAACATTGAACAGTGTTCGGGCTGCAGGATAGATTTGGACTTCTCCATTGTTGGTATAATTTGGACTTGCAAACGGCCTTCTTAGATCTTGGTGAAAACATGAAAGTTATAGGCCTAGAACTCAAGATATGATCCAATTACCGAACAGTGTTCCAGTTTGGACTACACCAACATCTATTTTCTAAGTTTGGCCCTCTCTTTGTCCTTTTAATTTCCATACTTGAACTCATCAATCAATCCTTTGATTTATGTGATAGGCCTGCATTTAAGATGAACATTTACCATATATTAAGGCATTTTATAATATTAGACTTGTTATTATAAAACATGCTTTAGTTAAGGAGTTATTGATACTTTAAGTGCAAAATGATGATATAAAACCTTGATCTAAAATAAACAAATGAGACTGGAGGGAGAGGCTTAGTAAGAGCATCCACGAGTTGATCCTTTAAAGAGATGAACCGTACCTGAATTTCTCTCTTAGCAACGTGATCACATACAAAATGATAATCATAATGTAGATAAGAAAGTGGCCCCTAAGTTATTACACCATAATGTAGTCATGGACGAAGTGGAAATCCAAAGTTCTGCCAATAAAGAATAAATCCATAAAATTTTAGCAGTACCAGCCAAGGCTTTGTATTCTGCTTCTGTAGAAGATCTAGCAACAGTGCGTTGTTTCCCGGATTTCCATGAGATAGGTATAGAACCAAGGTATACAAGATAACCACCTGTTGATTTTCGATCATCAATACTACCTACCCAATCAGCATTTATGAAACCATGAAGAGTCAAAAGAGAGTCTCGAGTAATATGCAGACCATAGGTTGTTGTAGCCTACAGGTAACATAGGATACATTTAACAGCAGCCCAATGATCATCAGTAGGGGCATGTATAAATTGACATACTTTGTTGACTACATAGCAAATATCAGGTCGAGTGAAAGTAAGATATTGCAGTGCTCCAACAATCTGTTGATACCATGTCGGATCAGAGTGAAGAGTACTAGACACAATTCCTAGTTTAGAGGAGGTAGACAGAGGAGTATCAACCGGTTTGCAGGAAGCCATACCTGCTCGTTGGATAATATCGAGTGCATACTTGTGTTGACTTAACAAGATACCCATAGCTACAGGTTTAACTTCAATGCCCAAGAAGAAATGAACATAACCCAAATCCCGAAGCTTAAATTTTGTTTGCAGTAAAGTAATCAATCTATGAAGCAAGGTTGAGTTACTCCCGGTCAGTAAAATATCATCCATATACACAAGTAGATAAGTAATGGCACCATTGAGAGAGAGACTAAACAGAGAAGTGTCAACCTTGGATGCCCAAAATCCAATGGAAAGGAGGAACTCGCTCAACCTGTTGTACCAAGCTCAAGATTTTTGTTTCAAGCTATACAAAGATTTATAAAGACGACACACATAAGATGACATAGCAGAATCAGCAAACCCCGATGGTTGTGCCATGTATACCTCCTCTTGAAGAATGTCATTCAAGAAAGCATTATGAACATCCAACTGGTGAATATTCCAACCATACGAGACAACAATAGTGAGCACAAGATGTATCGTTGTAGGCTTAGCCACAGGGCTAAACGTCTCCAAATAATTAATCCCCTATTGCTGAGAGAAGCTGCGGGCAACCAACCGTGATCTATATCGGTTAATCCGACCATCGGCGTGGCGTTTAATCTTGTAAACCCACCTACTACCAATCACATTCATAGACGGATGAGAGGGCACCAATGGTAAAGCTCGTCAGAAAATCAACATGCAATGAGCATGAGGCTCCGTATTGTGGGATGATCAGTCCACACAGGTTGGTGACTCCCCCGATCAACTAGGGTTGAGATACGATGTGCACAAAGACTAACACTACCCTGTTAGCATGGGTATTATGACTAACATACCATAGGTTCATAATCATAATCAAACAAACATATTCATATCTCAAAGCTCAACTCATGACATCAATCAAACGAGGAGCTATCAATTCAGAAGTCAATTCAAAATATATACTGATTCATATCAAGAATTCAGATTCAATAATTGATCATGCTTTATCATAAGGATAATAATCAACATATATATTATCAAGAAGCATGATCCAATTCATATTAACAAATCAAATATTTATAATATTTCTCATACATATGGAAAATTATCTACTCACCTGACTCAAAAGCAAACAACACTCAAAAGCTGATACCGAAGGAAATCCTACTAACGTCCCGCTGGTAGAATATCAGGATTATCTGGATACAAAGGAGACATATTCAAAAACGACTCAAAAGAACATTTAACCTATTTAATACACTTAACTAAGGGTGTATTCCGTAACCCTATATGTTTTTGAACTAACTAGTTAATTTTCTTAAAAACCCAAAATTTAACGGTTTTCCCGAAATCTAATCCATAATAAAACAACTAATAAAATTGGTAATAATTTACTAAATAACCCTTAATTATTCATCAAACTAATCTGCAAAAGCTAATATTACAGCTAGGGACTAATCTAGAATTTATCATATTTTTAGGGTCAAATTGTAATTTTCATCTAATGGAGGACCAAACTAGAATTTGTCATAAATCCATGAATATACTGAAATTCTGACAATAATTAATCCTCAATTCTGTACAGGATATATCATTATGCTCCAGGGACCATTTTGGAAATTTACCAAATTTTTAGGGTCAAATGGTAATTTTTGTCAAATTGGAGGACCAAATTGAAAGTATTAAATTTTCTTATTTATACAGTAATTCTTCCCATAATTCATATGTTATTCTGTTCAGAATCTCGGAATATGCTCCAGGGACCAATTTGTAATTTTCCAAAGTTCGGGGACTAAACTGTAATTTTTGCAAATTAAAGGATTGAATTGAATTTTCATCATCTTCAACCTCCAATCCAGAATATTAACAGAAAACTAGTGTTCTTTCCCCTAATTTCTAACACAAATTCACCATTCAAACAAAATCATAACTCAAAATCATCATCTTTCAATTCAATCTCTCAAAATCAACCAAATAATCAAATACCCACAACAATCAACCCCTAACATTCAATTTAATTCATCAATCAAATCTAAAACACAAACTTCATAACCCTAACATTTATCAAAACCGAAATTAAAGCTTAATTAAAATATATTTATACATAATTTTACCTTTAAACTTATTTCCTTCAACTCCTTTCTATTTCCTTTCTAATTTCCCTCTTTTCTCTTCTTCTTCTTCTTTCTCCCTTCTCTCTCACGGTTTGCTCTCTTAATTTCAGATCTCTCTCTCTCTTTTTCTTTTTCTTTTTACTTCCTATTTATATTTATCAAGTTTTGTTGAATTACCACTATACCCCTTATTCATTTACTTCAACTTTTAAGCCTTCAAGGGCTTTATTGCATTTTCCAACTCATTTATTTCAAAACATTACATGATGAGGAGCTTAGTATATGTGCAGGCTGTGGGGTAGAAGCAACTGTAGAATTTGCTACAGTCACTGCCAGAATAGGGGAACTAGCAGAGGAAGAACCAGGGGAGCTAGCAGGAGCAATTTGAACCTGTACTGCATGCGAGGGTGGTGAATCTGAACCTGTCCCTACAACATGATCATGATAATTGTTGTAACCCATTTTTGGGTCCCCATGAAAAATAAAATAAATAGCCAAAAGAGGTTAGAAAAATAACAGGAGGCAGAAGCGCTCGGAAAACAGTCAGAAAATTGGTCAAGGAATTTAAAAATACAAGGATTGAATTTTTGACAGTATATTCTAGAAGGATGAAAGCCCTATTGAGAAGGAAAATTTGAATTTTGAGGAGAAAAGCCCAAATTTGGATGTTTATGGACTTAATTGGATTTTTATTTGAATTTATAAAGGATTTGATTGCAAGAAAAATTAATTTTTAAGTCAATTTGGGCTTTAATTAGAAGAAATTTAAGTTCTGGGGCCAAAATATATTTTTGAGGAATTTATTGGGTCAAATCAGGGGCTTAATTGCATAAATATTGAAGTTTAATGGCCAATTAAGGACTTAATTAAGAAAATCCGAAACCAGGGACCAAATTGGAAGAGGCGCGTAAGTGGAGGGGCTGTAAATATTCGGTTCAGGGGCCTAATTGAAGAAATTGGAAGTTTATTGATCAATTGAGGGCTTAATTGCATAAATCAGAGGCTAAGGACCAAATTTTTTGTTATTTTTTTTGGGGTGCGACAATAATAACATGCAGATAATGCACAACCAGAATTCATAGTTTTACTGACGGACATATTCCATTAGTGGGTGATAGAGAGTACATCGGTAAATTATTTACCGACGAACTTCCCGACGAAATACGTCTGTCGGCTTACCTTTCGTTAGTGATTCCACATTCCGTCGCTATATCAATCGGAAAAACAAAAAAACCATTTACCGACGGTTTTACCGACGGAATGTGCGCGCCACAAAGAAAAAGTTTCCCACTTCAAACATACCAACGGATTTTTATTCCGTCGGTGATCTCACAAGTTACCGACGGACAGTACCCGTCGGTAACTTAGTCAGTGCATAATTGAAATACGGACATAACATACCTTTTTTAAATTCATCGGTATTATAAATTATCGATGGAATAATTCCATCGGTAAATCTGTTGGTGAGTCATAAAAACACCGACCGAATTATCCGTCTGAAAATTTGTCGGTTATAGTCGCGGCTACTGTCTAATGCCGACAGATTTATTCCGTCGGTAAATCCCTTTATAATTTTTTTTTTAAAAAATTATTTAGAATACATAATATAAAATGATATATATTAATGGTAATAAAAACCAATTATGCAAATAAAATTTATATTAAGCATCAAAAACAAAAAATGAAAGATAAATAATATTCATTACAAAATGAAATGTTTCAAAAAAACATTAAATGAAATTTTAAATGTAAATAATGTTTATTAAAAATTAATATAAAGGAGGATGAGGAGGAGGAGGAGGCTGGCTGTTATGCGGCCAAAAAGGATTGGGTGCACATGTTCCACCTTGTGCCATGTTCATGACCATTTGACGAAGCTCTTCATAGGTCGCTCTTTGTTGTTCAGAATCTGCTTTGTATTGTTCTTTGAGTTGCATGTATGCCTCTGATAGGTGGTCGCACTTTTGCTACAAGGCCACGAACTCCTTAGATTGGGAGCTCGATACTGATTTGGAGCTCCCGATGGTTGAAGCAGTACGGGTCGTCCGCAAGTTGTCGGCCGTAGTGGAGAGCCCGTAAACCCGATTCTTATCCGGTCCACCTCACGATCCAGCCTCCATCCACAAATCTGGATCGAATTCCTGATGGGTCGAAGGATCATCCCCGTATGTCTCCCTCAACCGATTATTATAGGTCTCCTAAAAATAAAAAAAGTAATCATCATATTCAATTCAATAAACATAATAATAACTTACAAAATAAAATGGTTGAACAAACATACCACAAAATGTTGAGCACGGCTATCAACGAACTGTTGCACCCCCTTTTGGCGGTCTTGACTCCGCACGTGCGTCTCCACAAACAGCTCCATAGGGCTCGGCTCACGTCCAAGAGACGTAGCCTATAAAGAAAAAAAATTATTAACAACAAATTAATTGAACGATATATTTCATTTAAATTAATCTTACCATCCGTTTCGCATGTGTAGCAAACAGAATGGAGCCGCCGGTGTGCGTTGTCACCGAGCCATGAATTGGCCGATTCTGGTTGCCAGCACCGGACTGTGAGCATCGTGTGAACCGCTTAGACGTCACGTGCTCAAGGTAGTGCGGCCATATATCCTCCGGGATGTATATCGGTTTGAAATCCCTCCAAACCGCAACGGTAGATGTATAGGGAGATGCTCCATTGAGTCAAAAAATGAAGGAGGGAATATCATCTCAAGTTTGCATAGTGTCTCGATGATATTCATTTGAAGCCTCTTCATGTGCTCAACATTCAACTTGTTGGCGCATATATCTCTGAAGAAATGACTGATCTCCGTCAGTGCATCCCATATTCCCTTTGGCAACAAATCACGAAAAGCTAATGGGATGAGTGTTTGCATAAACACGTGGCAGTCATGACTCTTCATTCCATACAATTTGCAGTCCTCTATGTTAACAAGCCTTGATATGTTCGATGCATGTCCATCTGGAAAACACAGACTCTTAAGGCATTTGTAGACTAGCAGTAGTGCGTTTTTCTCTAACATGAAACTGGCCCTTGGTTTTGCGACCCGTGACTCCTCATAAACCAACTCCATATTTTTACGGTTACAGTTGTCGCACCCCAAAAAAATTCAAATTCATCAATTGCGGGTTCGACTGGCGAATTTTTTTAATTTATTTTTATTTGGTTCTTTGGAGTCGCCACCTAGTATTTTGGTCACTAGGAACCTAACTGGTCTCAGAGATCGGGTACGGAGACTGGTTGCGTAAAGGGAAGGTATTAGCACCCCAAATACGCCCTACCTAAAGTAAGCTGCATTGTTTTATTGTCTGATAAAAAACTAAAGTGTTGTTGTGTTTTCCTAGTCGTTGATCTGTCTATGGTTCAAGAAAAATCCTCCTCAGTAAGAAGGTCTTTTATCTTATCGGGTAAAAATCCTAACCGTTCTAACGTCCATACCAAAATTTTATTAATAATACTTAGGAATACGTTTTACGTATAAATTCGTAATCCCAAATACTAAAATAAAACAAAAAGATTTTTTAGAATTTTTGAAATATTGGCCTAGTTCTCATGGCTTGAATAAATTGGTTATTAAAGCCAAAATGCATGCTAATACATATATTGTTTTGAAAATTTTCTTTGTTGTGTGAAAATATGATCTTATAATATTTATATATATATATTGGAGAGACTAGGCCGTATTTTAAAACAAAAACAATTTTTAGAAAATATTATTTTTTTTTATGCTTTGACGAAAATCGGGTATTTTAATACTGAGCTTGTATCCTTACGGTATAAAAATACAACCCAATATTAATCCGTTTTAAAAAAAAAAATGCAGAAAAATCAATAACATTTTTAGGGAATTTTTAGAAATTTTTTGAAAGCAAAAACATTTTTTATTCTGAAAATCTTTGATATTTTGACGAAAACCGGGTATTTATAACACTGGTTTTATATCTTTACGGTATAAAAATACAAACCAAAATTAAACCATTTTGATAAAAATATGCAGAAAAATCAACAACATTTTTAGGGACTTTTTAGAATTTTTTTTGAAAGCAAAAACATTTTTTATTCTGAAAATCTTTGATGTTTTGACGAAAACCGGGTATTTATAACACTGGTTTTGTATCTTTACAGTATAAAAATACAAACCAAAATTAAAACATTTTTGACAAAAATATGCAGAAAAATCAACAATATTTTTTAAAGATTTTTTTCAAAATATTTATTTTTTATTATTATATTTTATATATATATACATATATACACACATATAATATAATATATAATATATAATATATAATATATAATATAAAAATAATTCGGGCTGGGCCGGCCCAAATATCTAGGCCGGACTTGGCCCAGAGAGCTGGTATGGGCCAGACCTGGTCTGGCCCGTCAGATACAAGGCCGGGCCAGACTCAGTCTGGCCCAAAAAAAAAAAAAAAAAATTGTGCTGGGCCAGGATCCACCTGGCCCAGCTACGCATCAACAAGGGGGGGAATTAATTCCCCCCTCCTCCCTGCATGCAGAATGTTCATTCTGTATGCAGGGAAAACAAATAAAAAACTAACGAAAGGGGGGAGAAGAGGTGACCTGGCGTGGAGGAGGCGGTGCTGCGGTGGCTCTACGGTGGCGTGGCTTCCCGGGCGGCGCTGCGGCTCCTTCTCTCTTCGGTTCTCTCTCTCTCTTCGGCCTCCTCTCTCTCTCCTCCCTTCGGTTTTTTTTTGTTTTTTCCGTCCCCCCTAGCAGCTTCGGTTTTCTTCTCTATTTATAGGGGCCGAACCGTGGGGGACCATCGTTAGTGCGGTGCAACGGCTGGTCGGCCAATACTAAAGGTGGTGGGGGCGAGGAGAGAGAGAGGCGCGGGAAGATTTTCGAATTTTTTTCGTCTGCTGTTCTGTTAAAACGGGGGGAAGGAGGAAGATGAATAGTGTCGTTCAAAACGACACCGTTTTTTTTTTTTTTTTTTATGAAACGGCGTCGTTTTGGGTAAAACGCGCCGTTTCATTTAAATGGCTGAACTTCAAATCAGTCCCCCAAATTCGGTCCTCGCCCCTCTTGTTGGCCGCCTTTTTCACTTTGGTCCTTGGCCTCTAATTTATGCAATTGAGCCCCTAATTGATCAATAAACTTCCAATTTCTTCAATTAAGCCCCTGAAACAAATCCAAACAGCCCCCTCTATCTTTGCGCCTTCTCCAAATTGGTCCCTGGTTTCGGATTTTCACAATTAAGTCCCTAATTGGCCCTTAAACTTCAATATTTATGCAATTGAGCCCCTGATTTGACCCAATAAATTCCTAAAAAATATATTTTGGCCCCAGAACTTAAATTTCTCCAAATTAAAGCCCAAATTGACTTAAAAATCAATTTTTCTTGCAATCAAATCTTCTATAAATTCAAATAAAAATCCAATTAAGTCCATAAAAATCCAATTAAGTCCATAAACATCCAAATTTGGGTTTTTCTCCTCAAAATTCAAATTTTCCTTCTCAATAGGGCTTTCATCCTTCAAGAATATACTGTCAAAAATTTAATCCTTGTATTTTTAAATTCCTTGATGAATGTTTTCTGACTGTTTTCCGGGCGCTTCTACCTCCGGTTATTTTTTCTAACCTCTTTTGGCTATTTATTTTATTTTTCATGGGGACCCAAAAATGGGTTACAACAACAGTATAAAGCTATATCCAATCTAGACTTGATGTTGTCCTTTGTCTTCCCCTTCACATCCATGACGGTGTTGAAAATATTCTCAAACACATTCTTTTCGATGTGCATGACGTCAAGGTTATGGCGGAGAAGATTGGTCTTCCAATAAGGAAGCTCCCAAAAGATACTTCGCTTTACCCAATTATGGGTCAAACCAAAACCAGGAAACTTTTGCTTACCTGATTGAAGGCCAAACACAATGTCACCGTACTCTGATACAACATGATGCAATTCTTCACCAGAAAGACGCGGGGATGCAACATCTTTTTCAACTCTGCCAATAAAGAAATCTTTTCTGTTTTTTCTGAACCTGTGATTAAGTGGCAAGAAGCGATGGTGACAGTAAAAAAAAGAAGCTTTACCTCCGTTTGCTAGCGTGAATGCCTTTGTTGTTTTCCATGCAGTATGGACATGCGAGTTTCCCATGCGTGCTCCAACCAGAAAGCATTCCATAAGCTGGAAAATCATTGATAGTCCACATCAAAGCCGCCCTCATAAGGAAATTTTGTTTCCTCGATATATCATAAGTCAGAGCTCCGGAGGACCACAACTATGCCAGCTCATCAATCAACGGTCGAAGACAAACATCTATATTCCGCCCCGGGCTTCTTGGATGGATGTACCCATTCGAACGGTAGATGTATAGGGAGATGCTCCATTGAGTCAAAAACTGAAGGAGGGAATATCATCTCAAGTTTGCATAGTGTGTCGATGATATTCGTTTGAAGCCTCTCAATGTGCTCAACATTCAACTTGCTAGCGCATATATCTCTGAAGAAATGACTGATCTCCGTTAGTGCATCCCATATTCCCTTTCGCAACACATCACGAAAAGCTAATGGGATGAGTGTTTGCATAAACACGTGGCAGTCATGACTCTTCATTCCATACAATTTGCAGTCCTCTATGTTAACAAGCCTTGATATGTTCGATGCATGTCCATCCGCAAAACGCAGACTCTTAAGCCATTTGTAGACTAGCAGTTGTGCGTTTTTCTCTAACACGAAACTTGCCCTTGGTTTTGCGACCCGTGACTCCTCATAAACCAACTCCATATTTTTACGGTTACAGTATAAAGCTATATCCAATCTAGACTTGATGTTGTCCTTTGTCTTCCCCTTCACATCCATGACGGTGTTGAAAATATTCTCAAACACATTCTTTTCGATGTGCATGACGTCAAGGTTATGGCGGAGAAGATTGGTCTTCCAATAAGGAAGCTCCCAAAAGATACTTCGCTTTACCCAATTATGGGTCAAACCAAAACCAGGAAACTTTTGCTTACCTGATTGAAGGCCAAACACAATGTCACCGTACTCTGATACAACATGATGCAATTCTTCACCAGAAAGACGCGGGGATGCAACATCTTTTTCAACTCTGCCAATAAAGAAATCTTTTCTGTTTTTTCTGAACCTGTGATTAAGTGGCAAGAAGCGATGGTGACAGTAAAAAAAAGAAGCTTTACCTCCGTTTGCTAGCGTGAATGCCTTTGTTGTTTTCCATGCAGTATGGACATGCGAGTTTCCCATGCGTGCTCCAACCAGAAAGCATTCCATAAGCTGGAAAATCATTGATAGTCCACATCAAAGCCGCCTTCATAAGGAAATTTTGTTTCCTCGATATATCATGTCGCACCCCAAAAAAATAATAAACAAAAAAGTTTGTTTTTGCGACATTCGAGTGGCGACTTTTGTTTTATTCTGTTTTGTTGATTTGGTTTTTTTGGGAGTCGCCACCTAGTATTTTGGTCACTAGGAACCCTAACTGGTCTTTCAGAGATTCTAAGGCAAGGGACAGGTTGCGTAAAGGGAAGGTATTAGCACCCCTAGTACGCCCTACCTAAGGTAAGCTGCTTGGTGTTTGGTTTGCTTTATAATTGCTATGGTGTTGGTATTTTCTAGGTTCGTCAATTGATTTTGGATAGAAATCTAAGGAGATTCCATGTGCTTTGAAAGCTCATTTTTCCCTTAGTATTTCAAAAGTTTGAGACTCATAAATCGTGGAAATAAAAATAAAAAAAATTAAATTTTGAAAAGTCCTCGATTATAATCAAGGCTTCTTTCAAGAATGTGTGCGGATTTATTACTCCCAATAATATTTTGGATATTCATCCTTTTAAGGATTTCTTTATCCAAACATTAGCGGTAAATAATAAATAAATTCCCTCTCAAAAAAAATAAGATTTTTATAGTTATTGGAATATTGGCCAATACCCTTTGGAATTTTACAAACATGTTGTAAAATCCAGAAATGCAATAAAATAATTTGTGTTCAAGAAATCCATGCGAAAACACACTTTCGAAGCTTCCAATATATTTTTTTTTATAAAAAGAATATTCAAAACATGTTAGAGTATTGGCCGTATGCAACACGCAAGAAAATATTTTTTTTTTAAACAATATTTTTTTTTTGACGAAATCGGGTATTTTTAATACTGAATTTGTATCTCCACAACATAAAAATATAAACTAATATTAAGTCATAATAAAAAAATATGCAGAAAAATCCACAATATTTTTTTAGGAATTTTAGGAATTTTTTGAAAGCAAAAAAAAAATTTACCTTTGAAAATTTCGGATATCTTGATGAAAACTGGGTATTTTAAACACTGAATTTGTATCTCCACAAAATAAAAAATACAAACCAAAAGTATAAAAAAAAAAATATTTATATGAAAATAAAATAACAATAATTTTTTTTAGATTTTGTTTTTTATTTTTTTCCAAAAAAAAAACATATATATATATATATACACATATAATAATAATAATAATAATAATAATAATATAGTTATATATTAATTATTAAGGGGCTGGGTCGGGCTCAACCCCAGAAGTCATTGGGCCAGATTGGCCCAAGCAAAGTGACTGGGCCGATCTCGACCCAAGAAGTGACTGGGCCGATCTCGGCCCAAGAAGTGACTGGACCGATCTCGGCCCAAGAAAAATAACTTGGTCTGGGCCGGACCCGGCCCAGACCGCCGGGTTGGGCCAGAATCCTTCTGGCCCATATACATGGTTCTAGGCCAGAACCCGTCTGGCCCAGAAGAGAAAACAGAACGGGGGGAATTAATTCCCCCCCGGTCCCCTGCATGCAGAACAATTCTGCATGCACGGGACGAAACCTAAACAGCAGAAGAGAAAAAAAGAATGCAAGGGAGAGAGCGTACCTGGCGGGGCTATGGTGGCGTGGCTCGTGGACGGCGGCTCCGGCGGCGTTGCTGCTATTTCTAACAGTGGCGAAAAATTCTTCTTCCTCCCCTCTCCTTCGTTTTTTTTTCGTTCTCAGTGGCTGTCTATTCTCAGTTTGGTTTCGGTTTTTTTGGTTTCGGTTTCCTTCTTCTCGGTTTGTTTCTGTTCTTCTCTCTCTCTCTTCGGGTCGCTCTCTCTCTCCTTCTCTCCTCTGGGTTTTTTTCTCTCTTTCGGCCTCTCTCTATTTATAAGGAAAAAAAAGAACCGGCGTGCCTTTTGTTAGTGCGCCTTCAATCACGCAACGGCTGGTCGGCCGTTGACGCTTTCGGTGGTGGGGGCGAGGAGAGAGAGGCGGGAAGGTTTTCAAATTTTTCATCTTCTGTTGCTGCTAAACCGGGGGGAAGGAAGAAGATGAACAGTGTCGTTCAAAACGACACCGTTCTGGTCTTCCTCTTTTTTTTTTTTCTTTTTTTTTTTTTAATATATGAAACGGCGTCGTTTTGGATAAAACGCGACGTTTCATTTAAATGGCCAAACTTCAAATCAGCCCTCCAAATTCAGTCCCCGCCCCTCTTGTTGGCCGCCTTTTTCACTTTGGTCCTTGGTCTCTGATTTATGCCATTTAACCCTCAATTGATTAATAAACTTTCAATTTCTTCAATTAGGCCCTGAACCGAATAATTGCAGCCCCTCCATTTACGCACCTCTTCCAATTTGGTCCCTGGTTTCGGATTTTCTTAATTAAGTCCTTAATTGGCCATTAAACTTCAATATTTATGCAATTAAACCCCTGATTTGACCCAATAAATTCCTAAAAAATATATTTTGGCCCCAGAACTTAAATTTCTTCTAATTAAAGCCCAAATTGACTTAAAAATTAATTTTTCTTGCAATCAAATCCTTTATAAATTCAAAAAAAAAATCCAATTAAGTCCATAAAAATCCAATTAAGTCCATAAACATCCAAATTTGGGCTTTTCTCCTCAAAATTCAAATTTTCCTTCTCAATAGGGCTTTCATCCTTCAAGAATATACTGTCAAAAATTCAATCCTTGTATTTTTAAATTCCTTGACCAATTTTCTGACTGTTTTCCGAGCGCTTCTGCCTCCTGTTATTTTCCTAACCTCTTTTGGCTATTTATTTTATTTTTCATGGGGACCCAAAAATGGGTTACAACAGATGCCCCCTCTTTATAATACTTACGGAGCATGGGTTTTGCGCAGTAAGTGTTATAAAGATAAACCCAAAACGGAACTCCCGAAACTGATCTGGTCGAAGCTTGATTGATCTGAAACTTTGTCCTTTATAACAATCCTCCTTAGCCCCAAAAACTATGATCAAAACTTAGTCATCTCGAGATCCTTATCCAGCGATCCTCTGAATTCTTATTTTAGTTTGATCAACATGGAAATCCATCCGAGATCCCATCTAGTGATCTCCTTTAACCTGGAATCCCATCTGGCGATTCCTTTACCCATAACCAATGCAAAAAATATGTGTGTGGTCTCATTATGATGGGTGACCTGCCCGAATGGAAAAGGGAAAGAGTGGTCTCATTCTTTGGGTGACCTACCCAGGGGGAAGAATGGCCTCATTATTATGGGTGACCTACCCAGGTAAAAAAAAATGGAGAATGGTCTCATTCTTATGGGTGACCTACCCAGAAAAATATGGTCTCATTGTGATGGGTGACCTACCCAAGGAAAAAGGAAAAGTGGTCTCATTCTTTGGGTGACCTACCCAGGGGAAGGAATGGCCTCATTCTTATGGGTGACCTACCCAGGTAAAAAAAATAGAGAATGGTCTCATTCTTATGGGTGACCTACCCAGAGAAAAATGGTCTCATTGTGATGGGTGACCTGCCCGAGGAAAAAGAAAGAGTGGTCTCATTCTTTGGGTGACCTACCCAGGGGAAGGAATGGCCTCATTCTTATGGGTGACCTACCCAGGTAAAAAAATGGAGAATGGTCTCATTCTTATGGGTGACCTACCCAGAAAAAATATGGTCTCATTGTGATGGGTGACCTACCCAAGGAAAAAGGAAAAAGTGGTCTCATTGTAATGGGTGACCTACCTAGAAAAAAAAAATATGGTCTCATTGTGATGGGTGACCTGCCCAAATGGAAAAAAGAAAAAGTGGTCTCATTATAATGGGTGACCTACCCAGAAAAATGTTGGTGAGGGCTCAAAGGCGCACTCGAAATGAGGTAGGGTTTAGAAAACGCACTACTTGAGAAGTGAGGGCTCAAACAGCGCACTCAAAAAGAGATAGGGTTAGAAAACACACTACCTGAGAAATGGTGATGAAACCCCGATCTGACAAATGTTGAAAGCAATGTATTATGGTTAGTATGCATGTATGTTTTTGTTACCTATCTTGGAAACATAGGTCCCCCTTTCGTCGTAAACCTCCTTGCTCTTGTTTCAAGCTTTTCTCATGAACCGAAAAATCCTTCATATCCTTTTAGTGAAGAGATCTCTGGTTCCTTATGGGGCCCTTTCTTGCTCCATTGAGTTTTGTACCAAAGGAAAAAATTGGTTTTGTTCATGAAAACTGAAACCTTTAATGCAATTAGCAAATCTTATAAAAGATGCTTTAGAAGTTTTTATTATGATACCCCTTTTTGGCTTGGGTTTACTATGGACCCTAATGTGCATTTCGTGCACCTTTTGCCCCCTCGTGTGATGTGCAACTATATGTCAAGTAGATTTGATTTGGTTCACCAATTGATGGAGTCATCTTCTTAGTCATGCCAAAAAAAGTTCTTTTGAGCAAAAGATTCCAAATGCTATGAGATCATGGCCGAAATTTTTATATATATATATATATATAAAAGACTCTTTATAAAGACAATTCATGGCCGAAATTTATTTTATTGAACGGGAAATTACGAAATACATCAAGCGTAGTATTTCTTTATAGAGTCGGAATTCACAGGCCTAGCTAGATCTTCTCCATCCATTCTAGACAGTAACAAAGCTCCTCCTGAGAATGCTTTCCTCACCATGTACGGCCCCTCATAGTTAGGCGCCCATTTACTCTGATCTTCTCCAGGTAAAGGTAATATTTTCTTTAGTACAAGATCTCCTTCGTGGAATCCTCGAGGTCGAACCTTCTTGTCATATGATTTAGCCATCCTTCTTTGGTAGAGTTGATGATGATAGATCGCGGCTATCCTCTTTTCACTGATCAGATTCAACCGTTCATATCTAACCTTTGCCCATTCTACCTCTTCCAGCTCAGAGTCTAACAACACTCTCAATGATGGGATTTCCACTTCTAAAGGCATCACCGCCTCCATTCCATATACCAACATGTACGGGGTGGCTCCTATCGAGGTTCGAACTGCAGTGCGATATGCATGAAGAGCAAATGGCAACATCTCATGCCAATCCTTATAGGTGACTACCATCTTCTGAATAATCTTTTTGACATTTTTATTAGCAGCTTCTACCGCGCCATTCATTTTTGGTCTATATGGTGAAGAATTGGAATGCTTGATTTTCCATTTAGTGCAGAGCTCTATTATCATCTTGCCGTTGAAATTTTGAGCATTATCCGTTATAATCTTTTCTGGTAGACCATACCGACATATCAAATCTCTCTCAATAAATTTCTTCACCACTTTTTGCGTCACATGAGCAAATGACCCAGCTTCTACCCATTTTGTGAAGTAGTCGATAGCCACGAGAATAAACCTATGACCATTGCTGGCTTTTGGGTTTACCGGTCCAATCACATCAATTCCCCACATCGCGAAGGGCCGGAGGAGCATTGATTTTGTCACTGTATACTTGGCACTTATGACACTTCCGGACATAATCGATACAATCCTTCTTTAACGTCATCCAGAAGTACCCGGCCCTTTGTATCTTCCTGGCCATCACATGTCCACTAGTATAAGTTGAGCAAATCCCTTCATGGACTTCTCGTACCGTGCTTTTTGCCTCAAATTCATCCAAACATCTCAACAAAGTTCCGTCAGATGATTTCTTATACAAAATCTCCCCATCAAGATAAAAATCCATTGCCAACCTTCTCAAGGTCTTCTTGTCGATTTTGGATGCCCCCATGGGATATGCCTGGTTTTGGATGAAATTCTTGATATCATAGTACCACGGGTTTCCATCCACTTCTCTTTCGACTGAGCAACAATGAGCGGGGTTATTTCTGATATTGATGTGTACTGGCTGTACCTTGTGCCCAAAGTCCATCTTGGCCATAGATGCTAGTGTGGCCAAAGCATCTGCAAACTGGTTCCCTTCCCTTCCCAGATGGGTGAACTCTATTTCCTCAAATTCTTTAGCTAGCTGTGACAGGTATTCTTGGTAAGGCCTTAACTTCTCTTCTTTGGTTTGCCATTCTCCTTTTACTTGGCAGATGATCAACATTGAGTCTCCATACACATCTATCTTTTTGATGTTCATCTCTAATGCAGCCTCTAAACCAAGAATGCAAGCTTCATACTCAGCCGTGTTGTTGGTGCACCCGAACTGCAGCTTAACTGAAACCGGATACTGCTTCTTATCAGGAGAGATTATCACTGCCCCCGCTCCGTTACCATTGATTGTGCATCAAAAGTATCATTAAGTCTTTTATTTTACATATGTATTTATTGTTTTTATTTGAATTTTTTATAATAAGTGATGTGCTTTTTAGTAATGAAGTTTCTTTTAATGTTTCGATAGGTTTTTGGAGCTTAAATGAATTATTTCAGAAAATTCAACGTCGGAATTCAGAACAAAGAATTGAAGAGAAATTTAGTTGAAGATTGAAACAAATCTTGGTTCAAATAAGTGCTCCAAATTTGCCCAAAAAATCAATTATTTTCCAATTCTAGAAAAGAATATCATATGATCCATTTCAAGCCCAAACTTACCTTATGTTGTGTGCAAACTTCAACCATCAAACACTCAAGGTTTCAATGTCAATCTTAGCCCAAATAATAGGTACAATTGTATACTTATTTGATGTTTAAATCCAGCCCCAAATCAGCCTCCAAATCAGCCCAAGCACAATCCATGATCTTACATGTCCACACAACAAATAATATTTGATTTATTTTGGGCAATTAATTGATTCAAGAGGGCAAGCACATGGATGGAAAGCTGGAGGGGACATTGTGAAATTATTTTGGTTCAACAAGAAGAAAGAAACAGCTCATAAAGGAGGAAGAAAAACGTGCACCAAAGTGTTCTCCAAGCTGGCCTGATTTAATTTTCCAGAACATCTTTCGGTGTTTTGCCCATAACTTTTGACTCAGATGTCCAAATGAGCTTTTCGTTAATGATCTGGAAATCTCATAGAATTTCCTATAAATATGTCTCTAATAGCCATCTCCAGGGGAGGCTTCTAAGAGGGTCGAATTGCTGTCCAAAGTTAGAGTCAGATTTGTGTCCGAATTTTTACTGAAATTCTGTTGTGTTCTTCTTTGTAGATTTCGGTTCTTTAGTTTGTAAAACTTATTATTTCAGTTTGATTCAAGTTATTTCATGTTTATTAAAGTGTTCTTATATATAATCATGGTTGGCTAATCTCTTTCTTGGATCCAAATCAAGGATGATGGTGATTGAGGTGAGTTCTTTAAGATATGAATGAATGTTAATGATTATCTTCTCATCTTCTTCATGAATGTTTTATTATTGCAAAGAAATTTTAGAAATCATTTAGGTAATGTTATAATCTTGAATTTTTATGCACAAACCTTAGTTTTGGTATAGAGATTGCTTGATTCAATGTCTTACTTAATTTGAAAGTACTTGTTCATTCTTAAGCAATAATTAATCTTCATCTTTTTAAACTTCATTGTAATATCTTCCGATCTAATATCACCATCGTTGATATTAGGTTGAGTTATCTTATATATGTTGAAGAAATCACCAATACATCACCATTAAAATTGATTTGGACCAAGACTTACTTTTTCTTGTCTTTTAAAATCTATTTACACTTTTTCATCTTTGAAAACAAATCCATCAATTATTTTCAACCAAGTTATTGTTAATTTAATTTCTCTTGAGTTTTTTTTGTTGTTACCTAGCTTAATTTCCAGATCTAGCTCTCTGTGGATATGACCTCGATCTTACCGAGTTAATTGCTACATCGCACACTCGTGCACTTGCGAGTTAAAACAAGCCGATCACAAAAAGCGGTCAAGCAATTTTGGCGCCGTTGCCGGGGAGCTAGCAAGCAAAGGTAACAAATTTATATTTGATTATTGAAAAATAAAAAAAATTCATATAAATAAAAAATCAAATGGCTGGTTTTACCGCCTAAAAAAAAAAAAATTTGACCTCAACTTTTTGGATATTGGACTATTAATTGTTGGATTTTGGTTGGTTCAACCATTTTTCTTTTATTGTTTATTCTAGTTAGTTTCTAATATTTATTATTTATATTATAAGGCTGGTTTTACCGCCTCTTGTTTATTTTATTTTTTGTTGTTATTTCTTTTATATTTATTGTCTAAAGTGCTTGGCCGGTATTACCGCCTCTTGTTTATTTTATTTTGTTGTTATTTATTGTTGTTATTTCTTTTATATTTATTGTTTGAAGTGCTTGGCCGGTATTACCGCCTCTTGTTTATTTTATTTTGTTGTTATTTGTTTATTTTATTTTGTTGTTATTTGTTGTTATTATTTCTTTTATATTTATTGTTTGAAGTGCTTGGCCGGTATTACCGCCTCTTTATTCATGCTTGTTATACTTATCTTTTAATGTTTATTGTTGTTAATATTGTTTATTAGTTGGAGAGTGAATTTCTTAATTTGTTGTATTTTTATTTTTGAGCCATTACTTTATCTTGTACGTTTCATTTACTTTTATTTGCAATCTTTTATTTGTTTTATTTGTTTTTGTTTTTGTTTTTGTTTTTTTTTTCTCTCCTTTCCTTTCGTATTCATATAATTGTTATATTATTATTATTATTATTATTTTATCATGGCTAATGTTGAAGATCTAGAGGGTGAAGGGAGTGTTCAAGGTAATGGACCTCCACAATTTAATGATCAACCTAATTTTCGAACTCTTAGAGAGTATCTTCACCCGGCTAGACAAAGTACACCTTCGTGTATTATCTTGCCTCTTAACCAACAAGCTTTCAATTGGAAACCGGGCATGATTCAACTTCTTCCCACATTTCACGGTATGGATTCTGAAAATCCATACATACACATTAAGGACTTTGAAGAGGTATGTAATACTTTTATTGATAGAACATGCACTGAAGAAACTATTCGGCTTAAATTGTTCCCATTCTCTCTAAAGGATAAAGCCAAGCTTTGGCTAAACTCCTTACGTCCTAGGTCTATAGGTACATGGAGAGAAATGCAAGCTGAATTTTTGAAAAAATACTTCCCCACTCATAGGACGGCAGCCTTACAATGTCAAATGATGAATTTTTCTTGTAGTCCAAATGAGTCATTTCACCAAGCTTGGGAAAGGTTCAAAGACTTGTTAAATGCATGCCCCCACCATGGTTTTGAGATGTGGAGGTTAGTGAGTTTCTTCTACGACTCTCTTACCGCAGATTTTAAAAAGCTAGTGTCAACCATGTGTAATGGTGAGTTTTATGACAAAGAACCAAGTGAAGCCTTCGATTTTTTTGATCAATTGGCTGAAAACACAAAGCAATGGGAGACTTCTCTCCCACTTCATGTTGAGTCTAGAAACACCATTTCTCATTCAAGTGGGAAGTTCCAATTAAAAGAGACTGATGATCTTAATGCTAGATTAGCCTCATTGGCTAGGAAAGTAGAGTCTCTTGAGATTAAAAAAGTGCATGTCATGAGTGAACAACAAGAGGAAAGTTGTGTTGTTTGTGAGAGCAAAGGGCATAGGACAACTGAGTGTCCTACCATTCCAGCCTTCAAGGAAGTGCTATATGGCCAAACTTCTGATTCAAGTAATGTTAGAAAGCCATTTTCAAACCAAGTAGGCAATCCCTACTCTGAGACCTATAATCCTGGATGGAGGAACCATCCAAATTTTGGATGGAGAAATGAGGGCTCTTCAGTACCTCAAACATTTCAACCTCCACCCCAACCATTTCATACTCCCACACATAACACGTACCAACCACCTCATAAGAGATCCCTAGAGGATACTCTTCAACAATTCATGCAAACACAAGGAGGAATCAACAACCAAGCTTACAAATTTCAAGACCAGACCAATAGGACCTTAGATGACATTCGAAGTCAACTAACCAAGTTGACTCAATCACTAAGCATTCAAGAGAAGGGAAAGATCCCAGCTCAACCAATGCCAAATCCTAGAGGTCAGGTACACATGAGTGAATCTTCACTTGGTGAACCTTCAAACCATGAACAAGTCCAAGCCATCACTACCCTTAGAAGTGGAAAGATTGTTGACAAAGCTATAGGTTTTGGGATTCCTAAAGGTATTGTGGAGGAGAAATCTAGGGAGAGTGAAGAGGGAATCAAAACACAAGTGACAAATGAGAGTTTGAGTGACAAAGAAGGCGAGATAAATGAGAAAGAGATGAGTGAGAAAGGAGATGATTCAAGAAAAATTGGAGTCAAAGTGAGTGATTTAGAATTTGTTCCTAGAGCACCATTTCCACAGAGGTTAGGGAAACCTAAACATGATCTTGTGAACTCGGAAATCTATGAATTGTTCAAACAAGTGAAAGTCAACATTCCACTCCTTGATGCAATTAAACAAGTCCCATCTTATGCAAAGTTCCTTAAGGACTTATGCACAGTCAAAAGGAGATTGAATGTGAAAGAAAGAGCCTTTCTAACTGAGCATGCTAGTGCCATCATCCAGTTTAAGACCCCTCCCAAATACAAAGATCCTGGTTGTCCTACCATTTCATGCATTATTGGAAGTCATAAGATAGACCAAGCTTTGTTGGATTTAGGAGCAAGTGTGAATTTGATACCCTACACTGTTTACGAACAGTTAGGTTTAGGAGAAATCAAGCCTACTCGAATCACCCTTCAATTAGCTGATAGGTCAATCAAGATTCCTAGGGGTATTGTTGAGGATGTGTTGGTCCAAGTAGATAAATTCTACTTTCCTGTTGATTTTGTAGTGTTAGACACCGCACCTATTCAAGGTTCTAATGCTCCCATCCCAGTCATCTTAGGTAGACCTTTCCTAGCTACATCCAATGCTTTAATTAAATGTAGGAATGGGGTGATGAAATTGTCTTTTGGGAATATGACTGTGGAGATGAACATATTCAATGTCTCCAAACAAATTGGTGAACATGAGGACATTAGAGAGGTAGATTTGATCCAAACAATTTGTCAAGAACACTTTGAGAGAGAATGGGTAAAGGATCCATTGGAAAGAACTTTAATTCATGATGAAAGACTTTATTCTTTGGAATGTGTTGATGAGGAAGTAAAAGAACTCGAGACTTATCTGGATCCAATGCCTATTATGTCAATAGGTCAATGGACCCCATCGTTTGAGCCTTTGATTTCACCCCAAGTGAAAGTGGAGGCATCTCTTGTCCGACCTTATAAACCAGAAAGGAAGCCTTTACCGAGTGATCTTAAGTATGCATTTCTAGGGGAAGATGAATCATATCCTATTGTGATTTCATCAAAACTTAGCATAGAGCAGGAACAAGAACTTTTGAGAGTGGTGAGAAAACACAAGAAAGCAATTGGGTGGACAATCACTGACTTGAAAGGAATTAGCCCTCTTTTATGTACACATAGAATTTATCTTGAAGAAGAGGCTAAATCTGTGAGGCAAATGCAAAGACGACTGAACCCAAACATGAAGGAAGTAGTGAGAGGTGAAGTGCTTAAACTGCTTGATGCGGGTATCATTTACCCCATTGCAAACTCAAAATGGGTTAGTCCAACCCAAGTTGTTCCTAAAAAATCTGGAGTCACGGTAGTGAAGAATGAAAATAATGAGCTAGTACCAACTAGAATCCAAACTGGATGGCGTATGTGCATTGATTATCGTAAGTTGAACATGGTGACTAGGAAGGACCATTTTCCGCTTCCATTTTTAGACCAAGTGCTTGAAAGAGTAGCCGGAAGAGCTTTCTATTGTTTTCTTGATGGATACTCAGGTTACAACCAAATTGAGATTTCTTTAGTAGACCAAGAAAAAACCACTTTCACTTGTCCTTTTGGTACCTATGCTTATAGAAGAATGCCTTTTGGCTTGTGTAATGCACCAGCCACTTTTCAAAGGTGTATGATGAGTATCTTTAGTGACATGGTGGAAATTTTTTTGGAAGTTTTCATGGATGATTTTTCAGTTTATGGGGATTCTTATGAGTTGTGTCTAATGCATTTAGAAAAAGTTCTTGAAAGATGTGAAGAGAGCAATCTTGTACTTAATTGGGAGAAGTGTCATTTTATGGTGACACATGGCATTGTCTTAGGTCACATTGTCTCTTCAAAAGGGATAGAGGTGGATAAGTCAAAAGTTGAAGTCATTCAAAAATTACCTGCCCCTAGGACTGTGAAAGATGTGAGATCCTTTTTAGGACACGCTGGTTTTTACCGAAGATTCATTCATTCTTTTAGTACCATTGCCAAACCATTGTGTAACTTGTTGTCACAAGATGTCCAATTTGATTGGACATCAAAATGTCAAGAAGCTTTTGAAAATCTTAAAGGGTTGTTGACCACTGCACCAATCATGCAAGCTCCTGATTGGTCTTTACCATTTGAACTAATGTGTGATGCTAGTGATTTTGCGGTAGGGGCTGTTTTAGGGCAAAGAAAAGATAAGAAGCCTCATGTCATTTATTATGCTAGCAAGACTTTGAATGATGCTTAATTGAATTACACTACAACCGAAAAAGAACTCTTAGCTGTGGTCTTTGCATTAGACAAGTTTAGGTCTTATTTGGTTGGATCTCTTGTTATTGTTTTCACTGATCATGCAGCATTGAAATACTTGCTCACAAAACAGGATGCCAAGCCACGTTTGATTCGATGGATCCTCCTACTCCAAGAGTTTAACCTTGAAATTCGAGATAAAAAGGGAGTAGAGAATGTAGTGGCTGATCATTTGTCCCGTCTTTCAAGCTATGAGACCATAACTGATGAATCTCCAATAAATGAATTCTTTGTTGATGAAAATTTATTTTGTGCAGGTACTGTTTCCTACATTGGCTCTCCATGGTATGCTGACATAGCAAATTACCTAGCCACAAGTCAGATTCCTTCTCATTGGTCTAAACTTGATAAACAAAAATTCTTGCGCAACGTGCGTACCTTTTTTTGGGATGACCCCTACCTATTTAAATATTGCCCTGACCAAATTGTTAGGCGGTGCATCCCTGATCATGAAATTCCAAGTGTCATTAATTTTTGTCATGCATTAGCCTGTGGTGGGCATTTCTCTTCCAAGAAAACCACTGCCAAGATCTTGCAGTGTGGTTTTTATTGGCCCACTATGTTCAAAGATGTCCATGCCTTCTGTGTTGCATGTGACCGATGCCAACGACTAGGTAACCTCACTAGGCGTAACATGATGCCCCTTAACCCCATTCTTGTTTTGGAAATATTTGATTGTTGGGGGATTGATTTCATGGGACCTTTTCCAAGTTCATTTGGCTACCACTTCATCCTTGTAGCTGTTGATTATGTGTCTAAATGGGTGGAGGCCATTGCATCTCGCACCAATGACCATCGAGTTGTTGTCAAATTCATGAAAGAAAATATTTTCTCTCGTTTTGGCATGCCCCGGGCTATGATTAGTGATGGGGGAAAGCATTTTTGTAACAAGCCCGTTGGGATGTTGATGAGAAAATATGGTGTAATTCACAAGGTCAGTACCCCATATCACCCACAGACTAGTGGCCAAGCTGAGTTGGCAAATAGGGAGATCAAGAACATTTTAGAGAAAACAGTCAATCCAAACCGTAAGGATTGGTCCCTACGACTAGTTGATGCTTTGTGGGCATATCGCACTGCTTACAAGACCTCTTTAGGAATGTCTCCTTATAGGCTAGTTTATGGAAAACCTTGTCATCTCCCTGTTGAGATTGAGCATCGTGCATATTGGGCCATCCGGCAATTCAATGACAATGAAAACGAGGTTGAAAAAAATAGAAAGCTTCAATTGGATGAATTAGAGGAGCTGAGAAATGATGCATTTGAAAATGCAAAAATTTCAAAACATAAGATGAAAGCTTTGCATGATAAACATATTTTTAGAAAATCCTTTCATGTTGGTCAAAAGGTTCTCTTGTATAATTCACGATTACATCTCTTTCCTGGGAAGTTGAGGACAAAATGGATTGGTCCATTTGTGATTAAATCCATCTCTGAGCATGGTGCATTTGAGGTAGAAAATCCTAAGAATGGAAATGTTTTCAAAGTAAATGGTCATCGATTGAAACCTTATCTTGAAAACGTTGTGGCTGAAGTTGAGACATTGGATCTTGAAGATCCAATACCATTGTAGTATCAGAAGTAATGAGTTTTTATTTTTATTTTATTTTTCATTTTCATTTTTATTTTTATTTTTATTTTCTTTCTTCCATCTCTTATATTTTCTTGTTCATGCATTAGGGACAATGCATAATTTTCAGTTGGGGGGGTGTGAGGTTCTTTATTTTCACAAAAAAATAAAAAATAAAAAAAAATCAATGTTTTCTTTTAGTTGTGATATGCAGGTTAAAAAAAAAATCAAGCAAGAAGTCAGCTCATGTCCAAGTCAATCAGACATTCATCCTTGAAAACAAAAGGGGAGTAACAGTTTTCTAATCGTTATACTTTTCTTCTCTTTCTTTTTTTTATTGAGGATAATGTAAAACTTAATTTTAGATATTTGATTATGTTGAATGCTTGAGATAACCATGCTTGTTTAAAAAAAAAAAAATTGCATTCGAATGTGAATGAGACTTGTTTAGGATCAACATTACATTTTTTGATTTATTATTGTGTTGAACATTGCATGCTTTAATTTGGGATAGATAATATCTTATAAAGCAAGATATATCATACTTTTTTTAAAAGATTATTGAAGTACATCTTTCCTTGTAAAAGTTGTGTGAGTTGTGCGATTATGCATGAAAGATGAGTGTGATGCTTTATTTGTGATTATCCCTTTTGATCTAGTCCTAAACAAGGTTTAAGTAAATAAAGTAATAATTATTACAAAAATAAATAAATAAATGTGTACAAAGTTCTATCTACTCCAATGTTTTGAGTTGCTCAGTAACTAGGGGTATTCATCACAAATGTTTATCTTTACGTCAAAAGGCAGCTTGAAATATGAGTATGCAAAGCACTTTAAGTTTGTGACTTTGTGAGTAACCGGGTGCATTCATCACAAATGTTTGTATTCGCGTCAAAAGGGAAGTGACCACTTAAAGAAAAAGAATAAATAATATCTTCAAAAAAAAAAAAAAAAAAAGAAGAAGAAAAAAAAAAGGGGAAAAAATATATATAGATATTTCTTTAGTTTGCTACCTTGTTTGTAGTAGTGAAAAGGGAAGATTACAAGTTGAGTTTTCGCGTGAATCAATTATGTTGGTTGCATGATAAATACGATTGAATTTGGAATTTTGTATGGATGTTTGATTTAGAGAATGTGAGTATGCTTATTTTTCTTTATTTGGTATTGTGTACACTAAGTTAAAGATACCAATGTTTGCATGATAGGTCCTTTAAGTGTGATGAGTCGAGCCTAATTATGTTATTATTATTCTTTTTATTTCAAAGGTTTTATGTTTTGTTTTGCTTGAGGACTAGCAAAATCTAAGTTGGGGGGTGTGATTGTGCATCAAAAGTATCATTAAGTCTTTTATTTTACATATGTATTTATTGTTTTTATTTGAATTTTTTATAATAAGTGATGTGCTTTTTAGTAATGAAGTTTCTTTTAATGTTTCGATAGGTTTTTGGAGCTTAAATGAATTATTTCAGAAAATTCAACGTCGGAATTCAGAACAAAGAATTGAAGAGAAATTTAGTTGAAGATTGAAACAAATCTTGGTTCAAATAAGTGCTCCAAATTTGCCCAAAAAATCAATTATTTTCCAATTCTAGAAAAGAATATCATATGATCCATTTCAAGCCCAAACTTACCTTATGTTGTGTGCAAACTTCAACCATCAAACACTCAAGGTTTCAATGTCAATCTTAGCCCAAATAATAGGTACAATTGTATACTTATTTGATGTTTAAATCCAGCCCCAAATCAGCCTCCAAATCAGCCCAAGCACAATCCATGATCTTACATGTCCACACAACAAATAATATTTGATTTATTTTGGGCAATTAATTGATTCAAGAGGGCAAGCACATGGATGGAAAGCTGGAGGGGACATTGTGACATTATTTTGGTTTAACAAGAAGAAAGAAACAGCTCATAAAGGAGGAAGAAAAACGTGCACCAAAGTGTTCTCCAAGCTGGCCTGATTTAATTTTCCAGAACATCTTTCGGTGTTTTGCCCATAACTTTTGACTCAGATGTCCAAATGAGCTTTTCGTTAATGATCTGGAAATCTCATAGAATTTCCTATAAATATGTCTCTAATAGCCATCTCCAGGGGAGGCTTCTAAGAGGGTCGAATTGCTGTCCAAAGTTAGAGTCAGATTTGTGTCCGAATTTTTACTGAAATTCTGTTGTGTTCTTCTTTGTAGATTTCGGTTCTTTAGTTTGTAAAACTTATTATTTCAGTTTGATTCAAGTTATTTCATGTTTATTAAAGTGTTCTTATATATAATCATGGTTGGCTAATCTCTTTCTTGGATCCAAATCAAGGATGATGGTGATTGAGGTGAGTTCTTTAAGATATGAATGAATGTTAATGATTATCTTCTCATCTTCTTCATGAATGTTTTATTATTGCAAAGAAATTTTAGAAATCATTTAGGTAATGTTATAATCTTCAATTTTTATGCACAAACCTTAGTTTTGGTATAGAGATTGCTTGATTCAATGTCTTACTTAATTTGAAAGTACTTGTTCATTCTTAAGCAATAATTAATCTTCATCTTTTTAAACTTCATTGTAATATCTTCCGATCTAATATCACCATCGTTGATATTAGGTTGAGTTATCTTATATATGTTGAAGAAATCACCAATACATCACCATTAAAATTGATTTGGACCAAGACTTACTTTTTCTTGTCTTTTAAAATCTATTTACACTTTTTCATCTTTGAAAACAAATCCATCAATTATTTTCAACCAAGTTATTGTTAATTTAATTTCTCTTGAGTTTTTTTTGTTGTTACCTAGCTTAATTTCCAGATCTAGCTCTCTGTGGATATGACCTCGATCTTACCGAGTTAATTGCTACATTGCACACTCGTGCACTTGTGAGTTAAAACAAGCCGATCACAAAAAGCGATCAAGCAACCATATACATTTACAGCACCATCAAAGTACATAACCCACCAATCTGATTTCTCTTCTTCGATTGCAAACACATCTTCATCGGGAAAGTCAAAGTTTAACGGCTCATAATCTTCCATAGCATGGTTAGCCAGGTGATCGGCAATAACACTCCCTTTCACGGCTTTCCTTGTCATATACACTATGTCATACTCAGCCAAAAGAACTTGCCATCTTGCAATTCGGCTAGATAGATAAGGCTTCTCACAAATGTACCTTAATGGGTCTAACTTGGAAATTAACCATGTAGTGTGATACAACATATACTGACGTAATCTCTTTGTAGCCCATGCTAGTGCGCAGCACAGCTTCTCAATCACAGTATACCTAGACTCATATTCCGTGAACTTCTTGCTTAGGTAATAAATGGCCCTTTCCTTCCTTCCGGTTTCATCATGTTGCCCAAGCACACATCCCATTGCTATTTCGGTTACTGTTAGGTATAAAATCAATGGCCTTTCTGGTACGGGAGGAACAAGCAGAGGTGGATTTAGCAAGTACTGCTTGATTTTCTCAAAAGCTTTATCACACTCTTCATTCCATATTCCAGGGTTCTTCTTCCTCAACAAACGAAAGATCGGGTCACAAGTCGCGGTTAAATGGGATATAAATCGAGCGATGTAATTCAACCTTCCTAAGAACCCTCTCACCTCCTTCTCAGTCTTGGGGGGTGGCATAGATTGAATAGCTTTTACTTTTTCAGGATCCACTTCTATCCCTTTGTCACTCACCACAAATCCCAACAGCTTACCGGATTTTACCCCGAATGAACACTTCGCTGGGTTAAGCCTCAACTTATATTTCCTTAATCTTTCAAATAATTTCTTCAATATTTGGACATGATTCTCTCCCTCTTTAGATTTAGCAACCATGTCATCCACGTATACTTCAATCTCTTTGTGCATCATGTCGTGAAACAAAGTCACCATAGCCCTTTGGTAAGTGGCCCCAGCATTCTTTAAACCAAATGGCATGACTTTGTAGCAAAAGGTTCCCCATGGTGTTACAAAGGTCGTCTTCTCCCTATCCTCTGGCGCCATTCTTATCTGATTGTAGCCTGAAAACCCATCCATGAAGGAATATGTGGAGCTGCGTGCTGCATTATCAACTAACATATCTATGTGTGGTAAAGGGAAATTATCTTTAGGGCTAGCCTGGTTTAAGTCCCTAAAGTCCACGCAAACTCTGATTTTACCTTCCTTTTTGGGTACCACCACTATATTTGACACCCATTGTGGATACTTAACTACTTCCAAAAAACCGGCGTCCCATTGTTTTTCAATTTCCGCCTTTACTTTGATTAAGACCTCCGGATGAGTTCTCCTTAACTTCTGCTTAATCGGCTTGCATCCTTCCATCAGTGGTATTCTATGTACTACAATGTCTGTATCCAAACTAGGCATATCCTCGTAGGACCAAGCAAAGACATCCACATAATCTTTGAGCAGTGCAATCAACTCTTCCTTTGCTGCAGGGGTGATCAAAGTCCCTATCTTCAGCTCTCGCTTGATTTCTTCATTGCCTACATTTATGGTTTCAAGTTCCTCCTTAGCGGGCCTCCAAGCATGTTCGTGTTGCTCTATTAATTTTGTGAATTCCCATACGTTTTCCTCTTCCCATTCCTCATCTTCTACAGGTGTTGTTGTGGAGGATCCACTTTCAGGGTTCCTGAAAGCGGAAAGTGATGTGTAAATGCATAGTAAGACATCAAGATGAATTTCGAAAATGCATGATCTCATTAAAAATAAAAGATTGGCTCACAACAAAATAAAATCCAATTGACATCTTGAGCCTCGATTGTCAATGAATAAAAACAAAACGGAAAAAGGCAAACAACATAGATAAAAATATAATCCAACAATCATTGTTGATTACATTTTAAAAACCAATGGAGCTTCTTGGGTCTCCCAATTCTGGAACTTCTCCCCTTCGGCTAGCTTCCGGACAAAAGTCTTGACGGTGACTTCTTCCAAAGTGTGGATGGTCAATTGTGGCAGCTCTTCAATCCTCCTTCCGGACTCGATTTTCTCAGCAATGTCGTTGACTTGATTTTCCTCCAGAGTGTTTATGTTCATTGAAGAAAACCTTTGAAAAAGGTCTCCATGTCCTCCATCAGGTTGTATCACATATGCGGCCTTTGGAAATGAAATCCTGATTGGAGGGATGGCGAAGTTTTCTTCTACAGGCTTCCTTCCTTCAATCCTAGCCATTCTCTTCTCCCTTCTTGCACCAGCAGCTCGTTTGTAATCCTCTTTCTTGGGCTTATATCCAAGCCCAAACCTCTATTCTACAACTTTCAATTTGATTATACTCCTCCATTCAGGCCTTCTTTGCTCCATATCGTATGGGAAAGGAATCTTATTTTTCAAAAAGATTTTAGCGGCCATTTTAGTGGCCTTAGAGATTTCTGGCTTCCTCAACACAGTGTTCTCGGGCACCCACTCGGTATTCACAATCTCAAATGCATGAAGGTTTCCGTCCCTACAATCTTCTACTTCAATGAATGGAACCGCCACATTTCTTACCATCGATATAGTCTCCTCAGCCTTAACAGTAACCAGGACACCGTTGGCAATGTACTTTAAACATTGATGTAGCGAAGAGGTGACAGCTCCCGCAGAATGTATCCATGGCCTTCCTAACAGCATGCTATAAGAAGGGTGGATATCCATCACTTGAAGGGTTACTAGAAAGACTTGTGGACCCACAACTAGTTCAACATCAATTGACCCTATAACTGGCCTTGATGAGCCATCATACGCTCTCACCATTATCACACTGGGTTGCATATGTGAGGGATCTATCGGCATTTCATCCAGCACATGCCTTGGTAACACATTCAGGGCCGAGCCGTTATCAATGAGAACTTTGCCGACGAGACAATCCTTGCATCGGACCGTGACATACAAGGGTTTGTTATGTCCAGTTCCTTCAGCGTCAAGTTCATCTTCCGTGAAATACAAGTAATTGGCAGCATGGATTCTCCCTATTAGATGCTCCATAGTCTTTTGCTCAATATCTTGGGGCACATAGGCCTCATTCAGTATTTTTTGCAAAGCATTACGGTGTGGCTCGGAGCTGAGTATTAATGACATGATGGAGATCTTAGCAGGGGTCTTCTTCAACTGATCCACTATACTGTACTCACTATGCTTCATCAATTTCAAGAACTCATTTGTTTCTTCCTCAGTCACAGGTTTATTCACCTCAAACTCTTTATCGAGGTCCAGCACCTCCTTGCCTTTAGCCTTTCTTTGTCTTTCTAGTTCTTCAGGTGTGAAACAACGCCCACTCTGAGTTAGCCCACTTATCTCCGTTCGGAACAGCGGCAAAGGAGCTTCTATATTCGAGGTATAACCATAATCTCCAGGCATCGCTCCATAGTCTACTTTGCTTGCATATGAGGGCCTAGTTAATACCAATTTTGAGCGACCATTAACTGTTGATTGGATTCTACATTTCTCTATCATCCCTACCTCTTCATTGTCACTTACGTCCTCAATCCTCAACTCTCTCAGAAATTGGGCGAAAATGCTGGTTTTTGGCTGACTTTGGACCCGAATTTCTCCTCTCTCAGATCATCAAATCCGACTCTATTTATAGGTTGTGGAAGAGGGCAATCTTTTCTACGTTGGGGAAAAATTGCAGCCCTTGATTCAGCTGGGAAGCATCTCAACCGTTGGCTCAAAGTGTGCACCTCGAGCTGCCAAATTTGGCAGCTCAAGGCTTTGAACTGCCCGAGGTGGCCACTTTGAGCCACTCAACGGAGCCGTTTATAACTTTTCCGACCCGACCGGACCATTCTCCGGGATAAAGGGGTTTCATGTGGACATGTTGGTGCAAGTTTTGTCGGATTTGGAGGCCACACAAGCCAGAAAATGCGCCTGGAAAGCAGCCACTCAGACAACTTTTTGAGGAAGAAAGTGAACAGTAACAGGCGACATGTCACCTGGTTTCCTGCGCCGTTTTTTTCAATTAGTCCTCCAGTTTTCAATTTCTTCAATTTGACCCCGGATCAATCCAATACAGCACCCCTATTTACGCGCCTTTTTGAAATTGGTCCCTGGTTTCGGATTTTCACAATTAAGCCCCTAATTGACCATTAAACTTCAATATTTATGCAATTAAGCCCCTGATTTGACCCAATAAAATCCTAAAAAATATATTTTGGCCCCAGAACTTAATTTCTTCTAATTAAACCCCAAATTGACTTAAAAATCAATTTTTCTTGCAATCAAATCCTCTATAAATCCAATTAAAAATCCAATTAAGTCCATAAACATCCAAATTTGGGCTTTCTCCTCAAAATTCAAATTTTCCTTCTCAATAGGGCTCTCATCCTTCAAGAATATACTGTCAAAAATCCAATCTTTGTATTTTTATACTCCTTGACCAATTTTCTGACCATCTTCTGAGTGCTTCTGCCTTCCGTTTTTTTCTAACCTCCCTTGACTATTTATTTTATTTATTTTTGCGGGGACCCGAAAATGGGTTACAACAACAGTATAAAGCTATATCCAATCTAGACTTGATGTTGTCCTTTGTCTTCCCCTTCACATCCATGACGGTGTTGAAAATATTCTCAAACACATTCTTTTCGATGTGCATGACGTCAAGGTTATGGCGGAGAAGATTGGTCTTCCGATAAGGAAGCTCCCAAAAGATACTTCGCTTTACCCAATTATGGGTCAAACCAAAACCAGGAAACTTTTGCTTACCTGATTGAAGGCCAAACACAATGTCACTGTACTCTGATACAACATGATGCAATTCTTCACCAGAAAGATGCGGGGATGCAACATCTTTTTCAACTCTGCCAATAAAGAAATCTTTTCTGTTTTTTCTGAACCTGTGATTAAGTGGCAAGAAGCGATGGTGACAGTAAAAAAAAGAAGCTTTACCTCCGTTTGCTAGCGTGAATGCCTTTGTTGTTTTCCATGCAGTATGGACATGCGAGTTTCCCATGCGTGCTCCAACCAGAAAGCATTCCATAAGCTGGAAAATCATTGATAGTCCACATCAAAGCCGCCCTCATAAGGAAATTTTGTTTCCTCGATATATCATAAGTCAGAGCTCCGGAGGACCACAACTATGCCAGCTCATCAATCAACGGTCGAAGACAAACATCTATATTCCGCCCCGGGCTTCTTGGATGGATGTACCCATTCGAACGGACATTCCTTGATTCAGCTGAAAAGTCAAGATGCACACTGTTAAAGCATTTCCATGCTTCGCTGTCAAAAGGATGCACTATCACACCATCAACCGCATCATGTGTTTGGTGCCATGTCATGTGCTCAGCAGTCCTTCGTGACATGAATAACCTCTGCAGTCTAGGTGTGATCGAGAAATATCTAAGTTTTTTATACGCCACTAGAGTCTTTCCCCTGCCAGTTCTGGGTTTGTAACGGGAATGCCCGCATGTCATGCACTCGGTCATCTGAGCAGTTTCAAGGTAGTATAACATGTAGAAGTTAGGGCACATGTCAATTTTCTGGTATCCTAAACCGAGGTGTTTCATCATGGACTTCGCAGCATAGAAGTTCTTTTTGAGCCTGTTCCCTTCAAGTAAAATGCTTCTTGCCCAATCAATAATTTTGTCATACCCGGCCTCACTCAGCCTGTGATCTGACTTGATGGTGAACACCTGTGCCACGGCCGACAATTTACTATGGTTTATGCAGCCATCCCATAATGGTTCGTCAGAATCTTTCCACAAATCAAAAAACCTAGCTGCCTCTACATTAGGTTCTTCTTCTACGATTGGACATTGACTGACATTACCTTGATTCATTCTCATTGCATCCATAACCATGTTTCTGTAAGGATTAGTGTTGTCATTTGCTGCTTCATGAATGTTGCTAGAACTAGAAGTTGACCTAACCACCGTTTCTCCCATTCTCCTATTACTAACAAATACCTCTCCATGTGCATACCAACACTCGTAATCCTCCACAAACCCTTTGTGTAGAAGATGCATCATTACAACATCTGGATGCAGATACTTTTTATTTTGACACTTCCTGCATGGACAACTAATACCGCCTCTAGTAAAATTTCTAGGAATAGATGTTGCGAAATTAATAAAACCTTGAACCCCGTTACAATAATCCATCCTTCGCAATCCTTGGGGTGAATCTAGATACATTCATGAACGATCATCCATGACTTCTATCGAACCTCTATAAAATTATGATGACATCATGTATATATTAATTAACTAAGTTAGGTAAATAAACTTGTAAAAATATTACTTTACCTCGAGATTATCCAACAAACCAATCACAACTTCTCATAAATATTAAATATTCATTATCATTTATCAATGGCCATACAAATTAATATATATATATATTAACAGAAATTACCACTCTGCAATACCATCGATAAAACTTAAAAATGACCCATTAAGCAAGCTATTAATTATTTCAAAACATAACATGTAATTCAGTAATTCCACAAAGTTTTAACAATTTACAAACAAATACAATCTTACAAAATCTAAAACAAACCATAACAGGTATAAAATTATACATTCATATACTACAAGTTTGTTTGAGAAATAACAATAAAACATGTACATCTACTAACAAAAATACATATACTAAAAAAACAATAAAATTTACATTTAAATGTTAAAATTTAAAAAGATAGAATTACTTACAAAAATTGATAAAATCTATCGGTAAATCAGAACATGGATGCTGTGACCACAAAACTTCAAGAAATACAACTTGTTGTGCTGAGATGAGGAAGATTTTAGTTTGGGGGTGAGGGGGGGCTGGTTATTTGCAGATGGGGAGACTTAGGATTAGGAAGAAGAAGGAGAAATGGGAGAGGAGAGTGTCGGCCGAATGGCCATATATTCACTTTTTCCGACGGCGTCACCGACAGACTAACACCGTCGATGAATACGTCGGTTACTCCGTCGGTAATTCTGAAGGGAAATAGACACTTCACCGCACATACCTGCTTTTCAAATCCCTTGGTGATTCCGTTGGTATTTTTTACGGTGCACCCATCATGTCACCCATACGGATCTGACATTTCAAATCCGTCGGTGATTCCATCGGTATTATTGACGGTGAAACGGTCAGATCACACGTACGGGTCCCCGGTTTTGAATCTATCGGTGATTCTATCGGAAAAATCACCCGCCAAAACCTCCGCGTTAGCTACCCGCCTTTTTTTCATTAATTCTGAACTTTCCGTCCGTAATTTGGTCGGTAATTACCGACGTAATATAACCGTCGGTAATTACCGACCGAATTACTGACGGAAATATTTCGTCGGTAATTTCGACCGAAAAATACCGACAAAAATATTCTGTCGGGGAGTCCGTTGGTATTTAGCGAATTTCTGGTAGTGATGGTAAGGGAACCAAATGAGATGTAGGTGGTGTGGGGGGTAATGGTGGAAGGGTTGAAGATGGTGGCTTTGGATGATATAAAGTAACCGGTATAGTGGCAGCAGTAGGATTTGTAGGTGGGACTGCAATCTGTTCAGATTTACTAAGAGGAAAAACATGTTCATGAAACCGGACATGATGAGCAAGATAAATATGTTTGGATGTCAAGTCAAGATATCGATAACCTAAATGAGAGTTACTATATCCTAGAAAAACACAAGTAGATGAACAAAAATCTAACTTATGAGTATTGTATGGATGGAGGAAAGGAAAACAAAGGCACCCAAACATACGAAGAAAAGCATAATCAAGAGATGATTTTAAAAAACATTCGAAAGGACTCTTATAATTAAGAACCGGAGTTGGCATGCAATTAATCAAGTAAACCGAGCTTTCAAAGGCATAACTCCAATATTTAAGGGGAGCGTGACATTGCCCAAGAAAGATAAGTCCAGTTTCGACAATATGTCTATGACGACGTTCAACCATGCCATTTTGTTCATAGGTATGCGGGCAGATCACATGGTGATGAATACCTATTGTTTTAAAATACGTTTTGAGTTTTCAGTATTCACTACCCCAATCTGTTTAAACAACTTTTATTTTTTAAAAAAATTGGTGCTCAACGAGCGCTTGAAACTGATGAAAAATATTAAAAACATCAGACTTAGCAACCATTGGATAAAACCAATAAACTTTGTAGGGCATAGAAGACTGCTGGACAATAGAAGGTTGTTGGATGTTTGTTTAGCTCTGATACCAAGTTGTGATTAGAGAGATAGTCTTTTGTATAATTATGATGGATGTTTGGTAAACCAACCATCCCTTTGTATTTTACCTTTAGGGTTGTATACAATACAATGGTAGAATGTACTACACATGATAACTATCCCTATACATAATGTATTTACATATATGTGGACTCTTTCCTTAATAATTTATTAAAGCAAAGCAAAAGAACCAATGCTTGAGTGAATACCAGTTAAGGGATTTGGAGATTGAGAGACTGCATGTATGCCCTCTTCTAGCTTTTGCTATACGTCTATGTAAAGGAAAGCATCAGCACCTCTTTGGGAAGTAGACTTTTTTTCATTACTGAAGGCATACCCAAAGACTAAAGGCATTCGTTCAACAAATAACTTGAAACATCACGTAGGTTTGTCTTTCCCTTTTTAGTAAGGCTAAGTTATATTTTAAGTACATTGCAATCATTTTTAAGTCTATTGGTGTGATCTTTAGAATGAAGCAAGGAATAAAGATTTCCATGTGATTGATTTTTGAAAGCAAGGAGAAGAAATTCTTGCTGGTTGAGTGCCGATTGGTTAAAGGATCTGGAGATCATGAGAATACATGCAGAATCTCTAATAGCTTTGAGTGTTTGGAAGATTTTGGAATCATGTTATCTATAAATAAAGCCCTAAGGCTTGCGGTTTTCCACATGCCCTTCACAGCAACATAAACCTTCTTATAGCATTCAAACCAATCACCACCACTCGTACCAAGTAAACACCTCGACCACCATCTAGTCACTCTTTTTAATTTCTTCCATTCCTTTTTTGTGTTTCACTCCATATCGACCCACTCCTTTTGGAACCTAGGAAGAAAAAATGGCTGAATGTGTGCTCTTTAGTTTTGCGGAGGAAATAATAAAGAAACTAGGTACCCTAGATGTGTTGTGCATACTAGACCGAAAGCAAACACAAATAAATAACACAAACAAGCAGATTTACGTGGTTCCTCAAAATCGGGTACGTCTATGGAGGCAGCAGATTATATATTATTGGAGGAATGATACAAACACTCAACTCAACCCCAATACAATCCTAAAACCCAGTGTTTCACTCTTCACTCGGTGTTCTCTAAAATCTGTTCACAACTCTCAAAGTTGCACTCACTGCACACTTCCTCTACACTACACTCTTGCTCTCTCTTTTGGTGCTTATTTATAGGCTTCAATGGCAGCACATCTTCTTCAACAACAGTAGCTGCACATGGGTTGATGCATTTGTCAATGGTGGGTGCAACTACCATTGACAAATGGTAACCCTACTTCTTAGGGTAGGTTGCCCATTAATGGCAAATCCCAACAATCACCCCTTTGACATTTATATGGGCAATTGTCCTCTTGCTTCTTCAGCACAAGCTTGCATCCTGCAGCTCTTCCAAACTTACCATTCCGAGAGCGTCTGTGGCTAAGTTTACAGGTACTCGCCAAGCCTTTCAATAACCAGAGTCACAAAAGCACACCTTTTCTCACACAAAAGGATCACTACAACCAGATGGTCTGCCACATCACATCTGAAGAGTGTTAACGCTTGTCTCTGGGACACACAACATTCCCCTTCAAGCTTATCAACCATGCTTGGTCCGGAATGATTTATCAAGCCTTACACCAAGGCTTACAACACCCCTTAAATGGAAATTTCTATTTCCAAGTGCGACAGTCATTATCAGAGTATCTCAATATGATCACAAGCTCACCACTCTTCTAAGAGTCTACTCATCCAAGAGTTGTGTCTACCCTTTATTCCACCCTAGGAACCACATCTTACTTCTCGGTGAGTCTCTCGCTCTTAGTCTCAAGAGTCTAGGTAGCTCTCCACCTTTAACCATGGGGGAAGCCCATTAAAGGTTGATTCATATCTATCTTCATACTCTGAGTATTGCAATGCCATTACCGAGCTCACCACCTTGACAAGAGTCAACTTGTTCCAGGAACCTGCGCATGCCCTCTGATCCTTCATAGCAGTCGCGTCTTAATGCTCCACAAATCACCCACTTATTGTCCAAGGAAAATTCTTCTAGCTCATTGATCTTTAGCATAGAGGCAATATCCATGAAAGTCAATCCTGCATTTGTCTCCATACTCGTCATAGCCACTTCATTGGCTATACACTTGTCCACTCATATCTAGCCCTCACATTGGCTCTAGGGCGTTCTGAACTGGGCTCCTATCATGGCCCTCACACCTTCTCTAAGGTGTCTTTGCCTATTGTCATAAGAAGGTCTGAACTGGGGCTCCTATCATGGCCCTCACACCATCTCTAAGGTGTCTCCACCTATTGTCATAAGACGGTCTGAACTGGGGCTCCTATCATGGCCCTCACACCATCTCTAAGGTGTCTCCGCCTATTGTCATAAGACGGTCTGAACTGGGGCTCCTATCATGGCCCTCACACCATCTAAGGTGTCTCCACTCGTCGTCATGCGGCAGTCTGAATCTGGGACTCATATCATGGTCCTCACACCTTCCATCTAAGGTGTCTCCGCTCGTTGTCATGCGGCGGTCTGAATCTGGGCTCATATTGTGGCCCACACCTTCCATCTGAGGTGTCTTCGCACGTTGTCTTGGGCGACCTGATCTTGGGCTCATTTCATAGCCCTCACACCTTTTCTAAGGTGTCTCCGCTCATCATGCAACGGTCTCATCCTCCTTCAGTTGGGATGATTGTAGTGCCTCCAAGATTCTCTACCATCATGTGGAATTGGGAGAGATTACTGCCACTCACTACATAGAAAGAGAAAGTTACGGTATACTCCTCATAATCCTCCACCTGGATTTCTATGTTTGGAGCTTTTACAAATTAGGTGCTTCTGCAACAGCTCATCTTTCCATCCTTGCATGCATTAGAAAGGTATTCGCCTATTGTCTTCAATAAGAGCACAAGAGACTTCCTGTTGTACAACCTTTACACAGTCTCTACTCTGAGCTTCATCTGGGAACTCCTCTTCTCCTTCTATTTTCTCATTACAGTACCTTGTTGGATCTCTCGGGTACTCCTGCACAATCTCTGATTGCCCTCATGCAATATCTGTTCTCTAGATTTTCTTCCTATTCCTTGCTTATGTTTGACAACAGCTCATCCTATCATAACATTTATCCAAGTCAAAACAGGGTGCCAATCTTTATCCCCTTGCTGTATTTCTCTTCCATTATCAAGGTCTTCATCAATTCTCCCCTCGAGAAATCACAGTCACCGAATCTAACTTCTTTGGAGAAATCACCAATCCATCAGATCCTTGAACATACGGAACCCAATTGTTCCCCTTGTGCCGACATCCTGCTAGTCTTCATCAGTTTCATTACAAACTGTTACATATACGAAAATAGTACCGTGTGGATAATCCTTCCACTAAGCAAGTTCCCAGGAAAAATTGGAGGGGTCACAACGGTCCCTCTTAAAACCCAATCTCCTAGCCAAAACTTCTTAGGCCATATCTATCCATCATACTGCCTTTCCGTATATATAACCATTTGCTAGCTTTGTTGCGGCTTTCATTTACAAGTGATGTGGAATATTTTGTTTTATACATGATTTCTCAACATCTCGCAAGACTACTAGTGGTTAGATTCATCAATTTTCACTCTCCACCTCAAATCGTCCACATGACCGGGTGTCCAGAGTATCCCAATTTTTCCTTCCACCAAGGCAATTAAATTTCCCCACTTAACAGTTCAGCACATGTAATTGGGCAAACATGTGCACCTTCTTCTTCTTCATCTTCATCGACCTCTATCAAGACCCTCATATGCCTCCTGATCGGGCAATCTCTCTTTAATAATTCACCACTGCCATTTTGGTCTCGAATCTCAACAATCGAACCGTACCATTGCATCTAGAACGATCAAATTAGCTGGAAACAAGTCTGAAATCGTCCAAATCGCATTTCAGATGGCTAATATTTGATTAAAACAATTCTGGCCTGATCAACGACTCATATTCAATCTTAGATCCAGTTGCACGTAGGATCAGCTACACTGGATCCTTTCCCTCGGCTCGTAGGATCAGAGCATGTGGGTCCCACTTGCTGACATCACCATTACATCATATTGATGTCATCATGGGCCATGCTTACTGTGCATACTGGCGTCATCCTTATCCGGGTCAGCGACGTGGGTCGTGTCATTTGGTATTCGGGTTGGGTCGGCCCATTCGGGGGCAGTGACCTCGCCGGCACGTGACGACGCGTGCGGCCATGTCTGACGTCCGATTTCGACGCGGGAGAAGGATCCAGTGCAGCGGATCCTACGTGCAACCGGATCTGAGATTGAATATGAGCCATTGATCAGGCCAGAATTGTTTTGATCAAATCTTAGCCATCTGAAATGCGATTTGGACGATTTCAAACTTTTTTCCAACTAATTTGATCGTTCCGGATGCAATGGTATAGTCCGAAAGTTGAGATTTGACACCAAAAATGGCAATGGTGAATTATTAAAGAGAGATTGCCCGATCAGGAGGCATCTGAAGGTCTGGATTAAGGTCGATGGAGATAAAGAAGAAAAAGGTGCACATGTTTACTCAATTACATGTGCTGAACTGTTAAATGGGGAAATATAATGCCTTGATGGAAGGCAAAATTGGGACACTCTGGACACCCAGTCATGTGGACGATTTGAGGTGGAGAGCGAAAATTGACGAAGACCAATCTTGACGAATCTATGCACTGGTAGTCTCGCTAGATGTTGAGAAATCAGGTATAAAACCAGGATACCCAAATCACTTGTAAAGGAAAGCCGCAACAAAGCTACCAAATGGTTGTATATACGAAAAGACAGTATGATGGATAGATATGGCCTAAGAAGTTCTGTCTAGGAGATTGGGTTTTAAGTGGGACTAGTGTGACCCCTCCAATCTTTCCTGGGAACTTAATTAGTGGAAGGATTATCCATACAGTACTATTTTTGTATATGTAACAGTTTGTTATGAAACTGATGAAGACTAGAAGGATGACGGCACAAGGGGTACAATTGGGTTCCGTATGATCAAGGATTTGATGGAGTGGTGATTTCTCCAAAGAAGTTAGATTCGGTGACTGTGATTTCTTGAACGGAGAATTGATGAAGACCTTGATAATGGAAGAGAAATACAGCAAGGAGATAAAGATTGGCACCCTATTTTGACTTGGATAGGTGTTGTGACAGGATGAGCTGTTGTCAAACATAAGCAAGGAATAGGGAGAAATTTGGAGAATAGAAATTGCACGAGGGCACACGAAGATTGTGCAAGAGTACCCGAAGGATTCAACGAGGTACTGTAATGAGACAACATGTGCAAGGAGAAGAATAGTTCCCAGATGAAGCTTAGAGCAGAGACTATGTACAACAGGAAGTCTCTTGTGCTCTAGTTAAAGACAACAGGCGAGGACCTTTCCAATGCATGCAAGGATGGAAAGATGAGCTGTTGCAGAAGCACCTAATTAAGGGGGTGCGAACGCCTGTGATAAAAGGCGACCGCCTATGATGAAAGGCAAAGACACCAAAGAGAATTGGCGTAGGTGGAGCTGTCAAGTAGAAAGGCGTAGAAGCTCCAAACATAAAAATCGAGGTGGAGGATTGTGAGGGTGTACCGCAACTTTCTCTTTCTATGTAGTCAGTGGCATTAATCTCTCCCAGGTCCACATGGTGGTAGAGAATCTTGGAGTCACTGGAGTCATCCCTGATGAAGGAGGATGAGACCGCCCCATGACAACAGGCGGAGACACCTTAGAGGAAAGAGTGTGAGCCATGATATGAGCCTAGGCTCAAACCACCGTATGACGACAAGAGGAGACACCTTAGGAGAAGGTGTGAGGGCCATGATAGGAGCCCCAGTTCAGAATGACCTAGAGCCGATGCGATGGCTAGATATAAGTGGATAGGTGTATAGTCAATGAAGTGGTTATGATGAGTATGCAGACAAATACAAGACTGACTTTCATGGATATTGCCCTCATGCTAAAGATCAATGAGCTAGAAGACATTTGCCTTTGACAATAAGTGGGTGACTTGTGGAGCATTAAGACGCGACTGCTATGAAGGAGCAGGGGGCATTGCGATACTCAGAGTATCAAGACATATATGGATCAACCTTTAATGGGCTGCCCCCATGGTTAAAGGTGGATAGCTACCTGGACTCTTGAGACTAAGAGCGAGAGACTCACGGAGAAGTAAGGCGTGGTTCCTAAGGTGGAACATAGAGCAGACACAACTCCTAGATGAGTAGACTCTTGGAAGAGTGGTGCGCTAGTGATCATATTGAGATACTCAGATAATGACTGTCGCACTTGGAATATCCGTTTGAGGGGGTGTTGTAAGCCTTGGTGTGAGGCTTGATAAATCATTCCGGACCGAGCATGGATGATGACACGACCAAAAGCTTGATGTCTTTTCCCAAGTGCAGGAGTGTCGAAGTAATAAATAACCCGGCAAGACAGGGGTCGAACCACAGAGAGGTTAATTGTATAAATTATAAATAACAAGATAACAATAACAACAACAACAACAACAACAACAACAACAACAATAACAACAACAACAATAATACTCAGTATGTGGCGTTGTTACACCTGAGAATGATCCAAAAGATCGGGTCACAGGTTTCCAGCCTATATACTGAGTTTATGAAAAGATCAAAGAGATATATAATATAAACAGAATGTAAATGATATTAATAATAATAATAATAATAATAATAATAATAATAATAATAATAGTAGTAGTAGTAATAAAGAGAACTTTGAGAGGTAAGGTTGATGTAAGGATTAAACAATGATAACACAAATGTCAAGGTTAGAGGATCCACTAATGGTACTTCAAACAAGTATAGTATAAACTCTTATTACTTAATTGGAAACCACACATAGAGGTTCCAATCAGATTATAAATTGTTAACATGATTACATTAGTTATCTTATTCGAATAAAGCTAATACTTGTAAATGTTGGCAGGCATTCATGATTATAACTTATGTTAACAACAAATCAAGTTCCTTTCATAGCTCAGGTGTCGGTTATACCATACAGTATGAGCTATGAAAGTGCCAAGTATTTGTTGTACCAAGTGTTATACAACATAAATCTAGATTAACCATTTAACAAGCAAAGTATTAAAAGTGAACAAGATAACAAATATAAAACATGTTAGTATCCAACGTTAAGGTCCATGTTAAGTTTATATTATACTTATTCTTACACCATTAGTGTACCCTTTTCACCTTGACATAATTAACTTAGTTGAACATAATGAAAGAAAGAAACATAAATGAACAAGATAAGAACATAAATGAGAAAGAGGTTAACTAAGTAAAGGAAAGGAAATAAAGTGCATGAACTTGATATTAATGAAAGCAAAACATAAGCAATACAAAGTTGATCTTGATCTGAAAACCAAGATGCCTCAATACATGGTAAGTGCCTCCTTTTATAGGCCAAAATTTGGAACTATTGATTTGTTGACTAATTGATGAGTGGGTGGCCACATCTTGACTAGATAACAATCCTTATCTTCTTGTCTGATCAAGACGTCATTGCTAACATCATAATTTGCCCAGAATCCTCAAGAATGTTCTAGGAAATTGTCTCAGCTTTCCAACAAAAAAAAGATGAGGTCATTTGGACTTCTAGAACTCAAGATATGGGCTGAACACTAAATAGTGTTTGGGCTGCAGGACAGCTTCGGACTTCTTCGTTGTTCCTTCAATTTGGACTTCAAAACGACCTTTTCAAATCTTGGGCTCCTCATGAACGTTGTAGACCTTTGTCTTACCTTTCCATCCATATAAAGTGCACCTAAATCCGAAATCTAGAGCTCCAGATATGATCCAATTACCGAGCAATGTTCCGGTTTGGACTGCACCGACATCTCTTTTCTAAGTTTGGCCATCTCTTTGTCCTTTAACTTTCAATGCTTAAACTCATCAATCAATCCTTTTATTTATGTGATAGTCCTGCATTTAAAATGAGCATTTACCATAAATTAAGGTATCTTATAATATCAAACTTGTTATTATAAAACATGCTTTAGTTAAGGAGTTATTGATACTTCAAGTGCAAAAATGATGATATAAAACCTTGATAAACATGCACTTTTAAGTACTAATCACACCCCCCAACCAGCTTATTACTAGTCCCTAGTAATCTAAAGCGTTAAAATAGAGAAACAATTTGCAAGTTCCACAAAGCAAGGCATTCATCATTCAACTTCCATTAATCTATCCAGATAAACAAACTCTCATTAAATTTATATTCCTGCTTCATACTTCGTAAACAAGATATTAATAAACCTTCTTTTTGTGTGCTCAATGAAAACATAGATGATGGGGCTTTTGTTGGAATAAAACAATATTATGTTCAAATGTTTAAGGTGAACTTCCTTGGGTTGGGATTATTATTTTTTTCTTTTTTTTTTCTTTTTTTTTTCATTTTATTTATATACACATACAACTTAAAACACAATGTATCTTTAACCCATGTAACGAGTTTTAGGCTAATGACTCCCAGACCAGTTGACTTAGGGCATTAGGTGTTGAGACACCCCTACGAGCTTAACAACTCGGGTTGCAGATACTGATACGTAGATAGTGCAATGTTTGATTCCCTTAAGCTTTTCTCCTTAACCCATGTAACAAGCTTTGGGCCAATAGCTCCCAAGTCAGTTGACTTTAGGGTATTAGGTGTTAAAACACCCCTTCGGGCTTAATTGCTACGAAACCAAACTTATCCACGTTTTATTATCATCAATACTATCTTTCTTTCTTTTTTTCTTTTCTTTTTTTTTTCTTTTTTTTTTGCAAACTATATATTATCCTTTTCCCTTAGTTGTTACCTTCAACAAAAGAACATAATTAATGTAATAATCCAATGTGCAACCCACAATCATATGTTAAAGTGTGTGTGTGAAAATGAGGTTTAATAATACTTGTTAAATGAGTATAGGAGCAGAATCAAGTGATAACAATGTGAGAGTTTGTAAACCTGAATATTTCAAGAAGTATTATGATAGACCTTGGTAATGAAACTTACTAAGATGCGTCTCTAGAGTCAATAAAATTGATTCCATACTCTGCCATCCTAATAACAATTTTGTCAAATGGTTTTAATAATAGCAAAAGCAGTTAGCAAGTTAGTATTTTTTATTTTTTTTTTGAAACTACTACCCTCTCCCCCCAACCAAAACGAGACATTGTCCTCAATGTTCGAAGGTAGAAAGATAGAGTATAGAAGACATCACCTGAAACAGCGAACAATGACAAACCTGAAACACACTTAAACAAACATAAGAAGTAACAAAACAAAATAATATGCTATTAATAAAACCAAAAGACACAAGGTTTCATAGATGAAGGCTCAAATCTAATCTAAGCTTTTTACGGCTTTCCTTAGTTGACCAATCTAGATGACTCATGCAGGGATCAATGACAGGGATGAAAGATTGTAGTTGGTCAATCAATTGTTCAGCAGTAGCAGCAGAGATTATGATTCGTCGTGCCGAAGATGTTAGAAATTCCTGTTCCACAACTTGATCAAGGAAAGACAGCAACTTATCATAAAAACCATTAACATTTAACAAACCTATGGGTTTATGGTGAATGTTCAGTTGGGCCCAAGATGAAATATGAAAGATCTCTTCCAATGTGCCCAGACCACCTGGTAAGGCAATGAAGGCATCAGCATGGTTAAACATGGTATTCAGTCGGTCAGACATTGTTGGGACCTGTAGTTCTTCTCCAATTGTTTTTCCAATGATGTCCCCATTTGCTAAAGCTTTGGGGACAACCCCCAAAACTTGATTGCCTCCTAAAAATGCAGCCATTGACACACCTCCCATTAACCCAAGGCTACCTCCCTCATACACTAAATGAATCTTTCTCTTAGCTAGTACCCGACCAAGATGATTTGCTGATTCTAAAAACTCTTTTTCTTTCCCAGGACTAGATCCACCGAAAACACAAATATTTCTTATATGATGACTTGAGGAACCTGCCATTTCTACACACTTCTATATTTGATGAATATATGGGATGAGTAGAAATGAAGGGAAGGAAGAGAAGAATTTATAGATGAAAAAGTGAAAATGCAATCATACCACCTATATGTAGGCCAGCTGTAGTCTCACAAACTCTCTCTCTCTCTCTCTTTATTAATTATTTATTTTGAAAAAACATGTATGTACAGGTAGTTGTGATTGTGGCTCACATCTTCCCTTGGTTTTACGTCCAAGAATGGCTTAAACGCCCTCTATGGGTCGGGGATAGGCTTCCTATCCAGTTTTCTTAAAAACTGGCAAACAGAGTCTTTTTTAGTCAGATTCCCAAGACTAAGTCGATCATGTTCTTTATGGAATTGTGGCCATAAATCATGAATTACATGATGCACATCTCCACTAGGATGCGTCTCAAGGGTCAACAAAAGATTATCTAAAGACCCCTTACTCAGGCCATCCTTAATGAATTGTATCTTATCTTCACGGTTTACAGATATCATTCCTAAAGAACGACATGTCGTATTACAAGTCCATCTGGCACATCGATGATAGACTTTCAGTCGTTTTGCACGACGTTTCTTTGCAAAAGTGCTTTTACCTGTTCCAGGCATGTGTGAAATGAAAGAATTGGAGGACTCACCTGATAAGCGGACCTTTGCTTCAATTAGCCAGCGAATATCTTCAGGATTTTCATGATTCATTAATAACCTCAATCTTGCACACCTAGCACGGTAAATTTTATTAATCGCATTTGGAGGCAAAGCGGGAAAATACCTTTTCAACTTTTCAAGAGTGGTGTCCATTTTCAAAAGAGAATTAGAGAAGAGATTCAAAGAAGGGAGAAAGAGCTAAGAATTGTACAAATATATACAGATATCAGTTATTTGGGATACTGAAAGAACCGACTTAAGTCACGGAGTACCGTTATCCGCCATTTGACCGGGGTGAAAGAGAGACTAGCAAAATAATAGATACAACAAAACACAAAACAATGTGAGAAAAAGAATCAATCTTTATATACAGGATCACTCAATTCAATAGAGTCATTTTCAACCGAAAAATTATCAAAATAAACTTTCAAACGATGCCCATTTACCTTGAAAACATTGCCATTCTTTGGATTCTCAATATCACAGGCCCCATATGGATACACATGTTTCACAATAAAAGGACCGCTCCATCTTGATCTTAGTTTTCCAGGAAATAAATGGAGTCGAGAATTATAAAGCAAGACTTTTTGACCAACATTGAATGTTTTTCTCAGTATTTTCTTGTCATGAAACTCTTTAAATCTTGCTTTATGAATTTTCGAATTGTCATATGCATCATTTCTTATTTCCTCAAGCTCATTTATTTGCAATTTTCGCAGCTGACTAGCATCATCAAGGCTTGAATTGAAAGCTTTAATAGCCCAATAAGCTTTATGTTCAATTTCCACAGGCAAGTGACAAGGTTTTCCATAGACTAGTCTATAAGGTGACATACCTAATGATGTTTTATAAGCAGTTCGATAAGCCCAAAGTGCATCATTAAGTCTTAAAGACCAGTCTTTCCTATTAGGGTTCACTGTTTTCTCCAAGATCTGTTTGATCTCCCTATTAGCAAGCTCTACTTGTCCACTTGTCTGAGGGTGATAAGGGGTGGTAACTTTATGTGTGATTCCATATTTCTTCATTAAAGACTCAAATGGCTTGTTGCAAAAGTGTGTTCCACCGTCACTTATCATGGCTCGAGGGATTCCAAATCGACTTAAAATGTTTTCTTTCAAAAACTTTATCACAGTTTTGTGATCATTGGTTCGACTTGGAATTGCCTCTATCCATTTTAAAACATAATCTACTGCGACCAATATGTACAAGAAACCAAATGATGGAGGAAATGGACCCATGAAATCTATACCCCAACAGTCAAAGATCTCAATGACAAGAATAGGATTTAAAGGCATCATGTGACGTTTCGAAATAGATCCCAACTTTTGACAATTTTCACAAATCTTACAGAATGCATGTGAGTCTTTGAACATGGTGGGCCAGTAAAATCCACTTTGTAAGATTTTTGCAGTTGTCTTTCTTGATGAGAAATGACCCCCATATGCCTCAGAATGACAAAATTTAATGACACTATTTACCTCATTGTCAGGAATGCATCTGCGAAATATCTGATCAGGACAATATTTGAATAAATAAGGGTCATCCCAATAAAAGTTCTTCACTTCGTTCAAGAACTTTCTTTTGTCTTGGGTACTCCAATGAGCTGGCAATTGTCCTGAAACAAGAAAATTAACAATATTAGCAAACCAAGGCATCGTAGAGACAGAAAATAAAGATTCATCAGGAAAGTAGTCATCGATTGGTGTAATGTCAGATCTCGAATCGGTTGTCAATCTTGACAAATGATCCGCGACAACATTTTCGGTGCCTTTCTTGTCTTTGATTGTGATATCAAATTCTTGAAGTAACAAAATCCACCGCACCAATCTAGCCTTAGAATCTTTCTTAGAGAGAAGATATTTCAATGCTGCATGATCACTAAAAACAACAACAGGTGAGCCAACAAGATAAGATCTGAATTTGTCACATGCAAATACTACTGCAAGTAATTCTTTTTCAGTGGTAGTGTAATTCATTTGAGCACTATTTAAAGTTTTACTTGCATAGTAAATCACATAGGGTTTCTTATCTTTTCTTTGTCCCAAAACAGCACCCACGGCATAATCACTAGCGTCACACATTATTTCAAAAGGTAATGACCAATCAGGAGGTTGAATGACAGGAGCAGAAGTAAGCAAGTTTTTAAGTTTAACAAAGGCTTCTTCACAATGTTCAGTCCATTCAAAAATATTATCCTTTGTTAGAAGGTTACTCAAGGGCTTAGATATTACACTAAAATCTTTGATGAACCTTCTGTAAAAACCAGCATGTCCTAAGAATGATCTAACATCTTTAACAGATTTTGGTGTTGGTAAGTTGGCAATTAACTCGATTTTAGATTTGTCAACCTCAATTCCTTTCGATGAAACAATGTGACCAAGTACAATGTCGTTTGTTACCATAAAGTGACATTTTTCCCAATTCAGTACAAGATTCTTCTCTTCACACCTGCTCAAAACCTTTTCTAAGTTAGTCAAACAATCATCAAATGAATCACCAAAAACAGAAAAATCATCCATAAAAATTTCAAGAAAACGTTCAACCATATCACTGAATATGCTAAGCATGCATCTTTGAAACGTGGCTGGTGCATTACATAATCCAAAAGGCATCCTTCGATATGCAAAAGTACCAAATGGACATGTGAAAGTAGTCTTCTCTTGATCTTCCAATGCAATTTCAATTTGATTGTAACCTGAATAACCATCTAGGAAACAATAAAATTCATGACCTGCAACTCTTTCTAGGATTTGGTCCATGAAAGGTAAAGGGAAATGATCTTTTCTAGTCATTGAATTAAGTTTCCTATAGTCAATGCACATGCGCCAACCCGTAACATTCCTAGTTGGAATTAACTCATTTTTCTCATTTGTTATCACAGTGACTCCAGACTTTTTGGGTACAACTTGGGTAGGACTTACCCATTTGCTGTCAGAAATAGGATAAATGATTCCATTATCTAGAAGCTTAATGACTTCATTTTTCACTACTTCTTTCATATTAGGATTAAGCCTTCGTTGCATTTCTCTAGAGGGTTTAGCATTTTCCTCCAAATAAATCCTGTGTGTGCAAATCAAAGGGCTAATTCCTTTTATGTCAGCTATGGTCCATCCTAATGCATTTTTGTGCATTTTTAGAGTCTGTAATAACTTACCTTCTTGATGCGCATTAAGTTTGGAAGAGATTATTACCGGAAAAGTTTCATTTTCTCCCAAAAATGAGTATTTGAGATTAAATGGTAACGACTTCAATTCAGGTTTTGGTGGTTGAACACTTGAAGGTATGGGCTCAATTGATCGTGGTGGCAATTCTTCAATTTGTGGTCTCCAATTGCATGCCTTTGATTCCTGAAAGTAGACCATTTACAAATCATCAGATTCATCAATCTCAGTTTCACTAGAAGTGGTTTGAAATTGATCATGAACTAATTTTTCAATAAAGTCCACTTCCTGTAAATCATTATCATCTCCAGGTTGCTTGTAAATGTTGAAAATATTCATCTCCAATGTCATGTTTCCAAATGATAGCTTCATCAGTCCATTCCTACAATTAATCAATGCATTAAAAGTGGCAAGAAATGGACGTCCTAAAATGACAGGAATTGAATTACATGCTTCAACAGGCTGCGTGTCCAAGACAACAAAATCCACAGGATAAATGAATTTATCAACTTGTACTAACACATCCTCAACTATTCCTCTAGGCACTTTTACAGATCTATCAGCAAGTAAAAGAGTTACAGAGGTTGGTTTTAACTCACCTAGATTGAGACTTTGAAAGACTGAATATGGAAGTAAATTCACACTAGCTCCAAGATCAAGTAAGGCTCTTTCAATTTTATGTTCTCCAATAAAGCAAGAAATTGTAGGACAACCAGGGTCTTTATATTTCAAAGCATTATTGTTTTGAAGAATGGCACTTACTTGTTCGGCTAAAAAGGCTTTCTTTTTCACATTCAGTTTTCTCTTCATAGTGCACAGATCTTTCAAAAATTTAGCATAGGAAGGAACCTGTTTAATAGCATCCAACAAAGGTATATTGATCCTTACCTGTTTGAAAGTTTCAAAGATTTCAGAGTTGTGATTGACTTTCCTTTGTTTGGTCATGGCATGAGGAAATGGAAGTGCTGGCGGGGAATCAGCCTTTTCTTTGCAATGTTCAGGTTCAACCCCTTCCTTACCCTCAGAGATAGACTCATCATCTTTCTCACAAGGTTCAAGAATAGGTTTTTCAATAACCTTACCACTACGAAGAGTGATGACTGATTTGACTTGATCCATGTGTTGGCTTCCAGAACTACTTGCATTTGCATTGTATTGCCCCTTTGGATTTTGTTGTGGTTGAGATGGAAACTTACCTTTCTCTTGGAAACTGAGAGCAGTTGTTAATTTTGCAAGAGCATCTTTAAAATCGGTCATGCTTTGAGCAAGTTGAGTGTTGATTGTCTCCTGCTTTTCAATGAATGTATGCAATGTTTCCTCAATATTTCTTCTAGGAGGTGGAGCATAAGGAGGTGCATATCCATGAGAATTTTGGAAATTATAGTGTGCTTGAAACGGTGGATGTGAAGTTTGTTCATTGTTGCTATCACTCTTCCAACTAAAATTTGGGTGATTTCTCCAACCAGGGTTATATGTTTGTGAGTATGGGTTATGGTTGGGTCTTTGGAAACTGTTTAAAGCATGGGCTTGTTCATGGAGGCATTCCCTAAAAGAAGGTAAAGTTGGACAATCATTGGTTGCATGCTCATTTGTTTCACAGATTTGACACACAATGTCTTGAATCGATTTTAATTGACCACTCTTTTTCAATTCTAGTGCCTCGACTTTTCTAGCTAAAGATGCAAACTTGGCTTGGAGGTCATGATCTTCCCTAAGGTTGTGCATACCTCCACTAGATGTATGAGGTTGAGTTTTACCTGGTGCCTCATAAGTACCTGTGGTATCCCAATTTTGAGCATTTTCGGCTAGCAAGTCTAGGTACTCCATTGCTTCATTAGGGTCTTTATCTTCAAAGGTTCCATTGCACATCAATTCAACCATTTGCCTATCTCTAGGTGTTAAACCCTCATAAAAATGTGAAACCAATCTCCATGTTTCAAAACCATGATGTGGGCAAGTATTAAGCAAATCTCGATACCTATCCCAACATTGGTAAAATGTTTCTCCTGGTTTTTGAGTGAAAGTGATGATTTGTCTTTTGAAAGAGTTTGTTCTATGAGATGGAAAAAACTTTTTTAAAAATTGTTGTTGCATATCATCCCAAGCACGAATGGATCCTGGTCTCAAATTTTGTAGCCATGTTTTAGCTTTATCTTTTAATGAAAAAGGAAAAAGCTTTAATCGAATGGTGTTCAAGCTACAATTTGAGTCATTATAGGTATTACAGACCTCCTCAAATTCCCTTAAATGCAAGTATGGATTTTCTAAGTCTAAGCCATGAAAAGATGGTAAAAGTTGAATAATGCCTGGCTTAAAATTAAAATGAGATGCATCAGGAGGGAAAACTATGCATGAGGGTGCACTTGTTCTTGTGGGATTCAAGTGGTCTCTAAGTGTTCTCATACGGTTATTCTCATTATTCTCATTATGAAGCGATTGATTATCTTCTTCAGCCATATTTTCTGAAAATGATGAGGATACCCTACAAAGTCGACCACTTAATGTACGTGACCAAACTCTCATGCACGTGTAAAAAGAGAATAAAAGCAAGAAAAGAAAATAAAAGAAAAAGAAACAAAACAAAACAAAACAAAGGAAACAAAAATAGATAAAATCAAAAGTCCAAAGACAAAATAAATTAAATATTATAATTTATACAAGAATTTACCTCCCCGGCAACGGCGCCAAAAACTTGACACGACGAAAAGCTTGATGTCTTTTCCCAAGTGCAGGAGGTTAATTGTATAAATTATAAATAACAAGATAACAATAACAACAACAACAACAACAACAACAATAACAACAACAACAATAATACTCAGTACGTGGCGTTGTTACACCTGAGAATGATCCAAAAGATCGGGTCACAGGTTTCCAGCCTATATACTGAGTTTATGAAAAGATCAAAGAGATATATAATATAAACAGAATGTAAATGATATTGATAATAATAATAATAATAATAAGAATAATAATAATAATAATAATAATAGTAGTAGTAATAAAGAGAACTTTGAGAGGTAAGGTTGATGTAAGGATTAAACAATGATAACACAAATGTCAAGGTTAGAGGATCCACTAATGGTACTTCAAACAAGTATAGTATAAACTCTTATTACTTAATTGGAAACCACACATAAAGGAGGTTCCAATCAGATTATAAATTGTTAACATGATTACATTAGTTATCTTATTCGAATAAAGCTAATACTTGTAAATGTTGGCAGGCATTCATGATTATAACTTATGTTAACAACAAATCAAGTTCCTTTCATAGCTCAGGTGTCGGTTATACCATACAGTATGAGCTATGAAAGTGCCAAGTATTTGTTGTACCAAGTGTTATACAACATAAATCTAGATTAACCATTTAACAAGCAAAGTATTAAAAGTGAACAAGATAACAAATATAAAACATGTTAGTATCCAACGTTAAGGTCCATGTTAAGTTTATATTATACTTATTCTTACACCATTAGTGTACCCTTTTCACCTTGACATAATTAACTTAGCTGAACATAATGAAAGAAAGAAACATAAATGAACAAGATAAGAACATAAATGAGAAAGAGGTTAACTAAGTAAAGGAAAGGAAATAAAGTGCATGAACTTGATATTAATGAAAGCAAAACATAAGCAATACAAAGTTGATCTTGATCTGAAAACCAAGATGCCTCAATACATGGTAAGTGCCTCCTTTTATAGGCCAAAATTTGGAACTATTGATTTGTTGACTAATTGATGAGTGGGTGGCCACATCTTGACTAGATAACAATCCTTATCTTCTTGTCTGATCAAGACGTCATTGCTAACATCATAATTTGCCCAGAATCCTCAAGAATGTTCTAGGAAATTGTCTCAGCTTTCCAACAAAAAAAAGATGAGGTCATTTGGACTTCTAGAACTCAAGATATGGGCTGAACACTAAATAGTGTTTGGGCTGCAGGACAGCTTCGGACTTCTTCGTTGTTCCTTCAATTTAGACTTCAAAACAATCTTTTCAAATCTTGGGCTCCTCATGAACGTTGTAGACCTTTGTCTTACCTTTCCATCCATATAAAGTGGACCTAAATCCGAAATCTAGAGCTCCAGATATGATCCAATTACCGAGCAATGTTCCGGTTTGGACTGCACCGACATCTCTTTTCTAAGTTTGGCCATCTCTTTGTCCTTTAACTTTCAATGCTTAAACTCATCAATCAATCCTTTCATTTATGTGATAGTCCTGCATTTAAAATGAGCATTTACCATAAATTAAGGTATCTTATAATATCAAACTTGTTATTATAAAACATGCTTTAGTTAAGGAGTTATTGATACTTCAAGTGCAAAAATGATGATATAAAACCTTGATAAACATGCACTTTTAAGTACTAATCAGATGATACGCTCGAAGGGGAATGTTGTGTCCCAGAGACAAGCGTTAACACTCTTCAGATGTGATGTGTGAGACCATCTGGTTGAAGTGATCCTTTGGTGTAAGCAAGGGTATGCTTTGGTGACTCTGGTGATTGAAAGGTTTGGCGAGTACCTGTAAACTTGGCCATAGACGCTCTTGGAATGGTAAGCTTGGAAGAGCTGCAAGATGCAAGTTTGTGCTGAAGAAGCAAGAGGACAATTGCCCACATAAATGGCAAAGGGAGTGATTGTTAGGAAGTTGCCATTATTGTGGTAACTACTCCACTACGTGTTGTACAAGTGGAAGCATGAATTATGTCATAATTCATGCCATGTTTTAAGGCTTTATTGTCTACTCCATGTTGATAAAATGTGCTGGTGCAGCTCATCCATTTGCCTATAAAAGAGGCATGTTTTGAGAGCTAAATGTGTAGAGAGTGTGAGAATGAAGGGAAGAGAAGAAGAGAGAAAGAGGAGCTGCTGCCATGGGCAGCAGCCCTGCTGCCATATGCAGCAGTATGTATGAGCTGGGAGTTGAGTTAGAGTGGATGTGATCCTCCTCCTCCATGTATTTGTTTGTATTATTTCTCTATCTCAAATAATATTGACTCTCCCGTGGATGTAGGTGATTTGCCGAACCACGTTAAATATCAGTGTGCTTGCCCTCCTATGAGCAATTATCAGTACATCACCTGTCGGAATCCGCAACACTTAGATGTTAGAAAGATTCTCAAAGGGGTTGTAGAAAGTGATTCTGATCAATTGGAGATTCTGAAAAAAGAAATTGAAAATAAACTTGGAGAAAAGTTTCTTCTTGTATTAGATGACGTGTGGGATGGTGAGGATGGTCTAAATGATAAAAAATGGGAAGGATTGAGGTCCTTGTTACCACGTGATTATGAAGGAAGAAGTAAGATAATGGTAACTACACGTTCTCATGTAATTGGAAAACTCACAAGCACAAAAGCACCGCATGTTTTAGAAGGTCTATCAGTAGATAAATCATGGGATCTTTTTAGAAGAATGGCATTTTGTCAAGGTCAGGAGTCGGAGCATGTAGATGAAAAAATTAGAGAAGAGATCGTGGGTAGGTGTCGTGGAGTTCCTTTGGTCATAAAGGCAATCGCGAGGTTATTGTCTTTGAAAGATAGAGCCCAGTAGTTGTCCTTTATATTAAATGAACTTCCATATAGAATTAGAGATTATAACATCATACAGACCCTTGAGTTAAGCTATGGTGCTCTTCCATCGTATATGAAGCATTGTTTTGCCTACTGTAGCTTATTTCCAAAAAACCATGAGGTAGATGTGAGATCATTGATTCAACTTTAGATTGCACAAGGGTTCATTAGCTCTTCAAATTCAGGTGATAGGTGTCTTGAAAGTGCTGGTCTTAGGTGCTTCGAGGATTTAGTGTGGAGATCATTCTTTCATGAAGTGAAAAGGGATGATTTGGGTAACATAATAAGTTGCAAAATGAATAGTCGTATGTATGATGTTGCAGCTAAAGTTGGTGCTTTTGAGAGCACCAAAGTGGATAGTGGAAGAAATAGGATTAGAGATTCGACTCGGCACGAGTCACTTGACATGGAATTGAATTTTCCACCATAAATTCGAATTCCGTTGCCTAGTGCAAAACGTCTAAGAACACTTATATTGCAAAGTGTCGAATGGGATGAGGGGACATGGGAGTCAATTTGTCGAGACTTCAAGCAATTACGTGTGCTTGTTTTGCCTAATTTAACAATTAGGAAAGTGTCGCCTCTCATTGAAAAGCTTAAACACCTTAGATATCTTTATTTTTCCAATAATCACATGGAGGCACTTCCTTATTCTATCACCAATCTGGTAAATTTGCAAGTGCTCAAGCTCAATGGATGTAAGAACCTTAAAGAACTACCTAGAGATATCAATAAGCTTATTAATCTGAGGCATCTTGATCTTGGTTTATGTCGAAGTTTGGAGTACATGCCTCTTGGGATTGGGAAATTAACTTTTCTTGAACAACTATCGATCAGAGGATGCAGAAAATTGAAGTCTCTGCCATTGCCTGATCAGGGGATGCATTCTCTTCAGAAATTAGATATCAGTAACTGCTGGGAATTAAAGTGTCTATCTCAATCTGAATCCCAAGCGATGATACCCTACCTTCCCTCTTTGCAAGAATTGCTAGTGGAGGATGTCGATTCAACTTTCTGTGCTTTTTCTTATGGGTTGGCCATTCCATCTTCACAGCATGGAACTGTCTCTGTATGGCCTTAATGTGAACAGGTCGGTGATGCCTTATTTTCGGTACATCCTTCTCTTTTTACCCTGTGCAGTGCATCCTTTCCACTCCGTGTCAGTTCGATTGTTTTGTGTGCTGCCGTGGCTATTGCCCTTATCACCTTCTTCCCATCATGTCAAGCTGTCTAATTTTTTCATACCCAAATTGGACATCCTTTTCTTTTCTGTGTTTGCTTCTCTTGGTTTTGTTTCTTAGTCTTTCTTGTTTGGATTGGCTTTGTAGTCTTACTTCTGGTTGTGAATATGTATGTGCTGATTGGTCCATTTTTAGCATTGTTTTTTTTGTTCAAGGATTGCAGCGGTTGGGCTCTTATACTTAATTTCCAACTTTGTTTGAGTTTAAAAATCTGCTATTGTTTCGTGTTGCTGGTAAGTCAAACAATTTAGTTCCTTTTCCTCTCTTCTAATTCAAAAAATGGTCGCTTTCTAATTGGATGCTTGGTTTTCCCTGTGAATGGTTGCCTGTGTGATGCTCTTTGCTCATGGAATTCTGCTTTGGGCTCTTCTTTTTTTAATCGTCTGTTGGTCACTTCGTTGTGTGCCTTATGCATGTTTTTGGTGTTTATTATGAAAAAAAATGCTTTTTCTTACATCCTAAAGTTAGTTTGCCCTCTGCTTAAATTGTGACATGTTGCTGGCAAAGGTTTGTATGGTAGAACTTTTTAGGCCATTTGTTAGTTGAAAACTTCAAATCAGTATAAAATTTTAACTTCTTTCAGAAAACAATCAGTTGGATCGTAGAGAGAAGTAAGGTTTTAGCTTCTTATACTATAGATTCTGGCTAACATCTTGATCATCTCTGCTTTTTACATGTCTAATTTTGCAAGAATAAATATTGGATGAAATTGATGTGAATGTAGATGTTCATAACATGTAATGTCTCCTTTCCTTCTTGTGAATGACATCACTGTTGGTGGGAGAAACCACTTGTAGTGGTTTTGAAATACACAGAGGGGATAAAACACACGGTTTTATTACAAAACAAGCTTACAAATTACAAAAACTTACAATCTTAATACACACCCTCTCTTTTCTCTCTTATGTTTCTCTCTACTCTTTCCTACACTTTATAACAAAAACTTAACAGCTTATTTTTACATAAACTGAGAGACAGCAGGTAGTGGTGGGTGGCAGCAGGTGGTGGTGGTTAATGTTAGGTTGCAGCAGGTGGTGGTGGTTGATATTAGGTGGTAGTTGGTGCTTGATTGTGTTTACCACAACAAATCCCCCCTTTAAACTCAATCGAGGGATGTCATACCAAGCATGAACTTCAATCTAATGAATATTTCTCCCTTCAATGGCTTTGTGAAGATATCTACAACTTGGTCATTTGTTTTGCAGGATATCAGTTCGACTTCTTTATTATTCACATGTTCTTGGATAAAATGATGACGCGTATCAATATGTTCACTTCTTTCATGATACACCGGGTTCTTTGCCAATGCAATCGCTGATCGATTGTCAATATAAATCTCTGTAGGATTTTCTTGAGGAAATCCCAGAAACTTCAGCATATTCCTTAACCATATTGAATGGCATACAGCTAAGTTGGCAGCAACATACTCAGCTTCACAGCTTGATAACGTTACAATCGATTGCTTATTGGATGACCATGTGAAAGATGTATCTCCCATGAAAAAGACAAATCCTGTTGTGCTTTTCCTTTCATCCAGATCTCTACCCCAATCACTATCCGAGTAGCCTACAAGATTGAAATCTTTACTTGAGGTATAAAACATACCTTCATTTATTGTGCCTTTGATGTAGCGAGAATTCTCTTGCCTGCATTCAAGTGAGACTGGTCTGGTGTCTCCATATATCTGCTAATTAGTCCGACTCCGTAGAGTATATCCGATCTGGTACATGTCAAGTACCTTAAGCTTCCTACTAAGCTTTTGAAGTAAGTTGGATCAACATTTCCAACTTTACTCTTCCTCAATTCTACTCCATTGTCAACTAGAGTTGATACCGGATTGCAGCTTTCCATCTTGAACCTTTCAAGAATATCTTTGGAATAACCGCTTTGGGATACAAAAATCCCTTCTTCTTTCGGCGTTACTTCCAAGCCAAGAAAATGTGTCATTAGTCCAATGTCTGTCATCTCAAACTCCTGTACCATGCTTTTCTTAAAGTCTTCAAACATGGTAGGATTGTTGTCGGTGAATATCAAATCATCAACATATAGGCACGCAAATAATATGCTGCCATCTGCTTCTTTCTTCACATATATTGCGTGTTCATATGGACATTTTTCAAATCCATTATCTTGAAAATACCTGTCAATTCTGGTATTCCAAGCACGCAGAGCTCGCTTCAAACCATAGAGAGCTTTCTTCAACTTGTATACTTTGCCTTCATTTTCAGCTTCAATGTATCCAAATGGTTGTTCAACATAGATCTCTTCTTCTAGGAAGCCATTCAGAAATGCTGACTTCACATCGAGTTGATAGATCTCCATCTATATTGCGCAGCTAGTGAGATCATCAGTCTGATTGTCTCTAGCCGGGCTACTGGAGCAAATACTTCTCCATAATCAATGCCTTCTCTCTGTTTGTAGCCTTTAGCCACTAATCTGGCTTTGTATCTTTGCACTTCTCATTTTGCATTCTTCTTCGTCTTGTAGACCCATTTGACACCTATTGCTTTCTTTTTTTCTAGTAGATAAGTCAGCTTCCAGGTATCATTCTTCTCAATGACATGTATTTCCTCATCCATTGCTTTAATCCATTTCTCTTCTATGATAGCTTTATTGAAGCTTAGTGGGTAACTATCTGCGAAGAAACAAAATAGAGTTGTATCTTCCATAACTTGAGTGGCATCGTACAACTCTTCTAGATTTCTCATCCTTCTTGGTCCTTTTGATGAGGATGCTGATGATGGTGTTGATGATGATTCTCCTGTTGATGTTGATGGTGTGTTTCTCTTGTTAAATACAGGGAATCTGTGTACCAAACTTTGTGGTTCACCTGCTGGCACAATCGGTTCTTCTACAAGTACTGTTGGTACTTCTTCGCCTTCAAGGATCAAATCAGTGCTGATCCATTTGACTGCTTATTGGTCATCATTCCATTGCCAAGATTTATCTTCTTCAAAGGTAACATCTCTACTCATAATTACCTTCTTTGTGATGGGATTATACAGCTTGTATCCCATCCTTCTATCACTATATCCGACAAAGATGCATTTCTCGCTTTTATCATCGAGCTTTGTCCTTCTTGCATCTGGGATCTTTGCATATGCCACACAACCAAAGACTCGTAGATAAGTAACACTTGGTTTGTGACTACTCCATGCTTCTTCTAGAGTGACAACTTGCAAACTTCTGGTTGGGCAGCGATTCAGTAGATACACTGCACATGATACAACTTCGGCCTAGTATTGCTTGGGCAACTTCTTTGCTTTGAGCAGACTTCTAGCCATGTCAAGAATCGTTCGATTCTTCCTCTTAGCTACACCGTTCAGCTGTGGTGTATAAGCTGGTGTTGTCTGATGTCGGATGCCTTGTTGTGTACAAAAGGCTTCAAATTCATTTGCTGTATATTCTCCACCTTGATCAGATCTCACGGTTCTGATCTTATAGCCACTTTGCTTTTCAACAATTGCTTTAAAATCTTTAAAATAATTGAATACTTCTGACTTCCTCTTCAGAAAGTATATCCATGTCTTTATGCTAACATCATCAATAAAAGTGAGGAAATACCTATTTTATCCAGTTGACATAGGCTTTATCGGGCCACACACATCTGTGTGCACTAACTCCAGTGGCCTCTTTGCTTTCCAGTTGACTTCTTTGGCAAAACTAGATCTGTGATGTTTGCTGAGGACACGACTCTCACAGACTTCATCTGGATGATCAATGTGAGGCATACCTTTGACCATCTTCTTGCTTGCTAGCATCTCAAACTCGTGAAATTCAGATGTCCAAGCCTCAGGTGCCAAAGCCATTCTTCACTGTTGGTTATGGCACTCAAACACCTTGCTGCATCATACTGGATGTTCAAAGGAAACATCCTATTCTTGGACATTTTCACATAGGCAATTAATCTCCCATTGTAGTCTCTAATTGTCAGATGACAATTCTTCGTAGAAAGATTATAACCTCTCTCCATAAGTTGACCTATGCTGATCAAGTTCTACTTTATGGCTGGGACATAATAAACATCGGTGATGTAGCTATGATCTCCATTCTTCAACTTGATTGAGATGTTGCCTTTACCTTTGAATGAAACTTTTGAGGTATCTCTAAAAGTAACTAGACCTTGAATGGTCTCATCTAGATCACTAAATAAATCTCGGTGGCCGCACATGTGATTGCTGGCTCCAGTATCTAGATACCATATATTCTCCTGTTTCTCGCTAAGACCTTGTTGGACAAGTAATGCAGCTACTTTTCTGTCATCCTTCTTTACATAGTTGGCTTGCTCACGTATCTTCAACAGAGCTTTCCTTCAGCATTCAGTGCTATAGTGCCCAAATTGATTGCAACTATAAGATTGGATATTCCTCTTGTCACGATTATTGTAACCGCTTCCTCTTCCTTTGGGAGTGAATGCTTGTTGTCCTCGACCTCCTCTGGTGGTGTTTCTACCACCTTTTCCTCTAAAGCTTGTATTCAAATATCCTCTTCCTTGGAAACGCTAAAATCCTCCTCTAGATTGTTGACTTCTTGCTTGAGTGGTATATCCACTTGTTGAAGTCTCCCCTTGCTCATATCTGTCTTTGAGAGACAACTTTGCTTGTAAGGCATGCTCAATGGCCTTATCTCCATTTCTCTTTACAATCTTTTGCTCGTGAGCTTGCAAAGAACTCATAAGCTCATCTACTGTCAACTTGTCCACTTCTTTGGACTCTTCAATGGCGACAACAACAAAATCAAATTTTAGATCTAGAGATCTCAAAATTTTCTCAATAATTCGAGAATCTGTGATGGCTTCTCCATTTCTTCTTATCTGATTGACTATCACCATAATTCTTGTGTGATAATCAGAAATAGACTCCGAGGACTTCATTTGCAATAATTCGAATTCACCTCACAAAAATTGAAGACGAATCTTCTTGATTCTTTCAGCACCTTTGTATTTTTGTCGGAGAGCCTCCCAAATGTCTTTTGATGTTTCAGCGGAAGCAATGATCTCGAACGTGTTTTCATCAAGACCTTGATAGATGATGGTCTTTGCTTTGTTATCTTTCTTTCTGTTGACTTTCAGGGCTTGCTTCTGTGCCTCTTGTAGAGCATCTTCTGCTTCTTTGGACTCTGGTTCGTCATAACCATTTTGTACAATATCTAAACACTCTTGTGAACCAAGAAATGCCTTTAATCTGATGCACCAACTATCATAGTTGTCTCTGGTCAGCTTCAGGATGAGTGTTTGTGTACTTTCTGTAGTTATTTTGCTCTTTGAATGACTATATCACCTTCTAGGAGCCGAATTTGACAAAACAGACACTATAGATCGATCCAGAATGGTCCAAATAGTAACGAACCGGTCTGACTTTGTAGAAATCGGGTCAGAAAATGGGTGAACCGGTCAAAATACCGATTCTGTACGGTGGGTGGTTCGCTAGGGTCGAACCTGGAATATTCCGGGAATATTCGGGCGGCTCGGCTGAGCTGTAAAGCGGCTCGGCTGAGCTGTAAAACGGCTCGGCTCGGCGTAGAGGACGGCTCAGCTTGCGGCTCGGCTGGACTCGGCTAGGACTCGGCTTAAATGGCTTGGCTCGGCTCAATATATGGCACGCGTGTGGCTCAGTCGTCGTCTACCTCTAGCTTGCGTGGGCGATCTGTTTAGAATCTTCACGTGTGGCTCACCGCGGGCTCCGATGAGGCTGATTCTTGCACCAATGAGTTCATATGGATGAGCTCTACACTGTGGAATGATAAAAACTTGTTTTTGATAACTTTGAAAATTCGGGTATATCCCAAAACACTTCTGTTTTCTGATGAACGGGGCTCTGATGCCAATTGTTGGTGGGAGAAACCACTTGTGGTGGCTTTGAAATACACAGAGGGGATAAAACACACAGTTTTATTACAAAACAAGCTTACAAATTACAAAAACTTACAATCTTAATACACACCCTCTCTTTTCTCTCTTATGTTTCTCTCTATTCTTTCCTACACTTTATAACACAAACTTAACAACTTATTTTTACATAAACTGAGAGATAGCAGGTAGTGGTGGGTGGCAGCAGGTGGTGGTGGTTGATATTAAATGGTAGTTGGTGCTTGATTGTGTTTACCACAACAATCACATGTTTCTTCCTATCATCAAAGTCCAGTACTATCTCCTATGCTGCATGCCTTAACCAATGCCACCATATTCTTACTCACCAATTATTAGGCTAATTCTTTCTGCTTCCTGGCCAACAAAATCTGTTCCAGTTTCTCCAGCTCATCTTGCAGGCTCTCCTCACTATTCACCGTCCTCCAATACAGTACTGTTCAAATGTATTTCGTAATTGCTTTTAGTTCTGAATATTGCCCATGGCTTCTTTCCTGTTGCTGAACAATATTCTATTGGCAGGTTTCAAAAAATTCATATGAGAAGCTGAGAAGGCGATACAGTCGGGAATAACCTTATATGGACTAACCTTATCATCTATTGAACCTGTGGATCCCCTGAAATTAGGTCTAGAAAATGTTATTTATGTGAATTTTGTTATTTTTTCTTGATTTTGTTGGATTTATTATTTTATTTCAGATTTTATATTAATTTTCTGTATGCTTTAGATTCTAATAAAGATAGGGTTTTTTTTTTTATCTATATTTAAAATTCCTGTAAACCTCTTAAAATGAAAAAAATTCTTATAGAAAATCATATCCCTTTTGTGAGTGATTGTTGTTGTTTTCGTAGCTTCTATCTGCATGTGTTATTGATGGTTTATTGTGTCTGTTACGTATGGGCTATTAATGCTGGGTCACCGGAATAATGATAATTGGTAATTTAAATTTAAGGGGCCTAATGGGTCAATTAGAATACCACTAGGTCCCGTTGTATTTGCTAGTGCACGTTTAACATAGGGTTTAATGGCAATATTCAATTAGAATACCCTAAAAAATACAAGGATTGTGGCACATTGAGACCTATATATATTATTAATTAATTTGATCGATTTTATTTTTGGATTATCTGGGAAAATATTTTCTATTTATTTGATTATATAATTTTCATTGAACGAAAACACTTAAAAAAATATACACATTTTGGTATTTTCACAACGTCTAGTTAAATTGATGTCATATATATGAAAGTTATGGAGATATCAATGTATATTTGTAGAGTCATGTTATTACATAAAATCATTTATGAATATAGTTTTCTTGTGGCAATTGGACCGAATTACATTGTAAGAAAATTAAGAGCTAGTGGAATTAAGTAATAAATTAGATAGCATTAAAATATTACTAATACATACACTGCCGATGGAGACCAAGATGAGACATTAGAACGGCCACAAAAGTAATTAGCTCTCCTCCCTGACTAAGTGCTTTTGCATGCTCTTTCCATCCACATTGACTCGCAGCATAAAATAGCATCTCAACCAACACTTCACTTATCATTTCCCATTTCCGTTCAACTGACCAACCATCCTGTGTCTTTAGCCGCTCTAATGAATCTATGAGCTTGCCAACACCTTCCTTCACATTTCCATCGGAAACGGCTTGCTTATACTTTGGTTCTCCCAACTGTTTAGGTAGCATAAACGGCAAATCCTCCCATAGATACATCATGTAACGAGATAAAGATATGCTTATGTCACGACGAGTTGAATCACTAGAATATTCCCGTTCGAAACAAGTATTAACAGCCATGTGCCACATGAGGAAGCTTTCATGAAAGCCTTTTTCTTTGACAGACCAACCAAGTTCTCCATTGTAATCATACCTTCTGAGTGCACGGCCACCTCTCTCTGCCAATATCCTAATCGGAGAATCTTCGAAACTGCATCTTGAACTCTTACTCAAGAGACTTTTGAAAATAAATTTCTTTAAATCATCACCAACATCCTCCCAGCTCTGAATGTGGCCAGTTCTAAACAGTTTTGAGATGTATTTATATAGACTCACTTGATATTCTTCTATAACAGACTGTGCCGTGGATGCTTTCCACCTTCTGTTACTTCTAAGAAACGATAGCAACCGAGAAGAACAAACACGTCAAGACCACCAAACCCTTCGCTTGCTAAGCCAAAGCATAGCCCAATCAGAGAAAAGCATCAAAACGGCCGAGTAAATCTCCTGAACAATAGCTCCGATCAGCAACAAGTATGATATAATAATATCGAAGACAGTAATTGTCGAAGACAGCCCGGGATGGGCACTGCATTTACAACTGAGTAGATGGCTAGCACATGAATGAGCCAATGCATCGGAAGAACAAAGAAAGCTTTGGGATGCAAACAAGGGCACCCTATGACAATGGAGCATCAAGGAGGGGGGGACCTATATTTCAAATCAGGTAAGGATGCATGCATATCATCTAAAAAAAACCATTTGCACATATTTTTGAATTATTACAGGAAAATCCTTAATGAGGTCCAGCAAGATGGTGGAAAAAGAAAGAAGCATGGTGGTGATGATAATAAAGAATCGGTTTTGATCATGGAATAAAAGGACGATGGGATGAACCTTACCATTAGGAAAATCCCAAAGAAATGAAAAGATCAACCTTGCAATCGGGAAGCCTCGAGTTTTCAACCCTTGCAGTCAGGAAACACCGAGTTTTCAAACCTTATGATCGGGAATTATCAGGAAGCACCAAGTTTTCCAGCCCTTCTTCTGTCATCCCCTCAGGACTTCGCCAGGTAAGTCCTATTTTTCACACTTGTCATATCACATTTTTTTTTCATATGGGTAGGTCGCCCATCATAATAAGACCGTTCTTCATATTTTTTCCATCCGGGTAGGTCACCCATGACAATGAGACCGCAGTTTTCCATATTTTTTCCATCTGGGTAGGTCACCCATTACAATGAGACCGCATTTCACATTCTTTCTATTTGGGTAGGTCGCCCATCACAACGAGACCACTTCATCACATTTTTTCCATCTGGGTAGGTCACCCATTACAATGAGACCACACTTCACATTTTTTCCATCTTGGGTAGGTCACCCATTACAATGAGACCACACTTCACATTTTTTCCATCTTGGGTAGGTCACCCATCACAATGAGACCATCATCTTTTCTGGGTAGGTCACCCAAAGAATGAGACCATTCTCCATCTTTTTTTTACCTGGGTAGGTCACCCATAAGAATGAGGCCATTCCTCCCCCTGGGTAGGTCACCCAAAGAATGAGACCACTCTTCCTTTTTCCACTTGGGTAGGTCACCCATCACAATGAGACCACTATTTTTTCTGGGTAGGTCACCCAAAGAATGAGACCGTTCTCCATCTTTTTGTTTACCTGGGTAGGTCACCCATGAGAATGAGGCCATTCCTCCCCCTGGGTAGGTCACCCATTATAATGAGACCGCACTTCATATTCTTTCCATCTGGGTAGGTCACCCATCATAATGAGACCATTTTTTTTTCACATTCTTTCCACTTGAGTTGGTTACCCATTACAATGAGACCACGTTTTACATATTCTTTTGTTTTGATTGAATGAGGTTGCCTGATGGGATCTCATGTAGCTTTGGTTAAAGGGAATCTCCATATGGGATTTCAGGTTGACCGAGCTACACACATTCTTTGGTTTTGGTAAAGGAGATCGCCAGATGGGATCTCAGGTTAACGAAAAAAAAGAGACAGAAAGACAATTTTTTTTTCTTTACAAAGCTTACTATGCAAAACATCGAGGATTTTTGCTTCGTAAGCATTGTAAAGAGGGGGCATCTGTTGCTACCCAATTTTTGACCCATGTTTTTGATATATTTTCAAAAAAATTTCAAAAATAGAGAAAAACAAAGAAAATCCAAAAAAATATGTTTTTAATATATTTTACCTTTCTTCTTCCTCCCTGGACGCGATGCAGGAGAAGAAAGAAAAATGGTTTTCTTCTTTAAACCAGCCTCCCTTTTGACAACCGCACCCACCGACCAACCCAAAGCCCCACGCCTTTGGACCACCGACCGAAGTCACCGGCCAACCACCCGCCACGTGCCCTGCCAAAATCAAGGGAACGGGGCCTTGTTGTCGCGCCCAATGGCCGACCAGCCGCCGCGAAACCTGCTCCCAAGGCGCACTAGAAAAAGGACCAGCTCCTTTTCCCCCTATAAATAGAGAGCAAAATGAAAAGAGAAGGGACCCGAAAGGAAGAGGGAGAGAGGACCGAAAGAAGTAACCCGAGAGGAGGAGAAAGAAACAACCGAACCGGAAAGAACCACTAGAAAACCCGAACTGAAAAGGAGGAAACCGCCGAAAACGAAAGAAGAGGAAGCCATACGGAGGAGAAAGGAGGAGCAGTAACCTCACCTGCCGCCGTCTGAAACAGCAACACCACCAGCAAGGACGTCCGACCAGCAGCATCGCCTCCGCTGTGCCAGGTACGCTTCCTCCCCTTGCATTTTTTTTGGACTGCATTGAGTTTTCCTCCTGCATGCAGAATGATTCAGGGCCTGTCTTGCTCCTCAACAAAGCGTCGCTCTTCCGATGAGCAGAAAATGTAACAGGGTAATCAGCAAATAGTAACTTCAAAGTTTGGAACAAGGAATGAGCTTCTTGGATATATCTGGCCTCTGGTATTTCATCATTGCCTTTCACTAGTACATAAAAACTTTCTGTGTTTGGGGAATACCGAAACTTGTTGGAGCTTGCTAACCAGAGGACCCAAACCCTCTCTCCATATTTGATAACTCCAGAAACAAAGATTGGAAAGACTATATATATGAGCGGATCATTGCTCCACCATGACCTAAACGACGCATAAAAGGCCACCACAAGCTGGGTTAATAGCTGAAGCAAGTGCCTCGACCACAATTCGTTGTCCTCGATTGAGTAGGCAGTAATAGCGTCAGGGCCACCAAGGTGTACAAGGAGCATCGGTGCCCAAAATGCCGGGATGGAGGTTGCACTGGAAGTGGTACCTTTGGATTCTGAACCCCCTAGGCTACGAGCAAGAATACCCAAAGTAATAGTCGCCAACCAATCTGCCGACAAATATGCTAGCCAAACAAACATCCCGAACCAGATACCGGCGGTATACTTTCGCCGACTGCCAGTGATGGTGAGGAAAATTTGCAGCGAGAGACTCAGCAAAATCATGATGCGAAGCTCCCATTGATTCCACAATTCGATAACATGTCCAGAAAAAGTATACAGATTCATCCTTGATTTCCTTCAATACAAGCCAGATTTAAACTTCTTATCAAAAAAAGGCAGATATGAACTTTACTTAAAGAAATATTAATCAATCAAACAGATATGAACTATACATAATGCATGAACAATATACCAAGTTATGCATTCATTACATTTTTGTTAGCAATTCATATGAATCAAATTGAATAAGGTAAACTCCCAAGTAAGCAATAAGCAAATGAAAGCAATAATAAAATATCAAAGAAAAAAGATTAAGTTGGCATTCAGAGGCACCAGACTTCCAGATTAAGTTGGCATTCAGAGGCACCAGACTTCCAGATTAAGTTGGCATTATTAATTTTCTAGTTAGAATAGATTTTTTTGTTCAGTTCAATTTCTTATTTGTATACGATTTTAGAATTATAAATAAGCTTGTAAACAGATAAAAACTCAAAGAGAAAATTTAAACAATTATACTTTTTCTCTCAATTTCTTCTTGTTCTAGTTTTGCACTTTGCCATTATTGTTCAGAATAAGTTTCAGCATTAATCTTCGTCCTACAAGTGGAATTAGGGCAGCCAAGTGAGCTCCCTTTATTCCTGTTTTGAAACACGTGTCACCACGACGGATTGAATAAAATATACAATACAGTTAATAACATATAAAATAAGCATAATTAAGATTGCAAGCAATGCCTTTCTTTCTACTTGTTAGGAAAAGATCAAGCAACGCTCTTTGATATAAGCTAACACATGCAAGATGTATTTCTATTATGAATTTTATTTCTACTATATCTATGAAAATCAACTTTTAAATATAATACTGCATAAAGAAGAAAAAAGAAGCTTCAGATTTAAGTTAAGAGACCTGACTTGTTAGGAAAAGATCAAGCAACGCTCTTTGATATAAGCTAACACATGCAAGATGTATTTCTATTATGAATTTTATTTCAACTATATCTATGAAAATCAACTTTTAAATATAATACTGCATAAAGAAGAAAAAAGAAGCTTCAGATTTAAGTTAAGAGACCTGGGGAGAAATATTAAAGGAAGACACATGCAACTCATACCTTTAAAGCCAAAATGTTTCTGAAGATTATGCAACGAGGAGTTCAGGTTGAGTGCTACGTACTTGAATTTTGTGTGCTTAGTCCGTGGTGCTTCATGCATATTAATACTATGAATCAGTAAATGTTCTTTTCTTCTTATCATGAAATCAAATATTATTCTTAAGAAAGAATAAAACACTTTGCTCTCTGCACAAGCCAAGACTGTAAGATACGTATATAAGAGTCATCATTAAAAATTAAAATGACAAATGAAATACATTGCTTTCATTTACACAAGCTTAAACTTTATGTAAAGCGTATGATTTTCGAAATCAATAATAAAAAAATGAAAACTCCGTGAAAGCAATAATAAAATATCAAAGAAAAAAAATCATAAATGAAGAGAAAAGTATTGAATTGACTTAAAATTCATATACATAATCGAAATCATGCTTTAAAATATTTAATATTAAATCATTTTCGAACCTCCTATAAAGAGCTGAGTGATTAAGACCTCAAGAATTGTTTTATAAGCTCCGTGATGCTTACAAACGAACTTTTTTTTTTAATCTATGTTTTCTAACGAATGCAATGGCAACACCTATTTCTACTATAAATTTTATTTCAACTATATGTATCAAACTTTCAAATATATTATAATATCAAAAGAAAAAAAAAAACACCTTCAAACTTAAGTAGAGAGCTTAGAGAAATGAAGCAATGAAGGCAGACACATGCAACTCGTACCTCTACAGCTAAAACGTACTTGAAGATTATGGAAAGAGGTGTTCCAGTCGACTAATTTACAGTTTGTGCAACCAACTTGAATTTTGTGTTTTTTTTAGTCCTCGTTCCACAAAAGTGTGCTTCTTGTATATTAATGATGCTGCAAGAATATGAATTGGTACAAATACTTTACTTCTTATCATCAATATCAAAGGATATTCTTAAAAAAGAATAAACACTTGCTCTCATCACAATCATTACTACGAAAAAGAAGGGCCAATGGAATAAATTGCTTTCTATTGTCACAAGCTAAGAGCTCCTGGTTTAAATTATCCAAAAAAAAGAGCTCCTGGTTTAATGGCCAATGATGGTTAAAGGCAAGTTTCATAGGAAAACATGACAAATTACTTGGAGTATATGGTTAGCCCATCTCTTTAGGTAGCATAAACGGCTAAAAATCTTCTTATTTTAACAAGACGAGATTTAGTATGGCAATGTGCCATAATAGGAAGCTTTCATGAAAGTCTATATCAACCACGGACCATCCAAATTGTTCAAAGCGCCCCTTACTTGTGAGTTCATGATTACCTCTCTCTGCCAATATCATCTTTTGATCATCTTGGCAACTGTATCTTGAACGCATATCTAAGAGACGTTTGAAGATCAATTCCTCTAAATCACAATCCACATCCTCTTTCCATATCCAAAAGTTGTGATCCTTTGCTTATGAAAAGATTTCCAATTCGTATACTTTGCTCAATTTGCTTATGTACGTATGGCTTGTTGGTTCATAGATTCTTTGAGCCTATTTTTATGAATAAGAAACGACAGCCACCGAGAAGTGTTGAAAACAAAGTTAAACTAAGATTTTTTGCATTCAGAGGCACCAGACTTCCAGATTAAGTTGGCATAATTACTTTTCTAATTAGAATTGTTCAGTTAAATTTCTAGTTAGAATAGATTTTTTTGTTCAGTTCAATTTCTTATTTGTATACGATTTTAGAATTATAAATAAGCTTGTAAACAGATAATAACTCAGAGAAAATTTAAACAATTATACTTTTTCTCTATTCTTCTTGTTCTAGTTTTGCACTTTGCCATTATTGTTCAGAATAAGTTTCAGCATTAATCTTCTTCCTACAAGTGGAATTAGGGCAGCCAAGTGAGCTCCCTTTATTCCTGTTTTAAAACACGTGTCACCACGACGGATTGAATAAAATATACAATACAGTTAATAACATATAAAATAAGCATAATTAAGATTCCAAGCAATGCTTTTTTTTTTCTACTTGTTAGGAAAAAATCAAGCAACGCTCTTGGATATAAGCTAACACATGCAAGATGTATTTTCTATTATAAATTTTATTTCAACTATATGTATGACAATCAACTCTTAAATAAAATACTGCATAAAGAAGAAAAAAGAAGCTTCAGATTTAAGTTAAGAGACCTGGGGAGAAATATTAAAGGAAGACACATGCAACTCATACCTTTACAGCCAAAATGTTTCTGAAGATTATGCAACTTGAATTTTGTGTGCTTAGTCCCTGGTGCTTCCATGCATATTAATACTATGAATCAGTAAATGTTCTTTACTTCTTATCATGAAATCAAATATTATTCTTAAGAAAGAATAAAACACTTTGCTCTCTGCATAAGCCAAGACTGCAAGATATGTATATAAGAGTCATCATTAAAAATTAAAATGACAAATGAAATACATTGCTTTCATTTACACAAGCTTAAACTTTATGTAAAGCGTATGATTTTCGTGAGCAGAAACTCCCTCCTCTCCTCTCAAGCAACAGTGCCATGGAAGATTTAATTATAGATTGGAGTATAACTTTATTTTAAGAAGACAATCAAGAGAGTGACTGGAGATCAGCAAGCTTGGAGTATAACTTTAATATTTCTCATTTTATTTTATTTTTAATCAGGAAAAAAGCTCAGAAGTCAAAACACAAAGGCAAGCTACACCCCAATTGAAATCATCACCGAAATCCTCTCCAAACTAAACATCAAAACTCTGCACCGCTACAGATGCGTGTTCTTTACTAGACAGGTATGAACGAATATGTCAAAACCATCACAAACAAAACTCTTTTTATCCAAGAAAAAAGGAGGCGGTGGTTATATCTTTATTCAGTTGATTTTGACATTCTGGTGTCCCCAATAACCCTCCCAGACCAACCATGTGTTACAACATCAAAACAAGAATGTGCTGAGTTCTTAGTTGGTTCTTGTAATGGTTTACTTTCTTACAAAGATGGTGAAATTCTTATTTGTAACCCCTGTTGCTACCCAATTTTTGACCCATGTTTTTGATATATTTTCAAAAAAAATTCAAAAATAGAGAAAAACAAAGAAAATCCAAAAAAATATGTTTTTAATATATTTTTGTCATTTTAGCATTTTCAACGTTGTCTAAATTTTTTTTAAACATTTTTAAGGGTCTTTCGAAAGCGTTCGACTTTTCACGCGTCATTTTTAAAATAATTGATTTTCCGTATTTGAGTCGACGTTGATATTGCTCGTTTTCAAAAAAATACAAAAAAACAAGAAAAATCAAATTTTACAAAAAAAGAAAATTAAGGGACCAATTTTGAGGCCGAAACAATATTTTTGCCTATGTATATGGAATTTTGAATTTTGGAAGAAGGGGCAACCTAAGAATTTTTTTTCTCTTCACCCGAAACTAGCCGTTGCCCCTGGCCCAAGACCATTATTTAATCCCTCTCTTTCGGCTAAAAATTAAGAACTCAGCCCCCACTCAGGACTTTTTTTCCTTATTTCCAGCCAAGAGAGGCTCTCCTCACGAGAAAAAAGCCCCTATTTCTTCTCATCCCCAGCTTTGCAAAAGAGGGGGGAAGACGTTGGAGCCATTTTCGACGGGTCCCAAGAGCAGTGGGCAGAGACCCACGATCCCCAGCCCCTGTTGAATTTTCTCCTTTCTCCTTTTCTTCTCCCAAAACCATAAGCCAAGAGAGGCCCCCAACCTTGCATTTTTCTGAAGCCAGCCATACGTCCCCCCCTTGCCAGCGCCGTTCCCTCATTTTTCCAACACACCCAAGCCAGCCCCTCACTTTTTGAATTTTTGTTTCTTCTCCCTCAACCGGCCACAGCCTTTTTTTTCAATCTCCTTGTCATCTCCCCCGAAGCCACACAAATCCTCTCCCTTCTCCTCCAAAACCGAACAGCCCCTTCCCCGGATTGATTTTTTTTGCGCCCGAGACCCCCATCTCACTTTCTCCCTCACTGCAAACCCTCACTGTTGAATAACCCAGTTCTTCCCCACACAAACCGGAGAGCATAGGGAGGCTGCCGTTCCTATCTACTTTGCCTTTTCCCTGCTCCACCTCTTGCCAGCCAAAGGCTTTTCTTCCCTGCCACCCGAGGGAAACTAGCCCCTCTCCTTCATCCATCTCATTATTTTCCTCTCATTTGCAGCCTCCCCAGCCGCCTCTCACTGGGCAAATACAAATCCCCCCAACTCACGGCCCCTTTGCAAAAACAAACCGGCCGCCACCCCCCCATCCTCAGATTTTTCCTTTCTTCTCCATAACCGACAGCAGCCCCTGCCCTCTTCCCCATTTTTCTCCTCCCCACAGACCAGCGGCCGGGCCGGCCACCACGGAACCCAAGCCACAGCAGCGACCCCAACAGTGCCGCCCGAAGTAGAGGCTGACCCGGGGCAAAGTCGATCTGAAGAAGGGCGAACCGATCTGCAAAAAATCAGATCAAAGAAGCAGATCTGTAACGGAAAGAA